>CM051240.1:209192782-210425282 GCA_027917425.1 Gastrophryne carolinensis
TGGTATATATGGTGGTAAAAGCTATATTCTGAGCTTCTGGGGCCCTGCCTGACTACATAGGATATGAGCTATATACTGTTCAACGTAGCAGCCCTAATAAGGGCTCTTAAGGACTGTCTTGTCTTCTGGTAGCTGGTATATATGGTGGTAAAAGCTATATTCTGAGCTTCTGGGGCCCTGCCTGACTACATAGAATATGAGCTATATACTGTTCAGCGTAGCAGCCCTAATAAGGGCTCTTAAGGACTGTCTTGTCTTCTGGTAGCTGGTATATATGGTGGTAAAAGGTATATTCTGAGCTTCTGGGGCCCTGCCTGACTACATAGAATATGAGCTATATACTGTTCAACGTAGCAGCCCTAATAAGGGCTCTTAAGGACTCTCTTGTCTTCTGGTAGCTGGTATATATGGTGGTAAAAGCTATATTCTGAGCTTCTGGGGCCCTGCCTGACTACATAGAATATGAGCTATATACTGTTCAACGTAGCAGCCCTAATAAGGGCTCTTAAGGACTCTCTTGTCTTCTGGTAGCTGGTATATATGGTGGTAAAAGGTATATTCTGAGCTTCTGGGGCCCTGCCTGACTACATAGAAAATGAGCTATATACTGTTCAGCGTAGTAGCCCTAATAAGGGCTCTTAAGGACTCTCTTGTCTTCTGGTAGCTGGTATATATGGTGGTAAAAGGTATATTCTGAGCTTCTGGGGCCCTGCCTGACTACATAGAAAATGAGCTATATACTGTTCAACGTAGCAGCCCTAATAAGGGCTCTTAAGGACTGTCTTGTCTTCTGGTAGCTGGTATATATGGTGGTAAAAGCTATATTCTGAGCTTCTGGGGCCCTGCCTGACTACATAGAATATGATGAGCTATATACTGTTCAACGTAGCAGCCCTAATAAGGGCTCTTAAGGACTGTCTTGTCTTCTGGTAGCTGGTATATATGGTGGTAAAAGCTATATTCTGAGCTTCTGGGGCCCTGCCTGACTACATAGAATATGAGCTATATACTGTTCAGCGTAGCAGCCCTAATAAGGGCTCTTAAGGACTGTCTTGTCTTCTGGTAGCTGGTATATATGGTAGTAAAAGGTATATTCTGAGCTTCTGGGGCCCTGCCTGACTACATAGAATATGAGCTATATACTGTTCAGCGTAGTAGCCCTAATAAGGGCTCTTAAGGACTGTCTTGTCTTCTGGTAGCTGGTATATATGGTGGTAAAAGGTATATTCTGAGCTTCTGGGGCCCTGCCTGACTACATAGAAAATGAGCTATATACTGTTCAGCGTAGTAGCCCTAATAAGGGCTCTTATGGACTGTCTTGTCTTCTGGTAGCTGGTATATATGGTGGTAAAAGCTATATTCTGAGCTTCTGGGGCCCTGTCTGCCTACATACAGTATGAGCCATATACCGTTCAGCGTAGTAGCCCTAATAAGGGCTCTTAATGACTCTCTTGTCTTCTGGTAGCTGGTATAGATGGTGGTAAAAGCGATATTCCGAGCTTCTGGGGCCCTGCCAGCGACAGCCTGTCTTTCCCTGCTGTGAGCGTCTGTCCCTCACTAAGTTCAAGCTGCTAATGCTGACGAAGAGGAAGTGCTGAGTTTTGTATATTCGAGGTCACATGGTTTTTCCAGCCAATGCGTGTAGACGCCGTTTTCGCGATGCCAGCGTCCTCCCAGGACCTGTCCCACCCCCCCTGCATGGTGATTGGTGTAAAAAACGCGCCAGGGAAGGTGGGAGGGGAAACGAATTGTGAGTGCGCCATCGCCGCTGTACTCGATCGAAATCGAGTATGACGAACAGCGTAGTATTCGATCGAATACCGGCTCGGTCGAATACTACTCGCTCATCACTAATTATTATTGTTTATTTATATAGCGCCATCATCTTCCGTATGAGGTTTACCAATGGCTGCCCTCAAATGGTTAAATGAAAAGCTTCAACTGTAATTTCCAGTAAATCTTTGACCTGATGTCATTTTATCATTTTTGTTTTAGTAGTCTTGTATACATGGAGCATTATATAACCTGTCTGTGCCCAGAGTGGCTCCTAGCTATTTCCATGTACAAGAATTCAGCTCTTGGAGTAAACTGCATTTCATTACTTCAATAGGGTTGTGGTCAGTCTAAAAGCTTTAAAAGCCTCCAGGCACCACAGTGACATTTTCCTAATGTGCTGTCTCCTGTCTATCCTCATATCCAAAGATATTTGCTGTTTAGAGTGTTGGAGGATTTTACTCATTATCTAAGGGTTTAGAAGTATTTCATGTATATGAATGTTAATCTGGCCATGTTGATGTATGCTCTGACCCTTGGTTGAGCTGTCCACCCACCATAGTTTTGACATAACAGGATCTGAGCCAGGAGAATAATTATATATTACTCTAATACACAATTGTCAGGCATAAACCCTCCACAGTCATGATACTTCTATTGATTTGAAATGTCTCGGTAAAGTGTGACTTAATGTTGATCTTTTATTAGTGGCTACAACCTGGCTGTCAAGTTGAAAGACACCAGGGAAAGGGGCCCAACTGTCAGCTCCAAACTGTTAACACAGCACCAACAAGGCTTCAGTAGGCAATTTGGTTGATGCTACAATATCGAAATGCGGGTGCCTGGGCTTAAAGTTTGTATCAGAGGTTCCACAGGTCTCTTGGTGCTTTGTCTAAGTCGTCTGTAGCTGCCTTCTAGCTTCTCTGGCCTAGTTCTCTGGTTCCTTAGCCACTCATCTCTTCTCCTGATCTGTATTTGTTGCTGGCAGTGATGTTGGGTTGTAATCTGAAGGCCAGCAGGAGTAATTGCGGAAATAGGTAAGAACTGGGGATGGGGGTTGGTATTTGGTGCAAAGCATCCATCAATCATATATTCCCCCAGGTTGCAGATGACCAACATTAATTTTGTGTTGGTCCTCTTTAAATAACATTCTCTCTAATGAAACATTAGGCAGCACATATGTGCTTAGCCTGAACATGTTTTAAGCTAATTCACAAGCCCAGATCATGTGCTATTCCAAATCTTACTGGTTCTAGCTCACTGGCTGACACTAAACACCCATCTTACTTTCAAATGTCTCACCCAAAATAGGAGTAGTGAACCTCAATCATTATCTCAGGTAAATCCCACTATAACCTATGGGTCTTGACATCTCCATTCCTAGTCTCTATTCCCCAAAACAGGAACGCTGGCTCTTTAGCTAACAACCACCTTGCTCCTTAAACACATTGGGAGCTTAACTCATCTGGGGTCTAGTCCTTCCAGAAACCTCCTCTAGCCTTATCTATCTTATGTAACCTTCCTTGCTACAACTTGCTAAACCTGTACTGGTGTGGTGTGTTTGGATAGATCATATCAGAAGCCTCTGGTAACTTACGAGAAAAGTATTCTTGTGCAAATTGTCTGTGGCCTCAAGTTTCCGGTTGGGTTTCATATCCAGGCTTTGTGTTAAGGTTTGCAGATTAAGCGTGGTTGATGTGTCTTAAGTACAGATCCAAAGTATCAAACCTGCAAATGTCTGCTGTATGTGGTTGCTTCTTTTCCCCAAATTTTGTAATTGGAGATATTTATGACCCCAAAATTCTTGACAACCTTTATCAATTTCTTGATAACCTTTTGACTTTTCAACTTCCATTGCAATGGGATAAAAGTCAAGATATGAACAATTTTTGAAGGAATTGTTGGTTTTAATGCTGGTGCAATGACAGGATGCTGTTAACTGTGCTTTTATTACACCACCATTATAAACTGAAATTTAATTAGGTCATTACCGCACAAAGTAAAGAAAAAGCCCAAACCACATTGTAGCTATTAATGTAGAGTGATGTGTGTGCTCGTATTTGGTTATCGCTGAATTGCAGGTTGGCTTTAGCCTGGATTATTGAAATGGATTAGATTTTAATGTCTGTTTTTTATGGACGAGACACGTGACAGAACATTCAGTTGATCTATCTTATTGCATTTTTTTCTATTTAAAGAAGAACTGGTGAGGCTGAAGGCAAATAAACGCTTCACAAGCATTTCACTTACCTCTGTGGCTGCCTTTAGCAGGTGTCTCCCATGGTTGAGGTGTGGAACCGAGCTTCTGAGGTAGCTTCCTCTATATTCCCTTGTTTACTTTGAAGTAGTTTTTTCCTATTGATGTCCATTGATGTCTATGATGTCTCTTTTGATGTCTCTTTAGATAGGGCAGAAAGCTTTCAAAATGAGCCATACGGAGCCCTTCCTGTTTATTTGCACAGTTTATAGGCTTGTTTTGAGGTCAGCTGTATGCAGAAATGAGAAGATACTCAATCATAGATCCTCAACGGTTATGTTTTGTGGATCTCTACATGGTTGTCTCTATAGTTCTGCCTGAGCATTCATTCACCTGTGCATCTGTGTGGAGATATGCAAAACATGACCTGTTGGTGGGATTTGAGAAGGTGGGTTGGGGACCCCTGCCCTACAGTAGCCTCCACAATGACTGGAGGCCCTCTAACCCCTCATTTCTGCAACGTAAATTCCTCACTGTGCAAACAGTAAAACCTGTTAGGGCAGATATATTTATTGCTGCCATACTCTCAGTTGCTGGCAGCGGCCACTCTGGCGTCTCATGTGACTGTTGGTGCCCAGTAGGGTTTGCCAGGTGGGTGTGCACACACTGTTCTCAAAATCCACCCTGCAAACCCCATGGGCCACCGGAGTTCTCAGTAGCATAGGATCACAAACCTGGAGAGTCGTTTTGCTCAAGTACTCAAGTACTACATGAGCATTGGAGTTTCCAAAATTTGGATGCCTGGGGGCTGTGGGTGAGCAGAACTTCAGTAACTTCTTAAAAAAATCCTGCCCTGAGATAAACACAAGACACCTGCTGGCTGCTGGTCAACCATATTTAGCCTTCATTCAATGTCATAGTCATTGTGCCTGAGAGAGGGGGGCTTCTCCTTACTTTTCTATTTATGGGGAATTTTTTATACTGTACTACATGCGCAGTGATATTCAGCATCAAAGTAGTACCGGTAATTCCTTTCAATAAAATAGTAATAATTCCTAACCCCACAAGCTTTTACTCTTCAAAGTAATTTGTAGCCCCAACAGTCCAGGGACAGGCAGGGTAGTACATGGGTGATCAGTCTGGAAATGTAGTGCCAAAGGGCTTATACTAAAGACAGATCAGCAGGTGAGCAGAAGTCTTAGGTAGTCAGTCCTCTTAAGCGACACAGCAAAGGGTGATCCAGGGGAATAGGTTTAGGCAAAAGGTCATTAACCAAGGCAGAGATGCGTGTGCTATTTTTCTTATTCTGAAGCTAGCCTGCCCAGCCACGAGGACAGGATCTTATTCCAGAATTTAGGGCTCTTTCTAGGGGAGGGTGAGTAGGGCAATGGCCTTGGGTATCAACACCATTAGGGGCACCTTTATCGCAGCCATCACAGTTTTTGCAGAAGAGTCAGGGCCACGGTTAGTGGTACAGGCTTTAAGACTGTATAGTACATTCACTTGTGATTGTTCTTCCTTCCATTAAAAGAAAGAAATAGGCTGGATTTGACACATGGTGTATAAGTAACCCATCTTCTTGCAATTAATCATATGTATGTGGATTTTTATTGTTGGGCCATTGTCTCACGATCATGCTCCTTTTTATTGATCCTATACCCAGAAAGGATCTTTATGTTGTGATCTTCTATCCCCAGCCAAGTGCCACAAAACAGCCTGTGTTTCGTTTTTTTTGCCCAATTTTCATAAAAGCAGGAACTGGTTGCAGTCGGCCATATTGCTCCCTGCCCCCCCCCCTCGATGCTTTTCAACAATTATACATTCAGTAACAGTACACAAAGCTCAGCATTGGGGGGTCAGAATAATCAGTTATAATAACTGCATTAAATCTTGACAGTCAAGCTTGTAACTGAATTAATTAGCTTATGGCTGCCATTCAGACATCATATTGCTTCCTGCGTTTTTATGAATATTGGGAACCGTAGTAAAAAAAAACACAGGCTGTTTTTGGGCACTGGGCTGGGGATAGAAGGTGATGGCATAAACTTTCGATATGAGTATACCGTAGGTACACTTTAAACCAGACCAACAGCCTGGCACATTTGGAAAAGAAAACCCCCCAAAACTCCCTTTCCCTATCTGCATGCATGATACAGAATCATTGTCAGCACTTACATTTGCTCCTACATTCACTCAAAGCTAAAGCACCGCTTCACTTATGTTCTAGTGATACTGGCCATTTTGGAGCTTCCTTTCCCAGCATCCCAGCCATGTTGCTGCCTGGATTAAACTGACATAACTGACAATACACAGTAACAGGAAGCCCAGCAGCACTTTCTATTTGCAGGCAGCCTGCAGCTCCATGAGTCTCAATTTTGTTTTTCATACTTGACCACGGCAGGAATTCAAAAAATGGTAAATTAATTTTCATGTGCAGCAATCTGAATTGCCCCGGGCAGGGATACATATGAGCACTGTTTGTTGTAAGGGTATTGGTCCAGTTTAAATAGACCATTGGTCCGCTTTAAAGAGGAACAACACACATGAATTTGACTTTCCTGTGTGTTGTGCCTGTCTGTGGTGGCATCCCGAATTGGGATGCCCCGCTGCATGAGCCCCCCAGGTCGCCCCATTCCACTCACCTTCCTTCCACTCCCGCAGCATAGACTCAAGAAAGAGCAAGGGCTAAGCAGCCAAGCGGCACCGAGTGTGCCGCCAGCCACATTCCCTGGCCACCTGGCAGCCATGGCATAACCGCGCCACCCATTAAGGTAGGGCACGGGAGCATACACAGCTAGGGGTGAGCGGGGATGTGTTCGGAACGCACAGATGCGGTGAGCGCTCTGGGATAGGGTGAGTGTTTCAGGAGGTTTCACACAGTGGGGCATCCCAATACGGGATGACCCAGAGAATGGAACTCAGGAGGCCCTGGAGTCTAAAAGATTCCTCTGATGTTCCTCTTCAAGATCTACAGTATGGTGACCCAGTGCTCTGAGACAAGAAAAGGGAGACACAGAAGTTGCATAATGACCAGTAATGGTGGCCTGCTCACACTAACAGGGACACAGTGGCAAAAACAAAAATATAGTATGTGCTTTGACGGAGAAGTTGGGAATTTCCTGGATTCACTGTAGGTTTCTTTTGTGTGTAAGTCCACGTATTTTGTTTGGTCTTATTCCCGAGGTGTGAGGTCTTGTTCAGCTTGGCTTTTCTTGGTCTGCCACAGACTACTTGTCTCCACACTTTAGCTGGCGTTGGTTTTTCCTGGAATCCACTCCTTTCTAACATGAATACTTTATCCCGCCCTAGATGGATTAAAAGTGCAGAACCACACTACTGCGCAGATTACACTTAAATTTTATCATTGCATCCACATGGTCCCACCCAATCGTGACCTTGACCACCTGCTTCACATGCCATGAATGTAACTACTGCTAGATCAGTCTGGTTTAAGCTGGCTCCTGTTTGACAGGCTTTGCTTCCTAAATCAGAGTGACATTTCATCCACTTTCTATAGTAGTCTATGAAAGTCCTATCCAATTCTAAGAGCGCTATCTCTCCCTGCTGCCATCTTGTGTCTAGATTCTATCACTACAACTAGCTGCTAACATTGCCATCTATAGGAATTCCTATTTAAATGATCTAAATGAGGTCTCTCCTAGGGCCTACTCCACTGAGAGGAATCTAACCTTGTCTAATTGTAGTTACTAACCTTTCCAACCCATCACAATTGGTTTGGGGGTTAGTTGTCCTTTTATTGCCATTTTCTTTTTTAGTTTAGAACAAAAGAAATATTAACTTAGTTGCTCGGTAAGAATAGGGCTGTTTTAATATATTTGCAAAGTGCTAGGCAAGATAGTAATAATGATATTTGAAAACTGTTCTGACGCCTGTGAAACTGAACAGCACTTCTGTTCACAAGGTGCCAATTTCAAATGAATTTTTTGTTCATGGGTGAGATTATGAAATGTCAGAGACGACCGGCAGGCTGCCAGTGGGGAGACGGCAGGGAAACAAAGGCACGCTGAATTTTAATTGCCTTCTCTATTGATATTAGCTGTCCAGACTTCTCATCTCATCTGGAGAAGCTGCTTATTACCATTAATTAGGGCTAAATTAAACTGTATTTCTGTCTGGAGCATTAAGGTGGATCAATTAAATTGCCACGTACAGGCAATGAAAAGTCAACATATTAAAATTACTGGCGATAATCAAAACAATGTCAGACTGTATTTTGGTTGGCGCATTGGATAGATATATTTAGAACTCTGCGAGGCGCCAACAGTCCTCTCCGAGCAAGATTAAGCATTATGTAGAACCTTCTGATTTCGAAAAAAAAAGGGATGATTGGGAATATGAGGTGCATAATTAGGAGAGCAGCAGGTGGTGGTTACGCCACGGTTGGAGTGAACAGTCACGGCGGCATATGTTAATCTGTAAAAGTGGTGGGTGGTATTGCCCTTCGGTGACCTTTCGAAGCAGAGACAAAACTTCTTCATCATGGTCCAGAAATCGGGGATTTGTTCCAGATTAGGATGATCCACCATTTTACAGATACCTGTACTTAAAGCGGATAAAAAGTCTAAAAATACTTAAGATCTGGTGAAAAGCCTCCCAATGTGATTTGTATATAGGAAGATTAGGAATGTGCTAAAACACATACCACTTTCGCGTTTCAGCGATGTGGGTAATCTGCGACTAAGAGCAGCTTGCATGTTTCCCTCTATGCAAGTTTGCTGGGCATATTGCTGAAGCTAGTGCAGTTGCTACAATGTATATATTTTTTAATGGCATCAATACACTGCACCCAATACTAATTAGATACTTACTGTACAACATGAACGTTGCTCTGGCAGCAAAGAAGGTCTGTGAATGAGAAGGTGGCGGAATACCCAGACGTAAGGACTACATGAAACAGGCCGTGCTGTGCATAGTAAAAACTATTCTACAGGTGAGTACTCACAGAATTGTATTTTTATGCCAGTTAATAAAGACTGGATTTTAGCGACACTTGGCACAATGGACCCTCTTCTTTGCAAGTCAGGCAATTGGCTGCCAGCGCTCACGTTTTCCCTTACTTCCCTCCCTCATTTACCAGTTTAATATGAGGAATATTCAAAAAGTTATCTACTTGAATATGAAAAAAATCTTTCTGATTCTGCTTTTCAATGTAATCCCGCTTGACTCAACGCAATTATTCCGCTTGGCCTCCAGTGATTGGATGCCGTCAGAATAGAAGGATACTTCTTTGCTTTGCAGAAACCCTGTTACCACCTCTCATTAAGAAATTGTTTCCTGCACAGAAATTTTTTTAGGTAATGCAAGAGAAAATAATCTCTGAGAGACCAGGCTAGACTGTAGGGTGGATGGTTAAGCCACATTTTCTGATATCAGCTTGTGATTTGCAAGACTGGTTGAGAGCCAACAATGCCAACAACTTTCCATGGCAATTCTCTTTGATTGTCTCACATAATGCCTTCATCATTAAAGCATAGTTGTCTCCATCATGTGTTGTCTTGTGTGGCATTAATTCTAGTAATAACACATGTTCTGTATCCCCTCCAAAAAAAACATGACCTTTCCAGTTGACTGCTGCACACAAAATTTTGTTGAAGTTTGTGACCCCTCATACATCAATAGCATAGAATGGCAAGCAGAGACAAAACTTCAACATGGTCCATAAATCAGGGATTTGTTCCAGATTAGGATGATTCACCATTTCACAGATACCTGTACTTAAAGTGGCTAAAAGTCTAAAAATACTTAAAGGGGACCACAACCCACATTTTTAACTAGCATCCCCTGAATTGCTTCCCATATGAAGAGTACATTTTGCCAATTTTCCCTGCTCTTGCTTCAGTCTAATCCCAAATAATGGTGCCTGTTTTAGCTGTAAAGCTGTAAAGCTCCACCTCCTCCATTCATTGTCACTCGTGTGTGGCAATGATGTAAAAAAAACATGACCTTTCCAGCTGACTGCTGCACGCAAAGTTTTGTTGAAGTTGGTGACCCCTTGTACTTTAATTGCATGGACTTTTTCTCGGTGTTGCTATCATGGCGGTTGGCCCATATTTTATCACCCGCAATAATTCCAGAAAAAAAATGTCTCTAAGCATGTATACATTCTCTTGGCTAAATTTCAGGTGTTTTTTGCTCAGGGGTGACAATTCAGGACACCCACTGGGAACTGACCTTTGACATCATTCAACCATCATGATGGTTATTGAAAGCCATGCCAACTGAAATCAAAAGTCTTAAAGGAGCCACAGCACTCAACCCTGTTAGCTTGCAGGCCAGCCTGTAATCTGTCTCTAAACTTGGTTAAAAACAGAGGACTCGGTCACACACATCTGCAGAAGTATGCTTAAGCTGCACCACTACGCCAAAGTGCCTCTGTGGGGTGCAGTCCTAACTCTAATCTCTGAGAGCCCATTTGGGACATACAGTGCAATAGATAAATTGGGAGCAGGCTTACCTGAGGTTGCCCTAAACCTCTCAAGTGCAAGCCATGGGGTGGAAGGGTCAAATACCTTGCAATACAGCCTAGACCCCACACACCATGTGCTTGCACAAATTCAAAAGAAACAAAGGAGGGGGTGGCAGCCGCTCAGACCATTTTATAACTAACCTGGGAGGTGCACATTAGCAGGGCAATTAGAATACAAAAGTCTTAAAGGAGCCACAGCACTCAACCCTGTTAGCTTGCAGGCCATGACAACTGAAATGTCTAATTTATGAGCTATAACAATGACTTTGATCAGATAATCTTACAAAATAACGGCCTCCACCTTATGGTACATTCCTCTGAAGATACTTTGTCAGGTCGCTCTGAACAAGAGTCATCTCCAATTGATTCTCCATCCCATTTAAACTGCTTGTTCCAAAACTTTACATGGTAGTATGTCAAGTTTTGGCTCCGAATTCCACATTTACTTTTGAGACCCGCACTGTACTGCACTTGCCATGTTGGTCGATTCAGAGCCTGGTTGGAAAACTCACTTTTTAGGAAAGAAAACTGCCATTCACTTTTATAGTTTACTTTGGGGCCGCTTCACAGCCAGGTGAAAATTTACAACCAGTAGACAATGAAAGTCAGTGGCAGTTTTCTCTCCTAAAAAAAGATGTTTCTCACCATACACTGAATCAACCCCATTGTGTCACTTCTATTGCTTCGTTCAGGCTGCTACTATGTATGTTGCATGTCTCAATCCACAGGCTCGGCTCTCTAGCACTGACAGAACATACTGGGTAGATCATTTATTGACCACCCCTCGTGCCTCATATATAAATCTTATTTCTTCTTGTTGGCCACAAACATCAGGTACTCTGCCAGTGGTGCCTATTTTTGAGGGTATCCCCTGGCTGCCGTTTTTCTGTATGCCATGGAGATACTGGCCATTATGCTCTGTGCACCAGGCTGATGGACCCTGAGAAGGGACCCATTGCTATGAAAAGCATCCATTGCTCCTCTTTCCATGCCAGAAGCAGTGCATGGCCCAGCTTTGTTCTGGTCTTGCCTCCTAAACTGACCTGAACAGAAAGTGCTAATATTAGATATAAAAAAGGGATACATTTACAGGTTTATTGTACTCATTTCTCATTCATGCCTTATTTTTTGGAGTAAATGCAAATGTACATTATGTGCACCAATAAATTGTGTTTTTCCTGTCTTTTTTATTGAACCAAAGCAAAAAAATATTAGTTAGAGCAGCGTAAAATTAATCAAGGCCCCTGTGATTTCATGTTCTTTGACGTTAAACCTCACAGAGGATAGTAAATACTTTTTACCCCAAATGACCACAAAGCTGAAACAAAGAAAGCTTTTAGAAAGGGTAAAGCAATCTAAAATCTTGTCTTGGCCTAATGGTGAAAGTAGTTCCCATTCTTCTCTTTCATCAACCCTGGCCAAATTGCCCTGGCCTAAAGTAAACTTAAAATTAAATATGGGCACAGTTTCATCTATACGACCACAAATACTCCGTGCTTTACAGTTGCACAATTGAAGCTACAATAGTACAATATAAGCCGACATTTCATAGCCAATAGCAAAGGGCGCTTTGCTCTACAGTAAATCAGCTCTGCAATTTGACTGCTTTCATATAAAAAGCCAGCGTCATGACAGATGATGAAAAATAACTGGAGGCAAAGTGCATGAGCAATGCTGTATTTTCTCTGTACTCAGGTATCCCACGTGTCACTTGCGCTATTCTTCTCTGCCTCTTAAAGGCCGCCAAGTGGATGAGATGATAATTTAGAGGCCAGATTTAACAGGTCCGTTATTCTGGATGACTTCATTGTTCACTCATGAATACACAAGGCCGGCCTAGTCCTTGGAGGTGCCCCAAATTGTTACCAGTACTTTTATAGATTCAGCAGAAAAAAGGAAATACAAAGTCACTTTAAAAACAGGGAAATTGTTTATCCACAGAAGTAGCCAATTTGGCAACTGTTATCATTTCTGGTTCAGAAGAGGAAAAACTAATGTATAAATAGAAATGGTAGGTACATGGCTGCTAGAGATGAGTTGAGTCAGTCTTCTGAGATTTGTTTCATGCTGAAGTAAGAGGCAGTTAGATGCAGAGGTGCACCTGCGATGAGGCCATGTAAGTCAGCTTCCTCAGGCAGCACTGCAGGTGGGACGGCAATCGTTGGAACAGTGTTTGTTACTCGTATACTCATATATCACATTTAGTGGTTCAGTGGAGACCAGGGAGGGTTGGCTCATATTTCAACCACAGCAGAACCCACAGTGAGTCGGCACTACTCCCATCATAGGAAGAAGCCAGGTGGTGCAGTGTATATCTGGGGGGGGGGGGGTTCTATAGTTCACCTGAGGCAGCAGAAAGACTAGGTTCACCTCTGGTTAGATAAGAGGTGATTGGTTGCACAGAGAGATTTAGTGGCAGCAAGACTAGCCATCAATGGTGGACTGCTTAACAGCAGTGAGGACCAGAGGAAATCCTGCAGCAGTGGAGAAAGCAGTGTAATTAACCCAAATAAATACAAAATAGGAATAAGGAGATTTAGGGCCCCTGAGATTCAGGGCAACAGAAAGTAAAGGGAAGTGAGCATTCTCCCCTTTACCTCACCTCCTATGGAGACGTTATTTGGTTTAGTTTATCATGAGTCCAGTAGCGTGTGTGTGTGTGTGTGAGGGAGGGAGGATCTCCCCTTTTATGCTCCATGCTCTAGGGAGTGAACCAAGGTCTTGAGAGATGAGAACTGAGCCCAGACTATATAACAGGAGGGACAGAGCCATCAGGAGAAAAGTGTGGGAAGAAACAAAGGAAGGGCCCCATACTGAGAGAGGGAAGGAGATTCTGCTGCGCCATCAGCAAACCCCTGGAGAACAGGCCCTGCAGTGTACTTTCAGGAGGTTCAATTCAGTCCCGTGTCTCAGGACTGTGAGGAGATAGCCAACCGCCTTGCCTGAAACCCCCTCCTTGCATTAAGTGCAGTAGGGTGGCCACTTCTCCTCGCCCAATCTACAAGTGACTTGCTCTCTGAGCCCTGAGTGTTGGGAGGGCAAAGAGTGCTCACCAGAGGCCTCCAGAAACACTTCACCCTTCAAAGAAACCCTGTTATCTATGAAAAAGTGGGGTGGCCTGTGCATCTACCCCCTTGAAGTGTGTATTGTGTGTTCACTGGATTACCAGACTTTGAGGCCGATTCATTAATAGCGGCAGGTAGCGACAGTTGAGCGATACTGTAGCAGTATTTTCACAGCGCCCGCTAGTAGTCGCTGTGCTTGGCCATTGTTCGGTTGTTGATAGCGACTGAGTCGGTGTGCAGTAATGTTGAATACGGGGTGACGAGTCGCTATTTGACAGGTTCCGCGATGTATGGGTGTGCATGATAGCGACTGGTCAGAGCGACCGGCTCCCACCATATTCATCAAAAAATCACGCTCAAAAAATTCTCGCGCTGTGAAATGCATGTTTAAACCCCAGAGCGCTGTCGGCGATGTGTTAAAAGTAGCTTTTTAACCCCCAAACCACCATATTTTTGGAAACCAAAAAAAAAAAAACATTTTTAAAGAATTTAGTAATATGAATACAATAATATCAGACCTGTAATATCAATTCTGCAAAAATCTTTTTTTTTTTTTACCTTAAAAAATCTAACATGGCAGAAGTGGTCACAGAATTTTTCACATTTAAAAAAAAAAAAAAAAACATTAATAATAATTGTTCCATTGAAATGCATTGGAGAGCACCAGGTAGCGAGAGGTCATACCTGTCGCTGTTCAAGGTCGGACACTGGCGCTGTGGGCTGAGGCTGGAATAATGATGAATGAGTGGCTATCTGGTGCTATCTCAGTCGCTAAGCAGGATCAGCTTGATAAATGTGTGATTGTGGTGGGGAGCCGGCGTTCTCGTGGCGGTGCCCGTCATTAACGGTCACTCACCCATCGCTACCTGTCGCTATTCCTTCATAAATAAGGGCCTTTGTTTTCTACTGATAAAATAAAAGTTCAATAGTTCTTGTGTATTGGCCTACTACTTTCAGGCCTACATAAAGATAACTCTCTCCCCTCTGAGTGGGTTTTTAAAGCAGTAGGACCAGAGGATGATCAGTGGCAATGAAGAATACGGCAAGCACTATGGAAGGAGCACTGGAGGCAGTTATGGCTGTGCTGCAGTAACATGCTTCCCCTGAATCCACAGGGTTGTAAGTCTGCTTTAAGCAGACAAAACCAGAAGCCCCAAGCCATAGAGTCTAAAAGAGTCTAGAGCCAGGTGAACGTCCTTTCTAGGGGCATCTTGATTTGTACTTCTTACCTCCCTCTCATAGGGCACATATGCACACCTTCAGCAGCATCTATGGCTCCCATTCCAGCTGATGCTTGCAACCCTTCTGTGTGCAGGTGCATGCAGCTGAATGGAGAAGCCAGTGGGAGGACACATTCATTTAAAATAAATTGCCAGGCATTAATACTGTTTGCACCAAAATCTGGTTGGCTAGGAGCCCACACGTGCATCACTGGGTTTCACACACAGAAGCATGCCAAATAGGATGCCCCTGGTGGATCAAAACCCTGGGGGCTGAAAAGGTTTGGTCCACCTTAAGGTTTCTGTGAGCTATCAAGATGTCCGAGCCCTCCTCACTTTTAGTTACACCTTCCATCTCCACTTATTGGTGCTGAATCACTCGATACTCAACTTTCTATAGTCAGACTGGTGGTGTGTTTCTGAAAGGGGGTGTGTAATAGAGATATCATGTGGATTAAACAGCAGCTAAAATGATGGTTTCTGCTATAGCTGAGTTTCACAGGCCATCATTTTGAAATAATTTGTATGTAAGTTATAGGCCATGCTGTACATATTATTTTATTACAGTAAACCCATGCAGTGGGAGTCACAGCTCTACTGATGTCAATAGTATTCACACCCCACTGTTCTGTTGTATAAAACACGAGGCCAGCTACAGGTTTATATGGGCCCTTGGGCGATGGAAACCCTCAGCTCTCCCCAACGAAATTGAGCTGTGTGCTGGAAATTGTGCTTTCAGCCTCTGTATATACTGTATTCATCTTTACACAAGGATAGATTAATGGTGCAGGGGGACCCACAACAGTCACAATGTTAAATCAGCCCTAAGTGTGTTTCAAAATGACTGATCTTGTTTGTTACAGTCACAGCAGGAGGGAGAGTAAGGCCATCCCAAGGTTTTAACATCACATCCCAATATATGGCTTTCTGAACTGTTTGGCCTCTGTGTACTGTCATGTGACCCATGATATGTCACATGATGAGTCAATCGGAGTATGGAAACTTGAATGGAGTCAAGTAAGTACATCACCAGATTTTGTAAACACTTGTTGATTTACAGATACATAGGGATAGGGCACAAAGACTTTGGGTGTGCAGTATACAATATTTCCTTTACTCCTCCTGGTTTTGTGATCGGTGTACCGTGGATCTATAGTCAAAAAATGACTAGAAGTTACTGAAAACAATTATCACTGGAGCATACCAAATCTATACCCCACCAATTAAATGACCCTAGGATGCCAAAAATCACCCAACATACTTACCCTTCCATGTCACCTTGTACTGGGTCCTCTTCCAGCAATGCACAGGGTTTGCCAGGCAAAGAGAGCAAACACACACTATGCATGTCTTCCTGTTGGCCATTTGTGGTCAAGTGAAATGTATGGGGCGCGAAAATAGCCAGGGTAAGTCATTTAGCCTGATTATGCACTTCCTACAGTTACTTAACCTGTTGTACAGCCAATTCACTACTCCAAAACCCTTACACCATTCCCCTCACTGTTTCAGTAAAGCCTCTAAGATAAAAGGTGAAGTTTCATCAGATGTAGCATAAAATGGATGAGAGGCAGCAATGAGTTGGCAAATGAGTGAGTCAGGAGACAGAAGTTATACAGAGAGGAGTACAGTTGGCACAAAACTGGTATACTGGAGGCTGGCACAGGAACAGAAAAGGTACAGAGAAGGGGCACAGAGGGCCAGATCAACACCAGAGGTGCCTGCATGCCACCCGGTAACATCCTGTTGGCCACTGGTAGTCATGTGGGATGTATTAGTAGTGCAGAGAGTATGGCGGGGTGAGTAATTTTGCCTGACTTTGTGCTTATGGTACTGCACAATGCAACACTCTAAAACTTAAAATTTTTCCCCTCACTAATGAACACTACTTAGACATGCACTGCTGCATGAATGCTATCCAATATTGATCTGGAGTCGGCATCATGGAACATTTACAACAATATTGGATAGCATTGATGTGTGTAATCATTTGAAGGTTATTAGAACAAGATTGTAATTAAGTATCTGATTTGTTTTTTTCACATCCTGACCGCACAAATGAGATTGATACCTTCTTTAAGCTCAGCGCCTACACTATTCTATCCTACACTATTACAGGATCGCTCTATGAGCGGATATGTTGGCTTTATTATCCTTTTGTAGCTCACCTGGAAGATGAGTTTGGATTCATAGAATGGGCCCTGCCTAGCTGGACAACACATCATGCTCATCAGGGAGTGCGGAGGTGTGCCGCCAATCTGGTCAGGCCTGATTGGATGTGTATGGGACAATTTCCAGGGTAGGATTACCCTGGTTGGGACGTTTTCCCATTACTGTCCATGTGTGCGTAGGATTGGCCACGAGTGAGGAGGGATGCTTCTCCCTCACTATGAAAACAGGACGGGCATGATGGTTTTAAACTTTCAATGTCAGAGCACATGCATGATTAAGGAGGTTTCCCTCTGAAACATGTAGCAGTGCTTTGTCTATGCCTGTTGTCCCACCTGCTTATGAATGGTTTTCTACAATAAACAGAGGATTTTACCCACCTAATTTTTGTAATCCTGGAGGATCAGTGGAAGTAGCTGCATTGATGCCGTGCATTAATATGCATTCAGCTGAGCTGTGAGTACACATTAAAGTTGCTTTACTGCTCAGCCTGTCCTTCCTTACGGGGGGCTCCAATGAAGACAGGGGCGGCCCTTAGACTCTAGACTCGGCTACTGGATATTGGACAGTAGTCTCTGTGCCAGTTCCTAAACAGAAATGTGATCCCAATTTCCTAACAATCAAAGCTCTGCTTCTGGCCTTGCAATCAAACAGAAAACTCACCCTTCTACATTCATGGGTTGCTTGGAGTCACACCAGCTTGTTTACATCAACAACCAATAAGTTCCACCAAGTAGCTGTACCCATGCCTTGCATGACACTGCACATGGCCACCTGGGAGAACTCCGTTGACCACTAGCTATCACATAGAGTGGTGTTGGAACATGGTGAGAATTTTGCCTGATTTCAGGGATTCCTATGGAGCTTCCAGCAGACTTACTTTAAAAGTAAACTTTAAGCGAACAAACTTAAACCAGACCAACACAACATACAGTGCTCATATGCATCCCTCCCCCAGGGCAATTTAGATTGCTACACATAACAATTATTTTACCTTTTTCCAAAAACTGCTGGGGAAAACCGAAATGGTGGTTCAATGATGTGCAGCCCACCTGCAAAAAGGAAATGCTGCTGGACTTCCTGTTACTGTGCATTGGCAGTTATGTCAGTTGAATCCAGGCAGCAGCATGTCTGAGATGCTGGGAAAGAAATCTCCAAAATGGCCGCTATCTTTCTTTTCCAATGAAGCCAGGCTGTTGGTCCGGTTTAAGGCCTACTTTAAAGTATCTAATCTAAAAAGGAAAAAACAAACAGAAGATGTTTTAGCTCAGGGACATTCTTCCAGCACAATGAAAAAGGGACGTTTCCTCCTCTGGCTGCTGGCCCTCTCCGTGGTGCTGAAAGCAATCACAAACGGCAGAAATCCTATCCGCACGCAGAAACCCCCCGAGAACAGGACACAGTGATACAGGATTAAAGCGAAGGTGACATCTCATTCTCAAATTATCACTGACAATAATGCTGGAACATCTGCTGTAAAGCGCTGAGCTGATCGTAAAACACAACCTGCATGAACAATCCCTGTCGCCATGGGCTGTGTCCTACGTGAGCTGCGTATTTTATCATGTAGAGCCATGGACAATAATAAGTGCTAATTAAAAAGTAAAGAGTCCGCCCAAGAAAAAATAAATAAACAATAAATACTCACCTCTTTTCCCCTGCAGCTGTTTCACCAATGTCTGTCTTTTCACAGGATTCTGAATATCCTGGGTTTTGGTCCTTTCCCCTGGGGCACCCTGATCGGGGGTGCCCTGCTGTGTGAAACGCCCCAGATCCCCGATGCCAACTCACCTCTTCCCGGTCCTACGCCACATGCACGGCTGCTCGTCCAATCAGCACGCTTGGAGCCGCTGACGTCACATTGTCTAAGCCTTCGTCGAATGCCAAAGGCTCCATGTGCGCTGGCGGCCGCAAACTCGAACTTTGCAGGGTGGGTGTAGTGGTGGGGGGGGGGCGCAGAGTGTTCAGCAGTAAGTGTGCTGCTGTAACTTACCTCAGCTCGATTCTCTTCCTCAGCAGCGGCGGAAGCAGCGGCCCAATTTGGCCCCAGCCAGGGCTACAGAAAGATGGCTGCTGGCTCCCATGCAGTGCTGGCACTAGAAGTGTCCTCACTCATGGGAGCCGGCAGCTGTCTCTTTGTAGCTCCGGCTGAGGCCAAATTAAGATGCCGCTGCTGGGGGGAGGGTTCTTAGCTTCCTGCTAAGCAGCCCATCAACCAACTATTCCGTGTTTGGGCCAGACGCCGAACTCGAACACATGCTTCTGGCTGAAGTCTGTGTTCAGATTTGGGAACCCGAACTTGCAAAGCTCTGGACAAACCCGAACACTGTGGTTCAGGTTCGCCCATCTCTATCCACCGTTTTTTGGGCATCATTTCAAAGATGTTTTCTGAAACAAGTAACACATAGAAAACAAACCTTAACACGCCATTCCCCCACCTTCATGGGATCCAGTGATACTGAAGTAGGGGCATAACTACAGGGGGCGCAGCAGTGGTAAACACATTGCGACATCGCGATTTGTGCAAAAAATGAAGTTAAGAGGCGCCGGTATCCCCTATGGCAGCGGTTCTCAACCTGTGGGTCGGGACCAAAACACAGGGGTCGCCTAAAGCCATCGGAAAATACATATTTCCGATGGCTTTAGCCGCTGAGAAGTCGCGCTACCGTCTGCAGCAGCGCTATTCAGCTGGAACGCACGGCGTTATGGATGCACGTTTCAAACTGAATGCCTGTGTGCATGCGCAGACGTGATTGCATCATCCGTCCGGGGCCTAAGGGGCGGGGGGAAGCGGGGAGAACGCTCCACAGTCCATAGCAATGCATTACGTGTGTCCGGCGCTTGCTGACATCATCAGTGGTCGGACACAGCAAACGCCGGAGGAGCCTAGGAGGCGGAGAGGCAAGAGAGCCTGCGAGACAGCCTGCTGGTGTAAAAAAGGTTAATAATGTAAAAACAGTGCACACACCATACACACAATACTGTGTAAGTATAAGGTGCTTTGTGTCATTACATAGTACACAAAGCAGCTTACACTTACACATTGTGAACTACATCGGTCTTATACTATAAGATGTAGTTCACACTGTTCCCTAATGTATTATCTCCCATATCTCCCACTATTTTCCCATATTCTGAATGAGGAAACTGCTGAAATCAGTGGTTTCCTGCATTGAATCCGCCTCCTATTGATTTCATTGTGAGTGCAGCGGATTTTGTGGAAGAGAGCTCCCGAGAATCTCGAGTTACCACACAATCCGCCGCAGCCTCCTCTTAATTTCAATAAGAGGCAGAGAAATGACAGTTTCCGATACATGCTATGCCATGGTGAAATGTTATTTACTGGAATTAGTAATAAATATTTCTCAACATATAATTAAATATTGCTTTTGTGATTAATCACTATGTTTAAATTATGTTTGATTTGTAGCAATGAGAATATATAATGCATACCAGGTATTTACATTCCCAATCATAACTGTAGCAAAATTACAGTTTTGAAGTATCCACCAAAATCATTTTTTGGTTTGGGTTCACCGCAACATGAGGAACTGTATTGCATTAGAAAGGTTGAGAACCACTGCCATAGGGGGTGCACTGCTGTGTGAAACCCCCCAGATCGCCAAAACAAACTCACCTCTTCCAGGGCCTACAGCACATGTGCAGCCACTTGTCCAATCAGCGCGCTCGGATCCGCTTTCGTCAGCGCGTCCAAACCTTCGCCTAAGACGAGCGCATCCGAGCGTGCTGACGGGTGCATCCCCTGCTACTCTCTAACGGGGAGGCTGTCAGCGCCGGCGATTCACAAATGCCTGGCGTGGGCACGCGTCCTGCTAGAGGGCTAGGGGGGATGCGGTCGCAGCTCTCGCATGTGCCATTGGACCGGGAGGGGACGGAATCGATTGGTCCGGGCCATTCGTGGTGGGTTTTGGTCCACTTTAAGTGTGTGGATATGGCTGGTTTGTATATATGTTTTATTTTTTTAATAAAAAGGATATATTTGATAAGCCCTTTTGACTTTGGTAAAAAGGTGCAATGTTACCCAAAGTCAATTTTCTGCTATGGCTACACTGGCCTCTTCTCTCTGACATTCTTCTCCCACCGTGAACAAGCATTTGTATCACACTGCTAGTGACTGGGGCCTCCACTGATAATAGGTGATGCATTGGTTGCTGCAGTTGTTTCAATTTATTTCTGGGTGGAGAACAAATGGGAAAAAAGGTGAGTATAGCCTTTCTATCAGGGGTGGTAAAAGGTGAAGAGGTAGGGGCACAGGCTTTCCCTTGGCATCTACCAGGGTGATCTCCTTTAGGTTAAAAAGCAACTTGCAGCAGACATAGTTGGTTACTATCACATTTGTCACCGGAAAGCTTTTAATCTAGCAGCCTATGACGGGCTGCTGGGGATTTAGGTACATCTCTTTAGCAGGACAATAAAATGGGAGAAATGTATTGCCATCATTAAAGTGCCCCCGCTTGGCTCAGCTTAATCTCGTTAGTCTACCCGCTAACATTCTGTAAATAGAACCAATTAGCAGAGCAGATGCATCAGGTAATCAGCACCGATCAGGAATTCTTTATAGGAATCTGTCTCCGCATTACGATCCTACGCATTGATTTCATTCACCGTGATGCCGGGGGAGACATTAAGGTCACAGGAGCTTGGCAGCAAAGGGCATATTTAAGCACAGCAAGAATTTGACTCTGCATCTTAAATAATGTCGGAATATTGTTTGAATAAATAGCTTACCTATCCCAATGACACAGTGCTATACTGCTACAGCATTCACAGTAAATACGTCGTTGATAGAGAAACCTCTGCTGTGTATTTGGAGAACTGCCCCTAATAGCAGCCATACATGTGCCAAGCTTGTCATTCGAACAGCAGGCACAGAGCCATATAGAATTAAGAAAAATCCACATCCCTGGCACCCCCAACATAGACTGCATTCCCCTCCACAGTCAAGGCCATATTAGGCAACCCTAGGCCTGTGCCAACATGCAGACAGTGTGTGGGAGGGCCCAAAGGGTTAAAGCGGATCAAACCCGCCCCCCCCCCCCCCCCCCGTGGTCAGCCCTGGAATCTTTTATATGCTAGCCTGGCCCTATAGTGGGATGCACGGCTGTCTGAAACCTCCAGGGTCGCCGGTATACTCACCTTTACTGAAGGCTCCTTTTAGTGGCGGCTATGATAACCAGCTGCCGTGTCCCTGTAGCTGTGCGTGTTCCCATTCCCAGCCTTTCTGAATGGCTTGACTGGTTTTATTTGAAAACTGGGCCCCCGGTTGCTGAGCCGGCAGCAGTGCTCGGGTGGCGAGGGCAGGTGGGGAGGCAGCGAAAATGGGTTTCAATACACTTTAAGTGCAGACAGCATGTGTGTAGGGGAGGGTTTAAGGGGTTAAATGCAGACAGTGTTTGTGGAAGGTGGAGAGAGGTACAAGGGGTTAAATATAGACAGTGTGTTTGTGGAGGTGGGGGAGGGGTGCAGGGCAGGGCTGGTTTTAGACAAAATGTGGCCTTAGGCAAAAATAAAATTGGGGTCCCAAGTATTATAATATTATAACAACCCTATACCTAGTGCCTATAATCCTATCCCACATGCACAATTCCTATACAGCTTCCCTACGTGCACAGTCCCTGCTTTACTCCCCCATGTACCCTGTTCCTGTCCTTTTAAAGACAAACAAAAGTCAGCCCTGCATCTAAAAAAAATGTTCCCCTGTTTCTGCAGGACTTCACAATTTGGGATACCCCATCATGTGGAACCACTGTGAATCGGCACAATTCTTAATGGACCAGCGTTCTCATGGAACATGGGCCATTGTCGGCACCCCTGGCTCCACTCTAGTGTCTATGGGCACCAGCAGTATATAAATGGCTGGCAAAGGGCGCCTATGGGGGCGGCCATCTTACTGTAGCTGATGCAAGAAATAATGCTGGCACCAGAAGGCAAACAAATGCTCTATGTGGAGGAAGGTAGGGGTTTAATGCAGTTGCATATAAACAAATACTTTGTACAGGCTTCCCAGCTCTGGTCCCGACACTTGGCACAGTGAGTAAGGGGGTGATTATTGTACTCTAATTCTTCTGTAGACGCCGAGTCTGGCAGACAATGATGCCCACCACAGGAAGAAGGATGAAGGTGATTCATGAAGAGGACAGTCCAGTAAATAACCTTTTGTGGTTCATGGGAGCAGCCATGATGGGATTACTGTGGCTGCCACTCCGTTGACTTTTGAAATGAGAAGGGAGGGGGAGTGCTTTGACTCATACATCTCAATAGATGACAATGGGGCAGCAGCCTCATGTAATCCCCTCATGACTGCTCTTATAAACCACAAGAGTTACTTAGGCCCTTATTTAACAAGGGATAGCGCCAGGTAGCGAATGGTGAGCGAACGGTAATGACGCTCACCGCCACGAGAACGCCGGCTCCCCTCCGCAATCACACATTTATCAAGCCGATCCTGCTTAGCGACTGACAGAGCGCCAGATAGCGAATCATTCATCATTATTCCAGCCTCACCCCACAGTGCCAGCGAGCGACCTTGAACAGCGACAGGTATGACCTCTCGCTACCTGGCGCTCTCCAATGCATTTCAATGGAACAATCTTAAAATATTCATAATTAATTGCTATTAATTTTTTTTTTTTTTTAATGTCAAAAATTCTGTGACCACTTCTGCAATGTTAGATTTTTTTTTTAAGGTAAAAAAAAAAAAATTTGTGCAGAAATGATATTACAGGTCTGATATTAATGTATTCATATTACAAAATGTTTTGAAAAACATGTTTTTTTTTTTCCTAAAAATATGGTTGTTTGGGGGTTAAAAAACTACTTTTAACACATCGCCGCCAGCGCTCTGGGGTTTAAACAAGCATTTCACAGCGCGAGAATTTTTGGAGCGTGATTTGTTAATGAATATGCTGGGAGCCGTTCGCTATGGCCGTTCGCTGTCATGCGCTCCCATACAGCGCGGAACCTGTCAAACAGCGACTCCTAACCCCGTATTCAACATTACCGCACACCGACTGAGTCGCTGTCAACAGCCGAACAACGGGCAAGCACAGCGAATACTAGCGGGCGCTGTGAAAATAACGCTACTGTCGCTCATCTGTCGCTACCTGGCGCTATTAATGAATCGGCCTCCCCGACTCGACTGTCCACTTATTCATTGTGGACAAACTCAAATTTCTTAGGGAAATTCGGCAAATCACCCAAATCAGATTTTTAACAAATTTGCTATTCTCTAATGCTGGGGTTTCCAAACTTTACATCATGGGAAAAGTGATGCACCTCACCTGTAAAAATGCCCCATCACATGTACAGGTGATTTGTTGGGAAAAATTGTGAGAAACACTTTTTAATGTACTTTTTTGTAGGTTGAAATGAAAAAGCTCACCGAGATGCAGGCAGCAATTTACACCCAATTGTGCACCTCAGTTACACTTACTTAATGAAATGATTAGCATGACCTCCACTAATTAGTATACTGTACCTCACTTAACAAACCACACTAGATATGCTAATAAAAAAATAATCAATAAATGTTATAACCAATTCCCTGAAACACCTAATCTCAGAATAGTAAATTGCTAATATGAAGGAATTACAATAGCCACATCATTTGTTTAAAGAGGAACATTTCAGGTATTGGGAAGTTATTCACTTCCCGAACCTGGCTTGCTCAGCCCCGCGGCCCCCCGGTTTAACATTTGCCAATTTAAAACTTACCTGTCCCATTGCATTGGGCTGTCTGGCATCACACGGACCTGCACCGTCTTCTGTAGGGCAGCGCCATATTCCTGTTCCATCATGTACTGCAACGCCCCTCAGATCTCGCGGATATGTGCAGTGTCATTGCATAGGCAACAGTGACACTTGGCGCATGATTTGAATAGCGGCACAGGACATTTGGAGAGCAGCTGTTGAAGGGCTAAAGCTGCTGCCTTTACTCTGCGATGGCTAAGGGGGGTAGAAAGGGGCCAGGAATGTTGCCGGATGTCTGCGACATCCAAAAGGCAGTGCGGAAGGGGGGAGGGATATTCACTATCCCTGGTTTTGTTCCTTGCTCCCGATTTGGTATGCCTCACTGTGTGAAACCTCCGAGATCACCCATAAAAACTGACCCTTCCCTGTTGCTATGCCATACAGCATCCAATCAGCGCTGTATGGCGTGCATATTAATGAACTGCAATATGGCAATGTTTGCAGGCAGAACTCAGCAAGAGGGAGTGTCCGCACCCCCTTGCTGAGTTCTTGCTGAGATGCCCCGCTGTGGGGCACACACACAGCGGGGCATACCGATTTAGGATGCCTAAGAGCAAAGCAGCGGCCATCTGTCCTGGGTTTTGTGCTGGTTCAGACTACCAATAGATCAACATACAAAGACAAAACTACCTAGTGCAAAAAATTCCCTCTCATCTACATTTACCCACGATCAATTACAAAGAAGGAGGTACAGTCAAAAGTAATGGAGGTTTTAACCAGCAGAGACAAGTGGAGGTGCTTTAACCATCTCCATGCACATTTGCAGCATGACCAGGGAAGATTCTAGGCAAAATAGGCCCCCTCCTCACCTGTCCTATGGTGCTGCTGCTGTCCCATATGTATCTGCCATGAGGAGCCCCGGTCTTAGCAGCTGGAGGACCCCCCCTTCCAATATGGATGAGGGGCCTGTCATATGGCTTGCATCACTAACACTGGGATAAAGGTGCCACCACTGGCCTCTGTGTCACCCTGCTCATCCTCCCCTAGAAACAACCCTGGTTTCGACCAGCAGGGCATCCCAAATTGTAATGGCTCCTGGGATACTACTATCAACCACTTATAGGCATTTTTCATGTAAGTTTTTTATAACCCAAAATGACCAAATGCTTTGTACAACAGCCATAGTTGTTTTTTTTCTTTATTTTTACTTCCTTTAAGATATGACAGAACAAACAGTCTGGTGAGTCATGTGTCTCTGAGCTGTGTCTTGCAATGGGGTAATCAAAAAGAGAAAGTGTTTGCATATACACAGTAAACGATGGCGGAATTATAAATATTTATGTCTGTATCAATATCTGCATCGATTTTACAGCGTGTGCTGATTGAACAATTTATTTTGCGCACCGGGTAATTCAGTGCTACTTACTGGACTGCAGCGTTTTGTAGTTTGATCGTTCATCGATAGCCGCGCTGTGGCTGAGAGCGGACATTAAAAATCAAACAGCCATGTTTCTAATGGATTGTGTCTCTTTGATATCATAAGTCGAATTTATTCTTAATGCACATATCCAGCACACGAGAGAGGGGAAAGTCTCCTTGTGCTTGGACACTGGATACATGGGGCCCGCTTATGCGATTAATGTCACTGTAATCTGCCTCTCTTCTGTACTGATGAAATCTGAAAATTTTTTTCGAAATATTCTGGTTAGATACCTGAATCAGAACCATAGCACGCTCAGCTGTCTGTGCACTGGAAATATCACAAAGACAAAAAACATAAAAGGGTGATTTGCCTGGCTCCACATGTCTGTTTAAAGTGGACAGCCTACCAAAAGTTGGTTGGAAGTTAAACCAAAAAAAAAGTCGTTTGAACAAACTCACCTCTTCCCTGTCCTACGGCGCATGCGCGGGCTCTCATACAATCAACACGCTCAGATCCGCTCAAGCCCCTTCGTCCAGGGGCTCGTCTAATCAGAGTGGATCCGAGTGCGCTGGCAGCTGCATCCCCTGCTACCATTTAACAAGGAGTGTGCCCATGCCAGCCGTTCATAAATGCCTGACGCAAGCACGCGTCCTGCTAAAGGGATGCTGCCCGCGCAAGCACTGTTGGACCGAGAACGAAAGTGAGTTTTCAGGTGACCTGGGGGTTTCACACAGTGGGGCACCCCTGTAAGGGGTTCCCCCGGAGGGGGGGGGGATGAGTATGCCTGCCTTGGAGTCTTATAGACTCCCAGGTGGGTTTTGCTCCTCTTTAAACCCTATAAATACTGTAAAGAGGTGCAACTATTTACCTAGGGTTTATAAGACTCTAGGACCTGTTGTCTCCCTCTTCATGGGGCATCTCGAATTGGGATGCCCCGCTGTGTTAAACACCAGGTATTGCCCTTAACACTCACCTCCCATGGGCTGCGGCTGCATTCCCACTATACCTTTAGCTGGGCTGTGTACCCTCGCCAGGCAGTTCTGATTGGCTGGTGCTGGCATGCCCTCAGCTAGAGGTGAGCTGGGATGCTGCCAGCAATGCATGCTCCAGTCAGCAGAACACAGCTGATTGGCTAAGCCGCCTGCATATGGGTCATGGCAATGAGAAAAGGGTGAGTTTTTGGGCAATCTAGGAGGATAAACACAGTGGGGCATCCCAGCAGGAGGAACAAAAGGTTACTGAACATCTTGGATTTTGTTCCTCTTTAAAGTGGACCAACACCCAGGATTTTGACTATCCTGGGTTTTGGTCCACTTCAGGGAGGCACCCCGATTAGGGGTGTCCCGCTGTGTAAAACCCCCCAGAACCCTGAAAAACTCACCTCACCACGTTCACGGACAAGCGGCGGACAAGACAGTGCGCCCGCCGCCGCCTCCCGCATGTCGCTCTGACAGGGCGCGCGCCCGCGCCGGCCATTCACAAACGGCCGGCGCGTGCGCGCAAGTCTAGAGGAGCGCGCGGGAGGCGGCGGCGGCGGCAGTTTTTTTGGCTTTTGGGGGGGGTCCCTCACCGCGGGACATCCCGATCTCGGATGTCCCGCGGGGAGGGAGGTGATCGGCCCGGGAATCTTATAGATTCCCGGGCCGATCACAGGAGGGTGATGGTCCACTTTAAGAAAACGCTTTTTACCCTGTACCTTTGGTCCAATATATTAAGCTTAAAGGAGCACTATCGCAAAATAATGGACCAATGATAAAAATCCATATTAATATGCAGGATGGTGGGAGGACAGGTCACTTATACACATGACATCAAGAAATATCCAGCCAGGCTTGCTTCTTTTATTTTAATGGAAGGAAAGGACAGCCAGGGTGACAGGCTCTGTCACCCCTCATAGACTAAACCTGTCATCCCTGGATTTTGTTCCTACCATGCGAGAATAAACCACAAGCTTGGTGGGAGTTTTATTCAGTTCGGGTATATAAGTGACTTGTCCTCTCATTAACCAATGTGTTTATATGGAATTTTAACATTACACAATTTCGCGATAGTGTCCTTTCTCTAAAGTGACTTGCTCTTCCGTTGTGTCTACGGGGGCCTAGGGGTGTAACTATAGGGGGTACAGGGGGATGCAACTGCACTGGAGCCCAGAAGGTCAGGGGGGCCCTAATCATTGTTGCTCCCCTAACTTATTAATCAGGTTTATCATCAGCGTATGGACCTTGACAGAGCCCCATTTAATATTCGCACCAGGCCTCCGTCACATTTAGTTAAGCCACTGTCTCTTCTACCTCTTTAGAGTGCACCGAAAAGTCAACTCCAGGTAGAGGCCTTCACCCACCTACTCCTTACACCCTGAAGCCTAAATTTAAAAAATACATTTCTTTTCCTCACTCTCTGTGATACAGGTATACTTGGTGCTGATGTGAACAGGCTAAGTGCTATCTCTCTAATGCAGGGCTCACTGGCCTGATCAGGTAAATTAAGTTGGCCATGGACCATGACACCCTCTGGCACAGATTTACAAGGGAAAGTTTACATTCCCTTTAACTCCATTACAATAGCTATATAAGATGCTATTTTTTATTTGAAAAAAATGCATTTTTTTATGATAAAACTAAGCCTTTTTTTCTCCAGAACTTTATCTGCAGATCTGCTCCTTGGGAAAATGTGTTTTTATAGAAGGAAACAAAGAAGGGGAACTTTGAAATATCTTCATTATAGCAGAACGAAATGCTAACAAAGTAATGTCGCCTTCTTATTATCTCACTGGTGCAGGGTTCTTTTATTTTGCTTCTGCTTCTGAGCTACCAAATATGAGGCAACAATGGCAGACTGGGGCTAAAACTCAGTCTACAATTTTACTGGCTCTCAGCCATCACATGACATCCCCACTGACCCTAGCTCTAATCAGCTTTCCAGCCAATGAGTGTGCTTCAAGGCAGAGGCAATATCATTGCAGGGCAGAAGAGGACATGACCACTCTTGTGTTAATAAGGCTTAGTATGATAGGAGCCAGGGCCGGAATAAGTGTGTGGAGACCCCTGGGCACAAGATCTGGTGGAGGTCCCAGATACAGTATTTTTTTTACCTTTAAAATAAGAGTACAGCCTAGTAACTGATGGTTGTCTGGCACCCGCCCACTTACTGGAATGTCGAATTGAGTCCCTTGTGCCACCCTTGTGTGGGTGCGTGCTGCTTGGGAACTCCTGCTTTGCCACTCTGGGCGGGGGGTAGTGTAGTTGCCCAGCTGGTCCAGCAGAAAACAGTTGGCTGTGCTAGGTGGCTCATGTGCAGTGAGTGACCGCTCTGCACGCACCCATCACTGTAGTGTTGCTGACGATGGCTTTGCTGCTCTAGACTCTCCGTCCTGCCCTGTGGTGGCTTTGGCTGCGGGTTTGAAAAAACAAAAAAATGCTTGCCCAGGCACAGGGGCCTCACTGCCACCGATAGCTCTGTTGCTGGCTCTGCGGCCCATCAGACCAAAGACTGAAAAGCCTCCTGGACCAGACCAAAACCCAAAGGTTGGGGGAGCCCCCCTTTGCTGGCCGAGGGCTGCAGGCCCGAAGCGCGCACCCCTTGCGCCCCCTCAGATCCAAAACGAAAAATGACTAGCACTCCAAAACAATCAAAGCAGATCAAGTGATTATATTAGGTTCAAGCATAATAAAACATCTTGTCAATGTTTTGGGGGTGTAGCATAGCCCCCTTAATCAGGACAACAAGTAACAGCAAGAAGAACATGCATAAGGACGCTTATAAATAAACGATGGGTCAATGAGAACACTGCTAAAGCCCACCTGACATTGTCCCAAAAGGATCAAAGAAAGAACGATCAGATGGTAATAAACATAAGTACAATATTACACAATAGATATGTCAGACATATAAGCAAGTAGCCACCCTCGTGGCTGTGCCCTCATGGCAAAACCCACATGTCTGTTGGTGGTATCGGAGAGCGTCACGTCCCGAGCGAGGTTGGTTCTTCCTCACTCTGTGTGAGGAGAAGGACAGAAAATGACGTCACCCGGCCTGCAACAGGTGATCCGCACGTCCTGCAGCCAGTGATTGGCGCAGGAACGATGGAAAGCTAGTACTCAAAACAGAGCTGTCATTGCTCTGTCCAAAGTGTTAGTGTCTCCTGTCCCTGGAGTGACATGCTTCAAACAGCTGGGGGGGGCATGAAGAATAATAAGGCGATATAACACCATTAACAAGAAATTTAAGAAAATAAAAGAAAGCAAGTGTAAAGAAAATAAAAGCGATAAGCACAAGGCAATTCTAAGTACATAAGAGGAGAGGAGAGAGGAAAAGTGTGGATATATAGGAAAGCAGCAAAGAAATTAAGAAATATCAGAAGGTGAGGGAGAAGGGAATGAGCACAGATGTAGGGAACAAAGAAAAGGGAAAAAGGAGAGGCAAGGGCAACAGGAACAGAACGCCGGAGAGGAGAGGGAGGAAGAGACAGGCAATAGACGGGGGGAGGAGAGGAAGAGATCAAGGAAAAGAGAAGGGGGGAGTGGAAAGGGAAAGAGGGAAATCAAGAAAAGGGAACAAAGGGGGAGGAAGAGAGGGGGGCTGGGGGGGAAGGGTAAAGGGGGAACGAGAGAGGGAAAAAGGAAGAAGAGAAGGAGAGAATGATGGGAAAGGGGGAAGAGAGGGAAGAAAAGGAGGGGGAAGAGAAGGTGGAAGACACCGGGAAGACATGAGCTCACAAATGAAATACATATACCAAATAAATTCTACGGCGGTCAAGGAAACATTGAAACCCAAACGACGTATAAGGACCCCGGGGTTTGACAGTGTCCAACTTGTGGATCCAAAAAGCTTCTCTCTGAAGCAGAGTCCGTTCTCTGTCCCCTCCCCGATGGGGTTTGGGGACATGATCGATTACCATGCCGTGTAGTTCATGTATCTGGTGTTTGCAGTGTAAGAAGTGTATAGCAACCGGTTTATCTGAGTCTGTTGCGTCGCCACGTTCCGCTTTCACCTGTAATACACGGATATCGCTCCTGTGCTTTTGGAATCAACGTTTAAAACGGACCCACAATTTTCCCCACGTATACTAAACTACAGGGGCATTTCAAAAGATAAATGCAGAAGTCCGTAGTGCACAAATAATATTCCCTTATCCTGAATGGCTGACCAGTGTGTGGGTGTAGAAACACTTCTCCCGTGATCAGGGAGTTGCACACATTGCAGTTCAGACACCGATAGCATCCCATTTTGGAAGAGAAGGCATGGGGCGACTTCCTGTACTTCTGTACAGAGTCGGCTTTAACCAGAAGGTCTCTCAAGTTACGGTTCCTCTGATAAACTTTTAATGGGGGTTGTTTAATGATAGGAGCCAAATCACGATCAGACTTGAGGATGGCATGGTGCTTGAGTGTTATATGTTCGATTTGCGGTGACACCTGACAGAAAGTCTGTATGAATGGTATCCGAGCACCCTTATCGGGCCTTTGTGTGGATCTTTCAAACATCTCACGGGCTTTGTCCATTGCTTTATCAAGGACTGGTCCTGGATAACCACGTGTGAGGAATTTATCATACATAAGTTTCAGTTGGTGCTCCCGGTTGGGTGCTTCCGAATTAATCCTGAGCACCCTGAGGAATTGGGAGATGGGCAAGATATCCAAAAGGTGCTTAGGGTGTGAGCACTCATATCTGAGTAAGGTGTTCCTATCAGTGGGTTTACTATATAGGCCTGTAGAGATATGGCCCTCCCTGTCCCTAGTCAGAGACACATCCAGGAACGTAACATAGCTTGTGGAGATCTCGGCTCGGCCGGGTGACCTCATTTCCTGTCCTTCTCCTCACACGGAGAGAGTGAGGAAGTCGGTTGCTATGCAACCAGCCTCGCTCGGGACACGACGCTCCCCAACAGACAGGTGGGTTTTGCCAGGCGGGCACAGCCACGGGGGTGGCTACTTGGTTATATGTCTGACATATCTATTGTGTGATATTGTACTTATGTTTATTACCATCTGATCCTTCTTTCTTTGATGCCTATGTGCAGGGCTTTTGGGACACACCGCTGACATCATTGATGACGTCAGACGGGCTTTAGCAGTGTTCTCATTGGCCCATCTTTTATTTATAAGCGTCCTTATGCATGTTCTTGCTGTTATTTGTTGTCCTGATGAAGGGGGCTATGCTACACCCCTGAAACGTTGACAAGATGTTTATTATGCTTGAACCTAATATAATCACTTGATCTGCTTTGAACGTTTTGGAGTGCTGGCCTCTCATAATCCAGCCCCGATAGTAGCAGATATATTGACAGGGGTAAATATGACCACCCACAGCCAAGATGCTGAGGTTATAGCTTTGCAAGGGCAGAGCATGGACCGGAGTGCCTTGGCTCTAGTATGAAGTTTCATTTTGGAAGCAGAGGAGATCTTGCCCCAAAAGCTAAGCTCGTCCTCTGAATATGGACCCAGAATGACAAGTATTTTGGAGTATATGAAATACTTTTGGAGTGTATGAAATACTTAGCAATACAATTAGATATTCCTTCTCCTGTACTTTTCCATCACAAGTATATTAATGCCTATTGGCTGATCATTTTGTTATATCAAATAAATCAGGCTGAGCTTTATAATCAGAATGGCACCATCTCGGGGTAATAATTGCATAGGACCTGCACAGGCAATCTTTTCATGATTTAAAAATGATGGCGGATCCAGCTGCTAATTAGACACTTTGTCAAAACACGGGGAACAGAAAATGTGCTTGAAAGCACTTCAATCATTTTTATAAAACATAGTAAAAATACATTTAGACTTTTCAGAAAGGAAATGATCCCCCCCCCTAGTTCTGATGCTATCAGTGCAATACAAAATACCACCAGCAATTAAAGTACTACATAATGAGTGCCAGAGGTGATACTGAGCACTAAATGGTGTTGTTTTAATCTGCAATGAAGATAATTCGACATCAAACACAAGGGCAAATGCCTAAAAGTATCTGCCAAAAGGCCTTAAAGCAGAAGTCTGCCCCCTCATGCCCGGTGCTGAGCCCAATTTGGGTATTTAAAATAAAGCCTGACAGGCACAAATACCCTGTTCTGTGGTGACCACAGGTAGACTGACTGACAGTGAGTGAGTTTTAGGCATTTCCAGGGGGATGTCATAATCCAGCATTATTTTATTCACCAAGCACAGAGATGTTCTCTCTCTCAGCCAGTTACAGATTACAGAAAAGAAACTGTTCTACCATATCTAATATAAAATGAAAATGGGAAAAACATGCCTAAGCAGCCGTGTTAGCTGCCAATGTGGTTACAAGATCAGCAGACACACATCTTAAGCCTGGATGCCGAGAAGTTATGTTGTGGTTTCAGAGGCCACTGTAGCGGTTTTGCTTCTATGACTCCTTAAAACAAATTACTCAACACAATTTATTTATTTTTTTACCTATTTGTTTATGTATTTGTAGTTTTTGGACTATCATAAAAAGGTTTAAAAATAGTCAGATAGGTGTAAAGTGCACCCCAGGATAAAACCAACATAAAAGGGCAATACTGAGACACATATAGGATTTGGAACACAGCTCAGAAGAAAACATAATTCAGGCCACGGTCAGAATGTTAGAGCCAGTTGAGGAATGGCTCAATATAATGGGGTCCTGGAAACAGGTTAGACAAGAAAATCAGTCAAGCCTAGAAGGCAAATCAAAGTTAGTCGTCAAAGGGCTTAATCTACACAGCGGATGTTTACATATTGGAGGTCTGGGAAGGTCATATAACCAGAAATCCATATCATTGTGTCCACCTGCCAAAAATGGACAATAATTTGCTTTGCAAATTAAACCTATAGTCAAAAATGACTATATGTTGCATGCACAACACTGGGGGTAATAGGGGAGGCAGGGAGTGTATTCCTCTCAAGTCCTGAGGTGTCCTGTGTGTCTAACAGTCTTTTTGCAACTCCAACTGACACAGCATAACCTGACTAACACAAGTTGACGCCTGCACCTTTAGCTTCCTCTAAAGGTTCTTGGTGGTTGTTCACACCTATGCAGAGCAGATTTTTGTGTTTCAGTTGCATTTTGATGCGAAATGAGGACAGGTGTCAAGGTAGCCAAACCGTAACAGAAACATGAGCTGCATCTGCACCGGATCTACATGTTTAGATGCAGGGTAAGAGTGGCCTAGAATTATTTCTATATAGCTAAAGAGTAGGCCTAAAAATGTTCTTCATTGGTTTGCAAAAAATACTTAAACTCGCAACTGGCTAAGAATCAAGTGGTATCAGAGAGACTCGCAAAATCCAAGATTAAAACCTGTAACCACCAAACTAGCTACTGCCAGACATTACAGAATGGGAGTTAAGGCTTTGCGGCCTGTCCGTGGTATTCTACACACAGTGTTATGCCGAGGACTGCACACATAGCTGGAACTTTCATGCTGATGATATGTTGTCACCAGGCATAGGCTGGTACATAGAGCGTTGGATGGCGCGCTGCAGCTGACATGGGTGATTGGGGAAATTTTCATGCTGCCTGTTATGGGGTGATTGGGGGGATTCTGCACACTGCTTGTTATGGGGTGATTGAGAGTTGGGGATTCTGCACACTGCCTGTTCTTGGGGTGATTTGGGGGATTCTGCTTACTGCCTGCTATTAGGTTCTGGGGAGGGCTATTTTAGCACACAATTTTATTTTCTCCTCTAAATGCTAGGTGCATCCTATACAGTGAAAAATACAAAATGCAGAAGGGCTGCTGTGACCGTAAAAGTCACTGGACTTATTTAAGTTCGCCCCTGACTGGGACCAAGGATTTATCCACACAGCAACACTAATTTGGTCCCCATTATTTGCAGTTATGCTCCTGTCCGTACATCTTTAAAAATTCCTCTGGCCATGGTTGGCTGGGGGGTGAAGAGTATATTCCATTCCAAGACTCCATAGGTAATGCATATATGATTGCTTGCTTGTGAAATACTAACATTTAACAAAATGCTGACGTAAATAGATTAATTATAAAAGTGCTTCCTAGCAGAGAGCCTCTCTCCTTACTTAAAACCAAATGATTTATATGCGCTCTGGCATTTTGTGGAAGGAAACTTACATATGCATAATAAAAAGCTAATCAAAGTCTCGGTAAACGTAGATAATGTAGGAGGTGAGTGACAGCAAGCTTCCTCCGGCAGCACTAAATCATATATATATGAAGATGGGCGAGCTCTTGGCTCCCAAGCTGCACCAGGATAAATGTACACATCAAGGGTGCTTGGCAGGAAAACAGCCAGTTAGCCTCTGCTGACTCTGCATTGATGCCATTTTATTTTTAATGATATCATGTAAATTATCCGAGTCTGAGACCCTCATAGGAGGCAAATATGACCGGCTGTTAGGCACTTACCTCACCGCCGTTCCGGGTCCCGCGGCGCGTTGCCGGCTGCCTCCCACCAAGCTGCGGCCCGGCGGTCCCCGGGTCTGCCGGCTCCTCGGCGCCGTCGTGGGGATCTAGGGCGGGCGGCGCAGGACGCCATGGGTGGCCGCGTCGCAGCCCGCTCCGCGCGGCTGCGCGGCCTTGCGGCTCTCCCCTCCAGCTCTGCGCTTCCCCTTCCTGGCGGGGGCGCGCCCGATCGTCAACGTGCTCGCGCGCGCGCGCGAGCACGTCTGCTTTATGCCTCCCGGCGGCGCTTCCCCCAGCGCGCCCGCCGGGGGCGAGTTTGAATTACCCAGTCAGTGGCCGGTTCTTTGGATCGGACCCAGGGACTGGTCGGCCTGTCTGGCCTGGGCCGTCCAGCTCCTGGGACCGATCCCACTTCATTGTTTGCACCAAGCACCTTCCTTCCCTCCTTTTTCCCTGTTTCCCATTGGCCAGACTTCCCTATATATTGGTACTGTTCCAGGTTCCCAGTGCCCGTTATAGCTTCTGGGTTCTGGATGTGTGCTGCTGTGTTTGTGAAGATATTGGATTGGATTTGGATTTGGACCCTGACTATTCTTGCTAGCTGCCTGCCCCGACCTTCTGCTTTGCCTGACCATTCTATTGCCTGACCCTCCTGTACTTCGCCTGTGACCCCCTGGAATTGACCCCGGCTACCCTCGACCATCCTCTGTCTTCTCCCCTGGATACCTCGCCTGAGACTACCTGGTTTGACCTCGGCTTGAATTACGGACTTTCCGCACCCGGCATCCTCACTCGGGATTCCCTGCTTAACACCAAACTGCACCTTAAGCTACTATCCCTTGCGCCTGTTAAGTCCTGGGGGCAACCGACTGGGAGAGGCATTACTCGCGTCTCCTACAAGCGGGGGCTTGTCTATAGGCAGAAGTGGCGGTGGAGATTGGGGGATACTGGCTTAAGACAGACGGGTGTTAGGTACAATCCTGACATTATAACGGGCCTAAACAAGAATGGACCAAATTCTGGAGCAGGTGCAGGCCCTGACGGCGGCGGTGGAGCACCTGGCTCATCGAGTTGCGGCCCAGGAGAACCGTCCTACTCCCATGGTCCCCACTTCCCAGGGGGCTCCGGCCGCAATGACGGTGGAACCCAAGATCCCGCTCCCTGAAAAATTTTTTGGTGACAGGGCAAAGTTTGCCAATTTCCGGGACTCTTGTAAACTTTACTTTCAGCTTCGCCCGGTGTCCTCGGGCTCACAGGAACAAAAAGTGGGCTTGATTATATCCCTATTACATGGAGACCCTCAGTCCTGGGCTTTTAGTCTATCTACTCAGGACCCCATCCGCCAGTCAGTGGACAGTTTCTTCACTGCTATGGAGGTCCTTTATGACGATCCTGACAAGGGAGCCTCAGCTGACGCAAAGTTACGCACCCTCCGCCAGGGACGCCGTCCAGCCGAGGACTATTGTTCCGAATTCCGGCGTTGGGCAGTTGACTCACGCTGGAACAATCCTGCCCTCTGTGGTCAATTCCGGTTAGGTCTGGCTGACGCTATCAAAGATACCCTGGTGAACTATCCGGAACCCCAAACACTGGATGACTTAATGCACTTGGCCATCCGCGTTGACCGCAGACTCCGGGAACGGCGCCTGGAGAAAGGATCACATTTTGAACCCGCGGCAAAATCTGAGGTTCCCGTCGCTCAACCTTCTGAAGAGCCTATGCAGCTAGGTGCCACCAGGCTCACCGAAGGCGAGCGACGACGACGTCTATCCGAGGGGCTCTGTCTATACTGTGGTGGGACCGGCCACATGGTTAGACTTTGCCCAAAGAAACCGTCGGGAAACTTCAGAGCCTAGGGGGTATCGAGGGGGCCCTCCTAGGCTGTAAGGTATCTCCTCAAGTATCGTCTCCAGTTTTTGTCCCAGTTCAGGTTATGTTTGGTGCCAAATATATTAACTTAAAGGCTCTTCTCGATTCTGGAGCAGCTGGGAACTTCCTAGACTCTGATCTAGCTCAGACTCTAGGAATCATGGCACAAACCCTGCCAACTCCTATCCGGGTGTCAGCCATTGATGGCACTCCAGTGGCCGGGGGGTTAGTTCAGTTTCAATCACCTCCCATGCAAATCAAAATTGGAGCCAGTCATTCTGAGGTTATCAGGTTCCTGATTTTGAGCATGCCTGGGACCCCCTTGATTCTGGGGTTGCCATGGCTGCAGACGCATAATCCTCAAATTGATTGGGTTTCAGGGCAAATTACCAAGTGGGGACACCAGTGTTTCCGGAGCTGCCTTGAATTTCCCCTCAGGGTCACACACTTACTCCCTAGTGGGATTCCTACTCCATATTTGGAGTTTGCTGATGTTTTTTCAGAAAAGGCAGCAGACAAACTTCCTCCCCATAGACCTTGGGACTGCCCAATAGAACTGCTCCCTGGTGCGATGCCTCCCAGAGGGAGAATATTTAATTTGACCCGAACAGAAACCCTTGCCATGCGGGAATACATCGCTGAGAACTTAGAGAAAGGGTTTATTCGGCCTTCATCTTCCCCAGCGGGGGCAGGGTTTTTTTTTGTGGAGAAAAAGGATGGGGGACTTCGCCCCTGTATCGATTACCGGGGCTTAAATAATATCACGGTGAAAAACAAGTATCCCCTACCGCTTATAGAGGGGCTCTTTACACAGGTGGTCGGGGCGCAGGTCTTCTCCAAACTAGATCTCAGAGGGGCCTATAACCTCATAAGAATTAGGCATGGGGATGAGTGGAAAACGGCCTTTAATACCCTTGAGGGGCATTATGAATATTTGGTTATGCCCTTCGGCCTGTGTAATGCCCCTGCGGTTTTTCAAAGTTTTGTTAATGAAATTTTCCGAGATTATCTGGGCCGATTTATGGTTGTCTACTTAGATGACATTTTAATTTTTTCTTCTTCCCTTGATGAGCATCGAAAACATGTGCGCCTAGTTTTACAGAAACTTAGAGAGAATTGTTTATATGTCAAATTAAAGAAATGCCAATTTGAGGTTTCTGAGGTTCCGTTCCTCGGTTACATTATCTCTAAGTCTGGTCTGTCTATGGACCAATCTAAGGTGAGGGCTGTTTTGGAATGGGAGCAACCCAGAGATTTGAAGGGCCTGCAGAGGTTTTTGGGTTTTGCCAATTTTTACAGAAGGTTCATTAAGAATTTTTCGGCCCTGGTTACACCACTAACCAATTTGACAAAGAAAAGCGGGTATCCCCCGGTTTGGCCGGCTCAAGCTGTCCAGGCCTTCGAGAATCTTAAGAGGGTATTTAGCAGAGCTCCCGTCCTAGTCCATCCCGATGAACAACGACCCTTCCTTGTAGAGGTGGATGCCTCAGAGATAGCGGTCGGAGCGGTCTTGTCCCAATACTACGGCTCACCTGCTCGCCTCCATCCATGTGCCTTCTTTTCCAAGAAATTCTCAGCAGCCGAAAAGAATTATGATATCGGTAACAGAGAATTACTGGCCATCAAACTTGCCTTCCAGGAATGGAGGCACTGGCTGGAGGGGGCTCAATATCCAGTAACGGTCTTTACTGACCATAAAAATCTGGAATACATTCAGTCCGCCAAGAGGTTAACTCCTAGACAGGCTCGCTGGTCCTTATTCTTTTCTCGGTTTAACTTTTCTATAACATATAAGCCCGGGTCTAAGAATGTAAAGGCGGACGCCCTGTCTCGGAGTTTCTCTCCCCCTGACTTACCGGAGAGGGTGGTTTCTCCCATCGTACCTCACTCCCTAGTGGTGGCCGCCATTCAACCCCAACTTCCTGATCTTACTCAATTCCAGGCCCAAGCTCCTCCTGGGAAACCCACGTCAGCCCTGTTTGTGCCTTCTGCTTACCGGTCTGAGTTTTTGTCCCATTTTCATGATACTAAAACAACCGGGCATCCAGGGATTAAAAAAACCATAGCTTTATTGTTACGCCAAGTTTGGTGGCCTTCTCTCAGGAAGGACGCTCAAAAGTTTGTCTCCGCTTGCAAAGTCTGTGCCCAAAGTAAGTCCTTGAGGAGCTCACCGGAAGGCCCACTCCTTCCATTATCCATTCCTGCCTCCCCGTGGACACATTTGGCCATGGATTTTGTTACTGACCTCCCTCCGTCTCAGGGTCATACGGTTATCTGGGTAATTGTGGACCGTTTTAGCAAGATGGCCCATTTCGTCCCCTTAAAGAAACTCCCCTCAGCTCAAACTCTTGCTCAACTTTTCATTACTCATGTCTTTAGGATTCATGGTATTCCCATGGATGTTGTTTCGGATAGAGGGGTCCAGTTTGTCTCCCGGTTTTGGAGGGCCTTCTGTGCCAAGTTGGGGTTCTCAGTCTCCCTTTCCTCGGCCTTTCATCCGCAATCGAATGGTCAAACCGAGAGGACGAACCAGTCCCTGGAACAATACTTGCGCTGTTTTACGGTGGGTTCTCAGACTGATTGGGCCTTCTTCTTACCTTTTGCTGAGTTTGCTTTTAACAACGCCACGCATTCGTCCACAGGGGTTTCTCCTTTCCACTGTGTTTATGGCAAGGATCTGAAGTTTTCTGCTCTTTCGGACCAACCCTCTAGAGTTCCCTCTGTGGATGAATGGGTTTCTAAATGGCCAGGAGAGTGGAATAAAATTCAACAACACCTAACTAGGGCCGCTCGTTTACAGAAAAGATTTTCTGATCGCAAGCGATCGTCTAATTCTAACTTTAAAGTGGGTGACTGGGTTTGGCTCTCAACCAAGAACTTGGCGTTACGCCAACCCTCCGCTAAATTAGGACCCAAGTTTATTGGCCCATTCCCCATAACACACAAAGTCAACCAGGTGACGTACCGGTTGGCCCTCCCCTCTTCCATGAAAATCTGTAAATCTTTTCATGTTTCACTTCTTAAGTCCGCAAGAAACCATGAACTTAATAGTCCCCCTAGTCCTGTGGTAGTTGAGGGGCATCAGGAGTTTGAGGTTGCCCGGGTCCTTGATTCTCGTTTCTTTCGGAACTCTCTTCAATATCTTATTGACTGGAAGGGGTACGGTCCGGAAGAAAGATCTTGGGTTCCTGCCAGAGAAGTTCATGCACAGAGTTTAGTAAGGAAGTTCCATAGAGAAAATCCGTTAAAACCCAGTTTGGAGGGTCCAGTGGCCCCTCCTCAGGGGGGGGGTAATGTTAGGCACTTACCTCACCGCCGTTCCGGGTCCCGCGGCGCGTTGCCGGCTGCCTCCCACCAAGCTGCGGCCCGGCGGTCCCCGGGTCTGCCGGCTCCTCGGCGCCGTCGTGGGGATCTAGGGCGGGCGGCGCAGGACGCCATGGGTGGCCGCGTCGCAGCCCGCTCCGCGCGGCTGCGCGGCCTTGCGGCTCTCCCCTCCAGCTCTGCGCTTCCCCTTCCTGGCGGGGGCGCGCCCGATCGTCAACGTGCTCGCGCGCGCGCGCGAGCACGTCTGCTTTATGCCTCCCGGCGGCGCTTCCCCCAGCGCGCCCGCCGGGGGCGAGTTTGAATTACCCAGTCAGTGGCCGGTTCTTTGGATCGGACCCAGGGACTGGTCGGCCTGTCTGGCCTGGGCCGTCCAGCTCCTGGGACCGATCCCACTTCATTGTTTGCACCAAGCACCTTCCTTCCCTCCTTTTTCCCTGTTTCCCATTGGCCAGACTTCCCTATATATTGGTACTGTTCCAGGTTCCCAGTGCCCGTTATAGCTTCTGGGTTCTGGATGTGTGCTGCTGTGTTTGTGAAGATATTGGATTGGATTTGGATTTGGACCCTGACTATTCTTGCTAGCTGCCTGCCCCGACCTTCTGCTTTGCCTGACCATTCTATTGCCTGACCCTCCTGTACTTCGCCTGTGACCCCCTGGAATTGACCCCGGCTACCCTCGACCATCCTCTGTCTTCTCCCCTGGATACCTCGCCTGAGACTACCTGGTTTGACCTCGGCTTGAATTACGGACTTTCCGCACCCGGCATCCTCACTCGGGATTCCCTGCTTAACACCAAACTGCACCTTAAGCTACTATCCCTTGCGCCTGTTAAGTCCTGGGGGCAACCGACTGGGAGAGGCATTACTCGCGTCTCCTACAAGCGGGGGCTTGTCTATAGGCAGAAGTGGCGGTGGAGATTGGGGGATACTGGCTTAAGACAGACGGGTGTTAGGTACAATCCTGACACCGGCCTTTCAGGTGTGCAAACTATGTGCACAGGCGCAGACATTGTGCTGCCTGGGTCCAAGAGTGAAATGCTGTGTTAAATGGCCAATAAGGGGTAGACCTGTAACTGGACAAGCTCAACCCCAGCTGTTCCAATTACACTCTATACAGGTGACCAGCAAACATGGCCGCCCAGGATGCACAGTCAACGTAACCAAGCAGCCACCCACGGGCAGGTGTACAGCTCTGCCACCGATATCTTTTAATCTGGCACCTGGACAGTACAGACTATAATGGGCAACCCGTGCCCACGGCCCTTGGCAGGCTGGAAGCCACCAGGCACCGGGCTGTAACGTGACGACTGCCCACCTAGCTCTATGAACGCCAGATAAGTTGGAACCTCCTCTCTTCCACGGAAGCTTCCAGAAGCAACCAAACTGAAGGTATAGTGAACGTGTGGCAGCCTCTCCCGCTTACCTATCACAGTGTGAAGCAGCCGCCGGTATGCGCTATATGGTCGATTCAGAGAAACACCAAAAACTTTAGTATTTTTTCCGATCTGTGTTTTTTGGTGTAAATTTTCCGATTTCGTATGAACATTCGAGCGATTCTATAATGCATTTCAAACCGTGTGTAAGTTTTCCGTCCCTTCGTATGGCAGTTAGTGAATCAGTTGAATGTCAGTTTTCATCCTGACTTTTCCGTTTCATTTCTCAGGTTTCAAAGTCGGTTTTGGATTTTGCCCTTTTTCCTTTTTTGTCCGGACGAAAATCCTTATGATCTTGCGCCTGCACACTACAAACTTAACTCATTAAAGTGCTGCCTACATATTTGGCTCACTCACTTCTTCTACAATGCTTAGCTAAATCACTTTGCACTTTCTTACATCTTCCATGTCTCACCCCTAAAACTGACCCAAACCACTGTGCGCTCAGGCGAATCTTCATTTCTGCTTTTTCTTTATTTCATTCGTTTTGTGGTAACCAACCATTAATGAATGTATTTCTAAAAGTAAATCATACATTTTTTTTTATTTGTTTTTTATTTTGAACTGGCATTTTTTACTTGCGGTTTTTACTTAAAATTTGTGGTTTCAAATGGTACAACTTTACATTTTTTGTGTTGTTACCCACACCCTGTACATACAGATTGCTCTCCAAATTTTGAAAACACCCAGCATCTTCTGCATGTTATGAGCCTTGAAACAGCCAAGATGGCGGGTCAGGTAATATAAGGCAGCCTGCAAACAGAAAGGGCCTTGTGACTGTGTTGCTCTGCATTCTGGGATTTCTGACCTTTCAAGGCCCCCAGCTCTGCTGTCTCTGAGCAAAACACAGCTGTAACCCGCACCCTGCACTTTATCCCACTCTCCTCTCCTTGCAATTATATGGATGTGTGGCAAAATAAAGGTTTACATGCAAAGGACTAATTAAGGTCCACATTAAAATGCTTTTATAAGGCATACATGAAATGTATTGATTCAGGTATGCATTGCTATACAGTTTATGGCCTCGGCCATGCTGATACATGCAGTTCATTGGAGCTGAAGGCACGCAGACTCCTCCACATAGCCACAAAACATGTTCTACAATAGCAAATCCGAGTCCTCAAAGGTGTCGGAAGTGGATTTTCAATTAAACGGATTTTTAGGGTGGGAATCAGCTCTCGGAATCACATGGAAACACATCCAATTAACGGAAGTTTTAGGAACGAACTGAAAAATTACAATTTGGTTGGGAACATTTCCGATTTGGTTGTAAAACTTCCGATTTTGTTAGTAAAACTTCGATGATCGTAAGAGCATATACGAATTCGTTCGAACGTTCGCGCGAGTCGGAAATGGCCAAAAAAAAAAGGAAAAAATGACTAACACCCACCCAAACTTCCGATTCCCGATCCGAAATCAATTAACTTTTGCATTTAGAATCGACCCTTATGCCTCTCTCCAGACCCGACTAGCGCTCTGCCTCCAGCAGTCCCCGTCAAATAGCGACACCTCCCCCTGCAGTGGCTCAGCCAACCAGCGTGGCTATTGGTGGAAGCCGCGCCTCCCCCAGCAGTGCGCGCACTCTCCTGCTGCTCGCCTCTGCCCCCATTTTATTGCATTCCACAATGCCGCAAGTGTGGGGCTTCTCTCGGCTCTGCCTTTCGTGTAGTTCGTGAATGACTCGCTATGGAGAGTGGCGTTCATTCCTTCTACGCTAAGCCATACCTCCCAACTTTTGAAAATAGTAAAGAGGGACCTTTTAAACCACGCCCCCAGCCACACCCTTAAAGGGAAACACCACCTAATAAATACATAGTAACAAATTACATGAAAACACCCCCCCCCCACACACACACAGGCAAGCCTCACACACATGAATGGATACAAGCCCCCCTACACACACAGGCAAACATAAACATTCAGGCAAACACATATGTGCAGGCAAACACACACACTGCATGCATGCAAGCCCCCTCCACACACACACATGCATGCAAGCCCCCTCCACACACACACATGCATGCATGCCCCCTCCACACACACACACATGCATGCATGCCCCCATACATAGGCACACACATACATGGAGGCACACACATGCAAACACACACTGCATGCATGCAAGCCCTCTCCACACACACATACATGCAGACACACACACACATGCATGCAAGCACCCTTCACACGCACACACACACACATGCATGCAAGCCCCCACACAAAGTCAAACACACATACATGCACACACACAGGCAGACAGACACATGCGCACATAGGTCCGGCCCCCGCTAATGTTCCCTCTAAGCCTTGGCAGTGGCTGAGCAGGGATGTTGGGGAACTGGGCAACGATCCATTGAAAGAAAAATCATCTCACCTAGAACATCCTGAACATAAATCTGTTGTCTTGTTTGTGTGGGTAGGGGAGCCATTTTCTGCACACACAGCTGACATGGCACAGGGCAACTTGGACAGGAAATGCCACATTCTTATCTCTTAGGGGGGAAGCAGTCTGAGTGTCAGGCACTGAGAGGCAGCACACTTGCTCTCAACTACGGGCCTCCGTCACACACTTATGAGCCTGGAGAGCTTGTCAAACCCAGCACTGTGTGCACTCCTATTGAGGCTCCCCCAGGAACATAGCAACAGTGCTTTAGTTCCAGCCGGCGCCCATAAGAACTACTGCCCCGCCCCCTGCTCGCAGATTGACAGCAGCTCCTCCGGCAATGTTGGCTGCCTTCACCCCTGCATGCTGGAAGTTTTTTCTTCCCCCGCGTACTCACCCACACTCTAGGAAGTCTCTTCGCGCCGGCTCCGGGAACTATTTATTCAGTGGCGGCGCACAGCAGGCGCACAGCAGGTCCCTTGCTCAGTGTCCATGGCGCAGGGCGTCCCGGGAGAATTTGCAACAGTCCGGGACCGCGGGATTTTGGGAAATAATTGGGATAATCCCGGGAAAATCGGGACAGTTGGGAGGCATGCACAATGTTCCTGCCCACTGCTGCCGCCCACCTCCGCCGCCAAATATGTTCCCGCCGCTGCCAGCAAAGTGCCGCCCCCCTTAAAGTGCCGCCTGGGACCTTGGACCCACTGGGACCCATAGGAAGGTCGGCCCTGTGCACAGGTCCCTAAATATCTAATGGAGGCCTCAAGAGACAGCAGATCTTTCTTTAGAGAGAAAGTCCTAGACCAGCAATCTCTCCTTTCCATATTCATATTATCTCTCCTTTTCTTTTTTTTCTTTTGGCATTTATTTGTCTCTTTTTCTCTTTTATGTGATCGATCTGTCATTTTTTATCCACCCCCCCCCCTTTTCATTTCCTTTCCCCATTCCCCCATCTCTCCCCTCATTTTCACATTGTCTCATCTTTCTTTCCCACAACTTCTCTCTCTTTTTTCTATATTGCCTTTTCCTTTTTGTTGACCTTTATGAACTGGTTGCACCAACAACTTGTACACAAGACCTAGAGATACTTATACAGGCAATTACAGGTACCAGGAATGGTCAATGTCTTGACCATTAACATTATATCAGTGGTTTTAACTACTTTGATCTTTTACCTAAAGGGTTAGTCAAATAAAAATTCTTAGTGTACCCCCCCCTCCCCAGCTGCAGACCCATCGCAAATCTTTATAGTGTTGGTGTGCAGCAAAAAGCCTAATCATTCCCTTCCCACTTCATGTAGATATTTATTTAAATGGCCATTCACTGTATAAACAATCAGCAACGGTGGACTAAATCCATCCAACTAGATTTGCTGATTTTTGTATTCCACCCAAACTGTCACCTCTTGCTCCTCGCCAGTGTCCCCCTGAATACACTGCATAGTAGACAGGTTGCGAGCAGCAGTTTGTTGACTGCATACACTGTAGCAGAGGCAGGGCAGTATCTGGGGGCATGGCGTATCTAAGTATATGAAAGCAGACAAAATGCAACTTTGTGTCAAGGAAGGTCCTGGTCTACAAGAACCCTGAACATACCTAACTTACCTCCTCCCACTGCTGATAAGATAGACAATAAATAAATGCTTACTTTTTACTCCTGGAGTCCTGACCCCTCCACACTAGCATGGCAGCCAAAACCAAACAAGGAGGGGGGGGGGGGGGCAACTGTGTGCTTCCATTTTCTGGTCCCCATTCAGGCTACGCAAGATGTAAGTAATTTATTTCTGCTTGTGCTCTCTGTAACGCCCACACCAATCTTCAGGAGGGACAGAAAAGGCAAATATCTAGATTCTGTCTTCTGATGCATTGGGTTAAAATAATAAATAAAATTTAACTTTTCAGGCAAAGGGTTAAATTATCTTGCTTTTTACCCCATGCTGGCTGTCAGGAGCTGCATCTTCATCTTTCATTCACAAACACTTCGCATTCCCAGAGAAACCATTCAGAACTGGTTCATTTATGCTGACTCATTTTTCACTGGGAATTATTGAGTAAAATAAAGCAGACTGAATGAAAGCTAAAGCCGGCAAAAAGGTAAGAAACCCTAAAGTTTCCCTGCTCACACCACTGCCCCCATCTCCATGTCTTGATTCTGTCATTGGATTGGGCTTAACACCTGGTCCAATTGAATATGTCATCAAAAGCTTAAAGCAGTACAAAACCCAGGATTTTCACTATCCCAGGTTTTGTTCCTTGTCACGGGGGCATGTTGATTTGGGATGCCCTGATATGTGAAACCTCCCAGATCACCCATAAAAACAAACCTTTCCCCATTCTAAAGCTCATGCAATGAGAGCTGTATGCTGTGCATATTAATGGACCACTGTCGCTAAATGCTGTAATATTTAAAATTCATACAAACATATTTTGTAATGAGAGAAGGGGTCACTTACTACACCCAAACTGAATAAAGCTTTGGTCTATTCTCTCATGGTAGATATAAAATCCAAGGGTGACAGGTTTAGTGTATCAGGGGAGACAGAACCTGACACCCATGATTTTCCCTTCCTTCCATTAAAATAAAACAGGCCTGGGTCTTGATGATGGGTGTATAAGTGACCTCTCATCCCGCCATCCAGCATATTTATATGGATTTTTATCAGTGGGCCATTTTCTATGCTCCCTTAATGATCAGCAATGCTGCTCTGTTTAAATTAAAGCTCAGCAATTGGGAGCGAGATCGGCCGCATCCCCGGTGCCCTTAAGATTGGGATGTGCTCCCAGGGCTTTAGGCTATGGTCTGATCGAGGCTTTTCAGTCTTTCGTCTGACGGGCTGCGGGGCCAGCAACAAAGCTATTGGTGGTAGTGGGGGCCCCCATGCCTGGGTAAGCCTTTTTTGTCTTTGCAAGCCAAAGCCACCACAGGGCAGGACGGAGAGTCTAGAGCAGCAAAGCCGCCATCAGCAGCGCTACAGTGATGGGTGTGTGCAGAGCTGTCAGTCAGCAGCCGCTCACTGCACATAAGCCACCAAGCACAGCCGTTGGCAACTCAAGACAACAAAGTGGAATTAGATCTGTTATTACTGACTGCCAAGGAGGAAGGTATTATCTATTCGCAGGAATTTAAATACCTCACGGTGACATACCCGATTATGCCCACCTTTTACGTGTTGCCGAAGATTCATAAAAACTTGTCTTCTCCGCCTGGTAGACCCATTGTATCTGGGATAGGGAGCTTATTGGAACCTTCGTGTACTTACATAGATATGTTCCTTCAGCCCCATGTGACCAGTCTGAACTCTTACATCAGGGACACAGGGGATCTACTCAAAAAATTGGAGAATATACAACTACCTCCTGGCACCTGTCTAGCTACTTGTGACGTGGAATCGTTATATACGATTATACCACATCACTTAGCAATTACATCAGTACGCTACTTTTTAAGCAAGGAGTCTAGGGAGAGGGAGCCGCTACATAATTTCATTCTGGCTCTATTGGACTTTGTTTTAAGTCACAACATCTTTACCTTTAATGGACAAGTGTTTAGACAGATCTCGGGAGTAGCGATGGGGGCTAGATGCACCCCATCAATAGCTAATCTATTCCTGGGGTGGTGGGAGGAAAGTGTGGTCCTGTCGGATTTTGAGCGGTGCCACCCCGCGATTTTGGGGTGGCACCGCTATATTGATGATGTTCTTCTCCTCTGGCAGGGCCCTGAAGAGAGTTGCCGTGAATTCCTTGATACATTAAACTGGAGCGATATGAACACCTCCTGTAAGGAGGTGACATTCTTGGATTTGGTAATTACTCTCGAACAGGATGGGACGATCAATACCAAATTGTTCAGAAAATCCACCTCGGTAAACAGTTTCTTGGATTACGGGAGTGCACATGTGCGGCACATAAAGGATGGGATTCCAACTGGCCAATTCCTTAGGGCACGGAGGAACTGTTCCAAGGCCCGGGACTTTGAGGAGCAAGCTATCGATTTGGCATGCAGATTCGAGGCCAGAGGCTATCCGGATAGGGTGGTGGAACAAGCTTACCAGAAGGCGAGGGGAACAAATCGATCTCAGATCCTGGTGCCTAAGACTAAGAAGGATGATAAGGTAAATACATCTAGGGCTCCTGATCAAACAGTAAGGCTTATAATGGATTTTCATAAACAGTGGCATAGGGTTAGAAACATCATTTCAACCCATTGGGCCATTCTAAGCACGGACCCCACCCTTTCTCCATTAGTTGGGCCAACTAGACGGGCTCCCAATTTAAGGGACAAATTGTGTCGTAGCCACTATATGCCAGCAAAAACATGGCTCTCTAAGATGTCCATAAATGGTTGTGCCCCATGTGGGAGCAGCTCCATCTGTTGTTTTATGGACAAAACGGATTCAGTGACCAATTTAGAAAGAGGCCAACAGTTTAAAATTTTACAATTTATAAACAGCAGGATGCGATCTCTTGTCTATCAATTGAAGTGTGGATGCCCGATGGTGTACGTGGGGGAAACGAAAAATGCTCTGCGACTCGAATCCAGGCTCATGTTTCGAATATTCGCCTGGACCAACGTGATACAGTAGCAGGTAAGACTGTCTCACCTGTAGCACGGCACTTTCTGGAGGTTCATGGAGGAGATCTCTCCACCCTGAGGGTGGTGGGAATTGAGAAAGTTAACCTAGGGCCTCGCAGAGGGGACTTAAAAAGATTACTCCTTCAAAGGGAGTAGTAGGTCCCCATTGGGGATGAATGAGGATTGGTCCTTTTCTTCCTTTTTAGGATAGTCAGGGACATATAGGCTACGCTAATTTCCCTTTCTGGGACTGATACGGTATAATTCCTTCTGCCCTGACCAATTGGGGAACATTTTTGTGTATTTCATCACTATAGGGGGTGGTTTTTTCACAGTTCATGTTAATGGTAATGGGAGATAAGTTTGGTATATGGTTATTGTTTGCTAATTCATGTCGATGCACACCCGGTTGGATGTAGCATTGCCATGTCAATAGGGTTTGTAACTTTATATTGTGTTTTTTTGGGGGGCTGTTTATTAATTTGTGCACGTATATTATATATATTCCGATGACTGAACAGTCTTGGGATAACAGTAACTCTAGTGTTATCCCTAGTACTGAGTGATCGGACTCATTGAAACACTATTGTATTTGGGTCAGTGGTTTTCACTTTGTCATGTGTGTTTACAGGTTTGGGATGAGAAAAAATGTTAAATTTGGTCACAAGACTGTTCCGGAATTGGACCAGCTGGCTGGTATAAGAGGAGACAAGATCAAGGGATGAAAGGATGCAAGTTTTCACGGCACGGTCTCAGAGGGAAGAGGGACTTACTTCAAGGGATGCTACTATTAACTATAAGCTCTCCGTTCGGCTATTAGTCATAGTCATGAAAATGTTTCAGATACAGTATATGCGGGTGTTTATATACATCCTGCTTTCCATTTGAATTTTACTGGGCATTTAGGATACCTCCAATACTTGTATAGTCATTTCTCTGTGCCCTCTAGGGGGCTAATATTTGGATGCATTTTCTATACTCTAATATACCTACCATCTGAGGAGTGCAAGCTGCTCCATTAATGAGGGATAAGCAGTGTTTTTTACCTTAACCTAGAAGAAATATTCTAAAATATTGGGTCTAAATTACAAGTAATTGGATGTGTTTTGGGAATGTGATGGGATCGTCCCGGTAGGAGGGTTCCCAATTTGATAATTAATAGTCCTCGTAAAAAATTAAAAATAATTTACACTGTGATATTGCGATATGGTTCTATTATCATTTAAAATATGATTAAAAAATATAAATGTCATTTAATAGCTTTTGCGCCTTTTGTGCTCGCCCTACAGCTATACAGATGTCCCTTTAGGACAACCTGGGCCGGACCCGGTGGCTGTGGCTCATGCTGTGCGGGCAGGGGTTAACGGCGGCCGAGGATATGGGATGCGGCTGGGCCGCCATGTTTACCAACTGAGGGTGGCCCCGCCTGCCTCTCTGCGGGCCGCTATGTTATTGCGCTGTGAGTGGGCGTGCCGGCTGGCCGGGACCGGGTTGTCAGGTGGGAGGATGGCGTCCTTGACAACGGACGCGCCTTCCGCCGTGTCATTTCCGGCTCGCACGCGTTCCCCTGCGGGCGCAGCTGTGCCAGGGCCACGGGGATGCGGGTGAGTATTAAAGGCGGTGACTGCTCAGTATTTGTCTCACCCTAGCAAGAAGCGGTCAAGGACCGCGAAGCGCAGGTGGAGTACCCCCGTTGCCCTGACTGTCCTCCCCGGTGACTGCATGCTCTGTGCCATCATAGCTGAGTATATCTCTCTCTTGTATATTCATATGTAAGCTTGCTTTCTCTTGTGTCATTCACGTTTTACCTGGATGGTTGCCTTTGGGTGTATTATACTTGGATGAAATTTTGGGTCAATGCAATTGATTATATTTAATGTTATATATATATTATTATATTCTGCACAATATTTTGCACAATGTACATTTTCTTGATTCTATTTATGGTATGTTGAATGATTTTTTGAGGTTCTGGGGTATTGTTTGTGGAAAAAATATTTTTTTCTACGCACTTGGGTTTATTTAATAGGGTAGTTTTTGTGCTGGCACAAGGGGGATTAGGTGTTTATATACACGTTTCTAGCTAAGATAGCAGAAGCCTTAATTAGAGAGTAGAAGCCTTAATTAGAGCAGCAGCCTTATACCACACGGGAGATTGTTGAGGACAGAGATAGATATATATATATATATATATATATATATATATATAATTGTTCAGGGCAAATAGAGGGGTGATGTTTTAATATGTCATAAGTGTTGGTTTTAAATGTGTGTCTTTTATGATTGTTTCAATAAATTTTAAATTTAAATTTAAAAGATGCAGGGGATGTGGCCGCAAAGGTCAGTTTTGCTTGCCACCCTGGGGATTTCCACACAGCACAACATCCCGATTTTGGATGCTCCAGGGGAAGGGCAACCCCAGGACCAGCCCCACAGGGTTTTGTTCCGCTTTAGGATGACAATAACAGGCTTCTCTGCATGCAGCAACAGATAGGTCCCTATTGAACACAGAAAGCTGGTTTGAAATAGTGAGGATTTTAACTGAGGGAAGGAACTATGCATTAAAGTGGGAGTCCAGTGTAAAATTGGATGCTTCCACTGGCCCCCAACCCTGGTGGTACAGTATTCCCGGTCTGGGAATTTAAAAATAATCCAGTAATAAGTCCAGTAAGAACTGCAGCACCTCCTCCGAGGTTCCCGACCATAGCTGCTGGTGTTGCTCTTACTGCGTGCTGCTGCAGCACTGATTGGGCGACTCAGCAGTCACTTTCATCTAGGAAAGGGGCTTAAGTGCTAAGTAAGTGTTTTTTTAAACCATGGTTGGGGGAGCGGTGTCTGAGTGGTCAGAAATCTGCTTTAAGATAGTTAACATACTATATGCGCTGTTTTTCAGAAGATCAGATTTTTAAGGATATTCTTTTTGCTTCCCCCACCATGAAAATGATCAAACGAAATATCTGCAAACACCAGTTGATAATAATAAAGGATGAGAGAAGTCCCCTGACCAAGTCACTGATTTATTTGTCTTGCCTCTCTCTACAGGGGACTTATTAAAATGTAGGCGTCAGGCTATGCACAAAAATCTCCTATAGATGTATGTGCCTTTGGTACAGAGACAATTGTAGTATTGTTTTTGAATAACTTTCTTTATGAAAGTAACGTCTGGAGATTTTTAGGACGCTCCTGGCAGTGGAGGGTACTGCTATTTACTGCTATTATGAGAACCATGTTATATAACTAAAATAATGAGACTATGTCATATCAGGTCACACACTCCTCCATGTGCTTCATTTCCCCTAAGTGCTCTCCATCCATCGTGTCACCATCAGGTATGACTTCATGCTCCCGGAAATGTCACACTGATTACAATAGACCAATAGACAAAATGGTAAAATTAACTTTTCAGAGTTTGTGTTGTTTTCTTCCTGTTCCAAAGTACAGTCCAAATTCTACAACAGGGATGTTTTGCTTGCACTTGTGTACTTTCTAACTGACTACATGATTAGGTAATCATATCATCATAAGTAATTGATTTTTTATGGCAGGTTTGTGTAGCACTTCTACTGTGATAGGAACAATAAATAAGAAAACTGGGGGGGGGGGGGGGGTCCAGAAAGATTTCTTCCTCTGATTCAGTTACTTATGAGAAATGAATCCTATTCCTATCTAAGGGGCACCCCAAAAATGTAACTGAGGTAGGTGCAGGAAGGGTCAAGTGTGCCCACATGAGGAAGGTGTACACCCTGATGGTGGGGGCTCCAGGAACCAGGATCAGCCATGGTCTCTTGAGCAACCTTGGTGTGTCCATCCAGTACCTCTGTGGGGAGAGTAGGAAGAGTTAGTAGGGGAGGGCATAGAGAGATGTCAGGCCTAGAAGGGTGAGACAAGCTTACCTTGGCTTATAATGTACAGCCTCCATTCTAATCCTGGTAGCCCTATTCCTTGGTGGACTAGCGGGTGATGCCATGGTCCCGCAGGGATGCCATGGGGGCCCCTTTCTACAGATGGCTGTCTTTCTGGCTATAGGCTGCTGGCCTTCATTGTGCTGGTAGGGCTCAGGCAGTGTCCTGCTGGATGCTGTGCTCCGGGCTGGGAGGGCTGAGATACCCTGGTCTTTTCCAGTTTGGAATACCCCTCTGTGGTGGCTTTGTGTGGCGGTCTCCATTGTGACTGGTGGTAGAGAGAGGATGGGAGGAGCTACCCTATAAAACGTGGACTAGTGGGTGTAGTTATCTTGGTAGGTAAGTGGGTGGAGTATAAGGTGGATGGAGGCTTCATATATACTGGGGGTATAGGGGTGGGTGTCAAAATAATGAATGGATATGGCACACCTAATGATCTATGGTATCAAAAAGATAATAAAAGTGGGGGTGCAATTAACTGATCCGAAAACCCTATCGGATCATAGACCACTGTAGTATTATGTTTATAGTAATGCACACCACACACAAAGATAATGAAAAATGATTTGTATTGATCATTCCAAATGAAAAAGTATTTACAAGAATCCGGTGTTGCCAGGTTAGTACAAAATAAGTAAGGTGGGAGGCACGGAGTAAGTTGACAACAGTCCAAAATTGAAAAAAATTATCGATGTACAAATATTTCCTTGGTATAGTATACCAGGGGGGGCCATGCTAGGTCACTGGGTAGGTCATCCCTTAAAAGTTTCATGCCAGTCTGGATGGTGGAAGGAACAGCTAACGCGAAGCACAACATACTGCTTCAGCACGCAAGGGTCGCAGGACATTCTGCTGTCTGCTGTGAAACTAGAGCATAATTAAGTAACCCTTAGCCCTAAGGTGGAGAAGGTCTCTCTTAGTGAATATTGTGCTGTGTGGTCCCTTCCCTTCCTTGGGAGTTAAAGTCTGCTTTCTTTCATGGATGTGATATGAGCTGCTCTATTGATGATAAGTAAATAAAGTGAAACTACATTGGTTAAGTCAATGCTGAGTGGTGTGGAAGTTTATTGGCTGAGCATGACATAGATCTGTTGAGTTACTATAACCTTGACATCTGTCTGCTGAGTGCAAGTGCAGTGCCTGTGACCTATGCCTATTGGATAACAAGGATTGTGTGCTTGACCGTTACACATCTCTGTGGAGTATACTTGAAGGCTGACCTTTAATACCACTGCAGTCTGTGGCTACCTGAGGACTGGGTAGTCTACTGCACTACACAAATTCTATATTTTATTAACAGGTTGATATATTTTTACACTGTATATCGATATGGGTCATTCAGTGGGTGGGGGGGCAGTTGTGTAAATAAAAACAAAAGACAAAGAAAAAAAATAGTGTAGCTTTAGTTTTGTAGGGGCAGATGCCCTGGCAGTGTCCCACAGCCATAATGCTGAGGCTATAGCATTGCAGGAGCAAAACATGGGCTGGGTGTCTCGGCAAGGGGCCCGGGCAAGGGGCCAGCTCATTCGGCCCCCAAATAAGGACGGCCCCCTGGGAATTCTCCATGTTCTCTTAATGGCCAGTACATCCCTGTGAGCATGCACCATTGCTTCAAGCCTTTGTAGATCGATTTTACAGAATAGTCACCTTTGTTAATTTCTATTCCAGCTGTCATTTCAAGGAATCAAGAAGGACCTGGAGAACTGGGAAAAGCTGTGCTGATACCCAAAGATGACCAAGACAAAATGAAAGAACTTTTCAAAATCAACCAGTTTAACCTTATGGCAAGTGATCTGATTGCATTGAATAGAAGTCTGCCAGATGTGAGACTGGAGGGGTAAGTTGTATTTATTAAGGTTCTATTAAAACTGAAGTATATGTTTTTGTAACCCGCCAGTGATCACTCTCACCCTCGTGCTTAGGCCAACTTGGGTGTTTGGCTGTTTTCCAAAATCTTCCCCTAATGCTGGTGGGAGATGGGGCTCTGCAAGGCAGCCATGGGCTTGAGTGACAGTTGGACTTGAAAGATGCAGGGGATTGGATGACTGACCTGTCACTCAGGGTTTTGGCGCCAGCTTTTTTGCAGATTGGTGGGGGATTGGGCTCTTTTCCTGTATTCTGGGGGGTATATAGTCCCCTACCCAGAGTCAGGATACAGGAAAAGAGCCCAACCCCTCCCCTCGCTCTAGACTTGTCTAAGAAATAACCTCCCAATGCTATTATAAACCCCCCTTCCCGGTCATACCTTATACTCTCTCCTCCCCCAACCCACTCAATTATTTGCAGATTTCCCGCCCCCTTGGAGTTTTATATATTATTGCCCAAATTGGACTTTACACAGGGAGAGGGAGGGGTAGATAGAGTGTTACAAAATGTTTCCCTTTAAATAGTTTGTGGACACTTTAATTTTATGTACAGATCTATTTTCTTTTGTCATTATTAGCTGGTTAAAATGTAAGTTATTACATTTTGAAGCAGACCTACAAATATTCTGTCTCTGCCGGGTACCATGCCCTGTGGAAACTAGTACCTCCTCCAGTAAGGTTCAATTAGGGTAAAATTAGGGTGTGATTCAGGGAAGAGGCATAAGCTACACTATACTCATTTGAGCAATGTTACAACTTGTCTCATTCACTTATTAAGGCAAATATTATATAAGCCTCAGGTTTTTACTTGATCTGTTTACCTGCTCAGACTGATTGTTTTAGTTGCTAAACTAGTCACAATGATTCCTGGAAGGCATTCTGATTTGGGATGCCAAGAGCGCAGAATTACTCCTGAATGCCCTAATAGTCTTAATCAGGTTATCTGTTCTTTTGAAGCCTCTGTCTAGGCTGGGTCAAAAAACGAAAGGCACTTAACCTGCCAGCTTGCAGACTAAATCCCATGAGATCCTGTGGCTTCCAGTCTGCACTTCCAGCTCTGTCTGTTTTGATGCCGACTGCACACTTGTCATCCAGCGGTTCCCTGCTGCCGGTCACATGGGAGTAAGCTGTTGATTGGGAGCAAGCAGGAGACTGCTCAAAAGTGTCCGACGGTCATTTAAATTCAATGTGGAACTGAGTGAGGCCAGGAGAGAGGCAAGCATTTGCCACCAGGACACGTGGGATTGAGACTGTGGGCAGAGTGGGGTACCTAGTCCTGCGTACCACCCATGTGGGAAAAATTACAATGTGCTGGGATGTAGGTATGGCATCCATTGGGCCGCGCTAGGTGACCGTAATGGGGAAAAAACTTGCAGCCGAGTTTTACTTCACCGCAAAGAATAGCATTTTTCAATTCATCTCATGTCTTATTCGGAAATAAAGTGTAAATACAAAAATAAATTCAGAAATTAAGCGTGAATAATAATGCCAGCGGCATTCTCCAGAGCTTCTGGCCCTGGGCGCGGCCATCTTGAAAATGCTGCACAGATGGATCTCAATTACATTGCTGGATTTGGGATAGATAAGGTGTTTTTTTTCAACCCTCTTGCCCCCCCCCCCCCCCCCCTTCAGTGTTGAGTCAGATCATTCTAGACTGGACTTAAAGTTCAAAGTGGACCAGTCACCAAGATTTTTAATATCCTGGTGATAGGTCCTTGGACCGCTGTGTGAAAGCCCCCAGCTCACCTTTCTGACATTTCCCTGGCGCATGTTGGCAATGCGGCCACTTAAAGGTAAGAGATTGGGGGCCATCGCGAGGGGTTCACTTACTCGTCAAGCTCTGGAGTCTTTTAAACTCCAAGACGGCTGTTGGCAGTGATTGGTCCACTTAATGGTTACTTATGGCAGTAGTCACTTTGCATTTATTTTGTACTTTGTAATCAAACTGAATTTAAAGGTAAAGTCCGCTTTCAATGGCATTTTTAAAAGTGTATATTATACATTCAAAGTGCTGAGCTGAAATTTTTTATTTTTTTCCAAAATTGTTATCAAATACGTGTGCTTATGGAAGCAGTTTTCACTACCTCTAATCTGTTGCAATTAGCAACAGTCTATTCTTTAACATGCACACTCCAGCATAGTGCCATACGGGGAAAATCATGATGCTCTGGGATATTAATATAGCATTTAATAGGCAGAGTGGGGTACCGGCACCCAGAATAAAACTTTAACTCACCTAGTCCTGCGTACCACCCATGTGGGAAAAATTACAACGTGCTGGGATGTAGGCATTGCATTCACTGCGTCGAGCTAGGTGACGGTAATGGGGGAAAAACTTGCAGATGAGTTTTACTTCACCACAAAGAATAGCACAATTATAATTCATCTCATGTCTTATTCAGAATAAAGTGTAAATACAAAAATACATTCAGAAATTATGTGTGAATACAGAAATAACTGGTAGTCCAGTCTACTATTAACCCCCCCCCCCCCCCCCCCCCCAATCCAGCGACATTCACCAGAGCTCCTGAACCTCGGCGCAGCCATCTTGCTAATGCTGCACAAAGGGAGGCTCAATAAGAGCGCTGGATTTGGGACAGATAGGGTGGTTTTTTTCAACCCTTTTGCCCCCCCTTCGGTGTTGAGTCAGAATGGGGGGGGGGATTCATCCTAGACTGGACTTCTAGTTTAAAGTGGCCTAGTCACCAGGATTGTCAATATCCTGGTGAGAGGTCCTTGGCCCGCTGTGTGAAACCCCCCTGATCATTCACGCAGCTCACCGTTCTGCCATTCTCCTGGCACATGTTGGGAATGGGGCCATCACAAAGGGTTCACTTAGTCTGCCAGCTCTGGAATCTTTTAAACTGGCAGTGATTGGTCCACTTAAACCGTGCCAACAGCTTCAAACAGTTGGAAAAGAAAGGTAGCGGCCATTTTGGAGCCTCCACACTCAACTGATATAACTGACAATACACAGTAACAGGTAGCCCAGCAGCACTTCCTATTTTCAGGTGACCTGCAAACGCATGGGCCACCATCTTGTTTTTAAAATTGACCCAGCAAGAGTTAGAAAAAGGTAAATTAATGTTTATGTACAGCAATCTAAATTGCCCTGGAGAGATGCATATGAGTAGAGATGAGCGAACTTTTGAAAAATTCGATTCGGCTGATTCGCAGAATTTTCCGATAAAATGTATTTCGGTCTGAATTTATTCGCGACTAATCGCTATTAAAAACGGCTATTTCTGAGCTTCCTAGAGCCTCAATAGGGTTGTAAACCATTCTGCCTTGCTGTAACATGCATAGGATGCGTGCTGGGTTAGTGAAATAATACTGTAAATAATTATGACATGCAGATCAGAGGCATCGCTAATAGAATCGCAGAGCGGCACAATTGCAGAGAGTTGAGGTGGCATCACAATGAGGGGCCCCTATAGTGCCTGAAAACACACCCTGGAGCTGGCAGCAGCAGGAGCCCAAAAATTAGCTGAATCACACCCTGGAGTTACAAGCAGCAGCAGCCGCCCAAACATTGGTTGAAAGAGACATTGGAGTTGGCAGCAGGAGCCCAAAAATTGGATAAATCACACCCTGGAGTTGCAAGCAGCAGCAGCAGCAGCCCAAACATAGCTTGAAAGAGACACTGGAGTTGGCAGCAAAAGCCCAAAAATTGGCTGAATGACACCCTGGAGTTGCAAGCAGCAGCAGCAGGAGCCCAAACATAGCTTGAAATTGACACTGGAGTTGGCAGCAAGAGGCCAAAAATTGGATGAATCACACCCTGGAGTTGCAAGCAGCAGCATCAGCAGCCCAAACATAGCTTGAAAGAGACACTGGAGTTGGCAGCAGGAGCCCAAAAATTGGATGAATCACACCCTGGAGTTGCAAGCAGCAGCATCAGGAGCCCAAACATTGCTTTAAAGAGACACTGGAGTTGGCAGCAGGAGGCCAAAAATTGGATGAATCACACCCTGGAGTTTCAAGCAGCAGCAGCAGGAGCCCAAACATAGCTTGAAAGAGACACTGGAGTTGGCAGCAGGAGCCCAAGAATTGGCTGAATGACACCCTGGAGTTGCAAGCAGCAGCAGCAGGAGCCCAAACATAGCTTGAAAGAGACTCTGGAGTTGGCAGCAGGAGCCCAAACATAGCTTGAAAGAGACACTGGAGTTGGCAGCAGGAGCCCAAAAATTGGCTGAATAACACCCTGGAGTCGCAAGCAGCAGGAGCCCAAACATAGCTTGAAAGAGACACTGGAGTTGGCAGTAGGAGTCCAAAAATTGGCTGAATCACACCCTGGAGTTGCAAGCAGCAGCAGGAGCCCAAACATTGCTTTAAAGAGACACTGGAGCTGGCAGCAGGAGCCCAAAAATTGGACTAATCACACCCTGGAGTTGCAAGCAGCCGCAGGAGCCCAAACATTGCTTTAAAGAGACACTGGAGTTGGCAGCAGGAGCCCAAAAATTGGATGAATCACACCCTGGAGTTGCAAGCAGCAGCAGCAGCAGGAGCCCAAACATTGCATGAAAGAGACACTGGAGTTGGCTGCAGGAGCCCAAAAATTGGATGAATCACACCCTGGAGTTGCAAGCAGCAGCAGGAGCCCAAACATTACTTTAAAGAGACACTGGAGTTGGCTGCAGGAGGCCAAAAATTGGATGAATCACAGCCTGGAATTGCAAGCAGCAGCAGGAGCCCAAACATAGCTTGAAAGTGACACTGGAGTTGGCAGCAGGAGCCCAAAAATTGGATGAATCACACCCTGGAGTTGCAAGCAGCAGCAGGAGTCCAAACATTACTTTAAAGAGACACTGGAGTTGGCTTCAGAAGGCCAAAAATTGGCTGAATGACACCTTGGAGTTGTAAGCAGCAGCAGCAGCAGCCCAAACATAGCTTGAAAGAGACACTGGAGTTGGCAGCAGGAGCCCAAAAATTGGCTGAATGACACCCTGGAGTCGCAAGCAGCAGCAGCAGGAGCCCAAACATAGCTTGAAAGAGACACTGGAGTTGGCAGCAGGAGCCCAAAAATTGGATGAATCACACCCTGGAGTTGTAAGCAGCTGCAGGAGCCCAAACATTAATTTAAAGAGACACTGGAGTTGGCTTCAGAAGGCCAAAAATTGGCTAAATGACACCCTGGAGTTGCAAGCAGCAGCAGGAGCCCAAACATTGCTTTAAAGAGACACTGGAGTTGGCTTCAGGAGCCCAAAAATTGGATGAATCACACCCTGGAGTTGCATGCAGCAGCAGCAGGAGCCCAAGCATAGCTTGAAAGAGACACTGGAGTTGGCAGCAGGAGGCCAAAAATTGGATGAATCACACCCTGGAGTTGCAAGCAGCAGCAGTAGGAGCCCAAACATAGCTTGAAAGAGACACTGGAGTTGGCAGCAGGAGGCCAAAAATTGGATGAATCACACCCTGGAGTTGCAAGCAGCAGGAGCCCATACATTGCGTGAAAGAGACATTGGAGTTGGCTGCAGGAGCCCAAAAATTGGATGAATCACACCCTGGAGTTGCAAGCAGCAGCAGCAGGAGCCCAAACATAGCTTGAAAGAGACACTGGGGTTGGTGGCAGCAGTAGCAGCAGGAGGCCCAAAATTGGCTGAAAAGCACACCCTGAAGTTGGCATCAGCAGGAGCCTAAAAATTGGCCTAAACACATAAATATGTTTTGCACCATTTGGAAAGTGTAAAACGTGGCACCATGCTGAATCTAGTCGCATGCATCAGCCATTGGTGGGTGGAAATCCTTGCTGATCCATCCCTGATTCATTTTGACAAAGGTGAGTCTCTCCACATTTTTAGTTGACAGACGAGTTCTCCTCGCCGTAACTATGGCCCCCGCCACACTAAACACCCACTCAGATGGCACGCTACTTGTGGCTGCTAGTTGCGGCCACAAGCCAAGTTTGGCTGCCCAGAAGTCCAGTGGATCCTCAAGGTGTGTTGGCATGGTCATGTCAAGGTATGACATGACCTGCTGGTTGAGGTCCTGCTCCAGGTCTTCCTGCTGCTCATGAGTAGCCTCACTATGCGGGTGTAGAAAGCTACTCATTAGCGACTGAAGACTGAGGCTGCTGCTGATGGAGCTGCTGCTGCTGCTCCTGCCAACCCCCCCAGCAGCCATGGCAGTGGAAGGTGAGCGCAGAGGTCCCCCCCGAGTCAGACCTGCAAGAGTATGGACCATGGCGCAGATAGGCATCGGCCAACTGACTACGTAGAATGTCTTTGTAGTAGTTCAGTTTGTCCTCCCTCTCGGCGGTTTTAAAAAATGCCCCCATTTTGTGCCGGAAGCGGGGGTCCAATAAGGTGGAGAGCCAGTCATCCCGCCGACAAATGGAAACAATTCTGGGGTCACTACGCAAGCACGTGAGCATGCTTCCTGCCATTTGTGCAAGTGACTCGGAGGGACTACCTGTCTCCATCTCCACTGCATACTGCCACAGTGTGTCCGGGTCCTCTGTCTCGCCTTCCTCCCATCCCTCTAGCTCCTCTGGCTGCTCCTGCTCCTCCTTTACTGTCCGATGACTAGATAAACCAGCCATTTCGCCAAGCCTAAACTGTGCTTCCTCCTCCTCTTCCTCCTCCTCCTCCAGTTCAGCTCCAACGGGGTTCATGTGGGCGTAAGATGTAGACGCCATGTCTTCAGTGCCCTGACCAGCCATGGTTTCCAACATGTGCTGTAGTACATGAAGCAGTGGAATCACGTCGTTCATCACGTAATCCTGCCGACTGACAAATAAAGTGGCTTCCTCAAAGGGCCTGAGCAAACGGCAGGTGTCACGTATGAGCTGCCACTGGTTGACATTGAAGTTACACAGGGGAGTCCCCCTATCTGCTTGGATCATCAGGAGATCCATGATAGCTTTTCTCTGTTCATATAATCGGTCCAACATGTGAAGGGTGGAATTCCAACGGGTGGAAACATCTCAAATCAGACTATGTTGGGGGCTACCGTTCTGACGCTGTAGCTCAAGAAGGATGTGTTTGGCGGTGTATGAGTGGCTGAAGTGCATGCAAAGTTTCCTTGAAGTTGTTAGGATGTCTTGCAGATCGGGGGGGGAACACTTCAGAAACCGCTTGACAACCAGATTCAGGACGTGAGCCATGCAGGGCGCATGGGTCAGGCTTCCTTGTCGCAGCGCAGACAAAATGTTCTTCCCATTGTCGGTAACCATGATTCCCATTTTAAGTTTTCTTGGAGTAAGCCATGTTTGGATTTCGTGATGAATAAATTTAAGCAGTTCCTCCCCTGTGTGACTCCGTTCACCAAGACAAACCATGTGAAGCACAGCGTGAAACCTCCATGCCCTGCACACATGGTAGACTGGAGGGGCACTGAGACTTGAGCCTACAGTGGAGGGTGAGGAGATGGTGGAGGATGAGGAGGCCGAGTCGCACGGTGTCACAGGCACAATGGCCAGGGAGCGCGGAGGCCGAAGCGGCGTGACCTGTCCAAGTTGCTGCTGCTGCTGCATAGGGACCAACTTCACCCAGTGGGCCGTTAATGACATGTACTGTCCCTGACCGTAGTTACAGCTCCAGACGTCGGCGCTGCCATGCACTTTGCTACATACCGACAGGCTCAAGGACTGGCCCACCTTCTGTTCAACAAAAGTGTGCAGCGCTGGTACTGCCTTCTTGGCAAAGAAATGAAGGCTTGGGACTCTCCACCTCGGCTCGGCACAAGCCATCAGTTCTCTGAAAGGTGCAGAGTCCAACACCTGAAAAGGGAGCGACTGCAGCACCAGCAACTTGGACAGGAGTACATTCAGCTCCTGCGCCGTAGGATGAGTGGGCGCATACTGCTGTCTCTTGGACATGGCTTCGCTGATAGATTGCTGGCGGGATGAATGACTTGGAGGAGGAGCAGGAGCATCAGGAGCGACAGAGGATGGGTATGACTCACAGCTGCCTTCGGCTGAGGTGCTGGAGCCTTGGCTGGCAGAAATTGGGAGCGGCATGCCACTTGGTGAGGAAGCAGGCTGGACTACCTCTTTGGAGCCTCAGTTCTCCCAGGCCGCTTTATGGTGACGCATCATATGTTGACGCAGGGCCGTGGTGCCAACTTTTGGGCCCTGGCCACGCTTCACCTTCTGCCTACATAACTTGCATGTGGCCATGTTACCCTCCTGCGGATGCTTCAGGAAAAACTGCCACACTGCCGAGTAGCTACTTTTCCCACCAACAGGCCTCACTGATTCACTGCTACTGTCGCCAACTCCAGGAACCCCTGCTCCACTACCTCCCGATAAGGTAGCCTGCCGCACAGCAGGTGCTCTACCCCGGCCCTGGCCCCGTTTGGCTCCAGGCTTTACAATTCTGCCCCCATGCTGACTGCCAACCATGCTGCTAACACCTTGCTGCCTCAGCTGCTGACTCGGGGGCAACCTGCGCCCCTCTTTTCCTGATGATGACGATGAAGCCCCTTCTGCACCCGGCTCCCAAGTGCGATAAGCTTCTTCATCATCATCATCACCGAGTTGTGGCTGCACGTCACTGATGTTCTTGGTTTCTTCAACAGTGTCTGGCGCAGGAGATGGAACGCTCGCAACACCCACGACACTCTCCACATCACTATTTGTCTGCCTAGCTAAAGAAGCCACCTCCATTTCTTGGGTGGACAGTAGCTGCTGACTGTCCTCTATCTGATCGTCCTCCTCACTAAAGAGTGGAGCTGAACCCAAAGCATAGGATACGTCGCTGGGGGAGGGGAACGGCGTAGGACAGAGGCAATGGGAGGACAGGGACTGCTCTCGGAGCATGCCAACTCAGGGTTGTGTCAGAGGAACCTACCGACCCTAGACTGGGGGTCTCAGATGTAACTTGTGATGATGTGGATGACCGCGTTAACCAATCTACCATGGCAGATGCGTTACTGGTGGAGACACGACCGCTAGCAGATACAGGCAGATCAGGTCTCTCACCGTGACTCCTGCTGCCACTCGCTCCTAGTCTGCTGCGACCTCTGCCTGCTGAATCTTGGCCTCTGCCACTCCTCTTTGAACATCCTGGCACTTGTCTGCCTGACATTTTTATGTATTTGAAATGCGCAATAGGTACGTTAAAAAATGTGTTTACTTTAAAAAGCAGAAGCTAAATAAAGTGAGGAACTGCTTCTCTGCACCAGATACTATGAAAATTGGCAATATGGGATACCCTGCAGCCTAGTGTTTTGACAGCAGGACAAAAACCAATTCAAAATGCAATAGCTTGAATAAGCTGAGGATGAACAAGCGTATTTAGTATAACAGATAGAGTGCTACATGCAGGTTTGGGATACCCTGTGGCCTAGTGTTTTGGCAGCAGACCAAAAACCAATGCAAAATGCAATGGCTTGATTAAGCTGAGGATGAACAACGCTTATTTAGTATAACAGATAGGGTGCTACGTGCAGGTTTGGAATATCCTGTGGCCTAGTGTTTTGACAGCAGACCAAAAACCAATTCAAAATGCAATAGCTTGATTAAGCTGAGGCTGAACAAGGCTTATTTAGTATAACAGATAGGGTGCTACGTGCAGGTTTGGGATACCCTGCGGCCTGGTGTTTTTTTTGACAGCAGAACAAAAACCAATTCAAAACGCAATAGCTTGATTAAGCTGAGGATGAACAACGCTTATTTAGTATAACAAATAGGGTGCTACGTGCAGGTTTGGGATACCCTGCTGCCTAGTGTTTTGGCAGCAGACCAAAAACCAATTAAAAATGCAATAGCTTGATTAAGCTGAGGATGAACAACGCTTATTTAGTATAACAGATAGGGTGCTACTTGCAGGTTTGGGATAGCCTGCGACCTGGTGTTTTGGCAGCAGACCAAAAACCAATGCAAAATGCAATGGCTTGATTAAGCTGAGGATGAACAACGCTTATTTAGTATAACAGATAGGGTGCTACGTGCAGGTTTGGGATACCCTGCGGCCTAGTGTTTTGGCAGCAGACCAAAAACCAATGCAAAATTCAATGGCTTGATTAAGCTGAGGATGAACAACGCTTATTTAGTATAACAGATAGGGTGCTACTTGCAGGTTTGGGATACCCTGCGCCTGGTGTTTTTTTTTTGACAGCAGGACAAAAACCAATTCAAAATGCAATAGCTTGATTAAGCTGAGGATGAACAACGCTTATTTAGTATAACAGATAGGGTGCTACTTGCAGGTTTGGCATAGCCTGCGACCTGGTGTTTTGGCAGCAGACCAAAAACCAATTCAAAATGCAATAGCTTGATTAAGTTGAGGATGAACAACGCTTATTTAGTATAACAGATAGGGTGCTACGTGCAGGTTTGGGATACCCTGCTGCCTAGTGTTTTGGCAGCAGACCAAAAACCAATTCAAAATGCAATAGCTTGATTAAGCTGAGGATGAACAACGCTTATTTAGTATAACAGATAGGGTGCTACGTGCAGGTTTGGGATACCCTGCGGCCTGGTGTTTTTTTGACAGCAGGACAAAAAACAATTCAAAATGCAATAGCTTGATTAAGCTGAGGATGAACAACGATTATTTAGTATAACAGATAGGGTGCTATGTGCAGGTTTGAGATACCCTGCTGCCTAGTGTTTTGGCAGCAGACCAAAAACCAATTCAAAATGCAATAGCTTGATTAAGCTGAGGATGAACAACGCTTATTTAGTATAACAGATAGGGTGCTACGTGCAGGTTTGGGATACCCTGCGGCCTAGTGTTTTGGCAGCAGACCAAAAACCAATTCAAAATGCAATAGCTTGATTAAGCTGAGGATGAACAACGCTTATTTAGTATAACAGATAGGGTGCTACGTGCAGGTTTGGGATACCCTGCTGCCTAGTGTTTTGGCAGCAGACCAAAAACCAATTCAAAATGCAATAGCTTGATTAAGCTGAGGATGAACAACCCTTATTTAGTATAACAGATAGGGTGCTACGTGCAGGTTTGGGATACCCTGCGGCCTGGTGTTTTGACAGCAGGACAAAAAACAATTCAAAATGCAATAGCTTGATTAAGCTGAGGATGAACAACCCTTATTTAGTATAACAGATAGGGTGCTACGTGCAGGTTTGGGATACCCTGCGGCCTGGTGTTTTGACAGCAGGACAAAAAACAATTCAAAATGCAATAGCTTAATTAAAATGAGGCTGTAGACGCTTATTTAGTATAACAGATAGGGTGACATGTGCTGGTTTGGGATGCCCATGGGGCTGGTGTATTTAAAGCAGACAAAAAACAATTAAAAATGCAATAGCTTGCCGCAGCGGGTGACTTGCCATTAACCCCCGGCACCCCCATTACCTGCCTCCCCAAAGCCAGGGGGAGGGCAGAAGAGCCCGGGCCCACACAGGCTATGTGGACTTGTAGGCTGCAGGGTGGGGGGGCCACAAAAGCTGGCCCCCCACTCTGTTCCTACAAGCCCCCATAGCTGGTCCCGGACTGGGAGGGGGGACCCTATGTCATTTTTTTAAAAAATTTAAGCCCTTATGTTCTGTCGCCTAGCAGCTATAAAAGGCTTTCAGCTGCAGCAGGAGAGCAGGAAGCCAGATTGATCAGCGTGGGACACAAGGATGGATGGGAGGTAAGTATTAAAAAGTAAAAAAAAATAAATAAAATAAAATAATTTTTCTTATGTGTCAGTGTCTTATTTTTACACTTAACCCCTTGTGAACTGGTAAGGGGTCCATGAGACCCCTTATACCAGTTCACAAGGCTGGGGGCTGGCAAGTCACCTGCCGCTAGCAGGTGACTTGCCGCTAGCCCCCCGCACCCCCAATTACCTGCCTCCCCAAAGCCCAGGGGGGGGGGGCAGAAGAGCCCGGGTCCACATAGGCTATGTGGGCTTGTAGGCTGCAGGGTGGGGGGGCACAAAAGCTGGCTCCTCCACTCTGTTCCTACAAGCCCCCATAACCCTTAAAATTCCCCAAAAAATGGGGACCCTATGTCATTCTTTTTTAAATTAACCCCTTATGTTTATAGTGTGGATAGTAGTAGTATTTTATTTGTAAATGTTATAAAGTGCTATTTTCAGTTTGGGGGGTCTCCTGGGCAAGAATGGGGGGGGGCTACCGATACATATGTGGTACTGTTGTAATCGGGAGAAATTGGGCTTTTACATGCAATATGTTTTTCTCTAATAAAGTAAATGTTTTATTTAAAATAAAGGAGACAATTGTCTACAAAATATTTATTTATTTTTACACAAAAATATTTAAAATAAGTAGAAAAATTACAAAAAAGACATTTCATGTTCAAGCCTAAACTCTGCTGCAAAATATATATCTATAATTTTCCTGAAAATTCCGGCAAAAATCACGGTTAAACATGGCGCAGAATGGGGTAAAATGACCTGTCAACAGAGGGTGACAAAACTTTAAGTAGGTTGGCAATTAAAAGGGTTAATAGTACCTATGCATGTTGGGTATTGTTCTGTTGGGGTTGTTTTTTCTTGTTTGCATATTTATATTTTAGGAAAACATGTTATTTATTCAGGTTTTTTTATTCATTTTTTTAGAGAAACCCTGTGCAACCTAAGAATTCTTTGAGGGATTACTTCCAGAAAGGTGAGTCTACTACAACAAGCTGGGCACTCTTAGAAAGCTTAACATGTGTACTTTCAGGGAATATATGGTTTATAGAGGATATTCCAAATGTAAAGGGTTGTTTTGGTTGAAAAATTGCAAGGTGTGCATTTTCTCTGCAGAGCTGACATTTTCAAGTAAAATTACTGTTATGCGCATGCTTTACTTTGGGGTGTTTGCCAACTCTTCCCTTGACAGTAGCTATGCATGTTGGGTATCGTTCTGTTCGGGGCATGTTGCTTTTTGAGATTTTACTTGTTTTTTCTTGTTTTCATATAGTTTTTTTTTAGGAAAATTTGGCTTGATTCTTCCTTTTTATTCTTTTTTAGGGAAACTTTGTGCAACCAAAGAATACATTGAGGGATTACTTCCAGAAAACTAAGCCCACATAAACAAGCTTGGTATGCCTAGAAAGCTTGAGGTGTGTCAGAGAATATATAGTTTGTGGGGGGTATTTTAAATGTAAATGGTTATTTTTCTGGAAAAACTGCAAGGTGCGCATAGCACATAGCGCAGTTGTATTTTATCTGAAAATCTCCTAAAGCTCTGTTTCAGTTTGGGGGAGTCTCCTGGGCAGGAAAGGGTGTCTATCAATACATATGTGGTACTGTTGTGACTGGGAGAAATTAGGGTTTCGCACGCAATAACGTTTTATTGACAAACTTATATTTTTTATTACAAAAAAACACTACAAATTGCAAAAAATAGTTTTAAATTTTTTTTTTTGCACATATTTCACCAAAAAGTATTGAGAATACACTAAAAAAGGCCAAACAAGACATTTCATGTTGAAGCCCAGACTCTCTTGAAAAAAACAATATATCATTTTCCTGGGAAATCCCTGGAAATCTTTCAAAAATCACAGTTGAACATGTGTAGCGCAAAATAGTGAAACATGGTCTGGCAACAGAGGGCGACAAAAGCTGCAGGTAGGCTGGCAGCGAAAGGGTTAAAATGAGGCTGAAGACGCTTATTTAGTATAACAGATAGGGTGCAACGTGCTTGTTTGGGATACCCTGCGGCCTGGTGTTTTGACAGCAGGACAAAAACCAATTCAAAATGCAATAGCTTGATTAAGCTGAGGATGAACAACGCTTATTTAGTATAACAGATAGGGTGACATGTGCTGGTTTGGGATGCCCATGTGGGCTGGTGTATTTAAACCAGACAAAAACCAATTCAAAATGCAATATCTTTATGAGAAATAGCCTTTAAAAGCTGCTTTAGTGTAACAGATAGGGTCAAATGTGCTGAAATAGGATGCACATGTGGGCTGGGGTTTTTACAGCAGACACAAAAAAAAATTAAACTAATCGAGTTATAAGAAATGCTTGTGTGTAACAGATAGGGTTAAATATGCCACTGCCAACATGGCATGCACAGTGGCAAGGAATTTTTACAGCACAAACAAAAGCAATTTAAAACTGATCTGGCAAATTAAGTGAAATGAAAATAAAAAAAAGCTTTCCCTGTCACTTTATCTGCTGTCCCTGCCTAGATCTTTCCCGATTTTTCCCTATCTTTCCCTGACTCTCTCTTAGTCTCTCCCTGTCTCTAAACAGCTCCGTTGTGGCTGCAATACAAGGCTGAAATGCGCACCAGCAAGATGGCCGCCGTTTATATAGCGCTGTGACGTCACCGGGGCTCCTGGCTGCTGATAGGCTGCATGTGACCTTCCCATGATAACTTGCCCCAGGTGATATGTCCAGACATGTCCATCCACCATTTTACAATGCCTGTAATTGAAGTAAATGGAGTTTAAAGGAAAACTTCGATCGATCGAATCGCTGGGAAATTCTGATTCGTTCAGAATCGAATATTTCCTGAAATTCGGAACGAATTCGGGTTCGTCCGTATCGATTCGCTCATCCCTACATATGAGCACTGTTTGCTGTGTTGGTCTGGTTTAATGCATTTTTGACTGCTGGTCCGCTTTAATGGTTATTTATGGCAGTAATCACTTTGCATTTATTTTGTACTTTGTAGTTAAGCTGAATTTTTAACCTTCAAGGTGCCAAGCTGATTTACGGTAATATTTTGTACTTTTTCCAAAATTGTTAGCAAATGTGTGTATTTATGGAAGCAGTTTTCACTACCTCTAATCTGTTGCAATTAGCAACTGTACACCAACTCTGTACACACTATATTTTCTCTTGAATAAGGAAGCTGTATTGTAATAAAGACATTTCTTTGGAAATATATGTGCCATCCCTTTAAGAATAGGAATTAGCCTAAGATTGCCTCAAGCAAATATCCAGAAAAGCGTCAGCTATTTTCGAGCGCCTCATCGGGCCTAATACAGTGTAACGCTGGCTCCTGGCAGTGATCCCCACTGCATTTCATATTACATAATCGCTGCTTTTTCCACGCTACAAATGATGGATGGGTCTAAACTGTTGCTAAGGGAACAGTGCTATACATATAAGAATCAATGTAGTGTTGTTTTTAATCTTCTGCATTCATTTATAGGGTTTGTTTGATTAAAATAGGGGCTTATGTCTTTTACAGCAGCATCTACATATATTTGAGGTGGTAATTAGCGGACCTTGGTTAATTAATTTCTAAGTATTCCCTAAAGACTAGATGTTATTTTAGTGTTTAAAAATAGGCCTCTTCATCTTGACCATATGTCGTCGGAAGGTGAGCTGTATATCATAAAAATATCATTAAAGCAGTCTAACAAAAAAAAACAGCGCTCATATGGCCCCCTCCCCGGGGCAATTTAGATTGCCGCACATAAAAATGAATTTAACTTTTTCTAACTTCCGCTATAGTAAATTTTAGAAACAAAATGGCGGCTCATGCATTTGTAGGCCACCTGCAAACAGGAAGTGCTGCTGGGCTTCCTGTTACTGTGCATTGGCATTTATCCAGGCAGCTGCATGGGTGAGATGCTGGGAGAGGAAGCTCCAAAATGTCCGCTACCTTTCTTTTCCAACTGTGCCAGGCTGTTGGTCTGGTTTCATTCTCCTCTGCAGGATGCCACCCAGACACCTCCAAGCATTGTGAGTGAGATCCTTCTGTGTTTGGTAGCAAATGTCCATTAAAGCAGGACAAAACCCACTGGGTCAACCCTGGACTGTAAAATATTTCAGGGATGCCCACTGGCCTTACCTCGACTCTGGATGCCCTGCTGTGTGAAACCCTCCAGGGCCCCTGTAAACATCCACCTTTCCCCGCTCCAACAGCGCATGTGGCTCTCATCCAGCGACATTTGGCAGGCAGCTCTCACTGTTGTCAATGGGGAGCACATGCTGCCGCACTCACTACGGCGTGCACACGCTCCTGCCCCAGCCATTCAGATGCAGGGAAAGCAGCGGTGTGTGCTCCTAATTGAAGTCAATGAGAGCTGCCTGCTGAATGACATACTTATGGCAAATGGCTCTCATTGGATGGGAGCCAGCACATAGGCTGCTGGAACCAGGCAGAGATAAGGGGAAAAGCAGCGTTCTGGGGGCTTTCACACAGCGGGAAATCCCAATTCGAGGTGCCCCAGGAAAATAGAACAAAACTTCAGTAAAATTAACTGATTTTGTTCTGCTTTAAAACATAGGCTGAAAATCACAGTATTAGGCTATTTTCACACCCGGCTGTTTGCATTGTGTTGGAGCATAAATACTCCACATGTATTGCACTTTATATGCGGTGACCAATGTACTCACCACCATCTCCTGATCCATTGTTGCTTGTCCCCGGACGGTGCCTCCATTTTGCCCCCTGCCAGAGCCACCTGTGCTTCCTCCTTATCCCCCACTGCAGCGCATCCTCCTTGTCCCCCGTAGAAGCACCTCTTCCTTGTCCATTGCCCCCGCCAATGCCTCCTCATTGTCCCCTACCAGAACACCTCCAATTTGCCCTCCATTGGTGCCTCCTCCTTGTTTCCCACCATTGCCTCTTCATTGTCCCCAACCAGAATGCCTCCACTTTGTCCTCCACTGGCGTCTCCTCCTTGTCCTCTGCCAGAGCTGCCGGGTCGACACTGGGGTACAGGAAACAACAATGCATTGCAGGGTGGCATGTTGTGCTGCCTCTGCACTGCATCGAATGCACAGCGCACAATTGTTGGTAGCGCGGCACTGCGCGTGATTTCTCAGGAGAACATTGTTGGGATGGTTTATTGTATTTCCTGTTATATAACCATGCTGCAGCTTTCTGCAGTGTGTATGTGACTTGTATACATGTGTATGTGACTTGTATACATGTGTATGTGACTTGTATACATGTGTATGTGACTTGTATACATGTGTATGTGACTTGTATACATGTGTATGTGACTTGTATACATGTGTATGTGACTTGTATACATGTGTATGTGACTTGTATACATGTGTATGTGACTTGTATACATGTGTATGTGACTTGTATACATGTGTATGTGACTTGTTTACATGTGTATGTGACTTGTATACATGTGTATGTGACTTGTATACATGTGTATGTGACTTGTATAAAAAATATATTCCATTTATTAAATAGGTAAACCTCATTATCTATCACTAGGACACCGTGATGCTTATCACTGGTTCTTATAAACAAGGGCAAGACAACATAAAATATATTTATTTATCACTACCATTTCTAAACTGTCTATGAAAGTTACATAATTATACAATATAAGTGAGGGATTTTATTTCTTATGCTGGAGTTGGAACTTTCCGATTTTTAATCCACAACCCCGACTCCACAGCCCTGGTTAAAACTATAGAGCAGCATATAGAAGAGGATTTGTTTATTTGCTATCAGGTAACATGGCAGTATACGGAGAAACATGGTAAAGAAAAAAAGACCAGCAGAACAAAAAGAAGCTTGAACAATAGAAATGCTCCGCTGCTCACACAGGCAGTGGTATATCCCACACAGTCTGATGGACCAGTGGTGGAGATTGGTCAGAGGCTGAACTACGTGAAAACAGGGTGAGCAACAAATGCTTTATTCAGCAGTGCAACAGGATGAATCCTGTGCATGGCAGGTAAGCAAGCAATGATTTTGTTTTTAAACTTAAACTTGCGCTCGTTCCCACTGTGTTTTGCCAGGATATTCAGCAGCAGCAAAGTTGTCACCGGCAGCATCAGTGACTCCGTTGCTGCACTGATAGGGCGACACAACTGTCATTAAAACTCAGTGTGGCTACAGGGGACTCAGAAAATACACATCACTTCTCCCAGAAGCAAGCTGGTGCTTAGGTGTCCAGTGCCTTTAAGGTGAGTTTTTTTATTGAATCGCCAAATCAATCTTATCGCCACAGAGATGTAGGCGGGGTGGGCAGCTTAGTGGCGGCCAGGTGGCTGGACCAGCAGCAGAGATATTTAAATGAGCCCTGCCAGCACTTCATTGGACGCTCCACCTTTCAACATACCTTTCAACAACCAGAAAATACGTATATTCCTAATTTTAATGATTACTTTTATCATGGTGAGGAGGAACCTCCAGGGTGGTTCACAAAACCATTTTAAGATGATGGTATTGCATCTAGGCTTGGAGAACATATGTCATCTGTTTCTCAACTTAACTGGCATAGATCTTCTGATGGCAGGCAAGACAATAATGTCAGTATAATGCGCAGTGCTATAGGGGAATAACTACACTGAAAGATAATAGACCCCATAAGGGACTTGGTGTCTAAGGCATCTGCGTGTCAGCTATAGGAGACAGTTACCTGTTACAGTTACAGTTTATATCAGTATAGAAATAAATAAAACAAATCTAGACATGTGTCTAGCCTCCCAAGGAACCTGTAAAGCACCACGCATGGCCTAGACACACGTGCCTTGCTGTGTTAATGTTACAAAAATGTTGTAGCTGGGTGGGATCAGACATAGAATAAGCATAGGACCAATTGGAACTAAGTTGGAACTGAGTTGGGTGGGCCTATGTTTGGTGCCCCTTTAGCTAGTTAGGAGATGAAGAAAGACCAATTGGGGGCCTCAAAGTTTGGGTGGTCAGGTAGGGATGCCCGGGAGCACTCACTGGGATTCCTTGAATGACACACAATTAGATTTCCCCCATCAATCTGAGCAAAGATACTTGAGACAGGGATCGACAGTCCTGGTAAAGATTCCTAGAGGGGAGGCCTAGCGAGGACCAAGCCATATGGTGGGGCCCCTGTGACGTGCCAGGGACAAGACTGTGCTAAAGGCAAGTGTGTGCTTTATTAAAAAGTGGCATTTCATAAAAAGAACCTGTTACTCCATTTGAATTTATCTTTTGCAACCTTAAAGGGTTCAATTGACTCATTGAAATTGTATAATTTTGTGCGGCAAAGTGATGTCTTAAAGGTGCCGAGCTGATCTAGCATTCTTTTTTATGTTTTTTAATGTTAGCAAATGTGCCTTTTATTGAAGCAGTTTTCATATTTTGCTATTGGCAATGTACACCAAGTGGAAAGAGGACCCATTGAAACTAGGAACTGTAGGACAGTTTGCTCTGAAGGTGGAATGCGTCCTTAAAGGAGCACTACCACGAAAAAAGGTCTAATGATAAAAATCCATATAAATTTGCTGGGTGGAAGGATCACTTATACACCATCATCACTCAAGAAATATCCAGTCAGGCTTGTTTTTCTCTCTTTTAATTAAAGGAAAAGCATATCTGGGGTGACAGGTTGGCTTTATTCCTGTAAGGAAAGAAAAACCACAAGCTTGGTGGAAGTTTTATTCAGTTCAGGCGTATACGTGACCCGTCCTCTCGTTACCCGACGTTTATATGGATTTTTAACATTATACAATTTCGTGATAGTGCTCCTTTAATAAAGTAGGTGGAACCTTTCTATCTAGAAGCACGCTCAACTGTCACACTCCAAACAGGACACCTCAGGGCCCAATAAATACCCCGGGGGCAAGGACCACAACCCAGGATAGTCAAAATCTTAGGTTTTTGTCCACTTTTAACATTAACCAGACTGCTTCTTTTATTATACTGATCTTAGGGCCTGCAGTGATACTTGATGATTTCTCAAACTCAAGCCCTGAAGTTTTAGCAAACCTCTTACAAAAAAAAAAAAAAAGAACCCAGAATTGAGGTTGAATGTGAGCTACAGTAATGTGAAGGAATATATGGGAGCCTGCCTGCAAAAGCTGAAACACGTATATAACATTTTGCTTCCTCTCCTTAATTTAATTGCTGCAATCCAGGCTGGGAGGAAGGCGGCTGTAAATATTTATAATTAGGATATTCTAATGGATTTCCGAGATTAGTAGAAATTATCTATAAGAAATCATTTATAAATCGTTTTAGCGGATGTGAAAAATGAAAAACCTTCCAATATGAAACTGTATTTCTGCAGACTGAACGCGCATTGCATAAATTATGAAACTAGGGAAGGTTTCCCTGAGTGCTGAGGTTTACTGAAGGGCTTGTTTAAACTTCTTAAACTGGACCAACACCCAGGATTTTGACTATCCTGGGTTTTGGTCCACTGTGTAAAACCCCCCAGAAACCCCCAAACTCACCTCACCACGCTCCCACGGACAAGCGGCGGACAAGGCAGCGCGTCCGCCGCCGCCTCCCGCGCGCCCCTCTGACAGTGCGCGCGCCCGCGCTGGCCATTCCCAAACGGCCGGCGCGGGCGCGCGCATGGCTAGAGGAGCGCGCGGGAGGCGGCGGCGGCCGCTGCCGCCGCCGATCAGGTGAGTTCTTTTGGGGTTTTGGGGGGGGTCCCTCACCGTGGGACATCCCGATCTCGGATGTCCCGCGGTGAGGGGGGTGATCAGCCCGGGAATCTTATAGATTCCCGGGCCGATCACCCATGGGTGACGGTCCACTTTAAATGATAAAAAATAAAAAAAAGTTTTATTATTCTGTTTTCATTTAATCATGGCGCTATGTGCAGGAACATGTAGGCGGGGGGCTTGGGCTCCTACCCTCAGAGCTGATTAATGCCCACTCTGCCATTGTATTCCATCTTTTTTATTTTATTGCAGAACGTTACAGTGTGGTATAACATATATTGTAATACTGCCAACTAAGCACTAGGGAGAGCACTTCCCTAGAATAAACTAAGCAGAAGGAAAGTATGATGGTATAGGGATAATGTCTAAAAGACAGTCTAAAAAGATTGGTAGGGGAATCCAGATTTGGAATGGTGTATTAATGAGATAAAGCCGTTCATCGGGGGGGCTGCCTTTGACTTGGACCGTGCCTGGTTAAGGTGGGAAATAAAGGTTATGATCTGCTAAGTTTTCCAACGTGGGAATTGAGCCAATCAGCTGTGGGGAACAAAGGTCGAGTATCAATTTAGTTTTCTTGGGTAGTCACTTACTGTAAGACCTAAACTACTATCCCGGTGATTGATTCTCATACCGACGGAGGTCCAATGGTGCATGTGGGGGCTCTCATCCAATCAGTGCTGTATGCTGTTAATATTATCACACAGCATGCAGGTCTTTTTGGAAACATGCGAGGCATGCGGTCTTCCAACGTGCAATTGGATCGCCAGAAAGGTGACATTTATGGTGATCATTTGGGTTTCACACAGCAGAGCATCCTAATTGGGATGCCCAAGGGATAGGTAATTTGCCAGCCTCTCTTAGAGTCTAGGGCAAGGTGATTGGTCTGCTTACAAAGTTTTTACAATTTTGCTATAGTATTGAATAAAGAGAGAATGGCTTGAAGATAACGTTTTGCTTTTCGGTAACTCCATCTTAGAAATTAAGCTTCACATCCTGTCGGCAAAGGTATAATTATTATTAAATAATTGTTTATAAATCAGTGGGGGTCACTGGGACTGGAACCAGGCTTGGATGGACCCACCAGGTTTCCCTGAACTGAGGGGCCATTTGGGGGCCGCCCATCTTCAATAGTGGTGGTGCACTGTCTGTTAGTAATTAACACACTGTCCATTTTTCTATGGCAGGAGAGCACAGGTTAACCCCTCACATAAAATGGCATAATGTCTGTGTGCATAAGGCCTTAAAATAAGGCAGTAATGTTTGCATGTAACTATTGGATGGGCCCCAATAATTCAGTCTCCTGTTACCAACACCTGGCCTACCCATGACCAGCCAGTGGCAGCTCTTGCTTCCCGGCCAGTTAACCAGTGTTTTCCAAGACTGAGGCTATATCATTAGGCTGACGATGGCTGGAGTTGCTTGGGTGAGGAGAGGGGATAGGGGCCTGGGATTGGAGAGTGATGAAGGGGATAGAGGTCTGGGATTGGAGAGTGATGAAGGGGAGGGCTGGGATTGGAATAGGAGACGTGGAGGCTGATTCAGTACTAACGCCAAGTGTCGGCAGATTGGCAGAGCGTCTGTAAAGCGGCGCTTAGAGCGACCGCTAGTAGATGCTGTTGGTATTGGGCGCTGTAACAGAGCGTCTCAGTTGCTGTAGCAAACTGGGCCGCATTGATGAATGTGATGTATGTTGGGTGCTCTAACACCAGTACAGCGCTGCAGGGAGCGAAAGGTAGCGCCACCTCAGTGTGACCGACACCAAACTACATACAGCGTTGGCGCTCTAAATCTGGTCGCTATTGCATAGAGCTCCAGACGCTGTGTGATCAAAGTCTGTTTTTGAATACATATACACCTGTAACAAAGCGAAAACACATGGAATGACATTGTTATAACATTGTGACATTAACACTTTAGTGCCAGACCTGTAATGACAATTCTGCATAAAAATGTCAAAAAAGTTTCTAAAAGTGTTTGTTTGCAGCCAGGAGAGGTGACACAATGATTTGAGCAAAAAAACAAAACAAAAAATTGTCAAACACGCTGTTTAAACACAAGCAAATGAACGGCCATTGAAATGTATGGGAGAGCGACACTGAGCGAAAGGTAATACCTGGCGCTCTGGAAGCTAGAGCGCCAGCGCTATACGCTGAGCCACCTGTAATAATACACCGGACGCTACATGGCGCTGTTAGAGTCGCTCACCAGATTCATAAATGTGGTTTTGCGTACAGCGCCCAGCGTTTACCAGACCCCGCCTGCTGCTACAAGGCACTACCTGGCGCTATCCCTTCTTTAAAAAAACCCTTAGTAAAGGTAGCAGCCCAGACTGCTCCAAAGCAGTGCGGTCCACCGGCATTTGCCTGGGTCTCCCTATGGCCAGTCCATCCCTGGACTGGAGCCATATTTTTTGCTACTCACATTCAGGTTTTTTGTTGGGTGAGATTCCAATATTTTGTAGTTATCAGAGAACTAAAAGATTAATGATAAGTCAGGCTAGAATTCTTCATTGGGGTCAAATTATCAATAAATGAATCCTGCTTCACACTTTCAACCCCTACTGAAATTATTTTAATAGGTTTCTGGAATATTTATGAGGATTGTATAATTCAGCAGCACTTCTGCCAGGCACCATGTTCCCAGTAAGCATCTGTGTCTACTGTCCGTCCAAGGTGAATGTCGCATTGTTTGTGGAGATGGTGGAGATAGTGGACTGAGATTTACACTTTTTTGGCTGGAAGTGTAAGAGGGCTCCGCTGTTAGATAAGTGATGCACATAACCTTTATTGCCTCTCAATGGTAATACATCATCCTGCAAAGTAAATGCAGATTTAAGGCTTCAAGGTTAGTCTAGCATGAAATTGACTTCCTTTCCTATTGCCTTTGCCTTCTACTGATAACTTGAGGAATGGCCAGGAAATGATTAGTGTAGTCACAACTTTACAAGCCGCTAAATAGGAGAAGAGTAGGAAACAACACTGCTATAAATCAAAGCCCATTCACCTCTGCAACAGCTTCCCTATCTGATTGAGGTTTGGGTTTGTGTAGGAAAATCTGAAGCCCACCAAGAGCTGGACTGAATAAAAATAGATTCTATGGTCAAATTCTCTATCTTTAAATCTATTAATGTATCCGTTAATGCAAATACTTTTGTGGAACGACTTAATGGCTTCCATCCTTAGATGTCTTCCAGGAACCTTCCTACCTCCAGTGGCATGGAGAAGGTTCCTCTAGGCCCAGGGTAGTCCCTAGGTGTGTCTTTGGGAGTGGCATCAAGGACGTAGATACTATAGAAGCAGAGGTGGCAGCGGGCCCATGGTAGAAGGGGGCTCTGTGCAAGCTGCATCCCCCTATCTTGGCGCTATAGAAGCAGAGGTGGCAGCGGGCCCATGGTAGCAAGGGGCTCTGTGCAAGCTGCATCCCCCTATCTTGCCGCTATAGAAGCAGAGCAGATATAACAAAGATATCTTCTATTTTTGGAAGGGGCTCACTATGACTTTTGCTATGGGGCCCTGTAAAACATGTGCACATCCCTGGCTGAGTGCTGGGAGTTCTACCACAGGGCATTTCATTTACTCACTGTTCTGTTGCAGATAAAGACGCTTGACTTCAAGTAGATGAAGGCAGAGTTCCTCTTTATTAACACATCCTTCCAGGTGATACATCAGTTTCAGTACATATGTATCTTCAATGCATCAATCTCCAATATCCATATTATTCAATACATCAATCAATATCCAAACAATTGGTCGTATGGTACCTGGTCTAACTTGACTGACCAATTGACCATATCCTGGGGTCCTCAAAGTAGGACAGTTTAAATGGGTTTGTGGGTGATGCGCGTGGTAGAGGGTGGAGTTTATCATGTGGCTTAATTATGGGTCACATGCTCTAAGAATATTTGTTCCATAATGAGAATAAAATAAGATGAGTCAGAGCAGTTGTTAACCACCCAGACACCCAGCATTCTGCATTTGGTGAGACAGTCTTTCCCATGTCAGGAAAGTGAGAAATTTAAGTGTTCCCAAAGTTTTTGGAGCGACAGGGGGCCTCAAAGTGGGACTGTCCCACCGAAAGTGGGATATCTGGACAGTTTAGTCCAACCAGGCCTTTGTCTCCCTCCTGGAATTCCACAAGAGCCACTGTGCTCATGCTATTCCTCTCCTGCTGCTACTGGAATCCTGCTCTGTAACAAACCAAGTGGTTTACAACACTGACTGCAGAGTTCTATTTCTTATATAAATTTCATATAAAACTTATATAAATGTATATAAACTTCCCTTACACATGCCTATCTGCAATGCCTACATGTGCAGTGTTGTCCCTCTGAAACCTACCAACTAGGGATGAGCGAATCGATCCGGACGAACCCGGATTCGATCCGAATTTCAGGAAAAATTCGATTCGGATCGAATCCGAATTTCCCCGCGATTCGATCGCTCGAAGTTTTCCTTTAACATCCATTCATTTACATTACAGGCATTCTAAGATGGCGGACGGGACATGTCCAGACATGTAAGCTGGGGCAGTGTATGCTGGGACAGTCACATGCAGCCTATCAGCAGCCAGCAAGCCCGGTGACGTCACAGCGGTATTTAAGGCCGGCCATCTTGCTTTCCTGCCTCATTTCTCTATTGCATTCGTGAGAGACAGAACGCTGTGTAGCTGAGGGAGAGACAGTTAGACAGTTAGACAGGCAGGGACAGACAGGGACAGGCTGGAGACAGGCAGGAGACAGACAGGAGAAAGACAGAAAGTCAGCGGAAAACAGGGAAAGGAATGGAAAATCGGAGGCTGTCAGTTTTTTTTTTTTTTTCATCCAGCCTGACAGGCTTTGTTAGCGTTTTCAGGCTGCTTATACTAACTAACTGTGCATATATACTGAACTGATCTTAAGTCTGCTGTGAGGCATCCCATTCTGTGACAACAGCAGCCTCTGTTTAAGACCATATAACCATTTGCTCTTATTATATTTGAAATTAGCCTGATAAAGACACTTTTGCTGGGCATAGTACTACTGGATCTTTTTTGGGGGCATCCCATTCTGTGACTAAAGCAGCCTCTGTTTAAGACCATATAACCATTTGCTCTTATTATATTTGAAATTAGCCTGATAAAGACACTTTTGCTGGGCATAGTACTACTGGATCTTTTTTGGGGGCATCCCATTCTGTGACTAAAGCAGCCTCTGTTTAAGACCATATAAGCATTTGCTCTTATTATATTTGAAATTAGGCCTGATAAAGACACTTTTGCTGGGCATAGCACTACTTGTCCCTGCCAGGGCATCCCATTCTGTGACTAAAGCAGCCTCTGTTTAAGACCATATAAGCATTTGCTCTTATTATATTTGAAATTAGGCCTGATAAAGACACTTTTGCTGGGCATAGCACTACTTGTCCCTGCCAGGGCATCCCATTCTGTGACTAAAGCAGCCTCTGTTTAAGACCATATAACCATTTGCTCTTATTATATTTGAAATTAGCCTGATAAAGACACTTTTGCTGGGCATAGTACTACTGGATCTTTTTTGGGGGCATCCCATTATGTGACTAAAGCAGCCTCTGTTTAAGACCATATAACCATTTGCTCTTATTATATTTGAAATTAGCCTGATAAAGACACTTTTGCTGGGCATAGCACTACGTGTCCCTGCCAGGGCATCCCATTCTGTGACTAAAGCAGCCTCTGTTTAAGACCATATAACCATTTGCTCTTATTATATTTGAAATTAGCCTGATAAAGACACTTTTGCTGGGCATAGTACTACTGGATCTTTTTTGGGGGCATCCCATTCTGTGACTAAAGCAGCCTCTGTTTAAGACCATATAAGCATTTGCTCTTATTATATTTGAAATTAGGCCTGATAAAGACACTTTTGCTGGGCATAGCACTACTTGTCCCTGCCAGGGCATCCCATTCTGTGACTAAAGCAGCCTCTGTTTAAGACCATATAACCATTTGCTCTTATTATATTTGAAATTAGCCTGATAAAGACACTTTTGCTGGGCATAGTACTACTGGATCTTTTTTGGGGGCATCCCATTCTGTGACTAAAGCAGCCTCTGTTTAAGACCATATAAGCATTTGCTCTTATTATATTTGAAATTAGGCCTGATAAAGACACTTTTGCTGGGCACAGCACTACTTGTCCCTGCCAGGGCATCCCATTCTGTGACTAAAGCAGCCTCTGTTTAAGACCATATAACCATTTGCTCTTATTATATTTGAAATTAGGCCTGATAAAGACACTTTTGCTGGGCATAGCACTACTTGTCCCTGCCAGGGCATCCCATTCTGTGACTAAAGCAGCCTCTGTTTAAGACCATATAACCATTTGCTCTTATTATATTTGAAATTAGGCCTGATAAAGACACTTTTGCTGGGCATAGTACTACTGGATCTTTTTTGGGGGCATCCCATTCTGTGACTAAAGCAGCCTCTGTTTAAGACCATATAACCATTTGCTCTTATTATATTTGAAATTAGCCTGATAAAGACACTTTTGCTGGGCATAGCACTACTTGTCCCTGCCAGGGCATCCCATTCTGTGACTAAAGCAGCCTCTGTTTAAGACCATATAACCATTTGCTCTTATTATATTTGAAATTAGGCCTGATAAAGACACTTTTGCTGGGCATAGTACTACTGGATCTTTTTTGGGGGCATCCCATTCTGTGACTAAAGCAGCCTCTGTTTAAGACCATATAAGCATTTGCTCTTATTATATTTGAAATTAGGCCTGATAAAGACACTTTTGCTGGGCATAGCACTACTTGTCCCTGCCAGGGCATCCCATTCTGTGACTAAAGCAGCCTCTGTTTAAGACCATATAACCATTTGCTCTTATTATATTTGAAATTAGCCTGATAAAGACACTTTTGCTGGGCATAGCACTACTGGATCTTTTTTGGGGGCATCCCATTCTGTGACTAAAGCAGCCTCTGTTTAAGACCATATAACCATTTGCTCTTATTATATTTGAAATTAGCCTGATAAAGACACTTTTGCTGGGCATAGCACTACTTGTCCCTGCCAGGGCATCCCATTCTGTGACTAAAGCAGCCTCTGTTTAAGACCATATAACCATTTGCTCTTATTATATTTGAAATTAGCCTGATAAAGACACTTTTGCTGGGCATAGTACTACTGAATCTTTTTTGGGGGCATCCCATTCTGTGACTAAAGCAGCCTCTGTTTAAGACCATATAACCATTTGCTCTTATTATATTTGAAATTAGCCTGATAAAGACACTTTTGCTGGGCATAGCACTACTTGTCCCTGCCAGGGCATCCCATTCTGTGACTAAAGCAGCCTCTGTTTAAGACCATATAAGCATTTGCTCTTATTATATTTGAAATTAGCCTGATAAAGACACTTTTGCTGGGCATAGCACTACTTGTCCCTGCCAGGGCATCCCATTCTGTGACTAAAGCAGCCTCTGTTTAAGACCATATAAGCATTTGCTCTTATTATATTTGAAATTAGGCCTGATAAAGACACTTTTGATGGGCATAGCACTACTTGTCCCTGCCAGGGCATCCCATTCTGTGACTAAAGCAGCCTCTGTTTAAGACCATATAACCATTTGCTCTTATTATATTTGAAATTAGCCTGATAAAGACACTTTTGCTGGGCATAGTACTACTGGATCTTTTTTGGGGGCATCCCATTCTGTGACTAAAGCAGCCTCTGTTTAAGACCATATAAGCATTTGCTCTTATTATATTTGAAATTAGGCCTGATAAAGACACTTTTGCTGGGCACAGCACTACTTGTCCCTGCCAGGGCATCCCATTCTGTGACTAAAGCAGCCTCTGTTTAAGACCATATAACCATTTGCTCTTATTATATTTGAAATTAGGCCTGATAAAGACACTTTTGCTGGGCATAGTACTACTGGATCTTTTTTGGGGGCATCCCATTCTGTGACTAAAGCAGCCTCTGTTTAAGACCATATAACCATTTGCTCTTATTATATTTGAAATTAGCCTGATAAAGACACTTTTGCTGGGCATAGCACTACTTGTCCCTGCCAGGGCATCCCATTCTGTGACTAAAGCAGCCTCTGTTTAAGACCATATAACCATTTGCTCTTATTATATTTGAAATTAGGCCTGATAAAGACACTTTTGCTGGGCATAGTACTACTGGATCTTTTTTGGGGGCATCCCATTCTGTGACTAAAGCAGCCTCTGTTTAAGACCATATAAGCATTTGCTCTTATTATATTTGAAATTAGGCCTGATAAAGACACTTTTGCTGGGCATAGCACTACTTGTCCCTGCCAGGGCATCCCATTCTGTGACTAAAGCAGCCTCTGTTTAAGACCATATAACCATTTGCTCTTATTATATTTGAAATTAGCCTGATAAAGACACTTTTGCTGGGCATAGCACTACTGGATCTTTTTTGGGGGCATCCCATTCTGTGACTAAAGCAGCCTCTGTTTAAGACCATATAACCATTTGCTCTTATTATATTTGAAATTAGCCTGATAAAGACACTTTTGCTGGGCATAGCACTACTTGTCCCTGCCAGGGCATCCCATTCTGTGACTAAAGCAGCCTCTGTTTAAGACCATATAACCATTTGCTCTTATTATATTTGAAATTAGCCTGATAAAGACACTTTTGCTGGGCATAGTACTACTGAATCTTTTTTGGGGGCATCCCATTCTGTGACTAAAGCAGCCTCTGTTTAAGACCATATAACCATTTGCTCTTATTATATTTGAAATTAGCCTGATAAAGACACTTTTGCTGGGCATAGCACTACTTGTCCCTGCCAGGGCATCCCATTCTGTGACTAAAGCAGCCTCTGTTTAAGACCATATAAGCATTTGCTCTTATTATATTTGAAATTAGCCTGATAAAGACACTTTTGCTGGGCATAGCACTACTTGTCCCTGCCAGGGCATCCCATTCTGTGACTAAAGCAGCCTCTGTTTAAGACCATATAAGCATTTGCTCTTATTATATTTGAAATTAGGCCTGATAAAGACACTTTTGATGGGCATAGCACTACTTGTCCCTGCCAGGGCATCCCATTCTGTGACTAAAGCAGCCTCTGTTTAAGACCATATAACCATTTGCTCTTATTATATTTGAAATTAGGCCTGATAAAGACACTTTTGCTGGGCATAGTACTACTGGATCTTTTTTTGGGGCATCCCATTCTGTGACTAAAGCAGCCTCTGTTTAAGACCATATAACCATTTGCTCTTATTATATTTGAAATTAGCCTGATAAAGACACTTTTGCTGGGCATAGCACTACTTGTCCCTGCCAGGGCATCCCATTCTGTGACTAAAGCAGCCTCTGTTTAAGACCATATAACCATTTGCTCTTATTATATTTGAAATTAGCCTGATAAAGACACTTTTGCTGGGCATAGCACTACTTGTCCCTGCCAGGGCATCCCATTCTGTGACTAAAGCAGCCTCTGTTTAAGACCATATAACCATTTGCTCTTATTATATTTGAAATTAGGCCTGATAAAGACACTTTTGCTGGGCATAGTACTACTGGATCTTTTTTGGGGGCATCCCATTCTGTGACTAAAGCAGCCTCTGTTTAAGACCATATAAGCATTTGCTCTTATTATATTTGAAATTAGGCCTGATAAAGACACTTTTGCTGGGCATAGCACTACTTGTCCCTGCCAGGGCATCCCATTCTGTGACTAAAGCAGCCTCTGTTTAAGACCATATAACCATTTGCTCTTATTATATTTGAAATTAGCCTGATAAAGACACTTTTGCTGGGCATAGTACTACTGGATCTTTTTTGGGGGCATCCCATTCTGTGACTAAAGCAGCCTCTGTTTAAGACCATATAAGCATTTGCTCTTATTATATTTGAAATTAGGCCTGATAAAGACACTTTTGCTGGGCATAGCACTACTTGTCCCTGCCAGGGCATCCCATTCTGTGACTAAAGCAGCCTCTGTTTAAGACCATATAACCATTTGCTCTTATTATATTTGAAATTAGGCCTGATAAAGACACTTTTGCTGGGCATAGTACTACTGGATCTTTTTTGGGGGCATCCCATTCTGTGACTAAAGCAGCCTCTGTTTAAGACCATATAAGCATTTGCTCTTATTATATTTGAAATTAGGCCTGATAAAGACACTTTTGCTGGGCATAGCACTACTTGTCCCTGCCAGGGCATCCCATTCTGTGACTAAAGCAGCCTCTGTTTAAGACCATATAACCATTTGCTCTTATTATATTTGAAATTAGCCTGATAAAGACACTTTTGCTGGGCATAGTACTACTGGATCTTTTTTGGGGGCATCCCATTCTGTGACTAAAGCAGCCTCTGTTTAAGACCATATAAGCATTTGCTCTTATTATATTTGAAATTAGGCCTGATAAAGACACTTTTGCTGGGCATAGCACTACTTGTCCCTGCCAGGGCATCCCATTCTGTGACTAAAGCAGCCTCTGTTTAAGACCATATAACCATTTGCTCTTATTATATTTGAAATTAGCCTGATAAAGACACTTTTGCTGGGCATAGCACTACTTGTCCCTGCCAGGGCATCCCATTCTGTGACTAAAGCAGCCTCTGTTTAAGACCATATAACCATTTGCTCTTATTATATTTGAAATTAGGCCTGATAAAGACACTTTTGCTGGGCATAGTACTACTGGATCTTTTTTGGGGGCATCCCATTCTGTGACTAAAGCAGCCTCTGTTTAAGACCATATAAGCATTTGCTCTTATTATATTTGAAATTAGGCCTGATAAAGACACTTTTGCTGGGCATAGCACTACTTGTCCCTGCCAGGGCATCCCATTCTGTGACTAAAGCAGCCTCTGTTTAAGACCATATAACCATTTGCTCTTATTATATTTGAAATTAGGCCTGATAAAGACACTTTTGCTGGGCATAGTACTACTGGATCTTTTTTGGGGGCATCCCATTCTGTGACTAAAGCAGCCTCTGTTTAAGACCATATAAGCATTTGCTCTTATTATATTTGAAATTAGGCCTGATAAAGACACTTTTGCTGGGCATAGCACTACTTGTCCCTGCCAGGGCATCCCATTCTGTGACTAAAGCAGCCTCTGTTTAAGACCATATAACCATTTGCTCTTATTATATTTGAAATTAGGCCTGATAAAGACACTTTTGCTGGGCATAGTACTACTGGATCTTTTTTGGGGGCATCCCATTCTGTGACTAAAGCAGCCTCTGTTTAAGACCATATAACCATTTGCTCTTATTATATTTGAAATTAGCCTGATAAAGACACTTTTGCTGGGCATAGCACTACTTGTCCCTGCCAGGGCATCCCATTCTGTGACTAAAGCAGCCTCTGTTTAAGACCATATAACCATTTGCTCTTATTATATTTGAAATTAGCCTGATAAAGACACTTTTGCTGGGCATAGCACTACTTGTCCCTGCCAGGGCATCCCATTCTGTGACTAAAGCAGCCTCTGTTTAAGACCATATAAGCATTTGCTCTTATTATATTTGAAATTAGGCCTGATAAAGACACTTTTGCTGGGCATAGCACTACTTGTCCCTGCCAGGGCATCCCATTCTGTGACTAAAGCAGCCTCTGTTTAAGACCATATAACCATTTTCTCTTATTATATTTGAAATTAGGCCTGATAAAGACACTTTTGCTGGGCATAGTACTACTGGATCTTTTTTGGGGGCATCCCATTCTGTGACTAAAGCAGCCTCTGTTTAAGACCATATAAGCATTTGCTCTTATTATATTTGAAATTAGGCCTGATAAAGACACTTTTGCTGGGCATAGCACTACTTGTCCCTGCCAGGGCATCCCATTCTGTGACTAAAGCAGCCTCTGTTTAAGACCATATAACCATTTGCTCTTATTATATTTGAAATTAGGCCTGATAAAGACACTTTTGCTGGGCATAGTACTACTGGATCTTTTTTGGGGGCATCCCATTCTGTGACTAAAGCAGCCTCTGTTTAAGACCATATAAGCATTTGCTCTTATTATATTTGAAATTAGGCCTGATAAAGACACTTTTGCTGGGCATAGCACTACTTGTCCCTGCCAGGGCATCCCATTCTGTGACTAAAGCAGCCTCTGTTTAAGACCATATAACCATTTGCTCTTATTATATTTGAAATTAGGCCTGATAAAGACACTTTTGCTGGGCATAGTACTACTGGATCTTTTTTTGGGGCATCCCATTCTGTGACTAAAGCAGCCTCTGTTTAAGACCATATAAGCATTTGCTCTTATTATATTTGAAATTAGCCTGATAAAGACACTTTTGCTGGGCATAGCACTACTTGTCCCTGCCAGGGCATCCCATTCTGTGACTAAAGCAGCCTCTGTTTAAGACCATATAACCATTTGCTCTTATTATATTTGAAATTAGCCTGATAAAGACACTTTTGCTGGGCATAGCACTACTTGTCCCTGCCAGGGCATCCCATTCTGTGACTAAAGCAGCCTCTGTTTAAGACCATATAAGCATTTGCTCTTATTATATTTGAAATTAGGCCTGATAAAGACACTTTTGCTGGGCATAGCACTACTTGTCCCTGCCAGGGCATCCCATTCTGTGACTAAAGCAGCCTCTGTTTAAGACCATATAACCATTTGCTCTTATTATATTTGAAATTAGCCTGATAAAGACACTTTTGCTGGGCATAGCACTACTTGTCCCTGCCAGGGCATCCCATTCTGTGACTAAAGCAGCCTCTGTTTAAGACCATATAACCATTTGCTCTTATTATATTTGAAATTAGGCCTGATAAAGACACTTTTGCTGGGCATAGTACTACTGGATCTTTTTTGGGGGCATCCCATTCTGTGACTAAAGCAGCCTCTGTTTAAGACCATATAAGCATTTGCTCTTATTATATTTGAAATTAGGCCTGATAAAGACACTTTTGCTGGGCATAGCACTACTTGTCCCTGCCAGGGCATCCCATTCTGTGACTAAAGCAGCCTCTGTTTAAGACCATATAACCATTTGCTCTTATTATATTTGAAATTAGGCCTGATAAAGACTCTTTTGCTGGGCATAGTACTACTGGATCTTTTTTGGGGGCATCCCATTCTGTGACTAAAGCAGCCTCTGTTTAAGACCATATAACCATTTGCTCTTATTATATTTGAAATTAGCCTGATAAAGACACTTTTGCTGGGCATAGCACTACTTGTCCCTGCCAGGGCATCCCATTCTGTGACTAAAGCAGCCTCTGTTTAAGACCATATAACCATTTGCTCTTATTATATTTGAAATTAGGCCTGATAAAGACACTTTTGCTGGGCATAGTACTACTGGATCTTTTTTGGGGGCATCCCATTCTGTGACTAAAGCAGCCTCTGTTTAAGACCATATAAGCATTTGCTCTTATTATATTTGAAATTAGGCCTGATAAAGACACTTTTGCTGGGCATAGCACTACTTGTCCCTGCCAGGGCATCCCATTCTGTGACTAAAGCAGCCTCTGTTTAAGACCATATAACCATTTGCTCTTATTATATTTGAAATTAGCCTGATAAAGACACTTTTGCTGGGCATAGCACTACTGGATCTTTTTTGGGGGCATCCCATTCTGTGACTAAAGCAGCCTCTGTTTAAGACCATATAACCATTTGCTCTTATTATATTTGAAATTAGCCTGATAAAGACACTTTTGCTGGGCATAGCACTACTTGTCCCTGCCAGGGCATCCCATTCTGTGACTAAAGCAGCCTCTGTTTAAGACCATATAACCATTTGCTCTTATTATATTTGAAATTAGCCTGATAAAGACACTTTTGCTGGGCATAGTACTACTGGATCTTTTTTGGGGGCATCCCATTCTGTGACTAAAGCAGCCTCTGTTTAAGACCATATAACCATTTGCTCTTATTATATTTGAAATTAGCCTGATAAAGACACTTTTGCTGGGCATAGCACTACTTGTCCCTGCCAGGGCATCCCATTCTGTGACTAAAGCAGCCTCTGTTTAAGACCATATAAGCATTTGCTCTTATTATATTTGAAATTAGCCTGATAAAGACACTTTTGCTGGGCATAGCACTACTTGTCCCTGCCAGGGCATCCCATTCTGTGACTAAAGCAGCCTCTGTTTAAGACCATATAAGCATTTGCTCTTATTATATTTGAAATTAGGCCTGATAAAGACACTTTTGCTGGGCATAGCACTACTTGTCCCTGCCAGGGCATCCCATTCTGTGACTAAAGCAGCCTCTGTTTAAGACCATATAACCATTTGCTCTTATTAGATTTGAAATTAGCCTGATAAAGACACTTTTGCTGGGCATAGTACTACTGGATCTTTTTTGGGGGCATCCCATTCTGTGACTAAAGCAGCCTCTGTTTATGACCATATAACCATTTGCTCTTATTATATTTGAAATTAGCCTGATAAAGACACTTTTGCTGGGCATAGCACTACTTGTCCCTGCCAGGGCATCCCATTCTGTGACTAAAGCAGCCTCTGTTTAAGACCATATAACCATTTGCTCTTATTATATTTGAAATTAGCCTGATAAAGACACTTTTGCTGGGCATAGTACTACTGGATCTTTTTTGGGGGCATCCCATTCTGTGACTAAAGCAGCCTCTGTTTAAGACCATATAAGCATTTGCTCTTATTATATTTGAAATTAGGCCTGATAAAGACACTTTTGCTGGGCATAGCACTACTTGTCCCTGCCAGGGCATCCCATTCTGTGACTAAAGCAGCCTCTGTTTAAGACCATATAACCATTTGCTCTTATTATATTTGAAATTTGCCTGATAAAGACACTTTTGCTGGGCATAGTACTACTGGATCTTTTTTGGGGGCATCCCATTCTGTGACTAAAGCAGCCTCTGTTTATGACCATATAACCATTTGCTCTTATTATATTTGAAATTAGCCTGATAAAGACACTTTTGCTGGGCATAGCACTACTTGTCCCTGCCAGGGCATCCCATTCTGTGACTAAAGCAGCCTCTGTTTAAGACCATATAACCATTTGCTCTTATTATATTTGAAATTAGCCTGATAAAGACACTTTTGCTGGGCATAGTACTACTGGATCTTTTTTGGGGGCATCCCATTCTGTGACTAAAGCAGCCTCTGTTTAAGACCATATAAGCATTTGCTCTTATTATATTTGAAATTAGGCCTGATAAAGACACTTTTGCTGGGCATAGCACTACTTGTCCCTGCCAGGGCATCCCATTCTGTGACTAAAGCAGCCTCTGTTTAAGACCATATAACCATTTGCTCTTATTATATTTGAAATTAGGCCTGATAAAGACACTTTTGCTGGGCATAGTACTACTGGATCTTTTTTGGGGGCATCCCATTCTGTGACTAAAGCAGCCTCTGTTTAAGACCATATAAGCATTTGCTCTTATTATATTTGAAATTAGGCCTGATAAAGACACTTTTGCTGGGCATAGCACTACTTGTCCCTGCCAGGGCATCCCATTCTGTGACTAAAGCAGCCTCTGTTTAAGACCATATAACCATTTGCTCTTATTATATTTGAAATTAGGCCTGATAAAGACACTTTTGCTGGGCATAGTACTACTGGATCTTTTTTGGGGGCATCCCATTCTGTGACTAAAGCAGCCTCTGTTTAAGACCATATAAGCATTTGCTCTTATTATATTTGAAATTAGGCCTGATAAAGACACTTTTGCTGGGCATAGCACTACTTGTCCCTGCCAGGGCATCCCATTCTGTGACTAAAGCAGCCTCTGTTTAAGACCATATAACCATTTGCTCTTATTATATTTGAAATTAGCCTGATAAAGACACTTTTGCTGGGCATAGCACTACTTGTCCCTGCCAGGGCATCCCATTCTGTGACTAAAGCAGCCTCTGTTTAAGACCATATAACCATTTGCTCTTATTATATTTGAAATTAGGCCTGATAAAGACACTTTTGCTGGGCATAGTACTACTGGATCTTTTTTGGGGGCATCCCATTCTGTGACTAAAGCAGCCTCTGTTTAAGACCATATAAGCATTTGCTCTTATTATATTTGAAATTAGGCCTGATAAAGACACTTTTGCTGGGCATAGCACTACTTGTCCCTGCCAGGGCATCCCATTCTGTGACTAAAGCAGCCTCTGTTTAAGACCATATAACCATTTGCTCTTATTATATTTGAAATTAGGCCTGATAAAGACACTTTTGCTGGGCATAGTACTACTGGATCTTTTTTGGGGGCATCCCATTCTGTGACTAAAGCAGCCTCTGTTTAAGACCATATAAGCATTTGCTCTTATTATATTTGAAATTAGGCCTGATAAAGACACTTTTGCTGGGCATAGCACTACTTGTCCCTGCCAGGGCATCCCATTCTGTGACTAAAGCAGCCTCTGTTTAAGACCATATAACCATTTGCTCTTATTATATTTGAAATTAGGCCTGATAAAGACACTTTTGCTGGGCATAGTACTACTGGATCTTTTTTGGGGGCATCCCATTCTGTGACTAAAGCAGCCTCTGTTTAAGACCATATAAGCATTTGCTCTTATTATATTTGAAATTAGGCCTGATAAAGACACTTTTGCTGGGCATAGCACTACTTGTCCCTGCCAGGGCATCCCATTCTGTGACTAAAGCAGCCTCTGTTTAAGACCATATAACCATTTGCTCTTATTATATTTGAAATTAGGCCTGATAAAGACACTTTTGCTGGGCATAGTACTACTGGATCTTTTTTTGGGGCATCCCATTCTGTGACTAAAGCAGCCTCTGTTTAAGACCATATAAGCATTTGCTCTTATTATATTTGAAATTAGCCTGATAAAGACACTTTTGCTGGGCATAGCACTACTTGTCCCTGCCAGGGCATCCCATTCTGTGACTAAAGCAGCCTCTGTTTAAGACCATATAACCATTTGCTCTTATTATATTTGAAATTAGCCTGATAAAGACACTTTTGCTGGGCATAGCACTACTTGTCCCTGCCAGGGCATCCCATTCTGTGACTAAAGCAGCCTCTGTTTAAGACCATATAAGCATTTGCTCTTATTATATTTGAAATTAGGCCTGATAAAGACACTTTTGCTGGGCATAGCACTACTTGTCCCTGCCAGGGCATCCCATTCTGTGACTAAAGCAGCCTCTGTTTAAGACCATATAACCATTTGCTCTTATTATATTTGAAATTAGCCTGATAAAGACACTTTTGCTGGGCATAGCACTACTTGTCCCTGCCAGGGCATCCCATTCTGTGACTAAAGCAGCCTCTGTTTAAGACCATATAACCATTTGCTCTTATTATATTTGAAATTAGGCCTGATAAAGACACTTTTGCTGGGCATAGTACTACTGGATCTTTTTTGGGGGCATCCCATTCTGTGACTAAAGCAGCCTCTGTTTAAGACCATATAAGCATTTGCTCTTATTATATTTGAAATTAGGCCTGATAAAGACACTTTTGCTGGGCATAGCACTACTTGTCCCTGCCAGGGCATCCCATTCTGTGACTAAAGCAGCCTCTGTTTAAGACCATATAACCATTTGCTCTTATTATATTTGAAATTAGGCCTGATAAAGACTCTTTTGCTGGGCATAGTACTACTGGATCTTTTTTGGGGGCATCCCATTCTGTGACTAAAGCAGCCTCTGTTTAAGACCATATAACCATTTGCTCTTATTATATTTGAAATTAGCCTGATAAAGACACTTTTGCTGGGCATAGCACTACTTGTCCCTGCCAGGGCATCCCATTCTGTGACTAAAGCAGCCTCTGTTTAAGACCATATAACCATTTGCTCTTATTATATTTGAAATTAGGCCTGATAAAGACACTTTTGCTGGGCATAGTACTACTGGATCTTTTTTGGGGGCATCCCATTCTGTGACTAAAGCAGCCTCTGTTTAAGACCATATAAGCATTTGCTCTTATTATATTTGAAATTAGGCCTGATAAAGACACTTTTGCTGGGCATAGCACTACTTGTCCCTGCCAGGGCATCCCATTCTGTGACTAAAGCAGCCTCTGTTTAAGACCATATAACCATTTGCTCTTATTATATTTGAAATTAGCCTGATAAAGACACTTTTGCTGGGCATAGCACTACTGGATCTTTTTTGGGGGCATCCCATTCTGTGACTAAAGCAGCCTCTGTTTAAGACCATATAACCATTTGCTCTTATTATATTTGAAATTAGCCTGATAAAGACACTTTTGCTGGGCATAGCACTACTTGTCCCTGCCAGGGCATCCCATTCTGTGACTAAAGCAGCCTCTGTTTAAGACCATATAACCATTTGCTCTTATTATATTTGAAATTAGCCTGATAAAGACACTTTTGCTGGGCATAGTACTACTGGATCTTTTTTGGGGGCATCCCATTCTGTGACTAAAGCAGCCTCTGTTTAAGACCATATAACCATTTGCTCTTATTATATTTGAAATTAGCCTGATAAAGACACTTTTGCTGGGCATAGCACTACTTGTCCCTGCCAGGGCATCCCATTCTGTGACTAAAGCAGCCTCTGTTTAAGACCATATAAGCATTTGCTCTTATTATATTTGAAATTAGCCTGATAAAGACACTTTTGCTGGGCATAGCACTACTTGTCCCTGCCAGGGCATCCCATTCTGTGACTAAAGCAGCCTCTGTTTAAGACCATATAAGCATTTGCTCTTATTATATTTGAAATTAGGCCTGATAAAGACACTTTTGCTGGGCATAGCACTACTTGTCCCTGCCAGGGCATCCCATTCTGTGACTAAAGCAGCCTCTGTTTAAGACCATATAACCATTTGCTCTTATTAGATTTGAAATTAGCCTGATAAAGACACTTTTGCTGGGCATAGTACTACTGGATCTTTTTTGGGGGCATCCCATTCTGTGACTAAAGCAGCCTCTGTTTATGACCATATAACCATTTGCTCTTATTATATTTGAAATTAGCCTGATAAAGACACTTTTGCTGGGCATAGCACTACTTGTCCCTGCCAGGGCATCCCATTCTGTGACTAAAGCAGCCTCTGTTTAAGACCATATAACCATTTGCTCTTATTATATTTGAAATTAGCCTGATAAAGACACTTTTGCTGGGCATAGTACTACTGGATCTTTTTTGGGGGCATCCCATTCTGTGACTAAAGCAGCCTCTGTTTAAGACCATATAAGCATTTGCTCTTATTATATTTGAAATTAGGCCTGATAAAGACACTTTTGCTGGGCATAGCACTACTTGTCCCTGCCAGGGCATCCCATTCTGTGACTAAAGCAGCCTCTGTTTAAGACCATATAACCATTTGCTCTTATTATATTTGAAATTTGCCTGATAAAGACACTTTTGCTGGGCATAGTACTACTGGATCTTTTTTGGGGGCATCCCATTCTGTGACTAAAGCAGCCTCTGTTTATGACCATATAACCATTTGCTCTTATTATATTTGAAATTAGCCTGATAAAGACACTTTTGCTGGGCATAGCACTACTTGTCCCTGCCAGGGCATCCCATTCTGTGACTAAAGCAGCCTCTGTTTAAGACCATATAACCATTTGCTCTTATTATATTTGAAATTAGCCTGATAAAGACACTTTTGCTGGGCATAGTACTACTGGATCTTTTTTGGGGGCATCCCATTCTGTGACTAAAGCAGCCTCTGTTTAAGACCATATAAGCATTTGCTCTTATTATATTTGAAATTAGGCCTGATAAAGACACTTTTGCTGGGCATAGCACTACTTGTCCCTGCCAGGGCATCCCATTCTGTGACTAAAGCAGCCTCTGTTTAAGACCATATAACCATTTGCTCTTATTATATTTGAAATTAGGCCTGATAAAGACACTTTTGCTGGGCATAGTACTACTGGATCTTTTTTGGGGGCATCCCATTCTGTGACTAAAGCAGCCTCTGTTTAAGACCATATAAGCATTTGCTCTTATTATATTTGAAATTAGGCCTGATAAAGACACTTTTGCTGGGCATAGCACTACTTGTCCCTGCCAGGGCATCCCATTCTGTGACTAAAGCAGCCTCTGTTTAAGATCATATAACCATTTGCTCTTATTATATTTGAAATTAGGCCTGATAAAGGGGGGGGGGATAGGCGGTGTTTCACATAGAATTCTAAAAGGTGACATGTGTCTTATACATGTTTTTTAATCTGTTCTGCCCATATGTGGTCATTGTCATTTCTACTATAAACTTTAATAAAATACCTTTTTTTATATATCCTTTACACATTTGTATACATTGATTCATTGAGGGTGAGTGCAGAACTTTTTGGGGCGAATGTATGGGACATACCAGAGTGTCCCTCTCTGCATCTGTGATTACTTATATACATGCACCCAAATTTCTGGCACCCCCTTTTTCCTTGTGATTTGGTCATAGAGTAGGCTGTGCTTATCCGGTTTCTTATAAATTTGGTATATTTATATTATAAGACACTTTTGCTGGGCATAGGCTTACTGCTGCCTGCCAGGTGCACTTCTGTTGAGGCATCCCATTCTGTAACATAGGCAGCCTCTGTTTATGACCATATAACCATTTGCTCTTATTATATTTGAAATTAGCCTGATAAAGACACTTTTGCTGGGCATAGCACTACTTGTCCCTGCCAGGGCATCCCATTCTGTGACTAAAGCAGCCTCTGTTTAAGACCATATAACCATTTGCTCTTATTATATTTGAAATTAGCCTGATAAAGACACTTTTGCTGGGCATAGTACTACTGGATCTTTTTTGGGGGCATCCCATTCTGTGACTAAAGCAGCCTCTGTTTAAGACCATATAAGCATTTGCTCTTATTATATTTGAAATTAGGCCTGATAAAGACACTTTTGCTGGGCATAGCACTACTTGTCCCTGCCAGGGCATCCCATTCTGTGACTAAAGCAGCCTCTGTTTAAGACCATATAACCATTTGCTCTTATTATATTTGAAATTAGGCCTGATAAAGACACTTTTGCTGGGCATAGTACTACTGGATCTTTTTTGGGGGCATCCCATTCTGTGACTAAAGCAGCCTCTGTTTAAGACCATATAAGCATTTGCTCTTATTATATTTGAAATTAGGCCTGATAAAGACACTTTTGCTGGGCATAGCACTACTTGTCCCTGCCAGGGCATCCCATTCTGTGACTAAAGCAGCCTCTGTTTAAGATCATATAACCATTTGCTCTTATTATATTTGAAATTAGGCCTGATAAAGGGGGGGGGATAGGCGGTGTTTCACATAGAATTCTAAAAGGTGACATGTGTCTTATACATGTTTTTTAATCTGTTCTGCCCATATGTGGTCATTGTCATTTCTACTATAAACTTTAATAAAATACCTTTTTTTATATATCCTTTACACATTTGTATACATTGATTCATTGAGGGTGAGTGCAGAACTTTTTGGGGCGAATGTATGGGACATACCAGAGTGTCCCTCTCTGCATCTGTGATTACTTATATACATGCACCCACATTTCTGGCACCCCCTTTTTCCTTGTGATTTGGTCATAGAGTAGGCTGTGCTTATCCGGTTTCTTATAAATTTGGTATATTTATATTATAAGACACTTTTGCTGGGCATAGGCTTACTGCTGCCTGCCAGGTGCACTTCTGTTGAGGCATCCCATTCTGTAACATAGCATACCCCTCTTTATTTACACTAAGCAGCTCTCTTATTTACACTAAGCAGGCCTGTTGGAGGCTGAGTGTTACTGCTCACTTTTGGTGTGCATTATATTCTGTTTCATATAGACCCACCGCTGCCCGGGGGATCTTAAAATATCACCTACTACCACGCCAGTTAGACTATGTCGGGCAGACAAGTGCCTGGAAGTGAAAAGAGGAGTGGCAGAGGCCAAGATTCCGCAGGCAGAGCTCGCATCAGACTGGGGGCCAGTAGCAGCAGGAGTCACGCTGAGAGACCTAATCTGCCAGTATCTGCTAGCGGTCGGGTCTCCACCAGTAACGCATCTGCCGTGGTAGATTGGTTGACGCGCTCATCAACAACATCATCACAACTTACGTCTGAGACCCCCAGTCTAGGGTCGGTAGGTTCCTCAGACACAACCCTGAGTTGGCATGCCCCGAGAGCAGTCCCTGTCCTCCCATTGCCTCTGTCCTACGCCGTTCCCTCCCCCTGCGACATATCCTATGCTTTGGGTTCAGCTCCACTCTTTAGTGAGGAGGACGATCAGATACAGGAGGACAGTCAGCAGCTACTGCCCAGCCAAGAAATGGAGGTGGCTTCTTTAGCTAGGCAGACAAATAGTGATGTGGACAGTGTCGTGGGTGCTGCGAGCGTTCCAGCTCCTGCGCCAGACACTGTTGACGAATCCACGAACATCAGTGACGTACAGCCACAACTCGGTGATGATGATGATGATGACGATGAAGCCGATCGCACTTGGGAGCCGGGTGATGAAGGGGCTTCATCGTCATCATCAGGAGAAGAGGGGCGCAGGTTGCCCCGGAGTCAGCAGCTGAGGCAGCAAGGTGGTAGCAGTCAGCATGGGGGCACAATTCCAAAGGCTGGAGCCGGCCGGGGCCGGGGCCGGGGTAGAGCACCTGCTGTGCGGCAGTCTACCTTATCGGGAGGTAGTGGAGCAGGGGTTCCTGGAGTTGGCAACAGCAGCAGTGAATCAGTGAGGCCAGGGGGTGGGAAAAGTAGCTACTCGGCAGTGTGGCAGTTTTTCCTGAGGCATCCGCAGGAGGGTAACATGGCCACATGCAAGATATGTAGGCAAAAGGTGAAGCGTGGCCAGGGTCCAAATGTTGGCACCACGGCCCTGCGTCAACATATGATGCGTCACCATAAAACGACCTGGGAGAACCGAGGCTCCCAAGGGTGGTCCAGTCTGCTTCCTCACCAAGTGAGCTCCCAATTTCTGCCAGCCAAGGCTCCAGCACCTCAGCCGAAGGCAGCTGTGCGTCATACCCATCCTCTGTCGCTCCTGCTCCTCCTCCTCCTCCTCCAAGTCATGCATCCCGCCAGCAATCCATCAGCGAAGCCATGTCCAAGAGACAGCAGTATGCGCCCACTCATCCTACGGCGCAGAAGCTGAATGTGCTCCTGTCCAAGTTGCTGGTGCTGCAGTCGCTCCCTTTTCAGGTGGTGGAATCTGCACCTTTCAGAGAACTGATGGCTTGTGCCGAGCCGAGGTGGAGAGTCCCAAGCCGTCATTTCTTTGCCAAGAAGGCAGTACCAGCGCTGCACACTTTTGTTGAACAGAAGGTGGGCCAGTCCTTGAGCTTGTCGGTGTGTAGCAAAATACATGGCAGCGCCGACATCTGGAGCTGTAACTACGGTCAGGGGCAGTACATGTCGTTTACGGCCCACTGGGTGAATGTGGTCCCTTTGCAGCAGCAACTTGGACAGGTCACGCCGCTTCGGCCTCCGCGCTCTCTGCCCATTGGACCTGTGACACCGTGCGACTCGGCCTCCTCATCCTCCGCCATCTCCTCACCCTCCACTGTAGGCTCAAGTCTCAGTGCCCCTCCAGTCTACCATGTGTGCAGGGCACGGAGGTGTCACGCAGTGCTTCACATGGTTTGTCTTGGCGAACGGAGTCACACAGGGGAGGAACTGCTTAAATGTATTCATCAGGAAATCCAAACATGGCTTACTCCGAGAAAACTTAAAATGGGAATCATGGTTACCGACAATGGGAAGAACATTTTGTCTGCGCTGCGCCAAGGAAGCCTGACCCATGCCCCCTGCATGGCTCACGTCTTCAATCTGGTTGTCAAGCGGTTTCTGAAGTGTTCCCCCCATCTGCAGGACATCCTAACAACTTCAAGGAAACTTTGCATGCACTTCAGCCACTCCTACACCGCCAAACACACCCTTCTTGAGCTACAGCGTCAGAATGGTATCCCCCAACATAGTCTGATTTGCGATGTTTCCACCCGTTGGAATTCCACCCTTCACATGTTGGACCGATTATATGAACAGAGAAAAGCCATCACGGATTTCCTGATGATCCAAGCAGATAGGGGGACTCCCCTGTGTAACTTCAATGTCAACCAGTGGCAGCTCATACGTGACACCTGCCGTTTGCTCAGGCCCTTTGAGAAAGCCACTTTATTTGTCAGTCGGCAGGATTACGGGATGAACGACGTGATTCCACTGCTTCATGTACTACAGCACATGTTGGAAACCATGGCTGGTCAGGGCACTGGAGACATGGCGTTTACATATTACGGCCACATGAACCCCGTTGGAGCTGAACTGGAGGAGGAGGAGGAAGAGGAGGAGGAGGAGTTGCCCAGCGAAACACAGTTTAGGCTTGGCGAAATGGCTGGTTTATCTAGTCAGCGGACAGGAGAGGAGGAGCAGGAGCAGCCAGAGGAGCTAGAGGTTTTTGAGGAAGGCGAGACAGAGGACCCGGGCACACCGTGGCAGTATGCAGTGGAGATGGAGACAGGTAGTCCATCCGAGTCACTTGCGCAAATGGCACGAAGCATGCTCACGTGCTTGCGTAGTGACCCCAGAATTGTTTCCATCTGTCGGCGGGATGACTTCTGGCTGTCCACCTTATTGGACCCTCGCTTCCGGCACAAAATGGGGGCATTTTTTAAACCCACCGAGAGGGAGGACAAACTCAACTACTACAAAGACATTCTACGTAGGCAGTTGGCCGATGCCTATCTGCGCCATGGTCCATACTCTCGCAGGTCTGACTCGAGGGGACCTCTGCGCTCACCTTCCACTGCCATGGCCGCTGGGGGGGTTGGCAGGAGCAGCAGCAGCAGCTCCATCAGCAGCAGCAGCCTCAGTCTTCAGTCGCTAATGAGTAGCTTTCTACACCCGCATAGTGAGGCTACTCATGAGCAGCAGGAAGACCTGGAGCAGGACCTCAACCAGCAGGTCATGTCATACTTTGACATGACCATGCCAACACACCTTGAGGATCCGCTGGACTTCTGGGCAGCCAAACTTGATTTGTGGCCGCAACTAGCAGAGTTTGCCCTGGAAAAGCTGTCCTGCCCGGCAAGTAGCGTGCCATCTGAGCGGGTGTTTAGTGCGGCGGGGGCCATAGTTACCGCGAGGAGAACTCGTCTGTCAAAAATGTGGAGAGACTCACCTTTGTCAAAATGAATCAGGGATGGATCAGCCAGGATTTCCACCCACCAATGCCTGATGCATGCGACTAGATTCAGCATGGTGCCACGTTTTACACTTTCCAAATGGTGCAAAACATATTTATGTCTTTAGGCCATTTTTTGGGCTCCTGCTGCTGCTGCTGCCAACTTCTGCCAACTCCAGGGTGTGATTCATCCAATTGTTGGGCTCCTGAAGCCAACCCCAGGGTCTCTTTGAAGTAATATTTGGGCTCCTGCTGCTGCTGCTGCTGTCAACTCCTGCCAACTCCAGGGTGTGATTCATCCAATTTTTGGGCTCCTGAAGCCAACTCCAGTGTATATTTGGGCTCCTGCTGCTGCTACTGTCAACTCCTGCCAACTCCAGGGTGTGATTCATCCAATTTTTGGGCTCCTGAAGCCAACTCCAGTGTATATTTGGGCTCCTGCTGCTGCTGCTGCCAACTTCTGCCAACTCCAGGGTGTGATTCATCCAATTTTTGGGCTCCTGAAGCCAACTCCAGTGTATATTTGGGCTCCTGCTGCTGCTGCTGCCAACTCCAGGGTGTGATTCATCCAATTTTTGGGCTCCTGAGGCCAACCCCAGGGTCTCTTTAATGTAATATTTGGGCTCCTGCTGCTGCTGCTGCTGTCAACTCCTGCCAACTCCAGGGTGTGATTCATCCAATTTTTGGGCTCCTGAAGCCAACTCCAGTGTATATTTGGGCTCCTGCTGCTGCTGCTGCCAACTTCTGCCAACTCCAGGGTGTGATTCATCCAATTTTTGGGCTCCTGAAGCCAACTCCAGTGTATATTTGGGCTCCTGCTGCTGCTGCTGCCAACTTCTGCCAACTCCAGGGTGTGATTCATCCAATTTTTGGGCTCCTGAAGCCAACTCCAGTGTATATTTGGGCTCCTGCTGCTGCTGCTGCCAACTCCAGGGTGTGATTCATCCAATTTTTGGGCTCCTGAGGCCAACCCCAGGGTCTCTTTAAAGTAATATTTGGGCTCCTACTGCTGCTGCTGCCAACTCCAGGGTGTGATTCATCCAATTTTTGGGCTCCTGAAGCCAACTCCAGTGTATATTTGGGCTCCTGCTGCTGCTACTGTCAACTCCTGCCAACTCCAGGGTGTGATTCATCCAATTTTTGGGCTCCTGAAGCCAACTCCAGTGTATATTTGGGCTCCTGCTGCTGCTGCTGCCAACTTCTGCCAACTCCAGGGTGTGATTCATCCAATTTTTGGGCTCCTGAAGCCAACTCCAGTGTATATTTGGGCTCCTGCTGCTGCTGCTGCCAACTCCAGGGTGTGATTCATCCAATTTTTGGGCTCCTGAGGCCAACCCCAGGGTCTCTTTAATGTAATATTTGGGCTCCTGCTGCTGCTGTCAACTCCTGCCAACTCCAGGGTGTGATTCATCCAATTTTTGGGCTCCTGAAGCCAACTCCAGTGTATATTTGGGCTCCTGCTGCTGCTGCTGCTGTCAACTCCTGCCAACTCCAGGGTGTGATTCATCCAATTTTTGGGCTCCTGAAGCCAACTCCAGTGTATATTTGGGCTCCTGCTGCTGCTGCTGCCAACTTCTGCCAACTCCAGGGTGTGATTCATCCAATTTTTGGGCTCCTGAGGCCAACCCCAGGGTCTCTTTAATGTAATATTTGGGCTCCTGCTGCTGCTACTGTCAACTCCTGCCAACTCCAGGGTGTGATTCATCCAATTTTTGGGCTCCTGAAGCCAACTCCAGTGTATATTTGGGCTCCTGCTGCTGCTGCTGCCAACTCCAGGGTGTGATTCATCCAATTTTTGGGCTCCTGAGGCCAACCCCAGGGTCTCTTTAATGCAATATTTGGGCTCCTGCTGCTGCTGCTGCTGCCAACTTCTGCCAACTCCAGGGTGTGATTCATCCAATTTTTGGGCTCCTGAAGCCAACTCCAGTGTATATTTGGGCTCCTGCTGCTGCTGTCAACTCCTGCCAACTCCAGGGTGTGATTCATCCAATTTTTGGGCTCCTGAAGCCAACTCCAGTGTATATTTGGGCTCCTGCTGCTGCTACTGTCAACTCCTGCCAACTCCAGGGTGTGATTCATCCAATTTTTGGGCTCCTGAAGCCAACTCCAGTGTATATTTGGGCTCCTGCTGCTGCCAACTTCTGCCAACTCCAGGGTGTGATTCATCCAATTTTTGGGCTCCTGAAGCCAACTCCAGTGTATATTTGGGCTCCTGCTGCTGCTGCTGCTGCTGCCAACTTCTGCCAACTCCAGGGTGTGATTCATCCAATTTTTGGGCTCCTGAAGCCAACTCCAGTGTATATTTGGGCTCCTGCTGCTGCTGCTGCCAACTCCAGGGTGTGATTCATCCAATTTTTGGGCTCCTGAGGCCAACCCCAGGGTCTCTTTAAAGTAATATTTGGGCTCCTGCTGCTGCTGCTGCTGTCAACTCCTGCCAACTCCAGGGTGTGATTCATCCAATTTTTGGGCTCCTGAAGCCAACCCCAGTGTCTCTTTAAAGTAATATTTGGGCTTCTGCTGCTGCTGCTGCCAACTCCAGGGTGTGATTCATCCAATTTTTGGGCTCCTGAAGCCAACTCCAGTGTATATTTGGGCTCCTGCTGCTGCCAACTCCAGGGTGTGATTCATCCAATTTTTGGGCTCCTGAAGCCAACCCCAGTGTCTCTTTAAAGTAATATTTGGGCTCCTGCTGCTGCTGCTGCCAACTCCAGGGTGTGATTCATCCAATTTTTGGGCTCCTGAAGCCAACTCCTGTGTATATTTGGGCTCCTGCTGCTGCCAACTCCAGTGTGTGATTCATCCAATTTTTGGGCTCCTGAAGCCAACCCCAGTGTCTCTTTAAAGTAATATTTGGGCTCCTGCTGCTGCTGCTGCCAACTCCAGGGTGTGATTCATCCAATTTTTGGGCTCCTGAAGCCAACCCCAGGGTCTCTTTAAAGTAATATTTGGGCTCCTGCTGCTGCTGCTGCCAACTCCAGGGTGTGATTCATCCAATTTTTGGGCTCCTGAAGCCAACCCCAGGGTCTCTTTAAAGTAATATTTGGGCTCCTGCTGCTGCTGCCAACTCCAGGGTGTGATTCATCCAATTTTTGGGCTCCTGAAGCCAACCCCAGGGTCTCTTTAAAGTAATGTTTGGGCTCCTGCTGCTGCTGCCAACTCCAGGGTGTGATTCATCCAATGTTTGGGCTCCTTCTGCCCCTCATAGTGATGCCACTTCAACTCTCTTGAATTCAATTGTGCCGCTCTGCGATTCTATTAGCGATGCCTCTGATCTGCATGTGATATTTCTTCAAAGTATTATTTAACTAACCCAGCACGCATCCTGTGCATGTTACAGCAAGGCAGAATGGTTTACAACCCTATTGAGGCTCTAGGAGGCTCAGAAATAGCCGTTTTTAATAGCGATTCGTCGCGAATTTATTCGGGTCGAAGCGATTTTTGTCGGAAAATTCGGCGAATCAGTCGAATCGAATTTTTCAAAAGTTCGCTCATCTCTACTACCAACCAATAGCTGTTCTATCCTTTTTTACTTTATATCTGCCTTTCTTCTCCATACTAGTTCTTAACACTTTCTATCTGCTTCTCAGGTTTATTACCTTCTTCTACCAAGTTCCTGATATAAGTCTTTGGCCTACCACACATGTGTGTTGCTTTTAACTGTCCCCCAATGGAGATTATGTTAAGGTAGGTAAGGTTAGTTTGGTGTCTCTGTGAACCAGAGCCTGGCACATACAGTAGAGAGAGTGTAGGTCTGCCTTACAAAGAAAAAATAAAAACATGCGGCTGTGCTAAGTTTTTAATTAGCAAACCGTAGACTGATATGCAAAAAATGTCGTCTTCACGGCAAAGACAGAGGCCTCCCTCGGCAGCCACTATGAATATAAATCAGGAAATTAGTGTTTACAGTCATGGCCTTTGTTTAGGCAATACAGTCATTATTCCAATGAGATGCAGATGATGTTAAATATGAATGTTTAATATACATTTAAAATGATTGGGGGCAGAAACATTTATGTTCATGCCATTTCAAGTGAGATTTTCTTTCCTGTTATCTTTTCACTTTTCTGCAACTATAAATTATGATTTATCCTTTATTTTTGAAAATATGTGCTGAATCATTAGTGGAGTCTGGCTACCTAATGAGGTATATTTAGCAATACAAGGCTCCATACAGCAATAAAAAAATTGATACAGCAGAAAGTTTAGTGAAGACATTTTGGAACTTTTTGGACTGCTACAACAATGGCTCTTGATAATTATTTGGTGAAGCAAGCCTAACTTTGGGTGTGAATTGCAACCTGCAGCTTGGCAAGTTTTTTTTAACAAACAAAAAAGTGAACAAAAAAGGGTTGGACTAAGTTTTTTTCCCCCCCAAAAAACTGTGATTGGGCATTTTCACAGGTGAGGTACATTTTTTAAAATGATACTTTTAAACATCAGCATCCTTTAACCTTTAACTTTAACTGTATACAGAAAAGGTGGAGATTGTTTCTGTCTAGCCCATAGGGTGCTGTTGTATCAATTTTTATAAACCTCAGAGGCCCTAAAGTCTAAAATACTCCAGGGCTATCTGAGTTCCATTCCCTGGGGCATTTCAAATTGAGATGCCCCACTGTGTGAAACCCCCTTTGTCTCTTTTTCTCCTTACCACTTCCTGATCCCTCGCTGTATATCGGCACCGTGGCTGCATTCCAAGCTGACCTCTAGCCAGGGCATGTACCCGTGCCAGGCCTTTCTGCTGGAACAGACACACCCACAGCTAGAGGTGTGCAGGGATGCAGCCAGCTGCATGCTCGTGTCTCTCTGCTTCATTCGATTCTGCTAGACGCAGAGCTGCTGAAGCCAACTGCTGGGTGAATAGTGGGGATGCCCTGTCTAAGAGGAACAACACCTGGGATAGTGAAATTGACGGTTGTTGTTCCTCTTAAAATTTAAAAAACGTACTGAGATGCAGGCTGCAATTCGCAACCCAAAAATGAATCCGAAGTCAAATGTGTTTACCAAAAAAATAGCATAGTAATCTAATGCTATTGTGAGTGTGCACCACGGGATGAAACAATCATAGGCGGTAAGTGTCCAACAGACATCAAATTGAGAGCTCTCCTCCGCATAACCAACAGTAGGCAGCAAATATAAAATAGGCCGAGCCATATCTGGGCAGTATGAGTGTAGGACTACTAAAAAATTCTGGTCAAATTTAACAGTAAACTTAATCCAAACGTCACCACTATCTGGGAGGTACAATGTGCAGAGTAAATTAACAATGTATAAATAAGACCCTGTTTTCATACACTGCCTGACCGAGAGGCCATTGCATGTGAAGCACACTATTATAAGAGAGCTGATAAATCCAGGCGATAGGTCAGCTATTTTTCATTTCACGTTACATCCCCCGGAAGGTGCTGACATTTCTCTATTTCTGACACTTCTCTAACTTGTTAACAAATGAATGTTCTTTAACAAAAGAAATTTCCTTTGAGACATTTTGAGGGGTATGCTGAAAAATCGTGCAGCAGTAGATTTTGCTTGATTTGTTGAGGGTCACTCAATAAATAATATGCTTATAAGAATATAATTTAGAAAATGATAAAAAAAGTGGATTTTATTTTTATACTTACTGTGCAATTATTTTTTTGTGTCAATTGCACTCCTTAGAGGAACATTAGAGGTATTGGGGAGTTAATAAAAACTCCCCAAAACCTGGCTTGCTTGGTCCCGCTTCCCCTCCGATTAAAAATTTAGCCATATAAAACTTACCTGTCTGGTGCTATCTTGCTCCGGCATCCTTCGGTCCTGCAACGTCTTCCATTGGGGAACGCCATCTTGCCTATTCGTCATGCCCGGCGCCACTCCTCAGATTCCGTGTCATTGCATAGGCTGCAGGACTTTTAAAGAGTGTCCGGTGAATGGCGAGTATGGCTAAAGCTGCTTATTTCACTCTGGGATGGCTAAGGGGGGCAGGGGTTGGTAAGGGGACAGGAAAGGTGCCAGATGTCTGCATTCTAGATAACACTGACATCCAAAAGGCAGTATGGGGGGGGGGGGGGGGAAGATGTTTCTGATGTTCCTCAATTCAACAATTCTTATTCTTAACAAAGGGAAGGGCAAATAGTTTTTATCAGGTAAAGCACTTGGTACGTATATGGAATAGAAGACTAATGATTGACTTTTGGTCTGTACAGTATTTTCCCACGGGGGCATCACTATTTGTTATTGTCCACAGGCGGTAACTGCTGCCTAAACCCTCTACCTGAGCAGCATGCTCACGACAGATCTAATAGCATGTCGGTGGGGACAGGCACAATGGATGGTAGTAGTTCAAAGGATGGGGATGCTAAGACACCACCCTTGACATGCCGGCAGAGGTACCACCTGGGTAACAGCCAGGTGCTGGTACCACCTGTTGTATTACCCACATCCCAACTTTCCAGGAGGTACATAAGAGCCTGGTACACCTCTTTTGGGGTTTTGAGTCCTGGGTTACCAACCCCTATTCCTGTTGCACCAAGCCCAGCCGGAGGGGGGGGGACCAATTTTATAGGTAATAGAAAATAAGGCCAAACTACCTGATGTAACTATTTCGGCTATTCGTGTCAGTCTGGGCTGAACCAAATTGGCAATATTCAGGTTGATTTTAACACTGAAATTTGAAGCTCATCTCTAATTAAGACCCAGGTGTTATCTCAAAGGTACTTGTGTGATTGCTTTCTCTATCTCTTCCTAGCCAGTTATGCCAATGGGGAGCTGCTAAATCTATGCATGGACTGTGAAGGAAACAGCCCCAAATCTCATAGGAAATTTGCCTATGACTCCACTTGTACCTACCAACTGAGGGAGATGCAGAGCCAACATCCACAAGGGATGTCTTAAGGCTCTTAAGAATCCACTACCCACACCCTCGGCTACTACCCCTGGGTTGTGTGGGTAGCACCTTTCCTTGTTCTAGGTATACACGTTAGGATTCCCATCCTTTTTCCTTTTGTGATATCCAAATGCAGCCCTTATTTGTTACCCGACATTGTTCAGACAGGGTGTAGAGGTCAAACAAAAAATGCCTTACTGTCTGAAGGAAAGCAACATGAACATTAACACAAAAGCTCCTCCATTTTTTTAAATGTGCTGGGGTGAGCTGACATTGGGTTACCTGAAGGACATAGACTATAGTGAAGTGACCTACATGCTCACAATACAATGATATTGGAGAATTTGATTGTTGGATTAGTATCATTTATGTGAGGAGCTGCTCGGGGCTTGGGGTACCTCAAAGGAGGAAGGCTGGAAACATTCAGAATGCATGGCCTATGGTGAAGTGAGGTGGTGCTCACAATATGATGTAGCTGGATTGTTTGGTTATGATCATCAGGTGTTAGTACCCACTGTTTGAGCAGAGCAGATCGTGCATTGAGTTACCCGCTAGAGAGGAGGGCCAGAATTGTTGTAGTACATGGCCTACGGGGAAGTGAGCTGTGTACACACAATATGATGAAGTTGGATTGTTGGGTTTTGATTATCAGGTGTTAGCATCTGCTTTGGGGTTACCCAACAGAGGGGAAAGCCAGAGTGAGGGAGTACACGGAATATGGTGAAGTTAGCAGCAATCCCACAATATGATGGATTCAGAGTGTTGGTTAGTGTCACTGGATAGTAGTATCATTGTGGTTCCTATAAAACTGCTGATGTTAAGAAACACCTCATGTCACTTCTGATGAGATGAGAAGGTCAAAATAGGGGCAAGGCTAGGATTAAGTGGTCTACTGTGAAGTCCTTTATATGACTCGGCGTGTTCGGTGGATTTTCTGATATTCCTATTGTGGAGCAGTATAGAGATTGGCAAACTGGAGGAGCAGCACGGTTCTGCGGTTACCTGTTAAATGAGTACAGCTGGTTTGGGTTGGAGCTGAGGAGCGATGGTAAAGCGAGTATGGAGGCAGTTTGGGAGTTCGTCCAATGGGGTGTTCAACATGCTTGCTGGGGGCATTAATCTATTAAGGTACCCAGAAGGATTGTTAAGATTCAAGAGGCTTGTGCTGTCCTGTTTGTATGAGCTCAGGGGATTGTTTCAGGAGGGACATCCCCCATGTGGAGGGGTAGCTTGCCAGAGTTCTGGTGGTCATGGATAAGGGTATGTACCAGGATCAACAGGGTATTTCACGGTGGCTGCAGTTAAATCAAAAGATGAAGGTTTACTCAATGAAGGCGTCCATGTGTTTTTGGTCCATGAGTTTTTGTGGGAGAGGATAGGGATGATGTCGACTGCTTTTGATACCCAACTACAAACCAAGCTGTCTGCCTTTTGACCTCATTTTGGACACTCGACCTTGAATCTAACCATCTCGATTCATAGCCACCTGCCCACAACCTTGACTTATGGATCAGACCTTGCTTCCTGCAAATCAGGAGATGTCGGGACAGCTCAGAAGATGTCGGGAAAGCTCAGCCTAATCAGGAGATTTTGGGACAGCTCAGCTCAGCCTACTCAGCTCAGCGAATTTCTGCCTGTCTGTCCCGACATCTCCTGATTGCACAGCCTGGGACTTCACTTTTGCCCTGCCTTTTCTTGATAGAGGGGTTATAGTGAACCCCTCTATCAAGGAATTCCGGGAATTCTGGAATTCTCTACCCTTGAATTCTGAGCTGAGTGAGTGTTGGGTTCTGGAATGTCCTGCCCCCACTCCTCATATCCCCTGAATCTATGTGGGGCTCAACTGGCAACTAAACTCACTCCCACAGATCAACAAATGAGACTGGATGACGGTCTGTAGATTTATAAATCAGCCATGGAAATGGTATAAAAAACACGAATACACAATCAAACTGAATTATATAACATATTACTGCAGATTTTACACTGAACAGCAAGTAACTGCAAACAATGGTGATAATAGCTGACTATGTGGCTAGGCCTAGCTGCAGATCACAGTACATCTATAAAATAGTGAAATGGTATGGCCTACCCTGTCTATACCTACCTTCCCAAGGCTGCAGACAGTTAGAGAAACAGAAATAGCCAACCACTTATGGGCTAGGCACTAACAAAGAGGTGGATGCAGGTAGATGCTTCCTCTGTGTTGTTAGCATTGAGAGAAATGGTGTTCTTCTTGCAGGAAAAGGAAGCCTTCTAAGGTGCACCTAAATAATCTTTCCCTCCAGGAAACTTTCCAGTGCCTGGCTTTAAATAATAACCAGTAGGTGGCACCAACATGTAAGAAATACATTACTACTATTAATCACAATAGAATAAAATCAGATACTGAAATGCTAAAAAAAATTAATATGTCCGCAGGATAGAAACATGGAGAGTAGTCTCCAGTGACCAAGCCTGGTTCCTCGCAATATGGAATAACCAAGTGTTATACTAAGGCACCAATTCATGATCAAAGAGACTGCATAATTCAAAGCAAAGCTTTTGCTGTATACCATAGAGTGTGATTGTTACTGTTGCTGCCACTGCACTGCGTCTCTTTTTTTGAGATTTCATGTGCAAGCTACTATAACAGATTTAATCCCTTGCTAGTGTCAGCATTGAAAACACAGTTCTGCTATAAATACCTATTTGAAATATATGATTTTCAGATCTGCATTGACCTCCTGCTTTGACAGATCTTTTGAATACTGTATTTTCGGAAGCTGCCATACTTCTTCCTTTCCCATAAGATGGTGTTGGAAGGAATTTTTATTTTCCATGTTTAGTGAAGGTTGTGAGCCATCACCAAAGCCAACAACCAATATAACCCAAGCAGACACAAGAGCAGGCTGTGGCGCTTAAGCTGTTAATGAAATCACAATAGGAATTCTCCTCTCGGGAGCAGGCGTAAAGCTGACAGCCAGACATAGCAAATCAACACGCCTAGAGAATCAGTGCTAGACAAGAAAGCAGCTTTCAGACAGCAGGGGACATCCTCGTCAGCAGAAAGAAAAGCATTGCTGTCTTGTCTCCACCACAACCTCGCTTATTTCTAGCTTCACAATTTGCTACCATTTTCCATAATCTAGTACTTGGTTAGAAGGCTGTGTTCTAGAATGTTTGTGTACACTTCATGTATTATAATATCCGAGCAATACAGAACATCAGGCAGCCATGCAGACGTAATTACCAACTGTCCATCAATTCTTCAACTGCTTGTTCAGTCCGTATGTGCACATGTTACATATAGTATGTTCAGTGGTGGACTGTGGCCAAAAATCAGCCCTAGATTTTACCAGACCTTGGCCGGCCCGAGACATCCGTGCTGAGCCCCCCCCCAACCATGATGCCAGGGGTATAGCAATGTGGCTGAGGTTCCTTGGTTGTGGGTACAGCGGGGCTGGGTACAGGAGGCTGAGAGGGGGTGGGGATTGAATGTGGGTGTTAAAAGCAACAGCCAAACTGGCCCCAAAGCAGTGCGGCCCACCGTGCATTGTCCCCGGTTTCCCTATAGACAATCTACCCCTGGGTAAGTTACAGTTCTATATTTTTATTTAAATAACTTAGGCAATGTGTAGTTGTTCTATTTAGACACAATCATTTTTAGATGGGTTCCAGTATTCCAATTCATCCAAAAAGTGTTGCATTTAGGGTGAGGTCTAGCTTCTGTGAAAGTTATTCCACCAAAGTATTATCATTGCTATCACAGATTTCTTCACACTGGATAGGTTTTCACCTACATTTTTGAACATGTGTTTCTGAGAAGTAAAATGTAATGTTCTGAAATGTAATTCTAAAATGTGATTCTAAATTCTAAAAGTGTTGGATGGGATTAAGTCTTGGTTCTATGCAGACCAACATGGACGAACCCAAACCGCAAGGACCGTAATACAAATTGTGATTGGAGTATGCCATGGGTCAGGGCATTTAAAGGCGCATTACCGCGAAATGGTGTAATATCAAAAATCCATATAAACACCTTGGCTAATGAGAGGAGGGGTCACTTATATACCTGAACTGAATAAAACTCCCACCAAGCTTGTGGTTTTCTTCTCCTGGTAGGAATAAAATCCAGGGGTTACAGGCTCAGTCAATGAAGGGTGACAGAACCTGTCACCCATAATTTCCTCTTACAATTAAAACTAAAAAACAAGCCTGGCTTGATATTTCCTGATGCCAGGTGTATAGATGACCTCTCCTTCTGCCATCCAGCATATTTATATGGATTTTTATTATTGGGCCATTTTTTGCGATGGTGCTCCTTTAAGGCTCTCTTGAAAAATATATATTTTTGTGTAGTGTGCACTGATTCAAATTGCTGGTGTGTCAGTGCTCTGAAATACCAATTTTTATTGGAGTATGCACTGGGTCAGGCCAGTTAAGGCCCTCTTAAAAAAAAAAACTTTTTTGGAGTGTGTAATGGTTTAAAACACTGGTGTGTCAGTACTCTTTAACAGCACTTGCTCCAGCCACTAGGGTGTCAGTTCTCTGTAATACCAATTGTTATTGGCATATGCACTGGGTCAGGGCAGTTAGGGCCCTGTTGAAAAAAAAATACATTTTTGTGTAGTGTGCAATGGGTGCAGGGCAGTTAAGGTCCTCTTTTGTGTAGTGTTCCTCGGGTGTCAGTACACTTTGTTAGCATTTGCTCAAACCACTGGTGTGTCAGTGCTCTGTAATACAAATTATTATTAGCATATGCACTGGGTCAGAGAAGTTAAGGCCCTCTTGAAGAAAAACCTTTTTTTGTGTAGCGTGGACTGGTTCAAACCACTGGTGTGTCAGTACTCTTTAATAGCATACTAAAGACTTAAAGGAGCCGCAGCACTCAACCCTGTTAGCTTGCAGACCAACCTATAATCTGTCTCTAAATCTGGTAAAAACAGAGGCTCGGTCACACACATCTGCAGAAGTATGCTTAAGCTGCACCACCACGCCAAGGTGCCTCTATGGGCGCAGTCCTAACTCTAATCTATGAGAGCCCCATTTGGGACATACAATGCAAGAGATAAAAAGGGAGCAGCTTACCTGAGGTTGCCCTAAACCTCATGTGCAAGCCATGGGGTGGAAGGGTCAAGACCTTGCAATACAGCCAGATTTAGAGACAGATTATAGGTTGGTCTGCAAGCTAACAGGGTTAAGTGCTGCGGCTCCTTTAAGTCTTTAGTTACCTAATTGCCCTGCTGACTTGCACCTCCCAGGTTAGTTATTAGATGGTCTGAGCAGCTGCCACTCCCCTTTTGTCCACTCTTTATTAGCACTTGCTCCAACCACTGGTGTGTCAGTACTCTGTGATACCAGTTGTTATTGGCTTATGCACTGCGCCAGGACAGTTAAGGTCCTTTTGAAAAAAAATGTGTAGCATCCCTTGGGTGAAAGTACTCTTTAATAGCACTTGCTCCAACCACTGGAGTGTCACTACGCTTTAATACCAATTGTTTTTGGTGTATGCACTGCGTCAGGACAGTTAAGGCCCTCTTGAAAAAACACATTTTTGTGTAGTGGGCACTGGTTCAAACCACTGGTGTGTCAGTGCCCTGTAATACCAATTGTTTTTGGCATATGCACTGGGTCAGGGCAGTTGAAGCCCTTTTGAAAAAGGTGTGTCAGCACTCTTTAACAGCACTTGCTCCAACCACTGAGGTATCAGTACTCTTTAATAGCATATGTTATTGGCTTATGTACTGGGTCAAGTCAGTTAAGGCCATCTTGAAAAAAACATTTTTGTGTAGTGTGCACTGGTTCAAAACACTGGTGTGTCAGTACTCTTTATTAGCACTTGCTCCAACCACTGGTGTGTCAGTACTCTGTAATGCCAATTGTTCAGGCCACTTAGGGGTCCCTGCTCTGTAATACCAATTGTTCAAACCACTGGTGTGTCAGTGATCTAGAATGCCAATTGTTCAAACCACTGGTGTGTCAGTGATCTAGAATGCCAATTGTTCAAACCACTGGTGTGTCAGTGTTCTGGAATACCAATTGTTCAAACCACTGGGGTGGCATTACTCTGCAACACCAATTTTTCAAATACCAATTGTTATTGGAGTATCCACTGGGTCAGGCCACTTGAGTGTCAGTACTGTTTAATTTGAACTATTCAATTGTGGGCACACCTGGCATTATACTCTTTTGAGCTTTGATAAACTATTTAATTGTGGGCACACTTGGCATTATACAAAGAGGCACACATAACGACTTCAGAGTGCATCGTTATCTGTAGATGGCAACATAAACATACTGTTCACCCAAAATGCCTTAAACATGGATACTGGAGGCTAAAATATACAGACACCTAATGTAGGGAAATTATATATACCAAAACAGTGCCTTGTAATATAAAGAATGAGTGCTTAGGAATAACTTTCATAATGAGCAGTCACACGACTCTTATTCGTATGCTATTTCATAACTCCCATTTTCAGTTTCTTTACTTATTTCCCTAAGCCGCTCATTTGTCAGAAGTGGCTTATTCCTATGTAAGGAAGAATGCATTGATGTAATACAAAAATTCCTCCTCATATTCACTTTACTTCATTAAATGCAAGAGTTTGCAGGAATACAAGACTATAATCTGAAAGTTGGATTTTCTACAAATATTACACTTGGTAGCTTGGCAAAGTTCAAGAACATTACTAAGGAGGTCTTCACCAAATAATAGACATAAATATGGAAATCAGCACAAAATTTGATTGTAGGGATGCTTATGGGGGTCCCAGTGGTGGTCTGCACTTAGCACTTTATTGGATCAGTAAGTAAATATTTTTTGGATTTTATTTGTGGTTTGCACCTACCTCATTGCTAGTGTTGTTTGCACGATTATGCTCATTTTGTACTTGATTCTGATGCACTTTGGAGGCACGATGACACTTTATGAATATATATATATATATATATATATATATATATTAGTATTATGAATTATTTATAGATATTAGAGCCCCCCCGGGATACATTAGGATAAAAAAACCCTCCCTCTCATTTGATGGCAGTTATAGATGTGTTATATGTGTTTTAAGGAAAGCTTTTTTAATGTGTCTTGTTATGTAATTTTGATCATTTAATAAACTTGCTATGAATTATACTGAATAGAGTGCCATTGTTAGTCTCTGGTTATATCCCCCTTTCTTGGGGTTTTGGGGCAACCCTTGTGCTATATTGCAACTCTGTCTGGAAGTACTTCAAGAGCAGACACCCCTTCATCCTTGTAGAGTTCTAGTCCTTAACCCTTCTATTGCCAGCCACGTCAATTTTACGTGGCTGCCTCTCCAACAGTTAAACGCCAGCCACGTAAAATTTACGTGCCTGACTTTCCCCAGGAATTAAAAAAAAAGTAAAAATAAAAGACACTTACCTGACCCCTCGTTCGATCCGGCCGGGTCTCCTCTTCAGCCAGAGGGGCTCCGATCGCCCATCGGGGCTCCTCCGGCTGCAGGGGAGTGCCCAAAATAGGCCCCCCCGTTTCAGCAGCGACCCGGTTTCCTGTAAAAAAAAACAAAACCAAAAAAAATGACAGTTACCTACCTTTGTCCCCGCCGGCTCCCGCAGGCTTTCCTCTTCAGTGGGGGGGGGGGGGGGGCTCCGATCACCCCCCCCGCTTTTCTGTCTTCTGGAGGGGGCATAACAGCCCTCTTCCCTCCGTACCTTCCGATGGCGCCGCCATCTTGGATTCTGGCCCTTCGGGGCGGGGCCGGTGACGTCACGATGACACCCGGCGGTTCAGCTGTCAGATGCCAGTGACGGCTGGACAGAGGAGGAGGGAGGTAGGCGATCGTCCGATCGCCTGCCTCCCCCCTCCTCTGCCCAGCCGTCACTGACATCAGATCGCCGCGGGACACAGGAAATGTTTTTTTTTTAATTAACCCTTTGTTACCTGTAACCCAGTAGGTATAAAAGGTTTCCAGCAGCAGCAGGAGAGCAGAAGCCTAAGTGATCAGCGTGGGACACAGGGATGGATGGGAGGTAAGTATTAAAAAAAATAATTAAAAAAATATATATTTTTAATAAAGTTATTTTTAAAGTGTGTCTCTGTGTGTGTGTGTGTTTTTTTTTTTTACTTTTAACCCTTTGTGAACTGGTAAGGGATCTATGAGACCCCTTATACCAGTTCACAAGGCTCTTGGTCTGGCAAGTCACCTGCGGCTAGTGGGTGACTTGCCATTAACCCTGAGACCCCCCATTACCTGCCTCCCAAAAAAACCCTTAAAATTCCCCCAAGAAATGGTGTCCCCCCCCCCTATCCCTGTGAAGGGGGACCCCACACCAATTTTTTTTTATTTAACCCTTTATTATGTGGATAGTAGTTGTATTTTATTTGTAAATGTTATAAAGTGCTCTTTTCAGTTTAGGGGATCACCTGGACAGGAACGGGGGGCTACCGATACATATGTGGTATCATTGTAATCGGGAGAAATGGGGCTTTCACATGCAATATGGTTTTCTTTAATAAAATAAATGTTTTTGTTTAAAATAAAGGAGACAATTTAAAAAATATATATATTTTTTATGGTTTTTTTATTTATTTAAAAATATTAAAAAAGTAGAAAAATACAAACAAGACATTTCATGTTAAAGCCTAAACTCTGCCACAAAAAGAAAATATGCCATTTTCTTGGAAATTCCTGCAAAAATCACAGTTAAACATCACGTAAAATGGTGAAAAATATCCTGTCAGGAGAGGGTGACAAAATCTCAAGTAGACTGGCAATCAAAAGGTTACAGGTACCTATGCATGTTGGGTATTGTTCTGCTCGGGGGACCTTGCGTTTTCAGATTTAGCTTGTTTTTTCTTATTTGCATATTGATATTTTAGGAAAAGGTGTTTTTTATTCTGCTTTTTTATACATTTTTTTGTGAAACCCTGTGCAACCTAAGAATTCTTCGAGATATTACTTCCAGAAAGATGAGCCCACTACAACAAGCTGGGTACGCTTAGAAAGCTTAACATGTGTTCTTTCAGGAAATATATGGTTTATGGGGGATATTCCAAATGTAAAGGGTTGGTTTGGTAGAATAAGCACAAGGTGCGCACTTTATCTGCAGAGCTGAAAATCTGAAGTAAAATTACCGTTATGCGCACGCTTTACTTTGGTGTGTTTGGCAACTCTTTCCTTGACAGAACCTATGCATGTTGGGTATCATTCTGTTTGGGGGATATTGCTTTTTCAGATTTTCTGGTTTGCATATAGGTTTTTTTAGGAAAATGTGGTTTTGATTCTGCTTTTTTTATTCATTTTTCGGGAAACCCTGTGCAACCAAAGAATACATTGAGGGATTACTTCCAGAAAACTGCACCCATGTCAACAAGCCTGGTACGCCTAGAAAGATTGAGGTGTATACTTCTAGGGAATATATAGTTTGTTGGGGGTATTTCAAATGTAAAGGGTTGTTTTTCTTGAAAAACTGCAAGGTGCGCATATTGCATAGCATAGTTGTATTTTATCTGAAAATCTCCTAAAGCGTTGTTTCAGTTTGGGGGAGTCTCCTGGGCAGGAAAGGGTATCTACCTATACATATGTGGTACCGCTGTAACCGGGAGAAATTGGGGTTTCACACGCAATAAGATTTTATTGACAAACTTACATTTTTTATTACAAAAAACACTACAAATTGTAAAAAATAGTTTTTTTTTTATTTTTCTGCACAATTTTCACCCAAAAATATTAAGAATACACTTAGAAAATGACAAACAAGACATTTCATGTTAAAGCCCAGGCTCCGCTGAAAAAACAATATATCACTTTCCTGGGAAATCCCTGGAAATCCCTTCAAAAATCACAGTTGAACAAGGGGAGCGCAAAATAATGCACAATAATCTGGCAACAAAGGGTGACAAAATCTCAAGGTAGGCTGGCAGTTAAAGGGTTAAACACAGTCAAATCCATCATACCTTATAAGGTAGAGAGAAGGGTTGATTGTTACTTGATCTAAAACAATGACACAAGGGAAATCCTTTCCCTTGTGTTATTGGGCCACTGCCTTCTTTCCAACCATGTTGTATCCTGCAGTCAACAATGTTTCTCCTAGGCTGAGAAACTGGTTTCCCATGCTACTGCGATGTCTTTTTCTTCATCATATTTGCTCAATCCCCTGCATGTGCGACCTCAGCTCTCTATCGCTGTGTTGCCAAATTTCCAAAAGAAGTCTTCACACTGGAGGGAAATCAGATCACCCATAACCTGTTGATATTTCACTATATATGCCAATTTTTGGTTTTCTGGTTACAGCCTAGGGTGCAATTGGCCGGTTTAATCAGACAAACGATCAAAAGGTCTGCTCGACCTGTACAATTGTCACACTGCCCATCGCAGGTACATGTGCTTTTTAATGTGTTATTCACTTTTGTTTAGGTCACTAATATAATATTTATTCACTGGTTCATGTGTGTTCATGGAAGTGTGTTGTTCACAACTGCACGGATAGGAAAAATGCATAGGTAAAGGTAGCACACAATGGCCCCAATTAGCATTATTACTATAAGAATCTAGGTCTGGTCTACCTCTTTATGTGGCATCCCAAATTAGGAAGGCCCACACACAGTTTTTGGGCAATCTGGGAGGAATACACACAGTGGGAGGAACAAATCCCAGGATAGTGAACATCTTGGGTTTTGTTCCTCTTTAAGGCAATTTTCCTGAATTGAGGCCTTAGTGTGAATGCCAGTGGTACATTTACTATGCTTCAGGAAAACATCAGCATGGAAAATGATGAATGATTTATGCCACGCATACTGATTTCTTTCAGTCCTGCTAAAGCCAAATTCTTAGGAAAGGAAGATAAGCCAATTTTTTTTGTATAAAATTGTAGAAACCAATCAGTATAAAGTATTGATTGGATTCCCAGTATAGGCTTCAAAAGGTAACAAACTGAGCATCTTAACCCAACTTTATATTCAATTCAGGAGCTAGGGACCGCACTGTGATATTACACACAGCAAAATAATGACAGGTAGATCCATAAAGATAGACTTAGAGAAAACATCTGCAATCTCTAACACATGAAATGCTATAGCATGGCTTCTATCCAAGTTTTCTCTTATTTTTTCGCACAGTTCTAACCTTTTCAAGGTTTACTATACTGTATTGCTGGCTAAAGTGCTTAAAGGGAAAGTCTACGTTCAAATGTTTGAAATATATATTTTTGTGTGCCAAAATGGTGTCCTCGGGGTGCTGAACTTATTTAGCTTTTTTTCTTATGTCAGCAAATGTATTTTATTATTATTATTATTATTATTGTTAATGTTTATTTATATAGCGCATCATCTTCCCTAGCAGTTTACAAGGTGTGATTATAGACAAAGTTAAACATATAGTACAGGGAACAATACATTCTAGATGCCACAAGGCTTAAACAGAGTGTTGTGAGCACAGGAGACAATAAGAAAGAGAGTTATATGGATGTTGTTTTCACTATCTGCAATATTTTGCTATTGGCAACTGTACACCAGGTCTGGACATTGTGAGTTGCAATGAGAGAAAAATATACACTTTTTAAAATAACATTGAAAGTTGGGAAAGTCCACTTTCAATAGCTTTTTTGAAAGGATATATTATTGTGTACCAAAAGGGATATCCTCAAGGTGCTGAGCTTATCCAGTTTTTTTTTCTAATGTTAAACTGGACACATTTCAGCACATTTAATGAAAAGCCCAAACCCTTAAAAAAAACTATTCCCCAGCATCTAAAATTAATATATTTAACTTTTTTTGTCACTAATCATCAGAGGAGTAGCTAGGGTTTCTGGCACACGGGGTAAAGATTTGAAATGGCGCCCCCACCTGTTCTCAGGCCTCCCTTTGGCACCCCCCAGAGACTCCATGCGGAATCTTCTGAAACGCATAAATTGATTGAGTCTCCTTAGGTCTAGGTTAGGCCGAACAGAGCCGTCCTTCTTGGGTACCATGAATAGGTTGGAGTAAAACCCCAAACCCCTTTCCGCTGGAGGCACTAGGCAGATGACAGCCATGTTTAACAGATTCACTACTGCTGCCCGCAGTCCCTGCGCAATTGCCGGATCTGACGGCATCCGGGACATGAAAAATCTGGGAGGAGGCCGGGACTCGAATTCCAGTTTGTAACCGGAAGAAACTACTTCCAGAACCCAATTTTTCTCCAATTTTTCAAGCCCATTAACCTGAAATGCCTCCATATGATGCTTTAGTATTATACTTATAATTGATTATAGTCGCCAAGTATATCTGGGTTTTACGCAATTGCTACTTGGGATGCCCCTTCAAGTCCCAAGTGGGAGGTTTTTTTTTATTTTTTTAGCCGAGGCCTTTCTGGCCACAGAGCTAGAAATAACTTTCTGAATATTAGCCATCTGGAACACATATCAGATTGCGACTCCCCAACTGTGACAACATCATCTGGGGTACGGATAAGGTGGGGTGGGGTAGGAGAAAAGGCCAGGGCCACAGACCCAGAGGCCTGGACCCCCAACTGCTGCGTTATGGCCTGCTGAGCACAAGGTATGCAACCAATCACATTATCCCCCACAAGGGATACCCCACAATCCACACACTGCCGGGACTGCCCCAAGGGGAGCCTAAGCCCGGTATCCTGGGAAGCCTCCATATGGTGATCTTTAAGGTAGTCGCAATGACCAGAGGGAATTACGCTGTTAAAGCTACCCGAAATGCCCCTTCAAGTCCCAAGTGGGAGGATTTTATTTTTTTTTAAATCCTTTAGGACTATTTAAGGGCAGGCTAGATGGAGCATAAGGTCTCCTTCTGCCGTCAACCTTCTATGTTTCTATGTTGTTGGTCTTTAACACATAGAGCCAGGTAACATGAATCCAGGTCCACCTTAAAGTGGAACACAAAACCTGAACATAAGGGCAGGAGGACATAAGCCAAACACATCACTCAAAACCAATACATATATCTGTGTATCTATAAGACAGATTTTTTTCAGTAGTCAAAACCCAGCATATCCAGAGTCAAGGCTCCAAAGACGGCTGGACAACAGGCCAGCTGCTCCAGCCACAAGTAATGGCTTTAGCAGCAGTTAGGCTTGCACACAAGTGTAGGTGAGGCAGCTCAGCACAGGGGAGTGTTTACAAAGAAACTCCAGCCTGTGCAATCAAAGTGTTGTCTCTCTAGACAGAGCTGGAGCTAGCTACTGAAAAATACCATTGAGTGAATAACCAGCTGAAAATCAACAATGGCCGAATTTGAAGATTACACCATCTATTTTAAAAGCAAAGACTTGCCACAAGCTGAGCTTCCTGCGATACTTGTGCTGTTGAACAGTGCTAAAACACACACAGACACACACACTTTTCCCATGTGATTTTTTAGCTTTAAGCCCAAGGGGCACGGAGAGACACTGCAGGGGGGGGGGGACCCACACCAATAGGTGAAAGGGCAAGAGGGACAGGGCATCCCAAGCCGGGGATCACCAACCCGGACACCGCCTACCCACATTTGGGTCTCACGGAGGAGTAAAACTCCTGTATACACCAGAAGGTGTATGTATCTACCTTTGCCTGAACCATACAGCCAGGGCTGGGAGGCATACAATATAACCAAACAGGTTTAAAGAGTATCAGACAGAAATAGAGAGAAATAGACAGAAACAGAATAGATACCTGCAGCTTGAAGGAGAGTCATCTTCTGAATGCTTCGCCGACTGCAGAGACAAAAAGACTGAGGAATAGTGGGAGGAACCCAGTACTTATGGACCAGGAGGGGCTCCTTTTTCCATGTCATCTCTGCAAGATCGCCCTCTACAGGCCGGGTTCCCAAGTGTAATGAATATTTGGAAGTGGGGTGTGTGACATACTAGGAATAGAATAGGCATTACCTTCTCCTAGCTGTTTGCTATCTTTTTTTCTATCCTTTTTTTCTTCTCACATACATTTCTCCTCTGGCAAAGCTTCTTTCTCCCTGTGCTTCTTTGTCAGGCTGTTCCCACTGTAACATTTGTTGGCTCTAGAGAGCATAACCAGGGCATTTCCTCTTGTGACACACACAAACACAACAGCTCTACTATTATATATGTGCGTTTGTATACACACACTTGCATGCTCCCTGCTGCTACCTTCATTTACCCCATCCTTCCCTGCTGCTACCTTCATTTACCCCATCCTTCCCTGCTGCTACCTTCATTTAACCCCATCCATCCCTGCTGCTACCTTCATTTAACTTTATCTATCTTTGCTGCTACCTTCAATTTACACCACTTATCCCTGATGCTACCTTCATTTTACCCCAATAGGGGATGTCCCACACTGCCTGCAATGGGGGATGCTGCACACTGCCTGCAATGGGGGATGCCGCACACTGCCTGCAATGGGGGATGCCGCACACTGCCTGCAATGGGGGATGCCGCACACTGCCTGCAATGGGGGATGCCGCACACTGCCTGCAATGGGGGATGCCACACACTGCCTGCAATGGGGGATGCCGCACACTGCCTCTAACAGGGATGCCAGGGATGAGGGGGATTTTATCACATCATTTGGTTCAGATTTTTTTTCTTATTTTCCTCCTCTAAACCCTGGATGCATCTTATGGAGCGAAAAGTACAGTATATATATGCTAATTACTTGATAAATTAAGGTGCACGAGCGGAGTGCCTTGCAGTGGGAATTGAATACTGTATCTCAGGGAGATGTTTAATTTTAGCACACAAGACAGGGCCATAAAATGTTTTTGATCCATTTTCCCTATATATTACCTGCACACGTGGTGGAGCATTTTTAAAAGGAAGGGAAATAATTTTTCCAATGAGGTAAATTTTTTTTGAGAGGCCCTTTTTTCTGCATCCCCCCATAGGGCCCTCTTGTTTCTAAAATCCTAAAGAAATAACCATTCCTCATTGAAAAAATGATGTAGCCCATCTATAAAAACTATAAAAAAGATTTTTGGGGGAAAAACTGGAGCAAACATTTTTTGTTGGACTTTCTTGTGTGTTAAAATGTAAAGGCTCACCAAGATGCAGGTTGTAATTCACACCCACAGTCACACCTGTTTCACTAAATTTTTAGCATGACCCCCAGTGAAGATAATAATAATCCCCTCAGTGAAGCTTCCTATCTATAGAGGGGCACACATTCAAAACTGACGTAGTTAGATATAAATAAATATCTGTATAAATATTCAGGACTCTTTTTGTAACCCCTCAGCCAACACACCCTCCCTCCCCCCCACCTAATAACTGCAATGCTCCCCTTATTTGGGTGGGGGTTGGGGGGGGGGCTGGGTGACAGTTGGACTTGAATGACCAGTACAGTCACACTGCTACATGGGATTGGACGACTGACCTGTCACTCTTGTTTCTTCAACATGGCTGCACACAGTACCCAAGATGCTGGATTACATAGAGTCTGGACCTCTGCCAGGCCAGAATGTCAAGTGCAGGCCCTCAAAAAATAACTGCAGACCAATAGCTGCAAGTGATGGAGACTCGCTAGTATTGGAGGAACCAGGGTGGGGTCCCTGGTTCTTCCCCTTTAATTCAGCCCCATTACAATGTAGTAATGTGACCCAATCCTATGCAACTTCCAACTATACCGCTAAAATAGCTATGGGGGCGAAAGTTGGCCGATTTGGACCATTTTGCCAGGGTTATCGGCTGGCAGGCAGTGCTAGGAGAGTATGCCAAGGGTGGCTGAGACAGCAGATCTTAATGCTGTATATTAAAGTCTGCTGTCTCGTCCCACCACTGGCATACCCTGATAGCGATACCTGCCATCTGATATGAGAGGCGTGGGATTCGGGCTGAAGCTAGACTCAACCTGGATCATGCCGTTTTATCTGGAATTATCGGGGATGTTTCCCACTGGAGGAGAGGGACAGTGATGTCATTAGTTCCATGGCTCCCACTCTGTGGGAAACCTATGGTGTAATAGGTTCCGTCCGAGGCGGACCCTGCACTAGCTTGGTGGGCCACCAAGAAAGAAGGAGGAGGGACCTGCTTCCCCTCTTACTGCAATGGTGGTTCCCCAGTATCAAGAAGATGACAGCCTCTGGACCAGGAAGAAGCCACCAACAGCGGACCTGCAGATGAAGATGCGACAGTTTTACATTTTAATTTTAAAAATGTATTTTTTAAACAGTTTGTAAATTGGTTTGTGACCCCCTATACCAGTTCACAAGGTTGTGGGAGCCAGAGCTATTGCATCCTGGGGCTAAACGGCCAGATGTCTTGTGAACCAGATAGATCCGGCTCCGGCTCAGCAGTATATATTACTCTATTAATAAGATTATGCCCTCCTTTTACTTGGTCATAGCAGACAGGAAGTTTATGTTACAGAAAATCATTAAGACTCATTAGGACTTTAATGTCATTAGGACTATATAATGTGACAGCAAGCACAAAATATGGACTTCATGTACTGACACGTAGACTTATACAAACTCAACAAAAAACATGAGGCTTACCTAAAAATAAAGGGAATGGCCCAGTAGCTTAACTTCAATTGAGAACAGACAATGGAAAATAACATGAATGCCCTGAACATCCCGGCCCACAGCCATAAGTAGCAGGTTTGCTTTAAGCTAAACTTTTCACCCCCATTTACTACTGCAAAATAGACAGCATGACGTTCCCTACTGCTCGAAAATATATTTCGGAAATGATCAATGTAGCAAATTATGCTGACTGTACCTACAAATGGAGCGCAGTGATCCATCTTCTCATTTAGCCATCAACGTATGCTATTTACTAGGGCCATGACCAGCGAATAGCAATTAATAATCCTCATCAAAGTTTCAGTCTTTGGATTAAGTAGAGAGGAAAAGGATACAATATTTAATGTATTTTCTGTATATAGCTAAAAAAAAGCTTTTAACTCTTGTGACGCTTCGTGAGTTCCAGTGTAATTGTATATTGTCTTCCCTCATAAAAAAAAATTTAAGAGGATTATTCTTGGCCAGGATTCCTATATCATTGTGAAATATATGGCAGCACTAGGCCATCCATATTCTTTCTCGGGTGGTTTAAATCACAGTTATGGCACTTTTATCACAAAATCTCAATAACATTTACTTTATGTAAAGCTGACAGCCAGAAGTAGAGGCAAGCAAATCTTAAAAAGAAAAAAATAAGCTTTGCTGGCAGTTGTCCTGATCTCCTTGAGCAGTCTGGTTTTAGGAACAGGTCACCCTTTGACTATAACAAATTAACCCACAAGCAGTGGAGAATATGACTGTATTACAATAAATCTGTTCTACGCCATCCTGTCCACATAATAAAATATAATATATCCCAAGAGGTCGGCTTTAAAAGAGGAATTTTACTATAGGATATATGTACCGGTATATATATTTCGGTTAGCTCTAGATATATTAAAATTTTTATTAAATTACTATAATGAATAACAAGCATAATGAATTAGAATGTGGATCAAAACCCACTTTGATTAGATGGGTGTCGTTCCATTTGCTAATGCCCCCCAAAAGGCCCGATCCGCACAGTCAGCAAAACGTTACCCACAATTGGTAGTCGGGTTTCCTTTGTTGGAGGGAATCACAGAGGAAAAACCTGCCACACATTATTTTAGCATTTTCATATAATAAGCTGATGTTAAAAGTGTTGTGCAAAGATGTGGATTCAGCCCGGATGTTGCCTCTATGGAGGTGAAAGAGCTATGGGTGTAATAAAAGTGTGAGCTGCAGCGTCCTTGTCTGCACTGAAAAGTGATCTGTGAGCAACATCTGTTCACACAAAAAGGATTCTGCAGCTGTTGCTTTTTAGCTTTGCCTCCATTGCTGGAGGTGGCTCTTGACAGGCAGCATCAGCAGTGCTACTTGATGAGTTCTGCATGCGCACTTCTGTGGTTGAAGGCAGCAGTGCGACCATTGTGGTTTGCGCAGCTCCATCACACAGGTAGAAGCAAGGGAAAGGAGTGGTCGCGCAGTCACTTTTGTGCATGCTTGAATAAGGATTGAACTAACAGATTATTACCAATAATCTCCCTTTAACTATAGTAAATTATCTGTATATAATGCCAATCTCTTCTTAAAGGCACATTGCATAGAGTTCTCCCTGCAGGGCAGTTGACTACTAATATGAGCTGTCAGAAGAGAATTGTTAATGATAATCTATTGCCTCCTGTTCTCCAGGTATGGCTGCAGTTTCCTATATCTGGGTTAGGAAACAGACTAGAAATCTTACATTCTTGCTGTGAAAGTGGGAAGTTCCATGTATGTCTGTGAGAGTATCAACACTTGTGCTGCTGCCATGCTGTACAATGTAAAAAGCAGGACATGAATCCTGATGTCACATAGTAAAAAGCCAACCAGATCCTTGCTTTGTTACATTGTAAACAGCCAGGTGCATGGCTGCTGTTACAATGTCACAACTCCCTGCTGTGTTTCATTGTATAGCAGCCAGACACCCTGCAGTTACTATTCAATCAGCTTCATAGCTGACTCACTAGGAAATTGGTTCAGATATCCTCGGCTGTATGGCACCTGCTTTATTGTGCTGCTCTAAGTACAACTTTTGGGTGCTTAATGAGAGCCTCTCCTTAACTCTTTTTTTTCTAAATGCTCCAATCATCTCAACTGGCATTCTCAATTTAGTCAAACTGCTTCCGGAGCAGGGGCAAAATTAACAATTTTCATGATTTATTTAGAGACATAAATATCTGTATGTTAGTTTGGATCATTATTAAATCACATCATATAACTCATGCTCCACAGAATCCACTGCATAAAATACCCTGACAGGCAGCACATTGTTCCATGTTCTGCTCCTGATTGAAAGAGATGAACAAGCGACAGAAACTGGAGGCATCTTCTGACACGTAAATAATTGAAATAAATAGACTACAGATTGTCCTTGAAGGAGGTCAGCCTTTGTAGCAACAGTGAGCAGTCTTCTTTTGTTAATAGAAATGGAGGGAGCTGTTTATTAGCATACAGATTATCATAGGAAAGGTATAATGTTATCCAACAACAGGAACCCTTGACGCTCAATGGTACACCAGTACAATCCCTAACTGATTATTACACGAGGCTGAGCATAAAAAATAAATATCTTACAATATGGTTCTACAACCCCCAAGCTTTTGTAGTATAAAAGTCCTAATAAACTCTTGTTGAGGTAGACTGTTAGGTAAGTGCTCTTGCTCAAGTCAAGTCAAGTTTATTGACCATAAATAGTATGATATGCAGTGAAAAAATACAAATACAACATGGTAAACCAAGGTAAAACTAAACAAGAAATATTCATACAACTGTACACAACTTTAGTTGTAACCAGAATCATACAAATCATTGTCAGCACTGACAGTGTGGTGTGTGGAGGAAGTAACTAAATTTTTTTTTTTCTTAGTGGGGCATTGAGTTATTTACAAGGTTGAGGGTTTGGAGGGCCTGTGGGAAAATATTTTCCTCATTGTCTCAGTATTGGTCCCCGAAGCGCTTTTCTGATGCCCACAGAGCTTTTTTCTCCCCCAAGAGATCATTATGGTCGATTCATGTCCGTATGCCAAAAACCCACAAACCATGCGCCACTGCATCCGCAAGTGGAAACTTGCGATTCATTGCACGATTCATGAATCCGCATGCAAGGTTCATGCATGTGCGTATCGCATTAAATGGCATGCATGGAAGTGCAATTGCAAGTTTCCGAATCATGCGCAAAGGTTTGCATTACGCCTCAAATGCTGCTCTTTTTATGTGAAAAGGGCCATGCTCCTTGCGCATTGTGCAGGCCAAGTAGTCAAAGTTCCCCATGGCCCCCATGTTTCTCCCCCGCCTTTACTTAAGCATTGGCAAATTTGTCTCTCCAGCTACTGTGTTATAAGTGAATTTCTGTTCTCCAGTCTGCAGTGTTTGCCCTGTGGCATGTGTCTTCTCATGGTTTTTATGTGTAGATTTTTAGTGGGCGATATCCTGATTCCAGTTGCCCTCCAGTTCCCCAATGTTTTGTCTCAGATTTTCTCTGTACCCCTCCCTCTTGTGTTTTTTTGTGGAGTGTATTAGTGCTTAATAATTGCGTCACTAATGTACTGTTTCATTAGGTTTTTTTTCTTTAAACAAGGTCAAACGTCCACCTTTTTGGGGTTTGTTGCTTTAAAAAATTAAAAATGTTTAATTTTATAACTATTTTTAATTTATTTTTGTTCTCAAAATAGTAAAAAAGCAAAAAATAAAGAAAAATAAGTGGATGACACTTACATTCACAAAACACATGCTGGCTATTGCCGACATGTGTTTTATGGATGAATCAAGCATGTCAGTTAGTGAATGTTGCATGAAAAGAAGACATTTTTGCTCACACAAGCCCTGAAATGCACGCATCATGAAATCTTACTCGTAAAAATTGCACCCCAAAAGGGTTCAGCTAAATCGAGAGTTAGGGAAAATCGATAAACAATTTTTACTCATGAAAACTGTGTGCAAATAACTTTACTCACTGACATTAATCAACCTTATCTTTTGGGTAGGTATGATCCCCAATGCTCTCTGGGCCTTTGTCCAACACTGGTTGTTGCAGATTGTGGGGGTCATGCTAATTTTTTGGTGAAGCCAGTGTGACTTCCGGTGTGCATAGCGTTAACACTCAAAAAAGTACCTGTGATGTGGCATTTTTACAGGCATGGTACATCATATATCCAATAAGGTAAGGATATTTGTTTTAAAGTTTGGAGATAACAGCACCCTATGGGCTATTCTAAAGAATTCGCCACATTTCTCTGCATAGCCCATAGGGTGCTGTTGTGTACAAACTTAAAAAAAAAAACACCCTTACCTCATAGGAAAAATGCCCCATCTCATATACAGGTCATTTTTGGGGATAAAGGGTAGAACAAACATTTTTTTGGCCCTTTTTTGCGTGTAAATGCTAAAAATCTCTCCGAGATGCAGGTTGCACACTGCAAGTCACACAGCATGACCCCCATTGTGGAAATCAGGGGATATTGTTTTAGTGTGATCAAAAGGCCTGGTGTGGGAATAACAATGCACTACCAAGGGCTTGAAAGATATTCGACTTTCTTTACAGAAGCCTCTGAGAAAGTCCCAAAGGAAGCACATGTTGGAGACAAATCTTTGGATAGAATAAAAGTTTGTCTAAACGTGTGTTCTGGGACTCCCTTTTTGTGCCATTTTCTTTCCAGTAATTGATCATATGCTCCAGCATTCGCTAAGGAGCTTAAACAATAAAGCACCTGCTTGTGCTAAGAGACTTTGTTTTTCTTATTCTTGGAAGCGCATTTTAGTTTATTAAAGGGATTCAGCAGACTAAGCCAAATATTGGTCCATTGTGTAAGACTACACCTGGCAATGTCCAAAACTTTTTTCTGCTTTTAAAATGAATATTTTGTTGCTGAGATATACAGTTTAAAGCAGAACAAAGCCCTGAAAAGCTGGTCATGTAGTCTAAAAAAATCCAGGACTGGTTGCTGGCTTTCCCCAGGGTCATCCCAAATTGGGAAGCCCCGTTGTGTGAACACCCCCTTGGGTCGCTGAAAAATGTACCTTTTCTGGCGGCTCCCTCAGTGATGCAATCCTGCCGTCATCTCCAGCATCTCTGTGCTGAGGCCCAATCTAAAGGGAGCTGGGAATGAAGCCCAATTGCCAGGCTCTGTGTGTAAACAGTGCTGTATTGCCATTTATTAATATGCACGACATACACAGCTGATTGGATGAGAGCATGTGCCGTATGACTGAGGAAAGGTACATTCAGATCTGGGTGATCTGATGGGGTTTCACACAGTGGGGCAAACCAAATAGGGATGCCCCCAGGGCAAGAGACATAACCTGGAATAGTCAAAATCCCAGATTCTTTTCCAGTTTAAACTTTTTACCTTCGATTTCTCTTTCTCACGCACAAAGGGAGAGTGGGCGAGGCCATGCAGAGCAGGAGGAATGAAATGCCATGGCGGTCTTTGGTCAAAATGTATTTATTGACCATCATAGCGGAGCCCAGGGGGAGGGAGAGAAATCAGACACTGCAAATCTTTCTCCCAGCTGCACAACAAACACACACATCAAAGACAGCTAAACAGCATCCACTTAAGAGGTGAGGAGGCTGTAAGTTTTGTTAATCCCCTTTAATTTTATTATAAATTAAAAGATATAACATATTTTTTTTAAGGCATGTTTGTTTTTTCATCCATGCCATTTAAAGTGGACCAAAACCCAGGATTTTGACTATCCTGGGTTGATCCTTGCCCCGCTGTGTGAAACCCCTCAGGTCGCCGATATCTCTCACCCCTCTCTGGCGCATGCACAGCCCTCTGGTCCAGTCAGCACGCTTGGATCCGCTCCTGTCCCTTCGTCTAATAGCTCGTCTAAGGCGAGCGGATCCAAGCATGCTGGTGGCCACATCCTCCTGCTACACTCTAACAGGGAGCATGCTCACATCGGCCATTCACAAATGCCTGGCGTGGGCACGTACTCTGCCAAAGGGATAGCGGGAATGCAGCCACAGGTTGCACATTGCCCCTTTGGACCGGGAAAGAAGGTGAGTTTCCGGGCGACCTGGGGGGTTTCACATTCTGGATGCCCCGGGGGGAGGGAATTCAGCGGCCCTGGGATCTTGTAGACTTCAGGGCCATTGGGGTGTGGGTTTCGAGCCAATTTAATACCAGTGTATTCAGAAATAACTGATCTTGCAGGAGATTTCCAGAGATTTCCCTACTCATCTAAGCTTATTTAGCTTTGAGATTAGATAAGAAAGTTTAAAAAGACTAACATCAGTCCTACATAGCTGCCATCAGCTGTCTGACACATCACAGGGGATGCAAGTTATTGTAAGTAGGACCTATACCTGCAGGAGGCATGTTCACATTAATTTGTAGAAAATTGATGCTGACCTCTGCTGATTTGACCTTCTAGATTTCATTGCTTGTGGGTTGATTACATTGCACTGAGAACTTTTCCCAAGTTTCTCCTCTTCTAACTCCCCAACATGACTTCCACTATTGACAGACAAGTTAAATGTAATGTTAGTTTCATAGAGGTTCTGTACCTGGAAAAGTTTCATTTTTTATATCTATGCCCATTTTAATGTGGAACAAAACCATTGTGGCCTGGCACTGAAATCAAAAAGATTCCAGAGCTGTCTGCTGCCCTTTTCACAGGACATCCCAGATCGGAATGCTCCGCTTTGTGATACCCCCCCTCCTCAGGCATCGCAACACTCACCTGCTTCTGGGACTCCCTTGCCGATGTAAACAATGCCTTGTTCTGTGTGAGTGCTCCCTCACCCAGCCATACAGATAGGTTGGGAATGGGAACAGGGCAGGGGATACAGCTTTTCTCGTTACTTGCATGTTAACAGAGCCAATTGCCAAGTATTACATATGCACGACAAACAGCTTTGATTGGATGAGAGCCTGCACATGTGCTGTAGGACTGGAGAAAGGTGTTTGTACAGCCATTGTGAGGGTTTCACACCGAATTGGGATACCCCCAGGGCATGAAACAAAACCTGGGATAGTCAAAATCTACAAAGTGTCTCTACATCTAACAAGCTTGTTTCAAAGATGTCAACCTAACCTATTGCTGTAGGATGATTTTTTTCTGGTTCTGCGCCTGGCATTGACAATTTTCTTCAGCACACCTGGACTCTGCGATAATTAGAACTCTTGCTCAACTTGGTTAAGCCCAAGTGTTCAGGGAAATGGTCATTGCTAAACAGAGTAGTTTATAGGTGAAATAGCCCCATCCTCACTAATCCTATGGTGTTGTTACCATACCGGTATATGCCATGCCTCTTCCATAGCAGCAGGAAGTGATCACCGATCTCATTATGGGAAGATAAGGGGCCTGGCTTGCAACAAACATCAATAACTGTGGCTCTGACCCATCTGTGGAAAAAAGAATGGCTGGGATAAAGAAGCCCTTTTGAATACACAATTGCCTTGGCACCCAGGACCCAGGTCACCCTGCTCACCCACCCATAGAAATGGCCCTGGTGCAGGACTAGAGAAGCATCGCCATGCAGGAATGGGTCAGATTGACATCCCTTTTGTTTATGCTGTGTCATGTGTTGATGTGCAGGATTCAGGACACCGTTGAATATCTGACCATGTTTAGGGCTGGAAGAAATTATTTTGAACACGGGAGTCCTTGGACTACCTCCCCATTCAGTAAAACACCACGAAGGGGCTCACCCATTACTAACCACGCCAATAGATACAATTGTACATATCCACATATTATGTCAAAAAATGCAAAATATACTTTATTATAATTAAGTACACATTAAAAATAAAGGAAAATAATTTTTTTACAACAATTTATACAAGTCAATAATTCCTATGATATTAAAAACAAGACAACAATTTCCACAACAATTTCAGTAAATGATGGGAGAAAAATGATTTTATGCTTTCTTCTTTTTTGTCTGGGTAGACTAGTTTCGCCTCTATGGCTTCTTCAGTACCCATTAACATTTATAAATATTGCTACGAATAATGTACAAATAAATCAGTTTCTTATGTTATTAGTATTCTTGGATTACATCTAATACACTGATTAAAATGTTGTAATATGTTTAGGGCTGACAAATATCCGCTAAGAATAAACGCCTTGGTTTCCTGTAAGTAAAACAAAAAAAAGCAAAACGTATCTATCCATTTATCTCTTGTTCCTTATACCAAGGAGAAGTTGTTCCTTACTAGGGTGACCGTTTTATTTTGTGGAGTTTTGAACCTCTTAGTAAGAAGCTTAAGCTAACTGAAAGTAACAATTATCCAACTTAGGCCCTTATTTAAGAAGGGATAGCGTCAGGTAGCGCCTGGTTAATGAGAGGTAGCGACAGATAGCAACTGGTCAACACCGGACACGGCACGCAATTACACATTTATCAAGCAGAATCTGTTTAGCGACTGGGATAGCGCCATGTAGCGTCTGATTCATCATTTTCACAGCCTCAGCGAACAGCGCCAGCATTCAGCCTTGCACAGCGCCAGGTATGACCTCTCGCTACCTGGCACTCTCCCATACATTTCAATAGAAGATACTTTTCTTCTCTTTAAACGCGTTTTTTTTTTTTTTTCAAAAAAATCACAAATAATTCTTTGACCTCTTCTGGCATTGAAATAGCATTTTTTTCATAATGTTTTCATTTTTTAAATATTTCCTCAAAAATGACATTACAGGTCTGGCATTAAAGTGTTCATGTTACAATGTTGTTACATTGTAATTCCATATGTTTTCGCTTTGTTACTAGTTGATAGATGCTTGAAAACAGACTTTAAACACACCGCCTCCTGCGCTCGGGGCTTCAAACTATTTTTCATCGCCAGAGATTTGTGAGGCTGTTTTTTTGCTGAATATGGTGTGAGTCGGTCGCTATGAGCAGTCGCTACCATGCGCTCCCATACAGCGCTGTACTGGTCAAATAGCGACTCCTCACAATGTATTCAACATTACTGAACAGCGACTGAGTCGCTATAAAGTAGCGACCCACGGCCGAGCACTGTGACTACTAGCGGGAGCTCTGAAAATGCCTGCTACAGACGCTCATCTGTCGCTACCTGGCGCTAATGATGAATCAGCCTCTAAGGAAAAAAAAAAAAAGCTTCATCTGATCGCTGCTAACCTACCACAACAGAATGGTGCTTTAAAATATGTGACTGGGTAAAGGATAGCCTAGGCTGATCTGGCCAACTTGCTAATATCACAACCACCATTAGGATAAAGAGACTGAGCATGATGATATTGATGATGATGATCTCCGTGCTGAAGTTTTCCCGTAACAAATACCTCACCATGTCATTCAAACAAACACCCGCCATTGTTTAGAGGCCAAATGGTAATTATGGGAAGAGAAGCATGAAATATCCCTCTGTGATAGATGAAATGCCTGACAATTTGTCTTGTTGCCAAACTAATAACAAGATAGTTTCCATTCATCGTGCAGCGGACAGGAGCATTAAACCTTCACCAATAAATCATTAGCCATCTGTATATATAAAAAGCGCCACATTTCTCTGATAATCTGCAGTTATTGACAGTCACCACTCACTCATCTCCATGGCATTGCTGTATTAAAGTATGCACAGCTCATTATATACAAATTATTTCACAACATACGCATTATACAAAATATAGACCAGGGGTCCCCAACGTTTTTCATCAAGTTCCACAATCCATTTTCTAAATATCTCAAGTACCTGGATGGTTTGTATGGGTTTGGCACCTAAAACAGTGTTAATCAACAACAAACAGCCATAGGATGTGTATAAAAAGCACACAAATACACATACTTATCTCTGATTACCTTCTGGAGCAGTTTTGTACTTACAGAGCAAATCAGGCTTGGGTAAAGTGTAGGTGGCAGAATATTAGGATGGGGTACAGATCAGTTTGGGATGCAGGGACCTGGCTGAGTACCACCTGATAAGATCTTAAACCGGACCTTCACCCTGAATAAGAGTCTATCTTATATGTTCCCCATACCCTGTACATACAGATTGCTCACATTAAATATCATCCTACCTGCATCTACTGCAAGTTATGAGCCTTTAAACATCCAATATGGCAGCTCATGGAGCATCAGGCAGCCTGCAAACAGGAAGTGCCTTCTGACTGTGCTGCATTCTGGGACTGCTGACCTTTTCCTGACCCCAGCTCTGCTCTATCTGAGCAAAGCACAGCTATAACCCGCCCCCCTGTACTTTATACCACTCTCCTCTCCTCAGTAAGTGTGATGCTTCAAGATGGCAGCGCCTGTATCCTAGAGTCCTGAACAGAGTTGCAGCCCAGTGGGGGAAAGAATAATAAGTAAGTGACTAAAAACTTAAAATATATTAATTTTAGATGCTGGGGAATCGCTTTTTAAGGGTTTGGGCTTTTCAATAAATCATGGTGAAGGTCCGGTTTAAGTACCACAGTGGTACTCATACCACTAAATGGGAACCCCTGGACTTGACCTAAAAATCAAATTGTTAGAAGATTTATAATTTATTTTCCTTTAAAACCATATTAGGACTTAACTGTTTGATTTTAAAAGGACATAAAGGAGGTTTTGCACACCCAATAGTCAACCTGCAGGGGTGTTTCAGTAGAGATTGCAATTGCCAGTTTGGACAATTGCAACATTTCAAAGTCACATAGGGTCCCTTAGTCAAAGAACATGCGCAACAAAAAAGGTTTTTGTGTGTTCTTTAACAAAGCAACCCTAGGGGACTCCAAAATGTTAGAAGTACAGCAGTTACATTACAGTCTGCTTACCATTTACCTTTGCAATGCCCCTCCCCCTATTAAAGGGTCTGTATCATGAAAAGAATGCCTAATAACAGATATACTTAATATATGCACAAAAAAGTATATGGAAAATAGCTAAAATATACAAAAATATACTGTTTAAGTAAAATAATGTATATCTATAAATACATATATATATATACTTATCTATAAATAATATAATGTAATAAAAAATCTGCCTGGGTGACATGGTAACTTTCAGCTGTCATCAGTGGAGGAAAGCACCAGCATCTTTACTTAACTTTTGCCCCTGCAGCTCTTCCATCTGGCTTTTGGGTTTCAAAGCTAAGGAATTGTTGTGATCTCACTGTCCAGCTCTAAATCTCAATTGTCTGCCTCCTCCAAGATGAAACTGCACCCCTCTGCATGCCCGCTTCATTAATTGCAATAGAGGGGGCATGTCAAGGCAGTGGTGTCCTAAGATTGAGGTGGCACACCCTCTCTATTGCAGTGAATGGAGTGGGTGTGCTAAGTGGAAGCTCTTGGAGGAGCCAAAGACACAATGGGCTTTATCTCAGGTGATTGAAACATTTAACCATGCCAGGAGGCCGACTTGGGGGACAAAAGGTAAGTAAGGATAGATCCTTAGAAAATTCCACTGTTGAAATTAAAAGCCTTAGTGGGTAAAATACTAGTTTGCGAGCTAATCTCTACTGCTATAAGCAAAGCCATTTGTGGAGTAAAGGGGAACGTCTTTGTTATCTGCAAATAATTCAAGGAATAAAATGGAATACTTCCAGTTTTCTATACTTTTTTCATCCAATGAACATGCACCCTTTTGCTTCTGTTAGTACCCCAAAACCTAAAGCGACTAGAGTTCAATGTTCAGGGCCTGATTTACAAAATTCTAGCAAACAGAGCTTCAGAGGCACAATTTTGAAGGGACTATTTTCTGTTACTATGCTCAGTTTTGCTGTACTTCACCTGGACAGAAGGCATTCACTTAAAAAAAGCTGTGTTACGCAAGCTGGCAAACTGCTGAGGCTGATTTGGATATGAAAATTAAAGAAAGCTTACAGCTTATGTCAGCATGCGCTGGGTCTCAAGATATATGTGTGGGGTCTTGGGAGTGTCTTGGTTGATTGGAAATTAAATCATTAGTTAACTTTGAACTAAAAAGACAATCTTAACAGAACAAGCATTGATCCCAGTGGTGTTCACTAGACAAAATCTGCTCAAGTTCAAGTTTTGCAGGTCTTTACCCAACTAAGATGAGCTAGTGGTAAATACAGCAAACATGGGCATACTTGGGTGGCACATGGCACAATTTGTTTGGTAAATGCTGCGAATGTGGCAATATTAAGTGAATATTCTTAATATTATTTATTTGTAAAGCGCCATCATCTTCCTTAGCACTATACAAAGTGGTCCAAAGTAGTAGTATGAGTGAACTGGTTGGTAAATCGGGCCCTTATTGTGAGTTCAGTGAACCGACTGAGTAAAAAATGCATGTAGGAAAAACAAATTGAACATGATTTTATCTTTTATGGCTCTTTTCAGATGTAAGACAAAGGTCTATCCTGATGAACTCCCCAACACAAGCATAGTCATAGTATTCCACAATGAAGCCTGGAGCACACTGCTGCGAACAGTCCATAGCGTCACCAACCGATCACCGCATCATCTTTTATCAGAAATTATATTGGTGGATGATGCAAGTGAAAGAGGTATAGTTTATGGTTGTCTTTTGTAAGTATTTACCTAATGTGAAGGAAATGTACCCCAATAGTAATTATAAGGCAGAAAGCAGCTTGCTGATTCCTATTCCAATACATAGGGGTCGATTCAGAGCCAGGTGAGAAAACTGCAATTCACTTTCATTGTCTGCCTTTGGAAACTGTTCACCTGTCCCCAATGTAGACAATGAAAATGAATAACAGTTTTCTCTCTCTCAAGCTAAAGGTTGAGGCTTTTAGGTAGAAAAAAGCTACTCATGAAGCTTCCCCATGCCTTGCCTTTGCCAGCTTAGCCACAACCCTGAACTAAAAGAGACCAGGCTTAAAACACAAATTAATAACATATAATCAGCAATTTTAGGATGCGTTAAAATTGCTTATTTTATATTCCTATGGGGGATAAGGTGGGAGGAAGTCAGTGTGCCCTTCTACATGGATTTTAATTTCACTGGGAGCTTTAGGATCCACCAATTTTGTACAGTGGCTGCTAAAATATGACATGAATGTACTACCAAAAAAAATGATTGGCATATGGGTTTTATTTAGGGTAAATCACTAAGGGTACAGGTAGGGGAACATACGACGTTGCAGGAGAAGAGAACCCTCCTTAGAGGGTTAATTTTTCAAACAGTAGAGTAGAGCTCCAGCAGGTATTAGTGTGATGAGTGTCCGGCTTTACACTGGCCATTGTGGAATCTGAACTACGTTTGTTTTTTGTTATTCAAGTATGTTTCATGTTATTCCTAATTGGAAAATGCTGGCTTAGCCCAGCGGTTGGCTATGGAGATAGTTTTTTTGACTGGAGGTCTGCTTAAATACAGACCAAATGCAATGGAAGACACCATCAGGGAAAGAATATGCTATACCATTTAGGCCCTAGCCGAACAACAAGCGGGGATGGAAATTTCGATGATCCTATTTTTTGACTATCCTGGTTTTATGTATAATCATGGGTCAGGCCTACTATATTGGATGTTTTTTCTAAAGGGGGCTTAAACCAATCTCAAGCAACCTTGGACGTTTATTTGGAGTGTTGTTTTATTTCTAGACAATGTGAATTCTTTCTTTTGTCTCATATTTGCCAGATTTCCTAAAAGCTCCATTAGAAAACTATGTCAAACACTTAGAGGTTCCAGTGAAGATCCTAAGAATGGAGCAAAGGTCAGGCCTCATCCGAGCACGGCTTAGAGGGGCCAATGTTGCAAGGGGCCAAGTGATAACCTTCCTGGATGCTCATTGTGAGTGTACAGTGGGATGGCTGGAGCCATTGCTGGCAAGAATAAAGGCCGACAGGTACTGTATTACATGACATGTGTTACATATTAATCTGCTGCTAAAAATGCATTGGTTACAATGAAAGATTGTTCATTAAGTATAAAAAAGCCTACATCAATATATATATATATATATATATATATATATATATATATATATATATATACATACTGTATATTTATACTATACATCATTTAAGGAAAAAGTTTATAAATCGAAAGAATTCTGTAGCCAAACATCCAGTAAGTACTGGACTACCCACCCAAGAGCCACCAATACATTTCCTAAACCTTGTAATTGATGGTGATGGCATTCACCATCAGTTACAAGATAAGTGTGCAGACAAATGTGTCCGATGTCTATGGGTGTGGGGAGTGGGCTGAACAGCTGGCTTTTTTACCCTTTTTTATGATTTTTTTGTATGGCCTCCTTCTGTGAGACTACCAGATATAGAGGTCAAACAGCTGGCAGCATACTGACCCCTATGTCCCTCCTGGGGTGCTTCAAAGCCCAGGAAGGGGTCCTGAGAATTAGGAGGGTGTATCAACAAGCCCCCTGCCCACATAGCAAGCAGATGGCTTGCCAACTTCTACATCTTAAATGGTCTATTTTACCCCTTCAGATATATGGATACTTGTGCACACCAATTTAAAGTTTAAACAAAAACATTATACTAACCTTTCATTCAGAGCAGGCTATCGCTCCTTGTCCGGTGTGAGAAGACTTACTAGACCGGCCACTGTCAGACCTGTTCCGGACGCCGCTCCCTCCTCCCCCACAGCTTCGTCACAGGGCACCGCTGTGCTGCTGTTGACGAAGGTAGGACACATCATCGTCTCAGGAACTATGGCACATCCCCCCTCCATTGCAGTGAATGGTGGGGGGAGCGCTGATTCGGTAAGTCTCTTCACACCGGACTAGCAGTCTGGCTGGATGAATGGTGAGTATAATGTTTTTTTGTTTTTGACAATAATATGACTTGAATGAAAGAGAATAAACACTTTTGCTGAAAATAATGAATGTACAAATGTTTTTGATACAATACAGATTGTGGTTGAGGTTGTGGGTTCCTTGGTAATTTATGCTGCAAACTCAGCAAAACAGCTGATGTGGGGCCCTGCTGCTGGCTTTTATAGGGACTATTGTACATCTTCTTAACACTGCATTCATACTTATGTTCAGGTGCAGAATTTGGACAAATGTGAGCCAAAGTGGAACGCAGGGTTACATTGACTGGTTTAAATGGAGCCTATATCATGCTATCTTGCTATACTGTATTATACTTATATGTAGATTTATAGATCACAATCTAGTAGTGTTATAGATAGTGTTAGGCAAACCCCTATAAGTTCAGGTTCGGCAAGTGCGCCCGAACTTTGAACAAAAGGTTGGTAGAGAACTTGACCCGAATCCAGATCCCATTGAAATCAATAGGGACCCAAACTTTGGAACCCAAAAATTGCCATATGCAGACTGTGCAGCAGGAAGCAACTGTACATATTACCTGAGCACAGCAATTCAGTCATTGTTTTACCTGTGAATATGTACATGGCAGGGGCTTTAAAAAGATGAGTGAGGACTTTGGCAGCTTGCACTAGAAGTTCTACTAGCTGCTTCCAGTGTCTTCACTTCAGGGGGAGCAGCCATCTTTTTGAAGCCCCGGTCATGGACTTTTTGACAGGAAAAAAAAACGCTGTTCGCTGCACATTCTGCATTAGGTTAGGCTCTTTTGGGGTCGGCCTGACACCGAACTCGAACACAGACTTCTGGCTGAAGTCCTTGTTTGGGAACCCGAACTAGCAAAGTTCGATACAAACCCAAACCTTGCGATTCATGTTCGCCCATCACTAGTTAAAGAGCAACTACAGTTATTCAATTTTGTTGTATCCTGAGTAAGAAAATTTCTCACTGCCTCTTCAGATGAACAATAGTCTGTCCCTCATCAGTATTCCTAATTCCTGCCATATATCCATTGGATTAGTCTGTATTTGCACTGCACTGCACTGCATTGTCATTGTGGATCAATTGGCCTTTATGGTGTCAGGTACTGTTCTTTGAGTTCTAAAGCAGTTGGGCTTTCTACAGCTGAATTGACATATTTCAGCATGCAGCTCTCATTGTTGTTAATGACATTTAGATAGGCTGGGGTGGGAGCGCGCACAAAGCTGGGGATGCGGCAGCATTATAGTCAATGAGAGACGTTTCCCAAAAGCTGTAAACATAGCTAATAACTCTCATGGGCTGAGCACCCAAACATGCGCCGCTGGACGAGGAGAGGTGAGTTTAACTGGGCGAACTGGGGAGTTTCACACAGCAGGGCATCCCATATCAGCATGCCCCCGTGGAACGGAACAAAACGCGGGAATGTCAAAATCCTGGGTTTGTTCCGCTTTAACCACTAGGCCATGACTGCTAAAAGTTTATCTGCCTGATGAAGATAGCTAACAAACAAACGACCACCAATGAAACTATGGTAAGACACCACAAATAGGTGTGCTGGGGCAGACAGACAAAGCTAGGACAGTTACAGAACTAAAGCAGAAAGAGGTGCGACCTATGGCCCTTGCCACCTTATGAGCTGCCACCAATCACCCTCCATTCCTTGCTACCTTCTCCATTGCCGCTGATTGTCCTCTGGCCTGAGGCCAGCCAAGAGCAGGTCTGCATTTGGCTTACCAGTGGTGTATGGGTGGGAGATTCACAAATGGCCCCCTGAAGATGCCATAGGCCCTGGCACTTGCCCTTGTATGCCCAGTGCTGGATTTAGCTCTGCACAAGGGTCCTATAGTGATTATAGTTCTCAATCTCACTTTTAGAAAGTTAGAAATAAGCAGGCAGGCAAAATGGAACAGGAAGACATCCAGGACGGTGGAGCCAGATAAAGCCACATTTTCAGCATAAATTTAAGTGGCCAAATCTTATAAGAATCTTAATGAGGGCAATCAATTATTTGATCTCTATTGTTTCTACTAGGAGAGTATAATGCACCCACGCTTCAATAATGTCTTGGGGTCAGGGTTTTAATTGAATTCCTGAGAATGACTATGATTTAATCAGAGTACAGCTCTGAGAACTTGACATACAACAGCGCTGAGAAAGAAAGGTGAGGATGGGACTGATCTATTTAACGTCATCTATAATTTTTGCCTCCAGGAAAACGGTCGTTTGTCCAATAATCGATGTAATAAGCGATGACACATTTGAGTACATGGCCGGTTCAGATATGACTTATGGTGGATTTAATTGGAAACTTAATTTTCGCTGGTATCCTGTTCCCCAGAGGGAGATGGACAGAAGAAAAGGAGATAGGACATTACCAGTCAGGTAAATATAAAATATTCTATTGTATGCATCAGTGGTCACAGGTGACAATTACACGCTAATTGAATTTTCTTTGATATATGTTAACAACATTTGGAAGTGGGTCACACAGTAATAAACCTGTATTTTACGATTATACTAAACTGCATAAAGTAGTTAACACAAAAAATTACTGGGTGCAGTTACAAATGGATCTAGATAAGTTGGACGTTTGGGAAAAAAATGGCATATGAGGTTTAATATGGATTCATGTAAAGTTATGCACATAAGAAGGGGCAATTCATGATATAATTTCATACCAAATGAGATAAAGACATAGGTCTCCTAATGCAGAGTGTGCAGCTTACCTGATCCCTGCAATCTGTTGGCGTTCTTTAAAATGTTCTGTCAAAATGTCAACATCCAGGGGACGGCCATCTTACAAAAGCCCTGGTCATAGACATTTTGAGTTGAGTTGAGATCATCGACCAACAGATCGCGGGGCTCAGGTAAGTTGTACAGCCTTCCTGCAGCTGCACACTTTAGGTCAAGCTGGTTGATGGGCTGCTCAGCAGCCAAACAACTAGCTTTTCTGGGTTAGTTACGGACTGTTCCAAACTTGAACATGGACTTCTGGCTGTAGTATGTGTTTGGGTACCCAAACTCGCAAAAGTTATTTTGAACCCGAACTTCGGGTTCACCCAACACTGGTCACAAGGAATAAACCAAAGGAATTTGAAGTGGGCATGGACAGTCTCTCAGTGAAACCAAGTACCACGTTTGCCATGAACAGTGAGTCATGTGTTCCATTCTATCTGTGGCAGTTAACCAATTCAAGGATCACAGACCACATACGCACATGAGGCCTGGCTTTGCACGAGGGAGCAAAGAAAATGTAAGATAAAACTGTGTTTGAAGGCAAGATATGTGCAAGGGGGCAATCAAGGCACTGCTCTTGGCTGTGATCAATACCGATTTCATAAAAAAAATTGGGTGTTGGATCACTATAAGGAGCTGGATATCCCAAATTGTGCTGCTTTGAGAAAAGGTGTACAGTGGACCTTAAGTTGTTTTTTAACTTTAAGTCTGTTTTAAAACAAAGGATTAATGAATATAAAAAAGTATGTGAGCCACTGACAGGGCTCTTCATTGCATGTGGAACAGTGCAGAGCTATGAATTCTATGGATTCCTTTCAGCATTTTGTGATATCTTTGCTGAGTCCTGACAGTGGGTGGCTACTACATAAAATAACTCACAAAATGCAGCTGCAGGCCTCTATATCTTCAGTGGATTTGACCCTCTGCTGCCAATATATATTCTTAGTGTAATGGTACATTTAATATAGCCAACAAGCCGATCTAGCTATGCATTTGAGTGCTTCTATGAATGCAATGGCGCATTATCCTGCATAAAAATTGTGGTTTTCTTAAAAGATGCAGAGTTTTTCTTGTACCACCACGTGAAGAAAGTGTCATGTGAAAGAAAGTTTGGGTGTTGATTTTGAATCTTCAACACAAAAAGTTCCAACTAGCTCATGTTTAATAATACAAACCTGCAGCATTGCCCACCTACAGTATAACATTAAGGCATTAGAGATGAGCGAACTTCTCAAAAATTCGATTCGGGCGATTCGCCGAATTTCTCAAAGAAATTCAGGTTCGTCCGAATCGAACTTTAGCGAATCGCTCATCTCTGGTGGGAGCGGGGAGGCCGGCTGCGCTGTCAGCGGGTGGCGTAAGCCGGCTTCCGCCGCCCGCTGACAGCGCAGCCGGCCTCCCCGCTCCCACCAAGCCCTGAAATGGGAAAAAAGAAATGCCGGCATGGTGGGAGCGGGGAGGCCGGCTGCGCTGTCAGCGGGTGGCGGAAGCCGGCTTCCGCCACCCGCTGACAGCGCAGCCGGCCTCCCCGCTCCCACTATACAGCAAACACTTACCGGCGTGGTGGGAGCGGGGAGGCCGGCTGCGCTGTCCACTGTCATCAGAGGACGCGTCATCAGAGGAATCCGGCTTCCTCTGAAGACGCGTCCTCTGATGACAGCTGACAGCGCAGCCGGCCTCCACGCTCCCACCATGCCGGTAAGTGTTTGCTGAAATAAAAAAATACCGGCATGGTGGGAGCGGGGAGGCCGGCTGCGCTGTCAGCGGGTCAGCGGGCGGTGGAAGCCGGCCTCCCCGCTCCCACCATGCTGGCATTTTTTTTTGCCATTTCACGGCTTGGTGGAATCGGGGAGGCCGGCTGCGCTGTCAGCGGGCGGTGGAAGCCGGCTTTCACCGCCCGCTGACAGCGCAGCTGGTCTCCCCGTTCCCACCATGCCGGCATTCTTTTTTTTTTTATTTCAGGGAAAATTCGGTCAGCAGGAACCACTAAAAATTCGGGTTTGTGCTGAATCGAATTTTCCCTGAAATTCGGAGCGAATTAAGGTTCGTTAGAACCGATTCGCTCATCCCTATAAGGCATTTTAATGGATGGAGCTCTCTGCGCATTACCTATCCAGCCATGGGCCCATCCATCTGGTCCTTTAAGAGCCGCTCTCATACACTCAGCACTGTACTTGTACTTCTGGACACATCAGGGTGGTTGCAGCTCTGAATATGACAGCCAACAGAGGATAATGGCTTTCTGCTCGCTTCAAGTTTGATTCTTCTCAAGTCATTGGCATTTAATTTGCATCTTTTGTAGTGAAGTACCATTACATACTCTTCCTAGTTGGTGATTCAGCAACAGTGAAATTCTCATGCTTTTTTTTTCTTTTACTACCATAAGATTTTTTTTTATCTATACTGATTCTAGGGCACTATTTTAAAAATGTCAAGAGTAAAGCTTCTCTACTATTTAGACTTTAGTTAAATCTTTTTTTGTCTGAGATAAACTATATAATAATTGCACCCCTTAATCTGAGGTCACACACTTCATTGCACAAAAACACATAATCTTATATGCTTCAATCCTGTAGGCATTGAAGTTTTTACAGCTTGGAGTATGAAAATGTGCATAAATATATATAATATGACCAAAATTTTTTTGCACATGAAGCTCGATTCAGAGACACATTCGTCTGCACTTCCGTAGCTGTCTGTGAAAGTTTTAGTGGGTGTTTGTAATTTTTTTGCTTTTTTTCGTTCATTTTTCATTTGTACGAACGTTCGGGGAAATGCGTATATGCGCTTTCGATGAACAAAAGCAAATCGGAACATTTCCGTTAGTTCGGATGATTTTCCAAACAAAATCTCATATTTTTCGTTCGTTCAGATAACTTACGGTGTTGGGATGGGCTTACGTCTGATTCAGAGAGCTGATTTCCGACGGACCACCACCCTATAAATCCGTCTCATTTCCGATCCACTTACGGGACCTTTGAGGGCTCGGATTGCTATTGTTGAGCATGTTTTGCGGCTATGTGGAGGAGTCTGCGCGCCTTTAGCACCAAGGCATTGCATGTATCAGCATGGCCGAGGCCATAAATTGTATAGCAATGCATACCTGAATCAATACATTTCATGTATGCCTTATCGAAGCATTTTAATGCTGACCTTAATTAGTCCTTAGCATGTAAACCTTTATTTTCCCACACATCCATATAATTGCTATATGTTTTTAGACATGTCCTTTGTGAATTATATTTGGATTGTTGAACTTGAATCTTAATTTGTTGTAGGAGTTCTTGTTTTAGTCGGTTACCTTTGCTTTGTGTAATTATTTAATATTTGGTTGCAGGAACCACAAGATGTGCCACTCGCACAACATACAAGCAGTGTTTGGTCCAGCTATGCGTGTGTTCAGTGCTCTTGCAGGGCATCCAGGGTCATCCCATGATGCTTATATAACCTGCCCTTGCTCCTGATGCCCATTCTTTGCCTGCAGAATGCGGGCCAGGGGTTCTCTAATCGGGCACTATGCAAAACCCGGGCCCTCTGGCTTTTAAAGTCCAGATTTAGGTGTTTGGACCATACGGGGGGGGGGGGGGCACTGCAGTATGACCCCAACAAGGTTATACCAATATTTTAATTTACGTTTTTTAACAGGGACCACATGTGCCAGAGTGGCACAACTGAGTGTCAGGGTCCTTCAGTTGGTGGGCGAGATTCAGGAGCTGCGCAACTCGTTGAGGACCACAGATGAAGAATAAAGTTCTTTGGCCTGCCATTGCTAAGTATTTAGTTTTTTATAGTTGTAATAAATTGAAATTTTCAAAATTCTTTACAATTTTATGTTTTATGATGGAATAAAAAAAAAATGTTACAGTGTCATTTCATTTGCCAAATACATTAACACAAAACTAATGGGCCCAGAAATATTTAAAGATGAATATTCACATGACCGAGAAGTGAGTGGGTAAGTTTTAGGTGGCTAAAATGGAAGAAGAACCTAACCGCGAAGTGGTTTGGGTGAGCTTTAAGGGTCCAAAAGGGAAGATGGAGGATAGTGCTAAGTGATTTAGCTAAACATTGTAGTAGAATTGAGGGTGGCAAATATGTAGGCGAGCACTTTAATAAGTTAAGTTTGTAGTGCGCAGGCGCAAGATCGTAAGGATTTCCGTCTGGACGATTATTTATTGAAAAAGGGAAACAGAAACTAACGGGAAACGTAAAGGATTCGTGGGAGGATACGATGGGAAAAGGGCAAAAACGAAAGCCTACGTTGTAACATGTGAAAATGAAACGGAAAAGTCACGCTGGAAAATGACATCCTCGTATTCGTAATCTGCCGTACGAACGGACTGAAACTTTACAGAAGGATTGCAATGCATGCATAGAATCGCTCGCACACGCATACGAGAGCAGAAACATTTCCAAAAAAAAAAAACAGATCAGCACTAAACCGGAAGTATTTTTTTGTCTCTCTGAATGGTGCATTTCAGTTCAGGTCCAGAATGATCTCTGGCCAGAGTCTATATCTTATATCTGTTTTCAATATCCATGAAAAGATTGTGCCATAAACTGTAGCACTTGGCTGGCCAGAGACTCTATATTTCATCTATACAACTGTGTATAGATGAGACAGTTCATTAAACAGTGGAAATGTATGAAGCAAAAAAAATGGCAACATTATTTGATGATAATGTTATAAATCTGCTTAGTATTTAATATTATAATCATGGTCTCCCCATTTTCAGTTTACTACTTTTCGCACGGATTAATTTTTGGTTTGAGGACAAAGACCCTTTTTCCGTAGTAATTTTTTATTATTTACTGATAACAGCTAACATTTTACTTTCTTCTAAGCATGCATTTAAACCTTTTTTGAAGCTGTTGATGTGAAAGAGGAGTCCAGTATAACATCATGACATTGTGCTTGGGATGCTGCAGTGATTGTGAGATCATTGATGGATTTTGTTATGTTGGAGGCAGAAGCAGAATTGGATGATGGGAAATGTTCAGTTTGAGTGAGATGATGTGAATGAACAGATAGCAGTGAGACAGTCAGGGACAAGAGACGGAACCGATTTGATATTTGCAACCATGAGGTGTCATCCACATAGAAGTAGTGTTGGAAGTCATATTAGTCTATGAGAAGTGTAGATTGAGAAGAGAATGGAGAGTTCAGGATTACATAATACACATACATACATACATAATATACAATGGGTTGCCCCTTTCCATTTTTGACACTGGATTTCATTGTTAATGTTCAGTAGGGTACACAAGTAAGAAAAAAAAAAGAAAAAGGGAACCAGAGTTGAGATTTCACCCAGAAGGTTGCTTCTCCCCTATATTATGCCGCCCTAGGCACCGGCTATTAAATAGGAAGTACAGCCCATCTTCCAGGTAAAACAAAGTATCATCCATATATAAGGAAAACACCCCTCCCCCCAATGCTTCTTTTTCTCTAACCTGTGGTGGAATCCAAGCCGCTATGCCCTTCAGCACAGGTCTGATGCCCTGGTGCCTAAGGACTTCTTTACCAGTTTAAAAGGTAAGGGGTAATTAAGCTACATGCCCGGCTGTGGGTACAGAAAAGCTTTATACCCCTGGAAGAAGAGCATAGGGGGTGGTATACTAACACAATGGGAGGCTGGTACCCTAGTTTACCCACATGCTTAGTGTGTTGGTCTTGTTGCTTGTGGGTGGGGGGGGAAGGGTATTTGTTAAATTTGTTTATTCTAAAAATCAGTTTGTTAGCGCCAAGTATATATGTACTTACATACAAGGAATTTCTTTAAGCGGCACAGAAGGACACAGAGTATATACAAGTGCCACAACAAGTATACATAGTATTAACATGTTTTTCAGTACAATAAGTCCAACCTTGAGGAATATTACATTGTAAGTGTGTGACTGTCTATGGAGGAAATCATCATCAATCATCTTCAAATTGGAAGAAGCTTGTGGTTGCTCAGTAGATTAATGGCTGGTGGAAAAAAAAAAATCTTCTTGTGCCTGTGTGTCTTTGTTGTTGTGTGCTGTACTGGTGGTGACCAGAAGAGAGTAGACTGACAAATTGCGAGATAATCACCAATGATTTGAACAACTTTGGATTTATGTCCTATAGTTATCTCTGCTGTTCCATTAATTATGTGTAGTTCTAGTCTCTTAGACCAAGCAAGAAGCTTGTATTACATACTCTATGACTATACTATAGAATGTATTCAATAGTTTGAGCAAAAGGCTGAATTTTTGGAGCTTCAGTAGATAGTAGAGCCTCTGTTAGGCTTTAGAAGAGAAATAGATGAGGTGAGCAGCAGATGGGTGCCAGTTGGTAAACCACAAAAAAGCATGTTGCAATAGTCCAGTAGGCAAATTACCAGGACATACACTTGCATTTTAATGGTGTCAGGCAAGAGGAAGGGATGGATGCGGGAAATGTTTTAAAGTTGGAGACAACAGGATTTGGATAGGCAGTTAACATGAGGTTTCAATGAAGGAGTCCATTTGAATGGTGAAAAATGACCAGTCGTGTCTTGTCCATATTTAGTTTGAGGGAAGATGACATGAATGAAGTTATAGCTGTAAGACATTTAGGGACACAAGGTCATCATCATGACCCAGCACCCGGGATTTGAACATGCCATTGTCTAAATCTTGCTGCACTGCTCTATCATTATGTTTAAAATGCCCGCCCCCAGGGCCACAATCTGATAATGTAGGAGCCTATGAATAGAACACCAACAATGGGGTTAACAATATGCCAGGGCAGGAGAAAAAATCTATTTATTTTCCACTCCCAGGGAGTGTTTTTGCATCACTTGTGAGTTTCAGTGTAACAGCAGAACAAAATGAACATTCATTCCAGTCTCCTTAAAACAATGCTCTTACTTTAGCAGTTGGCACAGCAATGGTCTTTTCAGCACAAGTTCCAGAGGTTTTCCACCCAGCTCTGAGCACTGAACAGTATCTGTACCTATTCCACGGAGAAAACAACACAGTCTAAGCCTTTTTCTAAGCCTGTTTTCACCCCAAAGTCCACAGAGACCACTGACACATCTCTCTATCGTTGACTGGATTAATGGCGAGACGGAATCGCGACTCACCATCAATCCCCAGGTTGTGGCTAAGCCTTCTCTGTTCATGGCAATGGAGGTAGTGAATGAGGCCTTACACACATACTCTCCTTTGTAGTGAATAGAGGAGGCATGGCCACACCCCCTGTGACTGATGGTGGGCGTGTGGTATGGCATGAAAGTGCCAGAGAGTAGAATTTTGAGGCTCCGGATGGCGAAGGGTCCCGATAAAGCAATTCGGTTGATTGAGGTCTGGAGCACTGAGCCTGGAGTGACCAGTGGCATAGGACAAAGTACCCTTTTGTTTTTTTATTTCCCTGCTGACTAACTTTAAAAGTAACATCAGGGCACATGACTGAATGATTTAGATTCTGACTCACTAAATGAAACTTTCCATTGTTTTATGAAAGACGTGATATATTTAACCTAATTAATGTCTATATAAGTCACATCCTATGGTTCCATTCTACTGTTAGGCACCCATCTTCAACACAAAGCCCATTAACTCTCTCTCTCTACCTGGCTTAGTGAGAGCTACTGTAGGTCACTTATATGTTCAGATTTAAGAGGACTTCAATCTTCTACTAAATAACACAAGCACAACATTGGACCAAACCATCACAGATAATTTAGGGGGTCACGATGCAGCAGTTCGAAGGAGCAGGAAGGCAGGCTTGTTTTTAGCATCATTCACCTATAGGACCTTAAACTCTCCTGGGTTTTGGTCTGCCTCACAGAGGCATCCCAGTTTTTGATGCCCCAGTGTGGGAAACCCCCTGGTTCATCCATTCGTTCTCATGCTACATGGTACACAGGCTCTCTAATCAGCATTCGTTGCAGTGCATATTAATATGCAGCAATCAATCCTAAATGAATGGTCTACTTAGTGGTTGTACTCACCTCCTGCCAGCTGCTCAGATATGCCTGGGGAGGTTGTATACAGATTGATGGGCACTGGGGATACTTGAGGGGGCCTATGTATGTGATTTGGGATCACATACATAGGCCCCGCACCCAAGCAAGAAGCGGTTTTCAGACCGCGAAGCGCAGGTGGAGCGGCCTCCCGCCCTGACTGTCCTCCTTGGAGATTGACTTTTACGTTGCCATATAGCTGAGTATCTTGCCTTGTTTTGTTATTGTTACTTGTTGCATTTTATACTTCTATATAGTTACTATTGCACAGCCATGAAGGCCAATGTATTCTGAATTGTCTTGTTCTTTGATGTATGTTACTTTTGTACTCAGTAAATAGTATGTGGTTTATTTTGCACAATGCACATGTCACTTTGGGATTTAGAATTTATTAGGTAAGGGTTTTATTATACACTATATACGGTTATTGATATTATTAATTTAAATTACTTTTGTGCCGGCACAAACACATTTATATATATACATATATAAAAAAATATCTTTTTTCTTCTAACATTAGGGGGGGTTTAGATTATATAGGGTAGATGCTCAGGCTTATACGTTTATAATATCTCGCTATATATATGGGCACTGTTAGGACAGGCGTTCATGCATTTTTTCAGGGCAGGTAGAGGCGGTTTTAATTCTGTGTTTTGTAGTTGTGGTTTTTAATATGTATGTGTTTTTGTATTAATTGAATAAATTGAGCATGAATTTATTTTGGTGGTGCTCCTTTTTGTGACCCTCTGGCTTTGCACCATTGGGTTAAATTTTGTCTTATATCATAGATTTAGTGAGCACGCCCATACTTATTAATCATTAGTGGTGCACCATATTAGTTCATTGATTTGGGATCAGATATCAATGTGAGTATTTAGTTTAATACACCGGGGGAATTCCCAAATCGGCAAGCTGGCACAGGGACTCCAGAGCCAGGTTACTGTATATTGGGATTGGTCCACTTTAAACTACACCAATGACTACTAGCAAATATCTGGCCTTCTTTATAGTCTGTATACCTATGTCTTCTCTTACCAATATAAATAATCAGAATAAATTAATTGCAGGTTATTAAAAACATCACCATAATTCATTTCATGTTTTTCAAGCCTTCGTATTGTTTACTGCACAACAATGCGGTATCATAATGCAGCACGGGTATTATTTTTTCCCTCTAGAATACAAGACAGGTCTTCTCTGTTCTAGAAAAGTAAAGCTCACTTATCTTCACCTGTCAATAGAATCTATCTGAACGTTCATCACATTCCAGCTGAAACGTTGACTCTCTTTATCTATGTCATACCAATTACCCAGCCTGAATCTCATGCAATGCCTGCCGGTGCCAATCCATGTGCTGATCGATGGCGCCCTCTGCTGCAAAACATAGAGACTGCAGCATAGGGTGATTTATTCTTTAGCTTCATTGCAGTTAGAAATTGTTAGAAACAGTTGGCAGCATTTTCGTAGCTCCATCTAAAATGTAATCTACAAGTCTATCAAAATAGACATATCCAACAATAGCTGCCGACATGCTGTTGTGCACATTATAGAAGAAAAGCCTGACCACTGTTGTAAACTCGTCAGGGGCCATTTCAGAAATCCACAAGAACCACTATGCTTGGGCAGTTCCATGAAACTACTAAAGAACAAGAGTGCCAGCCCTGACGTCTAAAAAAAGATGCCAAATTGGGATGCCCCACTGTGTGAAACCCCCCGGGTCCCAGCAAAACTCACCTCCTTTCTGTCTCCCTCACCGATGTAAATATTGGCGAACTCATCCCCAGCACTCTAAGCTGTGCTTGTGCTCCTTCCCCCAGCTAGGGACGCAGCTGCTTGTGTTCCCCCTATAAACAGAGTTGTTTGCCCAGCATTAAATATGCACAGCAAACGGCTCTGATTGGATGAGAACCTAGCCATGCGCCGTAGGACCAGGGAAAGGTGAGTTTGCATGGGAAGTCTGGGGACTTTTACACAGCAGGGCAACCTAAATGAGCAGTGTCAGACTGGCCCACCAGAGGATCCTGCAGTGGGCCCCAGACACTGGTCCAAGGCCCCCATTATGGCAGGAGGTCCAAGACTAACACAACATTTTTGCTATGCCTGAATTGTTTTGGGAGTTTGTTGCAATTTATATTGTACAACAAAATAATTAGGAGAGGTATTTGCAGCACAACTGAAGGTTGGCCCCCAAGAATGAGTTCCTCTGGTTGATCCCAAGAACGAGTTCCTCCGGTGGGCCCCAAGAATGCATTGGTCTGGTAGGTCCAAGGTATTCCGGTCCGATCCAGGATGCCCTGAGGGCAAGGTAAAAACCCCCAGGTTTTGTTGTGCTTTAAGTTTAATAAAATGTCTGTCCATCAGGGCAGTTTATAGGCAAAATAATGCTCAGTGCGGAATGGAAAAAAACATTTGCCCCCTCCTCACCCATTCTAAAGGGCTGCTGCTGTCCTATACCGGTATTTTGCTATACCTCTTCCCTAGAAGCAGGCAGTACCCCCTTCTCATGACATGGTCCAATATGGGGGCTATGAGGGGCCTGTCTTATGGCTTGCACCACTAACATTTGCCCTGACTTACGTCTAGAAAACAGGATGGCTGAGATAAAGTTGCCCCCCAATGGCCTTGACACCCAATCGCCTTGCTCGACCTTCCCTAGAAACAGCCCTTGCTGTCCATATAGCTCCACAGGAGCATGGCCAGTTGTGGTAGTAATTGTGCATATGAAAGGTGGGAAAGCTGATATTGGGGATAAATAGAGCTTGTTGTTTCCAAAACAGGGAAACATTCATGCCTCTAGAATCATAAAGACGTGGAGGCTGATTCACTACTACAGCCAGGTATTGCCAGATGAGCGCCTGTATAGCGGCGCTTAAAGGAACCGCTAGTAGACACTGTAAGCGGGTATCGGGCGCTGTAACAGAGCGTCTCGGTCGGTCTAGTAACCTGGCCGGCATTGATGAATGTGATGTGTGTTGGGCGCTGTAACAACAGTATAGCGCTGCAGCGAGTGAGAGGTAGTGCCAGCTCAGTGCGTCTGGCACTCGGAGCTCCACACCATATTTAACAAAACACTAGACACAAACACAGCATCGGCGCTCTAAAGCTGGGCACTGTAGCATAGAGCGCCAGACGCTGTGTGATTAAAGTCTGTTTTTGAACACATATCCACCAGTAACAAAGCGAAAACACATGGAATGACATTGTTTTAACACTGGGACAATAACACTTTAGTGCCAGACCTGTAATGACAATTCTGCATAAAAATATAAAAGTCCCAAAAATGTATAAAAGGGTTTGTTTCCCAAATACTAGCATAAATATTTCAAGACTACCTGTCTACTAACTGGTTGCATTTTGTAAACAAAGTCACTTTTTAAGCAAACTTTGCCTTTCGCGCGGGGGGGGGGGGGGGGCATCCCTTTTAAGAGTACCTGCCTACTTACCTTTTGTATAAAAAAGTCTGGTTTTCAAGTTTAAAGCACCCATTGCCTTTCATCGGGGGCCATTGTCAGTGCTACCACTTATCTTTTAGGAGTACCTGCCTACTAACCTTTTGCCTTTTGTATAAAAAAGTCTGGTTTTCAAGTTTAAAGCACCCATTGCCTTTCACCGGGGGCCATTGTCAGTGCTACCTACCACTTATCTTTTAGGAGTACCTGCCTACTAACCTTTTGCCTTTTGTATAAAAAAGTCTGGTTTAAAGTTTAAAGCACCCATTGCCTTTCACTGGGGGCCATTGTCAGTGCTACCACTTATCTTTAGGAGTACCTGCCTACTAACCTTTTGCCTTTTGTATAAAAAAGTCTGGTTTACAAGTTTAAAGCACCCATTGCCTTTCACTGGGGGGGGGGGGGGCATCCCGAATACTAGCACTTTTTAGAGTACCTGCATCTTTACCTTTTTTACATTTTGAACAAAAACCATGTTTTAAAACTGCCTGTGGTGCATTTAACTCTGACCAGGGGCATCCTGTGTAAGACCACCTGACAGTGTCTTTTTGCATTAGCTTTTAGCTACAGTGTCTGCCTATTTTGATCTAACTTTTCTACACACCTGCTGTTACAAAAATACTGTTCTAGGTGTAGTGTAGTGTATTCTTTTCCCCTCCTAAACTCAGTAAAAATGTCAGGCAGAGATGTGCCAGGATGTGCACCGAGGAGAGGCCTAGATTCATCAGGCAGAGGTCGCAGCAGACTAGGGGCGAGTGGCAGCAGGAGTCGCGGTGGGAGGCCTGATCTCCCGGTATCTGCTAGCGATCGAATCTCGACCAGCAACGCATCTGCCGTCATCGATTGGTTAACGCGGTCATTGAACTCATCACAAGTGACATCTGACACCCCCAGTCAACTGTCGTTAGGTTCCTCGGACACAACCCTGAGTTGGCATGGCCCGGGAGCATCCCCTGTCCTTCCATTGCCTCTGTTCTACGCCTCCCCCCTCCAGCGGACGTATCTTATGCTTTGGGTTCAGCTCCACTATTCAGTGAGGACGATGTGTTAGAGGACAGTCATCAGCTACTGCCCAGCCACGAAATGGAGGAGACATCCGCTGCTTCTTTCGCTAGGCAGACAAACACTGAGGAGGGAGTGGCATGGGAGATGGTGTGGCGAGCGTTCTGTCTCCTGCAGCACATGCTCTTGTGGAAACCGAGGAGGACATCGGTGACGTGCAGACACAACTCGATGATTATGATGATGATGAAGCCGATCGCACTTGCAGAAGGGGCTTCATTATCATCAGGAGTAGAGGGTCCCAGGTTGCCCCAGAGTCAGCAGCTGAGGCAACAAGGTGGTAGTAGGGTTGGCAGTCAGCAAGGTGGCAGAATTAGGATGTCTGAGCCACACGTGTCCGGGGTAGACTACCTGCTGCGCGGCAGGCTGCCTTCCCGGGAGGCATTGGAGCAGGGGTTCCTGGAGTTGGCAGCAGTAGCAGTGAATTAGTGCGGACTGTTGGAGGGAAAATTAGCTACTCGGCAGTGTGGCACTTTTTCATCAAGCATCCGCAGGAGGGTAACCTGGCCACATTCAAGATGTGTAGACAGAAGGTGAAGCGTGGCCAGGGCCCCAATGTTGGTACCACGGCCCTGCGGCAACACATGCAGCGTCACCATAAAGCAGCCTGGGAGAACTGAGGCTCCAAAGTGGGGGTCCAGCCTGCTGCGTCAGCTAGTGCCAAGTCCCAATTTCACCCAGCCAAGGCTCCAGCACCTCAGCTGAAGGTAGCTGTGCGTCATACCCATCCTCTGCCGCTCCAGATGCTCCTGCTCCTCCTACTAAAAGTCACTCATCCCACCAGCAATCCATCAGTGAAGCCATGTCCAAGAGACAACAGTATGCGCCCACTCATCCTACGGCGCAGAAGCTAATGTGCTCCTGTCCAAGTTGCTGGTGCTGCAGTCCCTCCCTTTTACGTTGGTGGACTCTGCACCTTTCAGAGAGCTGATGGCTAGTGCCGAGCCAAGGTGGAGAGTCCCAAGCCGTCATTTCTTTGCAAAGAAGGCAGTACCAGCCCTGCACAAATTTTTTGAGCAGAAGTTGGGCCAGGCCTTGAGCCTGTCAGTGTGCACCAAAGTGCACGGCAGCGCCGACATCTGGAGCTGTAACTATGGTCAGGGACAATACATGTCCTTTACGGCCCACTGGGTGAATGTGGTTCCTGCACAGCAGCTTGGACAGGTCACACCGCTTCGGGCCTCCACGCTCCCAGGCCATTTTGCCTGTCACAGTGTGCGACTCCGCTTCCTCGTCCTCCGCCGTCTCCTCAGCCTCCACTGTACGGTCAATTTCCCTTCAGCCTACCATGTGTGCAGGGCACGGTGGTGTCACGCTGTGCTTTACATGGTTTGCCTTGGCGAACTGAGTCACACAGGGGAGGAGCTCCTGAAATTCATTCATCAAGAAATCAAAACATGGCTTACTCCACGAAAATTGGAAATGGGAACCATGGTGAATGACAATGGGAGTAACATCTTGTCTGCGCTGCGACAAGGATGCCTGAGCCATGCGCCCTGTATGGCACACGTGTTCAACCTAGTTGTCAAGCATTTTCTGAAGTCGTCCCCCCATCTGCAAGACATCCTAACAACGGGAAGGAAGCTTTGGATGCACTTCAGCCACTCCTACACCGCCAAGCACACCCTTCTTGAGCTACAGCATCAGAACGGTATCCCCCAACATAGTCTGATTTGCGATGTTTCCCCCGTTGGAATTCCACCCTACATATGTTAGATCGACTATACGAACAGAGAAAAACCATCAATGATTTCTTGATGATCCAAGCAGATAGGGGGACTCCCCTGTGTAACTTTAATGTGAACCAGTGGCAGCTCATACGTGACACCTCTTGTTTGCTCAGGCCCTTTGAGGAAGCCACTGTATTTGTCAGTTTCCAGGATTACGGCATGAACGACATGATTCCTTCATGTAATACAACACATGTTGGAAACCATGGCTGGTCAGGGCACTGGAAACATGGCGCATACATTTCACGGCCGCATAAACCCCGTGGGAGCTGATGAGGAGGAGGAGCACAGTGAAGCACAGCTTAGTTTTGGTGAAATTGGCGGTTTATCTAGTCATCTGACAGGGGAGAAGGAGCAGGAGCAGCCAGAGGAGATAGAGGGTTGTGAGGAAGGCGAGACAGAGGACCCAGACACACCGTGGCAGTATGCAGTGGAGATGAAGACAGGTAATCCCTCCGAGTCACTTGCACAAATGGCTTGTGTAGTGACCGCAGAATTGTCTCCATTTTTCAGCGGGATGACTTCTGGCTCTCCACCTTATTGGACCCTCGCTACCGGCACAAAATGGGGGCATTTTTTACACCCACTGAGAGGGAGGACAAACTGACCTACTACAAAGACATTCTATGTAGTCATTTGGCCGATGCCTATCTGCGCCATGGTCCATACTCTCGCAGGTCTGACTCGGGGGGACCTCTGCGCTCACCTTCCACTGCCATGGCTGCTGGGAGGGTGGCAGGAGCAGCAGCAGGAACTCCATCAGCAGCAGCCTCAGTCTTCAGTCGCTAATGAGTAGCTTTCTGCACCCGCATAGTGAGTCTACTCATGAGCAGCAGGAAGACCTGGAGCAGGTCGTGTCATACCTTGAAATGACCATGCCAACGCACCTTGAGGTTCCGCTGGTCTTCTGGGTAGCCAAACATGACTTGTGGCCGCAACTGGCAGAATTTGCCCTGGGAAAGCTGTCCTGCGTGGCCAGTAGTGTGCATCTGAGCGGGTCTTTAGTGCTGCGGGGGCCATAGTAACGCCAAGGAGAACTCGTCTGTTCACAAAAAATGTGGAGAGACTCACCTTTTCTGAAGATGAATCAGGCATCGATCAGCCAGGATTTCCACCCACCAATAGCTGATGCATGCGAGTAGCATGTATGGTAGCTCCTTCTGCTTCTGCCAACTCCAGGGTGTGTCTTTCAGGCAATATATGGGCTCCTAATGCTGCTGCCAACTCCTGGGTGTGTCTTTCAGGCAATATATGGGCTCCTAATGCTGCTGCTGCTGCCAACTCCAGGGTGTGTCTTTCAGGCAATATATGAGCTCCTTCTGCTGCTGCCAACTCCTGGGTGTGTCTTTCAGGCAATATATATGAGCTCCTAATACTGCTGCAAACTCCAATGTGTTTTTCAGGCAATATATGGGCTCCCTATGCTGCTGCCAACTCCACTGCATGTCTTACAGGCAATATATGGGCTCCTAATGCTGCTGCCAACTCCAATGTGTTTTTCATGCAATATATGAGCTCCTAATACTGCTGCCAACTCCAATGTGTTTTTGGCAATATATGGACTCCCTATGCTGCTGCCAACTCCAGGGTGTGTTTTTCAGGAAATATATGGGCTCCTAATGCTGCTGCCAACTCCAGGGCATGTTTTTCTGGCAATATATGGGCTCCCTATGCTGCTGCCAAATCCAGGGTGTGTTTTTCAGGCAATATATGGGCTCCCTATGCTGCTGCCAACTCCAGGGTGTGGTTTTCAGGCAATATATGGGCTCCTAATGCTGCTGCCAACTCCAGTGTCTCTTTCAGGCAATATATGGGCTCCCTATGCTGCTGCTAAGTCCAGTGTGTGTCTTTCAGGCAATATATGGGCTCCTAATGCTGCTGCCAACTCCAATGTGTCTTTCAGGCAATATATGGGCTCCCTATGCTGCTGCCAAATTCAGGGTGTGTTTTTCAGGCAATGTATGGGCTCACCTCAAGGCTCTGTAATTGTGCCGCTCTGGGACAGCGAATCTAATAGTGACGCCTCTGATCTGCATGTCATACTTCTTTACAATGTTATTTCACTAACCCAGCATGCATCCTATGCATGTTACAGCCAAGCAAAACGTTCTGCAACCCTATGGAGGCTCTCGGAAGCCCAGAAATAGTCGTTTTTAATAGCAATTCGGACCAAAACTAATTTTTCCGGAAATTTCGGCGAATCGGCCGAATCGAATTTTTCAAAAGTTTGAGAGGTCACACAATGATTTGATCTAAAAAGATAAAAAATTATTAAAAGAAAGCCCTGTTTAAAAATAAGAGAAATGTCCATTGAAATGTATGGGAGAGCGACAGGTAGCGACAGGTAATACCGCTTCCAGAGCGCCGCCAGGATCCGCTGAGCCATTTGTGATGATGAATCGGTCACTACGTGTCGCTGTAAGAGGTGCTCACCAGATTCGCTTTCATAAATGTAGTATTGCGTACTGCGGCCGGCATTCATCTGCCGCTACCTGTTGCTTACAAGGCACTAGCTGGCACTATCCCTTGATGAATAAAGCCCTCAGTGGGCTTCCTAGCTACTGCAATCTACCTCTGATCAGCCTCAGTTCTGTTTTATGGATGCATGTCTGTGTAAAGATTTCTAATGCCCATAAATAAAGATCTGCTGAAGCCATTCCAGCAGGCACCTTTTTTTACTGGCATTAGTCCTGTTGCAGAAATGTGATATCCTGGATGTGCCCCCAGTAGCTCCTTATTCTCTCATCTCTGAAAATCAGTTTTGGAATAGGAAAGGGGCCAGGGAGATTATATGGGAGGATACTTTGTTAAAATTGGTGCGGGTGCGTCTGAGATGCTCGGCAGCGCCCGCACTGCAACACCCAACACACTCTAACACAATTCTCATTATCAGCAGTATAGATTTAATGCTAGAGCAATGTCACACACAATATACATTCCATGTACAGTGGCAAACCAATAGTTAAATCAACACTTAATCCGTTAATGGAACAATAATTTAATATCAAATTTATAGTTATTAGTCTACTAGATTTGTGCACAAATTCCAAGTCTTTACTGTCTTTAAAGTGGACCAAAACCCAGGATTTTGACTATCCTGGGTCTTGGTCTTTGTCCCCTGGGCAGCCTTTATCAGGGATGCCCCGCTATGTGAAAGCCCCCAGGTTGCCCAATATCACTCACCCTTCCTTGATCCTACGGCGCATGTGCAGCCTCCCATCCAGTTAGCGCACTCCGATCCGCTCGAGCCCCTTCGTTCTTTAGCTCGTCTGGCGACGCATCCCCCGCTACCCTTTAACAGGGAGCATGCCTGTGCCGGCCATTCACAAGCGCCTAACGAGAATGCAGCTGCTGCTCGTCATTCGCTGTTGGACTGGGTACGAATGTGAGTTTTCGGGCGACCTGGGGGATTTCACACAGCTGGGCATTCCGAATCTGGATGCCCCGGGGGGAGTGAGTATGCCTGCCCTGGAGTCGCATAGATTTCAGAGTGGGTTTTGGTCCACTTTAAGCTGAGCAGCAGAAAAAAATTATAGCAGAGAAAAATTTACAGGGACCAGAAGTGAAGCAAGAGGATGAAAGTATAACAGCGGTAAACTAGGCCTTGATATAAGAAATCACTTTGACAGATATGACGTACTGTTCAATTCCTCTGAGCCGGCTGGACTAATCTTGGTTTAAATATAGAATGGTGAGCATCAAACACACTCTTCCTGCAATAATATACGGGTTGTCTCTTTAAGAACAACTTGTAAAGTTCCAGGCTGTGTTCCAGGCTGTGTTAATCAACTTCATTTTCTAAAGCTGCAGCAAAGGAACAATGATATTTCTCTAGAAAATGTATAACAGTTCTATTTCAACTTCTATAACTGGCTTGAGCTATGGGTACTTGTGTGTGCATGGTGAGATTTCCACTAAACAGATTAAAAGCAGAAGACACATTCACTGTCACCAAGTCTCTGAGCACACAAATCTTCCTCTTAGATCTGGCAGTTGCAATAGTTCCCTGGGTCCCTTAGCCAGCAATATAACTGTACATTGATTCCTAATCTGGGCCTGGTCAGTTTAGAAACAGGACAGTATAAGAGGTTACGCACAAATCCAGGTGAATAAAGTAAACTGAGAGGTCCGGTTATTCCACTCCAGCTTGCCAGATCTCCAACCACAGTGCAGGATTCACCAGATGGACATTCTCTATCCTCCAGGCTCTCCTCAGGAACAAGTCTCAGCTTGCCCAGCTCAGCACCCTAGAATTATGGGTCTTGTATTCTTTCCACCTTACCTCAACTCTCTAAGGATCCTGGGAGTTGAAAATTTTAGCTTTTCTTACAGCAGCCCTGGCCAGAGTTTGTTGTGGTTAGGACATCATTACAATGTTGCAACTCAGCCTGCACCTCTTTCTCTCCCCTGCTGACAGTATTAAACAGTCTGATATAGCAGATACTTATTATGGAGGCTTAGCAAGGGTCCTACACCAGACACACAGTGCCTGTTGTAATCCCCATTTTTTATTATTAAGGGTCAAGGCTGTATTTTTTTTTTTTAAAAAGGGAATGGCATTGGGGACACTGATGTGGCCCCTGACCTGCTGTAGGAAAAGTGGGAGGGTTAAAGAGAACTGGCGTGTAGCGATAAATAGAGGCTCTGTAAGGATGAGAGGTTACTTGGAGAGAGTGATATAGGAGGGGCCCATTGCCACACAGAGGTGGCAGTGGTGACTTGGAAGAACGTGGTGACATTCATAGTGCAATTATAGGTGAACTCTCTGGCACCATAACATAACAGTTTTTTGTAATTATGTTTAGGATTGATAGGCATTTAAATGGGGTGAGTATCGGGAATACGGTTAGGCTTTGGGACTGATGGGTGGGTGGATGTAATATATATATATATATATATATATATATATATATATATATATATGACCTATATATTTGGAGAGGTAAGGCAATCAGCATCTGTATTGTTAGCATGAGGCGATTGTTACATATAAATGGGGTGGTGTGGTGGAAGGACCTATGAGTAAAAGAATCTAGGGAGTTTGTGGAGACAGCGGGTATCCTGAATGAAAAATTTTAAATTCTGTACCTATTCATCATGGCACACAACCAGTTTACAAATCACTTATATGGCCCACGCTCTTCAAAAGCTTGAGCGCCCCTGATCTAAGCAATAATACACCAGGACAAATCACCCAAATTCCTGGACACACAAGGACTACTATGGATAGGAGGCATAGGTCTGTTGTCAGGTAAGTGATCACAAATAGTCTTTTTTCTTAGCTAGTTGGGCAGGTCCCTTTTTAGGGTCTAAATTTCTTTTCCTAGTGGCTAGTCTGTGTCCTTGCTCAAACCTTCTCATGTTAGCTAGAAATGTAAATTGCACTGATAACAAAATAAACTTTCCCCACAGAACACCTACAATGGCTGGCGGCCTTTTCTCCATTGACAAAAATTATTTTCAAGAGTTGGGCACATATGATTCTGGAATGGATATATGGGGCGGAGAGAATCTGGAGATGTCTTTTAGAGTAAGTATCATTGTAACAACTTTTGTTATTAATTATATTTAACTATTATATTTTAAATCTGTTCAGTCCAAATTAACTTAAACCAGACCAACATCCTGGCACAGTTGGAAAAGAAAGGTGGCGTTTTGGAGCTTCCTCTCCAGCATCTCAGCCATGCTGCTACCTGGATTCAACTGACATAACAGACAATGCACAGCCCAGCAGCACTTTGCAGTCGGCCTGCAAATGCATGAGCTGCCATCTTGTTTTTAAAATTTACCACAGCAAGAGTTAGAAAAGGGTAAAATAATTTTTATGCACAGCAATCTAAATTGTCCTGGGGAGGGATGCATATGAGCACTGTTTGTTGTGCTGGTCTGGTTTAAGTCGTTTTTGACTGTTGGTCTGCTTTAATGTCATGATCTGTGCACACAGTGAGATTTAACGTGCAAGCAAGAGTGGCATGGGCCAGACCCCTAGCCATGGCTTTTTTAGATGGAAGAAGAAATGGGCCTCTCATTTGGAGCGCTGGAAGTGAGAGCGCTTGTTAGGACAAGGCTGGTTGAGGAGGAGGGAGGGAGGGGTTAGCTAGGCCTGAATGGCAGCTCTGAGAGTGCCATTTAAGCCATCAATAGAGTGGGGTGTGGTCTGGACTAGCTTCTTGAGCTAGTATTGGTGGCCCACATTGGCAGGGTGGTGCTGAAGGAGCAGTTGAGGAACTATATTTTCTCATTCAGGGTGCGGAGCTGACAGAAGGCACAGTACTGAAGTTGCTGTTTATTTAATTTTAACCTTTTGCCTGAAAAATTCCTTTAAATTCAGCCCTAAACAGAATATTCGCGTCAAAACCATCCAGCTGTTTTTTTTTTTTTCTAACACCAGTAAATTGTCTGCAGATAACCATTAACTAAATAATTTATTTGAAAGTGGAAAAAGAAAAAAGAAACCCCCCCATTCTGAATTGATGTTAGAATAATTTACCAGAATATTGTATGTTTACAATGAAAGAAACTTTACCAGCTAGAGGTCCAGTTTAACAGAGTAATGAATTTTCATGTGAAATATACTGGTAATATACTGGTAATCCTCAAACTTTTTTGTCTGTATGTAATATTAGAGTCCCCTTTAACACAATAAAGTGATTCTAGAGTGGAAGTATTTCCCTATTTATTTTCATATAACATCTGCATATCAAGTCAAGGATATACACATATCAGCTACATTTTATCAACAAATGCAGAAGCCTTTGGTGGTTAATTAAGGCGATTGAAGAAAACTTCTTTATAAGGAATACATTTTTAGTCCACTATATTAAACTTAACATGGGTCTCTCCCTAAAGTACTGTAGCTTGCTCCATTGTTCGGTCTAGCAATTGCATGACGTGAAATATAGTGGATTGGAGGACAGTTGATTATTGTGAATTCTCAAATTGGGTTGAGGTAGTTTTTATCTTCCTTGGAGTTCAGAGTAGGAAGGTTTAAAGACGTCTAGAAAGCATAGTGATATATTTGTGTTATTTATCACTTTAACTTATTTTGTCTGGTTAGTGTCTATCCCCAACAAACTCTACAGTTATTATATACTCATTTTGTTTGTAAAAATATTGTCTAGGGCACTGTTTCTCAACTTGCGGTATGCGTACCCCAGGGGGTACAAGGCGTTATTCCACAGTACACCAACAGAGGAGTCTGGTATATTACATTTAACTCTAAATGTTTATTCCTTCTTGCTTTAAAAGTGCTACAAGCTATGTGACCTATATGTGACCTACTTATTTTGGTAACATTTATAATTGATCCCTTTGTTGGGGTACTTGGCATAAAAAGGTTGAAAACCCCTGGTCTAGGGGATAGAAAGAGTTGTTTCGGGTTGTCAAACCAAAGAAGGCTTTGTGCCTAAGGCAGAACAAAATCCAATGGGGCCAGCCGTGGATTCTGGATGTTTTCATGGCCAGACCTTCCCCTGGGGCATTCCAAATCAGGATGTCCCACTGTGTGAACACCACCCCCCGTTGTGCCGCACAGCTCGCCTTCCTCAAGGCTCCCTCGCAGATGTAAATATCAGACGGCTGCATCCCCAGCATCTTTGGGCTGTGTGCACTCTCCTCTCCCCAGCTATTTAGATTGGCTGGGTACATGGTGTGCACCTGCTGCTGGGGATGCCGCTGCTTGCCCTCCCAATTGCCACAAACAGAGCCCTTTGCTGTACATTACATATGAACAGCAAATGGCTTTGATTGAATGAGCATCTGTGCATGCGCCGTAGGACCAGGGAAAGGTGAGTTTTTCTATACGATCTGGGGGGGTTTCACACAGTGGGGCATCCCAAATTGGGATAGAAGTTCGTGTTCAGAAAAGCTGGTTGATGTGCTGCTGGTCTAGGGGCAGGGCTACAGAAAGATGGCCGCTGCTCCCATGAGCAAGGATGCTGGCAGCTGGCACTAGAAGTGCTGGCACTAAGAGTGTCTGGAGCAGCGGTCATCTTTCTGTGGGCCCGGCCTTAGCGGGTTTGACAGCCGGAAAGGCAAACCGCCGACCAGAGACCGGATTGCGGAGCTTAGGTAAGCTACAGCTGCTTCTTGCTACACCCACTGCATCTCCGCTCCCCCGCCCCCTCCACACACACCCACCCCCGGCATCACAATTTCTTTTTAAATTTTCTTTTTAAAGCCCTGATTGTGCCTCTGGGGGCCCCTTAAAAGATGGCCACCCTCCCCCGGGGTGGGTGAAGAGTGGGGGGCAGAGGGACCCCCAGAGGAAGAATCACCCCCTAAAGTTCATGTCCACATCGATTTCAATAGGGACTGGGTTGGGTTCGGGTCCAGGTCCGGGCCCCCGAACCTAACATTCATTCAAAGTTAGGCCGAACTTGCCAGCTCCGAACCTTGGGGGGTTCGCCCCAACACTACTCCTAAACTAAATCTCTATGACTAACATAATAATCAAATAAGGGCAGACAAAAACCATACAGCAACTGCAACTTACTGTTGCTTTAAAGCTAAATAATATTTTGTGTTTTCTGTAATTCATTTCCACAGCTCAGAGCAAAAGATACTCAGTAGAACAAAATGGCATTATAGCTGCTAACCGGGCATCAGCATCATTCAATTAATCTAAAATGTGATATTTCCCTGAGTTATAAATGACTGCCAGATTCACCTTTTCCACTCAGATGTGCATTTGTATTAAATTGGTTTTGCTTCACTGTATTGGATAAGCTTATTTAAAATAAAGCTGAACAGACAGCTCCAACAAGAGGAAAAACGTGCACTTTAATAAAATTTGCTATAAGGTATCTGAATGGAGGTCACCTACTGCTTTTCTCCTGTACGCTTGAAAAAGTGCTTCATTTTAAAGCTTATATACAATATATTGCCATTTAAACTATTGAGTACCTATAACATTCCCATGGTTTATATTTTGTGCTTGACTCTCCTTTATCTTTTGTTTGTAGTGTGTGATGACAATTATCTACCCAAGAGCTTTAAAGTGATTGTCCAAGCTATTAAAAAAAAAAAAGCTATGCTCACCTTTCTTCCCGCAGATGATGATCTTACCTGATTCTCAGATCAACACCTGAGCTGATCGAGGACAATGGTCACAAGCATCTCCACGACTGTGGGCTGCCCCCCATTTATGTGTCACAGCGTCCGCTCCATTGACTGCAATGGAGAGGGCGTGTCAACGAATGGCATCACTCTGATAGGGCATTTCTCTGACAGATTGTGGCATACGCCCATTACTGTGGAGGATGCTGTGACCAAATTATGCTCAGAAGGTGCAGAATTTGACAGCTAGATAAGATACACAGTGCTGGACAAGCCCTGATCATTTAACCCCCCAGCTCTGCTATCTAAGCACCACCCAGCTCTCCTCCCACCCTCAGTTTTGTCAACTGTAGACTGCTCTTTGGAGGAAAAGGGATATTGCCTTACATTTCATACTTCAGGTAATTTACCATCTTTGGAACCCTTTTGGCTACAATTGGGGGTAGGTATCTTCAGGTGGAACACAAGGGGATCATGGGGTATCCTTACCACTGGCGGTACAAGGGATCTTATGACTAGGTACATGGTTAAGCTGCAGAATAACCTGTTTCCATCCTGATCTGCTGCCATCTATATAATGAAGTGGATCAAAAACCTTTAACCTCCCAGTGGCCCCCACCAATCGCAGCTTTATTTGAAACTGATTTTTTTACAAATCCATTGTAGCCCTGTCCACCTGGCAAAAATGAGATCACTCATTGGCTGATCTGAAATATGCCAGTTGACTCGATGAGCCCTCTGGCTGAATCCCCAGCTTCCCACTAGACTGGGGTGCACTCTTGCCCTCAGCCCATCTGAATGGCTGGGTTCTGGAGCACACCTTAGATGAATGGAAGCCAGGTATGTGGCCATGGAGTGTGAAAATGCCAAGGGAGTTCCGTAAAAGGTTTGGGGGCGATCTGGGGGTTTCATATAGCAGGGTCTGCCGATGTGAGATTCAAAATGGTCACTAGTTGTGTGCATTTTAATTAGCTGACTGACAAACCCATATGTAACACCATGTGGTACTTGACAAACAGAGGCTGGGAACCCCCAGGCTAGAGGTATTTCTTGGGGTAACAATCTTTCTGGGTATTTTGCTAGCAGGCCACACTATGGGGATGCCATGTACATCTACTAACTTTATAAAATGAATTTGTTTTAATGCTTTAAATTATACTTTAGCTCTGCTGAGCTCCCTGCCTTGGGACATCCTGATTTGATTGCCCCTTCTTATCGGCCCCCTAAGATACACCAAAAAGAGGCCTTTAGTACTCATCCTTTCTGTATCCTTTGTGGCTTGAACTGCAGCCTTCTCCTCCGGCTACCAGCTGGCTGCCAGAGGATTGTGTGTGGTTTTCTTTTAAATTGTTTAAGCTAAATCTGCCAAGTTTTCAGTATCTGCCATTACAGGTTTGCTTTAGGTTAATTAGTGACAATTAAATTTAATGTCCTTTGCTAAAAAATGTGAAAAAGTACTGGTATGTAGAACTGAAATCAAATAATTGCATAACATTTTCCTGCAAGTTTACAGTCATTAAATATGTATCCATTTATTTTGACTTGTAGATCTGGCAATGTGGTGGTTCACTTGAAATTGTCACCTGCTCGCATGTGGGTCATGTCTTCCGGAAAGCTACTCCCTACACTTTCCCCGGAGGGACAGGTCACGTGATCAATAAAAATAACAGAAGGCTGGCAGAAGTCTGGATGGATGAATTTAAAGATTTCTTTTACATTATATCCCCAGGTAACTGTCCTTTAACAATACAGAGGCTCACATGGCAGGCAAGAAGAGATATGGTGAAACTAGTACCATTTCTATGCAGATCATATGGGGGGGGGGTTTCCAACCACATTGAACATAACTAAGCGTATACATTTTCTTCAAGCTAGCAAGTGTCAGTTTTGCCCTAATTTTGTCTTCTAAGGTTACTGCCAATTTTCCTGATTTTTTATTTTACTATTGCATTTAATATTTTTGGCATCAAATCTCCGCCCCATTTTTAAATGATGATTAAGCTTCCACTTGGACTTACTAGACCTAGATGTAGTTTTCTCACAGACGGTATCATGGTTTTCTCTAGAATTTCCTTCTATTTTGTTGGCTCAGATGATAAGTCCCAGTCAAAGGGCATGTATTCGGTCTACCAAGTTTTAGATTCAAATGGTCAGGCAACGGCATATTCACAGTTTAAGGTATGTAGTGAAGCTTTGGAGGCCAATCAAGGTCGGGCAATGTGAAATTCAGAGGCAGCACTGCCTACTTTATGGACATTGTCAGGACTTCATGTATAGTCATTCAAATGCTGATGGACATTCCAATAGTTGAAATATAATTTTTACTTTTATAGTACAGTACAGAGCAGGCGTTGGCCCTGGGCGTATCTGGGCAGATGCTGGGGCCCCTGCACCTTGGGATGGCCCACCACACTCCCTCTATCCTAGGTAACTACCATGCAGGACATAAGGCATTGCAGTAACCAGAAATAAGGACTGTTTCTTTCTTTTTTTTTCTTTATTTCCATATATTCTGTTCTTTCTGTCGTTCCTTTTCTCTCTTTTTTTTCAGTCAGTCCTTCTATTTTTTTTTCTCTTTCCTTCTATCTCTTCTTTTTTTCTCCCATTTCTTCTCACCCCTTTCTACTTTGATTCTGTCATTCCTTTCTTCTTTTCTTTCCATTCATTTCTTATATTTTTTATTTTTTTCACTCTACTCTCTCTTTTTGTCATTCTATTTATCTTTCTTTCTTTATTGCCTGCTTTCTTTTTTCTGTCATTCCTTTTATTCTTTTGTTTCTTTATTTCTCATTTGTTCTGTCATTCTCCCTATACTTTGTCATTTCTTCTATTTTTTTTTCTTCTTATTCTTTGGCAGTATTCACTATACATGCAACTTTATCACCATGTATGGAGTATCACACCACATCACAAGGGGCCCATTGAGACTCTACTACCCAAGGGCTCGAATAAACCTGGAGCCGGCCCTGGTACAGTTGTTAAAGTAATAAGACGCACCTAAGATTTGGAGGAGGAAAATAATAGGCAGTGTGGCATCCCCCCTCCTATTCCCCATAGGCAGTGTGGCATTCCCCCCTCCTATTCCCCATAGGCAGTGTGGCATCCCCCCTCATTCCCCATAGGCAGTGTGGCATTCCCCCCTCCTATTCTCATAGACAGTGTGGCATCCCCCCTTCCATTCCCCATAGGCAGTGTGGCATCCCCCCTCTCATTCCCCATAGGCAGTGTGGCATTCCCCCCTCCTATTCCCATAGGCAGTGTGGCATTCCCACCTCCCATTCCCATAGGCAGTGTGGCACCTCCCCCTTCCCCATAGGCAGTGTAGCATAGGCAGTTTGGCATTCCCCCCTCCTATTCCCATAGGCAGTGTGGCATTCCCCCCTCCCATTCCCATAGGCAGTGTGGCATCCTCCCATCCTATTCCTATAGGTGGTGTGGCATCCCCCCTCCCATTCCCCATATAGAGAGTGCGGCATTTCCCCCCCATCCCCTTATTCAGTATGGCATTCCCCCCTCCCATTCCGATAAGCAAAGTGGCAGAAAAAATATATAATTACATGAATGCTGTCCCCACTCTGGCTTCCAGCGCTGCCACTGCCTCTCGGGCCGGCACGCTAACACAAGCACTCTGGTGTCAGCCCGTGCCGGGCCGAGAGGGGGGTGGTGGTGCTGGAAGCCAGAACGGGGACAGCGGACAGAGTTCATTTGCCTGCCTTCCCACCAGTGCTCGGCTGGTCTCCTGGTGGCCACGGCCCGTGCATGAGAATTATGTAAGTATACTTTTTTAACATATTTTTTTTTTTTTTACATTCACCCAATAAAACGCACTGACATACCCCCCACACACACACTTCTGGGGAAAAATAGTGCGTCTTATAGGGCGGTAAATACAGTACTGTATGTACAGGAACCCTTTTGAGTCATTTTTTAACATCATCACAGCTGTTGCTCACTCACTGTGTTGGGCTGAGGTGAAACTAAATGCAAGTCCTAGCGCAGACATGAAATAGGGCAACAGCAGAGCATTTAGTAACCCTAGGATGGAAATATGTGACTGAACTGGCTACAATGACATAACTAAATACAGAACCAGGCAATGCAAAAGGCTCTGACTCTTTGGCTGCAATGCCATATTAGCACAAATCGGATAAATAGGGTGGAGAGAGAGCTCTGGTGGGACCCCCTGACCTCACTGGTCCCGCTATGTGGCCGCTACCTATTGTATAAACCCCCTATAGTTACACTCCTGGTGTTGGGTACCTGTGCACATTGTAGAAACATACAGTATTTTAGTTTTGCTAGCATTTGTAATAACATCCAAAAAGTCACACAACTGTACACAAACTCTTTCAAAATAGAATGGATGAATTATTGTCAGGCCTGGGTAAATCTTCAGGCTTGTGAGGCCATAGCTGTGGTCACTGTTAGGTGTCTCTGAGAAACCACTAGCACAGACTAAGAACAGGGGCACAGACCATGAACAGTAGAATAGTACCTGGGTGGTTGAAAAACCTCATACTATTGAAAAACCTAGCTATCACTTGTTAAAAACATGGACTGTTAGTTAACATAGATTGCAATGAATGTAAAAGCGAGGTAGCCACGACAAGGTCATCCAATTTATACCCCGTCCCTAAAATTACTAAGCCTAAAAGAGTTTGTGCAGACATTGCTACTTATTTACTTGTGTGTGCACAAGCAATGCAATACATGAACCAGCCTGTCTAAAGACATTGCAATAGCGTAACTTGCTTTCACACACACAACGACTCCCTGTTGGCTAGTTGGACTCCCTGTTGCATTGACCTGAAAATGAAGCAGAAAAAGGAAGGTAGGATGTGCTCATCCAGTCAAATGGTGAACAGGTGAGTGTGGTCACAGGCCAAGAGCAGGAAGTAATGTATTGAGAGCAGAAGGGCAGGTTCAGTACTAGGCCTAATCCCAGTACAGATTATGGAAGACCAGAGACTCAGTACAGAAAAGGCTTAGGCCCGGTAGCAGGACAGGAGAGCAACAAGGATAGCTGAGGGTTGATGGTAATACAGAAACACAAAGACACTCAAGCAATTTAATTGCTTTCTTTTTTTTTTTTGACTGGAGGTCTGATTTAAGAGAGAATAGAAGTTATAGATGGATATGAGAGGCATAAAAAAATATATTTTTTGCACAGTCAGAGTTAGAGGCCGATTCATTAATAGCGCCAGGTAGCGCCAGATGAGCGACTGTAGCGTGATTTTTTCAGCGCCAGCCAGTATTCGCTGTGCTTGGCCGGCCTTAGCTTGATGACAGCAACTCAGTCGGTGTGCGGTAATGTTGAATACGGGCTTAGGGGTCGCTGTTTCACAGGTTCAGCGTTGTATGTGAGCGCCTGACAACGAATGGCCAGAGCGAACGGCTAGCTTCATATTCATTAACAAATCACGCTCCGAATGTGCTGTCGCTGTCCATTCCTTGTTTTAACCCCAGAGCGCTGGCGGCGATGGGTGTTAACTAGTTTTTAACCCCTAAACAACCATATTTTTGGAATGTAACATTATACATGTTTATAGAATCATTTTGTAATATGAATACATTAATATCAGACCTGTTAGATCAATTCTGCACAAATTATTTTTAAAATTTTTTTTGACTTAAAAATAAAACCTAACATTGCAGAAGTGGTCTCCGAATTTTTGACATTAAAAAAAAAAAAAAAAAAAAATTAATACCAATTAATTATGATTAATTATAGATTGCTCCATTGAAATGCATTGGACATCGCCAGGGAGCGACAGCTCATACCTGGCGCTGTGAGGGAATTTGCAGCGGCGCTGTTCGGTCCAGGCGGCTTCATGATGAATGCCGCGCTAGCCGTCGCTCTCGCCGGCGCTAGCCTCATTTTGCTTGATAAATGCGTCATTGTGACCGCCGCCGGGCGTACTTGAGTCGGTAGTCGCCGTTAGCTGCCGCTACCTGGCGCTCGTCAGACACTACCTGGCGCTAGCCCGTGATAAATAAGGGCCTAAGTAAATATGGGTAATAATTTTGGTCATACGTTTTCATTCATGTGTTATTCATTCATGTGTGACATGTTGGTTTAAATCCAGGTACAATGATTTGGCACATGCATCGCAGGAAATTGTTATGCATGGATATAAATCATCTCTGTGCTTTAGATTAAACGGGGTTTCCTTTGTTAGTTTAGAAAGCCTTGCTTCTACAACAGAATCATGTTGAACTGCAGTGCAGGGCTCCTGCAATTTTCAGTCAATTTGTGACAGCTTTTGCATAATTTTGGGTCTTAATTACTGCAGGTTAAATAGAGTTAACACTATTTTGAGCAGCCTGCGGAGGTATGCCTTATTAATGAGTAGTTAGCCAGAAGAAAATATTTAAATACAATTAAATGTACAAGTCAGTGCGCGCTCAGTCAAGCTGAACTAGAATTTATAAATGTTAATGCCTAGAAATGTCTGCAAGCGCCATATTGTTAACGCTTCATAACAAAGACAGCTGCGGCATGCAAGAGGACTTATTCTCATGATATATATATAGCCTCCCCTACAAAGGCAGATTCGAATCTGTGAGGGGCTCTGGGTATAACATTTTGGGGGACCCCCTTGCACAGATGGACCCATTGGTAATGTAGCATGTAGCTACTGCACTGTATGGTCAATTATTACAGAAATGAATACTCACCTGAGCTGCTAGCGAGAAAAAAAATTAGGATACCACCCCCATATAGAGCCATCCATTGCTGTAGAATCCCCTGCTGTCTTCTGATGGTAGTGTGGCACAGCATGCAAAATTCTCATGGAAGTAAAAAAAAATCACTTTATGAGAAAAAGGCACAAGGATTTCACTGTTGCTGAATCACCATCTAGCAAGACAGTGGAAGTCGATGGCCCTTTTTTACTCAGGGCTGGCCTTAGGCTTAGTGGCACACATGGCAATCACCTGCTGATGCACCCACTGTAGCCAATAAGCCCAGCAGTCTAGTCCCTTAAGGGATGTGGAGTGCCCTATAGGCACCAGAACCAACAGCTCTGAAAGATTCTGCAGCTGGCAGGAGCCCATGGGACAAAGTCATATGACATGCTGGGGGGGGGGATCCAAAATGCTGGATCCCCCCCCGCACATAACCCCCCAAAACGTCCATAATCCTTACCTTTACCTCGAGCCTCCACGGGGGAGCTGGCTGGTGTTCATGTGGGTAGCGACCTCTGTCATTCTGTTCTGGCCGCTGGAATGGCCTGCCCATGTGAGCGCCAGATAGCCAAGCACGGCACTGGTTTCCCGGCGGATGACAGAGGTTAAGGTAAGGATTGGGGGTGTCCCGGGGGGGGGGGGTATGATTCCAGCATTCTGGAGCCCCCCGCTTTTGGTTTTTGAGGTTATTGGTCCACTTTAACGTTAAGTTGTTTTTTCGCCCTGCAGGGGGAGGGGTCAGGATGTGGGGGGAGGTTACTATAGATTTTAGTGAGTAGTGAATTTGACTTTCCCCTGGTTTTGTTCTGGTGCCCAGGGGCATCCTAAATATGGATGCCACGCAGTGTGAAACCCCCCAGAACACCCAGTACAACCCTTCTTCTTCTCTCTTCCCCGCTCCTACATTGCATGCATGGGCATGCAGCCAATCAGAGCCACGTTTAGAACCTTCAGCAACAGCTCTCATTGACTCATTGATGGTGCACGCCCCCGTCTCAGCCTATGTGAATGGCAGGGGGGATCTCGCACGCTGCCAAGGATGCCCCATTGAAAACAATGAAAGCCATCTGCCAAATAACATAAGGGTCGATTCATGGTCATGTGTCTAAAAAAACCCAAACCAAGTGGCAACAATTCTGCATGCTCCTAGGTGCCTGATTCGTGGTTTAGTGCAAGCGCATGGCACATGTGCGAATCGTACCAAAGGTCTTGTGCTCAGAGCGAGTGCAAAATTCCTTTTCAGGCACCTTCCGCCTAAATTTCTGCTGTTTTGAAGCGCAAATGGTCCTGCCCCATGCGCTTTTGGCTGGCAAAGCCCTTAACTGGCCCCGATGGCTCCCCATGTTTCTCCCCTTTATTTACTGTTTCTCAATTGCAATTTTGTCTCTTCAGCTTCTGTGTTTTAGGTGAATCTCTATTCTCCATTTCAGAGTGTATTTCCTGTCAGGTGACTCAGGTGACAGGGAATAAACTCCAAAATGGAGAATAGAGATTCACCTAACATACAGAGGCTACAGAAAGAAAGAAAGACAAAAAAAAACTTTACTCAAAGACATCAATCACATGTAAGATTAATGCCTCCGGTCCTATCATCCCTTACTCACACCATAGCAGTAGATTGAATACATTAATCTTTTTTGTGACTAGTGACCGACACATACGCACATACCTTTCCTTTCCTTGGTAACTGCTGCCAGAGGTCCAGTGAAAATCCTTACATCAGGTCTTCCCCTTGTTCACTGTGCAGGAGTAAATCATCTCACACCAACATTAACATTGCAGCTTTCAGGAAGAGCAGCATCCATCTTTCTGTAGCCTAAAACTACCACTATCCTATAGATACTGAGACTGTGTCAGGCTAAACTTGTGGGATCTTTGGTCACCCTACACTTGAACCATCAGCTCAGCTCTTACAGCTCAACATGGCCCTGCATGACACCCCTAAAATGCCTTCTGGGGGTTGTGCCCTGTGTGATGGCACAGCTGGCGCCCCCCAAAGGCCATTGACTTTCATTTCTAGCTGGTGATTCAGTTATAGCGAAATTCTGAGGCTTGTTTTTTTGTGATTATTTTACTAGCATGAAAATGTGTTTAAACTAAATCGAGGCCATATACATCAAGAGAAATAATAGTATAGAATATATCACTATTCGCTATTATAAAAATAACAATTGTCACAGATGAATTACAAAACAAGGATGCTGTACTCCTATATTTACATATAAAGGGTATAGGCTAATTTAAAAAGCATTCATTTATTTCACAAATACTGATATAACATTAAAGGTCCACTCTTCAATTTTCTCTGAAGATTCCCAGATGTTGGATGTAAGCATCCTCTGTGACACAGCAGATGTCTACACAATACTCTACTTCTTACCACATCCATAACCCATAACAGCATAGCCAGGTCAGCTGTTTGCCATATTGCCTTTCTGTTATTTTAACTGCTGCCTGTCTCCTTAAGCACTTTTACTCACCTTGCTTTGCTGTGATAGTGAGATGTTTCTTTAGTCATTTGGGTCTGGAAAAATCTCTAAATAAAAAAAGACAATACGAATTTTCTAACCATATTGAATATCAGTGCCTCTAGTGAAAATTTCGTAAATGGCAAACCTTGAAAATTGGAATTTTACTCTTTCACAATCAGATCAGCATTTATAAAGTAAAGTGTTTGTGCAGTCTCACACATTCCCCAGCTGAATGCGGTGCTTTACTTTCTGCCCTGGGTCACATCGCCACTTTCTTAGCTTGTAAACCTCGCTGTAGACTTGATATCAGCAACTACTTCCTGATCAAAGGGCGAGTCCCCTCACATCCAGCCCCCAATCAGCTCAGCAAAGCAGAAATGCAATTTCTCATAGCCTCCGCCTCCTCCTCTGTGTAGCCTGCCCCTCTCCCTTCCTGCTCCCTTTTGCCCGCCCCATCCCCTGTGAAGCTGCCTCCTCCTCATTGGCGCTGGCAGCAGTGCTGCTTGTAATAGTAATGCAGGATATGTAGCATGATGGTGGCTCGCAGCTGTTCCCACTCTGTACTGCCATCTCGGCACCCCTGTGACATGCACCGAGAAGGCAGCACAAAGCAGGGACAGTGAGAGTAGTGCTGGAGGCAGCCATCATGCTGGATGTGCTGCAGGAATGTGAGTTTCCCCACTGCTCCCCCCTCTTCCCTCCCCTTTGCCCGGGTATTACAGCCCCTCCGCTGCTGCTGCCCTCCCTCCTGCCCCTCCGCTGCTGCTGCCCTCCCTCCTGCCCCTCCACTGCTGCCCTCCTCTTACCCCACGCATAGTTACTTACAGCTCAGCTGAATGCAGACTCGCCCTGCATTCAATTAGTGTATGGCATTGATCCTGGCTATCGTTGAGCAACCCTGAACCGCAAAGTTCCCAAGTTCCCAAACCCAAACATAGACTTCAGCCTATCAACCAGCTTAACCTAATTTAACCAAAATGGCCATGACTGAGGACACTGGCAGCAGCTAGCAGCACTTCTAGTGCCATTTACCAGTGTCCTCACATTGGGGGCAGCCATCTTTTTGAAGCTCCTGTCGTGGCCATATTGACTGACGCCTCTCTGACGATCAAACCTGCAATAAAAAAGTAGTAGTAGTATTCCAGCACTTTATTTCTATTTTACTTCTTTATTTTAAAAAAAATCAAAAGGTGAAAGCAGTTTGCTATCACCCAATGCTGCAATGCATTTAAGGATGCAAGACCCTCTTTATCATGCATCATTCTTTTTTTATCATTCTTTTCTATTTACTCTGTATATTGTAGGGGCGTGACTGCCAAAAAGGGCAGATAAGGAGCTATATTTCGGTTATCCAAGGCTGAAAGCTCCATGAAAGGGTTCAGCAATCACACACAGTTGGTGCAGGATCTGGCCTTGAGCAGACAGAGCTGTGGGTTGCTCTGAGAAGCAGGTTGCTCTGGCTGGTTGTGCTGCAAAAGCCTGCAACCAGATTACCAGGGTGTGCTACAGGGCCCACAGATGGTGGTGCCCAGAACAGGCTGAGTACCCGAGACCTGCCAGGAACGTGACAGGGTCCAAAAGCCACACCCTGAGTGCATGTTGGTAGAAACACCCACCCTGAGCTCTTTTAAGCTTTCTTCACTACAAAGTTAAAGAGGAACATCAGACCTGCTAATGACTCTCAAAACATCCCCCCCCTCCCATTTTGGATGTTGGCGTTATCTAAAACCTTAATCCTGCTGCTATCCTCCTCCCTCCATGATGGATGGTAGTGGCTCTAGCTGTACTCACCCCTCCATGAGTGGCTGCCGAACTCTCACGAGAATTGCACCAGTGCTATTGCAGCTTATGCCTGCGTGAGATTGGCGGGGCAGCACAGTGCCTTCAGGGAGGCTAAAGGGTAACAAGATGGTGCTACCCTCTATAAGGTGCTGAGGGATCAGAAGGATGGTGGAGCACGATGTGCCCGGAATGTTGAGTGAAAAAAAGGCCAAAATAAAAACCAGAGGGAAAGGGGGCTAGGCAAGCCAAGTTTGGGGCCTTTTTAATAACTTCCCAAACTTTCTGTTTCTAGTTAATATGGTCTCACTATATATTCCGCTTTAATCTCAACCTTTTCTTTTTGCTCCAGCTTAATCTATGTAAAGTCAACCACTGTAGTAGTGTCAAATAGTAGTAGTGTTGAATAGTGCCCATCCATGGTTACTTAATTAAAGAGACACTCGGCAGATATCTCAGTGATTTATTAAAAAAAAATAAAATGGTGATTTATTTTCTGGACTTTATTGATCAAGTCACTCCTTCTGCCTCCTAAGTGCATATTGATTGGTGCCCGGAGGAGCGCTGCACAAATGTTTATCCATAATCAATGAAAATGAAACCTCCGTTACCCAGTATAATTGTGTGTCCACTGTCTAAATTAGCACTGTTGTTGCTTTTTTTTAATTTTTTTTATTTATAACATGAGCTATGTATAGAAACGGTCATCAAAGTCAAGAGAATACAGTTCCTATGAAAATAGTGGATATTTATCCACATTTTTTTCTTTTATAACCTCCATCATCTTTTTTCAGATTTTCTCCATCACCCTCTTTATTAAAGTGGACCAAAACCATCTCCTGAATCCCTCTTTTTTGTGTAAGGCCACGTCTGCCGTTACTGAATGGCTTAAGTAGCCACGTTCAAGCCTAGAGCGATGCAGGGCATGCCCCGCCAATTACGAGAGGGGCGGGGAGGCCGATTCATTAATAGCGGCAGGTAGCGACAGATGAGCGCCAGTAGCGTGATTTTCACAGCGCCAGCTAGTATTCGCTGTGCTTGGCCGGGGTTTGCTTGTTGACAGCGACTCAGTCGGTGTGCGGTAATGTTGAATACGGGCTTAGGGGTCGCTGTTTCACAGGTTCAGCGTTGTATGGGTGCGCCTGACAGCGAATGGCCAGAGCGAACGGCTTGCTGCAGATTCATTAACAAATCACGCTCCGAATTTTTTCGCGCTGTGAATTCCTTGTATAAACCCCAGACCGCTGCCGGCGATGGATTTAAAATCGTTTTTAACCCCCAAACAACCATATTTTTTGATTGTAAAATTATACAAGTTTTTATAAACATTTTGTAATATGAATACATTAATATCAGACCTGTAATATCAATTCTGCACAAAATCATTTTTTTTTTTTTACCTTAAAAAAAAAATCCTAACATTGCAGAAGTGGTCACAGAATTTTTGGCCTTTAAAAAAATAAAAAAACCATTAATAGCAATTAATTATGATTAGTTAAAGATTGCTCCATTGAAATGCATTGGACATCGCCAGGGAGCGACAGGTCATACCTGGCGCTGTGATGGGATTAGCAGCGGCGCTGTTCGTTGCAGTCGGCTACATGATGAATCCCGCGGTAGCTGTCGCTCTCGCCAGCGCTAGCCTCATTTAGCTTGATAAATGCGTCATTGTGGCCGACGCCGGGCGTACTTGAGTCGGTAGCCGCCGTTAGCTGGCGGGACCTGGCGCTCGTCAGACACTACCTGGCGCTATCGCTTGATGAATAAGGGCATAAGGGCATAAGATTCCATTCAGCTTCCTTAGCCACTCATTTATATGCACTTCTTCCAAAGAAGCTGATTGGATAAATATAAGGGACACCCAGCTTTTTTTCAAATATAATATAATATGCCCCAGAGACAAAGACCAAAACCCAGGTGGTTAACTAACCACCCCTGGGGCATTCTGATTTGGGATGCCCCGCTTTGTGGAACCCTGCCAGTTATATCACGCCGATGATCACAGACAATGACAGCATCTCCTGCATCTCTCTAGTATGTGTGTGGCTGCATCCGCCGTAGAGTAACTAAGGGGGTTATTCATGAAGGGAAAGCCAGGTAGCGCCTCGTAGCGGCAGGCAGCATCTGGTGAACGCCGGGCGCTGTATGCAAAACCACATTTATGAAAGCGAATCTGATGTGCGACTCTAACAGCGCCATGTAGAGTCTGATTCATCATTACAGGTGACTCAGTGTATAGCGCCAGCGCTCTAGCTTCCAGAGCGCCAGGTATTCCCTTTCGCTCTTCCATACATTTCAATGGATGTTCCATTCCATTCCATTCTCTTTAAACAGGGATTTTTTTTCTTTCTTTTTTTCCTATCAAATAATTGTGTGACCTCTCCTGGCCTAGAAAAAGTCATTTTTGTAAACTTTGTTGATTTTTTTTTTTTTTTTTATGGAGAATTGTCATTACAGGTCTGGCACTAAAGTGTTAATGTCACAATGTTCCAACAATGTCATTCCATGTGTTTTCGCTTTGTTAATCACACAGCGCCTGGTGCTCTTTGCTATAGCGACCAGATTTAGAGCCCCGACGCTGTGTGTGTGTCCATTTTTGATGTGTGGTGTGTATGGTGTGGAGCGGTGAGAGTCGGTCGCAATGAGCTGGCGCTACCTTTCGCTCCCTGCAGCACTGTACTGGTGTTAGAGCGCCCAACATACATCACATTCATCAATGCAGGCCAGGTTACCTCAGCGACTGAGGCGCTCTGTTACAGCACCCGAAACCCGCTTCCAGCGTCTACTACCGGTCGCTCTAAGTGCCGCTATACAGACGCTCATCTGCCGATACCTGGCGTTAGTAATGAATCAGCCTCCACGTCTGACTGGTTAAACCCTTGAAAGAGTATCAACACTCCCAAGACTTGCTCTACCTCGAAGCTGGTCTATGTCTATATGAAGCATCCTGAATCAGGATGCCATGCTGAGGGAGCCCCCCCCCCCTCCCGGATCGTCCGATCCATTCACCTCTTCCACAAGCCATCTTCACAACTCAATCGCGTCCCCAGGTTTCCTCTAACTAGGCCATTCTGAATCACCTGGCGCAGGCACACCCACAGTTAGAGGCATTCCAGGGATGTGACCGGTGGCACTCGCACTATTCAGATTTCCTTTCTGCAATTAGATCAGTGCAGTAAAAGATATTTGAATGAAATGAGTGCCGCTGATTGGCTGAGCGGCCTGCACATGTGCTCTGGGAACGAAGAAAAGATGAGTTTATGGCTGATCCCAGGGGGTTCACACAGTGGGGCACCCCAAAAAGGAACATATAGAAAGGTTCCTGGGTGTTTGAAACATTCCTCCAACAACTTGGCACATTTTGGATTATATAAACTTTTATATCTCACTGCAGAGAATGTTTTCTAACCACAGAAATGCTCTGTTCTATTGAAATAATAATAATAATAGAAAGTCTCCTGCTGTGCTAAATAATTTCTCCTCCCTCACTTCTGGCTGCTTTTCCTCCTTTTAAGTGGACCAAAGCCCGCCCGGGCATCTATAAGGTTCCAACCAAAGCCGTAATTTGGAGTTTATAGTATTAAAGGGGTAGTAAATGAGCTGGTTATATTAGGGACATTGGGTATTGGAGGTGGGCTGGGGGATAGGGATACAGTAGGGAGCGGAAGAGGAATCTATTAATTCTGGCACAGCTATGGTTGTGATGAGCAGCCCAGCTGGCCCTAAACCATTGCGGTCCACCGGGAATTCTCCCTATGCTCCCTATGGCCATGCCACCCCTGGCTTGACCCTTTAGGTGTGTATAATGGGCAGCCAGCAGGGTTTCACACAGCGAAGCAATTTTTCAGCCCTAGAGTATTATAGACTCTAGGTCCGGGTTTGGGTCCACTTTAAAGTAAAAAGAGATAATTAATTGTTAAAAAGTACAATTGCAATTAAAAAGTTTTAAACTGATGGATCTAGCTCCATTACCGTGTCAGGTCTGTGGCTGGCTTGTCAGTGATGGACAGTCCACAACCAATAGCTGACCACCTACAAATCTAATTTAATTTCTTACTGAAATACAAAAAAACAAATGATTCACGTATTTTTGCCATCTTTGTAAAACACAATTGGGAAGAGTGAAGGAAGAGCGCCATCTGGTGGAGTATTTATATTTCTTGCAAATCTCACTTACAATTGAAGGTTAAAAAGAAAAGAGAAGCCACACAGACCAGAGGCAATGCTGAGTTGGGTCTTAATTCAGTAAACTCAAGATAAGGGTCAGTTCATGCAGTATTTCAGAATAAGGCATGATATATTTATCTAAAAATGCAGATATATTGGCTGTTAAAGTGGAATAAAACCCAAAAGTGCCAGCCCTGAAACCCGGCTGCTGGCCTTCCCCCTGGGACATCCCAAATCAGGATGCCCCACTGTGTAACACCCCCCGGGGCAAGGAAAACAGCCCCATGAAAGTCAAAATCCTGGGTTTTGTTCGACTTAATAAATAAATCTCCCATGATGGTAAAATGCTCTATTGAGTGTATCATTTAAACCAGACCAATAGCCATACACAGTTGAAAAAAAACCCCCTTCCCCATCTGCATGCATGATACTGTCAGCACTTACATTTGCTCCTGCACCCACTTAAAGCTAAGACTTTACTAATTTTGTCCTGGTTGCGGCCATTTTGGAGCAACCCTGAGGCTTCTTTCCCAGCTTCCCAGCTGCACTGATAGGCTCATGGTCGCGTCAGAGCACAACCCGGAAGAGGTGAGGGGCTATCTGGGTGGCCGCCTGTGTCGCTGTAAGTGCTCCAGCATTAAATGTGTTATTCAGCAACGTACTCGGCACAGGAAGCATTCCAGTTGTCGTATATTTAGAAAATTCAGAAGGAATTTGGTACCATGGGAATTGATTCACTCATCCATACCTGGTATTTATCTATGACTATAGGATTAAAGCTGTACCCCAGTCATTGAAGTGTGGAGGTTCTAAAGGTAAACAGAAGAGGTGTAGACAATTTCCAATGAGGTAGGTACATTGTCCACAAATAAGTATTAGTAACAGCAGCTTATGGAACATAAATGGAAAAGACATCATTCCATTAAAATTAATAACTACATTTAAACCGGACCTTCACCCTGAATAAGAGCCTATCTTATATGTTTACCCCACCCTGTACATGCAAATTGCCCACATTAAAAATCACCCTACCTGCATCTACTGCATTTTTTGAGCCTTTAAACATCCAAGATGGCGGCCTATGGAGTCTCAGGCTGTCTGCAAACAGGAAGTGTCTTCTGACTGTGCCGCTCTGCATTCTGGGATCGTTGTCCTTTTCCTGACCCCGGCTCTGCTCTGTCTGAGCGAAGCACAGCTATAACCCGCCCCCCTAGCTCCCCCCCTCTCTATAGTATGTGATGCTTCTGAGGCAAGATGGCGGCACCCATATCCTAAAGTCCTGAACAGAGTTGCAGCCCAGTGGGGGAAAGAATAATTAGTAAATGACTAAAAACATATAATGTATTTTAGATGCTGGGGAATAGTATTTTAAGGGTTTGGACTTTTCATTAAATGATGCTGAAGATCCAGTTTAATAAAGTTTCACTTTAGAGACATGAAAACCGTAATTCCATCTCTCAGCCTGAAGGTGTCACCATTTAATCTTTACATTGTGAGAAATCTGTGCCAATACATTTAGTTTATGTAAAATTAGCATAAGCGATAAAATATGAGCTTGTTTTGTTACTTAATGTTACTAAAAAGGGGACCAACAGTATTTTTTCTTTTCTCTGCTGGGGGAGGGGGTTCCAGGTATCCCAATTACTTGCAAGCCCCATACTTACCTCTTCAGTGGCTGTAACCCCATGCAGATGTTATAATAAAGCAGGCAGATTCTATGCTCCTAAACTGTACCAGAGCGGCCATCTTGCAACACACCTGCTTCCCACAGTCAAATTGCTGTGCTCAGAGCAGAGAGCTTCTAAAAACATTGTTTCAACTGTTTAAAAGCTCTGTGGCTGCCAACCCCATACACCACTAATCGTCAGAGGGAAGTTTAGGAGAGCAATTTGGAGTTACATTTTAAGTACAATATCTAAAGGGTAAGCCCACTTTTATAGACTTTCCTGCAAACCTCATATAAGGACAGTGATTTCTTTCCTGCACTGCCAATGTGTGAAGCTGGGCACTGAACTTCCAGGTTCTGGGCAGGCGAAGGTATACGGGCATTTAAAAAGTTCACTGAGGATTCCCAGAGGAAGCTAAAAAGATGCTTCTGTGGAGCAAGATGTACAGTGTCTGATTTCTCCCCCTCCCCCTGGGCTCTGCTTTGATGGTCAACAAATAAAAATGTTCCTGTGTCCAAGGGCCACCCCCGAGCCCCTTCTTACATTCCCCTGGCTCTGTATAGCCACGTCTACTCTCCCTCTATATGTAAGATAGATAAAGTGAAGGTAAAACTTTAAACTGTATTTCAGCAGAAAAAGCTTATTTTTGAAAACAGAAAAAAGTTTAGGACATTGCCAGGGGTAACCCTACACAATGGGCCAATGCTTGACATTTCCTGTTGAACCCCTTTAACTGTTATCAGGGATCAAGCTCCTCCTCCTTAGCCTGGCTAATCCATTGGGTAGAAATGAGTTGAAACTGAAGGACATGAGCCCACCTTTGTGGGATCGAGCCTGGGGGCTGCCTGTTTATTTGGCCTGTTTAGATGGGGAACCATGCTGGATTTACTCCATAAGTAGTGTTGGGCGAACCCGAACCACAAAGTTCTGGTTAGTTCAGGCGGTTGGCCGAACCCAGAAAATCCGTTTGATGGGCTGCTCATGAGCTTAACATAATGCAGAGTGTGGATCAGCAGGAAGCGGCTTTACAACTTACCTGAGCCCCGCAATGCGGTCGACGGTTTTTCCTGTAAAACAAATGTCCACGGCATGGGTGAGGACACTGGCAGCAGCTTACAATATAAAGCATCCTAACTCACAGGGGCGGCCATCTTTCTGAAGCCCCAGCCGTGGACATTTTTTTTACAGGAAAGAGCACCAACCGCATCGCTTCCTGCTGCCGCACACTCGACATGGGCCCATAGATTTCAATAGAGACCGGGTTTGAGTCAAGTTCAGTACCCGAGCCAAACTTTTGTTCAAAGTTTGTCCGAACTAATCGAACCCAAACTTATAGGGGTTCGCCCAACACAATCCATAAGTACAAAACTGCTCCAAATGCTAATAACAAAAATTCTTGTCAGTTTGGGAGTATTTCATGCCCTTTTGTGCAATAGTAATATTGTTTTAGGTGACCAACAGTCTATAAGGTCCACCCAGGAAGTACTTGAAATAATTTAAAAATGCAAAGTGTTGCTTGATAAAAACGTTGGAAACTCCTGTTTGGTTTAATTTATCTGTTTTAGTTTTAGCTTTAGATTTCATTTTGTTTTAAAACCTGTCTATACAATTAACATTGCTTTTAGTGACTACTTTCTGCAAAGTTTTTGTATAGACCAATTAATATGCTGGTGGCATTTTAGACATGTCACGGCTTGTGATGATTGCCTGATACATGTCTCGTATTCCTCCCAAATCTATTTATCGCATCTCCTGATAGACGGGCCTGTCTAGGCATGAAGGAAGCAAACTGCATTAGAGGCCTATGCCAAGAACATATTTCACTTTAATTAGTCCTGCAATGGTGGGTGACCTCCTGATGAGATAAAATTATGTGCAGTGTAGACTGCCAACAAGCTCACCAAGTTGCTAAGGGTATCCACCCTGGGGCACGCGGGACCTTCAGTCATTTTGCCATGACTTTCCTTGTCAATGGTTCCAGAGAATGATGTGTATTGGGGAGAAAATTAAATTTTAATTAACTGGAAGGAATGCTTGAACAGTATGCAAAATTAATTTTCCCACTCTTTATTGGTGATTATAAAAGTGAGCCAACACCAGGAGGCTATGAGTAATCTAGCATGGTGTGGTTTTGACAAATTGGATTGCATCTACTGCACTAAAAATGCACAAAACAAGAACAATTTGTATTATTTGTAAAATCTAATCCAAAATACTAATATTAAAAAAGAAAATAGACTTAGAAATAATAATTAGAAATGAACATATCTCGCCCCTAAAGAGGAATAACGAAGACCTCTGTGTTTTAAAGGCCCCTTGGAGTCCAAAATACCCCATTGCATAGCCACGCTGCATGAAACCCCCTGCATCCCCCATTTCACTTACCTACTCCCGGAACCCTTGCAGTGTCTTGGTGCCTCAGCCGCATTCTCACTCAGCTCTAGCTGTGCGCGTTCCCGCGTCAGGCCTTTCTAAATGGGCGGCACGGGCATGCCACAGATGGAGACTAAGCAGGGGATGCAGCCGGCAGCACACTTAACCCCGCTTGGCTTCCATCGGCTCAGCTCAGTAGCTAGCAGAGCCAAGGGAAATTGAGCCAGACCAGCTGTTGTAAACCTATGACCTGCACCCCCTCAGTTCCAGTGGCACTATCTTGGACTGGGGAGGACCAACATGGCGCTCGTTCTTCACTCTCGGTAAGTTTTACAACAGCTGGTCCAAGGGCAGTGGAGGGCAGCCCGCTCAACTAATCAGCACAATCGGTTTCGGTCGCACCTGTGCCGTGGAGGCATCAGGAAGATTAGTTTTTATGGCAACCTGGGGGATACACACAGCGGGGCATCCAAAATCAGGATGCCCCATCTGAGAGGAACAATACCCAGAAGAGTGAAATTCCCATTTAAGTGGGAGCTAGAGGTGAGTGGGAATCGGGCTGGGGCGCCAAGACACGGCATGGGCTCTGGGAGTAGGTAAGTGAAATGGGGGATGCGGGGGGTTTCACACAGTGGGGCATTCCAATGGGGTATTTTAAACTTTTAAACTCCAAGGCCTTCATTGTTCCTCTTTAGGAGGTGAGATATGTTCATTTCTAATTTGTATTTCTGGGCCCATATTCTATTTTATTTTTTTATATTGTTAGTATTCCTCTTTAAAGAGAATGTCCGTCTGCTCAATTACAATGAATGGATTGGGCCTGCTGCAGGGTGTGAACCAGTCACACCTAGGGGCACCATATTAAACCGGAGAGGACCGTCAGGGCGCTTGTTCTTCACTCTCTGTAAGTTTTACAACAGCGGGTCCAAGGGAGTGTTGAGCTGTGCAGGACAAAAGGTAAGTCTACCTTTGAATAGGCAAATGAATCATTTATTGATGCAGATCTGAATGTTACACCTCAAACAGGGACAAATGAGAACAACGAGGGACAGGGGAACATGGGCTCAAAAGAGGGACAGTCCCTGCAAATGAGGGACAGTTGGGAAGTATGGGATGGATAGTGAATACACTGCAGCAGCTCGCTCCAAAAACATTGCAGGGTATATGACCACTACACTTACAGACACTGGAAACCTTTTTAATGCAATCACTAACTCCCCCTGAAAATTCTAAGCAAAGATTCCTCGTCCACTGTGAGATACCGGTGAGATTTAGCTGTAAGCATCAGAGGAAAGCCAGTTACATTGTAGCACTTTGATAGGTTACCATAAACCAAAACCAGAGGAGCAGAAAACACAAGCCTGATAATGTAAATCGACACGTTTTCACCCTCCATCTGTCCTCTAAGAGATAAATGGAAGGATCTGAAGGAATGAAACATCAAAAAAGATTAAAAGGAACAAAGAAGTGTTGATAAAAATGGCAAACACAAATCCCCAAACAATGCAATCAGAGGGTGATGACTGAGGCTGCCGCTTACAGAGACTGTAGTGCAATGAACAATACAATGACTATAGAATAATTTAAAGTGGACCTTAACCCTCTGTCAAATTTGAGTCTGGGAGAACCCTGGTCTGTGGCACTCTAAAAGTACTCCTTGTTAAGCCCCACAAATATGAGATACTTACCTTTTTCTGTCTGAGTTCTGTTCTACCAAGGGGAGCTTGCAGTTGCTGCACACACCACCTTTTTAATATAATATATGTGTTTATTTGACTATTGTGTGCTTAAACACACACATAGGAATGTGTCCTCTAAATGTAACCCATCCATTCAGAGAACAAACAGTGAACAATGAGTGCACGTGTGCCCGGAGTGCTGGGCTTCCGCTATTGCGACGCCCTGGGAACATTTTTGGGTTAGGTGCCTTGCTCAAGAGCACTTCAATCAGAAAGCAAACCTGCAACTCTCCAGTAACATGATCAGTCCCTTAACCACCAGGCATGTGCAGTGTGCAGCCATATCTCCCGGTGGATAAAGCTCCATCAACAAAAGGTAAACACCTGCAACTGCAGAGGTTATGGGAGGTAAGAGGGGGTCTTTTAGGGTGCCAGGGACCAGGACCCTTTTGGGTACAGAGTTGCTAGTGAGGATGTAGACCTGCTTAAAAAAGGATTTTTAAGCAGAATGCACTGTGTGTAGCCCCCTGGATCGGATGTAAACTCACTTTTTCCTTGTTTCCATGGTGCATATACAGGAAGCTTAGCAAATCAGTGGCGCTCGTTCCTCTCAGGAACTCTGAATGTTGCATGCTTGCTCACCTCTAGCTGTGAGCATGCCCACACCAGCCAATCAGAAAAGACTTGTACAGGGCACCTAGCTAAAGACATGTAGGGAATGCGGCACAGCATAGAGATGTGGTATGTGCTCGGGAAGTTGTGAGTCAATCAACCCCCTCCCCCCATGGTTTCACACAGTGGGTCATTCATAATCGGGATGCCTCATAAAGAGGTAGATTACCGCCCCAAGAGTATTATAGACTCTTTATAAAAAAAACTAAAATCAAAATCAAAATGACTCATCATACCACAGTGCCCCCTCCTTTATTCCAGCTGGGAGGGAGATGGGACACTGCATGACAGCCATGACTGGACCTTCAGTGACAGGCAAGTCAGCCAATTCCTGGAGCAGCACAGCTGGTCTGCCCTGGTGTGGATGTGTTCTCTTCTGTTGTTTGTTTTATTGCCCAATCAGGTTTATCATAGGGGGTAGTGGCTGGAACAGGGCAGAGGCTGGGCTGTCTCTTTAAAGTGGACATATAGTCAAAAATAATCCTGGTCATTATCAGGAATTCCTTTACAACAGAAGATATATGGAAGCCTTACTTAGGCATGGAACTCTATATGACAGGGGGCAGCAGGACCGGATTATGAGGGGCTGTTCCCCGGGACCTCCAAAGCCACCACAGGGCAGGACGGAGAGTCTAGAGAAGCAAAGCCGCCATCAGCAGCGCTACAGTGATGGGTGCAGAGCTGTCACTGCACATAAGTCACCAAGCACAGCCGCTGGCAGCTCAATGCAGGGAACGGTTTTCTGCTGGACCAGCTGTGCGGCTACTCCCCCCCCCCCCCCACCCAGAATGGCAAAGCAGGAGTTCCCGAGCAGCACAAGGGACTCGATCTAATGTTCCAGTAAGTGGGTGGGTGCCAGATAACTACCAATCAGTTACTTGACTGGACTATTATTTTAAAAGAAGAAAAATACTGTATCTGTGGCCTCCACCAGAATTTGTGCCAAGGGGCCTCCACCACACTTGATCTGGCCCTGGGTGGCAGGAAATAGTTGCTGTACCTGTGTGCAGCCATTTCCTGTACCCAATATAATAGAGCTCCCCACAGGAAAAGGTGAGAATGTGTCTAATGCAGGGCTCACAGATGGGGTGAGAGGATAAGTTAGGTTAGTGTCCCTGTGGCCAGGACCCTCTATAAATACAGCTGTGGGGAATAGAAAGCAAGTATTGATTTTTGTTTGTTATTCGACACACCCTTTAAATATGTTGACAGAGCAGCAGTAAAGTAGCTTCTATCCGTTCATTTTCTTCTAATTTTCTAGGTGTTGTCAAGGTTGATTATGGTGATGTGTCAGAGAGGAAGGCTCTCAGAGAAAAACTGAAGTGCCATCCATTTTCCTGGTACCTGGAAACCATCTATCCCGACTCCCAGATTCCAAGGCGTTACTTCTCCCTTGGTGAGGTATGATTTCTTACTGATGTATATTCCATTTCCATTAATGGCTATAAGATTTCATCAATGTTTATTACATTGTCATCTGTGATTTTCTTCTGAGAATGAAATAAAATGTAATTGTCGTGAGCAAATATTAGCAATAAAATTCTGTGCCCTCTCGCTCAGAAGTCATTTCCTATCTGCGAAAGTTTAGTGTTCAAGAGTGGACATTTATTTGGGGTTGGAAAAAATAATTATTTTACTTGAGTGCCTATATGGCTGACGAGAAGGAACTATTCGTGTGGGAAGTCTTAGCCTAGTGGTTAAGGAACTGATCTTGTGATCTGGCGGTGGCAGCCCCCCACCACTCTCGACAGGTACACACTCACTGCATGTGTTTGTCTCACTACAGTGAAAAAAATCCTATGTGTGTGCAAGCATACAATAGTCATAGATGCATAAATATATAGCATAATGGCCATTGACACTCTACAGCAGCCGTACTCAACTGGTGGACCAAGGTCCTAATGCAGACCTCGGCTCCAGATTTCTGGACCCCTGCACTCGGTTGATATTCTGTGACTGTGCTCAGCACTGCCCCCTTTACTTGGTTGGCGATGTAGTGCTTAGTCTCCCTGCCAGTGCCATGACTCATGCCCAGTCCATTCTTGTCCCCTGCCCCATCTAGTCCACCCCTGTACACGGTCTGCACAGAATGTACGGGGGTTAAAGCAGTGTGCCGCAGGCCAGAGCTGTAGGTTATGTGGGGCCAAATGAAAAAGATTCTCGGGGTGGGGAGCAGGCAGCATTTTTTAGTTTTGCCTGTGGATTCTATAGACCACCCCATGCAATGATTTATAACCTCCCCCCCCCCCCCCCCGCAACAACCCCCTGCCGGACCTTCACCTATCACTGGGTGTCTGTATGGACTTTTACAAGAAGTGGTTGAGTACCCTGTGCTCTACAGTATAATTGATGGCATTGAAGACAGGCAGGGGTAGGCTTATCATTTCTCTGGCCCCATGCAAAGTGGTGTCTTGAGGCCCCTAATCAAAGGCATTTTGTTATAACAAAATGCAATAATAAAGAGGAATAATTAATGGAGAGAAGCAGCTTTCTTTCTCATGTATCCTCGGCACTGACCGCATCACTGGTATTACATGCCAGCTCCTTCCAGTGTTCATTCAGCAGAGTTCTGGGGGGCCCCTGAAAGGTGGGGGGCCCATACAATTGCATGGGTTGCGTGGTGGCAAAGCACCACTGAAGAAGGATGAATCTGAATTGAGGAGAGTCACTTCAGGTTTGTCGGGTAAGCCTGGTCCCTGTTTCCTCTGCCACATCACTCACTCTCGATGACAGAATGTTGGAGGCAAGGCAGAAAGGTTCCTTTATCTCGAAAGTGGCCAGCGTGGGTGCCACAAATTCCCTGTGTGGCCCAGGTGAAAAACAGGTATCCTTAAAATGTTAAACAAATGCCTGTACAGAAACAGCCTTGTAGTGTATGAGAATTAACAGCAGTTATGTAGTTAACCACTAGAGGCTGCTGAAGGGAGTGACATTACAACCAGAGGTGATATATATTACTGCCACTTCCTGGAATAGTCAGTTTTTCCCAGTGATCTGGAAGTGTGCAGTGCTGAGGAAGAGCCAGTGCATGTCCAGAGAGTGTTCCAGAGTCATGTAGAATAGAACAGCACACCAGAGGGCTGAGAGAACCAGCCTGTGAGACAGAGCGACCTTTTGGGAGAGAAATACCCTTCACACTGAGAAGGAGGATCGAGTTATCCTGGCAAGCCAGTGGAGAACCCAGAGGGCCTAGGAAGAGTGAGTGAAGCCCACCAAACAAGGTACGGCAGGAGTATAGTCCCAACCCCTAGCGAAACCCCCTAACTTTTCCAGTGTGTATGGTGACTCCCCAGGCCCAAACCCAAGTTCCCTCAGAATCTGAAGAATTCATGACAGCTCGCCCCACGTCATCCGGCCGTGGTAGTGGTGTGTGGGCTACACCTGGCAGCATTTTTTGTGCTCTATCACCCTATGTGCTCATCACTCAGTTTTACCTCTGGATGCTGTATGGCCTAAATTACCACCAATGCCACTTACACTTTTTTATTAGTATGCTCAGAAACACACCCCTTGGATTCTACGTTCATCCCATGTTGAACATGTGTAAGGGATGGTTGCTCTAAATTTCCTAAAAAAGAAAAAAGAGTGGTTCTTGCATACAGTGCAGGGGAAAGGCTGAATGTTGGCTTGCTAGCTTAGTTAAATAATTACGCACCACATGCCGCTGGACTGATGCCACTTATAAAGACTGTGTCACTGGGTTTACCGTGACCACCAAACTACCCCCTTTTCAACGTTATAACATGCTGTATTCAGGTGGAGAAGTAGATGGATTTATAACTGACTGCTGGTCAGTTTTCTGTTTTTCAAGGACAGAATAATGTACACTATGCATGAACAATATACAATTTTTGTCTAAGGCCAGAACATGGGACATGTATCATTCTCAGCAGGACCCAGAAAATACATTGCTTTTTCCTTTCTTTAACAATCTTTGCTCTTTTAAAAAGTGTGCATTTATTGTCCTGTCTTTAAATAACCTCAACACCCTACTCTGTTCCAGACACCAGAATTAAAATGTATCAGTTCTTTCTGCTTCTTAGAGGTGTCATGGACTCTAGTCTATCATGTGTGTGTCTTAAAGTGGACCTATTACTGGGATTTTCACTATCCTGGTGATAGGTCCTTGTCCCTGGTGCATCCCAGTTTTGAATGCCCCACTGTGTGAAACCCCCCAGATTGCCTACTGAACTTTTTCACTGTTCCCACAGCACATGGGCAGGCTGTCATCCAATCAACTTTTTTTATGCTGGGCATAAAGCATTGGTTAGAACTGAGTGGTGGCATAGGGAGCAGGGGTAGCTGGATCCCAGGTTTCCCTGCGGGGTGTACCATCTGAGTGTGTCTCAGCTGCAGGGATGGTGAGGATGCACCGCGATGGAAATTCACACAGTGGGGCAGCCTGAAATGGGATGCTCCATAGGTTCTAGGGCTGCCAACAGCAGTGATTGGTCAATTTTTGGTTCCAGCTGCAAGCAACAGAAAATTAGGATAAGTAAGATCCTTTCTCTCTTAAAGTGGATCAATCACTGCCGCCGGCAGCCCTGGAATCTAAGACTCCTGTTTCAGGATGCCCCACTGTGTGAACCCCCGCTGTGGCCCTTTCTCACCACAATAGTGGGCCACAGCCCTCAAAATGGTGCACCATAAGTTCTGGTTCAAAAATCAAAAGAGTAAAAACAAATGTTTAGGACAAAGTTGTGTTGAACCTGGTATAGGTATGGTAGGGGCAACTTCTTTGACACAAGCAAAATGTTTGGGGTCATAACTCTGTCATAGTTATTGTGGAGTTGAGTTTTTAAACAATTGTCCCAAAAATGCGAAGGCAAAGTGGCATGTGCGAAAAACCCATTAGGGCTGATTCAGCACAGTGAGTAATTTGCTTTTTCTCAAGATTTTTAGGTACAATTCAGCACCACATTTAGCCGTGTACATGTTAAATAATTGCACAGCTAAATATAGTACTGAATTGCATCGAGGGAAAAAATCATGAGAAAAGAGCGTTTTCACTACAAAAATGTGAGTAAAAGATACTCATGGTGCCAAATCAACCCTATTGCCTCCCATCAGACCTCATTTTAAATTTGACTTTATTCTTCCAAAGACAGTAAACCACAATTTACCATACCTGGTCTTTGTACTTTGTTAGCAATAAAAGCTTTAGCAATAACTCTAAGGGGGTTATTTAAGAATGGCTAAGGCGTTGTAGCGCCAGGTAGTGCCAGATGAGTGTCAGGTGAATGTCAGGTCCCAGTGATAAAGGTGTATGTATCAAGTCAAAAACCAGTGCCGGTGCTGAGTTCCCTACAGTGCCAGATAGGACCAGGCGCTCACCCTTCACTGTGGCCTTATCTCATACATTTCAATGGGCTGGGATGGTTACAAATATTTAAGCATTTTAGTAGATTTTTTAATTTTTTTGGGGGGGCTGGTGCATGTCACAAGGGATTCCTGGGCTGGTTGGGATTATTTTATATGTATTTTTACCACTTTTTTTGTCCTGCAAACTTGTGATTTGGGCTGTGAGAAAGCTATGTCATGTTTGTCTAATGTCCCTAATGCAATCCCCATTTTGAATAAAAAAAAAAAAAAAACCCTAAAAAATAAAACATTAGGAATCCAACAGGCGCTGTGTGCCAGAATTTTTTTTTTTGAGTTCCTCTTGGATCGCCTGGTATTTTTTAAATGTTTTTTCAGCTTGCGGCGCTCCTGGCCGGCGCTAGGTGACGCTAGCATATAGGCATATATAAGCCATGCGCTGCGAACGCTGCCTGGCTGGGAGCACTACAGCTGAAAGTGGTGCGGGCCAGAAGCTGACGCTGTGGTGAGGGTGCTGCTGAGCGTTCTCGGATGAGGCGCTCAAGTGGCCCCTGCACCAATAATAAATAAGCCTCCACGTCAAACATTTACCCCACAACGTTGCCAAACTTCCTGCATAGGCAAAGTTGAAGCTTCCAAAATGGTGCATAACAAGTAAAGTCTTAAAACGTATGTATGCTTGTTCAGCTATCACACAGGTGTTTATTTAAGAAGCAGTAGTACCACGTAGTGCCAGGTGAACGTCAGGTCCCAGTGCAAAAAGTGTAGTTATCAAGTCAAAAATACAAAGTACCTCCGTGCCAGGTATTGTCCCATCTATCATCAGTGCCAGAAAGTATATGAGTGCCAGCGCTGTGCTCCCTACAGTGCCACATAAGACCAGATGCTTACCCTGCACTGTGTGGCTTATCCTATACATTTCAATGGGATGGGTTGGTTATCATTTTTTGGGCGCATGTGCCATGGAATTCCTAGGCTGTTTGGAATTGTTTCTGTATGCATTTTTTTCACTTTCGTGTTGCGCTGCAAACTTGTGATTTGGACCATGCTGTGTCATGTCTTTCAAGCCTCCCCAATGCAATTCCCATTTTTTATTTTTTTAAAATGTGCTGTCATCATCCCCCCCAAAAGATACACGTGGATTACAACACACCCTCAATGCCTTGAATCCCCTTTTCACAGCACCTGTGCAGGCGCTGTGTTTTTTAGCAATGAATTTGGTTATTTGCTAGCGGTCCCAGCTGACACTAGGGGTCGCTAGCGCGTTGGCTATTAACAGCTCTGTGCTAGCACCTGGTGGCCGGCTGGGAGCCAGCGAATGCAGAGCGCTGCGTCTCGCAAGAGACACTCATCTAGTGCCTGCAGCAAAATATTATAAATTAGGCTCACAATTGTTCACAAGCAAGGCCCCTGGTGTTTAATTATGGTTTTGTCTAGAAGCTCTGCAGTAAAGTATTTAAGTGAACAATGCCTTGGTAAAATCACTGAGATTGATTCATTAAAAGTCTTTTACAAAACTCTTTTGAAAAATGTCCTAACTTACCGGTGTTATTTTCGCACTCAGAGGACACATTTGCTTACCCTCACATGTTTCTTTGACACATAGAACACATTTACTAACTTTTGTAAAATTTCTTCTCGTTTATGTGAGTTAGGAAATATTATTTAGGCAGAAGTGGGATTCAAATTTAACCTGTTCCCTATACATAAAGTTGTCAAGTGCTGCACACAGATTATATTTCAATGATAAATGTCTGCATACAAACTAATCAAGAGCACACTGTGTAATACAATAAAATGTGTCTAAGTATTATTAACAGATGATAGAACTTATTTGTGCCAGTTCTCTTCGGTTTTGGGAGCTGCTACAATTTTAGCGACTGGTTCTCCAGAAGCAGGAAGAACCTGCTGAATCCCACCCCTGTATTTAGAGGTTTGTAGTATCCCATGTGAGCTAGCAAATATCACTTGTGAGTTATAAAATATCACTTGAGAGTTAATAGATTTGTCATGGGTTTTAATAAAGTGGACCAATAGCGGCCCAATACTGGGATGCCCCGAGGTGTGAAACCTTCCAGTTCGCCCTCAAGTCTTACTTTTTCCCCGAGGCCATGACGCATGGCGGGGACACCAGCAGGGGCATAGCTGGGGGGGCAAGGGAGAATGTGCCATGAGTGCAATGGGTCAGGAGGCATAAAAGGGGGGCTGGACACAGGTGGCAGTGCTGGGGAAACCCCCAAAATGAGAGAGAGCAAGCAGTGGCTGAAGAGACACACACAGCCCCAATGGTCGATGTGTGTAATACAGCCTTATCATCCCTCTATTCTGAAAATAAGCATTGCATTGATGCTGGGGGGGGGGGGGGGGGATAATACAGACAATACATAATAGTGAGATCATTCTATTGGAAGGGAACTGTCTGAAATTTCACCTGCCCCATGCAAAGCAGATGGATTTGTCTTTACAGCATAACAATGTGAATTAAGTTTTTCTATTATGATGGTTTATATCTATCTTTCAAGGACTAGAAACAAAGAAAACATATCTAAAGGCTCGATTGAGTGCCATCCCGAAGAAACTCAGCTCGCCATGGAAACCTGGCACCATGACACTTCTGTGTCTGTATGTAATTGATTATGAGGGTCCTGGGTGCATAGCCCACATAACACTAGTACCCAACTTTCTATTGCCCTTACTAGTGTGCTTGTACCCTGGTAGCTAGCCATGCCAGTTCCAAGTGCGGGATCACGTAATGGGATCTATCAAGGAATCTATTTTTCAGTTCTGTTAAACCCTGGTAGGTTACTGAAATGTCCTAGTCTGCTGATCCTTCTGTTGGCCTCTCATTAGTCTTAATAGTGTCTTTTACTACAGTCCAAGGCGAATGACCATAAGCCAGTATATAAATACACTGAAAGGAGCTCTAAAAGGATGCACATCCTTTCCTTGTAGAGAGAACGAAACCATACTTGCTCCCAAATGACTGATATTTCAGCCAGCTAGGTATGGTAAGTATTGCTGATAAAGAGTCTAGAAAATCAGAAGCAAGCCTGACAAGCTTCTTCACCGGGTGAACTATCTTGACATGGTCATCCCCACACATACAGGTCCTTCTCAAAAAATTAGCATATAGTGCTATTTTTTCCGTCCCACAGACTTCCCATTGAGGTGCCTTGATACAGCACTCTGGGAACAGCCTATTTGTTCAAAAATTTATTTCTGGGTCTTACCCTCTTGCTTGAGGGTGTCAATAATGGCCTTCTGGACAGCAGTCAGGTCGGCAGTCTTACCCATGATGGCGGTTTTGACTAATGAACCAGGCTGGGGCTTTTTTAAAAGCCTCAGGAATCTTTTGCAGGTGTTTACAGTTAATTAGTTGATTCAGATGATTAGGTTAATAGCTCGTTTAGAGAACCTTTTCATGATATGCTAATTTTTTGAGATAGGATTTTGGGGTTTTCATGAACTGTATGGCAAAATCATCAGTATTAAATCAAAAAAAGACCTGAAATATTTCAGTTGGTGTGCAATGAATCTCAAATATATGAAAGTTTAATTTTTATCATTTCATTATGGAAAATAATGAACTTTAGCACTATATGCTAATTTTTTGAGAATATATGATCAATAACTGATGTCGTCAATAACTGCTCTAGAAACAGATAGAAACTTCCTGTTGGGACTCCAACAAGATAATGTATATAAATAGAATGCTTATGATGGAACTGTTGATCGCCTCTTGGAGCGCTATGAATTTTTTAAATAAATATATTCAGCTTGCGCTAGATATAGATTTATTCCTGCAGACCTACTGGAGTTAACTTTTTTTAAATTTATTTTTACTGTTTCAATAAAAATGAAAACAAATTATGGTCCCTTCCTCCAGATTACTAGACTAGTGCACCAGTCTGGTCCTGGAAACTCACTAGCCCCTTAAGCCTTTGTCCCCAGGTCTGGTGCTCTGTCTGGGGTGTCGGCAGTTTTGAAAAATATTTTTAAATTTTAAGTTAATTCTGCATGTCTTTTTACTGATAAACAAACATGCTGTCAGTTGCTATCCTGGCTTTTCTGGGTCAAAAAAAACCATAAGGGATTGTGCTGAGAATTTTTTTACACCTGCACGGGGCAGCTGTAAATAATTTGTACAAATGAGCAGTTAAAGCTAGAGTCATCACACTCATTTTTTACAATTTTTTTCAACTCTTAGTGAATCGAGGCTAATGCGAGAAAAGTAAAAAAAACTAGCGTAGAAAATGAAGCATGCTTTTTTTCTTTGTTTAATTGCAAGAATTAGCGAATGCACTTTTCTACTTACATGCATGTCATATAACTTCTCTCTATAAACACACTATTTAAAATGTTTTATTTTAGATACGCAATGTAGAAACCAACCAATGCTTGGATAACATGGGTCGCAAGGAGAATGAAAAAATCGGCATATTCAATTGTCACGGTATGGGTGGAAACCAGGTAAGCCTCTATTACCCCATGTGAACAATTGGTGCTTGGGCTATAGCTATAAGAAATATATAACCTGGAGCATATGGTTGATCAAGATTCTCACTTGCTGTGGATTCCTTTAGTTCCAGTTCCAGGATAGACAAGCCTTTTTTGCAGCATACAAGCTGCAATCCGCTGACATAGAACTAACATGGCTTACTAACATGTTTTACACATGATGAGACACTAATTCCTTGTGACAACTATTGTTTCTGCATGAAGCCTGGTGACAACCAGTATATCTCTTGGTCAAGGTTTGTGACAGTTGCTGCTCATACTTTATAACTCCTGGCTAGAGTCACTTGGGCAAGACTGGGAGGCTGATTTATTAATAGCGGCAGGTAGCTACAGTTGAGCGACTGTAGCGGTATTTTCACAGCGCCCGCTAGTAGTCGCTGTGCTTGCCCGTTGTTCGGTTGTTGACAGCGACTCAGTCGGTGTGGCGTAATGTTGAATATTAGGTGAGGAGTCGCTATTTGACAGGTTCCGCGCTGTATGGGAGTGCATGATAGCGACTGGTCAGAGCGACCACCATATTCATCAAAAAATCACGCTCAAAAGATTCAAGCGCTGTGAAATGCATGTTTAAAGTGGACCAACACCCAGGATTTTGACTATCGCGAGGGAGGCTAAGGTAAGGGGATTTGGGGTTTTTTTTTTTTAAACAAACTTTATTTATTAAAGTTATCATATTGAACAAAGCGCCCAATCAGGCGAAAGACAGAAAGAACAAGGAAAAGCATACATCATAAAGTATATAGCTTAGTACTTATAACCTATGGCATGCGGCCAATGCCCTCCTGTGTAGGACACAGCAGCCACCCATCCCAAGCATACAATGTCATATACAAAAATACAGCATCCACTGATTTACAGGTAACCTTGTTCTGAGGCGAATAAATTGCAAGTAAGCATTACATTACATGTCCCCTGTTGGATGGAGGGGAAGAATCCCCTTACTATTCACATTATCGGTCCGGGGCTCGCTGTTGCCACAACTCCACATCTGCAAAAAGTGCTCGTTTCTTAGGCGTCCTGTAGTGCCAACCGACTTCAGTGGCCACTGCGTCCCGTCCCCCCACCCAGCCCATGGACCGGAGTGGAGCCCGAGGAGGGGGGGAAAGAGGGGCCCATAACTCGGCAGTGGGTAGGGGATATGAAAGGGGTAAAGGAAGAACACCGGGACCCCCAACCCAACGACACAGAGGTGTCCAATAATCTACTAGGTGGCAAGGGGGCAACGGGAAAGGGAGAAAAAGAGGGGGAGGGGGAGGGCCAGGAGTCAACAAAAACGGGTGGGTGAAGGAAAGATAGGCCTAGATAGATTGGGAGTGGGTAGGGGGAGAAATAAAAAGAAGGAGAAGAGGGGGGGGGGGGAGGGAGAACTAGCACCCACCTCCTAAATTTCCGCGTCATCACTACACTCTTCATGAGCTGCAGGTCCCTTCATCAAACCAGGCTAATCCCCAGTGATCTGCAGAGCCTCTACGATCTCCCCCATACGTCTCCCCAAGCTCAAGAGTCTCAGGTCCCCCAGAAACTCAACGTGCCATCCCGCCTAAGGCACGGAACACCATGTCAAGGTCCAACAGCCTCCCTATAAGCCTCAGAGTTCTTGAATATATCCCAAATGGTCAAAAACTAATATAGAACTAAAAACCAGGGAATGGCCGTACAAGATCAACAGGCGGCTTGCGCGCTGCCCCTTGTCCCAGGGGCGCCCTGTTCAACCTGAATAGTGACATAAAAACACACATGAATTGGGACAATTGGTTGTTCTACAGGGCTGGCACTTAAGACTCGCCAAGCATTATAGCCAAAATTACAAATTTTAATCAATAGCAAAATGTATGGCACAGGACACATATTCTACAAAAATACATAATAAAATAAACACATGTAAAATAGCAATTGCTGAAAAACGAACACACATATAGGGGCCCCCGCCAGGATTGACCTGGAATACCACACCTCCTCCACACACTCAACATACACTCAGCTGGCCAGCTTGACAATCCAGGAGCTAAGTCCTCCAATTCATTGGGGATGCCAGGTGGCAAGTGATTTGCAGGGGAAGCAGGTTTAATTGGATCCTCAAAACGTCTCCACACTAGGGCTTAGAAGGAGGCTGTACACCAAGGGTTTTCATATCCACACTATGTGGTAAAGCATAGAAGCCGATTTAGAAACACAGTACACAGTATGAGCCCGCAGGCACTCACGTGTCCCGTTATGATAGAACCGCTCCACTGGTCCGGGAAAGCGCTATGCAGCTGAAGTTGCAGACAATGATGATGAGGGTTCAAATCGCCACTCAGGCGTATCCACTTGTTTCCTTTAGGGCACCGCTGCTGCCGCCGCCACCGCCGTCACTTAATCAGCACGTCCCGGGTACTGTATTACATGCGCTCCCGGTCAGAGCAACAGGCAGCCTGCCGACATAAGAATTACCACCTGGCCTCACACGTGGTCTCAGTGCGGTGTCATCAAGGTGGGATGATCACAGGAAGTTAGGAGGCGTGGTCGGGGGTCATCACCGACGTACGTTTCACTCCCCACTGGGAGTTTCCTCAGGGTGAGGGAGGGGCCGGACACTCACAGGCTTTTATGCATATTGACACACCTCTTCATGACAGCAAACCCAGCCGCAGCTGGGGCCGCCCCAGCTGTCAATCAAGTCTCGGGTTAAATACACCCAGTCCTGCCCGGGAAGTTAGCTGCAGTGGTCACATTAACCCTTGCGTCTCATCCTCCACATTCTTTTACAGCAACGTGTATTCCACCATTTCATAATTGTAACACTTAGAATATTCGTACTTCACATATTAATATCCAGCACGGGGCACCTAGAGGTGATCATTATTAAAAGGGTAACAGTGATTACATGCCATTCACAACAGCGCAAACATTCCTTAAGTAGCACCTAAACAGCACACCAAAGTCAAATATAAGGGGGCTACAGTTTTGGGCAGAGGGGATAAGGCTCATCGAATGTTAGTTTTAAAAAGTTTGTTTTAAGAAGGGAAAAAGGAGAAGGAAGAGAAGAGGGGGGGGGAGAGAAACCCCCCCCCTTTTTACTGGATTGTAGGTAAATAAAATTGCCCTACTTTGAACCTTGAGCGCCCATATGCAGTTGTTAGTCATATCACAGCGCCATAATCGTGGAGGACCACCCGTGCCAAGACTACCCATACAGACTCAAGGACCCCATAAGAGGACAGTCAAGATGCAGGGACACACACACAGGCAAAAGAGATAATAAAGAAGAAATAAAGAGGAACTGTATATATATACCGGGGCCAGGTTCAAGACAGCTGTACACAGACCACAAGGTAACAAACTATTAGCAATTACCTACAATGTCCCCTATTGATTCACAGGAAGGACTTTAGGCCCATATCAGTATTTAAGCCATATGGCACCATAGTGCCCAGTTCAAAAATCAAACGGGCTTCATGTTGGAGGAGCCTAGTATCTCTGAACCCTCTTCTACCTTCCATTTCCAACTTAAAGATACCACAGGCCCGCAGGCCAGACGGATCACTGTTGTGATATACTCGGAAGTGTTCCGCCACCGGGCTTTTTTCACTCCTTTTCTTTATATCTCTTACATGTTCCCCTATTCTAATACGCAATTCTCTTATGGTCTTACCCACATACTTTTTGTTACACGGGCAACTCAGTAGGTACACAACATATTTTGAAGAACAGTTTATAAACCTCTTTATAAGTTGAGGACCTTTACTTTTAGGACCTATGTATGTTCTAGTTTTTTCTATATATGAACACACCTGGCAGTAGAGATGAGCGAACTTTTGAAAAATTCGATTCGACTGATTCGCCGAATTTTCCGACAAAAATCGTTTCGACCCGAATAAATTCGCGACGAATCGCTATTAAAAACGGCTATTTCTGAGCCTCCTAGAGCCTCAATAGGGTTGTAAACCATTCAGCCTTGCTGTAACACGCACAGGATGCGTGCTGGGTTAGTTAAATAATACTTTGAAGAAATATCACATGCAGATCAGAGGCATCGCTAATAGAATCGCAGAGCGGCACAATTGCAGAGAGTTGAAGTGGCATCACTATGAGGGGCAGAAGGAGCCCAAATATACACTGGAGTTGGCCTCAGGAGCCCAAAAATTGGATGAATCACACCCTGGAGTTGGCAGAAGTTGGCAGCAGCAGCAGCAGCAGGAGCCCAAATATACACTGGAGTTGGCTTCAGGAGCCCAAAAATTGGATGAATCACACCCTGGAGTTGGCAGAAGTTGGCAGCAGCAGCAGCAGGAGCCCAAATATACACTGGAGTTGGCTTCAGGAGCCCAAAAATTGGATGAATCACACCCTGGAGTTGGCAGAAGTTGGCAGCAGCAGCAGCAGGAGCCCAAAAATTGGATGAATCACACCCTGGAGTTGGCAGAAGTTGGCAGCAGCAGCAGCAGGAGCCCAAATATATACTGGAGTTGGCTTCAGGAGCCCAAAAATTGGATGAATCACACCCTGGAGTTGGCAGGAGTTGACAGTAGCAGCAGCAGGAGCCCAAATATACACTGGAGTTGGCTTCAGGAGCCCAAAAATTGGATGAATCACACCCTGGAGTTGGCAGAAGTTGGCAGCAGCAGCAGCAGGAGCCCAAATATACACTGGAGTTGGCTTCAGGAGCCCAAAAATTGGATGAATCACACCCTGGAGTTGGCAGGAGTTGACAGTAGCAGCGGCAGGAGCCCAAATATACACTGGAGTTGGCTTCAGGAGCCCAAAAATTGGATGAATCACACCCTGGAGTTGGCAGAAGTTGGCAGCAGCAGCAGCAGGAGCCCAAATATACACTGGAGTTGGCCTCAGGAGCCCAAAAATTGGATGAATCACACCCTGGAGTTGGCAGGAGTTGACAGTAGCAGCAGCAGGAGCCCAAATATACACTGGAGTTGGCTTCAGGAGCCCAAAAATTGGATGAATCACACCCTGGAGTTGGCAGAAGTTGGCAGCAGCAGCAGCAGGAGCCCAAATATACACTGGAGTTGGCTTCAGGAGCCCAAAAATTGGATGAATCACACCCTGGAGTTGGCAGGAGTTGACAGTAGCAGCAGCAGGAGCCCAAATATACACTGGAGTTGGCTTCAGGAGCCCAAAAATTGGATGAATCACACCCTGGAGTTGGCAGGAGTTGACAGTAGCAGCAGCAGGAGCCCAAATATACACTGGAGTTGGCTTCAGGAGCCCAAAAATTGGATGAATCACACCCTGGAGTTGGCAGAAGTTGGCAGCAGCAGCAGCAGGAGCCCAAATATACACTGGAGTTGGCCTCAGGAGCCCAAAAATTGGATGAATCACACCCTGGAGTTGGCAGGAGTTGACAGTAGCAGCAGCAGGAGCCCAAATATACACTGGAGTTGGCTTCAGGAGCCCAAAAATTGGATGAATCACACCCTGGAGTTGGCAGAAGTTGGCAGCAGCAGCAGCAGGAGCCCAAAAATTGGATGAATCACACCCTGGAGTTGGCAGGAGTTGGCAGCAGCAGCAGCAGGAGCCCAAATATATACTGGAGTTGGCTTCAGGAGCCCAAAAATTGGATGAATCACACCCTGGAGTTGGCAGAAGTTGGCAGCAGCAGCAGCAGGAGCCCAAATATACACTGGAGTTGGCTTCAGGAGCCCAAAAATTGGATGAATCACACCCTGGAGTTGGCAGAAGTTGGCAGCAGCAGCAGCAGGAGCCCAAATATACACTGGAGTTGGCCTCAGGAGCCCAAAAATTGGATGAATCACACCCTGGAGTTGGCAGAAGTTGGCAGCAGCAGCAGCAGGAGCCCAAATATACACTGGAGTTGGCTTCAGGAGCCCAAAAATTGGATGAATCACACCCTGGAGTTGGCAGGAGTTGACAGTAGCAGCAGCAGGAGCCCAAATATACACTGGAGTTGGCTTCAGGAGCCCAAAAATTGGATGAATCACACCCTGGAGTTGGCAGAAGTTGGCAGCAGCAGCAGCAGGAGCCCAAATATACACTGGAGTTGGCCTCAGGAGCCCAAAAATTGGATGAATCACACCCTGGAGTTGGCAGAAGTTGGCAGCAGCAGCAGCAGGAGCCCAAATATACACTGGAGTTGGCCTCAGGAGCCCAAAAATTGGATGAATCACACCCTGGAGTTGGCAGGAGTTGACAGTAGCAGCAGCAGGAGCCCAAATATACACTGGAGTTGGCTTCAGGAGCCCAAAAATTGGATGAATCACACCCTGGAGTTGGCAGAAGTTGGCAGCAGCAGCAGCAGGAGCCCAAATATACACTGGAGTTGGCTTCAGGAGCCCAAAAATTGGATGAATCACACCCTGGAGTTGGCAGAAGTTGGCAGCAGCAGGAGCCCAAATATACACTGGAGTTGGCCTCAGGAGCCCAAAAATTGGATGAATCACACCCTGGAGTTGGCAGGAGTTGACAGTAGCAGCAGCAGGAGCCCAAATATACACTGGAGTTGGCTTCAGGAGCCCAAAAATTGGATGAATCACACCCTGGAGTTGGCAGAAGTTGGCAGCAGCAGGAGCCCAAAAATTGGATGAATCACACCCTGGAGTTGGCAGGAGTTGGCAGCAGCAGCAGCAGGAGCCCAAATATATACTGGAGTTGGCTTCAGGAGCCCAAAAATTGGATGAATCACACCCTGGAGTTGGCAGAAGTTGGCAGCAGCAGCAGCAGGAGCCCAAATATACACTGGAGTTGGCTTCAGGAGCCCAAAAATTGGATGAATCACACCCTGGAGTTGGCAGAAGTTGGCAGCAGCAGCAGCAGGAGCCCAAATATACACTGGAGTTGGCCTCAGGAGCCCAAAAATTGGATGAATCACACCCTGGAGTTGGCAGGAGTTGACAGTAGCAGCAGCAGGAGCCCAAATATACACTGGAGTTGGCTTCAGGAGCCCAAAAATTGGATGCATCACACCCTGGAGTTGGCAGAAGTTGGCAGCAGCAGCAGCAGGAGCCCAAAAATTGGATGAATCACACCCTGGAGTTGGCAGGAGTTGGCAGCAGCAGCAGCAGGAGCCCAAATATATACTGGAGTTGGCTTCAGGAGCCCAAAAATTGGATGAATTACACCCTGGAGTTGGCAGAAGTTGGCAGCAGCAGCAGCAGGAGCCCAAATATACACTGGAGTTGGCTTCAGGAGCCCAAAAATTGGATGAATCACACCCTGGAGTTGGCAGAAGTTGGCAGCAGCAGCAGGAGCCCAAATATACACTGGAGTTGGCTTCAGGAGCCCAAAAATTGGATGAATCACACCCTGGAGTTGGCAGAAGTTGGCAGCAGCAGCAGCAGGAGCCCAAATATACACTGGAGTTGGCCTCAGGAGCCCAAAAATTGGATGAATCACACCCTGGAGTTGGCAGAAGTTGGCAGCAGCAGCAGCAGGAGCCCAAATATACACTGGAGTTGGCTTCAGGAGCCCAAAAATTGGATGAATCACACCCTGGAGTTGGCAGGAGTTGACAGTAGCAGCAGCAGGAGCCCAAATATACACTGGAGTTGGCTTCAGGAGCCCAAAAATTGGATGAATCACACCCTGGAGTTGGCAGAAGTTGGCAGCAGCAGCAGCAGGAGCCCAAATATACACTGGAGTTGGCCTCAGGAGCCCAAAAATTGGATGAATCACACCCTGGAGTTGGCAGAAGTTGGCAGCAGCAGCAGCAGGAGCCCAAATATACACTGGAGTTGGCTTCAGGAGCCCAAAAATTGGATGAATCACACCCTGGAGTTGGCAGGAGTTGACAGTAGCAGCAGCAGGAGCCCAAATATACACTGGAGTTGGCTTCAGGAGCCCAAAAATTGGATGAATCACACCCTGGAGTTGGCAGAAGTTGGCAGCAGCAGCAGCAGGAGCCCAAATATACACTGGAGTTGGCCTCAGGAGCCCAAAAATTGGATGAATCACACCCTGGAGTTGGCAGGAGTTGACAGTAGCAGCAGCAGGAGCCCAAATATACACTGGAGTTGGCTTCAGGAGCCCAAAAATTGGATGAATCACACCCTGGAGTTGGCAGAAGTTGGCAGCAGCAGCAGCAGGAGCCCAAATATACACTGGAGTTGGCTTCAGGAGCCCAAAAATTGGATGAATCACACCCTGGAGTTGGCAGGAGTTGACAGTAGCAGCAGCAGGAGCCCAAATATACACTGGAGTTGGCTTCAGGAGCCCAAAAATTGGATGAATCACACCCTGGAGTTGGCAGAAGTTGGCAGCAGCAGCAGCAGGAGCCCAAATATACACTGGAGTTGGCCTCAGGAGCCCAAAAATTGGATGAATCACACCCTGGAGTTGGCAGGAGTTGACAGTAGCAGCAGCAGGAGCCCAAAAAATGGCCTAAAGACATAAATATGTTTTGCACCATTTGGAAAGTGTAAAACGTGGCACCATGCTGAATCTAGTCGCATGCATCAGGAATTGGTGGGTGGAAATCCTGGCTGATCCATCCCTGATTCATTTTGACAAAGGTGAGTCTCTCCACATTTTTAGTTGACAGACGAGTTCTCCTCGCCGTAACTATGGCCCCCGCCGCACTAAACACCCGCTCAGATGGCACGCTACTTGCCGGGCAGGACAGCTTTTCCAGGGCAAACTCTGCTAGTTGCGGCCACAAATCAAGTTTGGCTGCCCAGAAGTCCAGCGGATCCTCAAGGTGTGTTGGCATGGTCATGTCAAAGTATGACATGACCTGCTGGTTCAGGTCCTGCTCCAGGTCTTCCTGCTGCTCATGAGTAGCCTCACTATGCGGGTGTAGAAAGCTACTCATTAGCGACTGAAGACTGAGGCTGCTGCTGCTGATGGAGCTTCTGCTGCTGCTGCTGCCAACCCCCCCAGCGGCCATGGCAGTGGAAGGTGAGCGCAGAGGTCCCCTCGAGTCAGACCTGCGAGAGTATGGACCATGGCGCAGATAGGCATCGGCCAACTGCCTACGTAGAATGTCTTTGTAGTAGTTGAGTTTGTCCTCCCTCTCGGTGGGTTTAAAAAATGCCCCCATTTTGTGCCGGAAGCGAGGGTCCAATAAGGTGGACAGCCAGAAGTCATCCCGCCGACAGATGGAAACAATTCTGGGGTCACTACGCAAGCATGTGAGCATGCTTCGTGCCATTTGCGCAAGTGACTCGGATGGACTACCTGTCTCCATCTCCACTGCATACTGCCACGGTGTGCCCGGGTCCTCTGTCTCTCCTTCCTCAAAAACCTCTAGCTCCTCTGGCTGCTCCTGCTCCTCCTCTCCTGTCCGCTGACTAGATAAACCAGCCATTTCGCCAAGCCTAAACTGTGTTTCGCTGGGCAACTCCTCCTCCTCCTCTTCCTCCTCCTCCTCCTCCAGTTCAGCTCCAACGGGGTTCATGTGGCCGTAAGATGTAAACGCCATGTCTCCAGTGCCCTGACCACCCATGGTTTCCAACATGTGCTGTAGTACATGAAGCAGTGGAATCACGTCGTTCATCCCGTAATCCTGCCGACTGACAAATAAAGTGGCTTCCTCAAAGGGCCTGAGCAAACGGCAGGTGTCACATATGAGCTGCCACTGGTTGACATTGAAGTTACACAGGGGAGTCCCCCTATCTGCTTGGATCATCAGGAAATCCGTGATGGCTTTTCTCTGTTCATATAATCGGTCCAACATGTGAAGGGTGGAATTCCAACGGGTGGAAACATCGCAAATCAGACTATGTTGGGGGATACCATTCTGACGCTGTAGCTCAAGAAGGGTGTGTTTGGCGGTGTAGGAGTGGCTGAAGTGCATGCAAAGTTTCCGTGAAGTTGTTAGGATGTCCTGCAGATGGGGGGAACACTTCAGAAACCGCTTGACAACCAGATTGAAGACGAGAGCCATGCAGGGGGCATGGGTCAGGCTTCCTTGGCGCAGCGCAGACAAAATGTTCTTCCCATTGTCGGTAACCATGATTCCCATTTTAAGTTTTCTCGGAGTAAGCCATGTTTGGATTTCCTGATGAATACATTTAAGCAGTTCCTCCCCTGTGTGACTCCGTTCGCCAAGACAAACCATGTGAAGCACTGCGTGACACCTCCGTGCCCTGCACACATGGTAGACTGGAGGGGCACTGAGACTTGAGCCTACAGTGGAGGGTGAGGAGATGGCGGAGGATGAGGAGGCCGAGTCGCACGGTGTCACAGGCCCAATGGGCAGAGAGCGCGGAGGCCGAAGCGGCGTGACCTGTCCAAGTTGCTGCTGCAAAGGGACCACATTCACCCAGTGGGCCGTAAACGACATGTACTGCCCCTGACCGTAGTTACAGCTCCAGATGTCGGCGCTGCCATGTATTTTGCTACACACCGACAGGCTCAAGGACTGGCCCACCTTCTGTTCAACAAAAGTGTGCAGCGCTGGTACTGCCTTCTTGGCAAAGAAATGACGGCTTGGGACTCTCCACCTCGGCTCGGCACAAGCCATCAGTTCTCTGAAAGGTGCAGATTCCACCACCTGAAAAGGGAGCGACTGCAGCACCAGCAACTTGGACAGGAGCACATTCAGCTTCTGCGCCGTAGGATGAGTGGGCGCATACTGCTGTCTCTTGGACATGGCTTCGCTGATGGATTGCTGGCGGGATGCATGACTTGGAGGAGGAGGAGGAGGAGCAGGAGCGACAGAGGATGGGTATGACGCACAGCTGCCTTCGGCTGAGGTGCTGGAGCCTTGGCTGGCAGAAATTGGGAGCTCACTTGGTGAGGAAGCAGACTGGACCACCCCTTGGGAGCCTCGGTTCTCCCAGGTCGTTTTATGGTGACGCATCATATGTTGACGCAGGGCCGTGGTGCCAACATTTGGACCCTGGCCACGCTTCACCTTTTGCCTACATATCTTGCATGTGGCCATGTTACCCTCCTGCGGATGCCTCAGGAAAAACTGCCACACTGCCGAGTAGCTACTTTTCCCACCCCCTGGCCTCACTGATTCACTGCTGCTGTTGCCAACTCCAGGAACCCCTGCTCCACTACCTCCCGATAAGGTAGACTGCCGCACAGCAGGTGCTCTACCCCGGCCCCGGCCGGCTCCAGCCTTTGGAATTGTGCCCCCATGCTGACTGCTACCACCTTGCTGCCTCAGGTGCTGACTCCGGGGCAACCTGCGCCCCTCTTCTCCTGATGATGACGATGAAGCCCCTTCATCACCCGGCTCCCAAGTGCGATCGGCTTCATCGTCATCATCATCATCACCGAGTTGTGGCTGTACGTCACTGATGTTCGTGGATTCGTCAACAGTGTCTGGCGCAGGAGCTGGAACGCTCGCAGCACCCACGACACTGTCCACATCACTATCTGTCTGCCTAGCTAGAGAAGCCACCTCCATTTCTTGGCTGGGCAGTAGCTGCTGACTGTCCTCTATCTGATGGTCCTCCTCACTAAAGAGTGGAGCTGAACCCAAAGCATAGGATACGTCGCTGGGGGAGGGAACGGCGTAGGACAGAGGCAATGGGAGGACAGGGACTGCTCTCGGGGCATGCCAACTCAGGGTTGTGTCAGAGGAACCTACCGACCCTAGACTGGGGGTCTCAGACGTAAGTTGTGATGATGTTGTTGATGAGCGCGTCAACCAATCTACCACGGCAGATGCGTTACTGGTGGAGACCCGACCGCTAGCAGATACTGGCAGATTAGGTCTCTCAGCGTGACTCCTGCTGCTACTGGCCCCCAGTCTGATGCGAGCTCTGCCTGCGGAATCTTGGCCTCTGCCACTCCTCTTTTCACTTCCAGGCACTTGTCTGCCCGACATAGTCTAACTGGCGTGGGAGTAGGTGATATTTTAAGATCCCCCGGGCAGCGGTGGGTCTATATGAAACAGAATATAATGCACACCAAAAGTGAGCAGTAACACTCAGCCTCCAACAGGCCTGCTTAGTGTAAATAAGAGAGCTGCTTAGTGTAAATAAAGAGGGGTATGCTATGTTACAGAATGGGATGCCTCAACAGAAGTGCACCTGGCAGGCAGCAGTAAGCCTATGCCCAGCAAAAGTGTCTTATAATATAAATGTAATAAGAGCAAATGCTTATATGGTCTTAAACAGAGGCTGCTTTAGTCACAGAATGGGATGCCCCCAAAAAAGATCCAGTAGTACTATGCCCAGCAAAAGTGTCTTTATCAGGCTAATTTCAAATATGATAAGAGCAAATGCTTATATGGTCTTAAACAGAGGCTGCTTTAGTCACAGAATGGGATGCCCTGGCAGGGACAAGTAGTGCTATGCCCAGCAAAAGTGTCTTTATCAGGCTAATTTCAAATATGATAAGAGCAAATGCTTATACGGTCTTAAACAGAGGCTGCTTTAGTCACAGAATGGGATGCCCCAACAGGAATGGACCTGGCAGGGTCCAGTAGTGCTTTGCCCAGCAAAAGTGTCTTTATCAGGCCTAATTTCAAATATGATAAGAGCAAATGGTTATATGGTCTTAAACAGAGGCTGCTTTAGTCACAGAATGGGATGCCCCAACAGAAGTGGACCTGGCAGGGTCCAGTAGTGCTATGACCAGCAAAAGTGTCTTTATCAGGCCTAATTTCAAATATGATAAGAGCAAATGGTTATATGGTCTTAAACAGAGGCTGCTTTAGTCACAGAATGGGATGCCCCAACAGAAGTGGACCTGGCAGGGTCCAGTAGTGCTATGCCCAGCAAAAGTGTCTTTATCAGGCCTAATTTCAAATATGATAAGAGCAAATGGTTATATGGTCTTAAACAGAGGCTGCTGTAGTCACAGAATGGGATGCCCCAAATAGGAGTGCACCTGGCAGGGTCCAGTAGTGCTTTGCCCAGCAAAAGTGTCTTTATCAGGCCTAATTTCAAATATGATAAGAGCAAATGCTTATATGGTCTTAAACAGAGGCTGCTGTAGTCACAGAATGGGATGCCCCAAATAGGAGTGCACCTGGCAGGGTCCAGTAGTGCTTTGCCCAGCAAAAGTGTCTTTATCAGGCCTAATTTCAAATATGATAAGAGCAAATGCTTATATGGTCTTAAACAGAGGCTGCTGTAGTCACAGAATGGGATGCCCCAAATAGGAGTGCACCTGGCAGGGTCCAGTAGTGCTATGCCCAGCAAAAGTGTCTTTATCAGGCCTAATTTCAAATATGATAAGAGCAAATGCTTATATGGTCTTAAACAGAGGCTGGTGTAGTCACAGAATGGGATGCCCCAAATAGGAGTGCACCTGGCAGGGTCCAGTAGTGCTATGCCCAGCAAAAGTGTCTTTATCAGGCCTAATTTCAAATATGATAAGAGCAAATGCTTATATGGTCTTAAACAGAGGCTGCTGTAGTCACAGAATGGGATGCCCCAAATAGGAGTGCACCTGGCAGGGTCCAGTAGTGCTATGCCCAGCAAAAGTGTCTTTATCAGGCCTAATTTCAAATATGATAAGAGCAAATGCTTATATGGTCTTAAACAGAGGCTGCTGTAGTCACAGAATGGGATGCCCCAAATAGGAGTGCACCTGGCAGGGTCCAGTAGTGCTATGCCCAGCAAAAGTGTCTTTATCAGGCCTAATTTCAAATATGATAAGAGCAAATGCTTATATGGTCTTAAACAGAGGCTGCTGTAGTCACAGAATGGGATGCCCCAAATAGGAGTGCACCTGGCAGGGTCCAGTAGTGCTTTGCCCAGCAAAAGTGTCTTTATCAGGCCTAATTTCAAATATGATAAGAGCAAATGCTTATATGGTCTTAAACAGAGGCTGCTGTAGTCACAGAATGGGATGCCCCAAATAGGAGTGCACCTGGCAGGGTCCAGTAGTGCTTTGCCCAGCAAAAGTGTCTTTATCAGGCCTAATTTCAAATATGATAAGAGCAAATGCTTATATGGTCTTAAACAGAGGCTGCTGTAGTCACAGAATGGGATGCCCCAAATAGGAGTGCACCTGGCAGGGTCCAGTAGTGCTTTGCCCAGCAAAAGTGTCTTTATCAGGCCTAATTTCAAATATGATAGGAGCAAATGCTTATATGGTCTTAAACAGAGGCTGCTGTAGTCACAGAATGGGATGCCCCAAATAGGAGTGCACCTGGCAGGGTCCAGTAGTGCTATGCCCAGCAAAAGTGTCTTTATCAGGCCTAATTTCAAATATGATAAGAGCAAATGCTTATATGGTCTTAAACAGAGGCTGCTTTAGTCACAGAATGGGATGCCCCAAATAGGAGTGCACCTGGCAGGGTCCAGTAGTGCTATGCCCAGCAAAAGTGTCTTTATCAGGCCTAATTTCAAATATGATAAGAGCAAATGCTTATATGGTCTTAAACAGAGGCTGCTGTAGTCACAGAATGGGATGCCCCAAATAGGAGTGCACCTGGCAGGGTCCAGTAGTGCTTTGCCCAGCAAAAGTGTCTTTATCAGGCCTAATTTCAAATATGATAAGAGCAAATGCTTATATGGTCTTAAACAGAGGCTGCTGTAGTCACAGAATGGGATGCCCCAAATAGGAGTGCACCTGGCAGGGTCCAGTAGTGCTTTGCCCAGCAAAAGTGTCTTTATCAGGCCTAATTTCAAATATGATAAGAGCAAATGCTTATATGGTCTTAAACAGAGGCTGCTTTAGTCACAGAATGGGATGCCCCAAATAGGAGTGCACCTGGCAGGGTCCAGTAGTGCTATGCCCAGCAAAAGTGTCTTTATCAGGCCTAATTTCAAATATGATAAGAGCAAATGCTTATATGGTCTTAAACAGAGGCTGCTGTAGTCACAGAATGGGATGCCCCAAATAGGAGTGCACCTGGCAGGGTCCAGTAGTGCTATGCCCAGCAAAAGTGTCTTTATCAGGCCTAATTTCAAATATGATAAGAGCAAATGCTTATATGGTCTTAAACAGAGGCTGCTGTAGTCACAGAATGGGATGCCCCAAATAGGAGTGCACCTGGCAGGGTCCAGTAGTGCTATGCCCAGCAAAAGTGTCTTTATCAGGCCTAATTTCAAATATGATAAGAGCAAATGCTTATATGGTCTTAAACAGAGGCTGCTGTAGTCACAGAATGGGATGCCCCAAATAGGAGTGCACCTGGCAGGGTCCAGTAGTGCTTTGCCCAGCAAAAGTGTCTTTATCAGGCCTAATTTCAAATATGATAAGAGCAAATGCTTATATGGTCTTAAACAGAGGCTGCTGTAGTCACAGAATGGGATGCCCCAAATAGGAGTGCACCTGGCAGGGTCCAGTAGTGCTTTGCCCAGCAAAAGTGTCTTTATCAGGCCTAATTTCAAATATGATAAGAGCAAATGCTTATATGGTCTTAAACAGAGGCTGCTGTAGTCACAGAATGGGATGCCCCAAATAGGAGTGCACCTGGCAGGGTCCAGTAGTGCTTTGCCCAGCAAAAGTGTCTTTATCAGGCCTAATTTCAAATATGATAAGAGCAAATGCTTATATGGTCTTAAACAGAGGCTGCTTTAGTCACAGAATGGGATGCCCCAAATAGGAGTGCACCTGGCAGGGTCCAGTAGTGCTATGCCCAGCAAAAGTGTCTTTATCAGGCCTAATTTCAAATATGATAAGAGCAAATGCTTATATGGTCTTAAACAGAGGCTGCTGTAGTCACAGAATGGGATGCCCCAAATAGGAGTGCACCTGGCAGGGTCCAGTAGTGCTTTGCCCAGCAAAAGTGTCTTTATCAGGCCTAATTTCAAATATGATAAGAGCAAATGCTCATATGGTCTTAAACAGAGGCTGCTGTAGTCACAGAATGGGATGCCCCAAATAGGAGTGCACCTGGCAGGGTCCAGTAGTGCTTTGCCCAGCAAAAGTGTCTTTATCAGGCCTAATTTCAAATATGATAAGAGCAAATGCTTATATGGTCTTAAACAGAGGCTGCTGTAGTCACAGAATGGGATGCCCCAAATAGGAGTGCACCTGGCAGGGTCCAGTAGTGCTATGCCCAGCAAAAGTGTCTTTATCAGGCCTAATTTCAAATATGATAAGAGCAAATGCTTATATGGTCTTAAACAGAGGCTGCTGTAGTCACAGAATGGGATGCCCCAAATAGGAGTGCACCTGGCAGGGTCCAGTAGTGCTTTGCCCAGCAAAAGTGTCTTTATCAGGCCTAATTTCAAATATGATAAGAGCAAATGCTTATATGGTCTTAAACAGAGGCTGCTGTAGTCACAGAATGGGATGCCCCAAATAGGAGTGCACCTGGCAGGGTCCAGTAGTGCTTTGCCCAGCAAAAGTGTCTTTATCAGGCCTAATTTCAAATATGATAAGAGCAAATGCTTATATGGTCTTAAACAGAGGCTGCTGTAGTCACAGAATGGGATGCCCCAAATAGGAGTGCACCTGGCAGGGTCCAGTAGTGCTTTGCCCAGCAAAAGTGTCTTTATCAGGCCTAATTTCAAATATGATAAGAGCAAATGCTTATATGGTCTTAAACAGAGGCTGCTGTAGTCACAGAATGGGATGCCCCAAATAGGAGTGCACCTGGCAGGGTCCAGTAGTGCTTTGCCCAGCAAAAGTGTCTTTATCAGGCCTAATTTCAAATATGATAAGAGCAAATGCTTATATGGTCTTAAACAGAGGCTGCTTTAGTCACAGAATGGGATGCCCCAAATAGGAGTGCACCTGGCAGGGTCCAGTAGTGCTATGCCCAGCAAAAGTGTCTTTATCAGGCCTAATTTCAAATATGATAAGAGCAAATGCTTATATGGTCTTAAACAGAGGCTGCTGTAGTCACAGAATGGGATGCCCCAAATAGGAGTGCACCTGGCAGGGTCCAGTAGTGCTTTGCCCAGCAAAAGTGTCTTTATCAGGCCTAATTTCAAATATGATAAGAGCAAATGCTTATATGGTCTTAAACAGAGGCTGCTGTAGTCACAGAATGGGATGCCCCAAATAGGAGTGCACCTGGCAGGGTCCAGTAGTGCTTTGCCCAGCAAAAGTGTCTTTATCAGGCCTAATTTCAAATATGATAAGAGCAAATGCTTATATGGTCTTAAACAGAGGCTGCTTTAGTCACAGAATGGGATGCCCCAAATAGGAGTGCACCTGGCAGGGTCCAGTAGTGCTATGCCCAGCAAAAGTGTCTTTATCAGGCCTAATTTCAAATATGATAAGAGCAAATGCTTATATGGTCTTAAACAGAGGCTGCTGTAGTCACAGAATGGGATGCCCCAAATAGGAGTGCACCTGGCAGGGTCCAGTAGTGCTATGCCCAGCAAAAGTGTCTTTATCAGGCCTAATTTCAAATATGATAAGAGCAAATGCTTATATGGTCTTAAACAGAGGCTGCTGTAGTCACAGAATGGGATGCCCCAAATAGGAGTGCACCTGGCAGGGTCCAGTAGTGCTTTGCCCAGCAAAAGTGTCTTTATCAGGCCTAATTTCAAATATGATAAGAGCAAATGCTTATATGGTCTTAAACAGAGGCTGCTGTAGTCACAGAATGGGATGCCTCACAGCAGACTTAAGATCAGTTCAGTATATATGCACAGTTAGTTACTATAAGCAGCCTGAAAACGCTAACAAAGCCTGTCAGCCAGCTAGTAACACTCAGGCTGGATGAAAAAAAAAAAAAATCTCCCTGTCACAGCCTCCGTTTTTTCCTACCTTTCCCTGGCTTTCTGTCTGTCTCCTGTCTGTCTCCTGCCTGTCTCCAGCCTGTCCCTGTCTGTCCCTGCCTGTCTAACTGTCTGTCCCTCAGCTACACAGCGTTCTGTCTCTCACGAATGCAATAGAGAAATGAGGAAAAGCAAGATGGCCGCCGTTAAATACCGCTGTGTGACGTCACCGGGCTTGCTGGCTGCTGATAGGCTGCATGTGACTGCCCCAGCTTGCACTGGCGCGGGATACATGTCCAGACATGTCCCGTCCGCCATCTTAGAATGCCTGTAAATGTAAATGAATGGATGTTAAAGGAAAACTTCGAGTGATCGAATCGCGGGGAAATTCGGATTCGATCCGAATCGAATTTTTCCTGAAATTCGGATCGAATCCGGGTTCGTCCGGATCGATTCGCTCATCCCTACCTGGCAGTGTCCACATTTATGTGAACCCTTTAGCACCTTGGTTTCATTTCTTTCTACTGTTTTCACCCTATACTCACTCCGCATCAATAAATCCCTAATATTAGCAGCCCGTTTTGCTGTCATGAGGGGTCTTGGTCCCACATGTTGGGCTATTACAGGGTCCAATAGCAATACATGCCAGTGAGACCTCAGGATATTGCGGAATTTCTCCCAGTGGGCATTGTATTGAGTAATGAGGCGGACATGCTGGCCACCACCCACCTCCCTTGGCCCAGAGCCATGCAACAGACTATCACGAGGCGTCTCCAACGCCTTGTGGAAACAGGTGCGGAGGAGTCGATGGGGGTATCCTCTGTCCCTGAAACGACGCGTGAGGGTCCTGGCCTCCCGGACGTAGTCCCCCACAGTGGTAAAGTTCCTGCGGATACGCAGGAACTGTCCAAGGGGAATACCACGCCTCAGGGGGCCTGGGTGATGGCTGGTGAAATGCAGGAGCGTGTTTCCTGCCGTAGGCTTGCGGAAGGTGGTGGTGACCAGCCGGCCCGCCTCCTTAGTGATCCGAAGATCAAGAAATTCAATCGTTGTGGAACTCCATTTGAAAGTCAATCTTATATTTCTATGGTTTTGGTTGAGTAGGGAAATGAACTCCTCCAGTTGTGGTACTGTGCCCTTCCATATCAATAACACATCATCGATGTATCTCAGCCAGAGGGCGGCATGTGCCACGAAGGACGCCCGCCCAAACACCTCCAGACTCTCCCACCGTCCGAGGTGTAGGCAGGCGTACGAGGGGGCACACGCCGCCCCCATCGCTGTCCCTTGGGTCTGTTGGTAATAAGTTCCATTAAATTTAAAGAAATTATTCATCAGGACAAATTCCAGTAATTCCACAACAAATTCGTTGTAGGCCGCGTCCCCTGGACCCAACATCTCCAGTGTTTCCACCACCGCCTGGAGGCCCACCGTGTGGGGAATGGAGGTGTACAAGCTCTCCACATCCACACTCACCAGCAACCAATCTTCCTCTAGTTGTACACCATGCAACTTCCGTAGTAAGTCACTGCTATCCAACACAAAGGATGGAAGCAGTCTCACCAATGGTTTTAAGTTCTCGTCAATAAATCTGGCGGTGTTCTCCAGTGGCCCTCCATTCCCCGACACGATGGGCCTCCCCGGCGGGAACTGTAAATTTTTGTGAATTTTTGGAATAGTGTATAACACAGGAGTATTGTAATCTGTGACCTTTAAGTACTCATAAATTTTGGGCGTCAATAGATTTTCTTCTCTAGCCCAATATAATTTATAGTTGAGAGCATCAATAACTCCTGGAAAGGGATTATGTCGCACCAGACGGTAAGTATCCGCATTGCCCAACTGTTGTTCAATTTCTCCCACATAGTAGGAGTCATTCATTAACACAACATTACCCCCCTTGTCACTAGGCCTGATAATTAAATTTGGGGCCCTTTCCAACTCTAAGAGGGCCTCTCTTTATCCCAAATGGTCCATGTCTTTCTAAAGTGTTCCAATCTATCCTTTTTTGTCAAAAGAATCTCCTCCATCTCCTCTATGTGGTCCACCTGGCTGAACCAGTCCCTAAGCGAGGGGGTTCTCTCAGTTTTCCAATTCCTGGGGATCAGGACTCTAGCCGCGTTCATAAGGTGTATCCCCAGTGGGCTCACTCCTCCTATCCCCTTCCCATCAGCCGACCAATTCAGTAAATACCCAGCTGGGCCCCACTCCAAGGAATCACCCAAAATCTTCCCTGTGACCTCATGCACATTCTCCCAGAAGGTAGCAATTTTAGGGCATGACCACCATACATGAATAAACGTGCCCCCCCGAGAGCCACATCTCCAACATTGATCTGAGACCTCTGGGAATATCCTATGGAGACCTGCGGGAGTTCTATACCAGCGAGTGGCAATTTTATAGTTAGTTTCCTGTAGGGAGCTATTAGCCACCCCTTTATGCAGCCCCTTGTAGATCGCTTCCCAGTCATCTGGTGTAAGCTCCAAATCCAGGTCTTTATGCCACCTATCTTCCCATGGTCTCCTGGCTGCTGGCCTTGCCTCCCCTATCACAGAATAAGCCCATGACAATAGGTGATCAGTTGGACCATCCCCTAGGCATGCTCTCTCCACTGCAGATGGGGTTCTCTCTCCTACTCTCTTGAGTTCTCCACTTCCAGCGAAGTGGCGCATTTGGAAGTACGAGAAGGTGGGAATCGGCCCCCCCCAATTTTCCTGTAGATCCCTTCTATCCAAAAATCTACCCTTATCATAGAGATTGTAGACCCTGGGATCCTGCATTTTGCTACACTGTGCCAAAAAGCCACCCTCCACTCCTGGGGGGAAAGCTGGGTTGCGCTTGACCGGGGTTAATGGGCCTGGTATTGAAAGCAGGTCTGGATGCTGTTTCCCCAATAGTCTAACCCTCCGCAATGTCTCCCCTATTAACGGATGAGTCTCAACAATGTCCTGGACATCTCTCTTTGCTAAGAAGCAGAGGTCCTTCAATTTCTGTTTGCCCACCTCATCCTCCACTCTGACCCAGTCTTTCTGGGAGTGATTAAGATGCCAGTCCAAGAATCTGCCTAGGTGGACCGCTCTGACATAACTTTCAACACAGGGGAGGCCTGCGCCACCTCTCCCCCTGCTACAAATCAAAATCTCTCTCTTAATCCTGGCAGGTGTTCTGTGCCACACAAACTCCCTAAAAGCCTTATTCAGAGTTTTAATAAACTGTGGGGGTATTTTTACCGGGAGACACTGGAGGAGGTACAAAATCCTGGGCAGAACATTCATTTTCAGGACTGCTATTCTACCAAACCAAGACAATTTTAACCTATTCCAGATTTCCAGGTCTTTCTTCAGCTGAGTCCCCAGGGGGGCATAGTTTAGCTGAAAGAGCCTATTCAGTTCTCTAGGGAGCTGTATCCCTAAGTATGTAATGCTGTGCTCCTGCCAGGCGAATGGGAAGGCCCCTCTCAGAGCATCAGCTTCCAATTTGGGCAAAGAAATATTCATGGCCGAGGATTTATTGTAGTTGATTTTCAAATTGGAGATGGTGCCGAATATAGTTAGTTCCTGTAAAAGTGATGGAATCGAGATCCTAGGGGACTCAATGAAAAAAAGCATATCGTCAGCATATGCTGCTACTTTCCTTTCCTGCTCCCCAATCTTGATTCCCCTGATCCCTGAGTTCAAGTTTACCTTTCTAAGAAAGGGTTCCAGTGATATTGCAAAAATCAGGGGGGACAGTGGGCACCCTTGACGCGTCCCATTTCTTATATCAAAACTTTGGGAGGATATACCATTAACCCTGACTTTTGCAACTGGACTAGAGTAGAGGGCCAAGACCCTATTAAGGGTTGCCTCCCCTAGGCCTATATGTGCCAGAACTACTCTTATCCAGTCCCACCTAACCCGATCAAACGCCTTTTCAGCATCTGTTGAGAGTAGCATAGCCTGGCATCCATGATTTGAGGCCCACCAGTGCACATCTATGGCCTTAATTACATTGTCCCTAGCTTCCCGTGAAGGGATGAAGCCCACTTGATCCTGTGAGACCAAGTTAGGCATAAGTTTGGAGAGTCTAGTGGCCAAGGCCTTAGCAAAGATTTTCAAATCAACGTTCAATAAGGCTATTGGTCTATAGTTTCTGCAATCTGTCGCTTCCTTCCCAACCTTAGGAATGACAGTAATCTGGGCCTCCAGGGCTGAGGGAGGCAGAACCCCAGTCTCAGCCGTCGTTTCAAAGGCTTTGGCTAAGTGTGCCAGGAGTTGCGGAGAAAATGACTTGTAATATTGACTTGTAAATCCGTCTGGCCCGGGTGATTTTCCAGGTTTCAGGCCCTTCACTACTTCTTGGAGCTCCAAAGCTGTGATTGGGGCTTCCAGTGAAGCAATCGCTTCCTCTGTCAGGCATGGCATTCCAGAATCCTTCACGTAAGACAGCATCTTAGCCTGAAGGGTCTCCCCTAGCCCCTGGCTTGGTAAGTTATACAATGTAGTGTAGTAAGCTCGAAATTGCTCTGCAATATCCTTGTCCCTCTGGTGGAGTGTACCCTTGCTATCTCTTATCCCTTCTATCCTATTCCTCTCACCTCTGGGATTCAAAGCCCTAGCCAGAAGGTATCCCGGTCTATTTCCCAGCTCATAGTATAAACCACTCCTGTAAGTAAATGATCTTCTGGCTGCTCTTTCCATTAAATCCTTAAGTTCCTTCCTTTTCCCCTCGAGTTCCTGGAGGTGAGCCTCTAGCAGGGATTTTTTATGTTTGGCTTCTAACAGTGTCACTTGCCTAATCAAGTCGTCTAGTTTGGCCCCTCTCTCCTTTTTGAGTCTCGTCCCTTCCTGAATTAAAATGCCTCTGATTGTGCACTTATGGGCCTCCCAGACTGTCAGTGGACTCACATCTTCCGATATGTTTTCCTTAAAGAAATGTAACAGGCTCTCCCTGACCCTATCCACTACCCTGCTATCCTTTAGAATCCCCCCGTTTAACCGCCAGTGCCACTCCTCCTGCACCCCCCCCGGGAAATTCCAGACACATAGTTACTGGAGCGTGGTCTGAAATGGAGGAACATCCAATTTCGACCGATTTTAACTTATCTAAATCTCTTTGAGACAGGAATAGGTAATCTATCCTTGAATATTTGCCATGGGTGGGGGAATAGAACGTGTAGTCTTTCCCGGTGGGGTGCAGCAATCTCCATGTATCTACTGCTTGCGTGTTTGAAAGGGAGCTTTTAATCTGTTTTAGGGCTCTATAAGTGATAGTTGATTTGGCATCTGACGTGTCCACCAGAGGATTTAGTGCACAATTCAGGTCCCCCCCCAGAATCAGAATGCCCTCCTGAAACCTTCTCAGTTTTTTCAGCGTTGCTAATATGAATCCCTTTTGGCCCTTGTTTGGTGCATAAATATTGGCAACAGTAACCAGCTTCCCCGATGGTAATCTGCCCTTCAAAAATATATATCGTCCTTCTGTGTCCATGCTTTCGTCAGACACAGATAGCTGAAGTGATTTAGCCAGCAAAATTGAGACCCCTTTTGTTTTAGATATTGGTGAGGGGGCACAGTAATGGCTATTATAATTCTTATCCCCCAGCTTCGGCACCTTGTCTTTCTGGAAATGGGTCTCCTGGATCAGGGCAATCTGGATCCTCTGTCTCTTAAGGTCTCTTAGCAGGGAGTGTCTTTTCTGTGGTATATTTAGGCCTCTAGCATTAATGGACATAACATTAATTTTAAGCTGATTGTTCATCTTCCTCCCCCTAATGTTCCCAAGGCTAAGGTCTAATTTCCAACCTCCGGTCTCCCTCCCCCACCTATAGAAAAAAGTTAGAGCAGGAAGGGATAGGCTGAACAGTAAGGGATTAACAGCTCGAGAGAAGAGGTGTACAGTTAGGGAGGGATCTGAGGGTGACAAGCGCTGAATAAAACTAGCACCTGAGAAGCTTCCCCCGCCAGGCCCCCGAAATGAAAGGGAGAGAAGAAGATAAAAAGAGAAGGATAGAGGAACAACAACAAAGAAGGGAAGGAAAATCAACTATATTACAAAATTACAACCAACTCACCTGACCTTCAGGTAAGCTCTTTTAATTGGAAAGGAACTAATCAGGAGTGGAGCACCAGCGTCTCCGAAGGGCCACTCCCATCACCCTCTCCTGGAGGTGGTATTGTATTCACCGTCCTGTGAGAGGCAAAACCCCAGCTCTTGGGATCTTGTAGGTTCCTTTAATGATACAAGGGAGATGTTAGTGGAAACGGGCAGGATCGGAACAGGCAACAGCGGGCCCCCGAGCAAAGCCTTGGAAGTAGCTCTGTAAAGTGTAATCTGAACCAAGAAAAGTAGTAAATATTGTAAACTGTAAAACTATAATACTATTAAGCAACATTTCGTGACGGGTCACCCCGATCCCAGGTCTCCATACCCCCCCAGCCGACCCGCACTAAAAAGCAACCCCGGGGTCCTCCTTCTCATTGGTCTCACAGTGTAAAGGCGGGTCCTGCCCACCATGTTGTTCTACGATATGCATGCATGAATTTCCAATATCAAGCCACTCTAGGATGGATGCCCCGATTCGTCTTAGCATTATTTTATTTTATTCTATTTTATTCTAGTCCTTGACCTCGTGCTTCTCATGCCATATAGGCCTAACATTCCAGGCATGACATGGCATCTAAGAAAAGAAGAAAAAGAAAAAAAAAATTCTTAAAAAGGGACACCAGCTGATTAGTATGTCAAGGCCGCCTCCTCTACTAGCCCCTCTCCCGTCAGCGCCACATGAGCGGGATGTTTTCAGCTGCAGGCGGCCCCCTCCCCAGTCACAGCAATTTCACCTATGCCTGATTTCTAACATGTAATCTTAGGCGCGCCCGCTCCCGCCGCCTCGCCGACCGCCAACCGCTCCCCCCTCGCCACCGCGGAGCTAAATACATTGGTTGAATGTCAGCCAGGCAGAGCGAGAGGACACTCAATTTCTAGTCCAGCAAAAAGACCCCGTGTATCGTCCGATGGAGTTCCCCCCATCTCGGTAGCGCACAGCCTGGATGGTCCGCTCCCCTCAGTCAGCGCTTAAGCCAGCCTCGCAGAGATTGGGGCGCCACCCCCTGAGCACAAAGGAGCCATCCATCGCACACCACACCCGGCCTAGGAGCCCCTCTCATGAACTATGACCCAGGTGCAACAGGTGTAAAGAGAGAGCGAGAAGACGGCCCAGGGCCCATCTTAACTTCTATCAGTTAACCCACAATTCCAAATATCTTATCAGCATAATAAATATTTTTAGATTAGGATGCGCTCTGCTCATATAGCATCTTTATAACCATAAAAGAAGGCTGCCCCCTCCAGGAACCTCCCCACCGCCAACCAAGCGTGAGAAGCAGGCTCCAAGAGGAGGGCATCCAAACTCAGTCTGTCACAATAGGAAACTTTCAAGTGCTCGTGAAGATGAAAACCATAACAATAGCAATAACAGTAACCCCTCCGGCCCGTCCCTCCCGCCCCTGATGTGCTGAAGCCAAGCCTCTGCCATAGATTTCAGGGAATCAGAGATCGGGGCTCCCGACCCTCAGCAACGCTAACCCAAATAAAGCGTACCTAGAGAGCATATGCAACATCATCCAAACTCAGCATGAAATCGCCTACCGCGTCGCTGATATCCAACTGCGCCCTCGCCGCGATTGCGGAATGGGATGCGCTAGTCAAATGTCAGCAAGGCGTGTTAAGAGAGCAAACATCACCGTATTGCATGTGGTGTAGGCCACCTGGGTGACCCAGATCGGGGCTCTAGAATGTCACCCCTCTCCAAGTCTGCGCCGAGGCGTTCTCAGTCTCTGCCTTCCTGCCGTTGCCCACGGTTGATTCGGTCTGCGATGCCACTGGGGGAGTGTGCTGGGGAGGCTCTCTTTGGGGACTCCCCCCGTGTTCCTGGTCCAGAAGAGACTGTCAATAAGTCCGGTATCGCGAAGTCAGCAAACCAGTCAGGGACTGAAACCAGAGGGAGATGGAGGGAGCTACAAAAATCTGCCAAGTCTCCAGGGACACGCAGTGTGCCAGTTTTCCCGTTCACTGTAGCGGAGAGGGCAAAAGGGAATCTCCAGCGATAGGGAATGCCTCGTTCCCTCAGTAGCGATGTGAGTGGTCTCAGGGCCCTTCGATGTTGTAGGGTTATGCCAGAAAGATCTTGAAAAATCTGTATCTCATCATTGTTAAACTGGATCGTGTCCCGTGCTCTGGCCTTGGCTATGATCTCCTCTTTCAGGACAAAGCTTTGCAGGCAACAGACAATGTCCCTGGGATTCGTGTCACCCAAATTCCTCGGGCGCAATGCTCTGTGAGCTCGAACTAGCTCAATAGGGGTATCGGGAGGGCGTTCAAGGAGGGCGTTGAAGATAGATAGTAGTGCGCTCCCAATCTGATCCTGCCCTACTGTTTCTGGGACCCCTCTCACTCGAATGTTGCACCTCCTATTTCTGTTATCTAGGTCCTCTAGGTGCCTGTGCACATTGAGCATATAATGGTTGTGCGCTGTGACGACTTCACTCACCAACCGCAAACTGCGTTTAGTACGTTCCTCCTCTCTCTCCATGCTATCCATCCTCCGCGCCAGGGCTCTCATGTCGGTTTTTAGATCTGCGATGGCCGCCGCTATGGTGGACTTGATGTCCCCTGCGAGGTCCGCCAACTCCGACCGGGTGGGAAGCTGGCTCAGCTGGGCCACCACATCTAGTTCTTCTCTCTCGGAGGGGGCCACACTCGCTCTATCTGGTGAGCTGTCCGGCGAGAGCGAGAGCGAGGGCGCCATCTTGGACATGCGCCGACCAGCGTCGTCCGGCCTCTGCGATTTGAACATGTCCTGTACACTCCTGGAGCTCCCGCTCAGGGCCTGGGGTACCCTCGGAGTCTTTCCTGTCGACCCCGACCTGTTGCTCTTCCCCATGGTCGGCTTGGAATGCGAAATGCAATGCTATCGAGGGTCTCCGCCACGAGCTCCGCTCTCAGGCCGCCATCTTGCCCGCCGGTCAAGCCACGCCGATTTGGGGGTTTTGGGGGGGTTTCACCCCGTGGGACATCCCGATCTCGGACCTGTAATATCAATTCTGCACACTATTTTTTTTTTTTCCCTTAAAAAAATTATCTAAAATGGCAGAAGTGGTCACAGAATTTTACACATTTAAAAAAAAAAAAAAAAAAAAAACATTAATAACAATTAATTATTAATATTTAAAGATTGTTCCATTGGAGAGCGCCAGGTAGCGAGAGGTCATACCTGTCGCTGTTCAAGGTCGAACGCTGGCGCTGTGGGCTGAGGCTGGAATAATGATGAATGAGTCGCTATATGGCGCTATCTCAGTCGCTAAGCAGGATCGGCTTGATAAATGTGTGATTGTGGTGGGGAGCCGGCGTTCTCGTGGCGGGGCCCGTCATTACCGGCCACTCACCAGTCGCTACCTGTCGCTATTCCTTCATAAATAAGGGCCTATGAATGATTAAATATACCTCAATGAGCCTTATTCAGAAAAATACTGTACATCACAATTACTCATGAGCAAGTGCTGGTTTATCTCACTTTCTGACTTGGTGGGCCAGTGACTTCTGGCGAAAGCATTTCTATTTAATTTACTTGCGTTTAGGTTAATCTTGGTATTACAATGGTTTCTTATTAGAACATTAGGTTTCATCCAGGTGCAGAGTGGCAATAGGGATCACAGGTCTAATTCTCAATGGGCCACACTGCTTTGGGGCCAAATAAGGCTGCTGCAACCTTATCCAGACCCTTTGCTGGAGTTCACTCAATTTTATAATATCCTCACTCCTAGGTCTCTGCTTCCCAATTCTCGCACCAGACTTTGCCCCTATACCTGGCCTCATTGTACCCTCCCAGCCCATGTGTTGCCCCTGCAATGCTATACCCACCCCTGCTACAGTATCTGCTCCTACAATAATAAATAAAGCTTCAGTACCATCAGTCTCTCTTCCACCCCACCCCATACTTAACCCCACACTAAAGCAACACTATCATCTTCTTAAGAGTGGCTATTTCCACCCCTGCCCATGATGTGCGCCTTTAATGCTCTAGCCTTAACTAATGAAAACTCCTTTTGACAGGATAGGAAGCAGCCTGGGGCGGGACTTAGAAGCTCATGGGCTGACTGTGGCCAGTAAAGTCCCGGGTATAATTCACTAGACACCTGGTCAGAGCTAGTTTTCCTAAATGACTCTATACTGGTGTATATCAGTAGTGCTTGGTGATACCAGTCTTGTCTACTTCTGGGGGGCTATTTGTTCAACCATTGAAGTTAATTAGGTGGTGTCTTCTGGTATTTTGAAAACAACTAAAGCAGCAAATTTCCCCATTTTGTAACAACTTCCACCAATTTGCATGGAAAGACCACTCAATGACTTAGGAATCTGGTGCTAATTTAACTAATAAAAGAGCAAAAAAATAACATTGCCAAAATGACCACTGCATTCTCTGAAGGCTATCTGCCATTGAAGGTTATTAGGGAATGTTTAAGTGGTGGGTGTCCTGCCACAGGCACAACATTTCAGAGCATTAGTCATCAGGGTTTGCGGATCAGAAAGTAGCAGGTGGTACCTTTTTTTTGCATGACATGACACTGTAAAACAGAAGCCGCCGTCATGAGGAGCTGGAGGTTTTACAGTACTGGCATTATACCCTAAGAGTGCGGTATTAGTTCTTAAAAATAATATTTGACATTTGATTGAGCCTTTCCATAAACTGTATAAGACATACCTTGCTTAGAGGGGTATTTTGTGGAAGAAATCTTAAACCGGACCAACTCCCGGGCACAGTTGGAAAAGAAAGGTTGCATTTTTGAGCTTCCTCTCCCAGCATCTCAGCCATGCTGCTGTCTGGATTCAACTGACAATGCACAGTAACAGAAAAACGCAGTAGCCCTTCCTGTTTGTAGGTGGCCTGCACACCCATGGACTACCATTTTGTTTTTAAAATTGACCACAGCAGGATTTGGAAAAAGTTAAAATTATTTTTATGTGCAGCAATCTAAATTGCCATGTGGAGGGATGCATAAGAGCACTGATTGGTATGTGTTGGTCTGGTTTAAGTCATTTTTTGACTGTTGGTCCGCTTTAATATTTCTAATAAGTGTAAGGTTGAATGATCTCAGCAGTGGCCATAGCAGCAGTGTTCTGCGTGTACAGAACTCGCCTCTCTCTCCTTGGTGTGCAGACTTGTACGTTGCCAATAGCAGCTGATTGCAGGTAGTGAAAAATGATTCCATAAAACACACTTTAGCTAAAAGTAAAAAAAAAAAAAAACATTAGATCAGCTCAGCACCAAATTCTTTTGGCACAAAAAAAATCCATCGGAAGTGGACTTATCATTTAAATTTGTTAGGTTTGCTCTAGAATTGATTTGAATATGTGCTGTCACAGACAAAGACACTCCGTGTTGTTCAGCTAATCAAAGGGTGGAAACAATCTGAGATCCAATATGATGCCATCATCTGCAAGATGTGAATGACCGACATACTGATCGCTGATTGGTTGCTGAAAGCAGAACAAAATCAACCCAGCCTGGCTCTGGAATCTAAAAGGAGCCGGCCACTGGTCTTCCCCAGAATTGGGATGTGTGAAACTTCCTGGAACACCCGTAAACACGCGCCTTTCCCTGCTACAACGGCGCCTGCGCTGGCTCGTGCCCAATGAGTCATCTACAGTGACTACCCGTCATTCGATAAACGTCTCTCTTTGTCGTTAATGGAGAGCGCACTGCCGCATCCCCGGTGACGTTTTCACGCTTCTGCCCCAGCCATTCAGATAGGCTGGTGTGTGAGCCTGCACGCTGCCGGAGATGTGGAGGATGCAGCATGGTATGTTCCTCATTCTAGTCAATGAGTGCCGTTTGTCAAATGACATAGGCCCTTATTTAAGAAGGGATAGCGTCAGGTAGCGCCTGGTTAATGAGAGGTAGCGACAGATAGCGACTGGTGAACGCCGGACACGGCACGCAATTACACATTTATCAAGCAGAATCTGTTTAGCGACTGGGATAGCGCCATGTAGCATCTGATTCATCATTTTCACAGCCTCAGCGAACAGCGCCAGCATTCAGCCTTGCACAGCGCCAGGTATGACCTCTCGCTACCTGGCGCTCTCCCATACATTTCAATGGATGATCCTTTTCTACTCTTTAAATGGTTTTTTTTTTTTTCAAAAAAATCACAAATAATTCTGTGACCTCTTCTGGCATTGATAAAGCATTTTTTTCATAATTTTTTCATTTTTTTAATATTTCTTCAGAAATGACATTACAGGTCTGGCATTAAAGTGTTCATGTTACAATGTTGTTACAATGTAATTCCATATGTTTTCGCTTTGTTACTAGTTGATAGATGCTGGAAAACAGACTTTAAACACACAGCCTCCTGCGCTCTGGGCTTCAAACAAGTATTTTACAGCGCCAGAGATTTGTGAAGCTGTTTTTTTGCTGAATATGGTGTGAGTCGGTCGCTATGAGCAGTCGCTAACATGCGCTCCCATACAGCGCTGTACTGGTCAAATAGCGACTCCTCACAATGTATTCAACATTACTGAACAGCAACTGAGTCGCTATAAAGTAGCGACTCACGGCCGAGCACTGCGACTACTAGCGGGCGCTCTGAAAATGCCTGCTACAGACGCTCATCTGTCGCTACCTGCCGCTAATGATGAATCAGCCTGTCAGTCATGACAGATGGCTCCCATTGGATAAGGGTCCGTACATGCACCATTGGAAAGAGGAACAAGTGAATAGCGGCGTTCTGGGAGGTTTCCCACAAGGAACCAGAACATAACCTAGGATAGTCAAATTCCCAAGTTTTGTTCTGCTTTAATGTATTATCATAAAGGCGAATGGTATTGCAGAGTTTCCATCAAAATTCACCAACAGATGTGCGAAATTTAACTGTGACCTGCTAACTAACTGGAAACACATAAATGTATAGAACAGCTATTTATAGCTATAGAGCCTTTAAGTTAGAATCAAATCCTGTGTTTTGTTTTATTATTTGTTTCCTTTTTGAGAGTTCCATGCTCTTTTTTTTTACTTGAAGAGACAGAATATTGGTACACAACTTAGAGGCCGATTCATTAATAGCGCCAGGTAGCGCCAGATGAGCGACTGCAGCGTGATTTTTTCAGCGCCAGCCAGTAGTCGCTGTGCTTGGCCGGCGTTAGCTTGATGACAGCGACTCAGTCGGTGTGCGGTAATGTTGAATACGGGCTTAGGGGTTGCTGTTTCACAGGTTCAGCGTTGTATGTGAGCGCCTGACAACGAATGGCCAGAGCGAACGGCTAGCTTCATATTCATTAACAAATCACGCTCCGAATTTGCTGTCGCTGTCCATTCCTTGTTTAAACCCCAGAGCGCTGGCGGCGATGGGTGTTAACTAGTTTTTAACCCCTAAACAACCATATTTTTGGATTGTAACATTATACATGTTTTTAGAATCATTTTGTAATATGAATACATTAATATCAGACCTGTTAGATCAATTCTGCACCAATTTTTTTTTAATTTTTTTTTACTTAAAAATAAATCCGAACATTGCAGAAGTGGTCTCCGAATTTTTGACATTAAAAAAAAAAAAAAAAAAATTAATACCAATTAATTATGATTAATTATAGATTGCTCCATTGAAATGCATTGGAGCGACAGCTCATACCTGGCGCTGTGAGGGAATTTGCAGCGGCGCTGTTCGGTCCAGGCGGCTTCATGATGAATGCCGCGCTAGCCGTCGCTCTCGCCGGCGCTAGCCTCATTTTGCTTGATAAATGCGTCATTGTGACCGCCGCCGGGCGTACTTGAGTCGGTAGCCGCCGATAGCTGTCGGTACCTGGCGCTCGTCAGACACTACCTGGCGCTAGCCCGTGATAAATAAGGCCCTAAGCTATAGTAAATATACAGATGCAGTACTTTTAAAGAGTAATTCCAGTTTTGATGGCTTTTTAAAAGTTTTCATTTTTGTGTGCCAAACTGTCAGGTTGCTGAGCATATCTGTTATTTTTTGTTTCCTGTTTGTTTGAAACTCTGTGTTATAAAATGTTTTCTCTACAATGTGTTTATTTTAGCAATGTACACCAACTAGTGCATTTGTTGTACAGATCAGGGACTTCCTGACTCAGCTCCACAGGTTTCCCTTCCTGCTTGATTTAGCCAAAGCTGCTGATGAGCTCACCTATTACAGTGGAAGGATTCTGGGACTTGTAGTCGGTAGTATTTACTCAAGGCCAGGAAAAGCACTCCCACTTTAGCGAAACAGAGCCACAGAAATAAAAGGAACTTGGAAACAGCCAGCAGATAAATAAATCACAGGTATTGGGCCACAATCCTAAGTCTTTATTTTACAATCCAAAAGAGGAAAACAATTAGGCAGGACACCAAAAACCTGACAAAAGGGAGTTTTCCTTTCATTACAATCTCACCATTACAACGGGGAGGCCGATTCATTAATAGCGGCAGGTAGCGACAGTTGAGCGACAGTAGCAGTATTTTCACAGCGCCCGCTAGTAGTCGCTGTGCTTGGCCATTGTTCGGTTGTTGATAGCGACTGAGTCGGTGTGCAGTAATGTTGAATACGGGGTGACGAGTCGCTATTTGACAGGTTCCGCGATGTATGGGTGCGCATGATAGCGACTGGTCAGAGCCACCGGCTCCCACCATATTCATCAAAAAATCACACTCAAAAAATTCTCGCGCTGTGAAATGCATGTATAAACCCCAGAGCGCTGGCGGCGATGTGTTAAAAGTAGTTTTTTAACCACCATATTTTTGGAAACCAAAAAAAAAATTTTTAAAGAATTTAGTAATATGAATACAATAATATCAGACCTGTAATATCAATTCTGCACAAATTTTTTTTTTTTTTTTTTTACCTTAAAAAAAAATCTAACATTGCAGAAGTGGTCACAGAATTTTTCACATTAAAAAAAAAAAAAAAAAAAACATTAATATGAATTAATTATGAATATTTAAAGATTGTTCCATTGAAATGCATTGGAGAGCGCCAGGTAGCGAGAGGTCATACCTGTCGCTGTTCAAGGTCGGACTCTGGCGCTGTGGGCTGAGGCTGGAATAATGATGAATGAGTGGCTATATGGCGCTATCTCAGTCGCTAAGCAGGATTGGCTTGATAAATGTGTGATTGTGGTGGGGAGCCGGCGTTCTCGTGGCGGGGCCCGTTATTACCGGTCGCTCACCAGGCGCTACCTGTCGCTATCCCTTGTTAAATAAGGGCCTAGGTGTGTCTTTTTTGCCCTTTAGTAAAGATCATACTTACTACTTTCTGAATCCAAGAATGCTTTCAGTGTAACAGGTGAACTAATCAGCAGCTTTGGCTAAGCAAAATAACTGCAATTATGTCCGCAACTGAGAACGCTGCCTACAACCCTTTAGCTACTGGAACACAAGACTCTGTTCCGCCCTATCTGAAGAAGTTGAATTAATGCAGGTGTGATTAAACTTGAAATCTATCTGAAGCCAATCAGATGCTTAGCAAGCCAAGGTCAGGAAGAATTATGTACATCAGAACACCATTTGGATGTAAATTGCCTAGGTAATTGCATTGTTGCTAGGGAAAACGTTTTTCTTTTATAACATAGAGTTGCAAAAAAAAAAAAATAGAAAAGAAAAAAAAAACAGATAAGCTCAGCACCTTGAGCACCTTGTATTGGCACACGACAATGGAAACTTAAAAAATGCCATTTAAAGTGAAATTACACTTTAAAGAGCAACAACACATAGGAATTTCATGTTCCTGTGTATTCCTCTGTGTGGCGGCATCCCACATTGGGATACCCTGCTGTGTGTATCCCCTCTAGTTCGGCTGATCTACTCACCTTCCAGTCGCTCCCACAGCCTAGGCTTGAGCTGAGACCGAGCGCACTGATTGGCTGAGTGGCCCGTTTGCTTTCACTCGCCTCCCTATGGCTTTGCTGACGGGGGTTTATTCAACATGGGATAGCGCCAGGTAGCGCCTCGTAGCGGCAGGCAGCGTGTGGTAAACGCTGGGCGCTGTACGCAATACCACATTTATGAAGGCGATTCTAGTGAGTGATTCTAACAGCGCCATGTAGCGTATGATTCATCATTACAGGTGGCTCAGCCTTTAGTTCTGGCGCTCTAGCTTCCAGAGCGCCTGGGATTACCTGTCGCTACCTGTCGCTCTCCTATACATTTCAATGGACGTTCCTTTTCTTCTGTTTAAACAGGGTTTTCTGTTTTTAATTTTTTTTTTTTCTCTCAAATAATTGTGTCACCTCTCCTGGCCTAGAAAGAGTCATTTTTATAAACTTTTTAGATTTTTTGTATTTTTATTCAGAATTGTCATTACAGGTCTGGTATTAAAGTGTTAATGTCACAATGTTACAACAATGTCATTCCATGTATTTTCGCTTTGTTACTGGTGGATATGTGTTCAAAATCAGACTTTAATCACACATCGCATCTGCCGCTTTATGTTATAGCGACCAGATCCAGAGCGCCTACGCTGTGTGTGTCTGATTTTTTGTTGAATACGGCGCGAGTCGCTGAGAGTTGGTCGCAATGAGCTGGCGCTACCTCTCGCTCCCTGCAACGCTGTACTTGTGTTAGAACACCCAACGTACATCTCATTCATCAATGCTGGCCAGGTTACTACAGCAACTGAGGCGCTCTGTTACAGCGCCCGATAGCCGATCACAGTGCATACTAGGGGTCACTCTAAGCGCCTCTGTACAGATGCTCATCTGCCGATACCTGGTGCTAAAATCAGCCTGCCTGTTGCTAAGCAGCCGTGCGGCACTTAAAGTGGACCAACACCCAGGATTTTCACTATTCTGGGTGTTGGTCCACTTCAGCGGGGCATCCGATAAGGTAAGGATTTTTGGGGCTTGTGGGGGGGGGTTTCACCCCGCGGGACATCCCGATCTCGGATGCCCTGCGGTGAGGGAGGTGATCGGCCCGGGAATCTTATAGAACACCCCTGGGTGTTGGTCCACTTTAAGGAAGCTGAGCGCACTGCCAGCCGCATCCCCCACTAACCGCTGGCACAGGCTGGGCGCTGGCATGCATATGGATAGAGGTGAACGGGAATGCAACTGCAACGCAGAGATGCGTCGAGGGTTCTGAGAGAAGATGAGTGGAACTGGCGGTCGGGGGGGGTCACACAGCGGGGCATCGGGATGCTCAAAGCACGGCTTTTTACATAAATATAGAGGTGGCCAAATTTAACCCTAAAACTGCCAAACATTAGTCTGCATCTTAGGCCCTTATTTAACAAGGGATAGCGCCAGGTAGCGAATGGTGAGCGAACGGTAATGACTGTCACCGCCACGAGTACGCCGGCTCCCCTCCGCAATCACACATTTATCAAGCCGATCCTGCTTAGCGACTGACAGAGCGCCAGATAGCGAATCATTCATCATTATTCCAGCCTCACCCCACAGCGCCAGCGAGCGACCTTGAACAGCGCCAGGTATGACCTCTCGCTACCTGGCGCTCTCCAATGCATTTCAATGGAACAATCTTTAAATATTCATAATTAATTGCTATTAATGTTTTTTTTTTTTTTTTTGTTTTTAAATGTCAAAAATTCTGTGACCACTTCTGCAATATTAGATATAGAGGTTAAAAAAAAAAAAAAAAAAAAATTGTGCAGAATTGATATTACATGTCTGATATTAATGTATTCATGTTACAAAATGTTTTGAAAAACATGTTTTTTTTCAAAAAATATGGTTGTTTGGGGGTTAAAAAACTACTTTTAACCCATCGCCGCCAGCTGTATGGGAGCGCGGAACCTGTCAAACAGCGACTCCTAACCCCGTATTCAACATTACCGCACACCGACTGAGTCGCTGTCAACAGCCGAACAACGGGCAAGCACAGCGAATACTAGCGGGCGCTGTGAAAATAACGCTACTGTCGCTCATCTGTCGCTACCTGGCGCTATTAATGAATCGGCCTCCAAGTTTCAACCTCAACACTCATATTAAAAAGTATTTAAACTTGCTGACCGTGACTTCTCTTGCAGAACATTCATTAAAATGTCTCTACAATGTAGTTTTGCCCAGGGCATGGCAGAGTTTCCAGTTGGCAGGTAGAGCTGCAAAAGTTTTTGTGTTCCCATTTGTTTCAGGCAAATTTGCTTCTAATCTGCAGCCCAGAATAACTTCCAACCTTAATGTCATGACAGATAATTAAATCAGTGTGACATTTCTTTCACAATTAAAGAGCAGAAATACAGAAGACCCTGGTGACGGGTATTTCCAATGAGTAGAACTAAGAGAACTGGCTGTGACATATTTCTTTCTACAGTGGAGCCTGACAACATAATACTCGGCAGAACAAGAAAGGTCTGTTTAATCACATCGGCTTTGCCGGCTGCAGGAAAGCTGGCGTATCTCAAATGATGTTCATTTCTTTTTTCCAAGAGATCAAACTCTTAAGGCACGCTTGTGAAGTGGTTATGTGATACAAGTCAAACTAGAAGGGTTCCAGCAATGATGTCTGAGCCCCGCAGAGTATGAGGAGGGACCACAGTCACATCCAGGCTGACCGCAACTTCCTTTGTAGATGTGACAACTGTATTGGTTAAAATAAACTATATTTATTTAACTCCCTGTTTTGGAGATTTCGGAGGCACAATCCATTTAGGCCCTTATTTATGAAGGAATAGCGACAGGTAGCGCGAGTGGTGAGCGCCCGGTAATGACGGGCCCCGCCACGAGAACGCCGGCTCCCCACCACAATCACACATTTATCAAGCCGATCCTGCTTAGAGACTGAGATAGCGCCAGATAGCGACTCATTCATCATTATTCCAGCCTCAGACCACAGCGCCAGCGTCCGACCTTGAACAGCGACAGGTATGACCTCTCGCTACCTGGCGCGCTCCAATGCATTTCAATGGAACAATCTTTAAATATTCATTATTAATTGTTATTAATGTTTTTTTTTTTTTTTTTTTAAATGTGAAAAATTCTGTGACCACTTCTGCCATGTTAGTTAATTTTTTTAAGGTAAAAAATTGTGTAGAATTGATATTACAGGTCTGATATTATTGTATTCATATTACTAAATTCTTTATAATTTTTTTTTTTTTTGGTTTCCAAAAATATGGTGGTTTGGGGGTTAAAAAACTACTTTTAACACATCGCCTCCAGCGCTCTGGGGTTTAAACAAGCATTTCACAGCGCGAGAATTTTTTGATCGTGATTTTTTGATGAATATGCTGGGAGCCGGTCGCTAGGGCCAGTCGCTATCATGCGCTCCCATACAGCACGGAACCTGTCAAATAGCAACTCGTCACCCCGTATTCAACATTACTGCACACCGACTCAGTCGCTATCAACAACCGAACAACGGCCAAGCACAGCGACTACTGGCGGGCGCTGTGAAAATACTGCTACAGTCGCTCAACTGTCGCTACCTGGTGCTATTAATGAATCGGCCTCTTAGGATCCAAGTTATTTTGTTACTGTTTCCTTTGCAAATGTTTCTGCAAATGTGCATCCAATAAATGTCTGAAATGTAAATGTAGTAATAGCCAGATATTGTGTACTGTATGTGTGGAGCTTGCGAGCTTGATGGGAAGAATAGGATTGATTATATCATCCAACATATATTTTAAGCAAATAGGTGCTGGATGGCTCTGGGACAGGCAGGGGGGAAAACCAATCGATATCTTTCATTTTTTTCTTTCTTTTCATTCTATTTCTCTCCTTTATTTCTCCCTTTTTCTTACTCTCTAAATTACACTCTCTCATCTTGTATTTTCTCTTCTATTTCTTTTTCTCTCTCTCCTTCTTTAGTTTCCTTTTTTTCTTTCTCTCTAACTTTCTCTTTCTCGTTTTTGTCCATTCATTTCTTTCTTTCTTTCCTTCTTTCTTTCTTTCTTTCTCTGAATTTCTGTTTTTCTCTCTTTCCTTCTCCTTTCTCTTTTTTTTCCTCCCATCTCAATCGTGTTCCCTTACCCATTCTCTCTCTCTTGCTTGTATCTTTCTCTCAATCACTTTTCCACATTTCCTCTTATTTCTCTCTGGTCTACCTCCTGTCTTTCTTTTTTCTGCATTCCCCCTAGTCCCCCCCCCCTTTCTTTTTCTTTTTTCTGTATTTCCTCTGGTGCTTGCTTTCCATTTTGTGTGTGTCTCTAGGGTGAGCCATCTTGAAATCTTGCACAGGGTGAAACTTACTTAATCCGGGCCTTCAGCATGATTTGATGAAAAGCCCAAACCCTTAAACTATTTCCCAGCATCTAAAATAAATATATTTTAAGTTTTTTGTCACTCATTATTCTTTCCCCTACTGGGCTGCAACTCTGTTCAGGACTCTAGGATACGGGCACTGCCATCTTGACTCAGAAGCATCACATATACTGAGGAGAGGAGAGAGGGATAAAGTGCAGGGGTTATAGCTGTGCTTTGCAGAGCTGGGGTCAGAGAAAGGACAGCAATCCCAGAATGCAAAGTGTCAGAAGACACTTCCTGTTTGCAGGCAGTCTGATTCTCCATGAGCCGCCATTTTGGATATTTAAAGGCTCATAACATGCAGTAAATGCAGGTAGGATTATTTTAATTGAGCAATCTGTATGTACAGGGTGTGGGAAATATATAAGATAGACTCTTATTCAGGGTGAAGGTCAGCCCATGCATACCCCCCAAATGAACCACAATCCCCAGGGAAATGTGGCCAACCATGTTGCCTCATTTGGCAGGGGGACATTTCTGGTTGTGTGGGGTTTTGCATTGGGGGCTTCAGCAATTTAGATTCCCCTGGAGCACATCCCAGAGAGCTCCAACGCCCATTTTCTGAAAAAGCTTTTAATAGACAGGGAGATGCAGCAGTGTGTATAGGACTTAATAGGAGTGTAAGTCCCTGTTCAGAAACACACTACCTTCCTCCCACATTAGTCCCTAAGGGAACAGTGTAATAACTCATTTCAAAGCATCTTCAAATTACAAGTTATAGGTAAATATATGTATGTATGTATGTATGTATGTTGTATTCTAAGCAAACCTAATTTCATTGCATTTATTTCATTTCTAAGTCTCCAAGTGACAGTGTCACAGTTAGACCACTTTTTTGTGTGGCCCTAGAGGAATAAAATTGAAATGGAGGAGAGATACATGGGACAGGCTATTATTACCCTTGGGTTTACAGTTCTCCGAACCCTTTAAAGTGGACCAACACCCAGGATTGCCCCGCAGTCAGGGGCCGATCATGGGAGGGTGTTGGTCCATTTTAAATGGCAAGTACGTAGAATCTATGGGTCTGCTTCTCTGTCCGTTAAACCCGGACCAACTCCCATTTAACAAAACATGGGCGTTGGTCTGCTGCAGAGGAGGGGCCCCAATTTCTGGGGTCCCACCCTTGATCGAGCGCCGGTAAAGCCCGTAAATCTTACCTGAAATACCTCACCTCACCTGGGGAGGTAATTGCTGCTGCTCTATTTATCCAAAGCTGCTAATGAGCTCACCTGTTACAGTTGACGGAATCTTGGATTTGTAGTCAGAAAGTTTACTAAGAGCATTACTAAAGGGCAAGAAAGCCAGTCCTACTTTACCAAGGCAGAGCCAGCCGAGAATGTAAGAAACTTGGAAGCACAATCCTAACACAAATGTTTATTTTACATCCCAGAAGAGGAAAACAATAAGGCAGACTAGACAAAAACCAGACAAAAAGGGAGTTTTTCTTTGAGCCTCTAACCCATCTATTTGTTGTATTTATATTAAAGGTGGGGTCTCTATGCTTCAAACTCTGCCACAGAGCATGGTACTACCCTACAAGTCCAGAAATCATGGCCAATGCCTTGATGCCAGTGCAACCTACCTCCCCAAAGCATATAACCGTGCAGGAGCAGACCATATTCAGACCATTAGCAGATCCCACTCCAGTCTCCCTTTCAGCTCCTACAGCTGTTCTGGCAAACCTATGGACAAAGAGAATTCTAGATGCCTTCTAACTCAAGCATCTTCCTACCTTCAGCTCTATTGTTCTTTTGTCATAGCTGAGAGACAAGCTCAGAAAGCCAACTACAAATGTATGCAGAGGGTGGAGATTTTTATTGATTATCTTCTATAATGTGGACTAACACTTAATTGCAATAGGTTTTCCTCACATGCTTTCGGTGCCCCCCCATCACAGATTATTTTCCCTAAAACCTTGATCTCGGCCAACAGATGGTGGCCAGGCTATTGATTCAGTGGATGCCAGCCATGTGACTGAAGGCTAAGATCAATAAAAGTTATCCGCCAGTCCAAATTTCTGCAATTTGCATTTATAATACACATGGGTCAACCTTGAAATTCAAATCTTGAGGGATCTCAAACTTTCTCCCCACGTGCTCAAAAGCAGATTTTACAACTGATCCCAAATGCCCTCAGGCTCCTACCACCCCGCTTCCTATCTAAATAAATATTGCTCAGCTGAAATTGTATTTATTCAGTAATTTTTTTTTTTCTATCGACCCTTCCGCTGAAAACCAAAATCTGTTTTAGACTTTACTGCCAATTTAAAAGCCTGGGGCATCCTCGGTATAAATGTCTTTTCTTAGCTCTGCAAATATATCTATAGATTACTGTTTAAGTGTCAGGTGTTACCATGGTAACTAGACTGACTTACTGTATAAGCTTCATTGATATTTATTTTTAATATTTCACTTCCATGCTGCTGTTAACAGCTTAACCCTGATTATTGCGAAAAATGTTTGCGCTGTGTCTTGCCCAATATTGGCAACTGTATTAATGTACTGTAATACTACTATAATTTTTATGCGTTTTTTTATTGTAAATGTATTTTATGTCTTAAAAAATGTTTTGCAGGTTTTTTCGTATACAGCCGATAAAGAAATTCGCACAGATGATTTATGCCTAGATGTTTCGAGATTGAATGGTCCAGTTATTATGTTAAAGTGTCATCACATGAGGGGCAATCAGCTATGGGAGTATGATGCAGAGGTATGTTAACTAATGCCAACATTTAAAGATACTTTTCTGAAAATTCCAGGGTTAGGTACCCCCGGTTATAATTATTTTCTCTGATTACGACCACACTATTCTGTTAAAAAAGTTCATTCATATTTATTTGGTTTTAAATACAAAACAAAGGAAAAGATATATCTGTACATCTAGTGGACAATAACATCTTCCGTGTTATGTGGATACATATTAAACGGTCATTGCCATTTTTTCAGTAATCCTTGAAAATACCTTTCAGGTGGGCAGACATGTTTCGCCTTACAAAATAGGCTTTATCAATGCCCTTTCACCTGAGAAAGAAAGATATGGGAGCATAATAAGTTGTAGAGAACATATATGCTGTGGCAAATTGCTATAATAAATATGTTATCATTTATATAATAATTTAACAATGATATTGGATAAACAATGGAATACCTTATCAAGGAATTTTTTTACATTTAACATTTAAAGATGTCAAAAAGGGGTAGCTTTAGCGACGCCACCAAAAAAATGTCAGATAGATCAGGGGTGTCAAACTCACTTTCACCAAGGGCCACGTCAGCATTCTGTTCGCCTTCAAATGACCGGTAAACTAGACTATTCAAATGTATACATATGTATGGTTACAGACACAGAATTATTTTGCCCAGGACAGATGCAGATAGGCACGGACTTATTTTGCCCAGGACAGATGCAGATGAAGAATTAATTTGCCCAGGACAGACGCAGACACAGAGTTTTTATGCCAAGGACAGCCACAAAATAATTTTGCCCAGGACAGATGCAGACGCTGATTTATTTTGTCCATGAGAGTCATCACACACAGACACAAAGACGTGTTTCCAGCGTCAGCAGCCGAGTGACCGGGTTGGCTAAAAGGGGAGCGGTCCGGCTGCTGCCATTTGAAAGCTGTCAGAGGGCCACCTAAAGAGGCTTGGAGTGCCGCATCCAGCCTCTGGCTTTTGAGTTTGATACATGTCATAGTAAAATCTGCCACTCTACCTATTCTGGAAGAAAAACTCAAAGTATTGTTCTTCTTTTTCAATTAGGACAGCCATCAAAGCGAATTTACCTTGAATAGTTCTTAGGTAAGGGACCCAACTACTGCAACAGTTGAACATCCATTTACTTAAAGTGTCTTCCTGGGCAAAAATCTTTACTCACCTCCTCTCTCCCGCAGCAGCATCACCAGGGTCCTGTGCTTTAAAACATAATTATTTAACTTGAACAAGAGATTTCTTAAGGTTTGGGGTAACCTGGACCTGTGGTTACTTAGCTGGCTTTAATACCAGGTTGGGTGGGCGTGGTCTTCATCACGATCATACCCACAATCTCCCCTAACGTATTTTGGCATCCTGGGTCCCCCCCTTCCCACACTTTTTCTCTATTTTTTTTTAACTTGTATGTGTCTTTTTCTCATCTTTTCCATTCCGGGGCATCACCAGTAGCAACGAATGGGTTAATCTCAGCCATAGATGGGGACTGCAAGATAGAAAAAAACTAGCTCCTCCCAGCCTATATAGGGCAATCTGTAGCAGGGTGGGGGGGGGGGGGGTCCAGAAGCTGCTGCATCCTTGGCTGACAGGTTGATACCAGCTGAAGGAAGTTTGTTTTTCCGGTAGTGCAGGCAGGTCCTACCAATCGACAGGCAGGAGGGTGTGGGGACCAGCACTCCAGCTGTATTGCTTAGCAGTTAGAGCAGCCATTTTACCATGTCAGAGGCATCAGAGGCACCAGGATTTCATATTTTAAGAGAGTGGTGCTGTGTGTCCCATGTGCCAAGCACGCCTGACCTCGAGTGAGGGACCCCTGTGCGCTGGGTGCACTACTGTCCTGCACCGCCTTACTCAGCTGGCAGGTTCTGCGCATTAGTCAGATTGTCCAGTTTCCCCTGCGGCTTCAGGCTTGGACTCGTTAGAGTAGAATACCTCCTCGAGGAGTTGCCAGGTCCATTTATGTCCCTGAGGCTGCCCATGGATAGGGTTCCTCCTTTGGAATGCAGCAGACTGGGTGGCTTGGTTCGAGAGCATGGCCATCATTAGCAAGGGCATCTCGAGTCTGTCTCTGCCCACCCAGGTGGGTGGGTAGGCTATGGCCAAGCGTAGGCATATTCAGACAGAATCCTCTGGATTCTAGCTCCTACGTCGAGGACCTATTTAAGGGTTTAGGATCTAGTTCTGGCTGGCCAAAGAGGCAGGTGTTATCCGGCAGCAGAGAGGAACTGGAAGCCGCGCATACGTGGGGGAACCCTCCGGAACACCAGACCGATCAGATTGAGGAGTTTATTGAGGCAATATTGGAGGTTCTGCACCTCTCTACTCCTCGACCAGAGCGGCAGATGAAGAAGGGTGGTCTCTACAAGCGTCAGAAGGTCAGGCAGGTTTTTTCCCAGGCTTGCCCATTTTTCATAAGGCCGGATAAGCTTCCGTCTCTTCCTAAGGTCCTGGACGCCAAGTAACCCCTTCCAGATGAGGTAGTCAGTGTTTGGCCTTCGCCACCTGAGGTAGACGAACCTGTATCGGGTCTGGCATGGCACACCATTATCCCTACTTCAGATAGTGCTGCCTTTAGAGACCTAGGAGGTTGGGCCAGCTGGCCAGGCATGCATTCTCCATGTTAGGGTCAGGCATGCGCCCAGCTTGCTCCATGTCCATGGTGGCTACGGCAGCCAAGGTCTGGATAAAGCAGCAAAGGAGGTATTTGCGACAAGAAGGTTGGCATTCCTCTGTACGTCATTTGAAATCCTATGCGATAGAGGTCTTCAGATACATGGTGCTGGCTATGGATGACTTGCATCTGGTGGCTAGAAGGCTGGCTTTGCTGACGCACTGTCTAGCTGAAACAGTGGTCGGCTGACACTGCTTCTAAGAAGGTGCTTTCTGGCCTCCCCTTTTCGGGGGGGGTCCTCTTTTCCGTGAGCCTCTGGATGACCTGGTCTGAAAGGCTACGAGTGGGAAGTCGCCTAGGGTTCCACAGAAAAGGAAACTGATTACCTCTTTCCCAGGTCGCTGAATTTCCATCCCTTCCAGGAGTTCAAAGGTTTTACAGACTTCAGGCGCTGTGAGGATTATTCCGGTAAGCAAAAGCCAAGGGGGAAACCTAGACCCTAAGGGGCCAGCTGGCCCAAGCTCCCAGCTAAGCCCTCTTAGGGTTGACGGGGCACCCTCACCCACTCGGGTGGGGGGCGACTTTTGCATGTGCTAGTGTGGAGGGAGCGGATATCTGAAGCCTGGGCATGGGAGGTTTTTTCCTCCGGTTAAAAGATCGCGTTCAGGACCAGGCCTCCACACAGGCTTGTGGCTTCCAAGCCTTCCCGCGTTGCAAAAAGGACAGCAGCCTGCGACCACGCGATAGAGCTCTTGCTGGACTGGGGAGTTGTAGTACCTGCGCCCCTCCTCAGATTGGGGCTGTGACAGGTCAGTTTCACTGCTCCTGGATCTCCGGAATCAGAACAGTTAAGTTTGGGTGCGGATGTTCCGCATGGAATCTCTAAGGACGGATGCTTATCTGCATGTCCTAATCTTCCCTGGTCACCAACAATGGCACTCCTGTGGAGGCAGCATGTGCACATCACCCCATACCTGGATGACTTGCTCATCCGAGCCCCATCTTTGGCAGAGCACTGCAGGATGTTCAGACTGTCTTGTCCACACTGGAACTTTCAGGTGGGTGATCAACTACCCCAAGTGGTTCCCTCCATGGTGGTGACCTATCTAGGTATGACATTGGCTACTCAATGGGCACGGGTCCTTTCGGTGCAGAGGTGCACGGCTCTTCAGTTTCAAGCCCTATGTGACCGGTGAGGAGTACCGGAGGTGTACCTCTTCGCATCTCAGCACAATCAGAAGGTCCAGAGGTTCGTGTCCAGGGTGTGAGACCCCCTGGCTGTGGCGGTCGACCTGCTGCCCATTCCCTGGTCATATTTGAAAAATTATAGTATATTGTTGATGTAGGGCTTACTTACATCTGCTTGTAAACCAAATCCTACTGGCCATACCGAACAGTTGACACAAGGTATTTGTGTGCTACCAGTACAAAAGGAACAGAGCATCGGCTGCAATGCTTTATTCATTTTGTAGATAAAGAGGCGGAATCGGTCCTAATAAATATGTAGAAAAGTGTAAAAAGACTTTATTTACTTTATTCTTTCCTGATAATTGCAGCATGGGGAATCAATATTTGGGGCAAGGATAGCCCGATACTCCCATTTTCCTGCGTTCCAGTGAACATGAGACCTCCCCCAGTGCATCCTGATGAGTACGCCTGTCCAACAAACCTAAGTTGATATTTAGAAAACTCTTCACAAACACCATCTACTTTTAAATCTTAAAGAGGATGTTAAAAAATGACTGGCCTGCCCCTTTTATATGCAGGAGGTGGGCAACCCAGATCTGGCTGTCCTGCTGTGCATCGTTCTGTCTAACCCAGAGAACCGATCTTCCCAGATACTTAGCTTGTCAGGGGTTGCACGTTCCACGTGACCACAAGCAGGCTATCAAGCTTGCCAATGGCCATGCACATTCCTGTGAAACTGCTGGCCGTGTGCGGCTTCTCCACCTCCATCATGGAAGGTTCCAGAAAGAAGTGAGTTTCCGGATGGCCTTGGTTACTATGTTAGTGGCGCCAATGCACAGCGGGGCAGCACGATATGTGCTGTTCGGCTGCTGCTTATTAAAGCAGTCTACTCTTTTCTGACCACCCTTCTGCTTATATGAGTTCAAGGCTCTGCTACTCCAATGCCATAGGACCTGTTTCATTCTGAGTAGATATAGACAAGGGTGGGCCTTTGAGCTCCTCAGCCACAAAAAAATCAGGTGCTGATTTTCAAAATTTAGTGATTAGAAGTAATAAGAAATAGATACATTTTCCAGCCCCATCATGATACTGCCATGCTAAGGGTACTAATATTTCAGGATATGAATCACGCCAGGTTGCCCGAGCTTCATTACACTGTGATCAGCATTTATTCTACCATTCAGTATCTCCATATAGTGAAAACAATGGAATATTGAAACAAAATATGTTTAGAGAGTAACCTCCCATTGGAGAAAAAGAATGGCTTGCTATGATATTTCAATTACTATTGCAATTTATACAAATGCACTTTCAGCATCTCAAAACTGGTATTTAGGGATATTAAATTACAGAAAATATAACCTGCAGTTCAGAGATCTTTGCAACATTGGATTTCTCATGATCGCTTTGGGGAAGATGTCACTATCAATTTAACTTGATAAGCTATTAGAAAATCAGCTAAGGGTTCATTTTTATATGTTTCATTTTCATAACTGCCTGGAAAGAGTTCAGCATTCTTTCAAATAAGTCCTCCATTGTTTTTACAGGGTTAATTCATGAATGTAGAATTCAGGTGTCTGAACAGACAAAAATACTAAAACAACCTTGTTCTTGGCATAAAGCTGCTACAGTAATTTGCACAGTCCTTCTACAAGCATTTCAGCTGGTCTGACTACAATATCACCACTTCCCAGAATTTTTGTAATAGCACATGGTTGCCCTGAATTAAATTTACTCATAACATGTTCAAAAATGTAATTTAAATAGAAATCAAATCACATGTTTATATTTATTCAACATACAAAAAAATGTTGCTAACACTAACTATCCAGAAAAAAAGAAACCATCTATCAAACAAATGAATGAAATTATTTGGGTCACTTAATTTTGCAATTGGCTGGAAGCCACTTTCATTCATTAATAGTGGCAGGTAGCGACAGTTGAGCGACTGTAGCAGTATTTTCACAGCGCCCGCTAGTAGTCGCTGTGCTTGGCCGTTGTTTGGTTGTTGATGATAGCGACTGAGTCTGTGTGCATTAATGTTGAATACGGGGTGACGAGTCGCTATTTGACAGGTTCCGCGATGTATGGGTGCGCATGATAGCGACTGGCCAGAGCGACCGGCTCCCACCACATTCATCAAAAAATCACGCTCAAAAAATTCTCGCGCTGTGAAATGCATGTTTAAACCCCAGAGCGCTGGCGGCGATGTGTTAAAAGTAGTTTTTTAACCCCCAAACAACCATATTTTTGTAAACAAAAAAAAAAAGAACTTTTGAAAGAATTTAGTAATATGAATACAATAATATCAGACCTGTAATATCAATTCTGCACAATTTTTTTTTTTTTTTTACCTTAAAAATTAACTAACATGGCAGAAGTGGTCACAGAATTTTTCACATTTAAAAAATAAAAAAAAAACAAAAAAAAACAATAATTAATTATGAATATTTAAAGATTGTTCCATTGAAATGCATTGGAGAGCGCCAGGTAGCGAGAGGTCATACTTGGCGCTGTTCAAGGTCGGACGCTGGCGCTGTGGGCTGAGGCTGGAATAATGATGAATGAGTGGCTATATGGCGCTATCTCAGTCGCTAAGCAGGATCGGCTTCATAAATGTGTGATTGTGGTGGGGAGCCAGCGTTCTCGTGGCGGGGCCCATCATTACCGGCCGCTCACCAGTCGCTACCTGTCGCTATTCCTTCATAAATAAGGGCCAAAGTGTACAACAGTCCCAAGAAACAGGCTTTAATTTATGGGTGTCATTTATTGGTAACCAGACATGAGCAAAGAAATCAAAAAACAGCACACAGCAAAACAATAGCATTAGTGGAGCCTAATTTAAACCTTGTACTTGGGGCAAAGTAACAAGCAAAGATATTTAAAGAGGAACAGCACACTCAGTTTTGTTTCTTTGGGGTGTAGTACCTCTATGGGGTGGCATCCCTTATTAGGATGCCCCTCTGTGTTTATTGCCCCATACACTCACCTTCCTGTCGCTATCACAGCACAGACTCAAGAGAGAATGAGCGTGCTGATTGGCTGCCGCCCCAAGGATTCGGGATTACCCAAGGAGTGGAACTCGAGCGGCTTTTAGACTCAAAGGCCTGTGAAGTTCCTCTTTAAAGGCTACATAGAAATGAAATTGCACTCGACATGGATACTAGAGTTCATGGGTTCCAAAGTTCAGGGAATCAGAGTTTAGCCACCTTGCTGGGACACTAAAAAGAGTTAGAATAGCCCATTTGAAAGCCGGAAGATTGTCTGGTGTGCCCAGCAGCTAGGCCTAAAGAGCCAGGAAAACTCTGTGACTTTTTCCAGCTTTTAGACACCAAAAAAGTGCAAAAAAAATTGTTTTTCTAATTTTGTTCCAAAAAATGACCTGTACTTGTGATGGGGAATTTTTACATCTGAGTTTGGCCAGGGGATTGAGGTTCAGCTAAGGATTGTAGGGGTAGGCTCCAGCAATCACGATGCCCCCCGTTACAATTCGGCCTCACACCCATTATGTAGGACAGAGGTGTAGCTAGGCATTCTGGTACCTGGGGAAAAGATTCAAAATGGTGCCCCCCCATCTGTGCTCAGGCCCCCTTTCAGCACCCCATGACCTACTGCACCCAGGGCACATGCCCCCCTGCCCCCTAGCTATGCCCCTGATGTAGGAGATGGGTGTGTGACCGCTTTAACCCTTTAAGTGCCAGCCTACCTGGAGTTTTTGTCACACTCTGTTGCCAGACCATTTTGCACTATTTTGCGCTCCCCATGTTCAAATGTGATTTTTGAAGGGATTTCCAGGGATTTCCCAGGAAAATGATATATTGTTTTTTTCAGCAGAGTCTGGGCTTTAACATGAAATGTCTTGTTTGTCATTTGTTAGGTGTATTCTTAATATTTTTGGGTGAAATATGTGCAAAAAAAAAAAAAAAAATTTTTTACATATTGTAGTTTTTTTTGTAATAAAAAATGTAAGTTTGTCAATGAAATCTTATTGCGTGTGAAATCCCAATTTCTCCCGGTTACAGCGGTACCACATATGTATAGGTAGACACCCTTTCCTGCCCAGGAGACTCCCCCAAACTGAAACAGCGCTTTAGGGGATTTTCAGATAAAATACAACTATGCTACGCAATATGCGCACCTTGCAGTTTTTCCAGAAAAACAACCCTTTACATTTGAAATACCCCCAACAAACTATATATTCTCTGGAAGTACACACCTCAGGCTTTCTAGGCGTACCAGGCTTGTTGATGTGGCCATAGTTTTCTGGAAGTAATCCCTCAATGGATTCTTTGGTTGCAAAGAGTTTCCCTAAAAAAAGGATAAAAAAGCAGAATCAAAGCCACATTTTCCTAAAAAAACTATATACAAACAAGAAAAAACAAGTTTAATCTGAAAACGCAACATCCCCCGAACAGAACAATACCCAACATGCATAGCTACTGTCAAGGGAAGAGTTGCCAAACACCCCAAAGTAAAGCATGTGCGTAACGGTAATTTTACTTGAAAATTTCAGCTCTGCAGACAAAGTGCGCACCTTGCGATTTTTCAACCAAAACAACCCTTGACATTTGGAATATCCCCCATAAACCATATATTCCCTGAAAGTACACACGTTAAGCTTTCTAAGGGTACCCAGCTTGTTCTAGTGGGCTCATCTTTCTGGAATTATTACCTCAAAGAATTCTTTGGTTGCGCAGGGTTTCCCTAAAAAATTTATAAAAAAGCTGAATAAAAAACACCTTTTCCTAAAATATAAATATGCAAACCAGAAAAAACAAGCTAAGTCTGAAAGCGCAAGGTCCCCCGAACAGAACAATACCCAACATGCAGAGGCACTATTAACCCTTTTAATTGCCAGCCTACTTGAGATTTTGTCACCCTCTGTTGACAGGTCATTTTTCCCCATTTTGCGTCATGTTTTGCGCCATTTTTGCTGGAACTTTCAGGAAAATTATATATATTTTTTTTGCAGCAGAGTTTAGGCTTTAACATGAAATGTCTTGTTTGTAAATTTTTTTTTTTTTTTACAATATTATTAAGTAAAAAAAAAAATAAATAAATAAAATTTTTTTTTAGAAAATTGACTCCTTTATTTTAAATAAAAAATGTATTTTATTAAGGAAAATCATATTGCATGTGAAAGCCCCATTTCTACCGATTAGAACGGTACCACATATTTATCGGTAGCCCCCTGTTCCTGCCCAGGAGACCCCTCTAACTGAAACAAGTATTTTATAACATTCACAAAAAAAATACAAATACCATCCACACTACAAAGGGTTAAATCGAGAAAAAAAATGACATAGGGTCGGGTCCCCCCCTCCCAGGGGAGGGAGACCCCATTTTTTTTTTGATTTTTAAGGGTTAAAAACCCTTAAAAATCAAAAAAAAATTGACGTGGGGTCCCCCTTACCCAAAGTAACCAGCCCGGGACCAGCTATGGGGGCTTGTAGGCACAGAGTGGGGGGGGCAGCTTTTGTGGCCCCCCCACCCTGCAGCCTACGAGCCCACATAGCCTATGTGGGCCCAGGCTCTTCTGCCCCCCCCTGGCCTTTGGGGAGGCAGGTAATGGGGGTGCCAGGGGTTAATGGCAAGCCACCCGCTAGCGCAGGTGGCTTGCCATCCCCCCAGCCTTGTGAACTGGTATAGGGGTCATGGACCCCTTACCAGTTCACAAGGGGTTAAAAGGAAATAATGACACAGACACACACTGAGAAAAAAGTATTTTATTAATTTTTTTTTTTTTTTTTTACACTGTACTCACCTCCCATCCATCCTGGAGCACTCTGTCCCTCGGCGATCACTGGCTTCTGCTCACTTGCTAGAAGCCTTTTATAGCTGCTGGATGACAGATCACAAAGGGTTAATCAAAAAAAAAATGACATAGGGTCCCCCCTCCCAGGGGGGGCGGACCCCATTTTTTTTTTGATTTTTAAGGGTTAAAAACCCTTAAAAATCAAAAAAAAAAATTGACGTGGGGTCCCCCTTACCCAAAGTAACCAGCCCGGGACCAGCTATGGGGGCTTGTAGGCACAGAGTGGGGGGGCCAGCTTTTGTGGCCCCCCCACCCTGCAGCCTACGAGCCCACATAGCCTATGTGGGCCCGGGCTCTTCTGCCCCCCCCTGGCCTTTGGGGAGGCAGGTAATGGGGGTGCCAGGGGTTAATGGCAAGCCACCCGCTTGCGCAGGTGACTTGCCAGACCCCCGAGCCCTGTGAACTGGTATAAGGGGTCACATGGACCCCTTACCAGTTCACAAAGGGTTAACAGTATAAAAAAATAAACACAGACACAGGTTTTTTAATAGTTTATTAGAAAAAAAAAAAAATTTAACTTTACTCACCTCCGATGTTCAGATGCAGTGTCCCGCGGCGATCTGATGCAGGTGACAGCTGGGCAGAGAAGGGGGGAGGCAGGCGATCGGAGGATCGCCTACCTCCCTCCTTCTCCGCCCAGCCGTCACCGGCATCTGAGAGGAGAACTGCCGGGTGCCCCGATGACACCCGGCGGTGACGCCCCGAAGGGGCGGGGCTAAAATCCAAGATGGCGGCCGCCATCGGAAGATGCGACGGAGGGAGGGCTGTTATGCCCCCCTCCAGAAGACAGAAGACCCGGGGGGGGGTAATCGGAGCCCCCCCCCATGAAGAGGAGAGGCGGCGGGAGGCGGCGGGAGCGGATGTGAGTAACTGTCATTTTTTTTTTTTTTTTTTTTTAACAGGCAATCCGGCGGCTGCTGAAACGGGGGGGGGCACCCTATTCCGGGCCCTCCCCTGCAGCCGGAGAAGCCCCGATCGGCGATCGGAGCCCCGCTGGCTGAAGAGGAGACCCGGCCGGACAAAACAAGGGGTCAGGTAAGTGACTTTTTTTTAAACTTTTTTTTGTGGGATTGGGGAATGCCAGGCACGTAAAATTTACGTGGCTGGCACTTAAGTGACGGAGAGGCAACCACGTAAATTTTACGTGGCTGGCATTTAAAGGGTTAAAACCTATTTCATGCAGATGCAATGCTTGACCATTATATCACCCTGCAATTGCAAGGTTTTCGCAGCAATCATAAAAAGCCTTGTCTGCAGTGATTTTTGAAAAACAGTGGTTGCAGTTCAAGTCCATTGAATCTCTACCTGTTGCAGAGACATTTAGGAGCATCATTTTCATGAGGATCATACATTTATGAGCATAATTTTGTCAGTACTCTCGTAACTACTGGAGATGCTGGCTGCCGTACCCCTTGGCCACCTCCAGGTGGAACAGTTTTTTCTGGTTCACCTGACTGTATGTGCTCAGCCTCACCAGCAGGTGGCTCTTTTGGCTTTTTCCAGGAGGGTTTTAGGCTCACCTGTGGCCAATTAAGTAGACTTAAACCGGACCTTCACCATGATTTATTGAAAAGCCCAAACCCTTAAAAAACGATTCCCCAGCATATCAAATTAATATATTTTAAGTTTTTAGTCACTTACTTATTATTCTTTCCCCCCCTGGGCTGCAACTCTGTTCAGGATTTTAGGATACGGGTGCCGCCATCTTGACTCAGAAGCATTACACTTACTGAGGAGAGGAGAATGGGATAAAGTACAGGGGGGCAGGTTATAGCTGTGCTTTGCTCAGACAGAGCAGAAATGAGGTCAGGAAAAGTTCAGCAACCCCAGAATGCAGAGCAGCACAGTCAGAAGGCACTTCCTGTTTGCAGGCTGCCTGATGTCCCATGAGCCGCCATCTTGGATGTTTAAAGGCTCATAACATGCAGTAGATGCAGGTAGGATGATTTTTAATGTGAGCAATCTGTATGTACAGGGTGTGGGAAACATATAAGATAGACTCTTATTCTGGGTGAAGGACCGCTTTAAATTGGACCAACAGCCTGGCACAGTTGGAAAAGAAAGGTAGCGGCCATTTTGGAGCTTCCTCTCCCAGCATCTCAGCCATGCTGCTGCCTGGATTCAACTGACATGTCTGACAAAGCACTGTAACAGGAAGCCCAGCTTTAATTCATTTTTGACTGTTGGTCCGCTTTGTATAGGCTCTACAGACAAGGAGGAGTGCTCCAGTATTAGGTTCACTACCACAGCTTTCAGAATTGCTGTCCCAGCTCCTGTTATTCCACCTTCTGCCCAGTCTTGATCCCACTGTTATCCTGATCCTCCAGCTTCATTTCATCCTTCCAGCTGATGCCATCATCCTGGCCCTCAGGCCCAGTTCCATCTTGCCTTTCTTCCACCCTACCTGTGTTGTCATCCTCTGATTCAGCTTAGCCTCCATTACTCAGCCAGGTATTAATTCACCCTCCTTGCTGTAGAGTCCTGAACATTCAATATCCTTAGTGAGCCTTGTACATATTGTATACCGTATTTTTACGCCCTATAAGACGCACCCAAGGTTTGGAAAAAATAGAATTAAAATATTCTGAACCAAATGGTGTGATAAATACTCCCTCCCAATCTCCCTATTATAGACAGTATGCAGAATTTCCCCAATCACGCCATTACAGACCCCACATTACAGGCAGTGAGCAGTATCCCACATTTAAGGCAGTGAGCAGTATCCCAAAATAAAGGCAGTGAGGGCTATCCCAAATTTCAGGCAGTGAGCAGTATCCCACATTAAAGACAGTGACGGGCATCCCAAATTACAGGCAGTGAGCAGTATCCCACATGAAAGGTAGTGAGGGGCACCCCACATTTAAAGCAGTGAGCAGTATCCCACATTACAGGCAGTGAGCGGGCATGCCAATTACAGGGGGTGTGTCCGGGCATCCCAATTACAGGCAGTATGCGGGCATCCCAGTTACAGGCAATGTGTGGGCATCCCAATTACAGGCAGTGTGCGGACGTCCCAAATGCAGGCAGTGTGCGGGCGTCCCAATTGCAGGCAGTGTGCAGGTGTCCCAATTGCAGGCAGTGTGTGGGCGTCTCTATTGCAGACAGTGTGCAGGTGTCCCAATTGCAGGCAGTGTGTGGGAGTCCCAAATGCAGGCAGTGTACGGCCATCCCAAATGCAGGCAGTGTGCAGACATCCCAATTACAGGCAGTGTGCAGTATGCCTCCTCGATAAAAACACATTCACCAGCAGCCTTCTCTCTTATACACACTCTCACACACACGCACTCTCACATACACACTCTCACACAATCACACACACACACTCCTTACAGGCATCCGCCGCGGCCATCACTTCTCGGTCCCCGTAGCTGCCACTACTTGCCCTCTCACACGCCCGCCGGTGTAGCCTGTGTCTCCTGCCAGCGTTCAATGTCACAAGCCGTGGTCCACCCATTTGCCGAGGTGACAGCGGTCAGCGGAGGCACCTGCAAGGGCAGTGGAAGGCGGTAATGTATATGTATGTGTGTGTGTTTTGCCGTGGGAGCTGGGAATGTAAGGGTTTTTTTTGGCATTCGCACGATAAGACGCACCAAATCCCCCACACTTTTGGGGAAAAATAAGCGCGTCTTATAGGGCGCAAATATGTTCTATTTTAATTATTACCAGGTTGCTGTCATTTATGTGTTATTTTCTGTACATACTGTAGCTGGCTGTGATGTTTGGTTGTAGTGTTGTTTGTTGTTGCCTCACTTAGTTCTCACAATAAACACGGTTTTTATATACACTTGCTGTGTGTGTTCGTACACACATTTTCTGCACTTCTCTATACGTTTTTACCTCTCATTTTTAATGAGTTCATATGAACGATGTCCGGAACAACGCATTTTCCCCAGTATTGCAGAAGGAAATGCGCTATAACCAACATTTACCCCCCTCCTACAGTACCTTACATAAGGGCCACTTAACACCTGTTTTTCCACAGAGTTAATGACTTTACAAATTTAACCCCTGACAGTTCTTATTTTGAACAAAACCCCTTTCGATTGATGATTTAATTATTGAGAATGAGTGGCATATATGTCCATAAATGGCATATTGTTGGGTTTGTTTTTTTATTGCTTTACTACATTTATACGTCATTGTTTTGCTTTGTAGAACTCTCACTTCTACCATAAACAGTGATTTCTCAGATTAATGATGTTGGACTGCTATTTATTGAACACTGCTGTATGCGTATTGTTGGGGGTGCTTATTGCGTGCATCGTTATGTTCTTTCCATGCTCCAGTTTCAACATTTTAATGAAAGTCTATAGTAGAAGGAAAGTGCAAAGGGCTGCCTGTAAATTACATATCTCCCCCACATTTATCCTGTGCAATCTTTATATGAATAATGCCATGACATACATCATGTGGGAACCATTTAGAACTGCATTGTTTTTTCTAATTAAGAGAAGTAGTTTGAAATAAATGTGCTCCTTATTTATTTTTATATGTGCAGTTAATAATGCCAACATTATACATAGATTTTTTCCAGAGATCATAGAACCACCCACATAAGGGCCATGTCTTCTCCCTAGATAAATTTGCTGTAAAATTTGTCTTACTGAGGGGCTTGGTGTGATGGGGGACCTTTACAAAAGGCCATGTTCTGTTACTGGAAAGCAGAACATTACAGGAGAAACATCTCCAAAAACAAAAAGACTAAGGCCAAAAACTGACGTAGTATGAATAGTTTACATTAATTTGTTTGTCTTCAGTTTCAACCCTTAGATTAATGCCTGCCCCCACATCCCATGACACGTAATAGGAGCATACTCAGTCCAAGGCTTCCAAAAAATGAGACAGTAAAAAAGGCCAGCACCGTTGTCCTTGAGCGTCCCTCATGAGTGACTGATTGCTTCTGGGCGCTATAATTCCTGTGTCTTTTCGATTCTTACCGTTGCCAAACTTTTTTTGCCGGACCACTCCGTGACTGATGCCTGGACTGATGCCTGCCCGCACCCTGGCCATGAACTCGTCTCATCCCTTGCACTGCATACCCTTTGATCTTCTGGCTTGACCCGTGGTTTGACCTTCGACCGATCTCTTGTTTCCCACTTGGTGCTTGGTGTGATGGGGGACCTTTACAAAAGCCCATGTTCTGTTACTGGAAAGCAGAACGTTACAGGAGAAACAGCTTCAAAAACAAAAAGACTAAGGCCAAAAACCGATGAAGTGTGAATAGTTTACATTAATTTCTTTGTCTTCAGTTTCAACCCTTAGATCAATGCCTGCCTGCCCCCCCCTCCCATGACACTTAATAGGAGCATACTCATAGCATAGTCAAAGGCTTCCAAGAAATGAGACAGTAAAAAAGGGCAGCACTGGTGTCCTCCAGTGTCCCTCATGAGTGACTGATTGTCGCAATACACTCACCTTCTCCCCGTTCCCACAGCGTCCAGGGTCAGCCACTCGGGCGGCGCTGGTGGCTAGCCGGCATCACCATCGCCCAGCAGCCGTGTAGGCAATGGGTGCTGGCTCGGGCAACGCCGCCTCGAGTGGCTCCAAGCGCTTCCTTCATTTCTTGGCCGCATCCCCCGCTCCTCAAGCTCTTCAAGCACGTCTTAGTTACTCCCTCCGGCGGTGCTGCAGACAATGTGCCCGTCTGAGGTTAGTTTAAAGGGCCAATGAGCTCCAAAATTCCTAGTGGGCGAAATGCCCTAATAGTGTAAGGGACAGTCAGCCCTTAGGTTGTTCAAGGGCCAATGAGCCCACAATACTCTCCAGCCAATCCCCAGTGCTCCAGCCTTTAAACTGGACCTTCAGCACGATTTAATGAAAAGCCCAAACCCTTAAAAAACTATTCCCCAGCATCTAAAATTAATATATTTTAAGTGTCAGAAGACACTTCCTGTTTGCAGGCTGCCTGCTGGTCCATGAGACACCATCTTGGATGTTTAAAGGCTCATAACATGCAGTAGATGCAGGTAGGATGATTATTAATGTGAGCAATCTGTATGTACAGGGTGTGAGAAACTTATAAGACATGCTCCTATTTAGGGTGAAGGACCGCTTTAAAGTTATTTCTTTCCATTCCGTCATTGCCCGTGATAGCGGGCTGCTGGGTGCTATAGTTCCTGTGTCTTTTCGATTGTTACCGTTGCCGATCTTATTTTGCCTGCCCACTCCGTAACTGCTGCCTGGACTGATACCTGCCTGGACCCTGACCATGCACTCGTCTCATCCCTTGTGCTGCGTACCTTTTGACCTCCTGGATTGACCCTTGGCTGCGTATCATGAGGACTGATCACCTGTATATGACCTGGCTTACCCGACGTCACCCAGTCTTGCTTCTGGTTCATCCACATTCACCCCTGTAAGTTCACAACCTTTGTGCTATTAAACCAGGTCAACAGCCTGGCAGAGTTGGAAAAGAAAGGTAGCGGCCATTTTGGAGCTTCCTCTCCCAACGGACATAACTGAAATGCACAGTAACAGGAAGCCCAGCACGACTTCCTGTTTACTTTTTATGTGCAGCAATCTAAATTGCCCTAGGGAGGGATGCATATGGGCACTGTTTGTTGTGTCGGTCTAATGTAATTTATTTTTGACTGTTGGTCCACTTTAAGTCCTGGGGGCAACTGTGTCTGGTGACGTCACGTCGCCTAAGGTGAACAGCTCCGAGCACGCTGATGGCGCATCCCCCCATACCCTCTAACAGGGAGCGTGCCCTCACCAGCCATTCACAAATGCAGGCTGCTAGAGGGATAGCAGTGATGGAGCCATGGCTGGCGCATGCGCCATTGGACCAGAAAAGAAAGAAAGTTTATGGGCGACCTGGGGGGTTTCACACAGCGGGGCATCCCGATTTTGGATGATCCGGGAGGAGGGAATCGATCGGCCTGGGAATCTATAAGATCGGCCAATCAACGTGGACTTTAGTCCACTTTAAAGCTGAAACGCTACCTTACTGATTTTCCTCTGGTAGTGGCCATTTTGGAGCTTTCTTTCGCAGCATCCCAGCTGTGTTGTTGCCTAAATTCAACTGAAATAACCTGCAATGCACAGCGTCAGGAAACCCAGCAGCACTTCCTCTTTGCAGGCTGCCTGCTGCTCCATGCGATGCCATTTTGTTGGCAAGATTGACTGCAGCAGGATTTACAAGAAGGTAAATTAATATTTATGTGCAGAAAACTGAATTGCCATGGGGAGGATGGCATATGAATACTCTTTATTCTGAGGGTGTTGGTCCGGTTTAATTAGTATCTCAAAGAGGGATGTTGTTTACACAGCTTTAAGAAATGTCTACCTCACTGGAATACATGTGGATAATTTATAAATCTCAATCTTAGAGCCTTTCTGAGTATTAATATATTAGCCCCTAGATGTTCAGCATGCCCATACGGGTGTGAGGTGAGTGTGTCCACATGTAGTGTATTATTTGCAGCCATAAACTTGGCACCTTGGTTCGATTATAATATCAAAGGATAACAGTGTAACAACACAATCTTGTATCTTGTCATGCATCTTCCTTTCTGGCTATTGCTGTGGCTTTGAAGATTAAAGCCGACTTTAGCTTGAGGTCACCTTCTTTCCCCTGTGACATTTCAGATACATTTAATAAGCTTGGCGGGACTGTAGCAGATCTGCAGATCGCGTGTCTTACAAATACATGAGAAAAGCCTCCGCTGGTTTCTCTCTAGCTGCCTGCTGCATACGATTAAAGTGGAACAAAACCCTCAAGGCATGGCCCTGGAATCTAAAAGATCTCCTTCCTTCCTCCCCGGGGCATCCCAGATTGGGATGCTATGCTGTGTGAATACCACCAGGGCACCACAACACACACCTGCTTTCGTGCTCCCTCACCGATGTAAACAACAGCGGCAATCCCCTGCATCTTTGGGATGCACGTGCATTCCCGCGCACAGTCATTCAGATGGGGGCTGGAACATAACCGCTGGGGACGCACCACTCTCACTCTAATTTCCATAAACAAGAGCCATTTGTCAAACATTAGAAGTGGACCAAAACTCAGGATTTTCAATTTGGTTCTTCCCCCTGGGGCACCCCGGTTTGGGAAACGCCCCAGAGCGCAAACTCATCTCTCCTCTGACCCACAGCGCGGCCACTTGTCCAATCAGCTTATCCTGCCATGCATATTTATGTTCGGCTGGAGAAGCTGAATGGAATCCCCAGCCACACACATCAGCGATTCGCAGCATGTCTTTATCATTTGGCTGTGCGTGATCACAGCCGAGAAGGGAGGTGAGTGGTGCCAGTGCTGGAAGTGCATTCACTGTAGGCTCGGGGGAAAGATAAGAATATTGGGGTGTCCTGGGGGGTTTTGCACAGTGGGATGTTCCAGTTTGGGATGCCCGGGGGGAGTAAGTAAGCCTGGCCTTGAGTCTCATACACTCTAAGGCAGGTTTTGGTTCACGTTAATATACATGGGAAACGGCTCTGATTGGACAACCCACGCGTGCGTCATTGGACTCGGAAGAAGGGATTTGTTCTGGGCAAACTGGGGGGGTTCCAACATTTTAGGTTTTGTTCTGCTTTAAAGGAAAGCATGGCATAAAATCATTCTAGGTCTATGCAATCTTTCTCCAGAGGTGACCATTTACTTGTGTCCAAGATGAGACCCCTCACCCACATGCATAAAGCTATGCATGGGAAGTACTTTATACCTGCATGAAGTATTAGCGCCATCAGGGCAATACAGGCATGAGTCCTATATGCTGTTCTATCAGTCCAGGCAGTCCAGTCCAGAGTTTAATGGAAATATATTGCTGGCTACCTTGGGAGAGGACATGATCTAAATTTAAAATATATAATATATTGTCTTGGCTGATAGCCTGAACCAAAATTGCACTGGAAGATCTTTTTATTACTTACAGTATCTTACAGTATTTTAGTAGGCAAAAGACAACTACTTGCCCATCCACTGAGAAATGTCTGTACAGCCATGTGTCCAGCAGAAAAAGGCTACTTTGGAGAGAGATGGGTTGGAGCTGAACCTCACATGCTGAATGCAGAGGGCTGGAGGGACACGTATTAAAGGCCGGCCGGGTGTATAAAAGCAGTATATGAAAAGAACTGATGACAACTTGATATTAATATAAAACAAAGTCCTGGGGACTTTTATCGTGGCTTCAGTGCTGCTCTCATCATTACCAATCTACTTAAAGCGGACCTTCAGCATTATTTAATGAAAAGCCCAAACCCTTAAAAAAACTATTCCCCAGCATCTAAAATTAATTTATTTAAAGTTTTTACTCATTTACTTTTTATTCTTTCCCTCACTGGCCTGCAGCTCTGTTCAGCACTCTAGTATATGGGCGCCGCCATCTTGGCTCAGTAGTATCACCTACTGAGGAGAGAAGAGGGGTCAAAAGTGCAGGGGCCGGGGTTATAGCTATGCTTTGCACAAACAGAGCAGAGCTGGGGTCAGGAAAAGGACAGCGATCCCAGAATTCAGAGCGACACAGTCAGAAGACACTTCCTTTTTGCAGGCTGCCTGATGCTCCATGAGCCACCATCTTGGATGTTTAAAGGCTCATAACATGCAGTAGGTGCAGGTAGGATGATTTTTAATGTGAGCAATCTATATGTACAGGGTGTTGGAAACATATGAGGTATGCTCTTATTCAGGGTGAAGGTCCGCTTTAAATCGGACCTTCACTCTTAATAAGAGTCTATGTTGTATGTTTCCCCCACCCCGTAAATACAGATTGCCCACCTTAAAAATCATCCCACCTGCTCTTAATGCATTTTCTGAGCCCCTGGTGGGCTAGTCTGACACAAAAATGGCCCCTGCACAAGCCGATACTAAGCGCTATCTCTTTATTGTGGGTTCTCTCCTGGTTCTGTAACAGGAACGTTTCTGTCATCCAGCACTGGGCAGACATGACGGCATCCATCAAGGTGGTTTAATCTGTCCTAGCACACCAATTCATTGCAACAAATGGGGTATTCTGAATATACCTTGGCATGTCCTCTCCAAAAATTTCCATTGTCCAGCACTCAAGTGTTCTTTAAGATTTCTCCGTTGATTGGTCAAGTTAAAAGTTACATGGTTTCCATTCCAAGAATAGTTCACATATTACGCTTTTCAGGCAACATCCTGTGCCCTTCCTCATGTACATCTCGAAGGATGCTGCCATGGCTGACCGAATAAAAATGTATTGAGATCTAAAATAGTGGGACACATTTTTGCATTGACCCCAGACATATGTATACATAGCTATTAGATCACCCCTTAGGAATCTCTTTTACAAGGTAAATAAACCTAATCATTTAGCCAATTACTTACTCATGAATGTGCATGTGCCAGTGTGGGGCACCACCCACAAGCTTGTGTACATGCGCTCAAACACAGGGCCAGCTCCAGCTTTAGGTGGGCCCTTGGGCGACAGTGTGTGAAAGGGCCCCCTTGACATCTGTCACGTCACCTTGGCACAGAGAATATCTGTGATCCATGTGATATAGACTCACGTCATTTTTCTCTGTGAACAACTCCCTCCTGTTGTAGACATCATGTGGTGGTTGGTGCATGCGCTTGGGGATGCCCAAATAAAAAGAGTTAAAGTTCTTTGAATTGGGCCCAGTAGGTTGGCCAGGAAGAGGACATAGTTCTCGCTCCATGGAGTGAGGGGGGGGGGGAGCAGTGGCTGGCCCTGGAAGCTTTTAGATTCCCAACCACCCTGGATTTTGTTGCTTTAAATTGGACCTTCACTCTTGTATGTTTCACACACCCTGTGCATACAGGTTGCTCACATTAAAAATCATACTACTAGCATCTACTGCATTTTATGAGCTTTTAAACATCCAAGATGTCTGCAGACAGGAAGTGTCTTTTGACTGTGCTGCTCTGCATTTTGGGATTGCTGTTCTTTTCCTGACCTCAGCTTTGCTCTGTCTGTGCCAAGCACAGCTATAACCCACCACCCCGCCCCCCCCCCCCCTCTCCTCAGTATGTGATACTTCTGAGACAAGTTGCATCCCAGTGGGGAAAAGAATAATAAGTAAGTGACTTAACACTTAAAATGTATTAATTTTAAATGCTGAGGCATAGTTTTTTAAGGATCATGGCTTTTCATTAAATGATGCTGAAGGTCTAGTTTAAGTCTGGCCCCTTGGATCGCTCAGCCATCCTGACGACCTTAATGCTAGGTCTAATGCTCCAAAATCAAGGTTGATCTTTTCCTTTCACATGGGTGTTCTGGTATTCGAATGAAGGCATAGGTGCTAACCCCCTACTGACAAGCTACTTCTACCCAGCAACAGCAGCAGTGTTAGGACTGCTTTCCTTTTTAGTGCTTATTAAATAGGATGCTACATCAGAAAATAGCAAGGGGATGAGAGCAGGGCCCTGGGTAAGCCACAGCACTAAATTGTTCACTGTTTATCTATAACACCTTGTTTTCTACCTTAGCCAACATTTCCCCCTTTAGCCCCTATGAGTGGAACCTGATGGCAGCTGCTTTAAGAACACAATAGACAAAATTATCCTTACGAAGGCCATATTTACCACAACCCTATTACATGGCATGTCACTGTGAAGATTAAGTATCTCTAGTAATTGAGGTTGTTCACTTTTATTGATACTTTGGGAACAGCCAATGTGACTTTAATAAAACCTTGAGAATGGATGGTGCATTTAGCCAAGTCAGTGATCATTGGAACACTTGTTATACTACACAGGTCAATAAGTCAATAATTCAAAATTACAGCAAGGGCTATACCATGGCTGGCAGGCAATTCGCTGCTCGGCTTCCAGCTACTGCCATAAACTAGAACAATAAAAAAATCTAGTGTTATTGCAAAAGAACAAACAGGCAATGTTCAGTTTGGATGTGTTCTTTTACAGGATCGTAGGGTGCTAAACCTAATTTTACAGATAAGTATGTAAATGCACATTCAGACCGCTTCATTTCACCACTTGATTTGTTAAATTTAGGCTCGCTCTTTCAATTTTGATTAAAGGGAATGTCCGGGCAGAAAAAAAAACATACTCACCTTTTGTCCAATGTAGAGCTTCAGTACTGGCCCTTTAGTATGGGGACGGGCATTCATCTTGATGTCGCTGGGATGCAGTAAGTTTTTATACTACCGAATCAGGGAGGAAGTTCTGCCAGGCACAAAAGTTATGGGTTTTTTCCTGGGCAGGGAATTTATTGTATAAAGTATATAAGGACTTATAATATATAAGTCCTTATTGCAAAATGTGGCAGATGAGATCTACTGCAAAGAATACAAAGTGAGTATGTCTTTGTTAACAATGCCTCCTTAAATGTTTGGGTAATTCCATTTTTGGAGCTAAAATGATGTCCGCAAGGTGCTAAAATGGTAATGTTTTTCTTTTCTATTTGTTTGCAGCTAGAAAAATTAGCAACAATGTGTTTATCTTAGCAAAGTATACCAACTAGTATGTTTGGTAAACTTTGCTACCTGGCAGAGACTTCCAGACTCTAGCTTGAGAATCATCTGAGGTAGAGATCACCCTTCCTGCCCTAATTCAACCTTTTCAGGTTAATAATAATCTTGTTTTGCAATAGCAAAAGGGTTACTGGCAGTGTTCTCATCTGGGGAGGTCATTACTGCTGTGTGCTTTAGCCAAAGCTGCTGATGTTACAGTCGAAAGGATTCGTAGTCGGTAGTTTCTTCTCAAGGCCCAGAAAGCTGCTCTCACTTTAGCACCAGAAAAACTTGGAAACAGTGTGCTGTTAAGTAAATCACAGTCTAGAGGCAAAATCCTCACACACATTTTTATTGTACACTCTAAAAGAGGAAAATGATGAGGAAGAACGCCAACTACCTGACATAATTCTTAAAATACAATTCTGTGATTACTCACCTGTAGAATTGATTTTACCGTGTACAGCACAGCCTGTTTCAATCATTACTTCTGGGTATTCCGCCACAAGGTGGCGCAGTTGACTGGAGAAGACTCGTGGCTCCTTCCGGCCCTATAAAATGCCAGGAATCACCCATAGACCCCAGTATTGAAAAGCAGTTATGCCAAAAGCCGGGAGATAAACCATGAGAAAAAAATGCACAGCCTAACAAAAAATAACCTCTGAACAAATCACCATAAAGAGGCAACCAAGTATATCGATAACAAGGGTGGGATGAAACAGGCTGTGCTGTACACAGTAAAATCAATTCTACAGGTGAGTAATCACAGAATTGTATTTTTCCAAGTGTACAGCACGGCCTGTTTCATTTCAATCATTATTTCTGGGACATCCAATAGCAGTGTCCGTAAAGTATGGTGGGATTCCAAATGAGAAATGGCAGGCAGTTCAAGCCACTACCGCCTGAAGCACCTTGCGGCCAAAGACAGCATCAGCTGAGGCCCTAACATCAACCTTGTAAAACTTAAAAAAAGTATGAACAGAAGACCAAGTAGCAGCCTTACAAACTTGTTTAACAGAAGCTTGGTGCTGAAAAGTCCAAGAGGCACCAATAGGTCTAGTAGAGTGAGCAGTAACACGGAAGGGAGGCTCCTTCCCTGCAGCAGAGTAAGCTTGCACCTGTCGGATCCACTTACTGATAGTGGATTTGGCTGGAGGCAAGCCCTTCCTAGGTCCAGCAGGAAGAACAAACAGAGCATTAGACTTCCTAAACGACTCAGTGGCGACCAAATAAAATTTGAGCGCCCTGACCACATCCAGAGAATGAAGGGTCCGTTCCTTAGAATTAGAAGGGGTAGGACAATAGGAAGGTAAGACAGTGTCCTGATTGAGATGGAAGGCAGACACAACCTTGTGCAAGAAATCCGGCTTAAGCCGGAACACCACCTTATCCTGATGCCGCTCAAAATAAGGAGGTTTCATGGAAAGCGCTGCCAGCTCAGAGACTCGACGCACCAAGGTAATAGCGACCAAAAAGGCTACCTTAAGAGTCAGAATGGACAACGCAGCCTCACGCATAGGCTCGAAGGGAGGACCCTGTAGAGCAGACAACACCAAGTTTAAATCCCAAACCAGTAGCAGAGGTTTACACGGCGGATGCACATGAGTAACTCCCTGGAAGAATGTCTTAACAAGCCTGTGATTGGCAAAGGATCTTTAGAAAAAAATAGCCAGAGCCGAAACCTGTCTTTTGAGAGTACTAAGTTGAAGGCCCGACCATGCTGTAAAAACTCCAGAATCCTGGGAATGGAAAAAACCCGACAAGATAGAGACTTGGACTCGCACCAAGCAATGTAAGCATGCCAGACCCTGTAGTAGATAAAAGACGAGGATTTCTTCCGAGCCTGTATCAAGGTATCGACAACAGAGGCCGGCAAACCCTTGCCCATCAAGATGGAGGTTTCAGCAGCCAAACCGTTAAAGCCAGGGTTTGTAAATTGGGATGGCGCAGCTGTCCCTGCGTGAGAAGCTCTGGATCGTCGGGCAGGACTAACCGATCTACTGCCATCTGTACGATGTCCGCGAACCATACCCTTCTCAGCCAGTGTGGGGCCACCAGAATGGCCGGTACCCCTCCTGGGCTATCTTGCGCAGCACCCGACCCAGCAGAGTAAAGGCAGGAAATACATAGAGGAGCCAAAACTCTGTCCAGGGAATTGCTATCGCATCTATGGCGAAAGCCAGAGGATCCTTTGACATGGAGACAAATCTTGGAAACTTGTGATTGTGACGGGACGCAAACAGATCCACATCCGGCAGACCCCAGTGGCGACACAGGGCAATCCGCCTCCTGGTTCGCCACCCCCGGAATGTAAACCGAGATGCAGGGAACAGTCTTCTCCGCCCAAGACAAGATCAGGGACACTTCCTTGAGGGCCCGCTTGCTCCGAGTCCCTCCTTGATGATTGATGTAGGCAACCGCCGTCTGATTGTCCGAGCGGACCTGTACAGCACGACCCCGAGGGTGGGGAGTCAACTGGGAGAGAACCAACCTGATCGCTCGCAGCTCTAGGATGTTGATGGGCGCGTGGGCCTCCTGGGGACCCCAGTGACCCTGGAACTTCAGAGACTGCCAAACTCCCTCCCCAGCCGGTCAGACTGGCATCCGTGGTGACAATCTCCCAACGCGGAGGCAGAAAGGACCTGCCCACTAGAAGATTCCTCGAGTCCAGCCACCAAGAGAGGGACTGCCTGACCGGAGGGGACAGAGCAAACCCCTGATCCAGGAACTCCTGATTCCGATCCCAAACCGACAAGAGATGTAACTGAAGAGGTCTTATGTGGAACTTAGCAAAGGGAACCGCCTCGAAGCAGGACACCATGAGACCCACCAACTGCATCCCCTGACTGATGGAGGGGAGAGGACACGACAGCAGAGTCCGCGCCTGTGTCTAAATGCCCTCCACCTTCTGCTGAGGTAGAAATACCTTGACCTGAGAAGTATCCAGCGTCATGCCCAGGAAGGACCTCGCCAAAGACGGCGATAGTGAAGACTTGGGATAGTTGATCAACCAGACTAAGGACTCGAGAGTGGACGTCACCACCTGAGTATCCTTCTCGGCCTGATGAAGAGACTGAGCAGCAATCAGAATGTCATCCAGGTAAGGAAGGATGCGAATGCCCTGGTTCCTCAGGAGAGCCATGACGCCAGACAGCACCTTGGTGAAAACCCGAGGAGCCGAGGTGATACCGAATGGCAAGGCCACAAATTGGTAGTGTTGATCCCCCAGAACAAACCTCGGGAACCTCTGGTGACCTGGGAAGATCGGCACGGGAAGTAATGTCGAGCGTAATGTCTCCATGCGAATGTGCTTGAACCTGACGAATTTGTTGAGGCCCTTTAAGTCCAGGATGGGCCTCAGGGAGCCGTCCCTCTTGGGCACCGTGAACAGTTTGGAGTAGTATCCCCGACCCTGTTCCTGAAGAGGTACCTGACAAATGACTCCGGACACCAGAAGACGTTGTTCGGCCAGACGCAGCCCCTGAGCCGACACGGGGTTTAGAGATATCCGGGACCGGAGGAATCTTGGGGGCAGCCAGGCTGCAAACTCTATCTTGTATCCGGAGGACACCACCTCCTGAATCCACCGGTCTGAGACGCGCAGTCTCCAGACGTGAGCAAAAAGCCGAAGCCGTCCCCCCACCCGGTTGGGTGAGGGCGCCTCCTCATGCCTGAGGGGCCTTGGGAGAGGGTTTGGGCTTGGTTCCCCAGGAGAGACTGGGGCGACAGCGGCATCTGCCTCTGTTGTTTGCCGGGGAGGAAGAGCTCGCCCTGCTTCTTCAACGCCTCAGGGGGGGCGATGTGTAAGGTATCAAAAACAGCCGACAGGAGCCTGGCGGTATCCTCAGGGAGCCAGGTATCCTCGTCCGAGGAAGATCCTAGATCACTGTCAAATTCTCCCTGACGATCCCCAGAGGAATCCGAGTCACGGAACAACTCCCCCTCCTCCGGGGAATCACGGCCACCATACATGTCAAGGCCCTCGTCCACATCGGCAAAGAGGGACAAATCCGCATCAAGGTGCCTCTTTTTGCTAGAGGCCTTGCCCGCAGCTGGCCGGGCCAGTTGTCGCTCAATGCTGGACACGCGCAGCGCCAGGTCCGATTGCGACCCCCTGCTAGCTTCCCCCTCGCTGGGGGCTAAATGCAGACGCGGGGGAGTAGGAGATGCTGTAGGGAGGACAGGGCTGGAAAGAGAAGTGCTTAGCCCAGCCTGTTCCGCAATAATGCTTTGGGCGCACGGAACACAGACCGCACCGCCACCACTCAAAAGGGAAACCCCGCACATGACACACAGTCAAGCCTGCCCCGAGGGGCCCCCAAGCTCGCTATCCCCAGAAGCCTCCATATGGTGGTTATCAACAAGGCACAATAGGCCAACACGGAGTCAAGGCTAAGAAGGCCCCCCCGGGATGCCCCCAAGGGATGCCCAACGGAGAAGTGACAGGGGGGGGGTATTGGATGGGGAAAAACCACAATGCTGCTATCCCATCTGCAAGACATAAGCATGGAAAATCATGAGCATCCTACAGCACATGCATCAACAATCAGCCCAGCAGGATCAACTCACGGACCAGCTGCAATGGAATCCGCAGCACGCACAGGAGGAAGCCAGGACAGGATGCCCCACAGCGAAGACGGTCGGCCAGTTCAGGCAGCAAATGGTGCCTGGCATCAGGGAGGCGGTCAGGCCCCCGCAGCTTCTCCCGCCGCAGAGCGCTCGCGGGGAGATGAGGCCGTATACTAGCGTCGGCGCGCACGTGCCCGGCACCGCACCCCCCCCGCAAGCCACGACGGGGCGACGCGGAGCGCAGGAAGGGCAGACCAGTGAAGGGAGGGGGGGCAAAGAAGCCCCCAGGGAAAAATAGTCCCACACCAGAAAACCCCCACAATAAAGACTCACCCCAGTAAAAGAACAGCACACAAGTAGCAGCCTCCCTTCCCCTTATAGGCTCACCATATGCCTATGACTGGCTACCCTTCAGTATATAGTGTGTGCGGCCTGGAGCAAAGCTCACTGAGCACCCGACCCAGGTGCTCCCCTACCATCACCCGATCCATCAGCCAAGGCTGGGAGGCAGGAGGGTCCAGAAGCGGGTGGGAATAGTCTTGCAGGGCTGCAGGCTTGGTTGCCCCGCTCGCCTGCAAAACATAGAGAGCCATCTTCTGGTCTTCGCAGTATGACTGCAGAGAAACACCGGGGTCTATGGGTGATTCCTGGCTTTTTATAGGGCCGGGAGGAGCCACAAGTCTTCTACAGTCAACTGCGCCACGTTGTGGCGGAATACCCAGAAGTAATGATTAAAATGAAACAGGCCGTGCTGTACACTTTTTCTCCTGCTTCAGAAGCGGCTTACCTCCCCATGCAGAACCTCCTTCCTCTAACACTTCTCTTATAGGATATGCTGGACATCCCAGCATATTTTACTTCATGGGGATCTGTTGGGCTACAAGCTTTTTTTTACATGTTGAGTTAACCTTTGACCCAGGGCTAGGCCTTACCCTTTGGTTTTAAGATTAGCTTTAGTGTTTGTGTAGGGTAAGTTTAGAACCTAAGATTGCAGAGTCAAACAAAAGAGTTTTCTGTTGAAAACCTTTGAACTCAAAACTATGGCTTGTAATCTAACCCTCCTTCTATACCCGTTTGGAGCAGCTTGTTTTGAAGAGCCGCCATCTTCCACTATCAATCGTGGCCACATGCTGAGCTTTTAACTTTCCTCAGATCAGACTCCTCACTATCTGCCTATGTTTTTTAAGCACCCCTGATGGAGACCTAGGCAGATGTAGATCGATAGAAAGATGCTGACAGCATTCTTTGAACTCATTAGCTTAATTTGGTTAAAGTGGTATTTCAGGCATATCCAGTTATAAGGGCATTGTGCCGGGCTACGTTTGGCATTGTGCTAAACTGTTTTCTGACTGAAAAAGCAATGGCCTAGATATCAAGGTTTATGCAGCTATGATGCTGCATAATAATCAGCACAATGGGTGGGGAGGAGGGAGGGGTTAACTGGACTAGAATGGCAGCTCTGAGGGTGCCATTCAAGCCATTAATACAGAGGGGGGCATGGTTTGGACTAGCTTGTTAAGCTAGGTGGCCCACATTGGCAGGGAGTTGCTGGAGCGGCAGATGAGGAAGTATATTTCCTCATTCAGGATGCCAAGCTGAGAGGAGGCACAGTGATGGAGGAACGGTTGGTAAGGTAAGCTGCTGTTTGTTTTTGCCTGAAAAATTCCTTTGTGACCCAAAAAAAGACCTAAAGTCTTGAATCTGTTCCTTAGGGGTATCACCAAATGGGGGAGACTGAAAGTGTAAAGGTAAACTGACCAGGCTGATCAGGATCTGGACGGGACTGTCCCGCTTTGCCAAATTTAGTCAATTTATTAATGTTAGATGCTGGGTAATAGTTATTTAAGGTTTTGGGCTTTTCATTATATCATGCTAAAGGTCCAGTTTAACCATTCATGGCAGGGGAGGCTTATGTATTGTTTCTTTGTAACTTCATTTACTTCATTGAGTGAAGTGTAAGGCCAGTGTTACGATGCAAGTCTTATGTACTTCTATAGTTATATATGTATAACTTATTTCTCAAAAGCCAATGAATAAGCCACACCCATAAACCACCACCCCGCAATGCCCATCACCCAAAGTGTCCCACTCTGAGGTCCCAAGAAAATGGTCAGTTTATGTAAAGGTCATCTATTCCTGGGATGCCACAGCAGTTGAATGTGGATTCCACAGCTCACTCTGCTCTACCATGGCATCCCTGCTCTATTCTTTGTTTGCAGCTGCTAGCAAAATGTCAGGTACAGGGAATGAGCAGATAGACTGCGGTAAAGCAGAGAACTCTGCTCTCTGCTGAGAATTTTACACTGCGGGGCATCCCTGGTCTGGTTGCTGTCCGCTAAATAATCTCAGCACAGCAGCCATTTGAAGATTTCACGATAACTAATTGTCAGTGTTTATTTAAACCAGAACAACAGCCTTGCACATTTGAAAAAAAGAACTCCCTTGCCCCATCTGCATGCATGGTACTGAATCAGCACTTACATTTGCAGTTACATTTGCATTACAGTTACAAAAAGATACATTCATTTTTATGTGCAGCAATCTGAATTTCCCCTGTGAGGGATGCATAAGAGCACTGCTTCTTGTGATGATGTTTGTCCGGTTTAATACATCTGTGGATGGATAGTTAGATAGATAGATAGATAGATAGATAGATAGATAGATAGATAGATAGATATGAGCGAATCCCCAAAAATTCAAGTCCGGCAAGTCGGGGCAAACTTTTGTTAAAAGTTTGGGTTTGGGACCTGTTCCCATTGAAATCAGCTAGCAGTGTTGGCACTAGTAGTGGCAGTGTTGGCACTAAGAGTGTCCTCACTCATGGGGAATGGTGTCCATTTGTCTGTGGCCCTGGGCGTGGACCATTTCAAAGGAACGCCGCCGCTGACAGGAAGGGGATTGCAGGGCTCAGGTAAGGTTCAGCTTCGGCTGTTGGATCCTTTAGGTGAAGCTTTTCCGTGTTTGGGACGGATGCCGAGCTCGAACACAGACTTTTGGCTGAAGTCTGTGTTCAGGTTTGGGAAACTGACTTTGCAAAGTTCAATACGAACTCGAACTTTGTGGTCCGGGTTTCCCATTCACTAATGGATAGATTTTGGATAGACAGATAGAAAAATAGAAATATAGGAAACTATACATAGATAGACAGGTATGGTAAGTATTTATGATAGATAGATAGATAGATAGATAGATAGATAGATAGATAGATAGATAGATAGATAGATATTACCCCTATACTGCCCCGATACCATACCTTTTACCTTTTTACTGCCTCCTATATGTCTTCACCTGCCCCTAACTGAAAGGAACATGAGATACCATAGACTCTTATACTCCCTACTCTGCCCCTTCAACTCTGCATTAACCTCTTTAATTTCCAACCCCATTTTAGACCTGTCAATAAACCCTTTTAGAAAGATGGGGCGTACAATATAGATAGCTAGATAAACATATATGGGAAGGATGGATAGATAGATAGATAGATAATAAAGCAATTAGATAACCAGTCTGTTGGACATTCACAATATTGGAGGCTTGGGATTATTCTTCTCTTACGTCTTCTTGGAAATCCGGCATGATTCACTTGCACAATTCATGTCTGTTTTATGGTGGGAATTAAAATGCTAAATTATATGGCACTCTCTGCTGTAATGGTTGTTGATTAGTTTAATTAAAGGCAGCAATTTTCATCAACAAACATGAAGACCTCTGCATTTAATAAGTGAGAAGTGCAATGACTAAGAGTGCAGCCCGGCCCCTCCAAGCCGGGTATTAGCGACATTTCTCTATGTCTTCCTACAGAGGAGAGCACGGGGGGAAGAGTTCACCACGCCACCATTCCCCGGTGACTCATTAGCAGGAGATCGATTCATACATGAAAAATTCATGGTGCCACTTCTGTTAATACACATTTGCAAAAGATGGATCAGATGAGTGAGTTTTTCTTTCCTAAGATTTAATCAGCAACTTATTAGAGTGTAAACATACTTGGATTTATCGATGACAGTGTCTCCATTATGCTGTTTTATGCCTGTGTGAATTGGAAATGTCGCCAACATTTTCGCCATACTCCTTCATTTTTTCTGCCATGCAGCTGGAAGTCACAATGCTAATTTATCAGACAGTTAAATTTAAAGGGAAGTCCACTTTTAAGGACATGATTTTTTTTTTTTGAAAGGGCATATTTTTTGTACCAAAAGGGTGTCCTCGAGGTGCTAAGCTGATCTAGTTTTTTTTTTAAATGTTTTTACGTAAGCAAATATACATTAAATCAGTTTTTACTGCCTACAATCTTCAATGTCTGTACACAAAGATCTACAAGAAGAAAGAGACGAGTCCTGCACACTCAGAACACTGTTGCTATGGCTGCTTCTGAGCTGAGGGAACTCACTCCTACCTACATCTTGTAGGTCTTGGTTTACACTTTTGGAAATACCATTAAAGGTGGTTTTCCCTTTAAGTGAACCCACAAGTTTCATATTTAGCCATCTATTCCATAACTAATTTTACATTTCAAATTTAAAAAGCTTTATTGGCAGATGCAAAAACATTTAGCATTGACAAAGAAAAAGAGAATAATGGATATGGTGAATGGGGGGGAGGGGTGATGTTGAAATCAAAGAGGGTGGATGCAGGATTTAAGGAGCAGGATGAGGGGTAGAACAGTCTATGGGGTGTTATCCTCTCAGTTGTTTACAGGTGGAGACATGTAGGTATCTGTAGAGGAGTGGAGGTTATAGGGGTAGTATAGCAGGTATAACAGTCCATGGAGTCTTACTAACCTCTCGGTTGTTGGCAATGTAAGTAGCACTAGTGGGGCTAGGGGGCATAGTCTCCTAATATGCCCCCAGTGGGGGCCAATGGGGGGAATATTGGGAGACTATTTCTCTGCTGGATTCCTCTTCGTCAAGAAGAATATGGTGTTTCCTCTCCTCATCTATGAAGGTGAAATCTGGGATGTGAATGAGGAGTCTCTGAAAGTAAGTGACCTGTCCCAGTTAAAGGACAAGTATCCTTTGCCAACTGCTCTGATGATGGGCTATATGTATTATCATCTTTTCTGCTGTTCAGCAGATACATATGTTACTTCTCCTAGAGCAGGAGAAACCTGTTACATTTAGATCCAGCTGGCCATAGTTTCTGATACATACTGTACGTATCTGAATGTAACAAGCTTATCCTGCACTTGGAGAAGTAACGGATTTATCAGCTGAGAGGCAGAAAAGTGTCATTGATGAAAATTGATGGCAAATGATACTTGTCCCTTAACAGTGGTGCAAGCCCAATATTCACCTCCTTTCCCATAGAGCATGTGGGTCCATGTAACTGCTGAATACTAGTGAGGTTCACAGGGCAGGTTTGATAGCAGCCAACAGCCATGTAGGGTCACAATCTGGCAGCTGTGACAAAATGGGTAAGTGTTGGGACTGGAGGGTCCCTGAACATGCTAGCAGGGGACTACTGAGGGATTCCCTGTTTTACTTATTCCCCTCCTATGGCACACTGCATCTCAGGCCCTCTTGATTGGCTCCAGTTAGTGAGGTTGGGGGCTGGCTTGCACATTTTGCTGGCGGTCATGTGGAGTCACAATCCGGCAGTTGTGACTAGGGATTGTGGAAGCAGGTAATTAATGGAACCAGATTTCCCTGACCCCGCTAGGGTGGGGACTGTGGGTTGTGATTTGGCAGCCGTGATGAGGGATTGTAGAAGTAGTTAAGTATTAGGACCAGGGTTCCCTGTACATGCTAGCAGGCCATTTGATGAGGAATGTCCTGCTCTACTTACCAATGGCAAAAGCCCAAATCCTGGACTCATTACCTCCTATCCCATACAGCACTGCCAGCAGCTATTGAGGCTCACAAGGAGGGCTTGCACAGGTTGAAGTTGACATGAGGACGCGATTTGGCAGTGACGAGGAGTTATGTATTGGGACCAGGGTTTGTTATGTGGAGCAGGGGCCCCTGCATCCGATTTCAGTGTTTAAACATTACTTGATCATTAATAACAATACTAATAAAGATGTGCAGATATGTATAAATAAATAGTTGCCATCAATAAATAGACCCTGACTGGTCATTGGGGGTTTCTACCCTTTGCACATCATGGCTGCTCTTTTCTGCACTCCGCTTGCTCTACTGAATAATCCCCAGCGTATTACTGACAAATGGCAAATGTGTTTCAAATTACGGGATTGATTTACCAAAGCTATTTACTGACCATGTTAGCAGCTCATATAAAATATCTCATAACCTTTGACTTGAGCAAAAGCCGGGGGCTTTCAAACCTCACAATGGCATTTGTCACCTTTATCACCCTGCTGAAATCGGTTTGTGCTGGGAGTCAGGAAAAGAAGCTACAGTGCATAATGTGACTGCAGGAATCAGGCTGACCATTAGATGGCGCCATGTGGAAAGCCATAACTGGGAGATGGCTCAGTGTTATTCATGTTGCTGGCTAAGGCTTCTTGCTCAGCGGTGTGCACTGCGATGTGCCAGCTGACGTGTGAAATGCCCATTCATCAATATGGACATGGGGGGAGAAGGCAGCGCCTGCAGGAGGCCGATGTAGTCAGGAAAACACACAGCGGCCTTGCGATTCTCAACGTTGTTACCTGTCTTAATTAGACGTATCGGGAAACCCCCCAGCTGTCAGCTTGACTGGAGAGAAATGTGACAGTTTATCTTTATACAAGCAGGACACGAAGGCTGCTAACCCTACAGATGTCGCCTCCTATTAAAGCCAGTTGTCTCACCAATAGTGTTGCTGTTCACTTTCAGGTTAAAGTTGCATTCAAGCTGAATTTTGGCAATATGAAATTCATATTAGGTTTTTATAAAAAAAAAAAAAAAAAAAGTTTAGTGTGTGTAATTTATCTTTAGATTTTGAGTAAAGGAGAGGAAGTTGCTCCATCAATACTATTTATACAATTTACCTAGGGCCTGGGAACAAAGTAACAGCCCAGTTTAACCCTCTCTTACTATATAATATTCAGCAAACAGGCTTAAAAATCCTGTAAAGAAGCTAGGAGCCTTTGTTTGCATACAATTGCATTGCAGGTGTAACACCCCCACATTGTATCCCTATCTATCTATCTATCTATCTATCTATCTATCTATCTATCTACAGTATCTATCCATCCATTGTTATCTGTCTATTTATGCTCCTATCCATCCGTTCTATCTATCTATCTATCTATCTATCTATCTATCTATCTATCTATCGTATCTATCCATCCATTGTTATCTGTCTATTTATGCTCCTATCCATCCGTGCATTCTATCTATCTATCTATCTATCTATCTATCTATCTATCTTGCTATCTATTTATCTATCTACAGTATATATATATATATATATATATCCCTCCATCCATCCATTGTTATCTGTCTATGTGCCTATCCATCCATGCATTGTATCTACCTGCCTGTATTTGGGATGGTGCAAAGAGCTCCTTCCTGCATCACACTGTTCGAGCAACTATATTCACTGTATGTAGCCTCTTTCTCTGCTTGTCTCTTTTAGTTCACTAAAAAGTCAAAAATCTATCTCTCATCCACTCCGCCCTAGCCATTGGTCTATCTCTCCTTCTATCTATCTACAGTATCTATCTATCCATCCATTCTTTTCTGTCTGGCTATGCTCCTATTCATCCATGCATTGTTCTATCTATCTATCTATCTATCTATCTATCTATCTATCTATCTATCTATCCATTCAGTGTTCTGTCTATCTATTTAACTATTTTCACATTCATTCATCCATCCAGTGTTCTATTTGCCTATTTATCTACAGTGTCCATCTATCACTCATCCAGTCTATCTATCTATCTATCTATCTATCTATCTATCTATCTATCTATCAGCTGTGTAATACTCATCTGATTCAAAGATTCAAATAAAGTTTAGTGCATTGGAAACCCCGGGGCCCCAGGCATGTGGAAGCCAGGGAACCTGATCTTTGCATGGGGTGAGTTTTACAGAGAAAGGCTGCGTGGGTGAAGAGGTATGTAATGCTTTCTTCTCAGCTGAGCCTGGACAAGGACTTTAAAGGAACAGTCCAGACAATGGCAATAATAGAGCAGCAATGAGCTCATCTGAAATCTGTCCCATGTGCCTCTCCTCCAATCCCTGCAGCAAACTGTAGATGCTGTCTCCAAATGTTTCCCCTCCCATAATTTCACTTCTCTCTGACCTTCCTCCAAATGTGGTCGCACAGTAGATTCTGTTCCTCTGTGCCCTAAGTCATTGTCCAGGATAAAACATAAATAAAATCTATACCTAACCCTTTTTCCTCAACAGATGATCCCTCCTAGTCTGGCGCATTATGCCTTACCTGTTCTCCGTCCTGTCAGGGTCCGCTTACCAGTCTCCCGTTCCAGCGGCGTCTCGGGTCCTCAGCCGCCCGCTCCCGCTGCGCAGCCACCTGTCCGGCGGCCGCGGCGGGCGGCAGCTTCTGTTCCAGCTGGCGTGCACGCGCCTCCCTCCTCAGCCGGCGGCTCCAGCGTCATCCCTCGTGCTTGCGCGCGTGCGCGAGCACGTTCTGTTAATACCCTCCGGCGGCGCTGCTCTCAGCGCGGCCGCCGGAGGAAGGTTAATTAAATTAAAGGCCCAGCAGCACTAAGAGGAGTGCCCCACTGGGACTGGGCCAATCGGCTGCTTTTGAGTTCTGGGCTATATGCCCTGTGTGGACCAATCCTTTTGTAGTTCTCAAGTTGCACCAATCACCACACTGATTCTCCAGGGCCAATGATGCCTGATCCCTATATAACCTCACCCCAGTCAGTTTGTCATTGCCTGTTATAGCGCTTAGACCCCTGTTGTTACTTACCTTGATATTGATCTACATTCCTGTTGCCGACCCTTGCCTGCCTTTGACCATCCTCGATCTACATTCCTGTTGCCGACCCTTGCCTGCCTTTGACCATCCTCGATCTACACTCCTGTTGCCGACCCTTGCCAGCCTTTGACCATCCTCGATCTACATTCCTGTTGCCGACCCTTGCCTGCCTTTGACCATCCTCAATCTACATTCCTGTTGCCGACCCTTGCCTGCCTTTGACCATCCTCGATCTACACTCCTGTTGCCGACCCTTGCCTTGAACCTAGACCACGATCTGTCTATTGCAATTGTTCTGTCGCCACCTCAGATCTACTGTTGCCAACCTCCAGCCTGTCCTTGGACTCCCGTCTTACGCTCAAATTCGGGCTACCCAATTCCACTTCCAGCCGCGGGTTCTCCAGTCCTCTGTACAGTAAGGCTTCATCCTTTGAGCCATAGAAGTCCTGGGGGCAACCGATCCCGAGCAGGCGTGCTCTGCGTCTCGGCAAGCGGGGGCTCCTATAGGTGAAGCTGGCTGCGGAGATTGGGGGTTGAGGTCCTTACCAAGAGAGCTGAAGTTATCCAAGTGGTTAATTGCGGTTCCTGGAGCGTGACACGTCCCACCTTCATGAGGGGGCCTAACACCCCCTGCATCACAAACACACACTCACTGAAATGGAGGGGATGTGCTAGGTCTTGACATGCGCCCTCTATTGCAGTGAATGGAGGGGCGTGCACTGAATTTAACTACACAGGTTACCAGCCATGGGGGGGGGGGCTTAAGATGCTAGGGAGGGTTTAAGCTCCCTTTAAATGACCAATGAACAAGTTCAAATCATTTAATTTTCAGAAAATCCTCTATGAAGTTCAGTAGAAAATGTCATATTTCATCTGACTCCTGTTTGTGTCTTTTGCTTTGACAGTTTGCAGGGAAATGGGAGTATAATTTCGAGGTAAGAGATTTAGAGAGTCTACATAATCAGAATAGTTTATCATAGCCGCTGTGTGGTCCTGTAGATCAATAACATATATTAGTTCTTTTTGTGATTACCCCTCTTAATAAATCTCTCTTGAGGCATTGACATTGAAAGTTTAATTTGCTATTTTATTTATTATTTCCTTCTTATTTAATTTCGTTTTAGTTTTCGGTCATTCCATCTATCTTTCTATTGATTCATTCTTTCTTTGCATGTATTTTCCTTTTCTTATGTGTATTCCTTATTTATTTCCATTTTTCTTTATATTTATTTCTTCTATATATTTGTAATCTTTCTTCCCCTTCCTTTTGCTTTCTTTTTTAATTTTCTTTGTATCTTATTACCCTCCTTCCAGTCTGTCTATCTATCTGTAACAAACCACACAAGGGCAGCTAGATAGGTTTCCTTAGTATGTAGTTGAAATATTCAGCAATATCATCCATACATGTAGTTTACCACTGTGTGTTATGACACACCACAAGGGCCCAGTGAGACCTTGTCTCCCAAGGGCTCCGAAGAAACCTAGAGCCAGCCCTGTCCTCATCAGTCCCTGCAATGCTTTAATACTAGCTGTGGATTGCTCATGTTGAGCAGCTGGGAAGCACACTGAAGGCAGGGCTTTGCAGGCTGGCCACTGACCAGTAACATCCCAAGCTGTATTTTGGCCCCAGTCTACCCATGATTATTCAAGGGGGGAAAGGAGCAACTATAAAGAGAGACTGTGTCAACTCGACTGTCTCTGATGTCTATGCAGTGAGTACAATGGAAAAGCAGTCCACAGCTACCAGTTAAAAATGGAGGATGAACACAATATAAACAGAAAATGTAGCTGCTCTACTATATATGACCATATTTCAGTTTTGAGGCAGTTTGGGTACAGTTAAATGTGGGTAACCTGAAGTCTTGTAGCAATTTGAGTACAGATATATATATATATATTTTATTTTTGGTATTAGGTGGGTCAAGTTCTGTGGATCGTGAGGGTGAACTTTCAGAAAGGTCCCGGAGATATAAGCAGGTCCTGCATTTGGATGCCCTGTCAGGATCTTAAAGCCTGTAGCTATGCAGGTGGACCAAGGGCATATAAACGATTATCATCAGTTGTATAAAAGCAGTACTATAAATAAATTTGTTGATAGACACTAATACAAAGCTGATCTACTAACTATCAACATCCCCCTTACAACAAATGGGTGTTGGTGTGTGGGTTGGAGTAGGATTCATCATGGTTGCTGACGCCGCAATCCGGGGTTTTCTTTTGGCGAAGGAGACCTGGACCACGTGACTGCTGTCAGACAACTGTCGGGACGGATCTAACCAGAGAAACCGGGAAGCCCCTCCCCCATGCTTGTATCAACACATATTGTGTTAAATATGGGTTTTGGCATACTTGAAAGAGTACGTACAGTTGAGTCGCCACTACCTCATTCACTTGTATGGCAGAAAATGGCAACCAACCCAATTGGTAACCAGCAGTCACACGATAGGCAGCCATACAATACATGTGAAAAAGGTAAGCATTGGCTGACTTGACTTACTTGCTCTTAAACTACAAGCTCTCTGCTTCCTGCCACCTACCGGTCTGGAATGTATCGAATGAGTCTAACAACTTGAATAAGTGAGTTTGGATGTCCCGCAGTATGAGACTCCTTGGTTTCCCGATTTACCTCCCTAGATCCCAGAGCTGTGGCAAAGCTTTGCTGAACTCAGGAAATACCCCGCAGCATCCCAGCTCCCTCTGGTATGCGTGGCCCTGCTATAGTATCATAGTTATAGTAATTATACGTATACATAGGATCATCGTAATTATGCAGTGCAGGGATGCTACCATAGACCCATGCATGTGCTGTGTGATTGAGGATTGAGATGAGCATACAGGTAAACCATGCATCCTAAATCGGATGCACCTAGGACAGGGAGTCTCCTGGCCCTAGATTTCTCAATGGCAACAATAAGGCGGCAAGCAACTCACCTGATGCTTGTCCCATGTGCTTCTCCTCCATTTCTTGCAATGCAGGGTAGAAGCCATAGCAGGGTTCTTGAGTTTGCCCTCCTTTTAATTCCATTACTCCAGGACCACCTAAACAAATTGTCTAACAGCCACCCTGTCTCTGAATACAGTAAAACATGCTCAAGACTCATAAAGCTGTACCATGACATGTTCTTAGCTCACCCACAACCCAGAAATTGAAAAGAAAGCAGCATTACTTAGAATACACAAGATATTTATCTATATTTTACACTGTTCTTATTGGTGATAAGGTGGGAAGAGGTTAGTACGTGTCTGGACAGGGGCATTAAGAAGAACAATTGTAGGAAATTCCCAGGCTATTTCCTTCTGGGATGCTCCAGGGTGGAAAAGGAAGATCTCAGACTCACAATCTGGCTGCCCCAAGGTCAATGCTGGAAACCGAACATGGGAAGGGTTTGGTACTTGACCTCCAGTAAACTTCTCTTCCTCCCCACACATAGGGGGTCGCTGGTAAGCTGCTTCCTCCTGCCACTTACAGGGCCCAATACTCAAGTGATGCAAACTTTGAGGACCCACACCCAGTGTTCCTTTAAGCGGTAACTGAGCAGTAGCCTCCACCGGCCCTACACCGGCCCAGCACCCGAGGGGTGCTCCGTACAAACTGTGCACTACATCTTCACAGACTCCTCAACTATTATATCTATTACGATCTCACCAATAACTTCCTGGATCTTCCCCTTTATAACCTCAGACACCAATCACATGAGTTGTACCTAACCTAAACTAACAACCCCTGAATAATCTTTCCCCAGGCCCTCTGTTACTGGCCCCAAAAACAAGGCATTTCCTCAACTCCAGGATCACTTTTTAACAGATATGGTGGATAAGTTACCATCCTGTTACGCAATGTTAGTCTTTTAAAGAGGAAAAGAGGAACAAAGTTAGACATTCTAGGTAAAGGGAACGGGAAGCAATGATTATTTTTCTGGTGTTGGACATCATTTTCAGGACTTGAAATCTCTACCCCTCAGGAATGCTGCAGACTCCGGGCTACCTTCAGGGGAAACAGTCACTAGTTCATTTATAACTGTCACAGGGGCCTGTCATTGCACATCATTTGTTGACACACCTGACACAGTGACACTGAAGAGTCTCCACAAGTACCCTGTGGCAGCTGTAAATCAGGTCCTGGCTGCTTTACTCTGGGGGAGCCCACAGTAAGCCTGGAGTCAGTGCATTCCTGAGGGCCAAAACTTTATGGAGTTTAAAAAAAGACACATTTACTGTATGATGCCAAATACAAGAAAATTGTTTTAACAAGTGTACTTATGCTTCCATTTTACAAATCATTTTTCACAATGTACAGAAAATAGATGAATTGGTTAATCAGAGTACTCACATTTAATAGGAGTATACAGTTTAAAGTCATATTGCCTCATTAAAACAACCAGTGTGGTTCACTTATCTGTCAGAATGGGAATGGCGCCATGTGTGATGCTATGCACACATTTCCAGTGATCCATATTCCCCATGGGGGTAAGAACCTAAAGTCTACAGCCAGGGGCGTACATACCATAGAGGCAGTGCAAGCACATGCCCCTGGTAGTATACAGTATACACAGCCGCATACTTACCTCGCCATGCCTGCTGCAGATTGTGAGTGCTGGGAGTAGCGGAGTCGTAATCCAGATAGACATTTGTGGTGTAACAGGAACTGGCTTTACTGGAACATGAATGCAGTAAGAGAATGTCATGTTACATGGTGGCTAACACAGACACATATCCTGTCAGGATGCTTTCATCACTTGCTGGGAACTTTAGCTTGTAATGTAAAGCGAATGACTTGCTTTACAGCATTCCAGTCTATCTGACTTGGCTTTGAAACCTTTCTGCATAGGATTCCAATAACTGCTGCAATGACAGGCTTTGTAGCGGTGGTAATGTACAGCAATTCCCTATTACTTTCCTGTACTGAGTGTTAGTTGATAGTGGCGTAAGAGAAACTCATTTGCTCTGCTTTCCATATAGTACAGTCTCTCTTTATGTGTACCTGGTTTCCTTCTTGTGTATCTTTGTGTCTGTAGCTTTAAGATCGGTTCTGGTGTCGGCTTCTGTGGAGTAATGCTCAAGCTCCTTTCTTCGCTGATACTTATCTATGAGCCTGGTCTTTACAATTGCCAGTGTCAGATCTGTCTCAGGCCTTGTGTTCAGCCCATTGATTAGTGCAATGTATGTCTCGGGCAAGTTGCACAACAAAATAGCTGCTGCATGACTGTCTGTTATGTTCTCACCAACTGATCTGAGTTGTGCGATCACTTCCAGCATGGCATTTATGTGGTCTTGTATGTCCTGTTCTCTGCTAAGCATCATTTTGTAAAGTTCCCTCAGCAGTAACAACTTGCTGTTTAAACTGGATCTCTCATGCAGAGTTTTTAGAACATCCCACATGCCTTTCGCTGTATCGTCATTGCGTATGTAACTAAGCTAATCATCTCCTACTAGTAAGCTTATGGTGGCCCTTGCCTGTTTGTTTTTCCTGTCCCAGTCCTGATAGTTATCCTGTGACCTCTCTGTAGTGATAACCTCCCTCAAGTCATCTCTGGATAGTAGCATTTCTATAACTTCAATAGCTGATAATTGTCATTGTTCAGCTTGGTCACTGAGAGTTTAAAATGGACCAAAACTTGCATTTTTAACTAGCATCCCCTGAATTGCTCACCCCACAAAGAACACAATTTGCCAATGTTTAGTGCTCCAGCTTCATTCTAATTCCAGATAATGCTCTTGTTTTAGCTGTAAAGCTCCGCCTCCGCCACTATTGTGTGTGACAATTATGTCATTGCCACACCTATGCAATGACTGATTGCCAGCAAAAAATCAGTGTTTTAGGACAATTGAAAAAGCAAAAATATCCTTTTCTAGTTCTACACTCTAAGAAGAGAATATCGTCAAGGGCTTTGCCCAAATGTATTTCACAAGTTTGGTGGGTTTTGGTCCGCTTAAAGCTCAGAGCTGCTGGCCATTCTCCCTTCTTATATATATAAGAACACTCTTATTTGTATACAAGTGATGTCTCTGTGGAATCTTCCTTATATCTCCCCATCTGCCATGCTGTCTCTCATTCTGGGCCTTGCTCTGCCTGGGTCGTGTTTGGTCACTGGGCTTTATCCATTCGATGTGGCTTCATTTGGTCAATGGGACTTCATTTAGTCACTGGCTCATCATTTGGCCCATAACTTGTTGCAGAGTGTGAGTGCTGGGTGCAGCGGAGTCGTAATCCACATAGATATTTGTGGTGTAACAGGAACTGGCTTTACTGGAACATGAATGCAGTAAGAAAGGGTCACCTTACATGGTGGCTAACAAAGACAGGAAAGAAGGAAGTACCATAGAGCAATTGAAAGCGCAGGAAGTAACAACACAGCAGTAAAATGCACAGATTCTACAGTCAAACTGAGCCAACAGCCTGGCGCAATTGGAAAGAAAGGTAGCGGCCATTTTAGAGCTTCCTTTCCCAGTATCTTAGTCATGCTGCTGCCTGAATTCAACTGACATAACTGACAAAACACAGTAACAGGAAGCCCAGCAGCACTTCCTGTTTGCAGGTGGCCTGCAAATGCATGATCCACCATTTTGTTTCTAATATTTACTACAGCAGGAGTTAGAAAAAGGTAAATTAATTTTTATGTGCAGCAATCTAAATCGCCCTGGAGAGGGTTTCATATGAGCAATGTTTGTTGTGTCTAGTTCTGGTCCACTTTAAGCATTGGTCACACTGCCATCTTGTGACACCCTCTACCAGCATATTACCTTTTCATTCTTTGCCTGGCAAGGACCCCAGATGTTGGTAGTGTGTTTCCCCCTACCCATCTGCAGGCTCCCAAACTGCACCCCCATCTCTGCCCTGTTGCTGTCCATGCTGCACCCCCATCTCCACCCTGCTTCATGCTGAAGACCCCATCTCCACTCTACTCCATGCTGCACTCCATCTCCACTCTGCTTCATGCTGCACCCCCATCCCCACCCTACTCCATGCTAGACCCCATCCCCACCCTGCTACATGCTGCATCCCCATCCTCACCCTGCTCCATAGTGCACCCCCATCTCCACCCTGCTCCATCCTGCACCCCCATCTTCACTCTGCTTCATGCTGCATCCCTAACTCTGACCTGCTTCATGCTGCACCCACATCTTTGTCCTGCTTCCTGTTGCACCCCATCTCTGTCCTGCAATAAAATAACTTAAAATTCCTGGATTAAAACTACACTGTGCCCAAAGACAAAGACATTGGTATATATTTTTATTATTAAGGGAGTGATGGGCCCCCATTGAGTTCCATTATACTTCATGTGATTTCTCATGTTACGCTTTTATTTTCTACTTTTGTTTTTGTTTTTCTGTTATGCAGACTCATTCATTTCTCCATATCATAACCCAATCATGTTTGACTTTAAGCCACATAGAGGATGGCACTTATGGCCCCACAGTGGAGTACTGTAATGGCGGTGGGCGCCAAGCTTGGATACTCAGAAACTATACCAGGCGAGAGGTTTTTAGAAATATTTTTTACAGCTCCACCGATTACTTTCTATGAAACTCGCTGAGGTTGGTATATCACATTGCAATTCCATTATTCCGACAAACTAGACTGTTACTGATAGAAACTGCTGCAATTATTAATCTTTAAAACATTGGACATTATTTTGTTACCAATACAATATAGTACTATTATTAGAGATAAGACCAAGTGTCCACAACCCCTGGAAGAATACCACGCCCAAGACGATGTGCATGTAATCATCTAGGGGTATTGGCATGCCACCCGTCCACATATCAGGCAGTTTGCCTGCCACCCCCCTCCCACCTGTTGAATTGGTATAGGGATCTTTTGGACTCTTAACAATTTATACATAGTGAAAACAAAAAAACATTCAAACTGATTAAAAATATGATATTTTTAAACTAAATTACACTATACTCATCTTTAACATCTGATTGTTCAATAGTTTTTATAAAGAAATCGGAAAGGTACTTTACAGAAAGGTTTTAAACGTTCACTTAGGGGGAGAATTCACAGATTCCAACCATACATTACAATGGCAAACAAAAATAGACAAAACAGTAGCATAACAGAAATCAGACACAAATCATTCTAGCTTATTAGCATTAAATTGAACTTGGCCTTCAAGCTCACCTCTATGCCTCAGCCCAAAGAGAGGCCCACACTCCCACACTAATAACGTTTAGTGACAGGAAACGAAAGGGGGACACAAAAGAAGAAGGGAAAGGAAAGAAGAAGCAGAGCTTCACCAATGCCAAGTTGCAATCAAATAGTCATAAAGACCCAGTCAAAGTATCTTTAACATCTTCATTCAACACCGAGTGCTGTCCTCCTGTGTAGGAGAGAGGCATGCAATAGAAACATTAATGAATCTCCCTGGTGAATGCTTTGTTCTGGTCAGTCCAAATGCCAATAGAGCAGTTACCTTTACTACTGCTGCCTGCAGACGAGGAGCCAACATTGGAACTCAGATGCGGCTGCCTTTGGATAAAGACATCCAAAGGCAAGAGTTGAATATAGCTTAATTTATTTATTAACATTTTTTGGGGGTGTGGGTTTTTTTTCTCTCCACCAATAACAGACTAGTAAGAAGTGCAAAGAACTCCTATTTCAGTTAAAAGAATAGGGGGGCGGCAGGCCACCTAATGCAGTTGCCTATGGCACTGAGGCCTCCATAGGGAGATATTACCATTCAGGTAAGAGTTCAAATATAAATTTTTACCAAAATAATTAGGTCAATTGCCTCATAGCACTAAATGCTAGGAGGAATTATACTATACCAGGCCTGTCAAACCACCCTGTTGGTGCCCCTGAGAATCAATGCGCACCTCCCAGGGCGTGCATAATTGGAAAATGGTGCTCTAATTTGTCACACCAACTTTGGGGATCACAGTTAGAGTAGAGACCATACCATAGATGTGACTTTTAGTTTCTACAGTCATTTGTAAATTGAGTCTTCTGAACTGAGTCTTCTGTTTCATTCTAAATTGTATTTAACCACTTCTTTCTCTTTTTTTAAGCATTTTGTATTGCGACATATCAACAGCAACCAGTGCTTGGACGAGCCCTCTGAAGAAGACAAAATGGTCCCGACAATGAAGGAGTGCAATGGCAGCCGATCTCAGCAGTGGTTGTTACGCAACATGACCTTGAGTGCGTAAAGTTCAGCAATGTTTTTCCAGATAAACCTCGTGTTTTCTGGAATCTACGAACCTTAATTATCGACTCTTTGAATATTTGAATGGAATATAGCACCTCCCTAACGCTCGCTGATGTCTACTAATTGAAAGCTCTCTTCAAATTCACCTGGGAGGACAGAAATAGAACTTTTTCTAATTTTTCTTTTGTTAATCATACATGACTGTACAGGCCCAAATGCAAATTGTGCCAGATTACAGAACAAAAAGGAAGCTGGAAGCTGTATATAGCCATCGTTCTCTGAAAACTATATTTGTCACAGATAAAATTAATGGAAGAAGATGGAAAATATTGTAATAAAATATTTTAATATAAAAATGTAAGGTAAACCAGGAAGGATCTAGTCAAATAATATATTTCAACCCCTCATTAACAATTATTATGACAGTAAAAAGATTCTTCATCTCAATATTAAAAACATAATGTTAGGTGGAGCTTTGTGTGTAAGTAATTATACCAAGCTAATTTTAACCTCAGTGCTTCTCCTAGTGAGATATCTAGAAGTTTTATATTGGCCTAAGGAGAACACCATTTTATGCAGAGAAGTTGATAACATGAGCTAAGTTGCTTGGGTTAAATGCATTTGCTTTATGAGATGCCATTTTGTTTCAACCATTAGGAATTTTTTGGATGGATATGTTCCAATTTGGAAGACAACCAGTCAATAGAGAGAAGGTGTGGGTTCTCGACAAGTCCTGATGAGTGTGGGGATCCTGCTCAGCCAAGGTATCAAATGAGTTGGGGGGCCTTTACCATAATTGACAACTAAACATATCTTCAGCTTCCATATAACAAGTGAACTGTTAAGGGTTTCAAGATTGGACTAGGCCCCCCTTTGTTGGCCACCTACTGGTTCTTCCTAGTCAAGATCCACTTAAAAGAAAAACCCACAGCTGATTGTTCCAAGTCCAACATATCAGAGATCATCTGCTCGGCAGACCCCACAATGGATCTTGGCATGCCCCCTCCATTGCAAGTGAATAGAGTAGGCGTGTCATTGACGCCTATGGTGGGTGGCTGCCCTGCATCTTAAAACAAAATGGCCATGAGGCCAGGCTCCTGATCGGCAGATTGGGTGAGTTCTGAAACGTCAGGATAGGATTGATCAGCTGCGGGGGATCAAACGTAAATATTCTTTTGCTTTTTAAATTGGGTGGTCGCTTATTTTAAAGTAGCACTATCTCGAAATTGTGTAATATTAAAAATGAATATAAACACACAGGCTATTGAGAGAAGCGATCACTTATACATCCAAATGGAATAAAACTCCCGCCAAGCTTGTGGTTTATTCTCTCATGGTAGGACTAAAATCCAGTGGTGACACACTCATGGAAGAAAAAATTCATTTCATGAAAAAAAAGCCTGAGAATGTCAATGTTGATGAATCACCAGGTAGGAAGACAATGAAAGTCAATGGCACTTTTTTACTCCTGAGAAAAGTAGTGAATTTTTTACTCCTTTTTACACTGTAGTAAAAAGTGTCTTTGACTTTCATTGTCTTCCTATCTGGGGATTCATCAACAGTGACATTCTCAGGCTTTTTTCTCATGAAATGAATTTTTTCTTCCATGAGAATTATTTTCAACTCTTGAAGAATCAAGGCCAATGCCTAAAAATGGGGTATGAAGCTCACCCATCAACATAACTAAGGTGTTATATGAGTGTGGCAACCACAACTGGTATAGGGGTCAATAGGATCAGCCAAGATGGCATTCATGGGTAATTCTCTTGGCTTTGGTTAATTGTGTGCTCCTTAGGAACAGGGTGGATGTCACTAAGTACTCCTGCCCAATATTTCCAGAGGTCGTTATGCAGTTGAGTGTCCCAGCTCAGCCAACCCTTGGGCTGATTATTCTGAATGAATCGGGAACATGTTAGCTATGTAGGACCTACCTACTGTAAATTTAAATAGCCTACTGTCTGCTCCCACCCAGCTTTCTACTTCAGTCCAAAGTGTTCCTTCTATGGACATATTCCACAGGATCTTTATTTCTTACTGATTTACCTTCACCATAGTTACTACAATATATTAAGTCCTTGGAAGATGCTCAATAAATATACTGTATTATTATTATTATACACTAACAGTGAGAAGACTTTCAGGACACACGGATTATAGGGAGCAATAGGCCCTGAATATTTAGAGTTAATCTAGGTGTATCTGTACACAGTAGCCCAGGAAAGCTTTGTAAAGGGGGTCCCCAGTCTTTTTTAGGCCCCAACCCCAGGAATTGTGACTTGGCATCTGCATTCGCATACAGCCCCCAAATCAGGCATTTATGCTTACCAAGTAAGCACTTTCTGGCAGCTCTGTGTTCAGGTCAGCAAAGACCGGGATCCACCTACTCCTGCGGTCTGTGAACCCTTTATTAAGGAGAGACCTTTTCCTAATGGATAACTGTACTGCTACACACTGCAGTGCCCCTCACCTCCTACTGAAGAGGGTGCAGCTTCTCCAGCTGGATGGAGGTCTGATAAAATTAGGTTGGTATCTCTCTAATGCAGTAGTCCTCAAACTTCCTCCTCAAGGGCTGAGACAGGCCAGGTTTTGCAGCTCTCTATGCTGATGCACAGATGTAATAATTAGGGCTATAGCTCTGCCTGAGCACCAGTTAATTCACCTGTGGAGTAGCGTGGAGAGCTGCAAAACCTGGCATGTCTCGGCCCTTGAGGAGGAGGTTTGAGGACTACTGCTCTAATGCATGGCTCACAGATGACATGAGTGAGTAGGTTTGGTTAGTTGGGTGTTCCTGTGGAACATATATGTGCCTAGAAGTGTTTAGTTGATCCCTAAACTAGCATCAGCACCTATAAAGCCCCCAGAAATTGTGTAATATGACTGCACAGATGCATCCACCTTGTATCTTTCTCATGGCTGAAAATGATTGGTTAAGCCATTCTAGTTGAGATACCTTATCTCCCTATTATGTTCAAATTGGACATGTGACAAATTGGGATAGGCCGATATACGGTGTTGCAGACATCAGGTGGCTCATGAGCTGTCATACTCTAGCTGTGCCATTTTAGGTCCACTTTTTTAGTTGTATATAGGTGGCACCATTATCCACATTTTGTCTGTATTGTTATCTGCAGAGGTAAACAACAATAGTTGTAATGAAAGGCCCTGGAATACTTACCTTCTGTTCCCCACAGCAGCTTTCATGCCACTGGATGCTTGGGAATATACAAGAGTTTGAATCCCACGGTGCACCTGCACATCATAGAGAAGGGGGGCGCACCCAGCCAGCTGCAAACATGCCCCCTGTGTTACAGTGAAAAATTGTGGTACACTAAAAGTATCTCTAAACAAATTAGCTTGATAAGTAGGTCAGCATATGACCTGGAGGAAGCAACTGCAGGAGAGAAAATGGAAGTTTTAATGTTATAGTTTTTGCAGGGTTTCTAGGGCTGGCAATTCTCTTCCCATGCAGAATCCTGATTTGAGTTGCCCCAATGTGTGAAACTCCAAGTTTTCTGAACTCACCAGTGATCCCATTGCACATGCTTGGGCCAGCAGTATATCACCCTTAGCTTCCCTCGGGCTACTGCACACATCCCCGCCAGGCCTGAAAGCCTGAGGGAGCGGAGCGGGGCGGCCAGTGGCTAACCTGCCATTTAGGCTTTCTAGCTACTCTTCCATATGCACAGCCAGGAAACCTAAGTGAAAGAGAGTCTGTGCGTGTGCTGTGAGTTCGCTGTGAGTGAATTTTAGTGATCCGGGGAATACACACACACCAAAATCTGGGCTAGGCAAAATCCTGGGTTGGTCTACTTTGAGTAACTTTTTTTTTCATACGCAGATAGGTAGCAAAAGAAAGTATGTGCAACTGTGTGTATGTGTACAATCCACTGTGTAAATACCTGCAAAAAAGGTGAACCTAAACTGTACAGGGCAACATCTGATTGACCTAAAAATTCTTGTCCAAAGCATATCAGTGTACAAGACAGATAAGACAATGTTAAAAGCATTAAGTAGAAATAAAAACAAAACAAACATACTTCTATAAATGTATTTTAGTGTGTTAAACATTGTCTTGTCTGTCTTGTACAAAGATATGCTTTGGTTGAACAAAGATGTTTAGGTTAATTTGGCTGATAGGGTGTTGTGCGTTCCTGTACTGTTTAGGTCCACTTCGTTTGCTGGTCACAAGCACAGGAACGCGAAACTTTGAGCTGAACTATCTATGTCCTGGTCACACTAGTGAACGTTTAAGAAAATAATTTGTTGTGTCACTGTAGACTGGTAAGGTCTGTAGCGGAATCGCACACAGCAATAGAATAATTTTTTATCTATTGATAAGTGACATCTAAAAATTAAAAAGAAAAGGTAGGTTTAAAAGGAACAAAACCTGGGATCATCACTTGGGGTTCACCCAGGGTTTTTCCTCTTCATGAGAGCATCATAATTGAGGATGCCCTCCGAGTGAAAGCCCCTGGAAAGGCCAGTACCCTACAGGTAATCCCAGGTACATATTCCTTCAAGCAGCTTACTATGCTGTGTAAATTACTCAGGGGTATTGAAAGTTGAATGGAGCGGAAGGGTCCGGCATCCCCGCAGACACATCATTCTGGCTGTGCGTGCTTGGGTTGGCCACTCAGATAAGACTCGCGCAAGAGCATGCATCAGCTGGAGAAATGCTGAAGGTCTGCTGGGGGCCCATGCATTGCGAGGTGGGATCACCAGAAAGGTAAGCCAGCACGGTGATCCCAGGGATTTTACACATCAATGCATTTCAAATTCTGATGCTGAGGAATGGCGGGGACCGCCAGCCTTAGTGTCTCTACGCAGGTGGCTGCTCCTCTTTAAAGCAGGCTTCCAGTGAAAATATCAGTAGCTATTATTATCCTCATTGATTCTCTTTCAGCTCATGTGACCATTGGCAGTCAATGGGGCTTGACAGACTGCCGGTGACTAACCCCAATCACCCAGTGAATGGGCACTAAATTTATGTGCTATCTTGGTGGAACACAATTGTCCACCAGCTGTCACGTAGGTCTACATCCTGGAAAAAAAGTGAGGACATGGTAAGTATCAAGGCTAATAGCAGTAGTGTTCCTTTGTTTTCAAGTGAACCTGGATGTGGTATCCCTTTAGCTGTTTCCTGGCATTCACTCCTTCCATGGTTACTCTAATTGCCTCATAAATATGCATATTTAGGTGTCCCACATGACTCTGTAATGAACACCCACCTGAGAGGTAACATGAAATTTTAATATGAAATTAAACTTTTGTTCCAAATTGCTTTGTTTGAAATGTATCAATTTCCCTGTCTGTGACATTCTACTAAAAAAAAAGACAATATGGAGACCAAGCTTCAGTATTACGTGTCTGGAATGATCAAAAAGTCTGGTATGGATTTTATAATACTAACAGGTCTTCACAAGAACCACAGAGAGTGAGAAGTTCCATATGATTCCTAAAGAACTTTCTTCTAAAGGATGTAATTGTTCTGCTTGCTCTTCAGGATTAACCAGAATGCTCTTTTCAAATAAACATGGCTAACGAGTTACTTTTTTATAGTTTATTGCAACTTATTTGTGATATTTTTTAGGAAGAATTTTATTTAGTATAATTGCAGCTGTGCAAATTAAGCAGCGAACATGTGCTATTTCCTCACCTAAGGGAGCACTATCACGAAAAAGTGTCCCAATGATAACAATCAATATTAATATGCTGGATGGTGAGAGGAGGGGTCACTGCATATACCCAGCATGAAGAAATATCCAGCAAGGCTTGTTTCTTTCTTGTAATGAAAGGAATGGAAGGGACATCAAACCTGTCACCCCTGGATTTTATTCCTATCAGTAGAATTAAGCCACACTTGGCAGGGCTTTTAGTCAGTTCAGGTGTATAAGTGACCCCTCCTCTCATTAGCTAATTTGTTTATATAGATTTTTAATATCTATATCACTAGCTCATAACCTCTACTTTCACCATATCCAGTCTGCCACCAGCTCACAGCATTTGCTACAAGCATATGCAGTCTGCTTCCAACCCACAGCCTCTGCAACGACCATGTTAGGTCTGCCACTAGCCCACAATCTCAGCTATGACCACTACCATGTGCAGTCTGCCTTCAACCAACAGCCTCTGCTACAACCATATCCAGTCTGCCACTAACACACAACCTCTGCTATTACCACAACCTTGGCAAAGTCTATGACCAAGTCCAGTCTGCTGCTGATCCATTACCACTGCTACGACCACAGCCATGTCCAGTTTGCTTTTAACTCACAACATTTGCTACGACCATGACAATGTCCATTCTTCCATCAACCCTCAACATCTGTTACAATAATGTCAGGTCTGCCACTAGCCCACGACCTCTGCTATGACCACGACCATGTCCAGTCTGCCTCCATCCCACAACCTCTGCTACAACCCAAGTCTGGTCTTCCACTAGTCCGTAACCTCTATTATGACCACCACCATGACCAGTCCGCCACCAGCCCACAGCCTCTACTACCACTGTGTCCAGTCTGCCAACAATGCACAACCTCTGCTACAACCATGATCATGTCCAGTATACCATCAGCTTACAATCTCTGCTACTACTACTATGTGTAGTCTGCCACTATCCACCAATACCCCAAGTATGTCCAGCCACACTAGAAGACAGCCATAACAGCTTCTGAACTATGTGACCTTACCTTACTGTATTATCCTGAACAACAACTTAGCAGCAACATAACCATTGCTGCTAAGATGATTTACTGTCTAAAAATAACTGGTTACACAACACTTACTGCTTCTTATAAAAAGTTTTACTTAAAAACTTTCCAGGAATCCTCAGCTGAGCTCTCTTCTGAGTTACAGCTTATTTTCAATTAAGACAAAGGCTCCTCTCTGGCGTGAAGTTTCAGCTCCCCTTGACAACTAATTCTAAAGCTATTTGCATATCTTACAAGTTGCGTCTTGGAGAAGTGAAAATTTTGGCTCCTGGGTTCCTGAGGTTTCTTCAGAAACACAAATGGTGAGGGCTCTGTATTTTAACGTGCAAATTACTGATGTGCTTCAAGCTGTCAGTGGGGGATTCGTCTATCAGAAAAAGTGGTAATTACATAATAATTTCCAACAAATAGATTTCCATACATTTTAGTAAAATGTTCCTGTAGGAATAATCGCCTCTGATAGCCTTTTAAAGAGTTTGAAAAACATCTGCGCCAAGCAATTTCTTTAATTTTGAGAATATGTTTGGATAAATGTGTCCTGAGGCTTACAGCATTGCTGCTTTGATTTATGACAAAATGTGCTCTAGTAAGCTGCTGGTGGGAGGCCATGGGCTGTATGATTCTAAAGTGTCAGATGTAGCCATAATCCAGGGCTCGTCTGCTGTTCATATTCACGCTAAAGTTAAATTTCCCCCAAATGTTGACAATTTGATTTGGTTTAATCAATTTGATCTATATCAAAAACATTTAAAGTGGACCACAGTCAAAAATGTTTCTCTTAGTTTCCTCCTTTGCTTTCATCATTGTTTCAAAGTGCCCTTTTATTGCCCAACAGTATGGATTCAACACCAACTGCAAGAAAGTGATTTTAAAAGTAAAGAGTGCACTTTAGGCAATAAATAGTGTTGGGTGAAACCGTAGAAGTTTGGATTTGGCAAGACTGGCCAACATTAGAGCAAAGGTTTGGTTTGGGTAACCGAACTTGAACCATTAAAAAATAATAAGAACCCCTCTATATCACTATAACAGGCTGTGTGGCAGAATACCCCATTACCCCATAGCAGACTGCGTGATGGACCCCCCCATAGCAGACTGTGTGACAGAGCCCTCCATAGCAGACTGTGTGACAGAACCCCATCACCCTATAGCAGACTGTGTGACAGAGCCCTCCATAGCAGACTGTGTGACAGAACCCCATCACCCTATAGCAGACTGTGTGACAGAGCCCTCCATAGCAGACTGTGTGACAGAACCCCATCACCCTATAGCAGACTGTGTGATAGAGCCCTCCATAGCAGACTGTGTGACAGAGCGCCCCATCACCTCATAGCAGACTGTGTGACAGAGCACCCCATCACCCCATAGCAGACTGTGTGACAGAACCCCATCAACCTATAGCAGACTGTGTGACAGAGCCCCCATCACCCCATAGCAGACTGTGTGACAGAACCCCATAACCCTATAGCAGACTGTGTGACAGAACCCCATCACCCTATAGCAGACTGTGTGACAGAACCCCCCATCAACCCATAGCAGACTGTGTGACAGAACCCCATCACCCTATAGCAGACTGTGTGACAGAGCCCCCCATAGCAGACTGTGTGACAGAGCCCCCCATCAACCCATAGCAGACTGTGTGACAGAACCCCATCACCCTATAGCAGACTGTGTGACAGAGCCCCCCATAGCAGACTGTGTGACAGAGCCCAGCATCACCCCATAGCAGACTGTGTGACAGAACCCCATCACCCTATAGCAGACTGTGTGACAGAGCCCTCCATAGCAGACTGTGTGACAGAGCCCCCCATCACCCCATAGCAGATTTTGTGACAGAATCCCCATCACCCCATTGCAGACTGTGTGACAGAATCCCCCATCATCACATAGCAGACTCCCGAATCGGTATTACCCACTGTGTGAAATGCCACAGATCGCAGGTATTCATTCATGTTTTCCCGACCCAAGCAGAGCCTTTTGCCGTGACTATGCCATTAACAGCTTTGAATATTTCTAATGGAGAGCAAGAGCGGCCTGCATCCTCAGGCTGTGAGTTCAGATTGGCTGGGGTGGAAGGGCACGCAGCTGGGGTTGTGGTTGTTCTCACTCCCAGTTAAAGGCTCTGATTGGATGAGAGCCCGCTCATGCCCCCTGGACCATGAAGTGGTGAGTTGTATCAGACAATCTGGGGGGGGGGGGGGGGTTCACACAGTGGGGCATCCCAATTTGGGAAGTCCCCAGGGCACGGAACAAAACTCGGAATAGTCAAAATCCCAGGTTTTGTTCGACTTTAATCCCACTGGCGCCATTGGATCTACAAATCAACCCAGGTTGCTGGTGGTCACTTGATGGCTGCCATTTGCTGCCAAACGTGCACGTGGAAGTGGTGACTTGACTATAATGGGCTTACATCACATAGTACGCCTTGTGAGAGAAATTAAATATTACTCTTGTATCACAGACACATGCTTGGGCTTTTGCTTACTTAGTTCACTCTTTCCTGATTCATCTGCTGCCTTGGTGATTCATCCTTAAGCTTAATGCAACTAGTCCGTAGGCCTCTAGACTCCCTAGGCCTCCATTGAGAGGACTGTTGCCTTTCTGGCTAGAGACACCCTGTGGCATTGCTGTAACTAAAGATACCTACTACTTTCAACATACTGCATTAAAAAATAATGGAATACATAGCTACAAATGACCAGTAGGTCTGCTCTATAATATTAGTTAGATGTAAATCTCATCCTTTAATGTAAAAAAAAAAACAATGATTACCATAATGTATTGATAAGAATATACAAACCAGGGGTATGCTGGGAGATCTCTTTTAAGGGTGAGCGAACTTTTTCAAAGTTCGATATGGGTAATTTGCTGAAGCTTGAACTTTTAACAAATTCGCTAAAAAACAAGATAAGATAAACTTATTTCAGTCCCCGTTCTAGTGCTGGGCGACATACTTCTGACCAGCCACAGTGTCTTCATCGGGACAGAGGACCCACATCCTCTGCCCCAGGGAGGGGCAATTTATAGCTGATGTCAGATTACCATACTGGTCAGGGTTAGCAGGGAGAAGGTAAGTCTAGACTGTTTAGTCCCCCACAATACATTTCTAGGGGAAAAGGCAGTTTACCTGTGGTTGACCTGTCAGATATACTATGGGGTGATTTCTGTAGGAAGCAATAGAGTAACTATAGGAGGTGAAGGGGGTGTTACCGCATCCCGGGGCTCAGGAGGCCAGGGAGGCATCATTGTTGCTTCTCCAGCTTATTGATCATATTTGTGCTCATGTTCCATTCGTCCTTGCTGTTTCAGTCAGAAAAAAAGTTTATTGTATGAGCCTTAACAGGGCCCCATTTTTTGTTCACACCATGGCCCCATCACATTTAGTTACACCACTGGTTGGAAGGCTATAACAGTGCCATACCTCCCATTCTTTAGTGGCACAAACTTTTAGATTTCAAGGCCGCTGCTGAGGGATCATAACCACTTTCAGTATACTGTCAATTCAGCAATTCGTATGCTGTTAATTCAGCAATTCATAGTCAAATATTCTGATGATGTAACGATTTAGATCCAGATCAAATATTAGATTTTTGGAAGGCTTTTTAATTTTGAAATTTCGGTAAGAGCAGCATAAGCATATCCCGACTGTTACATTATTGATAAACAATGAACTGTCTAGACATTAATCTTTGCTCTCACCGTTGTGTATCCTAATGAAAATAGGAATTCAGAAGTAAAAAAAACACCTCAGCTGATGAATAAAACAAAATAAAGAATGCAGATACAACTTCACAGGTAGCTACAAATGGCTAGTAGGTTTGTTAATATCATATCTGAGGATAGATTCACGCTTTCAATTTAGACCTGGACTAGGCATTAAAGCAGTCCTATACTTTAGAAGGAAAAATCTCCCTTAGTCCCGATGACAAAAAAATGCTGCACATGTATCTTTCCCCAGGACAGTAGATTCACTGTGAAAACAGGGGGATCTTGGCAAGGGTTGGATTATAATTTTGTAACTAAAGTTGTCAAGTGGTGCAGCACAGGTAGCACACATTTATATTTGGACTTTAAAGCAATGCCACACCTGGAATCAAAAATATTAAGGGGCATCCCGCTGGTGATGCCCCCCCCCCCCCAGTATAGCCTCAAGCAATCCTTGTCCCCAGAGGCCTGTTGCTTACCTTGTCTTTTGATAGGATGGAACATAAATGTGAGCCTATAAACAGGGTGAATGCCTTGCAACTGGCCATACGTCAATGGGATCCAGAAAGAGGTGAGTATCAGGACGCTATGTCTGGGGGGTCATCACCAATCAGAATGCCTTTCCGCCAGCCAAAAGCATTGGTGTTACCCTTAACAATAGGGAGTGAGAACACCTTAAAACAACACCCATTTTTTGAAAAATCTCAATTGCGGATGTCCCACTGGACGTTATTGATGCAGAACGGGAGATCTCTTACCTTACTCCTTGGTCCCCCGGAGAAATCCAGCTCTCTGATCAGCCGCCAGACCGCCGAGCTTTCATCTGAGTAGCTGAGTAGTCTCCAGGGGACGGAGGAGTAAGTTAAGAGATCTCTCATTTTGCGCAGCTAATGCATGCGGGGACATCCGCAATTAGGATGCTCCCCTGCGCTAGGGACAACACCCATTTAAAAAAAAAAAAATTATCAAGTGTTGTTCCACTTTAAATGTTTGCATATAATCTAATAAACCCTAAACAGTGCAATATTAATTAAAATACATAGAAGCAATACTAATAGATTGTAATATGTTTTCTACTCATTTGTTAAAGCTTATTAGACACAGCATTTTATACATTACTTACCAAAGGACATCTTCTTATTAAACTATGCAGTTAATCAGCTGCAGGTAAAGAACCAGTCCTGAGAACTGGGTACAACTAGAATTGGGGACAACAGGCTGAATCACACTCCTGAATCCATGGGAAAGCACCATCTTCGAGATATTAATGGCCCTCCCTGGGTTGATGAGTACTCAAACTGGGAGGCTATGCTCTTCATGGCAAAAAGGGAGGTACCTCAATCTGCTTCAAGATGTTGAAATTGACCAAGAAAAAGGCAATCAAGCCTAAAAGAACTCTGGGAAGGGGTTTCCTGGCAGGGTTTGGGTGCTTTCTATAGAAGCTGTGAGCTGGTACGCAGTCCAGCTGGGTGCCTGGTCAATTACAGCTGCAATGCAGTGTACCCACTCCCTGCCAGAATGAATGAGGATTGAGGCAACTAGGTAAGTCATCTTTTTTTTTGTATTGCCTAAATAGGGCTAAGCACAGGGGAGGGAGGGGTAGACTTTGGGAGGCAAGTAAAAAATGCACTTGGTGATTGCTCTAGGTAATACCATGGATTGCTTATGTGCATATATGTTTTTCGCTAAGCCAACCGTTTTTTCAGGAGTCACCCGGTTTTGACCCCCCTCTTCACCTGGTCACCCTGTAAAACTACCAAATTACCCTGAAAAACATGAATTTCTTCCTTCTCCCACTAACTGGCTGACTGAGATCTCCAAACCAGTTGCTATTGGCTAGCATGTTGGAGATATTGTTCAACAGCTTACAGCTTGTAAGCTGCATCTATATTGCTAGGTTAATGCAGTTTACATGTATGACAGTAGGCGGTGTTGTTATATATATGTTTGTGTAGTCTCTGTTGTGCACTCTGTACTTTTGTGTTGTTTCCTTTACATGGAGATGATCTCTATGACTTCTTTTTCCTGTCTATCCACCATGTATGATGACCTTCTCTCATTGCATTCATGTTCCAGTACAGCCAGTTCATGTTACGCCATAAATGTCTATCTGGATTTGATCTGCACCCAGCACTCACACTCTGCAACAGGTTATGGGCCCATTGACCTAATGAAGATCCAGAGACCAGATAAAGCTCAGTGATCAGACGCAAAGCCTCAAATGGGAGACAGCGCTGCCGATGCAGAGATCGACATAAAGAAGCTTTGGGAGGTTATCAATACAGAGAAGCCACAGGCCAATAATCAGTACTGGGACAGGAAAAACAGACAGACCACCATAAACTTACTAGTAGAAGACAATCACTTTATTCCCATATGCACTGAGAATACAGCGAAAGGCATGTGGGATTTACTGAAAAGACTGCATTAGAGATCCAGTTTAAACAGCAAGTTGTTTCTGTTGAGGAAACCTTACAAAATTACAAAATGAGGTTTAGCAGAGAGCAAGACCACATAAAGGTCATGCTGGAAGTAATTGCGCAACTCAGATTAGTCGGTGAGAATATAACAGACAGTCATGCCTCAGCCATGTTGTTGTGCAGCTTACCTGATACATACACTGTACTGATTAATGCACTGGAGACAAGACCTGAGACAGATATGACACTAGCATTTGTAAAGACCAGGCTCATAGATGAGTATCAATGAAGAACGTATTTTGTGCATGACTCCACAGAAACCGACACAGAACAGCTCTTAAAGTTATAGACACAAGGTTACACAGGAAGGAAACCAGGGTGTGCATTAGATGTCACAAACAGGGACGCATAAAGAGAGACTGCACTATCTGAAAAGCAGAGCAAAACAGAAGGTCAAAGCAACAATTTCTGATCCATGTGAAGGAAACAGGAATGCCACATTTAAAGTGTCAGGAAACCATACGGGTATGGAACCCCTGTATGCCCCAATGATGCAGGACACAATTACCAGTAAAAGATGTGTTTTATGTTTCTGATATGACAGCCAAAAGACTCATTGTACATTTCCAAGGTGGCAAGTGTTCTATCCTGGATGGGAAGCAGATGCCAAGCTGGATGATCATCTGTATCACCTCAGCACAGTGAAGGAAAAGGTGAGACTATGCACCCATAAACACAATGACTGTATGCACATGTGGCACAGGCATTTAGGTCACAGACATCAAGAATGCATACAAGAACTACAAAAGAGGAATCTGACAAAGGATCTAACAGTATGCCCTTGTCAGGTTACTGTTAAGTGTGAATCTTGCATTAAATCCAAAGCTACAAGAGAAACACTTCCTAAAGTCCCCTAAACCCACCTACACCTTGAGGCAACTGGTGCATAGTGACTTTCATAGATGACTATTCAAGTTACACAGTCACTTACACAAAAGTGAAGTTTTTGACAAATTACTGAGCTATGTAGTAAAGACAAGTAACAAGTTTCAGAGGAAACTTCTCATACTTTGGAGTGATAATGGAGGCAAATTCATGGGACACAAAGAACAAGAGTACTTATAGCCGAATTGAATAGAGCATCGAAAGACAGTGCCATACAGCCACATACCTTAACACACCTAGTTAACAACAGGGAGGTGACTGCAGCAGAACAAGGGTTCTGCCAGGGTACCAGCTAGCATGAAGACCAGGATGTGACTGGACATACTGGAACCGGTGAGTACTGGAAACAGGATGCAGCTGAAGACACTGGAACCAGTGAGTACTGGGGCAGACTGGAGACAAAGTAACCGGTGAGTAATGGAACCCAGGATGCAGACTGGAGACACTGGAACCGAAGAATGCTGGAGCAGACTGGAAAACAGAAACCAGTGAGTACAGGAAACCGGGGATCAGGAAGGCTGGCGTCACTCCAAGAACTGCTGGCAACTTCTCTAGGTCTGAAGCGTCCTTAAATGCGACATTTGTTGCGCACACCCGTGCATGTGCTCAGATGCTCGAATGCGCAACCGCAGACATCCACGCATGCTGGTTCCAGCACCAGCCTCATGTGTGCACATTAGCACGCACCAGATCGAGCCTGCCATTGCCTATTTGTGGGAACTTGAGGGGAGAAAGGATAGGGTGGACCATGACACATACACACCAGAGCAAAATGGGGTAGATGAAAGAAGGAACCAAACTGAAATGATCAGATGTTTGTTGCCAGACTCTGGACTACCACACAAATACTGGTGTGAGGCAGCAATGACAGCCACTTATTTGCAGAACAAACTCTTTTCTAGAACAGTGGAGAAAACTCTATATGAAATGTGGCACAAGAGTTTTGCAAAGCATTCATCTACATTCCAGGGGAAAAATGCACCAAACGCCAAAACAGAGCATTTGTTGGATACAGTGACAATGTTAAGTCTTACAGAATCCTAAATCCCCAAACAGACAAGGTTACCATTAGCAACAGCATAACATTTGTTGAAGATCTGAGAAACAATGTGATGACAACAGAGACCAGACGAGGACACTGACACTGATCAGCCATCATCTGTAACTTCTGAACAAACAGTTGAAGTGAGCGCAGAACCTGCCAGTACTGAAGAGCAGACACAAGCAAGCTTAGAGAGAGAACCAAGACGCTCAACAAGAGAAAACATAGGTAAACCACCAGTACATCTTTCATACAAGGCAAGCACTGACAGTACTAATGAACCTGCAACTTGAGGAGACATATCTCAGCTTTCAGAAGGGAAAGACAGTAAATGGATATGGACTGCAAAGGAAAACATAAAATCTATGCATGACACCAAAACATGGACACTTACTGAACTACCACCTGGAAGGAAAGCCATAGACTATAAACAACTTTTTTAAGTGAAGTACAATGCAGATGGCACAGTGGCGCGATGTAAAGCAAGACTCGTACCCAAGAGATATTCTAAAAAATAAAAAGAGGACTATGCTGAGACTTTTGCTTCAGTAGTCGAGCATGCTACAATAAGGAAGTGCAAGTGAAACTTTTTGATGTGAAAACAGCATCTCAGCAAGTTAACAGACACATGAAACAACCACCAGGATTTCAAAGGCCTGACCTAGTATGCACATTTCTTATACACAAAGAAATTGGCAGACATTAGGTCATGTGGAATCAGCTGAGCAAGTCGGGACACTGCAGGCAGCTTACCTGACAGCTGGGACGTCGAGGCACACCGTGCATATGAGCCCAGCTGACAAGAAGCACAAGAAGGAGCAGTTGAAGGGAGGAAAAGCCAGAGGTGCTCATGGCGCGACCACAACAGCGGTGGCAGAGGAGGCAGCAGGAATGACCGACTCCCAGCCTGATTCCTCTTCTGATAGTCTCCAGAAGCCCTGACCTGATAGATTCAGGTGCACAGCAGGCTTTTAATGGAATTTTCTCAGGAAGGAAATAATGCCGGCCACCCATCCCATCATAGCTGGCCTTGAGCAGTGCACGGCTCAGCTGGAGGATCGCATGGATGCTGCTGCAACTGTGGCGGAGGGCAGTTAGCATGAAATTGATACCCTGCAGAGACAATTGACAGCGGTGGGGGGAAAAGCATGAAGAGGCAGAGAACCGTGCAAGGCGGGATAATTTGAGGATATGGGGGCTTCCTGAATCTATAGATGATCTGTAGGGATTTACTATTGCCCTTCTTCAGGAACTGGTTCCAGATGCCCCTATTGATCGCTTGGAGCTAGCAAGCCAATAGGGCATTGGGGATTCCGGGAACGGATGTGATCATGAAATTTCATTTACACTGTACCAAAGAGAGGGCCATGATGTCAGCAAGGAGCAACTCAAACCTCTCTTTCCAGAGTAACTCGGTGTTCAGCTCGTTGTTCCCGGATGTTACTCAGTGGACATGGCCGGCTATTTTTCCTTTATTTATTTATTTTTCCTTCTGTCTTTGTTGCAATAACTTGCATTTTTCATATTTTCTGCCAAAACTAGCAATGTTCTTTTTTAATAGACATTTCCTCCTCAGTGAACTCAGCGACCTGGTGGCCACAAAGTATAATACTGTTGTTCGCTTGCAATAACTGTTATGTTAACTATTTGAATGCAGTGTTGTGCACCTAGCTAGGGGGTGTATGGGAGCTGGGTTTTAGATCTCAGAGTAGCCCTGTGGATATTGTGTTTCTGGCTTTCCCTGGGACTTCCCTGGGTCCGGATGCCATGGCAGATCTCAGGCTCCCCCAGGGAGTGCATGTGCACTCCCTTTTACTCTACGGCGTGATGCTGTGGGTGCTTTTTTACTTGGCATTTTGGCAAGTAGGTTCACAGCTTGTGTTTTTGTCCTCCCTTGTAGTGTTAGTAGCTCATTTTTTCTTGATTATTTTGCTTCTTTGTCTTTCCTTGAAGCGCATCTGATGTTTCCCCTCAGCCCCCCAGAACATCATTTTCAATCCTTGCTTTGGGATGACGTTCAAAATTCCTACCCTCAACGCCCAGGGCCTAAATTCCCCCAGTGAAGCATGCCAAAGCCTTCAGGTACCTCAAAGCCTCCGATATAGACATAGCATGTCTACTCGAAACACAATTCTCTTCCACTTCAGCCTCTAAGTACTTTAGTACACACTACCCTCGGGGGTATACAGCTAATGCTGGCACTAAGCAGTGTGGCGTACTTATTGGATTTAGTAAATCGTTGCTTTTTGTTTTCCTTAAGCAATTTTGGGAAACAGTGGGGCAATTTCTGCTTCTTTATGGTAAAATCTTAGATTAGTAGCTTACCATTTTGTCAGATTATTCGCCTAATATAGGCCAGGGGCCCTTTTTTAGTAAAATCTCAGATCTTCCCAGGGAACATGGCAAAGGATTGCTTTTCCTATGTGGGAGAGATAAAATACACCAGTTAGAGGGTGCCAATGAGGTAAGAACTAAGACCCTCAAAAATAACCCATGCCATCTACGTAGAACAATCACCAGGATTCATGAGGTAAGATCTAAGGCCCTCAAAAATAATCCATGCCTGGTTCTTGCGTGAGAAGTTAATAGGCTAAAATTGGAGCTTGACCTTTGCTACACTGAGGCAGTGGAAAAAAAGCTACGTCGAATCAAGCAGAAGTTTTACTCTAAGGGCAAAAAGGCTGATACCATGTTGGCTAGATGCTACCTTAAAAGGCTGCCACGTAGAATAGTAGATGAATTTGCTCACCGCTTATCCAAATTATATAGGGAGGTACCTTCCTTCTCCAAGACTGCTACTTAAAACTTTTTTAGCCGCATTACTTTTTCTTCTCTTCCAGAGCCACTAAGAGATTTAATGGAGGCAGGACGTGTTGAGCAGGATCAAATCTCTAAAATGTGGTAAGCGCACGGGCCCTGATGGTTTTTCAGATTTATTTTATATCTTTTGGCACCATGCCCCGCTTCTCCTTTTAATGACTTACTGTCAGGTGGAGCTTGGTCCCGGGAGTCCATGAGGACCAATAGGGTGATGCTGCCCAATGGGGACCACTTTATATGGTCTAACTATAGGCCCTTTTCATTGATCAATATTGATTATAAGCTTTTGGCTAAGGTTCTAGCTACCAGACTGAATTCTGGCCTGGGGGGTATCATTCATTGGGATCAGTAGGATTTCATCCTATTGTGCCAAGCCAGCAATATTATTTGCTGGGCAGGGCATGCTGTTGCTCTCGCTAGATATTCAAAAAACATTTACACCATCTCTTGGGTGAATTTTAATTTGGTCTGCATAGTTGTGGTTGGGGGACAACTTTACCGGATGGATCAAGGCCTTGTGCAGTCTTCCCAGCACTAGGATTAGATATGGTGGGGTCCTTTCTGTTTGATATTAAAAGGGGCTCAAGACAGGGTTGTTCCCTGTCTTCTGTGCTCTTTGTTCTTGTTATTGAGCCTTTAGCCCAGTAACTGTGTCAGACTCAGGACACCAGGGGCTTCAAGCTGGCTGGGATGGCACATATGCTTATGTTGTCAGTAGATGACCTTCTGATGAGTATTACATCTCAGGTGAAGTCTTGAGAGAGTTTGGCTCCATCTCAGGATTGGTAATTAATCAAAGTAAATCTAAGGCTCTAAATATTTATTGTGCCTCCGAAATACATGACCAGTTCAGGAATAACTTTTCCTTTCAATGGGTTGAGGCTCTCCCTTATCTGGGTGTCAACAGCTAAGTACGATAGCCTATATAAAGCAAGCTCTAAACCTTTGTTTAGGTCCTTGGAGGGCCTACTGGACAGATGAGCTCCGTACTCAATATCTTGGATTGGGTGGGTCCATGCAGTGAAGATGTTTATTCTTCCCCAGTTTCTCTATCTTTTTAAGGTCTTACCTGTTCTTGTCCCTGTGGGATGTGTTAGGATGTTTCAGAGAAGAATCAACAAGTTTATTTGGGAGGGTAGAGGCCCGAGATAGACCTAAGACCTAAGCTTTGAGGGGGTTTGGGGGTCCCTAAATTTCAGATGTATTACATGGCACAACAGATTACTCTCTTAACTCCCATTACTGCCCCCAGTGGGTATTTTTGGATCTTGTTTAGGCCAGCCTCTATGATTTGTGCACGTTGCTTTGGCTTCCTAAAGCCCTTCGTACCGTTAAAGTGGACCAAAACCCAGCTGGATCGGCCCGGGAACCTATAAGATTCCTGGCCCAATCCATTCCCTCCCCGCGGGGCATCCAAAATCGGGATGCCCCGCTGTGTGAAACCCCCAGGTCACCCGCTACACTTACCTTAATCCCGGTCCAACAGCGCATGCGCGGGCCACGGCTGCATCCCCGCTATCCCTCTATTAGGGCACGGGCGTGCTCCTGTTAGAGGGAAGCGTGAGATGCGGCCGCCATTGCGCTCGGAGCCGCTGAGCTAAGACGTCACTCAGATGAGTGGCCACACATGCAACGTAGGACCGCGGTGAAGTGAGTTGATGCGGGAGAGCTGGGGGGGTTTACATAGCGGTTTCACCTGATCGGGGTGCCCCGGGGTAGTGGACCAAAACCCAGGATAGTCAAAATCCTGGGTTTTGGTCCACTTTAATCTTCTGCCACCCATATTGCATTCTTTGACCATTTGGGATTCCCACAGATCCCAAAGTAGTCTCATGTCGACCCACAATCCCTTGTGTTTATTTTGGGGCACTTGCAGTTTCCCCCTGGTTTTGAGAGTCCGGGTCATTTTGGGTGGTGGGAGGTTTTGGTAGAGTTTGTAATTTCTGTAAGGAAGACTTTCACAGACATTAAAGCTGCATTTAATATTCCAACTCAGGAATGTGTTCGCTATCTACAATGAAGGCACTTTGTGGGCTCTCTGGTTCAGGATAATCAGGACCTTATGTCTCTGACTTTAAAAAAAAGGTGCCTTAAAGCGGACCTTCACCCTGAATAAGAGCCTATCTTATATGTTTCCCACACCCTCTACATACAGATTGCCCACATTAAAAGTCCGCCTACCTGCATCTACTGCATGTTATGAGTCTTTAAACATCCAAGATGGCGGCTCATGCAGCTTCAGGCAGGAAGTGTCTTCTAACTGTGTCGCTCTGCATTCTGGGATTGCTGTCCTCTCCCTGACCCCAATTCTGCTCTGTCTGTGCAAAGCCCAGCTTTAACCCCACCCCTGTACTTTATCCTGCTCTCCTCACATCAGTATGCTTCTGATTCAAGATTGCGGGCCCCGTATCCTAGAGTCCTGAACAGAGTTGCAGCCCGGTGTGGGAAAGAATAATAAGTGACTAAAAACTTAAAATATATTAATTTTAGATGCTGGGGAATAGTTTTTTAGGGGTTTGGGCATTTCATTAAATCATGCTGAAGGTCCGGTTTAAGTCTCCCTTACAACCAGGCCCCATATCTTCCCTTTACCATTCCTTGATTTTATCATCTACACAGGGGAAGTTGCCATATAAAGTAAGATTGGAGGGGGATCTTGGGGACGGTCTCACTTCGTCCGACTGGTTAAATATTACCACTGCTTTGGCCAAAAGCTCTATTAACGTATTGGCTCTTGAGAGTGGGTATAAGGTTTTGTTCAGACTGTATCTCACTCCTGAGAGGGTAGCTTTTTTCCAGCCTGGGGCAGCAGAGGTTATATTAGTGCTGACGAGATGATATCCTGAGTTGTGATAAGATGGAGTACTGAGAGAGAGAGCCATGGAGATGTAGTGTGCTGAGCAGTACCTAATGGAGCCTGCTACCTTTTGAGAGAGGATAGCTACTACTACACAGGAAAGACAGGGCTACAGTTGCTGAGCCAGCCAGAGCAAGACAGAGAGCTACTTACAGAGAGACATCTATGTGGGCCTAGGAGGAGCAGAGTGGAGTGCACTGAGGACCAACACACAAGGTACCAGTAGCAGAGTCCCAGCCCCTAGAGTGACCCCGGGAACCTGTGAGCCTGTTTGCTATTATGCTGAAGTACTTTGCTAATTTGCTGTTGCTGAGTTGGAAGTGTGGTTGCTTTAATAAAGTTTGGAAAGATATCTGCAGTGTGTGGTAACTCCACCTGGCCAAATCCCAACATCCCTCAAGATTCCAAGAACTCGTGACAGCTCACCCCGCACGCCATCCGGCACTGGTAGTGGCGTGTGGGTTACATCAGGACTGTGGATAGAGTGTATAATATGGTTAATTCAGTTTTGAACCCAATATAAGGAAAACCCCTGTTGTTCAGGCAGATTTCTGATATTAGGTCTCATGAGTGCAAGCTGGTGACCTTTATTTTCACCGCTGCAAAGCAAATAATATCTAAGGCTTGGCTCAAGTCAGGTTAGATTTTGGTGAGGTTAAAAGTAGAATTAAGGGCATGATGGTGAACAAAAACGAATGTCCATTTTATTGTATAAGCAGAAAAACTTTCAGAATATTTGAATTATTTAAATATATGATCTGGCCTTATTTTAGCTTTCTTTAGCAGTTCACCAATTAAAAAACAAACAGGCACTCACCTTTTCTAACCCGCAGTGGCTCCCAGACAGTCCGACACTCAAAACCTCCTCATTTCTGAGAACGAGGGGTTCTCTGAGCATGCAACCTAGAATTTCTTGGGCCATTACAAATGTTCAATGTCCTTCATGGCTAGCTCCTCCCTCATGCCTGAGCACAGCCCTTCCTCATTCATTGTAATAGAGAGGATGGCTGGGCAATGCCTTTTTTACACTCCCTCCATTTCAATGTATGTGATTGATTTGAGGGGCGGGGATAACACGCAACCAATCTCAGATACCGAGAGGTTTCTGCGTGGTGGACTGGCTGGGAGCTGCGGCAGGGGAGAAGGTAAGTGCCTGTATTTTTTTTAGTGGGCTTACAGTTCCATTAATAATTTGTTTTCACACTTTGCCTGGAGTATTTTTTAAGCCCTTGAGCCCTCTCTCCACCCACAAACATTCTACAATAGACCCCTTGTGTCCTCTCCCCTGCCCCCCACACAAACACTATTTTTGAGCACTGGGCACATATATACAGAGAATCCAAGTCACCTGGTTTTCCAGGGGGTCACCCAGTTTTAACCCTCCCTCACCTGGTCACCCTGTCACCAGGCTATTTCACCCTGCAGCTAGCAGGCTAGCATTAGTCAACGCTCTTGCAACGCTGCCTGTGCTCGTAAATACTACACAGTGGCAGGCAGGAGCTGTATTACATAGGGGTCACAGAGGGTGCCACCTGATGGGGAGCATGTGGCTCTGTGGTGGCATTGTGCAGACACACAGGCAACACATGCTATATGTAAGTGGAGGGAAGTCTCCAGTGCCTAAAGAGATCCCTATGTAAAGGTAATGTACTTTAATAACTTTTTATATCTGTGTTTTGTAAAGGTTATTAATGGCAAATTTCAATAGGGATGAAAAAAATATTTGTTCCACAAAAGCTGAGAAGTCATGTCCTGTCCTAAACCACCCCCCAGCCAGCGCCCATCACCCTGTAAGCTGGTCTCTAAAGTTGACATCTTTGCATATGCTGCATATTTATTTTGGGGGGGCTTGTACGTATGCAACCATCTAGGGCAACCTGAATGCACAATACAACAATGCTGTCAGTAGAATAAAAAAAAAAAAAGTCTGGCATTTATTTTTTCAGTGGCAGGGTATGTAAGTAATCAATTTTCTTTTCATCTAACATATTTTATATGGGTTTTTAATCTTAGACTGCTTTGCAATAGATCTCCTTTCATGTAACATTTTCTGATGATTAATCAGATGGGAGGGGCTCGTTGGCTGTAGACTCCTCCAGCCTGTGCCCGTATTGAAGACTGCTGCCAAATCTATTCTGAAAAAAGTGCCAGAAAATTAATCAGATATCTAGGGAAAGCGTTTGATAATAAACGCAGAGCTCAGAGCAGCTGAGGTCTCATCATAAAATCGTGAGATTTTAGGACTACTGCAATATAGGCCATTATAATCTCTTAATAGAAACATCACTTTTGGTATTCTACATTGTTTCGATGTCATTTCTACATATATAATGGCTGTGCTCCACGGTTGATGAATTATAGTGCTAGGTACAGATAAGCGAACTGGTCTGGGATAAATTGGACACTTATAAATTGTATGTCTAACTTGTTTATCTATTCATTGATAAAACGGGCCCTTTAGACCTCTGAGCACTGCATTGCTTAGCTCATGGCCACCATACATGTCCTGACCTAAACTCATCCAGATCAGCACTTTGCCATCCAGGCCCATGCCTTTCAGTTCCTCATCACTGTCCCTGAGAGGGGTTCCATAATAAAGAGATGACCTTATAACCGTGCTGGTGTAACAGAGACAACCAGTGGAGTTTGGTTGTTATTTATGGGGAGGTGGGAGGTGCTGGGAGGTGACCCTCAGACAGGGCCAGGCTTTGAAAAAAAGGCTCACTTGGAAAAAAGTACTCACTCGGTTCCTGGGGGATTCTAGCAGAATGCCCCTGATGAATTCCAGTCCACTTGAAAGTAGAAAAATTGCTAAGTCCAATGTTCAATCAAACAGCTATTTTATTCAACAGCAGGGCAGATTTATTATGGACCCCTGGCAGTTAGGGTCCTTTATCTGCCCCATCCTGTTGTTGGTTCCCACCTGATACACCCTCCAGGAGTCCGTCATTGTGCAGTTTTCTTCCCCCAAAGGGCAAAACCCCCAGGGATTGCTGATATTCTTCCCCATCTCCAGTGATCTCACAGTGCATGTGCATGTGCATGTGCTGACTCTCCTCCAATCAGATATACAATATATACAATACAGATATGTGGCAAAGAAAGCCGAATGGGGGGGAGGGGGGAGCACCAGGCATCTGTACTACATCTGCTTTCCTCTGGCTGTGCATGTCCTTGCTGGCCATAAAAATAAACCTTGCATGGGAGCACACATCAACCATAGAAATGAGCATCACGGAAAGGTGAGTTTCATGGTTATCCAGGGGATTTCACACTTCAAGGCATCCTAAACCAGGATTCCCATCAAATGAGACTCTAGGCTAGTGTCTGTTTCTCTTTAAAGGACAACTATCATAAAGCATTTGAAAATGAAATGGACAGAAAAGTTGTTCTGCACACAGACTGGTTCTTTCCTCCGGATTTAGGCAGCAGATATCACTTTTGCTTGTGTGGAGTCACCAAAAAAAAAGTTTTTCTTTCTGGAGTTAGTTTTAAAGTGGATATTTTAAAATCCTTTGTAATTTCATTGTTGGAGAGTACTAAAATTGAGTCCCCATCCAAACATCAAACACCTTCCTTCCTAAGCAATATAGCCAGCAGTTCAAAATAAAAAAAAGTATTTTTTACAGGTGTCGGTGTTTATACCTCCCTGGAGTAAACATTTTAGATGTCACTAATCAGTATGTGAACTTATATAAGCATTTATAAACTTCTGAAAAGTTCATTCTTCTTTGAATTACACCCTTTAACTTGTGCCTTATTCAGAAAAAAAGCTCAAAATAGCCCCTAGTTTTTGGAATATATTTTAAGGAAAGTTTACTGAATTGAAGCCAAGAACTGTCTATTAGTGAACAAAAACCCAGACAAGAGCCTCCCAATGTGATCACTGTGGCATAGACCAGAACGCTTTTCTACAGTACAGAATCCCTGTATCATCACTAGTGGTGAATCTGTAATAAGGCCAGGAAAGGCTGCAGCTTCAAATGATGCCAACTAGAGGACAGCGAGGGGTGGCGATTGCTGGAATCATTGGCCCTACCCCTCTTAATGAGCTGGTGCAGGCTAGCTTCTTCCTATAACAGGAGCAGTCTCACTGTCTCGAGTGTTGGGGATAGGGACAGCTGACCCACCAATGATATTTGATATACAGCTAGTGTACTATTTGATAAGGTAATGCGGGGGGTTGCCTCTCGCAGCAGAGAGACTAGGTTTACCTCTGGTCATCCCCATTCTCTTGCTGTTGTAGGATCTGGGAGAGGGGAGTGGGGAGTGGGGAGCAGAAGTTTAGCTGGTTTTCACCCCCTTCAAGTGTTTTAATTTACTTTCATAGCATAGGTGCCCCTCTTCTAATCTTACAGACCTCAGATTAGGGTTACCCTAGTGGCATGAGGCTTCCTTGTTCACCTTTATTGCACTTCCGACTTCTGGCAAAGTGGCCATTATTGTTATTATATGTTCACCTCAGCTGAGTTTCGTACAATAGTATAGCTCCCAGCATCACACACGGGGATTACAGAAGAGCCATCAACACATCTGTTTTTTGTAGAGCAAAATGATGTGGTGGACCAACACCCATTGTTAGCTAAATCAATTTTGGAATGTGTTGCCTTCCTGCGTGGCGTTCCCCTGTCAAAATCTTGCCCATGATTGGCCATTAGCAGTCGGCTGCTGAAAAAGTGAAGCGCAAAACATGCTCATCCCCTACTCTGCCCATCAGAGCTGTAGCTAGCTTCTTTTGCGCCCGAGGCAAGGCCAGAGAATCGCGCCCCCCCCCCCGCAAAAAAAAAAAAAAAAAAAGAAAATGATATATATATATATATATATCATTTTCTTTTTGTTTTGTTTCTTGTTTACTGGATTATTTTGAGAGACATTAAAGCGGACCAACACCCGGGCCGATTTGATCCCTCCCCGCGGGGCATCCGAAATCGGGATGTCCCGCTGGGTGAAACCCCCCAGGAAGCCCACAATCCTACCTTCTCCCCGTTCCAGCGGCGCATGCGCGTCCACCGCCGCCTCCCGTGCGTCCCTCTAGCAGGGACGCACAAACGGCCAGCGCGGTTGCCCTCCCTGTAAGAGAGACGCGCGGGAGGCGGCGGCGGACGCGCTCTGCTTGTCCGTCGTTGCCTCTCGCTTGTCCGTCGGCGGGGATTGGCTGCAGCGGTCACGTGGGAGCAGGGTGAGGTGAGTTTTCGGGGCTTTCTGGGGGGTTTCACACAGAGGGGCACCCCCGATCGGAAAGTACCCTCACACCAAAACTAAGCAACAATGGGTGATAAAGATTTATGAAGTCAGGGCTTTACTTATCTAAAACAAATAAATAAAGTAATAAATAAAATAATAAATAATACAATAATAAATACAACTGAAACGTGTCCCAGTCATTTCCAAAACCAGGCTTCCTCTAGGAATGCCCCTCCCACCTCCGCAAACAGTAACAGTGACGCAGGCACGCACACTCCATCCACTTCAATATAAGAGCATGCCAGTCACCACTTTGACATACCCCCTCCATTGCATTGAATATAGCTGGGAATGCACACTAATGCACTCTGTTGGTAACAAGGCCACAAAAAACAGCAAGGGCTAGCAGCGAGACCAAAAAATGTTGCGGCGTGCCCTCACCACAGGAGCTGCTGCAGGGGAGAAAAAACGTTGTTTTGATGCAGGCTACCTGGGTGGCCTAGTCCGACCCTGTGTTCAGCCTGCTGGGCCTGTCATGCTGTGCTGGCACTTTATGCCAGGGGCATGTGAGGGCTGCCCCCTTGCAGGCCCTGTTGCAGTCATATAAGGGAGGATACAGGAGGAGAAGAGCTTACACTCTATTAGGGTATAAGGGAGGATACAGGAGGAGAAGAGCTTACACTCTATTAGGGTATAAGGGGGATACAGGAGAAGAAGAACTTACAATCTATTAGGGTATAATGGAGGATACAGAAGGAGAAGAGCTTACAATCTATTATGGTATAATGGAGGATACAGAAGGAGAAGAGCTTACAATCTATTATGGTATAATGGAGGATACAGAAGGAGAAGAGCTTACAATCTATTAGGATATAAGGGAGGATACAGGAGGAGAAGAGCTTACACTCTATTAGGGTATAAGGGAGGATACAGAAGGAGAAGAGCTTACAATCTATTAGGGTATAAGGGAGGATAAAGGAGGAGAAGAGCTTACACTCTATTAGGGTATAAGGGAGGATACAGAAATAGAAGAGCTTACACTCTATTAGGGTATAAGGGAGGATTCAATCCATGTCATAGTGACACATAAAATTATTGTCCCTGTTTAGCCCACAGTCCATCGATTTAAAGATTCCACACACTTTCTCCATTCAAATCTTTAAATCGATGGACTGTGGGCTAAACAGGGACAATAATTTTATGTGTCATTATGACATGGATTGAATAGACAAGACTCATCACAATGTCTGATATTAAACAGACTGTCTGGCCTGGTGTGAGAGCAATAAAAATTCCACACACTTTCTCTCCCCCTCTCATTCTTATCAGCCCACCATTAATTGTTATAATCCCTCTGATTCTTATCTCACAGTATACGATTTTACGACTTAGCTATTTTTCATGTGTGTCAGTGTAAAAACAATTGTCACTCCTTTGTAGTTTTTTTGTATAAATGTGTGTCTAAGTCACAGATCTGTATTATGCCTGAAGAAGAAGCTTGAACAGCTTCGAAAGCTTGCATTTTCAATCTAAATGAGTTAGCCAATAAATGGTATTACCTTAACCTTGGATTTCCTGCTTACATCGATGGCTAACACGGTACAACAACTTACTACTAATCTATTAGGGTATAAGGGAGGATACAGAAGGAGAAGAGCTTACAATCTATTAGGGTATAGGGGGGCGGGTTGACAGGAGGGTTGGTTGGTGGGTATTTAGATGTGCGAGTGGGCAGGTAGGTAGGAAGGTGGGTGGGTGACTGCCACCTCCACTCCAGAATCTGCTGATTCTGCCTACACACCACTCCAGACTGCTGCTGGTTCAGGGTCTGGGTAGGTAGGTGAGTGGCAGGTATATAGATAGGTGGGTGGGTTATTATGCTACTCTTCCCCAACTCCAGCCATCAATCACACTTTCTCTCCATTGTCCTCCCTTCACTATCTCTATCTCCACAGTAATCATTCACGTCATCCTCTCCCTCGCGCTGGCCGGCCACCATGCCTGGAAGCGGAAGTGCTGGCTTCTGCTGTGCTCTGGGCTGGCCTCTGCAGTGGGGGAAACAAGAGCAGTGTTTTTTGTTCCGTCCTGTGAGATTTGCATAAAACAAACCAAGGCTTGCACAGGCGGCCCCACCACTGCCGATCACTTCATTGCTGGCCTGCCACCGTCGGATCACAGACGCAGACAATAACCCACAGGTTGGTGGAGGCCAATGTTCCCTCTAAGCCTCAGCTGCTGCTGTGCGGAGTAACAAGAAAGCTGGGAAATGCCCCACCTAAGGTGGCTGCTGGCCAATCTCCAACGATCAACGCGCCCCTCTACTGTAGAGTGATGGTGGGGTGGCCCCACATCATGGAGACTGCACCTAGCGTCATACAAGAATGCGACGATGGCACAGGCACTAGATCAGCAGACAAGGGGAGTTTTAAAACGTCAAACAATGAGCAATCAGCTCATAGGTGCAGCTAGGCTTTCTGGCACCCGGGGCAAAGATTCAAAATGACACCCACCCATCTGTGGTCAGGCCCCACTTTGGGCCCCCCCTGACCTGACATGTGCCCCTCCTGCGCCCCCAGCTACGCGCCTGGATCAGCTAGGGGGCAAAGGTGAGTATACTTTTATTTTTTTAAATGAGGTGGTCACTTTTTCATTAGGCTGTGTATGTATAAATATACACTGACACCAACAAATTAACATAAGATAATCTGTCCACAAAACTTATATAAATACAAGCATCTCCTCACCACTATGCTTGACTGGGATTTTTTTTTTTGCTGGTACCAACAGTTGCACTGGTTCCACCTGGAACAGTGCAGGACTAGGGGAGGAAAACCCAGTGTTCAGGCCCAGATTAAGGACATTCATGGTATGGAGCAGTTCTTTCTTGGGGGCCCCCATCTTTTATGGGGGGCCCCCCCATCATCACACCCTCCATCACAAGCCCCCTATGCCCCCAACTGTCTTAGCTCACAACCAAAGACAAAAACAACAAAAAAGAGATTGTGGTGACATAAAGGAGAGAATGGGGTGATATACTGCCAGAGGGGAGAAAAAGGGGGAATAAAGAGTTATGAAGAAGAGAAAGAGGAAATATAGAAAGAGGTTAGAATAGGGGGATATGGAGAGATGGGAAATAAGGGGGGGGGGTATGATGAGAAGAAAAAGAGAAAGGGAGGATAAGGAAAGGAGAGAAAGGGGGATATGGAGAAACTTAGGAAAGAAAGGGGGAATATGAGGAGACAGAGGAGAGAAAGGCGGATATGGGGAGAAGGAGGAGAGAAAGGGGGGCTATGGAGATATACAGGAGAGAAAAGGGAATATGGAGAGACTAGGCAGAGAAAGGAAACATGGAGAGAAGGAAGACAGAGAGGGAATATGGAGAGAAGGAGGAGAGAAGGAGTAGAGATAGAGGGAATATGGAGAGGAGGAGATATAGAGGGAATATGGAGAGAAAGGTGAATACAGGGGGAATGAGGAGAGAAGGGGGGAATATTGAGAGGAGGAGAGAAAGTGGGAAAGCGAGAGAAGGGGGAGAGAAAGGGGGGACATGGAGAAAAGGAGGAGACATGGGAGAAAATGGAGAGAAGGAGAGAAAGACAGAATATGGAAAGGGGGATATGAGAAGATGGGAGAGAGAAACACGGAATACGGAGATATGTAGGAGAGCAAGGGGGAATGTGGAAAAAAGTAGGAGACAAAGAGGGAATATGGAAAAAAGGGGTAGAGAAAGAGGGGATATGGAGAGAAGGATGAGAGAAAGAGGGAATTTGAATAGAAAGAGGAGAGAAAGATGGAATGGGGAGAAGAAGCAGAGAATGGGGGGATATTGAGATATACAGGAGAGAAAGGGGGATATGAGGAGAAGGCGGAGAGAAAGGGGAAATATGGAAATAAGGAGGATTAAATGTAAATGGGCACTTGGGGGGGGGGTGACATACATCCACCAGAGACCAGTTTACAGGGTGCTGAGTGTGGTGGTGGGGGGGGGGGGTATACATAGTGCAAGTAAGATATAAATACATAGCACTTTACTATCAAAGTCGACACTACAAAGAAACTAAAAAACAACCCCCCCCCCCAATATGAGTGGATAAGCTGTGCTCTTCTTCTGCAGAGCAACAACACCCAGCATTAGCCACTGATCCCATCATTGAAAAATATCACCAAAATCACCACAAAGCCTCCATTTAACCAAAACAATGATCAGATCCCCAAATTGATTATTAAAGGAACAGTCCGGTTTTGGGGACCATTTCCTCAGACCTCAGATCAGCTAGTGCCAGTGAGCACACAGCAACCCACTTATTTCATTGCTGTACCTGTGTCGCTTATCAGTCTTCTGCAGCCTTGGTTGGTAAAACCGGGAGTTACGCTTCCTGGTTCCAGCTGTTGGGTTGGCATGGCCTGTGTACAGCCCAGTTTCCAATATATACAGCCTTCCAATAATAGGCTGGTAAACTCTGAGGGTGGCTCAGGAGCGGTGCCAAGGATTATGGGTTGCTTTGTACCCACACTCGCTAGCTTGCCTGAGGTCGCCACAGTCACTGGCTTCTTTTGGGTATCTGGCCATCAGCAACCAGATGAATATGAGGGCCAATCGCATTTCTCGATTTCATGAGGGACTGAGGCGAAAGAAAAGATTTTGAGGGTTCACTGGGGTTAATGTGCAGGGGGCACTGGCAAGAGATGCCCCCTGCCCTAGGAACCACGCCCATTTTGTAAAAATGTTTAAGTAACCCTCAGGCATCCCCATTCGGAATACCCCATGGTGTGAACCTCCCCGGTATTGCCCTGCAAACACTTACCTTTCATGTTTTGCACCAGAGGTGTGCTCCCCTGCCCAGACATTCAGATAGGCCACAGAGCACAGGACCTCCAGTGTCACTGTGCCAACACTTTGTCCAAACAGAGCTGTATATCAAGCCTTATACATGGCATACAGTGCTGACTGGAAGTGACTGCACATGCACCATGGGACTAGGTGAAAGGTACATTTTTAGGGCACCCCAGGGGGTGAAGCATGCCATAATGCAGCTTACAGTCCTGAACTTATACTTATCTAGTAAATGGTCTCCAAGATGGGGGACTGGATATCAGAGCACACACACCTACTAACTGCTAAAATGTGTGCTGCAGTTTCCTGTCCACCTTCTCAGAGATCAAGCCTGGAATAGAGAGGAGTATATACAAGTGTAGTTTGGCTGAGGTAATCAACCATTTGCCATAACCTTCTTCATGCAGAGCCCATCACCCCTCTCCTCCATGTTGCTGCATGTGGCTCAGCAGCCAGTTACCCTGGGAGGGGGGGGGGATGCCAGAAGGAAGGCCCTTATCTGTACAGGGAGGGGGGGATGCCAGAAGGAAGGACCTTATCTGTCTTGGCAGTGCCAGAGTGGCCACAGCAATTCTCCCTTCTCTAAAAACCCAGCACTGGTTTCGATCAGACCAACAACAAGACCCAGCCAACTGCTCACCTGTTAGAGGAGATCCAGGGAAGCTCCTGGCAGATGGTGCTGTGAGAGAGCAGCCATGTCTCACAGGAGCGCTGGGGCAGGTCGCTATTCACACACAAGGATCTGGATTCCCTGCACTTCCTATGCTGGCCACAGAGGAGAAGTTAGAGCAGCAGAAGAAAATACACCAGCGACCCCTGCTGGCCGGAGGAGCGAGCTGTAGTACATTTACTATAATGACTTCCGACCTGTAGAATTGATCAGCTCCTCTCAGCAGCGGCTGCTCAGGCGCGCACCTTAAAGGGAACACTGGAGCCCCTTGCGCCCCTCCTTTAATCCAGCCCTGGCTGCGCCCGAGGCCAGTGCCTCATTCGCCTCATGGCTGCTACGGCTCTGCTGCCCATAAACATAAATGTTTATCACAAATGTGCTGCAACATGTTACCTCTACAGAAGAAATGCTTGGTTTTACCTAAATTTGTATATGTACAACGTATCTCATGAATTGGCTTCAAATTGTGATGCATTCAGGTTTCTCTCAGCAAGAGAGTAAATTACAGTAATTGTATAAATTATGATGATTCCGCTCCCTCATGATACGGCTGTTACACTGCTGCGCCCATAAATACAGCTTACCTTCAATGAACTTCCAGGGAAGAGCGTCAATCTGAAGAGGTCTCACCTCTGCCGCTCACTTAAATTAATTACACGTCAGAGTTATTAGAGCCACTACGCACAGTGCAGTTGATTCACAGAGAGCGGAAATACCAGGAAGCATAGTACACTCCTGGGCTCATTAAATAGAGGCGGCATACAAGGCACTGAGAAAAGTCATCTCTGATGAGCCATTAAAGCTGAACTCCAGCCAAAACTTTTATACAGCTTTGGAGCCACTGGACAAATATAGGTGCCCTTCCTGCTGTTGATTTCCCGTTATCTTCCAGTAAGATGTGGGTGTCACTGCCACAGAACCCCCTACAATTTGTACACCAGTTTTGGGCTTTGAAGACATCCATGTTTTCTGTGACCAAACACTGTAGTGTGTGGGCTGATGTGGACAGGTAAAATTCGTTCTGGAAGGGGGGGGGGGTGGAAGACCCCTCTACTGACCCTATCTGCCATTCCATTAAAATCCAGTCCCATACAAATACACTTAGCAAACACTGAGATACACTCCTTCCATGATTTTACCTACTACCTGCCAGGCTGGGCCTCAAGGCAGCCATGCTTGGATTATGCTCCACTATTCAACTATTCAACTATTCACTGAATTTTGGAGTCAGAACATCACTTATCTAGAAGTCTGTGTAAGAATAACCCCTGGGAGCTGACAATGGAGGTCCTGACCCTATCCAGAGCCTTGTCAGAATTCACACATTCCTCTTCTAACACCCACCACTCCCTACCTCCCAGCTCTCCCTGTACCTCAAGGTACCCAGGGGTACAATATGGGCTGTAGTTTCTGTAGTTGGCTAGAGCTATAGCCTTACATCATGGTTGTGGAAGGGCATTCCCACCTCTGCCATGTAATTTGCCTCATACAATGCTAAAGATTCAGTACCCTCACTTTAGGAGTGGTCATATCATGCAATGTCCATCATCAGTCCCTGCAATGTTATAGCCTCAGCATCATGACCCAACCCTGTCAAATTAGCTGTCCCTACAATACTAAAGCTTTAGAACTATTGCATTAACAGAAACTCTGGTCAAAAATGACTGGACTTCCTCTTTAAAGAGGAACATCAGACCTTTTCGGATGTTCCTCTTAGCCTACATACACATGCACATGTCTCCCCCTCACTCCCGATAACACATTCACCAGACAGACTTTTGCTTCCCCTGCAGTGCTGTTTCATCTGGAACACAGCCAGAGAGAAGGGGGAACTTCAGATGACATGGGGAGAGGTGGAGTCTGCAAAGGAAATGTTCTCCAAGAAGAGCAGAGTCTCCCGTTCTCTTGTTTCTGTCCTTAAGGCTGCCCTGATGATGCTCTCCGGGTAATTACGTTTCTGCTGGGGGGCACAAAAAGTATTAAAAGAATGACAAGAGGGTGCACACCCACGTAGGTGGGTGGGCAGGTGGACAGGGGGTGGGTGGGTGTTTAGGCAGATAGGAAGGTGGACAGGTGGGTGGGTGTTTAGGCAGGTAGGTAGGTGGGCAGGCAAATGGATAGGTAGTTAGACAGGTGATCAGGTGGGTGGGTTGCTGGTTAAGCAGGTAGGAGGGTGGATGGATGGGAAGGTGGATGGAACGGTGAGGCAGGTAGGTGAGTGGGCACATAGGTGGGTGGGTAGATTCATGCCCGCGCCCAAACCCCAAAGTGGTGGTAGCATAGACCTTCGGCCCTTGACAGACATGGCATCTCCGCGGTCAGGCCGGCTTTCGGAGCACGCAGGGCCATATTGGTGGGCAGGGCTGTTGAGCAGTGTAATCTAAGTGGGCAGGGGCCGTCATCGTGGTTGGCGAGGTCGGTGACCAGAATTTAATCTCATCAAATATTTTGCTAAGTTGGGCATTGTATGCCTAAGTTGGGTGTTGGGATTGTATGGGCTTAACAAAAAAAAACTCCTGCTGGATTGGTGCCTCAAAGCCCGGCAGCACAGTGTTGGACTGGGGGTCTTGGGCCCACCAGTAAAACTGATTACAGGGGTCCACCCTTCAGTTTATTTCTACTCAGAGTGGATAAACTGTGCTTTCCTGGTTTAGGACAGATACACTCAGCATGCCCCGCTGCTCCTATAATAGGAAAATCATCACTACCATCACCTAGCCTATCATTTTCACAATATTAATATATAAACCAGGCTGCCTATGGTAGGGTGCACCTTTGAATATAAGAACCCCCAAATGTGAGTCCAGGGTGTGTTACCCTCTGTTTTCCTGTGGGTCAGTCAGAGCCATCTACAGCATGACCCTGGTCATCTTCTGTGAGCTCTAATGCTGACAGATCGGCTTTGGCATGTACTTGCTTGCTCACTGCTCATTGGCTTATTAGTGGTGGACAGTCACATGGAGCCCTCACCGACAGTCAAAGATATGAGTTGCGCTGAGCTTATACATAAGTTTATACATATTTTTAGCTTGGATGTGATTAAATGGAAAACAACTAAAGCTTCTTTTAATATGAAACAAAATAAAACTTTGTTTTGCCCTTGTCAATGGCATAACATACAGTCAAATCTTGTCTATAATAAGAAACCATATCTGGTGCAGTTCTTCAAAAATACACCAATTCCCAGAGGTCTTCATAAACACAGAGAGAGGGAAGGAAAACTCTAATTAGTTTCTTTGCATAAGACAGAACACAGGAAATCAGTAACATGAAAGGACACTTGTCACTTATATTTCTTCTTGACACCTTCATCCAGCCGCCTGAAAGAGACAGAACAATGCAGTGAATCTTTGAGGGATGCGCCGGGTAGCAGCTCAATGATTAAAATTTGATTTTCTGCCTATCTTGCACTCTTCTCTCGGATTAGGACTTCTTTTGGTGTTTGTAGTTCAACATTTTATTTTAAACACTAGAAAGCGCTGGCTTTCTAGCTTATGTGATTAGGCATCTGTGCTCTACATATATTTCACATTATTAGCTGCGAAATGACTAGAGGTCTGCTCACTCCCCACCTCAATATGGGATACCATCAGCAAAAACTGACAATACACCCAAAAAAGCTCTTTCCCTGGCAGCAGCCACAAGAGGAAAACTTGAAGAGGATTCCAGCACAAACCTGTTAAAATGTAGCATTTATTCTAATAATTAAAATATCATCTGTGGGGTACAAGTTGGGCAGGCTTCCCCCAGAGCCAGGCAACGCGTTTCGGGCAATAGCACTGCCCTTAGTCTCAATAGGTTCTTGCACCCACACCACTCTTGCATTCCCTGCTCCATGGCCACCAATAGAGGTGCTAGGAGATTATGCAAACACAATGGTGCCATGTATACCTGCTCAGTGAGCACCACTGGCCACTAGAAGTTGCACGAGACATATGAGCAGCACAGGATCAAGCAATTTTGGAGCGGTGGTGATGAACAAAACACTTCTGCTCCATGGAATACGCTCCTCCCTCATGGTATTCAAAATGGGCCACCAACAAGTCCGGGTTTCCAGATCTCCACACAGCTATACAGGTAAAGTAATTAGAGAGGGGCTATAGAGCTGACCTCATCGAGATTCACAAAGTGGCTCTCGGGGAGAGGGTTAGGGAACACTGCAGGATGAGCTTAGATTTTGGGTACAAAATGTACTTCAAATTTGTCCTTGTTCAGCTCAACCAGATCTGAAATTCAGATCAAACTATTTAGCGATATCTATTAATTTGTTTTATTAAAACAAAAGTTTATAACTGAATAGTTTGGCTTACCCTAATCTGATTCTGCCTTAATGGGGGCTGCCACGTTTGCCCGACACAGGACGAAGCAGTGCACATTCACTGTCATCGTTCAGTGACATTGCCATCTATGAGGAAGAAATTTAAGGATACTTTCTCTAACAATCTTTGGTGGAGGAAGAGCATAACATCCTGTCATCCTGAGAAAAGGTTCTTCCTGTTACCCATCTGTTCACTCAATAGAAGACTTTTTGCGGATACACTGTGTGTGTAATGACTTCTGCTCTTATATTATGAATAGTATACCACAGTAATACTATATCCCAAAAGTATGTGTATCAGGGGAGTCCTAAAGTCTCTTTTGACTCTAAATACACGATAATTTCTCCACGATCACAGGTTTGACTTCTACAGAACATTGCTCTAAACTCAGCCAGCTTTGACCTCTGCTTAGTACCTCTTTTTATGATTGAACACTTTCAGCTCTAACCTTGATATATTGAAATGCAGTTATATTCAGCTTAGAGTCTCTATTCACATCCTTGTAGCAACTGACACCTAGGCTTGAACTTGCTTTTTCATCCCTATTAGCTGTCAGACTGGAACAACTAGTCCAGAAGATGTCTCACTTCAATTGCCAAACAACGTCTATGCGTGGCCCAAAAGTGATCTGAGCAAGTGAACATTTCTGCTTAACATTAGACACACAGGTATCAGACCCTGTACATGAGTGACAGTTCCTTATTTCGAATCTGTAAATATCTTGAAACCACAGTCATAGGTTTTGCTTGAAGTGAAAATTTGGAGGCCTATAGAGATATCATCAACAAGCTAATGAGGTGGTACAGAGTGGTGCGATCATCTCTTGTGATCAATCTAAGACTGCTGAGATGATAGTTGACTGACTATTGACTACATTTCTGAGAGTCATCCTCTTTGACAATCTTGGGTGTGGGGAGAACAGTCATCCTATAAATGGCCCAGTAGAACACAGATAAAGAAGGTAGCGCTGTCGATTAAACTGCTGGTGTTCATTTTAAATGCAGTAATTGGTTCATTATTGGCTTTCTCCCTTATAGAAACATAGAAGATTGACGGCAGAACGAGACCATGTGGTCCATCTAGTCTGCCCTTATGTGTGTATGTAATGCAGGTTTTTCAACTAACTCAGCTGGAAGTGTGTTGCAAGCATCTGCTATTCTTTCTGTAACACAATATTTTCTAACATTGCTCCACATCTTCGCTCCAACTAGCTTTAGGTTGTGCTCCCTTGTTCTATCATTACGTTTTTTCTTAAAAACACTTCCCTCCTGAACCTTCTTCAATCCTTTCACATATTTAAAGGTCTCAATCATGTCCCATCACTCCCTTCTTTCCTCTAGGCTATACAAATTAATTTCTTTAAGTCTATCCTGATAAGTTTTAAGCTTAAGTCCTTCAAACATTTTGTGTTTATACCACACATGTGTCATTTATGAGAGGTGGGCCTCTGACAGGGGCAAGCACACCACTGGAAGTTACCCCTCCCGAAGAAGGGCCAAAGGGGGCATCTCAGGCACTGCTCCATCGGGACTGTGGACTTACTCCCCAGGGCATCCCGTTTGCACTGTGTTGGGGATCCTGACAGCCACCCAGCAACTGGCCCAGACCAGCAACGAAGGGAGAAGAGCCTGAGGGTGTATGCCCCCAGCCAAGATAAGTCACTACCCCCTAACTCTGTTACCCATCTAGGGTACTGCATTACCTACTAACCTTTCCTTCTCCTACTTGCCTTGCAGACACGGACTGCTACCAGCCCGAGCCTGATGGGGATGCCCAGGATGCTATTTGAGAGCCTCCAGCCTGGTAGGAGATCATTTCTTTCGGGGTTGGGCTTCAGGGTGGGCATTGGGCTGCTTCCTACTAATTTCTTTCTCTGCAGGTTCCCCTACCAGCCTTCCCCTCCTAGGAAGGAAACCACAGGAAGATCCCGCTGACCTTGCAACCTCCCCACTTTGACCCTGCTACTCGCCTATCCTCCACCATTCGCCACCTCAATCCTCAATAAAACCCTTCTTTGCAGACTATGGTTGTGGGTGTCTTTTCTTGTGGCTACAACTAAGGTATGTGCAGCAGTATCTGTATAATATCTGTATCTTATATGTGTTGTGTAACAAGGCCAAAATAATTATTTGTACTCCATGTAGTCAGGCCCTGTGGGACACCCACCTTCAGGTGAGTCCGCAACCACCTTCTCCGCTGCCGCTTCTGCCTATAGACAAGCCCCCATTTGCCGGAACGCTGGGTACACCTCACTGGACACGGTTGCCCCCAGAACTTAGATAGCACAAAGGATGCAGACTTTCAGGGTGAAGGCAGGACAGAAGTCGGGCTCCCTGAGGTCATACACAGGAATGACAGTCCTGATTCGGGGTTTCAATGTGTTACACAGGAGAATGGTCAAGGGTCCAGCAAGGGGTCAGACTGGGTTGTCAGAGGGTTCTTGGTACAGATGAAAAGACAAGCTCAAGGTCAGGCAGGCATCGGTCCAGGCAGCGATGAGAGGAGGCTCAGAGAAAACAAAAGTCAGCAACAGGTAATCAGAATCCAACAGTGGTACTGTAACACCCAGCAAAAGCTATAATGAGCAATGCATGCTGGGAGAGGCCTGGTTTTATGTGGCCATCGCCCAATCAGGACAGGAGGCCTGCCCACCACCTTAACCCCAACAGTATCTGTGGGTAAGCTGACCTGAAAAACAGGGCCATAAAGGAGATAGCATGCCTAAAGGTATGCCGGGAATGCGCAGCCATACTGACAGCCAGAGCACACAGAAAGATAATTAGCCAGCATGTGGGGAAGCCATGACGCCCGATGTGCTAATCTATTGGATTCAAGATTTTGCTATCACCTCAAATATGTCTCTTGTTACATTTAGCTTTTATATGCTCCTTATGACTGCTCCTCTGTATCTCTAGCTTTTATTTAGTTTTCTTATTTTCTTGTTCATTCCAAGAGACAGACAACGCAAGCAACAACTCCACACACTCCCACCTGCTTCTGTTTATCTGGAGTTTCCTAAGAGACAAACCCCCAATGTTCAGACTAATTCCAACCAACAATAATTACTGTACTTTTCTGTATTTGTAGAATTGGAGGAAAACTTGAAGAAGAGATTTAATGAATGTTTTCCCTTTAGCTTTAGTATTTTATTCAATCAGTTGTGCTTCACATCTGCTGCTGTTTTGTTTCATGTTGTCTTTGTATTTAGAGTAATAAAAAAAAGTGTGGCTTAGCTGGGCTGGTTGCTTTTTACCAATTACCATGTAAAGAAAAACCAAACACAATTGACTCGTTGCCATCACCTCTCAAGCCAGTAGTTCTTGTTTCAAATCCTTAGAAAGCCAACACAGCTTGTCAAGGAGATAGAAAATGATGTATCATCACTTCCTAACTTCCTCTAAACTGGTCCGTCCTTATAATATGCCTGTTTGGGAGTCCCTGATGTCATTAAAAGAGAATTACACCGGAAAGACACAAACCAAAACATTTGGGTTCTCGTAACTAAAAATACCGACGTACAAGTGGTCTTATTAGTATGGTCCTGGACTGGCATATATATATATATATATTATATATATATATATATATTATATCAAAATGCTACCTATACAGCTCCCAAGTGTTCATATGTTGCCTGAAATAATGCATGTCTCTTGATGTTTCGTGTGCAATTCTGTGTCACGAAAGAAAATAAACTCAAGCAAACCAATGAATCACTTGCTGGTTTACACACATGCACATAGCCAAAATGAACTTTTCTATATATAGTATATATATTTTTACCTATAGAATATTACAACACCCCACCAGAAGTGCCGTGCAGGTGTAATAATATATGTCCCTTCACTTGTTTTTTGGCTAGTGTGCTAGGAACTAAGCTACCGCCGCCTGTGGAAAAGCAACACAGCGGATGGTGGGAGTGAAAGCATGGCTTTTCCATCGCCTCTGCCCATACCAAACTCCTCCTTCCGTCTTACCATCATGCCCGCTGCAATGGATGTTAGGAGGTAACCTATGCAACGCGGTGATCTAAAATTATGCAAAAACATATTAAGTGTTATACATGAATTAAACATTAAAAGAAATATACATTAAAAAACTACAGGAAAACTGAGCAGAGGCCTTTGAGTCCCATAGTAGCTCTGTGTTGTAAAAAAACAGATCAAGCCCACACATAATCTACATATATCTATTTACAGGTGTGTGACTATTTTACAGAGTATGTATCACGTATTATTTTAATCAAGGGTTTATGATATAATGTGACCTACCTGTATACACTGCTTTATATTGTCTAGTATCTGAAAGAAGCCAGAAGGTCAAACATGTCCACTTACTACAGATGGTAGATGGCTAGAATGAATACAATAATATGGAGCACAGATTTGAACTATTCCAGGCGATTATCATTGTGATGTATCTAAGAATGTATTGGTGTCGTGATAACACCACCACAAGGTGGCACCAGTGGCGATCATTTTGCAATATTTATCAAGAGGGTCATTTATTGCTAGCGCCACTGAGTACCAGTTGTGCTGCTAAGGAGAGGCGATGACAGCGTCTGCAGTGGAACACCTCAGAAAGGCCAATGGTGCTATTGCCGTTTTGCGTTTCTTTCTAAGTGGTGCTGCGTTTTTCTGGCCGACTTTGATAAAAGCCATGTATGCTGGGCACTCATGATGCAGATTCCCTGTGTTAAATCCTGTATCTGCCATTCAATGCTGCTGGTTGCTCATAGCCATTTCACAGCAGTGTTCTCTACTACTACAACACGCAATACAGATCATACAGATTGTTTAGTTCTATTCTTTTTTTAACCATGTTTTGAAACATATCAACAACTAAATCACAATAATAAAAATAAATGTGCTTCATTCACTTTGTGGTGCCTAGAAGTTAAAGAAAAATCATGTTATTTTGATCAATCAATTTTACTTTTGTTTATTTAACCTGTCTATGGCTTCTCTGTGGGTTCTCTAGCTATAGCTGTTATCCACCTTTTGATAGTTGCAAGCATGTCTTTAAACTACAGTACTTGAGCATTTTTTTAGGTCTGCTTTAGCTGGGTAAACATATCCTCTTGCTGTAGCTACTGCAACAGTCCAAGGTCACTGTGTGTCACCTGAAAAAAAGGAATCGATCATTTGTGCCTGCCGTGCAAAGCCAGTTTGTGTGTCTTCTGCACTGTCTGCAGGCATGTCTTGGACTTCAGGAACCAGTAGCGTTTCCTCTGGCTCTTGCATTTGATGGAGTATACAGATTTTGTGTAGCACACACCAAGCGAGGATTATCTTGGACACCTTCTCTGGACTGTACAGTATCTCCCCTCCTGGCCAGGCCAGGCCAAACATAGGAAGCGTGCTTTCAGAAAGCCGATTGTTCTTTCAACAATGCATTTGGTCTTGCGGTGTGCGGCATAGTAGCGCACTTCAGCTGCGGTCTGTGGGTTCTGAATGGGGGTCATGAGCCATGCCTTCTGCCCATATCCCTTATCAGCTAAATACAAACAAAGGGGTTAATATTAGAGATGAGCGAACTTTTGAAAAATTCGATTCGACTGAATCGCCGAATTTTCCGACAAAAATCGTTTCGACCTGAATTTATTCGCGACGAATCGCTATTAAAAACGGCTATTTCTGAGCCTCCTAGAGCCTCAATAGGGTTGTAAACCATTCTGCCTTGCTGTAACACGCACAGGATGCGTGCTGGGTTAGTTAAATAATACTTTGAATAAATATCACATGCAGATCAGAGGCATCACTAATAGAATCGCAGAGCGGCACAATTGCAGAGAGTTGAAGTGGCATCACTATGAGGGGCAGGAGCCCAAACATTGCTTTAAAGAGACACTGGAGTTGGCAGCAGCAGGAGCCCAAAAATTGGATGAATCACACCCTGGAGTTGCAAGCAGCAGCAGGAGCCCAAACATTGGCTGAAAGAGACACTGGAGTTGGCTGCAGGAGCCCAAAAATTGAATGAATCACACCCTGGAGTTTGAAGCAGCAGCAGGAGCCCAAACATAGCTTGAAAGAGACACTGGAGTTGGCTGCAGGAGCCCAAAGATTGGATGAATCACACCCTGCAGTTGCAAGCAGCAGCAGCAGGAGCCCAGATATTACTTTAAAGAGACACTGGATTTGGCAGCAGGAGCCCAACATTGGATGAATCACACCCTGGAGTTGGCAGCAGCAGCAGGAGCCCAAACATTACTTTAAAGAGACACTGGGGTTGGCTTCAGGAGCCCAAAAATTGGATGAATCACACCCTGGAGTTGGCAGCAGCAGCAGGAGCCCAAACATTACTTTAAAGAGACACTGGAGTTGGCTTCAGGAGCCCAAAATTTGGATGATTCACACCCTGAAGTTGGCAGCAGCAGCAGGAGCCCAAACATTACTTTAAAGAGACACTGGGGTTGGCTTCAGGAGCCCAAAAATTGGATGAATCACACCCTGGAGTTGGCAGCAGCAGGAGCCCAAACATTACTTTAAAGATACACTGGGGTTGGCTTCAGGAGCCCAATAATTGGATGAATCACACCCTGGAGTTGGCAGCAGCAGCAGGAGCCCAACCATTACTTTAAAGAGACACTGGAGTTGGCTTCAGGAGCCCAAAAATTGGATGAATCACACCCTGGAGTTGGCAGCAGCAGGAGCCCAAACATTACTTTAAAGAGACACTGGAGTTGGCTTCAGGAGCCCCAAAATTGGATGAATCACACCCTGGAGTTGGCAGCAGCAGCAGCAGCAGGAGCCCCAACATTACTTTAAAGAGATACTGGAGTTGGCTTCAGGAGCCCAAAAATTGGATGAATCACACCCTGGAGTTGGCAGCAGCAGCAGGAGCCCAAACATTACTTTAAAGAGACACTGGGGTTGGCTTCAGGAGCCCAAAAATTGGATGATTCACACCCTGGAGTTGGCAGCAGCAGCAGCAGCAGGAGCCCAAACATTACTTTAAAGAGACACTGGAGTTGGCTTCAGGAGCCCAAAAATTGGATGATCCACACCCTGGAGTTGGCAGCAGCAGCAGGAGCCCAAACATTACTTTAAAGAGACACTGGGGTTGGCTTCAGGAGCCCAAGAATTGGATGATTCACACCCTGGAGTTGGCAGCAGCAGCAGGAGCCCAAACATTACTTTAAAGAGACACTGGAGTTGGCTTCAGGAGCCCAAAAATTGGATGATTCACACCCTGAAGTTGGCAGCAGCAGCAGGAGCCCAAACATTACTTTAAAGAGACACTGGGGTTGGCTTCAGGAGCCCAAAAATTGGATGATTCACACCCTGAAGTTGGCAGCAGCAGGAGCCCAAACATTACTTTAAATAGACACTGGAGTTGGCTTCAGGAGCCCCAAAATTGGATGAATCACACCCTGGAGTTGGCAGCAGCAGCAGGAGCCCCAACATTACTTTAAAGAGACACTGGAGTTGGCTTCAGGAGCCCAAAAATTGGATGAATCACACCCTGGAGTTGGCAGCAGCAGCAGGAGCCCAAACATTACTTTAAAGAGACACTGGGGTTGGCTTCAGGAGCCCAAAAATTGGATGATTCACACCCTGGAGTTGGCAGCAGCAGCAGGAGCCCAAACAATACTTTAAAGAGACACTGGAGTTGGCTTCAGGAGCCCAAAAATTGGATGATTCACACCCTGGAGTTGGCAGCAGCATCAGCAGCAGCAGGAGCCCAAACATTACTTTAAAGAGACACTGGGGTTGGCTTCAGGAGCCCAAAAATTGGATGATTCACACCCTGGAGTTGGCAGCAGCAGCAGCAGCAACAGGAGCCCAAACATTACTTTAAAGAGACACTGGAGTTGGCTTCAGGAGCCCAAAAATTGGATGAATCACACCCTGGAGTTGGCAGCAGCAGCAGCAGGAGCCCAAATATTACTTTAAAGAGACACTGGAGTTGGCTTCAGGAGCCCAAAAATTGGATGAATCACACCCTGGAGTTGGCAGCAGCAGGAGCCCAAATATTACTTTAAAGAGACACTGGGGTTGGCTTCAGGAGCCCAAAAAGTGGATGATTCACACCCTGGAGTTGGCAGCAGCAGCAGCAGGAGCCCAAACATTACTTTAAAGAGACACTGGAGTTGGCTTCAGGAGCCCAAAAATTGGATGATTCACACCCTGGAGTTGGCAGCAGCAGCAGGAGCCAAAACATTACTTTAAAGAGACACTGGGGTTGGCTTCAGGAGCCCAAAAATTGGATGAATCACACCCTGGAGTTGGCAGCAGCAGCAGGAGCCCAAACATCACTTTAAAGAGACACTGGGGTTGGCTTCAGGAGCCCAAAAATTGGATGAATCACACCCTGGAGTTGGCAGCAGCAGCAGGAGCCCAAACATTACTTTAAAGAGACACTGGAGTTGGCTTCAGGAGCCCAAAAATTGGATGATTCACACCCTGGAGTTGGCAGCAGCAGCAGGAGCCCAAACATTACTTTAAAGAGACACTGGAGTTGGCTTCAGGAGCCCCAAAATTGGATGATTCACACCCTGGAGTTGGCAGCAGCAGCAGGAGCCCAAACATTACTTTAAAGAGACACTGGGGCTGGCTTCAGGAGCCCAAAAATTGGATGATTCACACCCTGGAGTTGGCAGCAGCAGCAGGAGCCAAAACATTACTTTAAAGAGACACTGGAGTTGGCTTCAGGAGCCCAAAAATTGGATGATTCACACCCTGGAGTTGGCAGCAGCAGGAGGAGCCCAAACATTACTTTAAAGAGACACTGGGGTTGGCTTCAGGAGCCCAAAAATTGGATGACTCACACCCTGTAGTTGGCAGCAGCAGCAGCAGCAGGAGCCCAAACATTACTTTAAAGAGACACTGGGGTTGGCTTCAGGAGCCCAAAAATTGGATGAATCACACCCTGGAGTTGGCAGCAGCAGCAGGAGCCCAAAAATTGGCCTAAAGACATAAATATGTTTTGCACCATTTGGAAAGTGTAAAACGTGGCACCATGCTGAATCTAGTCGCATGCATCAGGCATTGGTGGGTGGAAATCCTGGCTGATCCATCCCTGATTCATTTTGACAAAGGTGAGTCTCTCCACATTTTTAGTTGACAGACGAGTTCTCCTCGCCGTAACTATGGCCCCCGCCGCACTAAACACCCGCTCAGATGGCACGCTACTTGCCGGGCAGGACAGCTTTTCCAGGGCAAACTCTGCTAGTTGCTGCCACAAATCAAGTTTGGCTGCCCAGAAGTCCAGTGGATCCTCAAGGTGTGTTGGCATGGTCATGTCAAAGTATGACATGACCTGCTGGTTCAGGTCCTGCTCCAGGTCTTCCTGCTGCTCATGAGTAGCCTCACTATGCGGGTGTAGAAAGCTACTCATTAGCGACTGAAGACTGAGGCTGCTGCTGATGGAGCTGCTGCTGCTGCTCCTGCCAACCCCCCCAGCAGTCATGACAGTGGAAGGTGAGCGCAGAGGTCCCCTCGAGTCAGACCTGCGAGAGTATGGACCATGGCGCAGATAGGCATCGGCCAACTGCCTACGTAGAATGTCTTTGTAGTAGTTGAGTTTGTCCTCCCTCTCGGTGGGTTTAAAAAATGCCCCCATTTTGTGCCGGAAGCGAGGGTCCAATAAGGTGGACAGCCAGAAGTCATCCCGCCGACAGATGGAAACAATTCTGGGGTCACTACGCAAGCACGTGAGCATGCTTCCTGCCATTTGCGCAAGTGACTCGGATGGACTACCTGTCTCCATCTCCACTGCATACTGCCACGGTGTGCCCGGGTCCTCTGTCTCGCCTTCCTCAAAAACCTCTAGCTCCTCTGGCTGCTCCTGCTCCTCCTCTCCTGTCCGCTGACTAGATAAACCAGCCATTTCGCCAAGCCTAAACTGTGTTTCGCTGGGCAACTCCTCCTCCTCTGCCTCCTCCTCCTCCAGTTCAGCTCCAACAGGGTTCATGCGTAGGACAGAGGCAATGGGAGGACAGGGACTGCTCTCGGGCCATGCCAACTCAGGGTTGTGTCAGAGGAACCTACCGACCCTAGACTGGGGGTCTCAGACGTAAGTTGTGATGATGTTGTTGCTGAGCGCGTCAACCAATCTACCACGGCAGATGCGTTACTGGTGGAGACTCGACCGCTAGCAGATACTGGCAGATTAGGTCTCTCAGCGTGACTCCTGCTGCTACTGGCCCCCAGTCTGTTGCGACCTCTGCCTGCGGAATCTTGGCCTCTGCCACTCCTCTTTTCACTTCCAGGCACTTGTCTGCCCGACATAGTCTAACTGGCGTGGTAGTAGGTGATATTTTAAGAACCCTCAGGCAGCAGTGGGTCTATATGAAACAGAATATAATGCACACCAAAAGAGAGCAGTAACACTCAGCCTCCAACAGGCCTGCTTAGTGTAAATAAGAGAGCTGCTTAGTGTAAATAAAGAGGGGTATGGTATGTTACAGAATGGGATGCCCCAACAGGAGTGCACCTGTGAGCAGTAGTACTATGCACAGCAAAAGTGTGTTTATCAGGCCAAATTTCTATTAGAATAAGTGCAAAGGGTTATAGTAGTAAATAGAGGCTGGTGTAGTCACAGAATGGGATGCCCCAACAGCCAGCAGTGCACCTGGCAGCAGTACTACTATGCACAGCAAAAGTGTCTTTATCAGGCCAAATTTCTATTAGAATAAGTGCAAAGGGTTATAGTAAAGAGAGGCTTGTGTAGTCACAGAATGGGATGCCCCAACAGCCACCAGTGCACCTGGCAGCAGTACTACTATGCACAGCAAAAGTGTCTTTATCAGGCCAAATTTCTATTAGAATAAGTGCAAAGGGTTATAGTAAATAGAGGCTTGTGTAGTCACAGAATGGGATGCCCCAACAGCCAGCAGTGCACCTGGCAGCAGAACTACTATGCACAGCAAAAGTGTCTTTATCAGGCCAAATTTCTATTAGAATAAGTGCAAAGGGTTATAGTAAATAGAGGCTTGTGTAGTCACAGAATGGGGTGCCCCAACAACCAGAGAGCACCTGTGAGCAGTACTACTATGCACAGCAAAAGTGTCTTTATCAGGCCAAATGACTTTTAGAATAAGTGCAAAGGGTTATAGTAAATAGAGGCTTGTGTAGTCACAGAATGGGATACCCCAACAGCCAGCAGTGCACCTGGCAGCAGTACTACTATGCACAGCAAAAGTGTCTTTATCAGGCCAAATTTCTATTAGAATAAGTGCAAAGGGTTATAGTAAATAGAGGCTTGTGTAGTCACAGAATGGGATGAACCAACAGCCAGCAGTGCACCTGGCAGCAGTACTACTATGCACAGCAAAAGTGTCTTTATCAGGCCTAATTTCTATTAGAATAAGTGCAAAGGGTTATAGTATTAAATAGAGGCTGGTGTAGTCACAGAATGGGATGCCCAAACAACCAGAGAGCACCTGTGAGCAGTACTACTATGCACAGCAAAAGTGTCTTTATCAGGCCTAATTTCTATTAGAATAAGTGCAAAGGGTTATAGTATTAAATAGAGGCAGGTGCAGTCACAGAATGGGATGCCCCAACAACCAGAGAGCACCTGTGAGCAGTACTACTATGCACAGCAAAAGTGTCTTTATCAGGCCTAATTTCTATTAGAATAAGTGCAAAGGGTTATAGTAAATAGAGGCTTGTGTAGTCACAGAATGGGATGCCCCAACAGCCAGCAGTGCACCTGGCAGCAGTACTACTATGCACAGCAAAAGTGTCTTTATCAGGCCAAATTTCTATTAGAATAAGTGCAAAGGGTTATAGTATTAAATAGAGGCTGGTGTAGTCACAGAATGGGATGCCCAAACAACCAGAGAGCACCTGTGAGCAGTACTACTATGCACAGCAAAAGTGTCTTTATCAGGCCTAATTTCTATTAGAATAAGTGCAAAGGGTTATAGTATTAAATAGAGGCTGGTGTAGTCACAGAATGGGATGCCCCAACAACCAGAGAGCACCTGTGAGCAGTACTACTATGCACAGCAAAATTGTCTTTATCAGGCCTAATTTCTATTAGAATAAGTGCAAAGGGTTATAGTATTAAATAGAGGCTGGTGTAGTCACAGAATGGGATGCCCCAACAACCAGAGAGCACCTGTGAGCAGTACTACTATGCACAGCAAAAGTGTCTTTATCAGGCCAAATTTCTATTAGAATAAGTGCAAAGGGTTATAGTATTAAATAGAGGCTGGTGTAGTCACAGAATGGGATGCCCCAACAACCATAGAGCACCTGTGAGCAGTACTACTAGGCACAGCAAAAGTGTCTTTATCAGGCCTAATTTCTATTAGAATAAGTGCAAAGGGTTATAGTATTAAATAGAGGCAGGTGTAGTCACAGAATGGGATGCCCCAACAGCCAGCAGTGCACCTGGCAGCAGTACTACTATGCACAGCAAAAGTGTCTTTATCAGGCCAAATTTCTATTAGAATAAGTGAAAAGGGTTATAGTATTAAATAGAGGCTGGTGTAGTCACAGAATGGGATGCCCCAACAACCAGAGAGCACCTGTGAGCAGTACTACTATGCACAGCAAAAGTGTCTTTATCAGGTCTAATTTCTATTAGAATAAGTGCAAAGGGTTATAGTATTAAATAGAGGCTGGTGTAGTCACAGAATGGGATGCCCCAACAACCAGAGAGCACCTGTTAGCAGTACTACTATGCACAGCAAAAGTGTCTTTATCAGGCCTAATTTCTATTAGAATAAGTGCAAAGGGTTATAGTATTAAATAGAGGCTGGTGTAGTCACAGAATGGGATGCCCCAACAACCAGAGAGCACTTGTGAGCAGTACTACTATGCACAGCAAAAGTGTCTTCGTCAGGCCTAATTTCTATTAGAATAAGTGCAAAGGGTTAGAGTATTAAATAGAGGCAGGTGTAGTCACAGAATGGGATGCCCCAACAACCAGAGAGCACCTGTAAGCAGTACTACTATGCACAGCAAAAGTGTCTTTATCAGGCCTAATTTCTATTAGAATAAGTGCAAAGGGTTATAGTATTAAATAGAGGCTGGTGTAGTCACAGAATGGGATGCCCCAACAACCAGAGAGCACCTGTGAGCAGTACTACTATGCACAGCAAAAGTGTCTTTATCAGGCCTAATTTCTATTAGAATAAGTGCAAAGGGTTATAGTATTAAATAGAGGCTGGTGTAGTCACAGAATGGGATGCCCCAACAACCAGAGAGCACCTGTGAGCAGTACTACTATGTGTCTTTATCTGGCCAAATTTCTATTAGAATAAGTGCAAAGGGTTATAGTAAATAGAGGCTTGTGTAGTCACAGAATGGGATGCCCCAACAGCCAGCAGTGCACCTGGCAGCAGTACTACTATGCACAGCAAAAGTGTCTTTATCAGGCCTAATTTCTATTAGAATAAGTGCAAAGGGTTATAGTATTAAATAGAGGCTTGTGTAGTCACAGAATGGGATGCCCCAACAACCAGAGAGCACCTGTGAGCAGTACTACTATGCACAGCAAAAGTGTCTTTATCAGGCCTAATTTCTATTAGAATAAGTGCAAAGGGTTATAGTATTAAATAGAGGCAGGTGCAGTCACAGAATGGGATGCCCCAACAACCAGAGAGCACCTGTGAGCAGTACTACTATGCACAGCAAAAGTGTCTTTATCACGCCTAATTTCTATTAGAATAAGTGCAAAGGGTTATAGTATTAAATAGAGGCTGGTGTAGTCACAGAATGGGATGCCCCAACAACCAGAGAGCACCTGTGAGCAGTACTACTATGCACAGCAAAAGTGTCTTTATCAGGCCTAATTTCTATTAGAATAAGTGCAAAGGGTTATAGTATTAAATAGAGGCTGGTGTAGTCACAGAATGGGATGCCCCAACAACCAGAGAGCACCTGTGAGCAATACTACTATGCACAGCAAAAGTGTCTTTATCAGGCCTAATTTCTATTAGAATAAGTGCAAAGGGTTATAGTATTAAATAGAGGCTGGTGTAGTCACAGAATGGGATGCCCCAACAACCAGAGAGCACCTGTGAGCAGTACTACTATGCACAACAAAAGTGTCTTTATCAGGCCAAATGTCTATTAGAATAAGTGAAAAGGGTTATAGTATTAAATAGAGGCTGGTGTAGTCACAGAATGGGATGCCCCAACAACCAAAGAGCACCTGTGAGCAGTACTACTATGCACAGCAAAAGTGTCTTTATCAGGCCTAATTTCTATTAGAATAAGTGCAAAGGGTTATAGTATTAAATAGAGGCTGGTGTAGTCACAGAATGGGATGCCCCAACAACCAGAGAGCACCTGTGAGCAGTACTACTATGCACAGCAAAAGTGTCTTTATCAGGCCTAATTTCTATTAGAATAAGTGCAAAGGGTTATAGTATTAAATAGAGGCTGGTGCAGTCACAGAATGGGATGCCCCAACAACCAGAGAGCACCTGTGAGCAGTACTACTATGCACAGCAAAAGTGTCTTTATCAGGCCTAATTTCTATTAGAATAAGTGCAAAGGGTTATAGTATTAAATAGAGGCTGGTGTAGTCACAGAATGGGATGCCCCAACAACCAGAGAGCACCTGTGAGCAGTACTACTATGCACAGCAAAAGTGTCTTTATCAGGCCTAATTTCTATTAGAATAAGTGCAAAGGGTTATAGTATTAAATAGAGGCAGGTATAGTCACAGAATGGGATGCCCCAACAGCCAGCAGTGCACCTGGCAGCAGTACTACTATGCACAGCAAAAGTGTCTTTATCAGGCCTAATTTCTATTAGAACAAGTGCAAAGGGTTATAGTATTAAATAGAGGCTGGTGTAGTCACAGAATGGGATGCCCCAACAACCAGAGAGCACCTGTGAGCAGTACTACTATGCACAGCAAAAGTGTCTTTATCAGGCCAAATTTCTATTAGAATAAGTGCAAAGGGTTATAGTATTAAATAGAGGCTGGTGTAGTCACAGAATGGGATGCCCCAACAACCAGAGAGCACCTGTGAGCAGAACTACTATGCACAGCAAAAGTGTCTTTATCAGGCCTAATTTCTATTAGAATAAGTGCAAAGGGTTATAGTATTAAATAGAGGCTGGTGTAGTCACAGAATGGGATGCCCCAACAACCAGAGAGCACCTGTGAGCAGTACTACTATGCACAGCAAAAGTGACTGCCTCCGATTTTTCCTAACTTTCCCTTCTTCTCGCTGACTTCCTGCCTTTCTCCTGCCTGTCTTCTGTCTGTCCCTGTCTGTCCCTGGCTCTCTGTCTCTCCCTCACTACAGCAGCGTCCTGTCTCTCACGAATGCAATAGAGAAATGAGGAAAAGCAAGATGTCCGCCGCCTTAAATAGCGCTGTGACGTCACCGGGCTTGCTGGCTGCTGATAGGCTGCATGTGACTGCCCCAGCTTGCACTGGCGCGGGGTAGATGTCTGGACATGTCCCGTCCGCCATCTTAGAATGCCTGTAATGTAAATGAATGGATGTTAAAGGAAAACTTCGAGCGATCGAATCGCTGGGAAATTCGGATTCGATCCGAATCGAATTTTTCATGAAATTCGGATCGAATCCGGGTTCGTCCGGATCGATTCGCTCATCCCTAGTTAATATGTTGGTTGCAACACAAATGCACACCTGAACCTGCTTTGCTGCATTTTCCCTTAACCTTACCCTGACCCCAAGTTCACCAGCTATATTGAAATCTGACAATGTGGCCACGTACTTACCTAGTAGCAATCCTACCGGCATCTTGCTATTCTCAAATTTTCAAAATGGTGCAAAGCAATCAAGTCATGGCAGGATCCTAGGAAGCCAGACCTCATAGCAGGCAGATCACAAACCACCATCAAATCAATTGAATCAAAGCTTTTGCCGTTGTGGTCCCATCAATGCAGCCAAGCACATTTGGGATTCCTGCCATCTGATAGAATGCCAGCTTGATTTTTTTGGATCTTCCTCATCGGATTGGAATCTGATGTAGAGGATTAAGGTCACAGATGGCCAGGACCACCTCATGAAAAATGCAGCACATGGTCAGCTGGCTAATGCTGCTTAAAGTGGACCAACACCCTCCCCTGATCGGCCCGGGAATCTATAAGATAACCGGACCGATCAGCTCCCTGACTGCGGGGCACCCCGATCGATCCCGCGAAAATCCTACCTGATCCTCGTTCCAGCAGCGCATGCGCGGGCCGCCGCCGCCTCCCGCGCGTCCCTCTAGCAGGGCGTGCACCCGCGCTGGCCGTTTGTGAATGGCCGGCGCGGGCGCACTCCCTGCAAGAGGGACGCGCGGGTGGCGGCGGCGGCCCGCGTTTAGCTTGTCCGTCACTGCCTCTCCTTGTCCGGCGGCGCCGATTGGACGAGCGAGTCACGTGGGAGCGGGGTCAGGTGAGTTTTCGGGGCTTTCTGGGGGGTTTCACACAGCGGGGCACCCACAATCGGGGTTCCCCCGCGGAAGTGGACCAATACTCAGGATAGTCAAAATCCTGGGTGTTGGTCCACTTTAATAGAGCAGCAGTGGACTGAAATGTGCCCCTCACAAGGATATTTAATGAGGCACAGAGGCGCACTATTCCAGGGACTGCATGGCTGCCGCCAGTGGTGGGCTCAATTTTGTGGTGGATTTGATCATACAATTCCAAAAGGGCACCATGCTTCAGGCTGAAGTTGCAGTGGATTTGCTTATCATTCAAATCCGCCACAGCCAACCAGGTGTTAAACACTCTGTCAGCCTGCAGTCACACCACTGGTGCTTCCTCACTCTCCTTCTCCTCAGAAGCAGCCACACAACTCATCCAAACACCTGTCCAAAATTGGGCGCTGCAGTACACTGCATTGCCAATCCTAACACAAATGCACACACTAAAGCACCTTAAATGCCTCAAGTAAACCACCCAACACACAAACTCACACACACACGTGCAAAACAAATGCAGTTCACCACTAAACCAGAAGCATTGTTCAAAAGACTAAAAGCCAGAGTCAAGCACGTTTCTTAGGTTAGGCCTGGCCACTAGGGTAGATGCTCCACAACCCAGATAAGGTATCCAAGACAATGCACTACAAACACAGACTGGCTCTTCCTGGGATACAACAGTAGTGGGTACTCCCGTCCCCCCACACACACTGCCACTGCAAATGCAATAGCAGAATAACCAAGCTGTACCATCCCAAAGTGTTTCTTTTAAACTTGTGGAAATATGCTTATATAACAGCAATGCAACATGTTCACCATCTTCCTCCTCCACATTCACTCAACTAGGACAAATGCTACACAAGTGTGTTGGAAATGGGTAGCACCTATAGCTCCACATTGTTGGCCATTTCCTAATCAAAACACATATGACACCTCCATGATTTCAGCCAAAGAGAATGCTAATAATTTTTGGAAAAACTGTTACATGTTGCTCTACACTAGTGGGAGTGTTCTGTATTTTACACACAGCTTGTGCCTTATTTGCTGAACGCTTTTTTTAAAAAACGTTACAGCATGCATCTGTTACCTATTGGTCATTTGCAGGGTCATCATTGTCCAGACAGCCCCCTAGCATTTTGTTAGTTAGTGTCTCAGGCAACACTCTGTGCCTGATTGGTCCTGCATTCACATAAAAGCAAAGGACAAGCACCACCATCTTGCTGCTGTGGCTTAGCGTAAGGGCACATCTGCTAGTTGGTCTGGCATCTGTTTATAGGAATGAGGGCACCTATTAGGTGTCCCACACATCCACTGGTTCATTCCCTTGTGGGGCACAGAGTTTTGCCTCGTGGCAAGAGATGTTTAGGCATAGTGTTGGATGGACAAATTAGCCCACGTTAAACAAATGCTACAAGCTTCTTGTTTGGCGACATGCATCCTGCTTTAAATACCAAATTGGACAACAAGAGAGACACAATTGATTACTCTGACTTTTAGCCACTAAGCCAACTATATATACATGTGGTGTCCCTATATGTTATAAACATGTTGCATTCCTGTTAAGTAAATCTTGTTCATTCCAAGAGACAGACAAGGCAAGCAACAACTCCACACACTCCCACCTGCTTCTATTTGTCTGGAGTTTCCTGAGAGACAAAACCCCAACGTTCAGACTAATTCCAACCAACAATAATTACTGTACTTTTCTGTATTTGTAGAATTGGAGAAAAACTTGAAGAAGAGATTTAATGAATGTTTCCTTTTAGCTTTAGTATTGTATTCAATCAGTTGTGCTTCACATCTGCTGCTGTTTTGTTTCATTTTATCTTTGTATTTAGAGTAATAAAAACAGTGTGGCTTAGCTGGGCCGGTTGCTTTTTATCAATTACTATGTAAAGAAAAACCAAACACAATTGACTGGTTGCCGTCACCTCTCAAGCCAGCAGCTCTTGTTTCAAATCCTTAGAGAGCCAACACAGCTTGTCAAGGAGATTGAAAATGATGTATCATCACTTCCTTACTTCCTCTAAACTGGTCCTTCCCTATAATATGCCTGTTTGGAAGTCCCTGGTGTCATTAAAAGAGAATTACACAAGAAAGACACAAACCAAAGCATATGGATTCTTCAAAGCATACTGATGTGTGAGTGGTCTTATTAGTATAGTTCTGGACTGGCAATTATATATATATCAAACTGCTACCTATACAGCTCCCAATTGTTCATATGTTGCTTGACATAATGAATGTCTCTTGATTTTTCATGTGAGATTTTATATCACGAAAGAAAATAAACCCAAGTAAACCAATGGGTCACTTGTTGGTTTACATGCATGCACGTAGCTGGAATTATTTTTTGTACATATATTATATCTACTTTCATCTATAGAATATTCCAACACCTCACCAGATGTGCCATGCAGGTATAATAATATATGTCCCTTCACTTGATTTTGGCTAGTGTGCCAGGACTAAGCTACCACTGCCTGTGATATACCAACACAGTGGATGGTGGGAGCTAAAGCATGGCTTTTTTATCGTCTCTACCCATACCGAACTCAGGTTGACTGGGCAGTGGGGGGGACCTCTCGACAGTCTTACCATGATGCCCGCTGCACTGAACCTAACCTATGCAACTGTGAGATAAAATTATGCAAAAACTTATAAGAGGTTATACATTATTAAAAAACTACAGGAACACTTAAGTGGAACATTTTTTTTAACAGGAGTCTTTGAGCCCCATATGTATGTCTCATAGTAGCTGTGTGTTGTAAAAAAAACAGATCAAGCCCATACATAATCTACAAATATATATATATACAGGTATGTGACTATTTAACACCGTAAGTATCGGTTATTATTGTAACCATATGTAACAGGGTTTATGATATAATGTGACCTACTTGTCAAACCCCAGGGACACCCGCCTTCTTTGTGAGCTTACAACCCCCAATCTCCGCAGCTAGCTTCACCTTTAGTCAAGCCCCCAATTGCCAGGATGCTTTAAACGCCTCACCAGACACGGTTGCCCCCAGAACTTATTAGCTCAAAGGATGTAGGCTCACAGGGGTGAAGACGGATGAACCGAAGGTAAGACTGGGCGAAATAGGGTAGCCGAGGTAAGTACAGATTACACTTCTAGGAACTCCAAGATAGAAAATAGACAAGGTCAAAGGTCATGCCAAGGGGCAAACCAGGATATTAGAGAGCTTTGCGGCACCAGGGATTAGACGGTTCATAGTCGTAATTCAGGCTGAGGTCGGTACACGTGGCAGTCAGGATAGTCAGGCTAGCAAGGTCAGCAACGGATAAACAATATGGGGAATCTCAGAATTAATCACACCCAGCTAAATACTATCATGGGCAGTGAGAGTATGAGGGGGAAACCTTTATAGAGTAGGAAATGGACAGGATTGGACAGAGGGGGAACTGGGCTGATTGGTGATTAAACAACGTATGATTGCCCGCATTAAACCTTTAGGGTGTTTTGGCCACAGTAATCTTCGGACTCATTGGCCCTTTAACCCTTTAAGTGCCAGCCTACCTGGAGTTTTTGTCACCCTTTTTTGCCAGACTATTTTGCACTATTTTGCGCTCCCCATGTTCAAATGTGATTTTTGAAGGGATTTCCAGGGATTTCCCAGGAAAATGATATATTGTTTTTTTCAGCATAGTCTGAGATTTAACATGAAATGTCTTGTTTGTCATTTTTAGGTGTATTCTCAATATTTTTGGCTGGAATATGTGCAAAAAAATAAAAAAAATCAATTTTTTACAATTTGTAGTGTTTTTTTGTAATAAAAATGTAAGTTTGTCAATAAAATCTTATTGCGTGTGAAATCCCAATTTCTCCCAGTTACAGCAGTACCACATATGTATTGGTAGACACCCTTTCCTGCCCAGGAGACTCCTCCAAACTGAAACAGCGCTTTAGGGGATTTTCAGATAAAATACAACTATGCTATGCGCTATGCGCACCTTGCAGTTTTTCCAGAAAAACAACCCTTTACATTTGAAATACCCCCAACAAACTATATATTCTCTGGAAGTACACACCTCAAGCTTTCTAGGTGTACCAGGCTTGTTGATGTGGCCATAGTTTTCTGGAAGTAATCCCTCAAGTATTCTTTGGTTGCAAAGAGTTTTCCTAAAAAAAGGATAAAAAAGCAGAATCAAAGCCACATTTTCCTAAAAAAACTATATACAAACAAGAAAAAACAAGTTTAATCTGAAAAAGCAACATCCTCCGAACAGAACTATGCCCAACATGCATAGCTACTGTCAAGGGAACAGTTGCCAAGCACCCCAAAGTAAAGCATGTGTGTAACGCTAATTTTACTTGAAATTTTAAGCTCTGCAGACACCTTGCAAATTTTCAACCAAAACAACCCTTTACCTTTGGAATATCCCCCATAAACCATATATTCCCTGAAAGTACACATGTTAAGCTTTCTAAGCGTACCCAGCTTGTTGTAGTGGGCTCATCTTTCTGGAATTAATCCCTTAAAGAATTCTTTGGTTGCGCAGGGTTTCCCTAAAAAAAGTATAAAAAAGCTGAAAAAAAACACCTTTCTCTAAAATATAAATATGCAAACAAGAAAAAACAAGCTAAGTCTGAAAGCGCAAGGTCCCCCGAACAGAACAATACCCAACATGCATAGCTACTTTTAACTTTTTAAATTGCCAGCCTACTTGACATTTTGTCACCCTCTGTTGACAGGTCATTTTTCCCCATTTTGCGCCATGTTTTGCACCATTTTTGCTGGAATTTTAAGGAAAATTATATATATATTTTTTGCAGCAAGTTTAGGCTTTAACATGAAATGTTTTGTTTGTAAATTTTATTCTGTTTTTTACAATATTATTAAGTAAAAAATAAATAAATAAATAAAATGTTTTTTAGAAAATTGCCTTCTTTATTTTTAATAAAAAATGTATTTTATTAAAGAAAACCATATTGCATGTAAAAGCCCCGTTTCTACCGATTAGAACGGTACCACATATTTATCGGTAGCCCCCCGTTCCTGCCCAGGAGACCACCCTAGCTGAAACAAGTACTTTATAACATTTACAAATAAAATACAACTACCATCCACACTACAAAGGGTTAAATCGAGAAATAACCAGCTCGGGACCAGCTATGCAGGGCTTGTAGGAACAGGGCGCGGGGGCCAGCTTTTGTGGTCCCTGGCCCTGCAGGCTACAAGCCCGCATAGCCCATGGCCACGGGCTCTTCTGCCCCCCCTGGGCTTTGGGGAGGCAGGTAATGGGGGTGCCATCCCCCAGCCTTGTGAACTGGTAACTCTGATCGGAGCCTCCTCGCCTCTCACCCGCCCTCTCAATGACCCCTTACCAGTTCACAAGGGGTAAAAAAAACACCGACATACACACAGAAAAAAATGATTTTTATTTTTTTTTTTTACTTTACTCACCTCCGATCCTGCGTCCCTCGCCGCTGTCCCACGCCGATGACAGCCGATGACAGATGCCGATAGTAATCGGCGCAGGGCGGGTGAGAGGAGATAAGGCTCTGATCGGAGCCTCCTCGCCTCTCACCCTCCCTCCTCCGATCACCACCGGCATCTGATAGATGCCGGAGCTGGATGAGGGTATAGGAGGAGCTGCGTTTTTCTGTCCGACTTTGATAAAAGCCATGAACACTGGGTACTCAGGAGGAGGACTCCCTGTGTAAAATCCTGTCTCTGCCATTCATGGTTGCTCATAGCCATTTTACAGCAGCGTTCTCTAATTCTTCAACACGCAATACAGATTGCACAGATTGTTTAGGTCTATTCTTTTATTAACCATGGTTTGAAACATATCAACAACTAAATAATAAAAATACATGTGCTTCATTCACTTTGTGGTGCCTAGAAGTAACATGCTATTCACTTTTGTTTATTTAACCTGTCTATGACTTTACTAACTCTCTAGGGGTTCTCTAGCTATAGCTGTTATCCACCTTTTTGAAAGTTGCAAGTACAGTATGTCTTTAAACTACAGTATTTGAGCATCATTTTAGGCCTGCTTTATCTGGGTACACATATCTTCCTGCTGTGGCTACTGCAGCAGTTCAAAGCCACTTTGTGTCACCTGAAAAAAGGAAATTATAATTTGTGCCTGCTGGGCAAAGCCAGTGTGTCTTCTGCACTGTCTGCGAGCATGTCTAGGACTTCAGGCACCAGTAGCGTTTCCAAGCGAGGATTCTGCATAGGGGTCATGAGCCATGTCCTCTGCCTGTATCCCTTATCAGCTAAATACAAACACATGGGCAAATGTTGGTTGCAACACAAATGCACTTCCCTATCTGCTTTTCTGCATTTCCTCTTCACCTTACTCTACCCTTAGTTCACCAGCTACACTGTCTGATCTGACAATGTGGCCACGCACTTACCCAGTAGCAATCCCACAGTAATTTTGTTGTTCTCAAATTGTCTGCACAGATTGCAGAATGGTGCAAAGCATACAAGTCATGGCAGGATCCCAGGAAGTCAGACCTCACAGCACGCAGTCGCATCTCAAGATTATACACCACCATCACATTAATTGAAGAAAGCTTTTGTGGTTGCAGTAGTGCAGCTCTCATGCTCAAAGGGGGCAGAAGGGAAAATGGGTCCCTTCAATGCAGCCAAGCACATTTGGGATTCCTGCCATTTGATAGAATGCCAGCCTGATGTTTTGGATCTCTTACTCATTGGATGGGAACCTGATGTAGTTAGGGATGAGGTCACACATGGCTAGGACCACGTCATAAAATATGCAGCACATGGTAAGCTGTCTAATGCCTCTTAATAGAGCAGCAGTGGCCTGAAATGTGCCCCTCGCAAGGATATTTAATGAGGCACAGAGGCACACTTTTCCAGGGACTTTATGGCTGCGGCCAGTGTTGGGCTCAATTTTGTGGCAGATTTAGTCATACAGTTCCAAAAGGGCACCACGATTCAGCCTGAAGCGGCTGCGGATTTCCTCATCACTCAGATCTGCCACAGCCAACCAGATGTTAAACAGCCTGCAATCACAACATCCTCCTCCTCCATCCTCCTTTTCCTCCACAGCAACAGCCACACAACTCATCCACACACCAAACATCAGTCCAAAATTGGGCTTTGCACAATGCAAACCTCAAATAAATCACCAAACACAAAAACTCAGATACACACAAGTGCAAAACAAATGCAGCTCACCACTAAACCAGAAACATTGTTGAAAAGACCAAAAGCCTGAGGCAAGCACATTTCTTAGGTTAGGCTGGCCACTAAGGTTAGATGCTCCACAGCCCAGATAAGGTGTCCAAGACAATCCTGTCTTGCAGTGTGCTACACAATATCTGCTTACCACAGCAGATGGAAGAGCACAAAAAAAACGCTACTGCACAAAGCACAGACTTTCCCACAGACAATGCAAAACAAACACAGACTGGCTTTTCCTGGAATACAACACAAGTGGGCACTCTACTCACACACATACACACACAATTCTGGCACAGTATGTATGAAAATGTTGTTAGCTCAGTAAACCCAGCTGTTTGCCATATTCCCAGCATGTTATTTGGACACACATTGTTGCTGATGTTTCCTATATGGTGCCGCCTCAATATAATATATACAATCACACTGTAATTGTTTTGGTTATTTGAGTGGGTTATGTAATGCTTGGCTGGTAATTGCAATGTTAACTTACTTCTCTAGGTACTTGTTGTTTCTACAATTCTTAAGTTTGTGTATCTCATACAGTTTGGATTGCACACCATTATCTGATGAAGAGCAGCTGTCCACACCACCACATATAACCCTCAGGGGAGGCAACACAGGTATGTGAAACGTGAAAGTATAATGATAATACAAGTATTCATACACTTACAATGTGTACAGGTTGCTTAACATTTTTTGGAGGTAAATAAATCAAAATGGATGTGTGTTGATTTCCAGGAGGATCCATTTTTTCCAGTCCACATACAAATCACATCCGTGAGGGACACATCTGATGATTCAGTTGTCCCAGCAACCCAGCAGCCTGGATCTGCCTTGGTACGTACATACATGCATGTGGAGGGGAGGCGTTCACATAAGGTTAAATAATATTTATCATATTTGTGTAACTGTCCTTTTTTTTAGCCTCTGTTGGTGGTAGCTGCAGGGCAAGAAAGGTGGCCTTGTAGTGTCCAACTATATGAGCTGGGTACACAAATGCTGGATGCATACAATAGGCACCAAAGTCATGGCCACCTGGCCCAAAGAGTGGAAGACATTGAACGTCAGCTCCATCAAATTCAAGTTTAAATAAATTCTTTGGCCCCACAGACAGCACTGGTACAGGAGCAATGGGTGGAGCTACAGCAGCAGGCAGCACATGCACAGAAACAACATGTGGCTATAATAGCAGCAATCCAAGAGAGTCAGAGAAATGGCTGAATTGTTGTAGGTACTCAACCAGCAGGTACAGCAGCAAAACATATTTTTTCAGGCACTGTTCGGGGTCAGGCCTGCCCGCAACCCCCCAGAGTACAATGGCCAAACAAACAAGACATGATGGTCCTACTACATATGGGCATGATGGGGCATGGTGATGTTGTAAGTTGAACAATTTCACCTTTGTGAGCATAGTTTTTCCAATATTTTTTTCCATGAGCAATACAGTTTAATGTGTTAATGGGAAATGGGAAAGTGAAAACATTGTTTTTTGTTTGACCAAACACTCACACAAGACCATATGCAAGCTGTCCAATAACAAAGATCCACATTTAAACTACAGTTAACTCACAAATCTGAACGAAGTGTCCCTATCAACAAATAATGTATTGAGCCAACATTAGGTTAACATGGCCAAGTGACACACAAGAAACAGATTCTAAACAAAACACAACACACAAAATCCTTCTAAGAGACAAATACCCATCCACACAATCACACACACTATTGCACTGTAGACTCGGATGGCCAAAGTTGGCAAACATATACTCGTCAGCGTTGGGCGCCTTAATAAGCATCATTCAAATTCCTCCATGCAGATATTTTAGGTCAGCATTAGGCTCGGCTAGCCATTTCTCATGTGCCACTCTCAGGGCTACACATTAAACAAGAATGTCCAGCGGACGACACAATGTCATTCAAATTCCTCCATGTAGATATTTTAGGTCAGCATTAGGCTCGGCTAGCCACTACACATGTGCCACTCTCAGGGCTACACATTAAACAAGAATGTCCAGCAGACGACACACGGCTATTGCCGCCCCTTCCGCCGCATACGCAGCATAGAAAGCTGCATCTATCTGGGGAACATGACTTATAGTGGCTCCATATGTTTACGTGACCCAGTACACAGGCTGACGTTCCAGAAAGACACTCAGAGCCGGTCACAGCGTGTGGTGAGAGGGGGGGTATGCGAGGCAGGGCAGGGCCACCATCATCCGACCCGCATTTCACTCCGCCCTCCGGAGCTTCATCAGGGTTTTGTTACAAACAACAACATCATTGGTAAGGGCACAAATAAATATCTTTGTTGTTTTCATTAAAATAATTGAGAGGATCAGCAAGGCAGCTACAGTTACAACATGGGATATATGATACTTAGCATCAGAGTTCTGGGAGCTCTGGCTTTGGCCCATTCTGCTGAACCCAACTACATGCTGGTGGGGACAAAGTGGGTTTGGGGGGAAATGGATGTACCAGTGGGAATAGGAGGAGCTATGAGAATCCAAGACAAAAAGAATAACAATAACATAACAATATTATCTGTGAAGTATGTTTTCTGGCAATATATAGACATTGAAGATTTGTTTGTGTGTGTATGTGCATGACAATGTTACCTGACATTGGCTCCAAAGAGAAATAACAAGAAGGGGTGTGGTTGAGATCAACGGCCTATGATGCCCTGAAACAATAAGAATTAAGCAAAAAACAAAAAATTACACACACACTTGTCACTTCCAAACACGTTCAACACAATAATATACACAAAGCCCACATTTCCTCCCTTTGCAGCCCTCCTTGGTTTGAAGGGACGAGGTGCTGGCCTCAAACCAAGGAGAGCTGCAAGGGGAGGAAGTGTGGGCTTCGCCCCCTCCCCAGTTTGGTCCGCCAGAGCCCAACTCCAAGGGTCCAGACTTCTCCACTACCCCTACTGCAACTGCAACCTCATGGAGTAGTGAGGAGTCCACCACCTCCTCCACCTTGGGACTCCCCACCTGAGACTGGCCCTCCCAGTAGCCAGACATTTCTTCATTGGAGGAGCTGATGACCCACACAGCCCCCACCTCATCGGCCAACTCCGCTGGGACATCCTAATCCTCATCCCCTTCCTCCCCTGGATCCACCACCTTGCAATGGTGAGAAGGACTATCCCCCGAAGCTGTATTGGGATAGGGGTTGGGGGGCGCGGGAGAAAACCTCCTTGCCATGCTTGTGAAGAGGGGCTGCTTATATGTGAAGACACAGGACAAGAAGAGGCATTAAGGCCCTTATTCATCAAGCGATAGCGCCAGGTAGTGTCTGACGAGCGCCAGGTAGCGGCAGCTAACGGCGACTACCGACTCAAGTACGCCCAGCGGCGGTCACAATGACGCATTTATCAAGCAAAATGAGGCTAGCGCCGGCGAGAGCGACGGCTAGCGCGGCATTCATCATGAAGCCGCCTGGACCGAACAGCGCCGCTGCAAATTCCCTCACAGCGCCAGGTATGAGCTGTCGCTCCCTGGCGATGTCCAATGCATTTCAATGGAGCAATCTATAATTATTCATAATTAATTGGTATTAATTTTTTTTTTTATTTTTTTAATGTCAAAAAATCGGAGAACACTTCTGCAATGTTAGGATTTATTTTTAAGTCAAAAAAAAAATTAAAAAAAATATGTGCAGAATTGATCTAACAGGTCTGAGATTAATGTATTCATATTACAAAATGATTCTAAAAACATGTATAATGTTACATTCAAAAAATATGGTTGTTTAGGGGTTAAAAACTAGTTAATACACATCGCCGCCAGCGCTCTGGGGTTTAAACAAGGAATGGACAGCGACAGTACATTCGGAGCGTGATTTGTTGATGAATATGAAGCTAGCCGTTCGCTCTGGCCATTCGTTGTCAGGCGCTCACATACAACGCTGGACCTGTGAAACAGCGACCCCCCAGCCCGTATTCAACATTACCGCACACCGACTGAGTCGCTGTCATCAAGCTAATGCCGGCCAAGCACAGCGAATACTGGCTGGCGCTGAAAAAATCACGCTACAGTCGCTCATCTGTCGCTACCTGGCGCTATTAATGAATCGGCCTCTTAGTACAAGTCCTTGATTGTGCTCCTACGACAACCAATGCTGTCTGACATTCTTCACTTACTGGAGGCATAGGCATCATAAAGTTGTAGACCAATGCTGGTTCTTGGCGCTTGAAGTTCAACTTCCTTTAGTGGACAGACTTGGGCTGAAGCTTCATGTTAAAGCGCCAGGACACGGTGGCCCTAATCTCCACCACAATGATCCCTTTCTGGGCCGAGGGTTGGACATAGCCATATTCCCGCTGGCACTACATGTCCTACATGAAAAAAAAAAGACAAAAAAAAAGAAAAAACAATATTAAAGAATATAACATTAACCACTAATAAGTTACTATTTCAATAACAACACATTTCTGCATGCTAACTGATGAGAGTGGCAAAAGACGCAAATAAAAAAAGGAATAATAGATGTTAAAATGCTACGCAAAATGCTAAGATCTCTGTATTTATCAACAAAACGCTATTAATAAAAAAACTAGAAATTCACTACAAGAGAACTGAGTCAGGAATAAAATTGAAGGGACAAAATGCCCCCCCCCCCCCCAAAAAAAAGAGCAAGATTACATGCAAAAACAACTATGACAAAAAGACATAAGGGAGGAAAAGAAAATACAGAAAAAGGCAAGAGAAAGACACGGCCACATAAAAATAACAGGTGCAGCAAACAATCAAAATACACTTAGCTTCATAATCTGGCCATTGGCCTGAGGGTCCAAATGCTGGTGGAACTTCTTGCTGGAGGGCAAATCAGCCTGGGACCCACTGGAAGTGCTTCTGGGGCTGCGGGTTTGCCAGCATCTTGGGGGGGGTCAACTTTTCACCGCAGGGGTAAACCGGAAGTGCGCAAAGTGAAACCGAAAGCAGAACAGTCATGGCAGAGCATCTATGACAGTGTGCTTACAAATGAAAGCCCCGTGATTTGGCTGTATTTTGTAGAACGGTAGGTTGCGCTAGATGTGAAGACTAGAAAGCAATCAGAACATTTAACATAGAAAGAATGCTGCATGCGACGAGACGTTGCGCCATTTCTGAACACCTAAAAGCTGGCGCTCAAGCCTTTATTTATGACCAAAAAACACAGGGCTGGCGTGGGTGCTGTAGAACTAGGCGATTCAGGATTAAAAATATAATACAATATAAAAGAGCCAGAGGATACTCGAAGCCAGCGAAAATACATGGGCTTACATTGGGGACATGCAAAGCCACTGTCACTTGAAGGGTAGGCACAAATATGCTAGTTTATAAAAAAAATAGGTTAATGTGTGTAAAATACATCCCAAGCAGGCCAAGGATCCCTTGACAGTTGATTGACGTCAACAAAATATAAAAACGTTATCCAGAAGTTGTACTGATAACATAAATCTAAAAACCAATGGCAGTGTATGGGAGAACACCACTGAGCATCCAATAGGCACTAATAATACATGGAACACTACCTGCCGCTATTAGAGGCACTAGACATTTTGGCTGTATTTATATATATATATATATATATATATATATATATATATAAATATATATATATATATATATATATATATATATATATATATAGGCATGGCTATATATATATATATATATATATATATATATATATATATATATATTTGTTTAAAAGCTAGCATTACCCTTGTTAATCATTAGAACCCAGAAGTGAGACTTGGTTTAATCTGGATTAAGTTTAATAAGATGAAAATTGGTAATATCCAACAAGCGGCATTGTTCTCTGCCCTCCTTCAACAATTGCGCACAAATGCAAATTCATGTGGCGGCAGCAGAAGGGTTGTAAATGGCAATGTGCAATTTAGGAAACAGATATTGCTTCCATGCATGAAAGCGCACTGAATAGTAATCACTTTGACTCGATATTATGCTTTTCATTTTTTTATTTTATTTTTAAAAACAAGGTATAAACATAAAAGCTAATAAATATTAATGACACACACTCAAAGGAATAGCAAAGAGCAGGATGCTGTCAACTGTATCCCTCTCAATAGAGGCAATAGAAAATAAAAACAGGGAGAGTGTTCCCAAGGTTGGCGGTGACAGCAGAGCTTGAACGCTCGCATTGCCTTGGGGCAGCCATGGAAGTAGGCGGCCATGCTCTGAAGTCTGCTATCCACATTTGCTCAGAGGGCATGTGTAAGAGCCAGCAAGCTTTCCCGAAAGCAGTGAGGAATGAATTTTGAGTCTCAATCATTAAAATCGGCAACAATAACATTTGGAGGACATTTGAAGTTGTCAGCAGGTGACCAGTACAATGGGAGGAAATGTCATTATTCTCATTCCTGCAAGATAAAGGAACTTGCATTTTATCCCGCATAAAGATTTTTTCTTAATTCCGCAGTCTGTTCAGGGTGCTGTGTCCTAAAGGGAGACTATAACCTATAGTGTTGCTGTTCAGATTCGGGTTATGGAACCTCTAAAGCCTAGTTGTAAGATCATGGCCTACTTGTCTTACCTCCGGATACATGTTTTCTACTAATCTGATCTCTCAGAAGAATGTTGTTGATGATTCTTTATAATGTTTTGAGAAATGCCTTCAATGTTCCTCTGTCCCTGTATAACTTAATTAATGAACTAATGAGTTAATGAACTATACCAATGACAAATGTATTCAGACATGGTGTGTGAACTCCCCTCAGTATCTAACCACACATTTTAGCAAAGAACCCCCCACCCCATCTATTCACTCCCCTTTCTCCCCCTCTATTTTCTTATACACGTTATCATGTTTTCTTCTCCATGCTATGTTCACACACATTAAAACATTTATTTTTTTAATAAATCCCCCTCATAGGGGTTGTTATTTTTCTTTTAATTTATTTGAATTGAACTTTTTTAGTAACTCTTTAATCTATTTTCTTGTATGCAGTAAATAAGCTTCTGACTGTGACTTAAGTTGTCTGTAATCTTTTAATTCTGTGTATGAACAGTATTATGCTAATGGAATGATGTTTAGAATATACACAATAAAAGATTGATAAAGAAAACATTTATTTTTGTGTAAAAAATGACCTTACATGCAGATGTCCTGTTTAATGGTAGCTGTAAAGATAGAGTTATATCACATATGTTCGTACTGAGACTCCTAAATAGCCATGGTTCTGCACTCCATTTCATGTTATGACTGTCAATTCACTAAATAAAGAATGAAAAAACAAAGGGTTAAAGGGTGGAAACAAGGAAACTGTTATTAATGTTTATTTATATTGTACCACCTTCTAATGTAGCACTGTACAACCTTGTACTTACAGACAAGGTAAAACATACAAACTACATGCTAGTTGATAGCAAATGTTATGAAAACAAAAGACAATAGGAGCTTACAGTAAATATATCTATATGTAATATATATATTATATATATATAGCAGTTTTGAGGAGCTACATTTTTGAATTTGCTCTGAAAATTAGCATTCAATAAATAGTAATAAGACTTGCCAGGGGCAAACATTTGCAAAGGAGGGTAATACAGTCTATTCCTTGCTGTTGCAACTCCTGCCAGCCTTATAAATATATGTGTATATCTGACATAACTGCTGATCAACCTTGTGAATGCTGTTCTTAAGAGTAGTAATCCTCTCACTGTCTATAAGTTGTGTAATATTTTCTATTCATGCACATTTTTTTTTAAATGAAATTATAAAAGCTAATAAATGGAATAGGAGTTTTTAGAAAAATCATCATAAAATAAACATCAGCCCTTATACCCAGTAATGTGAGGACCTGTCACACTCACGGGCAGGCTGATTCATCACTAACGCCATGTAGCGACAGATGAGCATCTGTATAGCGGCACTTAGAGCAACTGCTAGTAGACGCTGTAAGCTGGTATAGAGCGCTGAAACAGAGCGCCTCAGTCACTGTAGTAACCTGGCCGGCATTGGTGAATGTGATGTATGTCGGGCGCTCTAACACCAGTACAGTGCTGCAGCAAGCGAGAGGTAGCGCCAGCTCAGTGCGACCGACTCTCAGCGCTCCACACCATACTTATCAAACAACTACACACACACAGCGTTGGTGCTCTAAATCTGGTCGCTATAGCATAGAGCGCCAGATGCTGTGTGATTAAAGTCTGTTTTTGAACCCATATACACCTGTAACAAAACGAAAACACATGGAATCTAGACCTAGAAAAAAGTCATTTTTGAAAACTTTTTTGAGTTATGTCTTTGATTCTATGTCTATGATTTTTTTGTTTTTTTATGCAGAATTGTCATTACAGGTCTGGCACTAAAATGTTAATGTCACAGTGTTAAATCAATGTCATTCCATATGTTTTCGTTTTGTTACTGGTGGATATGTGCTGAAAAGCCCCGGGCTCTTCACTCTTCAGGAGAGGGCTCGACCTGCCCTCTCCCCCTGCTTCCCGATGGGCAATGCCATCTTGCTGAATAGGGGGGGGGCAGATGACATCACCCAGCAGGCATCGTTCTGGTTCCCAGCAGTTCTGCTCTTTTTTTTGTGTGCTGTTTTTTTTTCACAGTTAACCCTTTGTGAACTGTTAAGCGGTCCATGTTCACAAGGCTCTGGGTCTGGAAAGTCACCTGCGACTAGCGGGTGACTTGCCATTAACTCTGAACCTCCTATTACATGCCTCCCCAAAGCCCGGGGGGGGGCAGAAGAGCCTGTGGCCATAGGCTATGCCGGCTTGTAGCCTGCAGCGCCCTGTTCTACTAGCTGGTCTCGGGCGGGTTAGAGAGGACCTCACACCATTTTTGGGGGGATTTTTAAGGGTTTTTTAACCATTAAAATAAAAAAAAATAAAAAACGGGGTCCCCCTCCCTGGGAGGGAGGATCCTGTGTAATTTTTTTTTAAATAACCCCATGTTACCTGTCACCCAGCAGTTATAAAAGGCTTCCAACAGCAGCAGGAGAGCAGAAGCCAAAGTGATCAGCATGGGACACAGTGATCCGGGATGTATGGGAGGTAAATATTAAAAAAAAAAAAAAAATATTTATTTTCTGTGTCTGTTTTTTTTTTTTTTTTTTTTTTTTTTACATTTAACCCTTTGTGAATTGGTAAGAGCTCTATGAGACCCCTATACCAGTTCACAAGGCTCAAGGTCTGGCAAGTCACCTGTGTCTAGCGGGTGACTTGCCATTAACCCTGAGCCCCCCCATTAACTGCCTTCCAAAAGGTCAGGGGGGGCAGAAGAGCCCAGGCATATTAGGCTTTGGGGCTTGTAGCATGCAGGACCAGGGGCCACCAATGCTGGCCCCTGCACCCTGTTCTACAAGTCCTAGAGCTGGTCCCCATGCTGGTTGTGCTAGGTAGGGGGGACCTCACGCCATTTTTGGGGGGATTTTTAGGGGTTTTTAACCCTTAAAATTCCCCCCAAAAAAGGGAGACCACATGCCAATTTTTTTAAATTAACCATTTATAGTGTGGATAGTAGTTGTATTTTATTTGTAAATGTTATAAAGTGCTCTTTTCAGTTTAGGGGATCTCCTGGACAGAAACGGCGGGCTACTAATACATATGTGGTACCATTGTAATTGGGAGAAATGCAATATGGTTTTCTTTAATAAAATACATTTTTTATTTAAAATAAATGAGAAAATTAAAAAAAAAATAGTTATTTATTTTTTTTTAGTGTTTTTACTTAATATATTTAAAAAAATTACAAACAAGACATTTCATGTTCAAGCCTTAACTTATATATATATTTTTTTTTCCTGGAAATTCCTGCAAAAATCATGGTTAAACATAGCGCAAAATGGTAAAAAATTTCCTGTTAATAGAGGGTGACAACATTTTAAGTAGGTTGGCAATTAAAAGGGTTAAAAGTAGCTATGCATGTTGGGTATTGTTCTGTTCGAGGGACCTTGTGCTTTCAGATTTTTCTTGTTTGTGTATTGACATATTAGGAAAAGGTGTTTCTTAATCTGCTTTTTTATAAATTTTTTAGGGAAACCCTGTGCAACCTAAGAATTCTTCGAGGGAATACTTCCAGAAAGATGAGCCCACTACAACAAGCTGGGTACGCCTAGAAAGCTTAATGTGTGTACTAGTGTGTACTAGTTTGTGGGGGGTATTCGAAATTACGAAAGGGATGTTTTGGTTAGAAAAAGTGCAAGGTGCATACTTTGTCTACAAAGCTAAAATTTTCAAGTAAAATTACCATTACGCACATGCTTTACTTTGGGGTGTTTGGCAACTCTTCCCTTGACAGTATCTATGCATGTTGGGGATTGTTCTGTTCAGGGGATGTTGCTTTTTCTCTTTTTTTTTTAGGAAAATGTGGCTTTGATTCTGCTTTTTCATTCTTTCTTTAGGGAAACCCTGTGCAACCAAAAAATTAAATGAAAACGGTGCCCTTGTTAACAAGCCTGGTACGCCTAGAAAGCTTGAGGTGTGTACTTCCATAAAAGATATAGTTTAAGGGGGGTATTTCAAATGTAAAGGGTTGTTTTTCTGGAAAAACTGCAATGTGCACATAGCGCATAGCATAGTTGTATTTCATCTGAAAATCTCCTAAAGCTCTGTAACCCCTGTAACCAGGAGAAATGGGGGTTGCACACACAATAAGATTTTATTGACAAACGTACATTTTTTATTACAGAAAAACACTACAAATTGTAAAAAATTGTTTTTTTCATTTCTTTGCACATATTTTACCCAAAAATAATAAGAATACACCAAAAACATGACAAACAAGACATTTCATGTTAAAACCCAGACTCTGCTGAAAAAACAAATATTTCATTTTTTCTGGAAAATCCCTTCCAAAATCACAGTTGAACATGTGGAGCACAAAATAGTGCAAAATGGTCTGGCAACAAAGGGTGACACAATCTCCATGTAGGCTGGCAGTGAAAGTGTTAAGCTATATATCACAACATTTTGTTTTTGAGGACATTTTCCCAGTCAATATGGTTTAGTGCATCTTTAAGCTGGTCAGACTTTGCCTTTCTGAACATCTGCGTTTTTATGGTTCCTTGCGACTGGAGAGGAAATTAACAATATTATGATCACTGTTTCCAAGCTGGCCCCTGACCTGTACCTTTGTTACTTTGTCTGGTACATTGGTTAGTATTAGGTCCAATATGGCCTTCCACCTTGCTGGAGCTTGTACTTGTTGGGAAAGTTAGCCATCTTTTGTTTTCCTCCATATATTTCAACCCATACAGACTCCACTTACTCATGTCCCTCACATATCCTCCCAGATGGAAGCCTAGGCAAACCCCAGCCCAACCTCTTCATTGCAGCGAATAGAGTGGGCGAGCAGATGGGCGAACTTCCACCTTACAAAAAAGTAAATTAAAATTGAAGTGAAAGGTTTGTTTTTGTTTGTTTTTTATAAATTTACATTGCTGTTCAGATTAAGGTTAAAGACGGTCAACACCAAAGAAAATGACTTTATTGGGTTTTGTCTCTCTAGCTGAGTGTATCCCCCTCGTTCCCACGGTGTTTGCGCAGGTTGCTCGTGTGTGGGTTCCTAATTTTATCGCTGATGCCCGGCATCCCCCTTTAAGATTCTCTGTACATATCAAATGTCACCCTTACAAGGCTAGCAGGAAAAGGAAGTCCATATATGGGCATGAGGTTCTGACACACAGAAAAGGCAGTTTGAGGATGAAAGCCCCCCATGCGGCACTCCTAACACCTTGGTCAGACACAGAGGAGCCATGATCCTCCTCTGCTGGGGTTGTGTAATAGCATATATATGTGGCTTCAAAAGAATGATACAGGACCTGTGTCTGGGAGGAGGGGGGTAGAGGGGCAGAAACCGCGCTTAAAGGTTGGCTAAGGAGACTAGAACAGGGTCATTCTCTGGAGGGGGGTCACACGTCATGCGAGCTGGAGGTGCCCATCAACAAGCTTGCCACTTACCTCTATGTGGGAACTCATCATCATCACTACTCTGCAACTGCATCTTAGGTAACTGACTGTTTTATCTCTGTGTAACCGTGTATTTATTCATATTCCATCATAGCCAAATGTTTGTTATCACTACCTAGTGTGCTTATTGCATTAAAACTAGAGATGAGCGAACCGGTTCGGACGAACCGGAATTCGCTCCGAATTTCAGGAAATATTCGATTCGGCACGAACCCGAATATTTTGTGGTTCGTGCCGATCGAATTTTTCCTGAAATTAAAAAAAAAAAAAAAAAAAAGCCGGCATGGTGGGAGCGGGCCGGCCGGTTCCGCTGACAGCGGACCTCCGGCCTCCACGCTCCGGACCTGCAGGTAAGCGTTTGCCTTTTTTTTAAATGCCGGCATGGTGGGAGCGGGCCGGCCGGTTCCGCTGACAGCGGAGCGGGCCGACCCGCTGTCACCATGCCGGCAAAAATGCTTTTTTTTTTTTTAAATGCCGGCATGGTGGGAGCGGGCCGGCCGGCTTTACCGGCCCGCCGGCCGGTTCCGCTGTCAGCGCGGAACCGGCCGGCCCGCTCCCACCATGCCGGCAAAATCGGCCAAATCGAATCGGCCAAATCGAACTTTTCAAAAGTTCGCTCATCTCTAATTAAAACCTATATTTAACTTGAGCAATATTTTTGCCTTAGCCAAGAATCTGTGTGTCTGCAGGCTTTGGGCCTAGTAGTCGCGTTAGGCGGGCTCGGACGGGCGTTTGGGAAAGCGGTTTGTGTGTCCGGAGGTCCCTGATTGATAGTTGGATCACGTGACCCGTGGTTCCCTGGCAGGAGGTTACAAAGAAAATAAACCCTTACCTCGCCCACAGTCCAGCGGCATTCATTTACTGCGCTCTGGGTCCTGTGCATCACCATCTTGGGGGAAAGCACAAAGCGGCTTCCCCTGGCTCCATGCACGTGCACATCGTGGGGGATGCTGCTCTGTGTCTTTCTGTGCGGTGACCACATGGACCGGGGAGAATGGCACTGGACTGTGTGTGAGGGAGTGTCCTTGTAACCCCCCATCCTGCCTCAGTGGCAGGTGAGCGTGGCAGAGTGGGGGGTTTACCCCATGACTGGACCTCCACCTTAAATGAGGCATAAAGTGATGCTGTGCTAAGCTAAATGGCTTTAATTGTGCAGACGCTTCATAAATCAGGCTCTAAGCCTTTCTGAAATCGGATAAAAGAATTGAAAGAAACCCCCAAATTCGAAACATCCATAGAAAAAAACTAATTTCTATCTGACCTGGGTTTTCCAGGAGATGAGAAGAGCGTGTTCTCACACAATACGAAGAGCTCATCATTTCTTAGAAGTCAGCTCTTGAAACAACTTGCATGAGCGGGTCAAGTGGAATAATATTGGGTCACTAAAGAAAGAGTGCAAGATTAATAGTTATTTAAATTCTAATGAAAGCAGACAAATGTTCCTGGAATTACCACAATAACTCTACAATTCACTGATTCACTATGCAGAGTAGAAATATTCAGAGGACAATTAAATCAGCAGAAAATGGAAATCCATGACGAGTCTGAGGAAAACACTGGTTAGAATGCTGTGCCATCATGTAGCTGTAAGTGATGGGGCATGATTAATTGAGCTTGGGCCAATGACATTCACTACTGAAGACAATGGCAATCTGTATAGTCGAGGATCATCCATCATATTTCAAATATCATCCAAAAGGAAAAAGATAAAGGGAGGAGGAAACCATGCAGAACTCCATAATAGTATGACTATAGACATATAGGTTACCTGATATAAAGACAGCACTTGCAAGTCGTATACCACTCATCTCAAAACATATAGAGTTAAAAGCTGACCTAGATCCTATTCTTAAATGTATGGTTCTTTGTTTCCCTAGCCCATACATTTAACTCCCTAGCCCATACATTGTATTCCCTAGTCCATACATTTTACCCCCTAGCCAATACATTTTACCCCCTAGCCCACACATTTTACCCCCTAGCACATACATTCTACCCCCTAGCCCAGCGATACTCAACTGGCGGACCTCTGCACCAGATTTCTGGACCCCTGCCCTCACAGCCCTGCACACAAACTTTGTTTCCCGGTCTCTTTGCCCAATCCAATCCTTTCCCCCCCCACCGCAGCTCAGCCCCATCCATCCCATCTCCATCCATTTATGTCCCCCCAGCTCTGCCCCATCTATCCCTGTCCCCTCAGATCTGCCCCATCCAGTCCAGTCTCTCTGCCCCATCCAGCCCAGTCTCTCTGCCCCATCCATTCCTGTCCTCCCTGTTTTACCCATCCAATCTGTGGCCTCCCAGCTTTGCTTGTAGGTTCTGTGGGGCCCAATAGGATTTTTGGATTGGGGTGGGTGGGCAAGCAGCCTTTTTTCAATTTTGCCAGGGGGATCTATAGCCCCTCCCCCTAAACATTCCACCACCCGCGACATCCCTCCACCCGGACCTTCACCTCTAACCAGATGCATTTAAATGGACCTTTTCAAGAAGTGGCTGAGTACCCCTGCCCAAGTCCATACATTGTTTTCCCTAGCTCATACATTTTACTGACATATCCATACCTATATTGGAGCTTAAAATGCTCACCACATGCTCTCAAGCCATTCTTCTCGCCCAAGCAGGCTCCCCATCTTGCTCAGGTGATGGTAGAAGCTACTTTCTTGGCCTTGATCAAAGAATTAGTGAGACAATTTTTTTTCTGACCAGCCAGGACAGGTGGAGTCATCTATCTATTAAACTTCAGGCTGCTGTCAAGTGGTTCCTTAATCTTAAAGTGGACAAAAACCCAAGATTTGTTCCGCCCCCCTGGAGCAACCTTAGTTTGGGATACCTTGCTGTGTGAAACCCCCCCCCCCTCAGTAAAATCTCCTCTCCCCGTCCAATGGTACATGCACGGTCTCGACTCCAATTAGCTTCTTTAGCTGTGCATACTAATGTGCAGCTGGAGAATCTGAATGAAATACCTAGTGCACACATCGGTGGCACGCCGCATCACAGGCATCCGTCGGCTGTGCGCAGCCACACACAGCAATTCAGTTGCGGCGGGCATGGCGAAAGAGGATGAGAGTGATGCCACTGCTGGATGTACATGCACTACTGGCTTGTTGGACAGGTAAGAACTCTGGGAAAAAAGCGGGGCTTCACACAGCAGGGCATCCAATTTTGGAATGCCCCAGGGAGAACGAATCACCCAGCCCTAGAGTCTCATAGACTCCAGGGCTGTTTTTTTTTCCTCCAGTCAAAAAAGTTTAGTAAGTTGCTCTCCTAAATCCCACTTCTCACAATCAGCGATGTAGAACAACTGAGAGGCCTTAACTCCATGGAGGTGTTGTGAAATAGCAGGCAGATTCTGTGCTACAGCATGGGAACAGCCATCTTACAGCCCTGTTTCTGAAAGACCAAGACCTACAGTTAATATTACCCGTAATCTTATGGAAAGTGCTTAAAACATTGTATCAACATTGTCAACATTGTAAACAACTGCTCTGCAACAGCTGAAGGCATTGGCTTACATTGATACATAGTTACATTCATCCCCTCCAGCAGTTGTTGATACAGTGTGTGAGTGTGTGTAACATGACAGACATGCTGATACCTTTTCTGAGGTAAATCTCTCAGTTTGGTGTGGGCTACTTATAGCACTATCACAAGCTGCTGACAGCCTGCCCTGTGTGAAACACAGAAACATAGAAGGTTGACGGCAGAAGGAGACCATATGGGCCATCTAGTCTGCCCTTATGTGTATACTGAGTGTGCCTTTTATTTTAGGATAGATGTGTGCTTATCCCAGGCATGTTTAAATTCAGTGACTGACGATTTTTCAACTACCTCTGCTGGAAGTTTGTTCCAAGCATCCAAGAAACAATATTAAACTGGCACACTGCAGCCATGCTGATCTTAACATCAATGCAGCCAACTAGAGAACAATTGTAATTCCTTCTAACATTCTGTGTGGAAACAGATACAATCCCTCTCTGGTAGGTTGGAATAAAACTAAGGAAGCTCCGAGCTCAACTGCAGTTTGTCTATGTGCTGACAAAGGCTCTCCTCTATCCCCTCACTCATGCTTATAGGTAAGCAGGGCTCACAGGTGTGATCCAAGATGGCTGCTCCCATGTAATTCTGGGAGTACAGCTATTCCACAACATCTGCATGTTGTTAAGCTCCCTCAAACAGCATTTGCCACTGCTCATCAAAGGGGAGCTTTAGGGGAGCAAATCAGGACATAGTCACAGCAGACAGCTCTTATTGGACAAGAGTCCATGCATGTGCAGTTGGAAGGGGGAAGGTAAGTGACTACTGGCTTTCTTGGGGGTTTCACACAGCAGGCATCCCAATACGGGGGAACGGAACTAAATCCAGGTTTTGTTCCACTTTAAGTTTTGGATCCGGAGCACATTCTAAGCTGTACCTTTTCCTGTATAAGGATTTCACTATGCTGCAAATAAGCAAAATTTGAAGCGGGACTTTATTAGAAGATACCCATATTTGGTAACTCCGCAATAGAAATCAAAATGATTGTTCTTTAATTTTTCATTCTGGTAGAGGTTGTCTGAAAAGAAAGCTGGAGTGTTTCATTGTTCAGGAATTAATTAGAGAAGAGCTGAATCTGATTTTCTTCTCATATTGAATAAAAGGCCCCCGGAACACTTCCTATTCAACAAAACAGCAAATTAAGTACCTCTGGGAGAAGCTTTCACTTGGCAGACATATTTAGTTGCTGCAAAGTGTTTTAATTGATTAATTTGTTAAATCTCAAATTAGATGTAGAGTACTTTTGATTAGTTTTACTTTCACTTCACTTTTTATTTACTATAGTGGCAATTATGACTTAGTAAGATCAGGACTGTATTTGATATTTATGCCGATTTAGGAAGCTCACGCCTCCTATTGCTGGGTCAGGTAATGGACCCCAGGCCTAAGCACCCCAGAGTAGGAGGAATGCCCTTAACTCCCTAAAAATAATATGCAGAGACCACATGGACCTCTGAAACTCCCTAAAATTAATATGTAGCGTTCACATTTTCTTTAGCTACAGGATGCTTCTCCAGATATGGCCCCCATGAAAGCAACATACTTAAATGACATAACAAACTTACAGTTCTCTAACTAATGTACAATGAGCTAAAACAGATACTCGCAGAAGTAAATTCTAAAGCAGGGCTCTGCAGGCTTTCCTAGCAGGAAAGCTATATTCAACACTGAAGGATGACTGGGAGCCACATTTAACATGATTGCAGAAGGGTGATAGATTGTAGAAGCCCTATCACTGTAAAATAAAACAGCACTAGATCCTGGGTAATAATGCAGTAAAGGGCCTCAAATCAAACATGATTGTTCAGTGTGCATGCAGATCGCCTTCATAACCATAACATTTACTATGTAGAGTGTATGTGGATCCTAATAAAATACTTTCCCCATAAAAGCCCCAAAGAAGTTGAATGGCACAATTGTTAAACACAGACATTGAAGCTGCCTAGACAGGTAAGCCAGCATGCTTTTCTGTCTGGCCAAATTATATAGCAGCCACAAGCATGAATGTTTACAATGTATCACAGCAGGCAGCTAGCTGCCTTATACAGAGTAACACTATGAATCATTCTGCTTGCGGCAGGCAGCGTTTGGTGAACGCTGGGCGCTGTACGCAAAACCACATTTGTGAAAGCAAAATCTTGTGAGCGACTCTAACAGCGCCATGTAGCGTCCGATGTATTATTACAGGTGGCTCAGCGTATAGCGTCGGAGCTCTAGCTTCCAGAGCGCCAGGTATTACCTTTCGCTCAGTGTCGCTCTCCCATACATTTCAATGGCCGTTCATTTGCTTCAGTTTAAACAGCGTGTTTTATTTATTTATTTTTTTGCTGAAATCATTGTGTGACCTCTCCTGGCTGCAAACAAACACTTTTAGAAACTTTTTTGACTTTTTATATTTTTATGCAGAATTGTCATTACAGGTCTGGCACTAAAGTGTTAATGTCCCAATGTTGAAACAATGTCATTCCATGTGTTTTCGCTTTGTTACTGGTGGATAAGTGTTTAAAAACAGACTATAATCACACAGCGTCTGGCGCTCTATGCTATAGCGACCAGATATAGAGCGCTGACGCTGTGTGTATGTCCTTTTCTGATAAGTATGGTGTGAAGCGACAATTGTCGGTCGCACTGAGCTGGCTCTTCCCTTTGCTCGCTGCAGCGCTGTACTGGTGTTAGAGCGCCCAACATACATCACATTCATCAATGCCGGCCAGGTTACTACAGCGACTGGGGCGCTCTGTTACACTGCCCAATATTCGCTTAGAGCTTCTACTAGCAGTCGCTCTAAGCGCCGCTATACAGACGCTCATTTGCCGGTACCTGGCGTTAGTAATGAATCAGCCTCCACGTTTCATTACTCTAGCACTGCTGTCTCTGTACTTGTTTGGGGTCATGAAGGCACAGTCCTGTTCTAGCCTGCTAATATGTGCATTTTTGCATAGCTGCTGCCTTGAATAACAATTAGTCCTACTTTCACATGCAGAAAATTGAAATGGACTCCTAACACCTGTGTGATAAGTTGGTTCGTTAGTTGGCAGGTGTTAGCAGTTAGGCAGCTTGTAAGTTATTTATAGAAACAGTAAATGGGATTGTAGTCTAACAAATTCCAGGGTGGTAGCTAGCTAACCTAAGAGGCCTCCATAAGGGCATGTAGTCATGACAGTCATAGCTTAGCTGCAAAAAAACATATGCTGTAGTTAACCTTGAGGTAGTAGGTTTGGGGAATTATAGTAGTCATTTTGGGAATTGGTAGTTGGAGTGAACGAACCATGCAGGAGGAAGTGTTGAAGTCAGGCCTGACACCCTGAATAGCACAGAAGCTAGGCCAGAACATCTGCCCAGGAGTCTGAGAGAGAAGCTTAAGATTCAGACACCAAGTGAAGTGATCTTCCTTAAAGTGCACATATACTCAAAAAGGAAGATTATGTGGCCACCATCCCCAGCCCGTGCCCCAAAACTGTGTTTCTTTTTTATCTCAGCCTTTGTTTCATAAAATCACCAGGAAAAAAACAACAAGTAGTATTACGGTGAATGGTATGCCATATGCTAATTAATTCAGTTACAACCAAACTGTCATATAATTCAGTTAGTGCTTCCCCTTGCTGAGCTGTGTGTACTCTAAATGACTGCATCATTGTGTGATAAGTTGGTTCGTTAGTTGGCAGGTGTTAGCAGTTAGGCAGCTTGTAAGTTATTTATAGAAACAGTAAATGGGATTGTAGTCTAACAAATTCCAGGGTGGTAGCTAGCTAACCTAAGAGGCCTCCATAAGGGCATGTAGTCATGACAGTCATAGCTTAGCTGCAAAAAAACATATGCTGTAGTTAACCTTGAGGTAGTAGGTTTGGGGAATAATAGTAGTCATTTTGGGAATTGGTAGTTGGAGTGAACGAACCATGCAGGAGGAAGTGTTGAAGTCAGGCCTGACACCCTGAATAGCGCAGAAGCTAGGCCAGAACATCTGCCCAGGAGTCTGAGAGAGAAGCTTAAGATTCAGACACCAAGTGAAGTGATCTTCCTTAAAGTGCACATATACTCAGAAAGGAAGATTATGTGGCCACCATCCCCAGCCCGTGCCCCAAAACTGTGTTTCTTTTTTATCTCAGCCTTTGTTTCATAAAATCACCAGGAAAAAAACAACAAGTAGTATTACGGTGAATGGTATGCCATATGCTAATTAATTCAGTTACAACCAAACTGTCATATAATTCAGTTAGTGCTTCCCATTGCTGAGCTGTGTGTACTCTAAATGACTGCATCATCACTGGGGGCGATGCTGCTCAACCAGGGAGAAATATGGCCAACTGCATCCAGTTCATGTTGCTATGAATATTGGGCAAAGGCTGAGGTTTGAGATGAGCGAATCGAATCTGACGAACCCAAATTCGTTACAAATTTCAGCAAAAATTCGATTCGGAACGATTCCGAATATCGCCGCGATTCAATCGCTCGAAATGCTTCCTATAAACTCTATTTACTACTATCCAGCCCATCTAAAATGGTGGATCCACTTGTCAGGACATGTCCCATGGAGAAAGGAATCCTGTGTAGTCATCACATGCTACCTATTGGCAGCCAGGCTTCCCGATGATGTCACAGACCTATATAAGCGGCAGCCATTTTGCGGAAGCTCATTCTGACACTGTATTGCAGCCAGAGCAGATCACGCAGAGAGAGCGAGGGACAGACAGACAGACAGACAGACAGACAGACAGACAGACAGATACATAGATAGATACAGCGAGGGAGAGATAGATAGATAGATAGATAGATAGATAGATAGATAGGACAAGGAACAGAAGGAGCCGAGCGAGGGACAGATAGAGAAGAATAGAGGCTGTGACAGTGACAGAGAAAGACAGGGACAGTTTAAAGTGTTTGCATTAGCTTTCCAGCCAATTTAGTGTTAATACCACACCTGCCTATTTAGCTTTTCCTTTTCCTGGTGTCATTCTTTAAAAAGCGTGCTAGCATTAATATTTGAAGAGTACCTGTCTATTAACATTGTGCATTTTGTAAAGAGTCACTTTTTCACTGTAAAAGCAGCCAGCCTGTGTTTTTTAACAGGGGGGGCATACCAAATACTAGCATAAATATTTGAAGAGTACCTGTCTATTAACATTGTGCATTTTGTAAAGAAAGTCACTTTTTCACTATAAAAACAGCCAGCCTGTGTCTTTGGACAGGGGGGCATCCCAAATACTAGCATAAATATTTAAAGAGTACCTGTCTATTAACATTGTGCATTTTGTAAAGAAAGTCACTTTTTCACTGTTAAACGCAGTAAAAATGTCAGGCAGAGATGTGCCAGGATGTGCACCGAGGAGAGGCCTAGATTCATCAGGCAGAGGTTGCAGCAGACTAGGGGAGAGTGGCAGCAGGAGTCGCGGTGAGAGGCCTGATCTCCCAGTATCTGCTAGCGATCGTGTCTCGACCAGCAACGCATCTGCCATCATTGATTGGTTAACACGGTCATCGACCTCATCACAAGTGACATCTGACACCCGAAGTCAACAGTCGGTAGGTTCCTCGGACACAACCCTGAGTTGGCATGGCCCGGGAGCAGCCCCTGTCCTTCCATTGCCTCTGTCCTACACACCCCCCCCTCCAGCCAACGTATCTTATGCTTTGGGTTCAGCTCCACTATTCAGTGAGGGCGATGTGTTAGAGGACAGTCAGCAGCTACTGCCCAGCCAAGAAATGGAGGGGACATCCGCCGCTTCTTTTGCTAGGCAGGCAAACACTAAGGAGGAAAGTGGCGTGGGAGGTGGTGTGGAGAGCGCTCCAGCTCCTGCAGCAGACGCTGCTGAGGAGGTGGTGTGGAGAGCACTCCAGCTCCTGCAGCAGACGCTGCTGAGGAAACCGAGGAGGACATCAGTGACAGCTCGATGATGATGATGATGAAGCCGATAGCACTTGGGAGCCCGGTGCAGAAGGGGCTTCATCATTATCAGAAGAAGAGGGTCCCAAGTTGCCCCAGAATCAGCAGCTGAGGCAGCAAGGTGGTAGTATGGTAGGCAGTCAGCATAGTTGCAGAATTGGGATGTCTGGAGCCAAACGTGGCCGGGGGCGGGGTAGACCACCTACTGCGCGACAGGCTACCTTCCTGGGAGGTAGTGAACCAGGGGTTCTTTTGGAGTTGGCGGCAGTAGCAGTGAAGTAATGCAGACTGTGGAAAAATTAGCTACTCGGCAGTGTGGCAGTTTTTCATCAAGCATCCGCAGGAGGGTAACCTGGCCACATGCAAGATGGGCCAGGGCCCCAATGTTGCTACAATGACCCTGCGGCAACATATGCAGCGTCACTATAAAGAGCAGCAGGAAGACCTGGAGCAGGGCCTGAACCAGCAGGTCGTGTCATATCTTGAAATGACCATGCCAATGCACCTTGAGGATCCGCTGGACTTCTGGGCAGCCAAACTTGACTTGTGGCTGCAACTGGCAGAGTTTTCCCTGGGAAAGCTGTCCTGCCCTGCCAGTAGTGTGCCATCTGAGCGGGTGCTTAGTGCGGCGGGGGCCATAGCCACACCAAGGAGAACTCGTCTGTCCACGAAAAATGTGGAGGGACTCAAGATTTCCACCCACCAATGGCTGGTCCATGGTAGTAGCTGATTCATGGTAGCTCCTAATGCTGCTACTAACTCCAGGGTGTTTCTTTCAGGCAACATATGGGCTCCTATTGCTGCCACCAACTCCAGGGTGTTTCTTTCAGGCAACATTTGGGCTCCTTATGCTGCTGCCAACTCCAATATGTTTTTCAGGCAATATATGGGCTCCTAATGTTGCTGCTGCCAACTCCTGGGTGTGTCTTTCAGGCAATATATGGGCTCCTAATGCTGCTTCCAACTCCAATGGGTTTTTCAGGCAATATATGGGCTCCTAGTGCTGCTGCTGCTGCCAACTCCAATGTGTCTTTCAGGCAATATATGGGCTCCCCATGCAGCTGCCAACTACAGGGTGTGTTTTTCAGGCAATATATGGGCTCCCCATGCTGCTGCCAACTCCAGGGTGTGTTTTTCAGGCAATATATGGGCTCCTAATGCTGCTGCCAAATCCAGGGTGTGTCTTTCAGGCAATATATGGGCTCCTTTTGCTGCTGCCAACTCCAGTGTGTCTTTCAGGCAATATGTGGGCTCCCCATGCTGCTGCCAACTCCAGGGTGTGTGTTTCAGGCAATATATGGGCTGCTTATGCTGCTGCCAACTCCAGTGTGTTATTCAGGCAATATATGGGCTCCCCATGCTGCTGCCAACTCCAGGGTATATTTTTCAGGCAATATATGGGCTCCCCATGCTGCTGCCAACTCCAGGGTGTGTTTTTCAGGCAATATATGGACTCCTTATGCTGATGCAACCTCAAAGCTCTGTAATTGTGCCGCTCTGTGACAGCGATTCTAATAGCGATGCCTCTGATCTGCATGTCATACTTCATTACAGTGTTATTTTACTAACCCAGCTCGCATCCTATGCATGTTACAGCAAGGCAAAATGTTCTACAACAAATAACAAATAAATATGGACCAAAACAATTTTTTCCGGAAAATTTGGCGAATCGGCCGAATCGAACTTTTCATTTTCATTTGCTCTTCTTTAGCTGAAGTAAAAAAGAGACACAGACTATTTTGAGAGAGCTGGAGAGGATAGAAGGTGACTACATATACTTCCCTCTAAGTATAGGTGCACTTTAAAGAGATTGAGCAGGACATAAATGGGGGGGGGGAGTAAATAACATGGATTGGAGAGGAAAGAACAGGGGCCAATGATGACAATGAGAGCAAGTGGTTTAAATTCCTTTGGTGTTTGCTTATTTACAGAAAATTCTCTGATCCTAGCTCATAAAAACCAGTTCTCTAAAACAATGCAGCAAAATCTATTCTTTGAAATTTACATAACCCCAAAACCCATCGCTCTTAAAATAGTGTTACATGTACATGGGGTTGCGGGGTACAGGCTTGAGTAGCAAGTTCTTCTTAGGCCCCAATGTGTCCTGCCTAACAATTGTGGTTGTAGAGACAGCTCTCCACAGGGGTACATGATGGGTCACACACTACTCTCTTCTTACTTACCAGAGTCTTTACTAATGTTTATTTCGAGAACACTGTTCAACATTCTCAAGGCACAGTTCTGTCCCCGTTTTTTTCATAGTCCCAGCAATATTCCAAATTAAAGCAAGTCAAAAAGTTAAAACATAAATATCAGTAGCTTAACTTTCACTGAGTGGCTTGCGTATCGTGCTTCCACTTCTGTCTGCCTCCTTAGTTAGGAAAATCACTTCATTCATTCATTCAACTTTCAGTCCCGCTGACTTGGTTCATCAATCAACCCTCAGTGGACCAAGAACGGAAACATCCCCCCACTCCCTGCCCAAATGTCCTGATTGGATGCCTTTCTCTGCCGCTCTAAAACCCCGCCCTCCACTCACAATTATCACAGTGTGCTTACATCACATCGCTGTTGCCACACACACTGTTTCTCTTCAGTTTTTCTGTGAATCTCCATTGGTCTTATACTTTTAAAGAAAACATAGGAACTACAGAGTTTTTTTAAAACGGATTCAAGTTTAGGACAAGGCAACATGTAGCTCGGGACAATGGGACAACAATCGGGCTTGCCTTTAATGTAATTCTCTCAGTGGCTCTAGACTAGCCAGCTGGCCACCAGTCTGTGACCTTTACACAGGAAGTGCTTCCTTTGACTTCAATAGGTGCCTCTGCACACGAAAATTCCTTTTGTACGAAAGGTGCCTATAAATGTAAATGGGAGAACTTTGTATTGAGGCCACACCCACCCGCTTTGCCAGCTACTCACACCAGCTCTGCGGGTGAGAAATGTCAGAGATATACTCTGGTCCTTTTCACATCTTAATGCACCCTATAGGGGGCCTACCAGTTCTCCCCATGATTTCTTTCCAAAACATGATTTCCTATTCAACAAAACAGCAAATTAAGTACCTCTGGGAGAAGCTTTCACTTGGCAGACATATTTAGTTGCTGCAAAGTGTTTTAATTGATTAATTTGTTAAATCTCAAATTAGATGTAGAGTACTTTTGATTAGTTTTACTTTCACTTCACTTTTTATTTACTATAGTGGCAATTATGACTTAGTAAGATCAGGACTGTATTTGATATTTATGCCGATTTAGGAAGCTCACGCCTCCTATTGCTGGGTCAGGTAATGGACCCCAGGCCTAAGCACCCCAGAGTAGGAGGAATGCCCTTAACTCCCTAAAAATAATATGCAGAGACCACATGGACCTCTGAAACTCCCTAAAATTAATATGTAGCGTTCACATTTTCTTTAGCTACAGGATGCTTCTCCAGATATGGCCCCCATGAAAGCAACATACTTAAATGACATAACAAACTTACAGTTCTCTAACTAATGTACAATGAGCTAAAACAGATACTCGCAGAAGTAAATTCTAAAGCAGGGCTCTGCAGGCTTTCCTAGCAGGAAAGCTATATTCAACACTGAAGGATGACTGGGAGCCACATTTAACATGATTGCAGAAGGGTGATAGATTGTAGAAGCCCTATCACTGTAAAATAAAACAGCACTAGATCCTGGGTAATAATGCAGTAAAGGGCCTCAAATCAAACATGATTGTTCAGTGTGCATGCAGATCGCCTTCATAACCATAACATTTACTATGTAGAGTGTATGTGGATCCTAATAAAATACTTTCCCCATAAAAGCCCCAAAGAAGTTGAATGGCACAATTGTTAAACACAGACATTGAAGCTGCCTAGACAGGTAAGCCAGCATGCTTTTCTGTCTGGCCAAATTATATAGCAGCCACAAGCATGAATGTTTACAATGTATCACAGCAGGCAGCTAGCTGCCTTATACAGAGTAACACTATGAATCATTCTGCTTGTTACATTGTACAGTAGAATGGACAGAGGCAGCAGCATGCATTGTAAAGCTCTCTGTCTAAGGGGGTTATTCATGAAGGGATAGCGCTAGGTAGTGCCTCGTAGCGGCAGGCAGCGTCTGGTGAACGCTGGGCGCTGTACGCAAAACCACATTTGTGAAAGCAAAATCTTGTGAGCGACTCTAACAGCGCCATGTAGCGTCCGATGTATTATTACAGGTGGCTCAGCGTATAGCGTCGGAGCTCTAGCTTCCAGAGCGCCAGGTATTACCTTTCGCTCAGTGTCGCTCTCCCATACATTTCAATGGCCGTTCATTTGCTTCAGTTTAAACAGCGTGTTTTATTTATTTATTTATTTTTTTGCTGAAATCATTGTGTGACCTCTCCTGGCTGCAAACAAACACTTTTAGAAACTTTTTTGACTTTTTATATTTTTATGCAGAATTGTCATTACAGGTCTGGCACTAAAGTGTTAATGTCCCAATGTTGAAACAATGTAATTCCATGTGTTTTCGCTTTGTTACTGGTGGATATGTGTTTAAAAACAGACTATAATCACACAGCGTCTGGCGCTCTATGCTAAAGCGACCAGATATAGAGCGCTGACGCTGTGTGTATGTCCTTTTCTGATAAGTATGGTGTGAAGCGACAATTGTCGGTCGCACTGAGCTGGCTCTTCCCTTTGCTCGCTGCAGCGCTGTACTGGTGTTAGAGCGCCCAACATACATCACATTCATCAATGCCGGCCAGGTTACTACAGCGACTGGGGCGCTCTGTTACACTGCCCGATATTCGCTTAGAGCTTCTACTAGCAGTCGCTCTAAGCGCCGCTATACAGACGCTCATTTGCCGGTACCTGGCGTTAGTAATGAATCAGCCTCCACGTTTCATTACTCTAGCACTGCTGTCTCTGTACTTGTTTGGGGTCATGAAGGCACAGTCCTGTTCTAGCCTGCTAATATGTGCATTTTTGCATAGCTGCTGCCTTGAATAACAATTAGTCCTACTTTCACATGCAGAAAATTGAAATGGACTCCTAACACCTGTGTGATAAGTTGGTTCGTTAGTTGGCAGGTGTTAGCAGTTAGGCAGCTTGTAAGTTATTTATAGAAACAGTAAATGGGATTGTAGTCTAACAAATTCCAGGGTGGTAGCTAGCTAACCTAAGTGGCCTCCATAAGGGCATGTAGTCATGACAGTCATAGCTTAGCTGCAAAAAACATATGCTGTAGTTAACCTTGAGGTAGTAGGTTTGGGGAATAATAGTAGTCATTTTGGGAATTGGTAGTTGGAGTGAACGAACCATGCAGGAGGAAGTGTTGAAGTCAGGCCTGACACCCTGAATAGCGCAGAAGCTAGGCCAGAACATCTACCCAGGAGTCTGAGAGAGAAGCTTAAGATTCAGACACCAAGTGAAGTGATCTTCCTTAAAGTGCACATATACTCAGAAAGGAAGATTATGTGGCCACCATCCCCAGCCCGTGCCCCAAAACTGTGTTTCTTTTTTATCTCAGCCTTTGTTTCATAAAATCACCAGGAAAAAAACAACAAGTAGTATTACGGTGAATGGTATGCCATATGCTAATTAATTCAGTTACAACCAAACTGTCATATAATTCAGTTAGTGCTGAGCTGTGTGTACTCTAAATGACTGCATCATCACTGGGGGCGATGCTGCTCAACCAGGGAGAAATATGGCCAACTGCATCCAGTTCATGTTGCTATGAATATTGGGCAAAGGCTGAGGTTTGAGATGAGCGAATCGAATCTGACGAACCCAAATTCGTTACAAATTTCAGCAAAAATTCGATTCGGAACGATTCCGAATATCGCCGTGATTCAATCGCTCGAAATGCTTCCTATAAACTCTATTTACTACTATCCAGCCCATCTAAAATGGTGGATCCACATGTCAGGACATGTCCCATGGAGAAAGGAATTCTGTGTAGTCATCACATGCTACCTATTGGCAGCCAGGCTTCCCGATGATGTCACAGACCTATATAAGCGGCAGCCATTTTGCGGAAGCTCATTCTGACACTGTATTGCGGCCAGAGCAGATCACGCAGAGAGAGCGAGGGACAGACAGACAGACAGACAGACAGATACATAGATAGATACAGCGAGGGAGAGATAGATAGATAGATAGATAGATAGATAGATAGATAGATAGATAGAACAAGGAACAGAAGGAGCCGAGCGAGGGACAGATAGAGAAGAATAGAGGCTGTGACAGTGACAGAGAAAGACAGGGACAGTTTAAAGTGTTTGCATTAGCTTTCCAGCCAATTTAGTGTTAATACCACACCTGCCTATTTAGCTTTTCCTTTTCCTGGTGTCATTCTTTAAAAAGCGTGCTAGCATTAATATTTGAAGAGTACCTGTCTATTAACATTGTGCATTTTGTAAAGAAAGTCACTTTTTCACTGTAAAAGCAGCCAGCCTGTGTTTTTTAACAGGGGGGGCATACCAAATACTAGCATAAATATTTGAAGAGTACCTGTCTATTAACATTGTGCATTTTGTAAAGAAAGTCACTTTTTCACTATAAAAACAGCCAGCCTGTGTCTTTGGACAGGGGGGCATCCCAAATACTAGCATAAATATTTAAAGAGTACCTGTCTATTAACATTGTGCATTTTGTAAAGAAAGTCACTTTTTCACTGTTAAACGCAGTAAAAATGTCAGGCAGAGATGTGCCAGGATGTGCACCGAGGAGAGGCCTAGATTCATCAGGCAGAGGTTGCAGCAGACTAGGGGAGAGTGGCAGCAGGAGTCGCGGTGAGAGGCCTGATCTCCCAGTATCTGCTAGCGATCGTGTCTCGACCAGCAACGCATCTGCCATCATTGATTGGTTAACTTGGTCATCGACCTCATCACAAGTGACATCTGACACCCGAAGTCAACAGTCGGTAGGTTCCTCGGACACAACCCTGAGTTGGCATAGCCCGGGAGCAGCCCCTGTCCTTCCATTGCCTCTGTCCTACGCCCCCCCCCCCTCCAGCCAACGTATCTTATGCTTTGGGTTCAGCTCCACTATTCAGTGAGGGCGATGTGTTAGAGGACAGTCAGCAGCTACTGCCCAGCCAAGAAATGGAGGGGACATCCGCCGCTTCTTTTGCTAGGCAGGCAAACACTAAGGAGGAAAGTGGCGTGGGAGGTGGTGTGGAGAGTGCTCCAGCTCCTGCAGCAGATGCTGCTGAGGAGGTGGTGTGGAGAGCGCTCCAGCTCCTGCAGCAGACGCTGCTGAGGAAACCGAGGAGGACATCAGTGACAGCTCGATGATGATGATGATGAAGCCGATAGCACTTGGGAGCCCGGTGCAGAAGGGGCTTCATCATTATCAGAAGAAGAGGGTCCCAAGTTGCCCCAGAATCAGCAGCTGAGGCAGCAAGGTGGTAGTATGGTAGGCAGTCAGCATAGTTGCAGAATTGGGATGTCTGGAGCCAAACGTGGCCGGGGGCGGGGTAGACCACCTACTGCGCGACAGGCTACCTTCCTGGGAGGTAGTGAACCAGGGGTTCCTTTGGAGTTGGCGGCAGTAGCAGTGAAGTAATGCAGACTGTGGAAAAATTAGCTACTCGGCAGTGTGGCAGTTTTTCATCAAGCATCCGCAGGAGGGTAACCTGGCCACATGCAAGATGGGCCAGGGCCCCAATGTTGCTACCATGGCCCTGCGGCAACATATGCAGCGTCACCATAAAGAGCAGCAGGAAGACCTGGAGCAGGGCCTGAACCAGCAGGTCGTGTCATATCTTGAAATGACCATGTCAATGCACCTTGAGGATCCGCTGGACTTCTGGGCAGCCAAACTTGACTTGTGGCTGCAACTGGCAGAGTTTTCCCTGGGAAAGCTGTCCTGCCCTGCCAGTAGTGTGCCATCTGAGCGGGTGCTTAGTGCGGCGGGGGCCATAGCCACGCCAAGGAGAACTCGTCTGTCCACGAAAAATGTGGAGGGACTCAAGATTTCCACCCACCAATGGCTGGTCCATGGTAGTAGCTGATTCATGGTAGCTCCTAATGCTGCTACTAACTCCAGGGTGTTTCTTTCAGGCAACATATGGGCTCCTATTGCTGCCACCAACTCCAGGGTGTTTCTTTCAGGCAACATTTGGGCTCCTTATGCTGCTGCCAACTCCAATATGTTTTTCAGGCAATATATGGGCTCCTAATGTTGCTGCTGCCAACTCCTGGGTGTGTCTTTCAGGCAATATATGGGCTCCTAATGCTTCTTCCAACTCCAATGGGTTTTTCAGGCAATATATGGGCTCCTAGTGCTGCTGCTGCTGCCAACTCCAATGTGTCTTTCAGGCAATTTATGGGCTCCTAATGCTACTGCCAACTCCAGGGTGTGTCTTTTAGGCAAGATATGGGCTGCTTATGCTGCTGCCAACTCCAATGTGTTTTTCAGGCAATTTATGGGCTCCTAATTCTACTGCCAACTCCAGGGTGTGTCTTTCAGGAAATATATAGGCTGCTTATGCTGCTGCCAACTCCAATGTGTTTTTCAGGCAATATATGGGCTCCTAATGCTGCTGCCAACTCCAGGGTGTGTCTTTCAGGCAATATATGGGCTCCTTTTGCCGCTGCCAACTCCAGTGTGTCTTTCAGGCAATATATGGGCTCCCCATGCTGCTGCCAACTCCAGGGTGTGTGTTTCAGGCAATATATGAGCTGCTTATGCTGCTGCCAACTCCAGTGTGTTATTCAGGCAATATATGGGCTCCCCATGCTGCTGCCAACTCCAGGGTGTGTTTTTCAGGCAATATATGGGCTCCCCATGCTGCTGCCAACTCCAGGGTGTGTTTTTCAGGCAATATATGGGCTCCCCATGCTGCTGCCAACTCCAGGGTGTTTTTTTCAGGCAATATATGGGCTCCTAATGCTGCTGCCAAATCCAGGGTGTGTCTTTCAGGCAATATATGGGCTCCTTTTGCTGCTGCCAACTCCAGTGTGTCTTTCAGGCAATATGTGGGCTCCCCATGCTGCTGCCAACTCCAGGGTGTGTGTTTCAGGCAATATATGGGCTGCTTATGCTGCTGCCAACTCCAGTGTGTTATTCAGGCAATATATGGGCTCCCCATGCTGCTGCCAACTCCAGGGTATATTTTTCAGGCAATATATGGGCTGCTTATGCTGCTGCCAACTCCAGTGTGTTATTCAGGCAATATATGGGCTCCCCATGCTGCTGCCAACTCCAGGGTATATTTTTCAGGCAATATATGGGCTCCCCATGCTGCTGCCAACTCCAGGGTGTGTTTTTCAGGCAATATATGGACTCCTTATGCTGATGCAACCTCAAAGCTCTGTAATTGTGCCGCTCTGTGACAGCGATTCTAATAGCGATGCCTCGGATCTGCATGTCATACTTCATTACAGTGTTATTTTACTAACCCAGCACGCATCCTATGCATGTTACAGCAAGGCAAAATGTTCTACAACCCTATTGAGGCTCTTGGAAGGCCAGAAATAGCCGTTTTTAATAGCGATTCGCCACAAATAAATATGGACCAAAACAATTTTTTCCGGAAAATTTGGCGAATCGGCCGAATCGAACTTTTCATAAATTTGCTCTTCTTTAGCTGAAGTAAAAAAGAGACACAGACTATTTTGAGAGAGCTGGAGAGGATAGAAGGTGACTACATATACTTCCCTCTGAGTATAGGTGCACTTTAAAGAGATTGAGCAGGACATAAATGGGGGGGGGGGAGTAAATAACATGGATTGGAGAGGAAAGAACAGGGGCCAATAATGACAATGAGAGCAGAAAAAAGTGGTTTAAATTCCTTTGGTGTTTGCTTATTTACAGAAAATCCAGTTCTCTAAAACAATGCAGCAAAATCTATTCTTTGAAATTTACATAACCCCAAAACCCATCGCTCTTAAAATAGTGTTACATGTACATGGGGTTGCGGGGTACAGGCTTGAGTAGCAAGTTCTTCTTAGGCCCCAATGTGTCCTGCCTAACAATTGTGGTTGTAGAGACAGCTCTCCACAGGGGTACATGATGGGTCACACACTACTCTCTTCTTACTTACCAGAGTCTTTACTAATGTTTATTTCAAGAACACTGTTCAACATTCTCAAGGCACAGTTCTGTCCCCGTTTTTTTCATAGTCCCAGCAATATTCCAAATTAAAGCAAGTCAAAAAGTTAAAACATAAATATCAGTAGCTTACCTTTCATTGAGTGGCTTGCGTATCGTGCTTCCACTTCTGTCTGCCTCCTTAGTTAGGAAAATCACTTCCTCATTCAACTTTCAGTCCCGCTGACTTGGTCCATCAATCAACCCTCAGTGGACCAAGAACGGAAACATCCCCCCACTCCCTGCCCAAACGTCCTGATTGGATGCCTCTCTCTGCCGCTCTAAAACCCCGCCCTCCACTCACAATTATCACAGTGTGCTTACATCACATCGCTGTTGCCACACACACTGTTTCTCTTCAGTTTTTCTGTGAATCTCCATTGGTCTTATACTTTTAAAGAAAACATAGGAACTACAGAGTTTTTTTAAAACGGATTCAAGTTTAGGACAAGGCAACATGTAGCTCGGGACAATGGGACAACAATCGGGCTTGCCTTTAGTGTAATTCTCTCAGTGGCTCTACACTAGCCAGCTGGCCACCAGTCTGTGACCTTTACACAGGAAGTGCTCCCTTTGACTTCAATAGGTGCCTCTGCACACGAAAATTCCTTTTGTACGAAAGGTGCCTATAAATGTAAATGGGAGAACTTTGTATTGAGGCCACACCCACCCGCTTTGCCAGCTACTCACACCAGCTCTGCGGGTGAGAAATGTCAGAGATATACTCTGGTCCTTTTCACATCTTAATGAATCATAGGGGGCCTACCAGTTCTCCCCATGATTTCTTTCCAAAACATGATTCCACCACCTCCTTCTTGGGACATGCAACAACCATCCACTGTTCCATCCATCTGGACCATTCAAGGTTGCACGGCCTTCATCAGTAAAAAAGACTTTGAAAATGAGTCTTCAGTTTGGGCCCGCTTCAACCATTTCTGCTTGTGAGCACTGGTTAGGGATGTCTGCATAGTAGGTTTATGCACCACTCTAAACCTCTGGAGGACTTTACACCTTAAGGTTCTGGGGTACAAAGGTGCCAGCAGCTGCAAATACATCTTTGCTGCTTTGTAATGGCGTTTTAGCAGCTACTCTCTTCTTCCAAATAAACCTTCCTTATTATGCCTTAATCTGCACAACCCCATCTGTGCTCTGAATTAGCCACACATATCTCCATTGTACAAGGAACATGTTTACATTTTACATGCATGGGGTTAAGCCCTTTCAAATAGCTAATACCACTGATTACCAGAGGGGATTAGGGGAGCAATTTACTAAACTTTATTTTTTTGGACTGGAGGGCCACTTCAAGTAGTAAGAAATTATGCTGACTCTTTTCACAAATCCCAGTCGGCAGGTGCAGGCATTTGGGTGACTCAGGTCACCAAGTCCGGAGCTGCTACTTCTGCACCACCTCCCTGCCGCTACATTGAGTGATGAATGAATGAATACGAGCTTGAAGATTGAGGGACACATACACCTCCCAGGTGCAGCAAGATGGCAGCATAGAAGCATAATATTTAGGAACCAGCGACCAGGCCTTTTTAATTTTTCATTTTAAGTTAAAAACATGAAAAGATTTTTTAGTCCACATTAACTGGTTCAAGTGCACAATGGCTGACACCAAAACCTTTCAAGACACTAAAGACGTCTTTATTATCACCATAATACCCGCTCAGTACTCAATGTAGAGATTATTCCAGCTACCACTACCCCTTCTTATCCAGTCTATGGGTAATGAGCCCAATGCATTATTCCAGGCAGATCACCTGGGGTCTCGACACTAATGCCTTTACTATCTATTCCCCAAGTTAGCATAGATGCTCTGGGCTCTACTGCCTTTATCCAGCATTTGTTTCAGCTAGCTACCCCTTTACTTATCAAGCTATTTGGGGGCCAATTCCTTCCAGAAGCCTCCTTACACTATCTGTCTAAGGAGTTCCCCTCTTACCTGCTATTGCCTGTTACACTAGCAACACTTCAGAGTTTCCAAACAGCTCAGAAGCATAACAATGGTGGGTGGGCATGGGCAAACTGAATTTTCCCATCGCAACTGCTGCTGAACAAATTCAAAGATTTTCCTACACCATTGATTACTGTCAAATTAAGTTGTGTTTCATTATGATAGAGTACAGCAGGAACTGACAATAATTCATGTTTATTTTACTGCTCACTTTGTATATTCATTGCATATTCAGTAAAGAACAAATTACTGTCCATTCTGTTAAATCTATTGAACAAGATCCGAGCTAAATAAATAAAGTGAAAATCAAATATTGTCAAGTAATGATATCATGCTGGGGAATATATGGCTAGACAATAAATTACCATGTATTTTGTGCCAGTTCCGGGTATGCATAGGATAGGATAACTACTACAAGAATTATATAACCATTACGCATATTAGTTGATTATGACATTGCTGTTATATATGCCTGAAAATCACATGCAGAAAATATACAACAATCAGAACAAATTATTAAAGAGCTAATATATAATTCTATCCAATGTTGAGTGTGCGTGCCATCAAGTGCACTAGATGTGGGCACTTTATGATTTCGCACTTTATGCTCTTACTAAGCAGTGATGAACAGTGATGAACTGGGGCTGGGGGCTGAGAACCCCAGGCCAGCCAATTACCAAGACAACTGTGTTGAGCACCCCCTCGTGTTCTTCCCAGCAAGTACCCTCCTAAGGTGGGGCCATAGCATTGCATCTGCGGATCATAATGGATATGGTCGTTTTTAAAGTTATGGTACTAAAACTTTAGTTTGTAGGGGCAGATAATGTGGTAGGTGTGGGTATGCTCCCTGATGCTAGCTTTCCAGAAGCAGAATATGGGCTGTGTTTTATGGAGCTAGGGAATGCAGTAGGGCCATTACGGAGAGTAGTCCTGGGCGGAAATTGGGGAGGCAGGGATTGGTGTTACAAGCAGCCCAACCAGCCCAAAAGCAGAGTTGTCCACAAGGAGGTCCCCCTATGGCCACTCCATCCCTGCTACAAAGGTTTGAGGAAGTAATGGCTTGTGTTGCTGTTCAGATTCATTTAAAGGCAAATTATAATATAATTTAGCTAATTTAGATTGGCGGCTAGAACCATGCAAAGGAGTCCAGATCACGTGACCTACGGCAGCCAAAATTTCACCTTGTGATGCAACACTGGGGTTGGAAAGAGATTATGCTTGGGGGCCGGAGGGGTGGCAGTAATGGCAGGAATTTATTGGGTAAATCTCAATATGTATTATTATTATTGTTTATTTATATAGTGCCATCATCTTCCATAGCGCTTTCCAAAGTAGTAATTACTAACAGGGTAGAAACATACGGTACATATACTATTCCAAATGCAGTTTTACAGATTTTACAGTGGATATTCTGAGTACAAGATATAATAGGGGAGAGAGCCCTGCCCTTGCGAGCTTACAGTCTAAAGGAAGAGGTGTGAAGACGAGGGGGGAAGATCACAAACAGTCAGTATTGAGCTTTGTGGCATATGCCCTTTAGAAGATTGGTTAGGCCAGATTATATGCTTGTCTGAATAAGTGAGTTTTAAGGGAACATTTGAAGGTTTTGAGGGTTGTGGAGTGGCGGATTTGGTGGGTGAGGGCATTCCAGAAGATTGGAGTTGCACGTGAGAAGTCCTGGAGGCGGGCGTGAGAGGAGGTGACCAGGGTGGAGGACAGGAGAAGGTCAGCAGCAGAGCGAAGACTGCGTCTAGGTTGATATTGTTGGATTAGAGATGAGATGTAGGGAGGGGCCTGGTGAGAGAGAGCTTTGTATGCGAGAGTTAGAGTTTTGAACAGGATTCGCTGTGGGACTGGCAGTCAGTGTAGGGATTGGCAGAGAGGCGCAGAACTGGAGGAGCGAGAGGAGAGATGGATGAGGCGAGCAGCGGAGTTCAGAATAGATTGGAGGGGTGCCAGTCTGTTAGTTGGTAAGCCACAAAGAAGGATGTTGCAGTAATCCAGTCAGGATATGACCAGGGCGTGCACTAGCATTTTTGTGGTGTCAGGTGAGAGGAAGGGACGGATGCGTCAATTCAAACAACAAGATACTCTGCACCACCCTATAGTGCCACTGGGTGCAGGCTGGGTACGCCTCCCTCCGCGATATTATTATATTATAATGTCTTTGTTGCTCATCTCTCCATTTCTTTCCTTCTCCTTTTTCTTTCTTTTTCTTTTCTTTGTCTCCTGTTGTTTTGTTTCCTTTTCCCTCTTCCTCTTTCCCTTTCCGGGCCTGTAGTCCCTTATCTTGGTAATCAGTCAAAATAATGGGCAATAAAGCCAACTTAGGCGATTTGAGTATATACTGGATAGTATAATGTAGATTGCTCAAATAACATTGCTGTGTGGCTTGTGCCCACGTGGTGCATCAGAATTGTATAGCAGTAGAATGGTACTATCATGTATCCATGTGTGGCACCACTATTTGATCAGAGATAGGTTAAGGGTATCATGGCATGTATACCAAATCTAAAGAACAGATTGGAGACTGATTGTAGACATTAATTATGTATCTGTCATTATGCACATACAGGGTACGCTGCTTATGTATATGTCTTCTAAATTAGTTACGAACAACTCCTCCGCCCGTTGGATTGTGCTCCAACCTGATGGCAAAGTGTTTTCCCCTGGAGGGTTGGCAGGTGTGGCGCGGGGATGCGCGCATCGCGCCTGGAGTCCCGGCGCGCGGACGCCTCCTACTGCAGGGGGGCATGTCTGCGCGTCGGACTCCGGGCGCGTGCGGGGGCTGCGGCGCCATTTCCTGGTAGATGCGTTCCAGCCGTGCGTGGGAGGCGCGTCATGACGTGGCCCTTGCGTTTCCCAGCAGGGGGGCGGGCGGGGCCCGTGGTGGCGCGCCTCCACAGGTGCGGACAAGTGAAGCAGTTTTACAGCACATAAAAGCGAAGTGGGGAACAAGCTGGAGTACACCCTGACAAAGTGGTTGCTAGGGGAAACCACGCAACGCGTCAGTGTTGCCATCTGTCGTTGAAGCTGGACCAGAGCTCTAAACACACGGTGATATTCTTCTTATTACTTTAACCCTCTCCTTGTCCCATTGTCTCTATCACAGGTTGAATATAGAGGTTAGGGCTGGAGTGAGGGATGGAGACAGTTGAGGAATAAGGTGGGATGTAATAGGATCGAGGGAGCAGGTAGTCAGGTGGGCCCTAGAAATGAGAGAGGTTAGTCCAAGCCCAGTTATTGGAGTGAATTAAGTAAGAGAGTAAGACAGGGGGATTGTTTGAAGTGGTGAGGGATTCTGAGGGGCAAAGCCAAGTCGAATGTTGTCAATTTTTTCTTTGAAGAATGTAGAAAATTCTTCTGCTGTTATTTGGGAGGTATGTACTGTAATTCTGTCCAGGAGATTAGTTGAGATGTGCACCAGAAAGTTTAGTGAGAACAAAGTTACTTTATAGAATAGTAAGAATAAAATAAAGCAAAGGGAATGTCATCAATATACAGTGCTCATACCAAGCAAACCTACTGAGTGGAAAATTAATTATCAGAGATATTCCGATGGAGGGTAAAAAACACAATCAATCATAAGCATTAAAGCGGACCTCCAGGCAAAAAAAGCAAGTTTATTGAATTGCTCCCCTAAACCCTACCTCTGATGATCAGTGGTGCAAGCTGTTTGAGAGGGCTTAAAATAAAGGATGTTGGCACAGAGATTTGAGGCCATTTTTACTGTGGGGCTGAGTTTTTCAGAATCAGGGCTCTCAAGTGAAAGAAAGAAGTCAGATTCCTCTCAAAGAGCTTACGTCACTGATTGTCAGAAGGGGGATTTTAGGGGAGCAATTTACTAAGCTTTATTTTTCTTACATCCCTTTTTTATATTTGCATTACCCAATGTATAAAGCATTGAGCCAGCCAGCAATTGTTATAAAATCCTTCAGCATTTATTGTCTTCGTTTAAAATCAATAGTCCAACAGGTCACAGCATAAATCAATATGTACATGACAAGCCCTAACGCCCAATGTATCTTTTGGTTAAATTCTCAAAAGGGATAGAGCCAACAAAACCCATATGCTCCATAACTGTTACTGTTCAGATTCAGGTTAAATGTAAAATCTAGCCAGAACTTTGATGATTTTGGTGGGGTCAACCAGAGTATAATGTTCAAATGTAATCTGACAGAAATACTGCATTTTACAGTGGCAAGGGGAGAGTATGCAGACAAGATCTTGAGTTCTCTATTTAGACAGCATGGCATCCCAAATTAGGAGCCCCATAAGGAACATGCTTGCAAAACATTTTTCCTGGTCCAAGGTAAAGGAGCTGTATTGCGAGATATTAAATATTAATTAAAAAATAACAAAAATAAATACATATATAAATGAAAAAACTATTAGTTTTTTTTTTTTTAATGGGGGTTGAAGGCCAAATTGGGGGGGGGGGGGGGGCTAGGGGAGTACCCTGCAAAAATGGGCTAGGGAAAGTACCCAAAAGAAATAGAAATAAATAAATGCATATTAACATAAATATATATATATAATAGTGAAGAAAAAATACTTTTTTAGAGGTGTCAGAAGTTAAGTGGGTGGGAAGGAGGTGTTGGTCCTGTTGTATACACTCGTTCTGATTTGGCAGAGGGCAGGGCAGCAACTCTCAGGCATAAAGGGCAAGCTCTGGCCACAAATTGAATGGAGAGGACCCATCACTCAGTACCAGGAGACGCATGGACAGGTAGTCATCCATCAAAGTCAGCCTCCTGGTACTACAGGCATATCTGATGGTGGTGGATGTGGTGGACAATAGAATAAGTTGTTCCACATTTTAGCCAAGTTCACCCTCTCCTGTAAGGTGGTATCTGTGCCCCTGCTGTGTTGGGGACTTGTTTTTGCTCCTCTTCCTCATGTCACCACTGAGCCCTAAATTCAGCTTGGAACCCTGCCAATAGTGCGCCCACCAGAATGCATTTGTACGCTCTCATTTTGTGATCCAGCTCCAGTGCTGGTATCATGGAGGTTATGCTGTCCTTATAACGGGGATCCAGCATGGGGGCCACCGAGTAATCACCACTGTTGACTATGTAGGTAATTCCGCAGGCACTGGAGCATGTAGTGGCTCATGTGAGCTAGGTTGTCCTGAGTCAGGGAGAAGCTGTCTTCAGTGTCAGGTGTCTCCTGCTCCTTACTCTAGCCACGCACCAGTGACACTCCTGAGCAGCACTGGATGCCACCCTGCTGTGAGAGAAAGTCCTCCTCCACTGAATCCTTGAAAACTGTCCGCTGGATGGACAGTCGCGTACCTGGCCGCTGTTGGTCCAACACCCTGCGAGCCACTTATACACTCCCATGATGCCTGGAAAAATGGACCTTCCTCCTCCTCCTAAGGGCAGAGGATGTGGTTTTGTCAGAAGAAGGGGTGTCGCTGCGCATTCGGAGGTCGAAAACAGATCAAAGGGGTCGGGAGGTTTTTATGGGGGTCAGGCCGATTTGGGATAGTCCGCTGTTAAGGCATGAGGATGGTTCCTTCTTATCTTATCAGTTTCTGGCGACATTTAGGAGATGCCTAGGAGAGATGGGGCTTGCGAGCAGGGAGTACTGTACCCACTCTTTCCGTATAGGGGCAGCGACGAAAGCTGCTATGCTGGGTCTTCCCAAGGAGATAATAAAGAGGCCGGGGAGATGGGAATCGGCGCAATTTCGGCGGTATGTTGGGCCGGATAGAATCAAACGGTCATATATGTGAGCACGATGATCGGTTTCTAACATCCGATGTTCCCCAAACCTCTGCTTGAGAGCCCCCGACATGTTTTGCAGATCTTCACATAGAAAGACAGGGGAAGTAATTAGTGCTTTGGCAGAGCTATAGAGCGAACTGAGATCCACAAACTTGATCTTTTAGTGGCTTTCAAGGAGAGGAAGAGGAGGAAAACTGATATAGGCTCTTGCTGCAGTCACCCACATTCCCTGCTTCCTTTACCCCCCCCCCCCATATTCTTGGCTCCACTCCTACTATATGAATCTTTGGGCATCATTAATCCACCTCCCCTTACCCAATGTACCAAGCCTCCTCTGCCACAAGTATTCCATGTGTATTTATGCACATGTATGTGCTATGGCAAATAAACCTACCTTGTATTCTGTATCAATGGAGCTGGCCAGGTTGGCGCACACGCACGCCCATCCAGTGAACTCCTACTGCAGAAATGTGAAGAGGAAAAAGGATGCTTGCTATTCTGAATTATTCCCAAGCAGATCCTGATACTGCAAACAATTACAGTAATATAAATAATAAATCCACTAGTAAAAGGCACCTCGTGCAACATGGCACACCAGGAAAAATGCTCTCTTACTCTTGCTGTTAAAATGTTTAATGAAATGTATGGAGTTTTATTATACTTTAAACTAAGTGTTACTCTTAAAAGGATGCTATAAAATAATAACAGTAACTAAAAGACATTCATCAATATAGTAAAAATTAGAAAACAAAACTATTATACATTCTCATTAAGCTTGCCCTTTTTTTCCTTTTTTTGATTTGCGCTGTTTCCCTTTCACAATCCTATATTGTCAATGAGGCCAGTGATTTATATGTATGATTTCCAAAATTTCCATAGCAACTGATGAACCTTCCAGTAAATATGTTGTTACTCTGGCAACGCATGGGAATCCTATAAGCTAAATTTAGTCATCTCTGGTCTGATCTGTGGCACTTTATGTAATGTTTAAGGCTTTCAGTTATATCGCTTGTAGCAAGGCATACATGTTACTGGTGACGCAGCAATCAATTCCAAATGGAAACCAGCTCACCCCAATCCTCTGCTGTTCTGGGAGGCTGTCTGTGCAGGATTGCTAATATTCTTAACACTACAAATATGTTCAAGTGTCGGTACTGCTTCACAATTCATTTAAAACTTAAATTTCAATATAAAATTCTGCGTCCAAACAATCAGGTAAAGAATAGGCGGTGATGCATTTAAGTCATATTAAGGGATATATAGATTCAAAACTTTTTGGCCTAGGGAGTTCTGTTATTGCCCCCCATGTGAAAACAAGGCTTGGGAAGAATTTATACTGTTCTTTCCACTTCTAGATGATAACGAGGCTTCAAGTTCCTAGGTTTGTTAGCAATGTGGATTTTAAGGTACCGTATATACTCGAGTATAAGCCGAGTTTTTCAGCCCACTTTTTGGGCTGAAAAATGCCGCCTCGGCTTATACTCGAGTCCAGGGGTGGACTGCCAGGGAAGGCCGCAATCCTGAACCCAACAGATGCTGGAGGGTGAGGGGCGGCCGCTGTGGGTCCCTGCTGTACCCGCTGCTGCCGCCGCCGCCGCTCTCATACACGCAAACACGCACACACATTCACACACTGACCGGCACTTCCAGGCTGCTGCGCGCTGGTCGTCAATGGGCGGCGTCCAATGTTTACATTGGACGCCGGCCATATGGGGCACGCCCACCGACGACCAGCGCACAACAGCCAGGAAGTGCTGGTGTGTGTATGAGAACAGCGGCGGCTGGCGGCTGCCAGGCGGAGCTGAATGGAGGGTGTTGTGTGCCGAGCGACTGGCAGGAGGAGGAGGGGAGGGGGACCCCGCTGCCCCTCTGCAGGGTAACCTCGGCCAAAGCCTGACCCCCGACACCTGCGCGTCTGAGAGCGGCGGCGACAGCAGCAGCAGGTACCCACAGTGTGTGTGTGTGTGTGTGTGTGTGTGTGTGTGTGTGTGTGTGTGTCTCTTTCTGTGTGTGTGTGTGTGTGTGTGTGTGTGTGTGTGTGTGTGTGTCTTTTTCTGTGTGTGTGTGTGTGTGTGTGTGTGTGTGTGTGTGTGTCTTTTTCTGTGTGTGTGTGTGTGTCTCTTTCTGTGTGTGTGTCCCTTTCTGTGTGTGTGTGTGTCTCTCTTTCTGTGTGTCAACTCCAATTCCAATTGAAAAAAGCTGCCTCGGCTTATACTCGAGTCAATAACTTGTTCCATTTTTTTGTGGTAAAATTAGGTGCCTCGGCTTATATTCGGGTCGACCTATACTCGAGTATATACGGTATGCTTTCGAGATAATGTGATAATTCGCATACAGCTTTGTGATATTTTGCAGTGCAGACGAATCTAATTCATGTGTAAAAATCCTTTTTGCATGCATGTGAACGCAAGTGTAGGTGAATATCTGCATGTGAAAAGGTATCGGAAGTGTGTGAGGGCCTTCAAGCTGTGCGATCATGTCCAAGCAGTGATGCCTATAGATAGTATAGGGCCAATTCAACACCATGCGAATTTATACTCTTATGCAGATCTGTGCAAATATAGTCATGCAGGGATGCCTATGGACACATATCAGCTTATGTGAGAAAGCATGTATCTGTTTGCAGAGATACCTATAGATGCTAATAGATTATGCTTAGAAGAGAAATCATATCCAGAAAAATGCACATAATTACAGGTTCACCTAAAATCTATCTCTGCCTTTATTTGAATAGATACTATCCCAGTGAAGGTCTGCTTTCATTCACTCATGCACTACTGATTCAAATGTTGATATTTAATATTTTAGAATCCATTTCCCTTGTTATTATATATAAATAAAACATGTTTTTTCATATAATATAGACACTTCAAGTAAATCAAAACCCAAGATTTTGACTATCGTGGGTTTTGGTCCTTTCCCTCCAGATCACAGATGCCAAATCACCTCTTCCCGGTCCTACGGCGCTCGTCCAATCAGCACGCTCGGAGCCTCTGACGTCACTTTGTCTAAGCCGTTGTCTAAGGCCAGTGGCTCTGAGTGTGCTGGCACTTGCATCCTCCGCTTCCCTCTAACAGGGAGCATGCCCGCGCCGACCATTCGCAAATGCCTGCTAGAGGGAGAGCAGGATGCGGTCACAGGTCGTGCATGTGCCGTTGGACTGGGAAACAAGGTAAGTGTCTGGGGCGACCTGGGGGGTTTCACACAGCGGGTCATCCCGGTTCCCAGGCTGCCTCTGCGGGTCTGCCCCAGGGGGAGGGAATCGATTATAGAGTCCTGGGCCGAACGGCGTGGGTTTTGGTCCACTTTAAACTGTTATTTCTGTTATTGCTTTTCTAGTGATTCTTTAAAATTCTATTGTGAGTTACATTTATCAGTACTCCCCTCTTTGTGTTTCTCCTGTATTCACCTAGGAGTCCCTCTCAACGTATCCATCATTCCCCCTGGAATGTGGCCGACTAATCTATGCCCCCCCCCCCACACTTTCCTTACAATAGGGTGGATTCTGCACCAGATGGGCGACTTTTTAAATGGCTATTTTCTCTTCTAAAAAAGTGGGGCACTTTTTCTACTGGAGCTGAATAGACCCCGTTATATACAATATATATAATAAATAGTGTTATTGTCTGCATTGTGCCCACAGCCTTCAGTTACCTGCACTATACCCACAGCCTTCCTTTACCTGCCCTGTGGCCCAGTCCTGCCGCTGTCTGCTCTGGGGCTCAGCCCTGCAATTGTCTGCCCTGTGGCCCAGTCCTGCCGCTGTCTGCTCTGGGACCCAGCCCTGCTGTTGTCTTCCCTGGGGCCCAGACCATCTGTTCTTGTCTTGTGTACACTTGGCCTGTGTTCCCCCCATGTCTGTGACTAGCAAAGGACTATCTGTGGCCTGTGTACTCTCCACCTCTAAAAGCACTGCTGAAGAACTGGGTTGGTTTTGTGGTTTCAGAGTACCGGACCTCCCACGCCCCAGGTAGTTGGCAGCTTGCCTCTTTTGTGGCACAGGTGAGTTGTTAGTCCATTGTTCACTATGTTCCTAGTCCTGTATATCACTGTCCGGTACCCTACCGATGTCCCAGGCCTCCCGAGATGTCCGGCAACTTAATTCACCTGGGCGTGACCATATGTATGGATAGTATTGAAATGTATAAGGTTGAAAAAAAGACATTTGTCCATCAAGTTGAACCAAGGCATGGGATATTTTACTGTAGTCTTGTGTGGGGGTTGTAAAACAGAAGAGCAAGGTGAGAAAAATAAAGCTAAAATACAAATCACTCATAGACATAATACAGTTACTGGGGCACCAGTGAGCGAATTACAGTCAATGGAGTTAAAACATTTTCTAAAATGGTTTCATTACAGCGTTGCTAGGCTATTCCATTAAACAATTGAGAGTCTCTGCCTGGGGCAACACAAGGGCCTTGATTCACTAAGAGTTAAAAAAAAAATTCTCATGGTAGTAAAAAATGTAATTCATGAGAAAAAAAGCCTGAGAATGTTGCTGTTAGTGAACCACTAGATAGGAAAACAATGAAAGTCAATGGTACTTTTTTACTCCTGAAAAAAAGTATTGAACTTTTTACCCCTTTTTACCTGTAGTAAAAAGTGCCCTTGACTTTCATTGTTTTCCTATCTGGTGATTCACTAACAGAGACATTCTCAGGCTTTTTTCTCATGAATTAAATTTTTTACTAACATGAGAGTTTTTTTTAAATCTTTGTGAATCGAGGCCAATGTGTGTGCAGGGGGAGTACTCACTATTAACAGACATAGACAGTCAAATACAAAATACAGGAGCGAATTTCCCTAAATCCTAATTTTTGTCAAAATAATTTCTGGAGTTCCACATTTTTCAATTCATGACCTGGACTATGCTACCGCATGGTAATATCTTTTTGTTGCTCATAATGAGGTGTTATAGCAGCACCAGTTACTGAGCATCTGAAAGCACTAGCCAGGTGTTAAATACTTTTTTTATATACAGTACATCACTCTGCATATTAATAAAATAGCACCTTGGTGAACATTTTTTTATTTTAATAAATCTGGTAAATTGTAATCCCACTTCTGTCGACAGACCCCAGATTAGTTCCTAACTCCAGATGTTAGAGGCTGGGCTCTGAGCATCCTGTGGCTTCTATTGTGACTTGCAGGTGCTTACTTACTTTTCTGAATAGCCAACTCTTGATGCACACCCGTGGGATACTGTCTCCACTTCTGACTCAGGTCTATCCCCCCTTTTCCTGGCTAGAAGATGGCCACATCAAAGTTGGATCCCTTTCCACCAGGATGATGGGCATTTGGTTCTCTCGCACATGCTCCTAGGGCAAATGTCAGGCTTATTCCTTTGTACTACTTGGGTTTATAGTTGGAAAGTGGGTGGAAGTATTTCTTGTGGTCGCAGTAAAGTGACTTCCAAGAAAGAAACTACCTGTAGGTTGCGCTCTTGGTTTAGTGTAATTGTATCAGAGGAAAGGGTCCAAGTAAATATATGTAACTTGGATATTATTTTTTCTCTCTGATTAATTGTTATATGCTAGATATTATAAACTGTTATAGTTTTAATTTCCAGCTATTATTTTAAATGGTACTAAGCTGGAAGTTTCACACGTACTTAAATCGCTTTATGAAACCTTCAATAAGTATAATATCAAAAATAGCAACTGAGTGATTCAGAATCCAATATCAGAATGAAAAAGACGGGCACTTACCGCCGCGGCCCGGGGGTGCTAAACCTACCCAGGGCCCTTGAAGATGTTTTCTTAGTAATCGTGTCAATGAATCATTGCACTGTAGCTGTCAGCTTTAGAAGTTGGTCCAGGCTGTGTTATTCCATAAAAAACACCGTGGTCTTCAATTGGTTAAAATAAAACAAAGGTTTTTTATTACTACTGCTAAAAGCCAAAAATAAAAAATGGTACTTGGGGGAGGGATGTTTGGAATCCTTCTAGGAGTTCTTTTGCAGGATTGTTAGATACCAAAGATTGCAGCGGCGTTCTCTATATCGGCTGTTGCTAGTAGTTACCAGTGTAGAATCCTTGCAGAGTTTAACTCCTAGGAGAATCCTTGGTAGATTGAATGACGTAGTTGTTTGCAGGGGTGCACTTTGGTGCCCCCCCTGCTCCGTAAGATGAAGAGAGTAACAATAAAAAGTCTTTTAATGTAGCTGTTTGTAGAAGCGTGCTTAGGCGTCTTCACTGCTCCGTGTCTTCAATAAAATCACCGACGCGCGTTTCGGCTTGAGCCGTCTTCCGGGTGTGGAGGGAGCATGCGTTCCAGCTTTCATTTAAAAGGGGGATGACGTCAGTCAATCCTTGTGCATGCTGGGAATCGTAGTCTTGAAGAGCCGTACTGGCTTCTGTGTAGGATCATTAGACACCAGCTGTTTCGAGTGCAGGGATTCTTTTGGAACGATTGAAAGTACAGGGTGACAGATGAAATTACAAGCTGTTTTCAATAGTTGTTGTATAATTGTTCTTTTCTCCAGACAGCAAAGCATAAAGAGAGAGTGGGACAATATTTATTAGACTCAGCGTATTTTAGAAGAAGAAGCCCTTGAAACCCCCCCCCCCTTTTTCTTACCATTCATTTATCTTCATAAGTCTCTTATACACCATCTTTTTATTCTGCTTCTACATATACCCACTGCTACCTCTTTTTGATACTAATCAATTTTTATTATAATTTTCTCTATCAATGCGTAGTTCTTATTACGCATACTATAACTATCCCTATCTGTTCAATATCCACCCATTATTAACCTATTAAGAATTTATTTATTTCACCTTTATTTTACTTAAATTTCAATGAATTGCGTAGATTTTCTAAACCTAAAATTATATACATACATATAATAAAATTATATATACATATAATAAAATAAGCCGTTATATACGCTTTTAATAATTCTTCCTTCAGCGCAACTACAGCGCACTCCCAAGTCTGTCATAGTTCTGATTTCTAATCAGCCGTTTATCCCTAGAAATAAATAATCCAGTCATCCATTAAAAAGATATTATTACCGCCCTTAAATCATATGGCGACCTCTCTTTTTCTTCCTGTCTGCATGTCTAATCCTTACATATTGGCTCCCAATAGAAACCGAATCCTATTTATGTTTGGCTATGAACAATTTTTATAAACTTTTTACCCATTCATTTCATTGATTCTGCCACTTTTATATATACGGCTCTCAAAAGATAGCAAATCCATGTTGAGCATACATGCATTGGTTATATTTATGTTACACTTGTTTTTCCAAATACTTTGTATCTTTATTCTGGCATCGCACAAAACAACACAATAGCATTCTAGTAAATATCTCTGTAGCTACTTTACTGGCTTTATCTGTACAGATTTTATCATACTCAGTCCATTTCCATATTTCCATGCATACATTATTCATTTGATCCATGATTTATATTTGATTCTAAAATACGCTGAGTCTAATAAATATTGTCCCACTCTCTCTTTATGCTTTGCTGTCTGGAGAAAAGAACAATTATACAACAACTATTGAAAACAGCTTGTAATTTCATCTGACACCCTGTACTTTCAATCGTTCCAAAAGAATCCCTGCACTAACTCGAAACAGCTGGTGTCTAATGATCCTACACAGAAGCCAGTACGGCTCTTCAAGACTACGATTCCCAGCATGCACAAGGATTGACTGACGTCATCCCCCTTTTAAATGAAAGCTGGAACGCATGCTCCCTCCACACCCGGAAGACGGCTCAAGCCGAAACGCGCGTCGGTGATTTTATTGAAGACACGGAGCAGTGAAGACGCCTAAGCGCGCTTCTACAAACAGCTACATTAAAAGACTTTTTATTGTTACTCTCTTCATCTTACGGAGCAGGGGGGGCACCAAAGTGCGCCCCTGCAAACAACTACGTCATTCAATCTACCAAGGATTCTCCTAGGAGTTAAACTCTGCAAGGATTCAAAGGCGGCTCTACACTGGTAACTACTAGCAACAGCCGATATAGAGAACGCCGCTGTAATCTTTGGCATCTAACAATCCTGCAAAAGAACTCCTAGAAGGATTCCAAACATCCCTCCCCCAAGTACCATTTTTTATTTTTGGCTTTTAGCAGTAGTAATAAAAAACCTTTGTTTTATTTTAACCAATTGAAGACCACGGTGTTTTTTATGGAATAACACAGCCTGGACCAACTTCTAAAGCTGACAGCTACAGTGCAATGATTCATTGACACGATTACTAAGAAAACATCTTCAAGGGCCCTGGGTAGGTTTAGCACCCCCGGGCCGCGGCGGTAAGTGCCCTTCTTTTTCATTCTGATATTGGATTCTGAATCACTCAGTTGCTATTTTTGATATTATACTTATTGAAGGTTTCATAACGATTTAAGTACGTGTGAAACTTCCAGCTTAGTACCATTTAAAATAATAGCTGGAAATTAAAACTATAACAGTTTATAATATCTAGCATATAACAATTAATCAGAGAGAAAAAATAATATCCAAGTTACATATATTTACTTGGACCCTTTCCTCTGATACAATTACACTAAACCAAGAGCGCAACCTACAGGTAGTTTCTTTCTTGGAAGTCACTTTACTGCGACCACAAGAAATACTTCCACCCACTTTCCAACGGAAAAAAAATATAAGAAAACGGTCACTTATATCCCAGGTTGCAGCACTTCCACCATTACTGCTTTCCACCATTTTTCCAGCGCTTGATACCATACAAACCAGTTACTTGGGTTTATAATTCTGGCTTGTTTCTTACTTACTCCTGCACATAGTTTTAACTGCAAGTCAACAACACTGGCCTGACCAGGGTCTAACCATACCATGCGGGACAGGACATTTATACCCCAGAGGAGGTACTTCCCTCCATTTTCCCTAAATGTCAGGCCTATTCTTTTGTACTACTTGGGTTTATAATTCAGGCTTGTTCCTTACTTACTCCTGCACACAGCTTCCAATCCAAATCAACAACATTGGCCTGACCAGGGTTTAACCATACCATGCGGGGCAGGACATTTATACCCCAGAGGAGGAACTACCCTCCATTTTCCCGGAATGTCAGGCCTAATCTTTTGTACTACTTGGGTTTATAATTCAGGCTTGTTCCTTACTTACTCCTGCACACAGCTTCTACTCCAATTCAACAACACTGACCTGACCAGGGTCTAACCATACCATGCGGGGCAGGACATTTACGCAAAGTATGAAATCAACTTAAAGCACTATTTTCTTGCAATTTTAGGACATCTTACCGTGCCAAGATAGCACACAGAAATAATTCTTGATTCCAAGTGTGTCAATGAAAACAACTACACAAGGTTCTTTGTGCTGTAAGCATTTAATAATGCACATAAATACAGGTTTGCCTAAAATCTATCTCTGCCTTTATTTGAATAGATACTAATTCAGTGAAGGTCTGCTTTCATTCGCCACACATGCACCACTGATTCAAATGCTGATATTTAAAATTTTAGAATCAATTTTCCTTGTTATTATATATAAATAAAACCCATAAAAACACGTTTTTTCACATCATTCATAGACACTTCAAGTGGCAAGTTCTTGCATTGATTCAGGCATTAGCAGTGTGAAAAGCTAAACATTATTATTGGAAAATGACAGGTAATGGGGGAGCAGTAAGTAGGCAAATCACTTGTCATGTAAAAAGCTGCTTTGGGAATACAAGGATGCACAACGCACACTGCATATTCTGGCCGCTCTGTTAATGACTCATGGGGGGGGGGTGTCATTAGGGGAAACAGACAGGAAAAGATCTGCTGATATATATTTATCCAAATTCCTTATTATTGACAGTCTGTATAGCAAAGTCCCCAGTGGCCATCACCCACTTCAGTACTGCCGGCCTACACATTTGCATTTAGGTTGAAACACTAAAACAATAGGATATTCAAATACCCTTCCATGAAGGTATGCTAAACCCTTTCAAAAACTGTACATGCAGACCTCAAAATCATAGAATAAGTGTTCTACCTACCTGATGATTGACATCCTACAGTCTATTTTCTCAAAAGATAATTGTTTCGATGATTTCTTTTTTCCTGGTATATAGCCATGCTGCAGCTTTCTATGTGTCTGAGAAATGCAGGCTTAGATTTTTGCATTAAAGAGGATGAATTTATTTGCTGTCAGTAAATTATGCAGTATACAAAGAAGCAGGAAACAGACAGACCACCAAAACAGTGAATAGCTATCCTCCCCCTGCACAAACAAGCATTTGTGTGTCCCACACAGTCTTATGCAGGAGGTGTGGGGATAGGACCACCTCTTAGTAATTAAGTGGTGGTCATGAACTACAAAAAAAGCAAGGCATTTTTTTAGCTGCAGAGCACTGTTATGATTTTGTCATCTCTGATATGTTTGATCTTATTTTGTCTTTATGTGGTTATTAAACAACTTATAGTTCATAGCATTGTCGATTTTCTGAGCCTCATCTACTCCCAATCAGTCACAGTGTGCAGAGCATGCCCACTGCATTGACTACAATGGAAGGGGCATGCCAAGGCCCGACACTTGAGATCACAGTAGCAGAGGGGCAAGCCACCCAGGGAGAGAATAATGTTGGGCTTAATATAGTAGGATATGAGACAAAATAGCCTTTAGCATTTGGGTTAAATCTACAGTGGACCTTTGCTTGTTCATAGTATGTTTAGGGGCAGTGCTGGGCCAGGCCCTCAGGGTGTGGGACCGCTTTCGAACTTTTCGACTCCAACTAGCATGATGCATGGTCCTTTATGAGATAGCCTTACTAAAATTGATGAACCGTCCCTAAATGCTATATATTTCCCCCAAATGAGGATCAATCCAAGACCTTCCAACAGATGAATGAAATATTTTCTTTACCAATTATTGTCTTTCTTTGCTATTTACAGCTCTGGTATATAGTTCATGCGCAAATCCCCTCTCTTTCTCCAACCATCTCCAAGATTTCCTCATATATCCACACCATATTAGACATACTTGTATATACAATCAGGGAGAACTATCTATACGACCGCAGGGAGAATTTCCAGTTGGCTACACTGCTTTGGGGCTGGTTGTGCTAAATATAGCCCCCAGCATGAAGTTCACCTGAACCAGGTTTCACAATTCACTTATTCATTCTCTCTGCCTCTTAAGCTGCCCCATAGCTGTGGGGGGCTGTAACGACTCCTGCCACAGTATCTTCCCCTACAATGCTAAAGCTTCCGTATCGTCACTTGAAGAGTGGCCATATTTACCATGCCCATGACCTACAATGCCATAGCCTCAGCTGCAAGCACATTGAGTTTGAGCTTAGCAGTTTGTATGCTAGTCATGGATTGTGCAGTGCCAGTAAAATCCTTCAACACCAGTCTTCCCCTGTATACACTATAAATATTTGGTGGGCGAAGTTGGTGACCAGTATGAAAAGTATAGGGAAGAGGTGGTACCCTCCTGTTAAGTGGTTTCTCCAAACCACTGACAAGCTTATGTAGTGTATTATAATGTGCAACTAAACTATGATCAACTACATTTTGCCAGGTGCACTAATCCATTTGCTATATTTTTCTGCTTGAAATGTGCACATTTGATGAGATTCCTATATTTGGAAAATCTTCTTTGTGACTAAAATTTTTCTGTAATAAAAAACAAATGCTAACAAATAAATATTCCTCCCTAAAAGTCGTATTCCTGGCAAATGAGTGGCCCATATGCTCTTGCATACGTTTCCCTGTCTTTGGAAATGTAGATTTGTTCTATCTTGAGAGGTGCCCTAGTCAGGTTTCAGAGAAAAATAGTCTGTTTGGTTGGACACACCACACAAAACTCTTCAGTTACCTATTTGACCCCCTAACATCTTATGAAGCTGAAGGCTTTCATTGTAAATTATAAGCTAGATCCAGGCCTGTAAAGACCCTACTCCCGCTGCCCATGAGCAAATATAGGAGAAATTGACCTTTTCCTCATGAAGCTCTATATGATGGGGGGCCAGGAAACAGATGGACACTGCAGGGAGGTGCAGCTGCCGCATGTGTGTATGCATGTGTGTACATGTCATGTTTAGGGGCCAGTCATGGCCTAGAGGTAAGGGTAATGGGCTTGTGACCGGAGTGTTGCATGTTTAATTCAGGACAAGACTGAAGTGCTCTTGAGCAGGGCACTTAACCTCGGAACTGCTCCCCGGTTGTTCTAATTATGGCAGCCCACCGCTCCAGGCATGTGTGTACTGTTTGTGTTGTCAGTTAATTGAATACAATGGTCATACATGTCCCAAAAATCCATGTCATGGAAGTAAGTGACTACCAGTGGCAAAGTTTGCACTGGTCGCACCAAAATGCAGAGTGGGACATCCACCCTCTACAACCAATCCCCTCTTGACTAGTTCAGGCTCCCTGTAGCCTTGTTTAGAGGGTCCCAAACAAGGCTACAAATTAGAATTGTCCCGGAAAAACATCAGCACAACAACAGTCCACCTAAACTTACAGACATGCTTGGTGTGCATGTATCTTTTTTCATTCCCCCCCCCCCCCCCAGGGACAATAGCATGACCCAACGGGTATAGGAACTGGTAACCCTTTAAAGGCGAAGTGGCCCTAGGTCCCTGTAGGTATATCATTCCCTTTGGCATAGAAATAGTGCTCTTTCAGATAACAATGAGCTACCCCTAGTGCCCATGATGGGTTATGGGTAATTGAGTGGAATGTCTTGGGAAGTCATCTGCTGCATGCCGAGCTGACCCCCTGACCCTTTGAGGGGTTTGCCTAGGCACCGTAGTTCCAGTGAAGAGAAATAAAGTCCCTGTCCAGTCATTAAATACCTACCGATAATTCATAGCAATGGAGGGGGCCTGCAGAGGTAGGGCAAGCTGAATCCACCGTGGTAACCCCCTCCATTGCAATGAATGGAATAGGTGTGTGGGGATGTAAATGAGGCTGCATGAATTCCTGAATCACTGACTCCCCAGTCCCCAGCAACGGTGAGTATGAAGATGCTGTCAGGAGCAATGGGTGACAAAATGTGAATAGACAATTCCTTTAATGCTTCAGCATAGCTAGATATTTTGGACCATTAAGTTATTTCATTGGGATTAATTTAGAGATGTACTTTTCTGTTTCAGCATTACTGTGAATGTGCCAAGACATGTTAAATATCCTGATTTAGTCTAGTGGTCTAGTGCGGTGTTGTTGCCTATCATAATGTCTATCGAGTTACAAAAAGTGCTGTGCTTTAAATTAGAAATTGTCAGGCAAACAGCAGCCTAGCTCAGGATATTTGGTAGCATTACATGGTGCACACAACCATTTCAATTTAAAGGCCAATTTCTTCCTCTGCTTTAACACAATCATCATAGTGGCAGTGGTCTCCCGTCCAGTCGGGGATGCGGCTTGCTGCCAGGTTAATGCTCTTTAAATGCAATCTCTGCTCTAATAAAATTGCCAGTTACATTGGATATAAAACAGATTCCAACATAGACTGGAGCACCTCCAAGACACTATTATACAATCTTACCAACTCTGGGACACCTCACCTCTAATAGATATAAAGTGACTGTCTGGCAAGCAATCCAGCAGGTCCATACACTATACTGCAGTATCAATCAGAGAGCAGAACAGGAGTAATATATCTCACAATATTAAATGTACAGATGGTGGAGGACACCCTTCAGACTGATCTCAAATTCTTATAAACCAGTAAAGGCTCATTTTAACTTTGATTAAATCGGAAAGTTTGATAAATGATCTGAGAGTTTGAAAGACACTTCCAAGTTGTAAGGGAAAATGGGCAGGCAAGTTTTAAAATACACATGAAACTGGACCAATAGCCTTGCACAGTTGGGAAAGAAAACTCCACAAAACTCCTTTGAGTCTGAATCATTGTCAGTAATTACATTTGCTCCTGCATTCACTTAAAGCTAAAACGCAGTCTCTTTCCTAGGGGTAGCAGCCATTTTGGAGCTTCCTTTTCCCAACATCCCTGGATTAAACTTTCATAACTGAAAATGCACAGCAACAGGAAACCCAGCAGCACTTCCTGTCTGCAGGTGGCCTGTAGCTCCAGCAAGAGTTAGCGAAAGTTAAATTAATTAAAGCAATCTCTTAATTGCCCAGAGGAGGGGTGCATATTAGCATTGTTTGTTGTAAGGGTATTTGTCCAGTTTAAATGTAGCTAAAACATATAGCCTGATTTATGAAGCATCAGCGCCACTTTTCTTGCCTCAGCAGCACTCAGTGCACGATTTTATAAACCAGAAATAATTTGCACCGATGCGTCTGTCAGGATGCATCTAATTTAACACTAGAGTCAAAAGGTCGCAGCGCCAGGCACTCTGGTTAAAGCAGCACCAGTTTATAGTGGTGTTGTAGGTCAAGATCCCATAACACACAATAGGCAGAACTGTAATGAAGTGTTTTATGCTTATATTACACTATTGATGTACAGAACATTACAAGTTTGAGTTCCCAAACCCGAACACTGACTTCAGTCAGAAATCTGTGTTCCAGTTCGACATCGGGCTCAAACATGGAAAAGCTAATTGATGTGCTGCTGAGCACTTAGAGGTACAGAGAGCGCTGCTGTAACTTACCAAAGTCCCATGATTCTCTTGTTGTCAGCGGAGGCTTCCAGCCAGGGCTACAGGAAGATGGCCGCCAGCTCCCATGAGTGAGGACACTCCTAGTGCCAGCACTGCTGTCTGGCACTAGAAGTGTCCTCACATATGGGAACCAGTGACCATCACAAGGAAGAGGTAATTTACAGCAGTGCTGTCTGCTGCACACTCTGGCTCCCCTCACCACAGCCACCCCATACAGATCAGGTCCCTATTATTTTCAATTTATTGTATTGATTTAATCAATGCTCGGCTGAACTTGCTGGACCTGAACTTTGGGGGGGTTTGCTCTTCCCTATTCTTCGCTATATTACACACACTTTATTTTTTTTGCAGAACTTGCATTGTGACTTGTCAATAATGTAAACGCAGGACCTAAATGTCGCCAAATGTCATTTTTTTCTTGTTTTCTTTCTCTTACCAATGTGCAATTTGGATAACAACTAAAATGCGGTCTAAACGCACTGTAAAGTTTATCCCCTTTGTCCCTAACAGTGATATTTTGTAGTGTACTGATGAAACGCAGACCAGGGGCAGAAAATACAGCGCCAATCTTTTCAGAGTGGACAAAAAATAAATATGGTGTGCAGCACAGAAAAGACAGTGGTGCAAAATGGCGCACACTGGCACTTCTATAATCCGCAGTCAGGTCCAAAAGGCGCTGACACAAGGCGCCCAATATCGAAGCTAATTAGTATGCCTTGGGCACAGCGACTTCTAGCGCCATTGTAGTCAAAATCGCAGTGCTAGAAAAGACAAAGATGCCAGCGCTCCAAAATTGGCCCAATATGTACCATCTGGTACACAAGCCATGGTGGAAGGACCTGTAAGGGGGTTATTTAAGAAAAGTTAACATCACATAGTGCCACGTAGCACCAGGTGAACGCAGGGCGCAGTATGTGAATAACATATGTGAAAGTCAATCTGGAAGCGTCTAATAGCGTCATGTAGCGTCACATGTAGCACTAGCAGCGGCTCAGTGTAAAGCCCTGTCGCTGTATGTTCAGCAGCACCATGTAGTACCTTTTGCTCAGTAGTGCTCTCCCATACATTTCAATGGTGTTTTATTTGGTTGCGTATAAATAGCGTTTTCCTAAAGTAATGTCCTACATTTTTCATTCAAATGATTGTGTGGCTTCTTCTGCCCAGCAACCAAACACTTTTATTGTGTTTATTATTTATTTATTTTTAATGCAGAATTGTATGTGCAGGTCTGCCATTGCAGTGTCATTTTCACAGTGTTAAAAAAAAACTGTCATTCCAGAAATGTCATTCCATGTGTCTTCGCTCTGGTGCTGGTGTTTATGTGTTGAGAAACAGACATTTTGTACATAGCGTCTGACGCTGAACACTAGAGCGCCAACGCTGGTTGTGTGTAGTTTTTTCTTAAATTTGTGGCCGACGCACTTAACTGGCGCTACCTATCATTCGCTGGAATGTTGTCCCATTGTTAGATGTAGCATTGTCTTGGGCACTTTGACCTCCGGACACCACCTAGTTTTCTCGATTAGCTCTGCAATGAATCAGGGAGAGCGCTTCTACAGCACCCTCCAGACATCACATTTAACACTGCTGGACAGGATAGTACAGCGTCACTTGTCCAGTCGCAACACTAGGTTATAGCGCCAGGCACACGCTTGCAGCGGGCACTCTGGGCGCTGCTACATAGACGCTCACATAGCAATACGTGGCGCTAGTCTTAAATTTGCCTCTACGACAGAGTAAGCACAATGGTAAACAGTATATATATATATATATATATATATATATATATATATGTATATATATATATATATATATATACTGTAAAAATAGATGAAAAATAGAGGCTTTCAAAAAACACAAAAGCCATTGATGTACATTATAGATTTCAAGATAATATTCTGTACCATTGTTTATTTCATGTGTTTATTGTCTTTTTAAGTACATCTACATCTGTACTTTTATATTTTTAGCCAAGACAGGTCCTCTAACAATACAAAGGGCCAGTAATGGCTTAATGAAAGCCAGTTTATTGAAAACATGCTGAATAATAGCAGCCCTTCTCTTTCAAGGATTAGATTGAAATTCATAGATTCTAGAAGCCATATATTAATGCTCCTATTTATTTGGTCAATTAGAATGCATAATTATGTCGCACACCGGGTTTCTTTATTTTATGTGCTTTTTCAGTGCACCTTGCCCCATCCTAGCATTTGGAAATATAACCTTCTTGCAATTACCGACTTTCTCCGGCAATTATTTTACTTTTTGTAATAGTGTTTTTCATTAAACTGTGCTCCTGTAGAGACTTAGAAAACAATCACATACCAGAAGCCTAATACATTATTTATGCTGAATAAATCACTGTTCCTGCTGTTGCAAACCATAGACTTTTCAGCAGGTAAGAGAGCTGGTTGGATGACAATGAGCCTTTGCGAGGGTGAGCCAAGACCCTTGGGCGTGCTTTTTTGTACACTGTAGACCAAATCTGCTATTTAAAATAAATATTGTCTTAGGGGGCTTTTTAGCAAGTCTCTTGAGATCTCTAGCCTGCCTGATTAAATGAGTGTACTCTCTACTACTTTATTTTCAGTAATTAATTTGAATCTTGATAGAATATATAAAGAGGATGGCAGGTCCAAGCAAAGTGCAAGAGGACAGCAGGTCAGAGCCAGGTGCAGGGTATTGAAGGGCTGTGGGTCAGAGAAAGGAGTAGAAGAGCGATGTTTCAGAACAAAGCATAGAAGGGTGTGGGTTAGAGTAAGATATATAAGGCGAGAGAAAGGAGTGGTGGGTTCAAGCAAGGTGCAGAAGTGCTGAAGGGCGGTTGATTTTGTGGGTCAAAGAAAGGCATAGAGTGGTGATTGGTTAGAAGACAGCGTAGAAGGGTGGTGTGTTAAAGTGAGATGTAGAAGAACAGCAAGTGAGAGGAAGGAGTCAATGGTTAGTGGGTGAAAGTGAGGTTATATTTACATTATTAGTCCATTTTTATTCTTTACCCCACTGGGCTGCAACTCTTTTCAGGACTCTAGGATACGGGCGCTATACGGGCACTACTGGGGAGAGGACAGGGGGCAAAAGTATGGGAGGGGCGGGATAAAGCTGTGCTTTGCATAGACAGAGCAGAGCTGGGGCCAGGAAAAGGGCAGCAATCCCAGAATGCAGAGCAGCACAGTCAGAAGACACTTCCTGTTTGCTGACAGCCTGAGACTCCATGGACCACTATCTTGGATGTTTAAAGGCTCATAAAATGCAGTGGATGCAGGTCGGATGATTTTTAATGTGGGTGATCTGTATGTACAGGGGGAAACATAAGATATTCATTCATTATTCAGGGTGAAGGTCCGGATTAAAGACAGACGTGTCGGTTGGCAAACATTTGCAGATGTATGTTGAAGCTACATTATTATTTTAACTTTTTTAGCTTTTTTTCAGGGATGGCACCAGCACTAGGCTTACTCTTGGTCCCTTTCTTCTGTTTGTTTTCTATTCATTCTTTCTATATCGTCTTTCTTTTTATCCATGCCCTGTTTCTATCTTTCTTATTTTGTAGTTTTACCAATTTCTATTCTTTTTATTTTATATTTCATTTTATGTTTCATTTTATATTTCTTTCTTTCTTTTTTTCTTTCTTTCTTTCTTTCTTTCTTTCTTTCTTTCTTTCTTTCTTTCTTTCTTTCTCTTTCCTTTTTCTAGGAATTCCTTTCCGTTCTATTCTCTTTGTATTTCTTCTTACTTTCTATTATTTTATTTTATCTACTGTATGTTGCCTTCCTTCCATTATTTCCTCTCTGTGTAACATATTTCCTTCCTTCCATTTTATCTATCTGTAACAAATCATGGGGCTGGTACAGCCAGAGGTGGAAGGTGGAATGGATTTTTAAAGTAGTAAGTAGCTGAAATCTGTGATAATATCCCCCATACAAGCAGCCTTAATGCCATGTGTGTCATGAAACACCGCATAGGGGAACCGGCCCTGCTTTATTCAGAAATGAAACATGAAATGACCCTTTTTTGTGAGTGCTGTTCTGTTTAGAAAAGAGATTGGATCTAATCAATATGTACTGTATAGACATATACAATACCTTTACAAAGAAATGGTATATGGACTTCTTATACCTAGGATGACCTGAAGAACAAAAGGAACATCAGCTGTGCATGGGGGAGAGGCAATTCTATCAAGAGTTTCTTTAGTTAAATAGTCATTTTAAAAGCAGAGACATGTTAGGGGCAAAATCAATAATGGAGTTCAAAAAGCAAATCGATGAATTTCTAAGAATTTCCTAAAATCAGAAACATACAATACTATTATTTTTAACATTAGTTAAGGAATATGATTTTGGCTGCCCTGCTGAGTCAAAAAGGATCTTTTTCCTATTAGACAAATGTCTTAACGGTTATGGTGAGGTAGGAGATCCTCAGTCTAGAGATAATTCTAGAATAGAGCTTAAGAAGGGCCAGGGCTCCTAGTAGAGTTGGATTCATATTACTGGCCAGAGCTGGAGTCAGATAGTGAGGCGCTGGAGGAACCAGAGTTTTCAAGACACCATTATAAGTATCACCAGAAACAGTGATGCCATTTAAGAGTTGGGTTAGAGGGCAAGAGGGGTAGCTGTGCGCATGGGTACGGCTGTACTGCATCAATTAGGTCTGCACAGTCAGAGCATTTATGTCACGGACCGGGTGTGCCCGCACAGGTGTGGATCCGCTGTGACCGTGTTATTGATAGCGAGTGCCGCGTCAGAGGAGCGGAGTCTAAGAGGCCACCGGTATTCACCAGAGCCCGCCACAAAGCAGGTTGGTCTTGCAGCGGCCAGTGACCCCCAGGTCGCTACCCCCCAACAGCGGCTCAGCCACACAGTCAGCCGAGGTAATGCGTGGTACAAAGCAGGCAGGCAAAAGGCGATGTAAAAGTTCAAGCAGAGGTCAGGGGCTGGCAGCACAGGTTCAGAGTCAGGGACAGGCAAAGGTCGGTACACGGGTGAGCAATACTGAAAACAACAGACTTTCTGCATACAAAGGAAGATCAAGATCCGGCACTGATGGAAAAGGAAGTGCCCCTTAAATAGGGGAAGTGGATGCAGGATTGGATGACCAGGCACCAATCAGTGGTGTACAGGCCCTTTAATTTCAGGAATCTGGTGCGCGCGCCCTCTAGTGGACGGGGGCGTGCGCGCAACGAACCATGCAAGGAAGCAGCACGAGGAGGAGGAAGACGGCTGGGAGCAGCCGGCGCACGGCCAGCCATCGCGCCGGAAGCCGCCGGCCCGCCGGCAGGAGCGGGTAAGGAGAGGGACTGGGGAGCACTGCGAGATGGGCGCGCAGCGCTCACCAGAGCAGCGGCAGCAGCAACAGAGGTGAGGGGAGTGCTGTGAGATGGGCCCGCAGCGCTCGCCCTAACAGTACCCCCCCTCTTCTTGGGACCAAGAAAATCTGAGATGAGACTATGGTCCAGAATGTTCTCCTCGGGTTCCCAAGATCTTTCCTCCGGACCACAGCCCTCCGAATCGACCAAAAAATATTTTTTGCCTCTGGAGACTTTAAATCTCTTTGGATCTCTTTCACCGTGAAAACGCCCGCGGTAGCAGAAATTGGAGCGGGCTCCAGGATTTTCGGAGAAAAATGATTGCAAATTACTGGTTTCAAAAGAGAGACGTGGAAGGAGTTACGGATACAAAGAGATGCTGGAAGGTGAAACTTATAGCAAACCCCAGGTAGCGGGGACCAAATTTGTAGCTGGGAATTCGGAAGCGGATGTATTTCGCCGAAAGCCACACCTTATCTCCAGGAGAGTAAACAGGAGGAGTTCTTCTCTTTTTATCAGCGCTAATTTTCATACGAGCGGAAGCTGGATAAGAGCACGTTGAGTCTCTTTCCAGATGGTGGAAAAATCCTGTGTGAGTTCTTCCACGGCGGGTACTTCAGAGGACGTGGACAAAGGCAGTGGCGGAAGAGGATGACGACTGTACATCACAAAGAACGGGGATTTTCTCGTAGATTCAGAATCCTTAAAGTTATATGAGAACTCCACCCAGGGCAGAAGGTCGACCTAATCATCTTGACGCGCGGAAACAAAATGGCGAAGATAATGGCCGAGGACTTGGTTTACTCTTTCCACTTGGCCATTTGACTGGGGATGATAAGCAGAGGAAAAGTCAAATTTAATCTTCATTTGCTTACAAAGAGCCCTTCAGAACTTAGAAACAAATTGCACTCCTCTGTCAGACACGATGTGTGCAGGCAGCCCATGAAGTCGAAAGATATGCATAAGGAAGTGTTTCGCCAGCTGAGGAGCTGAAGGAACACCAGGCAAAGGTGTAAAATGCACCATCTTAGAGAACCTATCTACTACCACTCAAATAACAGTGTTGCCATGTGAAGGAGGGAGGTCAGAAATGAAGTCCATAGCAATGTGTGACCATGGAGTGTCTGGAATAGGTAGGGGTCTTTGGCGAGGAGTCTTGTCACATGCACAGATGGTATAAGCCTGAATGAATTCCGTCACGTCCTTCTCTAAAGAGGGCCACCAATAATATCTGGAAATGAGAGAACAAGATTTTCTGATACCTGCATGGCCAGCTACATGAGAATAATGACCCCATGCTGGCGAGGAGGAACGAAGGTCTTTCCAGGTGGTGCCTGTACCAGGGTTGCGGGAGCAGAGTGGACTAGACATTAAGGAGGGATAATATGCTGTGGAGTGGATTCCGATCCAGAGACGTCCGAAGAATGAGAAAGGGTGTCCGCCCTGATGTTCTTGACGGCTGGACGGAAGTGGATTTGAAAGTAGAAACGGGCGAAAAATAAAGACTATCGGGCTTGTCGAGGGTTTAACTGCTGGGCAGTTTCTAAGTAAGACTAAGATTCTTGTGGTCAGTAAAGATGGTAACAAGCTAGGCAGAACCTTCCAAGAGATGTCTCCACTCCTCCAATGCCAACTTGATGGTGAGTAATTCCCGATCTCCAATGGAGTAATTCCTCTCTGCCGGAGAAAACGTTTTCGAAAAGAAACCGCATGTGAGAGTCCTGCCAGTAGCAGATTTTTGAGTAAGCACGGCTCCAGCTCCAATGGAGGAGGAATCTACCTCAAGGGCAAAGGGTCTAGCTGGATCTGGTCTTGAAAGCACCGGAGCAGTCCTCTTCAGCCTGAGGAGGCCACGACTTAGCATTAGCGTTTTTCTTCGTGAGAGCCACAATAGGCGCAACTATAGTCGAAAAGTGGGGAATAAACTGGCGATAATAATTAGCGAAGCCCAAAAAGCGTTGGATAGCCCATAGGCCAGAAGGATGAGGCCAGTCCAACACTTCCTTTAACTTGCTGGGGTCCATCTGGAGACCACGACCAGAAACTATGTACCCAAGAAATGGTAGAGAGGTCTGATCAAATATGCACTTCTCCAACTTGGCGTATAAACGATGTAGGCGGAGGCGAGACAGGACTTGCCGGACATGGCGGTGATGTTCTTCAGGATTAGAAGAGAAGATGAGTATATCATCTAGATACACTACCACGCAGGAGTAAAGCAAGTCCCGGAATATGTCATTCACATATTCCTGGAATACGGCGGGTGCATTGCAAAATCCAAAGGGCATCACTAGGTATTCAAAGTGGCCATTGCGGGTGTTAAAGGCGGTCTTCCACTCATCGCCCTCACGTATACGTATCAGATTATAGGCCCCTCTCAGGTCGAGTTTAGTAAAGATCCTGGCACCACGAAGTCGATCAAATAATTCAGAAATCAAAGTTAAAGGGTAACGATTTTTGACGGTAATCCTGTTGAGGCCACAGTAGTCAATGCAGGGGCGAAGAGAGCCATCTTTCTTGGCCACAAAGAAGAAGCCTGCGCCTGCAGGAGAGGAAGATTTCAGTATTAAGCCTCTTTGGAGATTCTCCTGTATATACTCTGACATAGCCTGAGTCTCAGGAGCCGAGAAAGAATAGATTCTGCCACAAGATAAGATCGATAAGGTGGAAGTACCTCCGCTTGCTTTTTGCAGAAAACATCCAAGAAGACCTGATAAATCGCAGGCAGGCCCGGAAGTGGAGCAGAGGTAGGAACAGGTCTGGCCGGAACGGACTTCAAACACCTCTTGTAGCAGCCTGCACCCCAACTCTTGATATCGCCTGTATTCCAGTCAAGAGTGGGGTCGTGACGTTGAAGCCAGGGTAGGCCGAGGAGAATCTGAGAGGTACAATGAGGGAGCATGTAGAACTCAATATTCTCTTGGTGAAAAAGTCCAATCTTTAAAAGAAGGGGTACTGTGCGATAACGCACTGTGCAATCAAGTCTGTCACCATTAACCGAAGCGATGAATAGAGGCTTTGTGAGGCGATTCACAGAGATGTTATGTTAATTAATCAAGGAGGCCTCGATAAAGTTTCCGGCAGAGCCAGAATCCACAAAGGCAGTCAGGTTCAAGGAGATGGTAGCTGCAACGGTGAGTTGCACAGGAACCGTAAGCCGTGGAGAGGTGGCACACACACCCAGGGACGCCTCTCCCACATTCACTAGGTGCGCCCGTTTCCCTGTTGCGGCGAGCGAATAGGACAGTCTTTCAGGAAGTGCTCCGAGCCAGCACAATACAATCAAAGATTCTCTTTCCTCCTGCGACTTCTTTCCAGCTGGGATAAGCGGGATCGGTCCACCTGCATGGCCTCCTCACTGGAGGACGCATGTGCGGTCATAGGATAATGAAACACAGGAGCCAAACGGGATGCCCTCCTAGGGCGCTGAGAGTCTCTTTCCAGGCGGAGTTCCCCACGTCTTTCCAAAAAATGCACATCGATGCGTGTGGCCAAATGGATGAGATCAGTCAAGGATGAAGGCAAATCACGTGCGGCTAGAGCATCTTTAATATTGCTAGACAGTCCCTTCTTGAAGGAGGCACATAAGGCCTCATTATTCCAAGACAGTTCAGATGCCAGGGTATGGAACTGAATGGCGTATTCACCAACGGACAGGTTGCCCTGAACCAAGTTCAAAAGGGCCGTCTCTGCAGACGAGGCCCGGGCTGGTTCCTCGAAGACCTGGCGAAACTCGGAGACAAAAACGAGTATATTGGAAGTGAGTGGGTCCTCGCGATCCCATAATGGGGTAGCCCAGGCCAGAGCTTTTCCTGAGAGCAGACTAATAACAAAGGCCACCTTAGAAAAAACAAGAGAAATCCCGCACAGCCACAATAAATAAACTGGATGCTGGCTGCGGGAGCACCTGTCACCCAATGGGTGTGCCTTTATAACCAAAAGCTGGAATGTGGACTGCCAGCACAGACCACCAGTGCTCCCTACCTATGGAATGCAGCCGCACAACAGTAGCTATATTAAACTGATACTTTATTAAATGCAAAAATCATGATTTCACATGAGGGCAAAAACATAACTAACACATTAAAAACAATTAAAAAAAACCCCTGCGGAGATGAAAATGGATCATATTAAACTAATGATGAGATACAAAATGTAATTGAAGAATGCCGGAATCAACTGTCAAATGCCTTGGGGTCTTCACATGAAAAGTGCTTGTGCATAAAGAGATAGTGCTATAAGAAGGGTGATGGTGCCTAATAGAAACTGTGTGCAGATTGCAAAAAGGGGGACACACTGCCTTTATAATTACAAAAAGATACACCAAACTGGTGCTGGGATAAAGTGTTCTGTGCAAAAGTGCAATACTACCATAGAGACATACAGAGGCTCCAAGGCATGAGATCAGAGAAAAAATAGGCAACGATTATACAATCTAAATAAGTAGAGATGAGCGAACTTCTTGAAAGTTCGATTCGGGCGATTTGCCGAATTTCCCCAAGAAATTCGGGTTCGCCCTAATCGAACTTTCACGAATCGCTCATCTGAAAAAAAAAATGCCGGCATGGTGGGAGCGGGCAGGCCGGCTACGCCTATCAGCGGGCCGCCGCCGGCCTGCCCGCTCCCACCATGCCGGCAAAAATGCTGGCATGGTGGCAGCGGGCAGGCCGGCTACGCTGTCAGCTCTTTTTTCATACTCACATATAAACCTTATTTTACACCGCTGTCATCACTGGTGATGTCAGACGGGCTTTTTGGATGCATGGAGACTATTTAACCCTTGGATGGCTGCCAGCTCTGTTTGATGTGTATTTCCCTGATGAAGGGGCATGGGATGCCCGAAACATCGGCTAAAGGACTGTATGGGCATGGACTTTATTTGCACATTGTTTGTACGCTCCGTTGGACTTTTCTGGATTATTTAATACATGCATTTATCAGAGGGCAGGTTATTGTCTCATTTAGAGGTAGGATGTGGATCTATAGCCTAAACAGCGTAAGTACTCTTGGATTTGGAAGAGCTGAGTTGTAAGTGCTCCAGAAAGTGACATACTTCTGTTCCCAAACTGGGAGTGTTCGAATAGATGACTTTTATTTGAGTTTTTAGTAGTTTTACTCTTTCAAATACCATAGCAGTGGGACTTTTTTATTATTCTGGCTTCAACCTGCACTGCACATTTTGCATCAAAGTTACACTTCTGTTATCTTTACTCTTTGTTGGACTGACTCATGTACTCTTGCCTTCTGCTTAGCTGCATTTTAAACTGTGTGCAAACTGTCTCATTTCATTGTGTCTCTATTAGCACCCTATATTTGTCTACAGTATGTATTTGAATGTTCTTTTTTTAACTTCTCCCTCAAATTACTTTTGCCTCTAAGTAACCGTCTATTTGTAACACATTTTAATGATTCCACACTTTAAATTAGAGCTTAATTATTAGACTTAGTGGATGTAGCAAAAATTTCTACAGTGCAAAAAATATCTGTCAGGTCCCGGAGACACCCACCTTCCAATAAATCAGCAACCCCCAATCTCCGCTGCTTTCTTCGCCTATAGCAAGCCCCCGTTTGCCGGGACGCTAGACACGCCTCACCGGACACGGTTGCCCCCAGGTCTTGTTAGCACAAAGGATGCTGACTTATGCAGGGGAAGGCAGATGAATCCAGGGACAAGACTGAGTAATGATAAACGGACAGGGGTCATACACGGGTGGTCAATCCGAGGAGGCACGGTACAGAAGGGTTAGACGGAAGAGTAGTCAGGGCAGCCAAAGGTCACAACGGGAGGTCAGAAGTTCGCGGTACAGAGGGTCAGGCAGAATCGTAGTCGAAGAGCAAGCAAAGGTCGGTCCAGGCGGCAATCAGGGAAGGTCAAAATCACGGCAGAAATCACAAGGAAATAAGCTATCCAAATCGCACACAGTAGCACGCTATAACGGGCAAGGACTGACCGCAGAGTGAAAACCTTTATATGATGGGGGCTAACAGGATTGGCTGGGGGGGAAATGTAGTGATTGGTGCTACAGGAACTTTTGGGCTGATTGCCCAGTTTGAACCAGGGGGCGTTGCCCAGTACTTTGGGCTAATATCATATTGGCAGAGGGCTCATTGGCCCATGCAGGCAAAGGGCTCATTGGCCCAAGCTGATTACCTCCGGCGGGCGCGCTGTGTGTAGCGCCGCCGGAGGGTGTAAGTATGTGACAGGCGCGCGCGCGCGCGTACAGGGGCACGCGCCGGGAGCGCGCCGCACAGAGAGCGGCGCGCCCGCTCCTGACGCGGCTGGGACGGAAGCCGCCCGAGCGGCTGATCGTGACAGCCGAGCGGCGGGCGGGCAGGAGCGACGCCGGCCCGCCGCCGGCTGCGACCGCGAAGGACCGGAGACAGCGGGGGAGCGAGGATCAGGTGAGAGGATCGTGACACTACCCCCCCCCTTCACGAGGGGCCTCAGGACCCTTACCAGGCTTATCCGGGTTTTCACGATGAAACCTATTGATAAGGGTTTTAGCATGGACATCCTTGGCTGGTACCCAACACCTTTCCTCAGGACCAAAACCCTTCCAATCAATTAAATATTGTAGAGAGTTATGCAGCACCCGAGCATCGAGTATTCTATTAATCTCATATTCAGGCTCATCTTCCACTATGACCGGAGGAGGAGACGACACCTGAATATTCTTGGCAGACTTTAACAAAGAGACATGGAAGGACGACGGAATTCTCATGGATGAAGGTAACTGGACCTTAAAGGTAACGTCGCTTAGTTTATCTGTGATAGGAAACGGACCGATAAATTTAGGCCCTAGCTTAGACGAGGGTTGCCGAAGGGCAATATTTTTAGTAGAGACCCAGACCCAATCACCCACCTGAAATGGTGGTTCAAGTGACCTATGTCGGTCCGCAAAGATTTTGTAAGTTCCAGAGGCTTTCTTTAAGTTAGTCTGTATTTCAGACCATACTTTAGTCCTTTCTCGTAGCCATTCCTCCAAGGCCGGCAAGTTGGAGGAAGGACCAGAAAAAGATGATGCCTTAGGGTTTCTCCCGTAATTACAAAAAAAAGGTGAAAACCTAGTAGATTCACTCGGCGCATTGTTAAAGGCGAATTCTGGCGATCGGAGACGAAACAGCGTAGATATTGTTCTAAACATTGATTTACCCGTTCAGTCTGTCCATTAGACTGAGGGTGATAGGCGGTAGAGAGCGACACTTTAATACCTAAACGATTGCAGAAAGCTTTCCAAAAACGGGATACAAACTGAACTCCTCGATCTGAAACAATATTCTGTGGTAAACCATGGAGGCGAAAAACATGCTTAATGAATAGCTGTACTAAATCTGGTGCCGACGGAAGTTTTATCAATGGAATAAAGTGTGCCATTTTACTGAAGCGATCCACCACCACCCAAATTACAGAATTCCCCTGTGATGGAGGAAGATCAACAATAAAATCCATGGATATGTGCGACCATGGTTCAGCAGGGATTTCTAAGGGAACTAATAGTCCCGCAGGGGACCCATGAGTGGCCTTACTTCGAGCACATACCGGACATGCTTCGACAAAGGCGGAAGTATCGCGTCGGATGGTGGGCCACCAGACATGACGTTTGGCGATAGCCAAAGTCTTCCGAACACCTAAGTGACCAGCTGACTTGGCATCATGTAGTTCCTGTAAAACGGGCAGACGCAAATGAGGCGGAACAAATAAACAATCAGAGGGTTTACCCGGAGGAGAATCAACCTGAAATGGCACTAACGAGCTAGACAGGTCAGGGAGAAGAGTAGCCACAACACAACCTAAAGGCAAAATCGATTCTGGAGGACCGCTCTGGTCCTTACAATCCCCGAAATTACGGGATAGGGCATCTGCTTTGGCATTCTTCTTCCCCGGCTTATAGGTGATAATAAAATTAAAACGAGAAAAGAAGAGTGCCCAGCGCGCCTGACGGGAGTTGAGTCTCTTGGCAGACTCCAAATACTCCAGATTCTTGTGATCAGTATACACAGTGATGGGGTGTAGGGAACCTTCTAGCCAGTGGCGCCATTCTTCAAAGGCCAGTTTAATACCCAATAGTTCCCTATTCCCAACATCGTAATTGCGTTCAGCAGGTAAAAACTTCCGGGAGAAGAATGCACAAGGATGTAGTTTCTCAGGATTGCCCGCATACTGAGAAAGAACAGCTCCTACTCCCAGTTCCGAGGCGTCAACCTCTAATAGAAATGGAAGCCGGGTGTCGGGATGTATCAAAATGGGAGCGGAGATGAAAGTCTCTTTTAACACTTGAAAGGCGTTTTTAGCTGAGGGAGGCCACTCCTCAACAAAAGCGCCCTTACGAGTGAGATCTGTTAAAGGACTCACTATGGACGAGAAACCTTTTATAAACTGCCTGTAAAAATTTGCAAATCCTAAAAATCTCTGAAGCGCCTTTAGGGTTCTAGGTTGTTCCCACTCCAAAATAGCAGAAACCTTGGAAGGATCCATCACCAATCCCCGTTTGGAGATTATAAATCCTAGGAACGGGATTTCAGACACTTCAAAAACACATTTGGAGATTTTAGCATACAGACGATTTTCCCGCAATCTCTGCAACACCGCTTTGACATGTTGACGGTGCTCCACCAGGGAGCGGGAAAAAATCAGTATGTCGTCCAAATAGACCACGAGAAACTGACCCAAAAAATCACGAAATATGTCATTGACAAAATCTTGAAACACTGCAGGAGCATTGCATAACCCGAATGGCATCACTAAGTATTCATAATGCCCATCCTTTACATTGAAGGCCGTTTTCCATTCATCCCCCTGCCGTATGCGAATAAGGTTATATGCTCCTCGAAGGTCTAACTTAGTGAAGACCTGGGCCCCAGAGACCTGATTAAAAAGGTCATTGATTAATGGTAGGGGATACCTATTTTTTACAGTAATCTTATTTAACCCTCGATAATCTATACAGGGGCGTAAGCCGCCGTCCTTCTTCTCGACGAAGAAGAACCCAGCACCGGCAGGGGAGGTGGAAGGACGGATAAAACCTTTCTGGAGATTTTCAGTGATATAATCTTTCATGGCCTGCTCTTCAGATCTAGTGAGATTATATAGTTTCCCCCTAGGGGGCATAGTACCGGGGAGTAAGTCAATAGGACAGTCGTAGGCCCTATGGGGTGGAAGAATGTCGGCGGATTTCTCCGAAAATACGTCTGCCCAATCTGCATAGACTGGAGGTAAACCATTAAGGACAATAGGTGTGGTTCTAAGGGATATAGATAAACAACGACTTTGACATGAAGGACTCCACTTCACCAGATCCCCAGACCTCCAATCTATGACTGGGTTATGGACCTTTAACCAGGGAAATCCTAAAACAATAGGGGAGACGGGACTTTCAATAACCAAAAATTCTATTTCTTCCGAGTGGGCAGATCCTACGACTAAATTTACCCAAGGGGTCTTGTGGGAGACCAACCCCCCCTCAATGGGCTTATTGTTGACCGCCAGGACCCGAAGGGAATTTTCTAATGGGACTAACGGGATCCCTAGAGTGATGGCTAAGGATCTATCCAGGAAATTGCCAGCCGCTCCACTATCAATGAAGGCGGAGGCAATAGTCCGGGAAGGACCCCAAGAGAGTGTAACGGGTAAGAGTACACGATTATCTGGAGGGAACGATACCTGACCGCCTAGAAGAGGTCCCTCTGCAAGATCTAGGCGTTGAAGTTTCCCGCCACCGGAGCCTTGTTTGGGCAGGTCTTGGCAAAGTGACCCGGATTACCACAATAGAGGCAGAGGCCTTGGGATCTGCGCCGAACCTTCTCCGCCTGAGAGAGATGGGTAACGCCAAGCTGCATCGGTTCCTCATGCGACAAGGAAGGAGAGGAAACGGCTGCCCCCTTAAAGCTTGACTCTTGACGTGAGGATCCCCAAGGTTGGTCCTTGCCTCTTTCCTGGCGCCTTTCTCGGAGACGTCGATCCACCCTGATGGCCAGCTGCATATATTCGTCTAGGTTTTTAGGCAAAGGATAGTTCACCAGGATGTCCTTGATGTTATCAGAGAGTCCAATTCTAAATTGGCTACATAAGGCCGGATCATTCCACTGGGAATCTATAGCCCACCGCCGAAATTCAGCGCTATATTCTTCAGCAGAACGTTTGGCCTGTCTCAGGTTCCGCAATTTAGAATCCGCCGTAGCAGCCCGATCTGGGTCAGCATACAGTAGTTCCATGGCCGAAAAAAAAGAAGAGACCGACTGCAAGGCTTCATCAGTCGGAGCTAAACCAAACGCCCAGGTCTGTGGGTCGCCCTGGAGGAGTGAAATGACTAGCCCAACGCGTTGCGCTTCGGATCCAGACGCGTGGGGTCGAAGGCGGAAGTAGAGTTCGCAAGAATTCTTAAAGTTAGAAAACTTTGCCCGATCCCCCAAAAATTTTTCCGGGAGAGGGATCTTGGGCTCGACGGCCGGACAAGGATCCACTGGCGCAGGCATCTGACGGCTCTCTTGCGTGGCCACTCGTTGAGCCAGCTGATTAATGGCAGTGGCCATAGCTTGAACCTGTTGGATCAATTCTTCCATCTAGAAGATATTCTTCTTTTTTGGGGCCCGTTATAATGTCAGGTCCCGGAGACACCCACCTTCCAATAAATCAGCAACCCCCAATCTCCGCTGCTTTCTTCGCCTATAGCAAGCCCCGTTTGCCGGGACGCTAGACACGCCTCACCGGACACGGTTGCCCCCAGGTCTTGTTAGCACAAAGGATGCTGACTTATGCAGGGGAAGGCAGATGAATCCAGGGACAAGACTGAGTAATGATAAACGGACAGGGGTCATACACGGGTGGTCAATCCGAGGAGGCACGGTACAGAAGGGTTAGACGGAAGAGTAGTCAGGGCAGCCAAAGGTCACAACGGGAGGTCAGAAGTTCGCGGTACAGAGGGTCAGGCAGAATCGTAGTCGAAGAGCAAGCAAAGGTCGGTCCAGGCGGCAATCAGGGAAGGTCAAAATCACGGCAGAAATCACAAGGAAATAAGCTATCCAAATCGCACCCAGTAGCACGCTATAACAGGCAAGGACTGACCGCAGAGTGAAAACCTTTATATGATGGGGGCTAACAGGATTGGCTGGGGGGGAAATGTAGTGATTGGTGCTACAGGAACTTTTGGGCTGATTGCCCAGTTTGAACCAGGGGGCGTTGCCCAGTACTTTGGGCTAATATCATATTGGCAGAGGGCTCATTGGCCCATGCAGGCAAAGGGCTCATTGGCCCAGGCTGATTACCTCCGGCGGGCGCGCTGTGTGTAGCGCCGCCGGAGGGTGTAAGTATGTGACAGCCGCCCGAGCGGCTGATCGTGACAGCCGAGCGGCGGGCGGGCAGGAGCGACGCCGGCCCGCCGCCGGCTGCGACCGCGAAGGACCGGAGACAGCGGGGGAGCGAGGATCAGGTGAGAGGATCGTGACAATATCACATCGTATATCGATGATGTGCTAGCCGGTGATAAGAAGTCCTTGATCTCCTCTCTGCATTCAGGACCATTATTTTATTTATTGTCACATCCCAAAATCATAAGGATGAAATAGAACAAGCTTTATATCTGAAAAATATTTTTAGTGAGAAAATGTTCCTGTAGCCTACAAAAGTGTCTAGACAAACTGTAGCGACAAAGAAAGAAATAAAGAAAATGGGAACTAAAGGCAATGGAGACAATATTAAAGGTTATATATGATTGGAACATGTATTTAAAGTAACATGAATTAACTCTCCCCCCCCCCCCCCCTCAAGTCCAAAAGTGCTCCCTCACTCAGCTTGCTGCTGTTGGATCTCTCTGGCAGAAAGGTTCAAATACATGTACTTTCAAGAAAGTCTGCATACAGGGTTCTTCCGACCGAAACATGCACTGAGTAGGCATTTAATCACAGAATTAACTGCAATTTAATTTCAACATTTTGGACAATGTGCTGCATGCATGAAACTATTAGCTGTATAATCTGTGAACATTAAATTATGCAAACCACTATAGCTGACCACAACATAAAGCTAAAGCTACATATCAATTATCAATTCTGTGGAAGGCCATTGTACAAAACCCTTATATATATATATATATATATATATATATATATATATATATATATATAATTTTGTTTAAGGGTTACACAAAAATGTATATATATATTTATATTTATATACCACATTTTTGCTTAATAAGATGCACTTTCCGCTCCAAAAGTAGGGGCAAAATGTTGTTGCGTCTTATGGAGCGAATGTAATAGCAAAGTCTACTCACCTTACCAGCACTCCCATGCCATTGATAGTACTCCTGCAGCTCTGGCTCCGCCTGGCGGAAGGGTGAAGATTATGTATAGAACCAGGGGAACCAGGGCTGTATGAGGATGATCAGAACAGCAGGATGGACAGGACGGGTGGTCGCAACAAAAAATAACTGCTTATCTTGCATAGGGTCCAATGGGGGGGATTCTGCCACAATGCTTAATACAGGGTGATTGAGGGGATTCTGCCACGCTGCCTGTTATAGGGGGATTGGGGGAATCTGTATGCTGCCTGTTATAGAGGTATTGGATTTTGCCACACTGCCTGATATAGGGGAATTGGGGGGGGGGGGTATTTTAAACACCAGTGCTGGCAATAGTGGGTTTTGCTATAGCCCAGGGTTTCCTGTTTTACAATTATCTCAAGTACCACCCATCACCACTAATAAAGACTTCCCCGGGAGGGTGGAGGTCCTATACTGACCCAACAGTGCAGGTTTTTCTGCCAGCAATGCAGTTGTCTCAAGATGCTCCACGTCTGCACTCCTGGAGCTTCTTGACTTGGCCACCTGGTGCATCCTAAAAAAGCAGTAGCTTGTCTGCAGTACATAAAGTATCCCACCCCCACCCATAATAGTGTGGAGTACCACCAGAGGGGAGCTTAAGTACCACCAATGTTACTAGTACCACTAATTTCAAACCCCTGTCCCTTGGGGAGGTATAGATGATAATTTTTTTGGCAGAGAATATCTCAGATTATTTATCACTGGGTAGGTCCCAAATATTGGGCTTTCATTTTCTAAAATAGGAACCTAACATATAAAGGAGGCCTAATAGAGAGTACAGTTCCTATATATGTTTGTAGATAGTCATAACTACTCTGTGCTGACTTATTCAAAGCTTATTTCTATCTGATAGTGCAGTATCTGCATATATGTGTTGTGTCTGTGACTTTATGTCTTGAACATGGCGTACAACCCAAGACAATTAAAAATTGATGGAGAAGCTTGCACTGTCCATTTGCCTTTCAAAGTAACATGTTGGTGGACTCTGTAAACCCAGAAGACTCTACTCCTGACTGTAAATACTGCGATTTTATGCTACCTCTAGCTAGGTTTATGTGGGGGTTTACATTTAGATTTATGACTTCTTTAGACACTTGGTGTGCTAACAGAGCCAAGGGACTGCTAGTAGTGTCAATAATTATTTATCATTTACCACCCGACTGCAACAGGATCAGTAAGCAGAAATCCGCATTTAATCCTTGTGCACTGCACAGCACACATTTACACAAACCATGTTTACTCTCGACATGCAAGTCAGCAGGGGGGATCCATTTAATGAGAAAATTAGAAGATATGCTAAGAATCGGTTTCTAATAGCAGGCATTTAAAAGATAAAAAGGAAAAGTAGTTCTTTCAAAGGCGCCACATTAAGTATTTCAGTTGAAGCAATAAATAAGATGCAGAGGACATGTTCAGTCTTGGGCAGTCCAGAAAATGACAATAATCAGGCAACTAGGAGGTCGCCTGATCCCTGTTCCATGTGCAGTGAGCTGTAGATGCTGTAGCAGGGCTCAAAAATTTACTCCAACTTTCAATGTAATTTTGCCATGACCACTCTCCAAATGTGGTCATTCAGTTTCCCCTGTTCTAGATTTGTTGTCCCTGGATTTGAAAGGAAACAGAAAGCCAGCCGTCTATTATCATTTTGGAATTGTATTTAATACAGAATTTTCAAAGTCAGCGCCTAGTCAGAGTAATGCACACAAATCAATCCTTGGGTTTGCTTTCACTTAAAAACGGACCAACAGCCTGGCACAGTTATATAAGAAAGGTAGTGGCCATTTTGGAGCTTCTCCCAGCCTGCAGGCTCAATCCATCATAGTTCTGTGGGATGCAGTGCTGCCGTTTCAAAGCTATCAGCTCCGAAATTGCACACACGTTTGACACCCCTACTCTAAGAAAAGTGAAAAAAAGTTCCTAGGGGTAACTATAGCAGATAACTTGTGGGAGAGGCACATCTCTAAAGTTAAAGCTAAGTAAAGCACAGCAGAAGCTGTTATTAATGAGATAACTGTAACAAGGAATTCCATGCATTTTGCAACAATCCGCTCACCCTACCCTTGTGCTAAGGTCAATTCGAGAAATAACATAAAAAAACATTGGGGGGCAGGCAAATGTAGGAAATCTGAAGCTGGGACCTTGATTTCCAGGTTAGTCACACAATCCTGTGCAGCAGTATGACTATACTAGTTTGTCACTCGAGTCCAAATGTCATTCAAGTCTATGTGCTATTCAGGAAACTGCTGGACTCTTTCTACAGTGTAGTAATTAAAAATATAATGTGTTTTCTATCACCTCCCAGTATAGGGGAGCAACAAAGGGCTACAAAGAGCAGCTTAAAAAACTGGACAAATTAGGACAACCCTTCTGACTCATAAGGCTTTGTATGATGCCATGGTCAATCTCTCTAGCACAGAAGATCCTCTTCAGTATTTTTCACTCATGGCCCTCTTCAGTATCTTCACCCACTCACATTCAGGAGATTCATAATTGAAAGAGTGTTTTTTTTTCACTGCCAAGGAGAAACTCATACATCCAGATGCTGAACACTGATAACAACTTATGGTGCTAAGGCTCCCTTCTTAAGCTACTAGGTCCTAGGACCTGTTTTTTCTCTGGTACCGGACAGATGGTGAGACATGGGGTTGAAGAAACCTTTGTCGGCCAGGTTCTGGGATCCTTCCAACTGGCGTGGTATTCTCAGCCTCCTGAGGTGGTTGGTGGGGGTGCCGGAGGTACTGTGACTCACTGCACGCACGGTACTGCTGGAGAGAGCAGTTGAATGGGAGCACCCCTGCTGTTGAAGTATTCCTGAGCTTGCAGGCAGTAAAGGGCCACAGTGAATTTCTTTATACACCATAACACTCTACAAATACACTCAAATGTTGAAATGAGTTAGGGGTGTGAAATATATATATATTTTTTGGAAGGAGAGTATGTGAATCAGAAGTATGCTTGAGCAAGAAAGATAGAATGGAAATCCATTAAAGGGATGGTATCGGATAAACAAGAATAGAGACACCGACTCCTGCTCCTGGACTTTTCCTAGTTTGTTTTTAATTAATTAAAGTATTAAGTCAATCGTAGATTATGATCTAGTGGAATATTTAAATTGACTTTAATCTCTGTTTGCATTTTGTGGGGAATAGAGTTCAAGCTCTTATATATGCATACAGTGTATTGATTTTCTCTCCAGATAAGCTAAATAGCTATTTTTGCTCAGTTACTCACCCTATATAATTGCTGTAATATTTAAATGCTCTTAGTAACAATTTCCATGTCATTGTAAACCAAACAATAAAAACGAACGATACTTACCTAAGTAAAACCTTCAAACATTTGGATTCTATCTGGCGTGGTGTGTTTAAGTTCAGGTTTTAATTATTCTCTACCCACAAGCATAAAATGAAGGGTGTTACATAAGATTATCCTGGTGTCTCCTGGTGTATGTACTGTATATATATATATATATATATATATATATATATATATATATATATATATTTAAATATATACTATATAGCTACATCTGTATTATAGTTAATTATTAGACAAATGGTTGTCTTTGAAGGAACCGTTCGGGCAAAGGAATAACTAAGTGCCTTATTTCAGAAGTTATAACACCACGTAGTACAACGTAGCATCACGCGAATGCCGGGCACAGTATGAGAAAACTATATATATATATATATATATATATATATATATATATATATATATGTCAAACTGGTGAGCACCTCTAATAGCATCATGTATCACTAGCGGCGGCTCAGTGTAAAGCACCGGCACTGAATTTTCTACAGCGCCATGTAGCACATATCACACTTTAGGTTTAGGCTGCAGAATTGCATTTTGTGTTCCGCCATTGCAGTGCCAGTGCTCCAGTGTGTTATTAACAATGTCATTCTATGTGGTTTTGCTCTGTGGTTTGGGTTTTTATTGTGATAAACATACTTTTTTCGAATAGCGTCCGGCGCTTGGCGCCAGAACGTCCAGTGATTTGTGATTTGTGTTTTTAAATATGGGCTTCAGCTCTGAAAGTTGGCGCTACCTATCGTTCGCTGCAGCATGGTCCTGTTGTTATATGTGGTGTCACCTTGGCCTGCTTTTCCTCAGAGCACTACTTCAAACAATAGCAACATTGGTACGCTTTGGCGCTGCAGTGAATCAGGGAGTACGCTTCTACAGCGCCCTCCAGACATCACATTTATAAATGCTGGACAGGATACTGCAGCGTCACTTGTCCAGCGGTGAAGCTAGGTCACAGCGCGAGAGCCCTATTTACAGTGTCCTCTTCCGGACGCTCTGAGTGCAGCTACATAGACGCACAAATGGTGATACATGGCGCTAGTCTTAAATCAGCCTCCACGTGTGCTTGCTTGTTATTTCATGTTTGTGTCAGGGGCTGTGTTTCTACTTGATCATTGATCAAGTTTCCTTTTACTCACCGATATCTTCCATCCAACTCCTGATCACACTGTTCAGGGGACACTGAACTTTCCTGAACATTTCAGTGAATGACCGCAGTGCGGTCAGGAGCTTTTCGCGCTTTAAGAAAGAAAATGGGCCAACAATGAAACACAAGGGCCGATTCAACACCGTGAGAATTAGAATTTTTGCACAGTTTTTTTGCCAGATATGCATTGTCACATGCTGTTTTTCAGTTTTGCAATTCTGCGTCATTTTTTCCTTTGCTAATGTTTTTTTGTGAATCAACTGCGAATATATTCACATGCAAAAATGTGCAAGATTCAGCAGAGTTACCAGACCTTCCCATGTGATAAAAAGGCACCCATGTATACCGAAATTGCTTTCCACCAATTACCTGGAGAGTGAAAAATAGAAAATAGACTTTTCCATGTGTTTATTGTGCTATCACTCTCAAATTACCTAACAGGTAAGTAGCTACAGAGAAAAAAAAAATCAAAATGACATGTACTGTACCTGGTTAGGTACACATTGCAAGCAAGGACACTACTTATCTAAACCCATGCTTACATGCAAACGTATATCTGCAGCCACGTGTGTGTGTGTGTGTGTGTACTTATACACTTATATTTTATTTATACTCTACATAAAGGGGTCTATTCAGAACCAGGAGAAAAAGTTTTGTTTAATTTAGTGTGAATGACAGTTTTCTCTCCTAAAAAGTAGGGCAATTTTTACTTGGAGGGGGTTATTTAAGAAGGGATAGCGCCAGGTAGTGCCTCGTAGCAGGCATCGTCTGGTGAACGCCGGACGCTGTACGCAAACGTCACATGTATTAATCCAGGCTCAGCGTATAATGCTGGCACTCTAGATTCCAGAGCGCCATGTAGTACCTTTGGCTCAGTGTCGCTCTCCCATACATTTCAATGGGGATTCATTAGTTGTGTAAAAAAAGCGTGTTTGTCAATTTTTTTTTTTTCTCAAATCATTGTGTGACCTCTCCTGGCTGCACTTTTTGAAACTTTTTTGACTTTTTATATTTTTATGCAGAATTGTCATTACAGGTCTGGCACTAAAGTGTTATTGCCAGAGGCGCTCTATGCTAAAGTGCCCAGCTTTAGAGCGCCGACGATGTGTGTGTTTAGTGTTTTCTTAAATATGTGTGGAGCGCCGAGTGCCGGATGCACTGAGCTGGCGCTACATCTTGCTCGCTGCAGCGCTATACTGTTGTTACAGCGCCCAACACAAATCACATTCATCAATGCCGGCCAGGTTACTAGAGCGACCGAGGCACTCTGTTACAGCGCCCGATACCCGCTTACAGCGTCTACTAGAGGTCACTCTAAGCGCTGCTTTACAGACGCTCATCTGGCAATACCTTGCGTTAGTAATGAATCAGCCTCCATGGGCAGCATCAACCCTATTGCCATGGAAGTGTGTGTGGGGGGGCATAGATTGGCCGGACACATTCCTGGGGGTATGATGGATAAGTTGAGGGTACTCCTGGGTGACTACAGGAGGAACACAGAAGGGTGAGTATACAGCATTTTAATAGGCCACTAGAAAAGCGATAACAGAAACAACAATTTAAAGATAGATATATTAGAGAAACATTAAAAACATAACAAACTTTAAAACATAAACACAAACATAAACAGTTAACAAAACAATTAACAAAAATTGATGAAATCATTTAAAAAAGGGATGAAGAAAAGACTAGTCTGAATTGACATAAATAACACATATATTACAAAAAAATCAAATAAATAATACAGTAGTAAAAGCAGTAAATAACTTTTGCATAGATGAATATAGATCTGCTTTAATGAGAAACCATGTATCATGTGAACAAATTTGTGCAAATAATATACATGCTTTCTCTTCTAAGCAGATCTATTAGCATATGTATAGATATCTCTGCATGTATATGTGCAAATAGCTACATGTTTTCTCATGTAAACAGACATAACTGTGTGTATGCTGTATATTCACACAGATCTGCCATTTTCATAAGAATATATATTTGCATGATGTTGAATTGGCACTATACCATCCATGTACTGCGTGTACATGTTCTAACAGCTTGAAAGCCCTTGTACACTTCCGATGCCTTTTCACGTGTGATGCCTGCAGATATTCGCATGCGAACATCCCGTGTTGGGATACTTAGCTGTGTGAAGCCCCCAGTTGGCCCAGTTAAACTCTCCTATCCTCGGTCCAAGGGCGCATGCTCAGCCAATAAAAGCCATTTGCTTTACCACTTTTGGCAAACGCCTCTCATTGGCTATAATGGGGAGTATCTGAATGGCTGGCACGGGAGCACGCGCTTGACACCGGGAATGAAGAGGATGCGGCAGTGTGCACTCCTCATTGACAACAATGAGAGCCGCAGACGAATTACTAGTCAGAGCAATCAAAATAAGGGCCTTATTTAAGAAGCGCTAACGCCATGTAGTACCACGTAGCATCAGGTGAACGCTGGGCGCAGTATGTGAAAACCATATATACGAAAGTCAAACTGGTAAACAATTCTAATAGTGTCATGTAGCGTCACATGTATCTTTAGCGACAGCTCAGTGTAAAGCGACGTTGCTGTATGTTCAGCAGCTCCATGTAGCAACTGTCGCTCAGTAGCGTTATCCCATACATCCCATACATACATGGTGTGTCATTTGTTTGTGAATAAATAAATGCCACTAGTTTATCATATGATGATTGTTTTGGCTCTCCTGGCCACCAACCAAAGACTTATATTGTCATTTATTCATTTTTTTGTTTTTTGGTCAGAATTGTATGTGCAGTGTTGTAAAGCTGTCATTCCACGTGTTTTCACTTTGGTTCTGGTGTATATGTGTTCAGAAACAGACAGCGCCAGGCGTGTGTGAATGGCCGTAGCGGGCACGCTCCGTGTTAGAGGGAAACAGGGGATGCTGCTGCCAGCGCGCTCAGTTCCGCTTACTTTAGACGAGCTCCTGGACACAGGGGCTTGAGCGGATCCGAGCACGCCGCTGATTGGACAAGAGGCCGTGCATGCATCAGAGGACCGGGAAGAGGTGAGTGTGTTCAAGCGACCTGAGGCACACAGCGGGACACCCCTAATCGGGCTGCCCTGGGGGCATAGTCCAAAATCCAGGATAGTCAAAATCCTGGGTTTTGGTCCACTTTAACCCTTTTGTTGCCAAGCCCGTAACACCTACGTGCTGGCTTGGCTGGGCCTTAAGTGCCAAGCCCGTAGGTGTTACGTGCTTGACTTTCCTCGCTTCTAGTTTAAAAAATAAAAATAAAAAATACTCACCTGACCCCTTGTTGGATCCGGCCGGGTCTCCTCTTTAATTTGGTGCCATCCGATCCCCCGTGGGGGGTCGGATGGCTCCAGGAGAGCCCCCGGAATAGGCCGCCCCCCCCCCCCCGCTTCTGCAGCAGCAGCTTCTAACTGTAAAAAAAATAAAAAATAAAAATGACATTCACTTACCTGTGTGTGCGCTGGCTCCCGCTGTCCCTCCTCTTCACCTGGGGGGCCTCCGATCCCCCCCCAGGACTTACCGATCTTCAGGAGAGAGCCTGGGAGGCTCTCTCCTCTCTTCTTCTCGATGGCGGCCGCCATCATGCCTCTAAGCCCCGCCCCCTTGGGGCGTGGCTTATGAAGTCATCCCGGCCCCGAACGGGCTTCAGCTTTCTCAGCTTCTCAGATGCCGGTGATCGGCGCTGGGGAAGGAGGTGACAGGAGATCCTCTGATCTCCTGCCTTCTCCTTCTCTGGATGCCGATCACCGGCATCTGTCAGCTGAGCGGCGAGGGACAAGAGCTTGCAATCGAAGGTAAGTACAGTAAAAAAAATTTTTTTTTTTCTAATAAAATACTTTTTATTATTGTGTGGTGTTTTTTTTTAACAGTTAACCCTTTGTGAGCTGGTAAGGGGTCCATGAGACCCCTTATACCAGTTCACAAGGCTGGGGGGGTGGCAAGTCACCTGCCCTAGCGGGTGGCTTGCCATTAACCCCCGCACCCCCATTACCTGCCTCCCCAAAGGCCAGGGGGGGGCAGAAGAGCCCGGGCCCACATAGGCTATGTGGGCTCGTAGGCTGCAGGGTGGGGGGGCCACCAAAGCTGGCCCCCCCACTCTGTGCCTACAAGCCCCCATAGCTGGTCCCGGGCTGGTTACTTTGGGTAAGGGGGACCCCACGTCATTTTTTTTTTTGGATTTTTAAGGGTTTTTAACCCTTAAAAATCCAAAAAAAAATGGGGTCCCCCTCCCCGGGAAGGGGGACCCTATGTCATTTTTTTTTTTAATTAACCATTTGTCATCCAGCAGCTATAAAAGGCTTCTGGGCAGGAAAGGGTGTCTACCTATACATATGTGGTATCGCTGTAACCGGGAGAAATTGGGGTTTCTCACGCAATAAGATTTTATTGACAAACTTACATTTTTTATTACAAAAAAACTCTACAAATTGTAAAAAAATATTTTTTTTTTATTTTTTTCACACATTTCACCCAAAAATATTGAGAATACACCTAAAAAATACAAACAAGACATTTCATGTTAAAGCCCAGACTCTGTTGAAAAAAACAATATATAATTTTCCTGGGAAATCCCTGGAAATCCTTTCAAAAATGACAGTTGAACATGTGTAGCGCAAAATAGTGAAACATCGTCTGGCAACAGGGAGTGGCAAATGCTGCAGGTAGGCTGGCAGCGAAAGGGTTAAATATGCGCTTCTGCGCAGAGCTGGATGCACCTAACTGGCGCAACCTATTGTTCGCCGCAGTGTTGTTCTGTTGTTATATGTAGTGTCGCCTTGGGCAGCTTTCCCTTGGAGGTACTTCATGAAACAATAGCAGAATTGGTACGCTCAGGCGCTGCAGTGATTCAGGGAGAGCACTTCTAAAGTGCCCTCCAGACATCACATTTATCGATGCTGGACAGGATATTATAACGTCACTTGCCCAGCTGCAAAGCTGCGTTATAGCGCCAGACACCCAGTTGCAGAGTACTCTTGCGGACACTCTAAGCGCCGCTAGATAGACGCACAACAGGCGATACATGGCACTAGTCTTAAATCAGCCTCCACATGGGAAGTTAGACTACACAGCACCACAAATATGTTCTGTATTGGAGTAATTTAGATTAGTTTACACCTTCAGACCCATCATTAGGAGGATAACAGCAGGCAGTAGGGAAGCCCACTGAGCACCCATTTTTTATGCCTCTATGAACAAACCCTAATCAATATGAGGCAGGCCATTAGCCCTGATTCAGAAATTAGACATCTGCACCCACACTGGAATCTTTAACAAAACTGGCTAAATTATGTTATACTATATCCTCATAAATATTAGAATTTTGTCAGAGCTGACATGAAAAAAATCAGTGGGGTGCATGTTGACATGAACAGGAATCAGCGTGATGTTGGTAAGAGGAATAGAGAACTGCGAGGGCAGAAAATGTGAAGATCAAAGATCGGCGACACTGATGAAAGGCAGGCAGAGGTGGAATTAGCAATGATGAAAGCCAAATTAAACTGCAAAGATTATTGTGGGAAAAGATAAAGCGCTGCTCTTCTTCCAGAGACAATTATAGCTGTGTCGTAGAGGCTCTGAGAATTTTCAGAAGCACATTATAGCTAATTGAAAAGAAAAGAAAAAATACAAGAAAATAGAGTTTTTCCAAAAAGCAAGAAGAAATTTTTAAGTAACTTCATTGAAATTAAAAAGGGAAAGGTTTAGAGAGACTAGCTTAAAGTGGACCAGAAAGATTTTGACTATCCTGAGTTTTGGTCCCTGCCCCTTGCCCCCGAGATCTGCCCTGGAATTCCCTCTCCCTGGGGCATCCAAAAGCAGGATGCCCCGCTGTGTGAAACCCCCCAGGTTGTTTGAACAAACTCACCTCTTCCCGGTCCTACGGTGTATGCACAATCAGACGGTGCTGTCCAATCAGTGCGCTCCCGTCCTTTCGTCTAAGGCTCCAAGCCTTTGTCTAAGGCGAGCGATCTGAGTGCGCCGGTGGCCGTATTCTCCGCTATCCCTCTAATAGAGAACGTGGCCGTGCCGGCCATTCACAAATGCCTGGTGCAGGCACGCTCCCTGCTAAAGGGATCGCAGGGGAGGTGGTCGCTCCCCACGAAGCGTCGTTGGGCCAGGAAAGAAGGTGAGTTTATAGGCGACATGGGCGGTTTCACACAGCGGGCATTCTGATTTTGGATGCCTCAGGGAGAGGGAATTAAGCTTTTTATAGATTCCGGGACCGATCTCCATGGATTTTGGTCCACTTTAATAGAGTGATGATTGCAGAATGAAAACAAAAAATGACTGTTGTGGCCCTGGACACTGGGAGGCTACAACTCAAATGTATATATATTTTTAGCATGACAGTTGTGAGAAACAATGAAAATCTTGTATTTAAAAAGCTCAGTCCAACTCGCGCTTATGGCTCAATAATAAAAATACATTTACATATATTTTTAAATACAATATCTTACCGAATTTTGTTGTTTTGACTATTGCGCCCTTTAGTGACCTCTTGGCACTGTCTAGGCAAGCAACAAAAAATCATGATCACCTTTTGTCCCCTGCAGCTGATTGGTCCTATTCCAGCAGTCCTTTCCAGGTCAAGAGATCGATTCCCGCAAGAAGGGGGGCTATTCATCCCAGAGGTAGCTGGTGACTGGAGATCAGGCCTTCTGTCAGGGATCGCCGGACACCCTTCTTGCATGAGCCAACAATCCCCAATCTCCACCGCCTCTTGTGCCTATAGTCAAGCCCCGCTCGCTGGAGACACGGGTTATGCCTCTCCAGACTCCGTTGCCCCCAGGACTTACTGGCGCAAAGATTGCTGGCTTATGGTAAAGACGGGTGAACTGCGGGGTATCCCAAATCAGGAGTTCTAGCGAACAGAGTCCAAAAATGTAAACCCAAGGGGTTAGGCAGAGATTAGTCGAGAGAGGCAGGGGTCAAAGCCGGGTGGTCACAGAAGCGTGGTATCAAAGGGGTAAGGCAGAGAATGGTCGAGACAAGCAGGGGTCAAAGCCGGGTGGTCACAGAAGCGCGGTATCCAAGGGGTAAGCAGAAGCAAGGTCAGACAGGCAGAAGGTTGGTGCGGGCAGCGGACAGGAGTGGTCAAAGACGAAGCCGGATCAAACACACAAAACGCAATACCAACAGCACACCCAAGCTAGTCATGGCTATAACGGGCACTGGTGGACCTGGCAAGAACATATTAAAAGGGGAACTGACCAATAGGAGGGGGGATTACTGATTGGTGCAACTAGTGAATGATGATTGGTGCAACTGTGATCTGGTCGTAAATAGGAGCAGCCCCCAGGGACTGGACCGCCCTGACCAGTCAGGCTGTCCAGTCCCCGGGTTTATCAAACCCAAAACCCCAGGACCAGGATTGGTCCTTTCAAACTTGCCCCCGGCGAATGCGCTGGGAGCAGCGCCGCCGGAGGGCATAAGATGCGCTTGCAAGCACGTGACGGAGAGCCGGGCGCGCTCCCCCAGAGGAGGGGAGAGGGCGCCGGCCGAAAAGGCGGAGGAGCCGCCCAAGACGGCGGAGACCCCAGCCGCTGCCGCCGATGCAGAGGGAGCGGCGGAGGCCGAAGCCCCAGCAGAGGACGCGGAGGCGGCCGCGACCGCGGGGACGCGCCGCGGGACCGGACCCCAGACCCAGGTAAGTTTCTCACATCTTCATGGTGCAGGGCTCAGCTACTGCTATGGATTGTTTTCGGCTTTGTTTGTGGACTTCTGAACCTTCACCTCCTGTTCCTGACTTGTGCTTCCTTAATGCTTCCGAACCTACTGTATGCTGCCTGATCAGGCGGTTTTTCTACAGGTTGCCCACATGCAGCTTACTGTTGTTCTGCACTTGGCCTTGTTTGGACTGTTCTCCCAGGTGGATGACCGAAAGTTCTCCCACAGATACAACAAGGCTCTGGTGAAAACCAAGACTCCTCCAAGCTTCTAGGTAGTCAGGTGCATTCTGTGGTTCTCCTAATTTGGGGGTCAGCCCATGCTAGAGTGTGCTACACCGCTACCACCCTATCTCAATTCTTCCTTGTTCAGTTGGTGGCATCAGGGAGTAGAAATCTGGATGCGCCACTTGGACAATAGGCCCATTCATTTAGCTACTGGACATAGATATGAGGAGATGGAAGATTCTAAATATTAAAATAATTTTGGCTCACCTGCTGTGTAAATTCAACAAGGAGGCACTGACCCTGTTGCAGAACTTAAGAGGAACATTGGCCCGATCCTCTGTCCCCCGCAAGCATAGCCATCTGTGAGTGACAGCACAGCTTTAGCCCATGCCGCTCAGCGAAGTCTCGTGGGATTTTGGGTGGCTCCATTGCATCCCACTCATGAGCATTGTACAAGCACGAGACCGAGGGGTGCGCACAGTGCGCGATGGCTGATGGGACCAGAAGATGGACCCCCCCCCCCCAAGTGAGTAAATAATACCCAAAAGTAAAACTGGAGGGACAGCAGATCGGTGAGTTTTGGGGGAGGTTTTAAGCTCCCCTGATGTTCCTCTTTAATACTGTGAGAACAAAATAAACTTTGCTGTCACATCAGAGGCTTAAACCTTCACCATGATTTTTTGAAAAGCCCTAAACCTTAAAAAATGATTCCCCAGCATCTAAAGTTAATATATTTTAAGTTTTTAGTCACTTACCTTTTATTCTTTCCCCCACTGGGCTGCAACTCTGTTCAGGGCTTTATGATATGGGCGGCACCATCTTGACTCAGAAGCATCACACTTACTGAGGAGAGTGGGATAAAGTACAGGGGGGCAGGTTATAGCTGTGCTCAGACAGAGCAGAGCTGGGGTCATGAAAAGGTCAGCAATCCCAGAATGCAGAGCAGCACAGTCAGAAGGCATGTTTAAAGGCTCAGAAAATGCAGTAGATGCAGGTAGGATGATTTTTAATGTGAGCAATCTGTATGCACAGGGTGTGGAAAACATATAAAATAGACTCTTATTCACTTGGGTAGAAGGAATCCCTGCTCTGAGTACCGTATGGGCAGTACTGTGTTAGCCAGGACCTCGGAGGAGAGAGATTTAGGGGTACTGATTACTGATAGCTGCAAGATGAGTGGACAGTGTAGCCAGGCAGTGGGAAAAGCAAGCAGGATGCTCGGCTGCATAGCTTGAGGCATCACCAGTAGGAAGAGGGAGGTTGTGATGCCGCTGTATAGAGCCCTGGTGAGGCCACAGCTAGAATGCTGTGTGCAGTTCTGGAGACCTTACCTGCAAAAAGACATTATTCAAATAGAACGGGTCCAAAGGCGGGCAACGAAAATGGTGGAAGGACTTAAACTTAAAACTTATCAGGAGAGACTTAAAGAACTTAATTTGTACAGTCTGGAGGAAAGAAGGGAGAGGGGGGACATGATTGAGACCTTTAAATATGTGAAAGGATTGAATAAGGTTCAGGAGGGAAGTGTTTTTAAGAAGAAACTTAATGATAGAACAAGAGGGCACAACCTGAAGCTAGTCGGGGGGAAGATCAGGAGCAATGTTAGAAAATATTATTTTACAGAAAGAGTAGTAGATGCTTGGAACAAACTTCCAGCAGAGGTAGTTGAAAAATCAACAGTCACTGAATTTAAACATGCCTGGGATAAGCACACATCTCTCCTAAGATAAAGAGTGCATACAGTATACACATAAGGGCAGACTAGATTGACCATATGGTCTCCTTCTGCTGTCAACCTTCTATGTTTCTATGTTTCTATTCAGAGTGAAGGTCCACTTTAAGCCTCCAGCTTCACTAGTGCAGCTGGAAACTTGCAGTGCCTCTTGCTGGGTACTAGTTGGGTACTGGATGAATACTATGGATACATTAAGGGCCTGATTTATCAAGCAGCATGGCAGGGTGCACCACATGAGCATACATGAGTACATCCTGTCATAGGTGAAGAACAGATTTATCAATTTTTTCTCACCTGAGCGCATATAAAACTGACATTTACTAACCTGTCAGCATACAGCCGCGCAACCGTGCTGGGTTTTACTAGCACAGGGCTCTCAATTCCCATAGGATAGAATGGGGATTGAGAGCCCTGCACAAGTACAGGCAGGTGCACAGTGTTAGTTTCTCAAAAGAATGTCAATTTTTGCCATGAAATTGGATGTGTTATGTCCGCCTGGTTATGCTACAGGCTAGAATGATGATGATTACATGTTGCAATTGTAGGCACACCCTAACAATGTCGGAAAGCAGCTACTGTAGCTAGAAGCCAGGACATTTACACTGGGGTCCGCACAGAACCAGCATCATGGCACCGCACCCAGGTGACTCTGCATTGTTGAGAAGAGTGCACTGGTAAAAAAAATGTAATCAGGCCCTAAATACTGTATATAGTATTAGCATAGTATTGCTAGGTTATAGCGCCTGACACTCGCTTACAGCGTCTACTAGCGGTCGCTGTAAGCGCCGCTATACAGACGCTCACATGGCGATATGTGGCACTAGTTTTAAATCAGCCTCCACGTCTTGCTTGTTGTTGCATTTTAGCTCCTTATTCCTCCCTCTGTTTTTAACCAAGTTTACAGACAGATTTTAGGTTGGTCTGCAAGCTAACAGGGTTGAGTTCTGTGGCTCCTTTAAGACCTTAGCTCCTTATTCCTGTGTCCCCTTTTGAGTAAGTTTTCTATTTTGTTGTGTTTTCCTGCCAGATGCCTAAATTTAAGGTGATTGTAATGGGTATTCATTGAATTTCCCCATTTACAATAAATTAGTAAAGATCTCTGGGCCAGTCTGGGCCAATGCTCGTCCAGGCCAAGTGCCCTGCCTGTGGGGCGCTTCACATGGTAAGATCCTTGATTTTGCTTTATTATGTAACAATTTTACAAGTATATCAAATAAACTGATCAACAGATTTTTAGATGATTAAAATAGGCTCATGTCTCCTGTATTAGGCATGCTGGATTAACTCTTGTTGTATTCTAATTTTACATAATCTGTACTATCCTTGTTTTTATTTATTTCTTTTTAACATGCTATTAAATTATATGATATCATTATAAAGGTCATTCAAATTAGTATAGCAAACTAATATTTTTTATTTTATGAATAAAATGAGTTAAAACATTTTGCTTCATTACTGTTTGGGGTATGGCTGCTGAAATGTAACGTATTCTTAGAGCAAATTAAAATCCTGGAACATGTGTTGTGATGTTTAATTGATCAAGGGAATGACCGTGTCACCATATCAGAAGCATGAAACATTAAAGTCATTTATGCCTAAATGTCCTACATGCAGCAAGAAAAGCATCAAGGTCTTTTCTGTGTGCACAGTAATGGGCAACCGAGCCCAGCCAATCAGAGAGCAAAGCCAGCCGTTGGCTCACAACCCCCCACAGGACTTATTCAATAAGGCAGATAGACATAAACTGCTGGAACCCTTAGCAAGCAAGAAAGCACAGTTCATTCCTTCACAGTCACATCAGTAAAAGATGGAGCGCTCGGTGGCTGCTGCACTCTCTGCTAATGAATAACCCCACATGATCCTTTGCAGTATGTTATTAGATAAGCCCATATGTGCTCATCTGAGAGGAGCCTTTCCCCCAGACACCTAATAACTTGGATGCTAGCGCATGCACCCAGCTGAATTGAGAGAACTCTGATATAACAGATGGGCTCTGACAGTGTGACCTAAAAGTGGCAACATAGATCACACCGTGTTCTTTCCATCTTCACATATATACTGTAGATAGATAGATAGATAGATAGATAGATAGATAGATAGATAGATAGATGATAGATAGATATGGATAATCGATTGATTAGATGTAATGTGTTATTTGTTAGATTGAGTTTAGTAGCAAATTAAAAAAGGTATCACCTTATTTCTTAACTTTGCTAGATTAGATAGCTAGATAGATAGCTAGATAGATAGATAGATAGATGACAAACTCATATCTTCCAGAAATTGCAGACCTATCTACTGATCAATAGAGATAGATAGATAGATAGATAGATAGATAGATAGATAGATGATAGATAGATAGATAGATAGATAGATAGATAGATAGATAGATAGATAGATAGATAGATGATAGATAGATGATAGATAGATAGATATATGATAGATAGATAGATAGATAGATAGATAGATAGATAGATAGATAGATAGAAGATAGATAGATAGATAGATAGATAGATGATAGATAGATAGATAGATAGATAGATAGATGATAGATAGATAGATAGATAGATAGATAGATAGATAGATAGATAGATAGATGGAATAGATAACTAAATATATAGGCTGAAAGATGATAGATAGATAGATAGATAGATAGATAGATAGATAGATAGATAGATGACAAACTGATATGTTGCAGTGATTGCAGACCTATCTACTGATCAATAGAGATGGATAGACAACTATGGGATAAATGACTTAATATATAGGCTGAAAGATGACAGCTGGATAGATGGAGGGATAGAACAATGGTTAAATAGATAGGATAGAAAGATAGATAGATTGGATTTGTGACAGAGATACAGAACAAACTGATATGTTGTAGAGATACTGTACTTTGATGACATGATACTGAGCAGATTGCAGATCTACTGATAGACAGACAATAGGGTTGATTCAGAGCCTCTTCTTCGCCATTTTATGAAGGTCTTGCTACCAAACAAAAAATCATGCATAAGTGAAAACATTGCATACAAAAATTCTCGCAGAAAAAAAGACTTGAATCAGACGAGGGGGAAAATGGCAGAGAATGTAAATTTGCACACCAAGAAATGTCGAGAATGGGGTCCTGAATCAACCCTATGTTGGAGGGATGCTAAGAGCGTTTTTTGAGAAGCATCAGTGCCACACAGCGCCACTTTTTTGGCCTCAGATTTAACAACTGAAAAAATGCCAAGTCCAGTGCGGCCGCAGGTTAGAGTCTTACTTAACTATAGCACCAAAAACGATGCAGCATCGGGCGTTCTGTTGAAGCTGCGCCAGATGAAACCTGCAGGTCAAGATCCCATAGAGCACAATAGGCAGAACTGGATGTGTTTAATGCTTATTCATGTAATTAACATTTATTTGTATATAACTTGCATTGTGACTTGTCAATAATTGAACTGCCGGATCTAGATGGACCAAATAGTTTTTTTTTTTTTTTATTTTGGGTTATCAAATTGATTTTAATAGCTTCTTTTGCTTTACAATGTGTAATTTGGATGCAGCTAAAATGCACTGTAAAGTTTGTCCCCATCTTGTAAAGATAATGAAAAACACCAACCAGGGCCAGAAAAATACGGCGCCAAAGAGGAGAAAAAAAAAATCATAAATATGCTGGGGAGCACCATAAAAATGGCAGTACAAAGTGGCGTTCACTAGCGCTGAGATAATCGTCTGGCAGGTACAACAGGCACTGACATAGGCCGGCCAATACTTAAGTGCAAAAATCAAAGCTAATTAGATAACGCTCGTCACAGCGACTGCTAGCGCCAGTCCACGGCACTGCGCCAGTTAGGACGGGAATGCTGGCGCTAAGAAGCTGGTGCTATAGCCACAAAAATTGTGCTTAAAGGCGCACATCATAAATAAGGCCCTAAGATTACATATACTGATCAGATTGCAGATCTATATATATACTGATAGTTGATAGCTATATAGATAGATAGAGAGTTACTGTAGATATCTGAATGGTATGATGTAGGGGCAGAGCCAGGATTGATAGCAGATTATCCTGGGTTTTGTTCTGTGCCCCAGGGGCATCCCGCTGTGTGAGACCACCTAGTACGCCCATACAAACTTACCTTTCCCTGATCCTACGCCTCACGTGTGGGCTCTCTTCTAATCAAAGCCATTTGCCGTGCATATGTAATGTGTGGCAAATGGCTGTTTACACGCAGAGCTTTGACAAAAAAGAAGCGAGAGCAGCCCCACCCCCTGCAGTGCGTGCACTCCCATCTCCAGTATTGCGATGCCCTGGGGGGTTTCACACAATGGGTCATCCCGATCTGGAACACCCTGGTGGAGGCCAGCGACCTCCCAGTGCTTCTCGAGAACTTAGTCCCATTTGTGTGTTTCAAAAAAAAAAAAAGGACTAGTGGACTGCCCCACATTTAGGAAGCAGTCTGCAGCTCGAGGGTTTGGTTCCCAGCCGGGTCAGGACTGAAGGTCTCCTGAGCAAGGTATATAAGCCCCCAACTGTTCCCTGGGCACTGTTGCTAGGCCATCCACCACTGCACACCGCTTCGGGCATTTGTGCACTCACTGCTTGTGTTTGTCTCATTGCATGGGTGGGTTAAATGCACAGGAAAAATGGTGTGCAAGACAACAATGTCTAAAAATCCCAGTTACCAAAGAATAATCTGGTCCTACAGGAGTTCTGTAGGTTATTAGTATGGTAGGGGTGGCCTTTCAACAACATACATAAGTAACCCTGATCATCAAAGTGTTAAAATGCCTCAATATAGAACCCTATATATCAAAATAATTCTAATAAGAGTTTTTTTCTCTGTTTAACCATAAAGTGTTAACCCATATTTTGCCCCCCCCCCCCCCCCCCCCAAGGCTGCCATCCTCTCACATGCAGGAGGAAAATCTTAGTAACAGGGTGGTATGAAGCCTCCAGCCTGTAGATGTCACTGTTGCATTGATGGCATTGTCCACACTGTACTGATATCTATATTTGAGTAGTATTCCTGCTAGGAGTGTTGCTGATTGCCTGGTTCATAATCCATTATCCAAATATCCAAATTCTTATCTACTGAACAACAAGCAGGTGATGAATCTTGAATCAATGTACAAACAATTATTAGAAAATGACCTCATTTTGATTGCTGACTGGACTATTTTTAGGTTCAGAACAAGTGTTTCTATTTTCTGCCGATTGTCGTTCTCTTTTCCTGACAGTTATTTTGAAGCCAGGTAAATGCAGTCTTAAGGAAATACTCCAGTATAAATAGACGCACGCTTCATAGAAGGCCTGCATTTTTTAACACCCTTTGCTGAAAATTCACAGCATCTCACCTCTCTGATTTACAAGCTTTCTTTTATCTTTTGTCCTCAAAAGTGGGGACAAACTTTAACATGAATGCATAAATAGATAGATTATCATGAATTGAGCAGTCTAATAGCTTGTTTTTTGTTTATTGGCTTTACACTTTTAGATTTTTGGGAGGAATCTTGCTCACCACTTCACATTTTGAGGGGGGAAACAAAACTGCAGGCAAAGGTTAAAGTGGAACAACACTCATTTACCATATTCCACATTACCGGTACTTGATGTGGACTGCTGTTGGCAGCTGAAGGAGCCCCAACCAATTGACCACCAGGTGGACAATCATGGGGCTGGGTTTTTCTGGGGGAACACAGTGTAGGTAAGAAGACCACTTACAGACCAAAACAATTGGGTGACAATTGGGTGTTGGTCCACTTTAAATCTTTAGCGAATATCCCCCATCCCCTGTGTTCTGTTACCTAAAATAAAAGGTAAATTGTAAGGTGTAGATCTCCCCCTCTCTGCTGGTCTGGCAATTTCCTGTCAATCTTTAGAGCTCCAGCAATATAAGAGCACATTATGATGCATCCTCTCCTTTCCTAGTCTTGTGCATAACCTCCAGCATGACCACAATGTGGACCTAAAGATTTTATGATAGTTTCCTTCCTTGCTAACCCAATTTTTAACATTTTATACACTTACCAGCTCCACCATATTCCAGGGTGGGACAGGCACGTCTGACTCAGCCTTTTTCACTCAGTCACAATCTCTGGAGGCTGGTTACTACAGTGATTGAGTAAGAAGAGAATTACCCACAATCCCCATGTAGTGCTGAAGGTGTGATAGTGGAGGAGACAAGACACAGTAAGTATACTTTTCATGGAATAATCTACACATGGCCTACAGTTGATCCAGAGGGCACACATGCCCAGATAATCAAGAGAAGAATTTGCAAGCCTAAAGTCTCTTATGAATAAGAAGATGCCCCTCTGTGTGAAACCTCCTGGGTTCGCTCAAGCTCCCACAGCACATGAGCAGACCGTTGCTACATCCCCGACAAGGTGCGTTAAAATATTCTATTTAACTATACAAAATTTGTCTTTGTTTAGGGCTCCCAGACACAATTTTGCACGGGGCCCCAAAGATGATAAGCCTACCTCTGTACCTAGTGCCCCAATGCAATGATTATTTATCATCAGGCACTGTGACTTGCAGCGGCATTCTGTACTAATAACAGCGCTAAAGTACAAACAGACGCCAGTGCTCATAAAAAAGCAGTGTGCCTGCACAATGGCGCTAAACGGCGCACTTCTTAAATAAGGCTCAAAATCTCTAGTATATTTAAGTTTGTGGCTTTAAAGTTTAAAAATTAGAAAAAAGGTCAAGGGGTCTAAATACTTTTTAAAAGCACTATCAATATTATGGTCACCGATGATACTACTTATCCAGCCACAATAAAGCGCATGCTTAGGGATAATCAGGATTAATAATAATAACCAGAGCTGATTGTATGTCCTCCAGCTTTTAGAAGATCAGCATTACTTTCTACATACAGGTCCTCTTAAGATCATGAATACTCAACATGTAAGGAAATGAGATGCATCTGAATGATTGAAGGTGCCACATGCCATGTGAGACCTATAGACAAAGGTCCATGCTTCTTCCCTATGATTTCCCAGGAGATCCTTTTATCCAGTGCAAGAATGTTCCTACACGAAGATTAGAAATGTAGGTTAAAGTGGAGCCTGCTGCTTAATTATCATTAGAATGATATCTTTAAAGGACACGTGTCATGGGAGGATACAAGGCCCGTTTCTGCTTAATTTCTTTGAAAATACCAGCTGCCTGTTTGGCATGCTCAGGGCGGCCTTAGGTTAAATGTCGCCCTGAGAAAAAGCTCAGATTGGTGCCCCTCAAACACATACATTTTACATTCACACTCAAACAAATGGGAAAGAGATGAAGAGATTGCAATCAAATTAGACTGACATGAGAAAGAGAGAGAGAGAAGGGAAAATAGCAAAGTAGAGAGACAGAGAGAATGTGAAAAGAAAGAGAGAGTAGGATAACGAGAATGTAGGAAAAATAGAGACAGAGGCAGCATGGAATAAGAGGAAACATGGGAAAAAAGAGACAGAAGAAATACAGAATAAGTGTGAGAAAGAGATGACAGGATTGGGGGAAGAGAGGGAGACAGAGGAACTTTTGTTCAAAGTTTGGCTGAACTTGCCAAACCCGAACTTACAGGGGTTTGCTCAACACTAGTGATGAGAGAAAAATAAAGGGAATGCAAAAAATAGATAAAAAGAGGGGGTGGCGAAAGATAGAGGTAAAAGAAAAGGAGAGAGATAAAAAGAAAAGGCAACAGTGAAAAGAAAAGGAAAACATGAAAATGTCAACTGAAAGGTTTCTCTCTCTGAAAAGATGTATCAATGGTGTCTTCTGGTGTCATCTTCCACAGACCCTGGCATGGTCCCCTGTAAGATGACACACCTAAAAGGCAGGCCATAGGCTTGCTGCTCTCCCAGCATAACTTCATAATGTCTACCTTTAAAAAAAATGCTTGGTAGAGGGCCCATTTACAAGGCAAAATGATGGAGAAGAGTGGGCACTACTAATCTGGCATGGTGTGAGAGGTGGGGCCATATTATTAGCATGCTGGATTTGAACCCTCCCTAGACCTTTTAAAGTTATCCAAAAGTTACAAATTACTTTTCGATGACTACAGATTATTTATACCCCTTTTCCGCATTTTTAAACATTACAGACACAAACTTAAATGTATTTTATTTTTTTTATTGAAATTGTATGTAATAAAGCAACTCAAAGTAGCAAATATTCGTGAAGTGTTTTATTTTCATGAAAATTATTCATGTGTTTTCAAATTAAAAAAAATTAAAAACTGAAAAGTGTGGTGTGCATGTATATAGTGATGAGCGAGTAGTATTCGACCGAGCCGGTATTCGATCGAATACTACGCTGTTCGTCATACTCGATTTCGATCGAGTACAGCGGCGATGGCGCACTCACAATTCGTTTCCCCTCCCACCTTCCCTGGCGCGTTTTTTACACCAATCACCATGCAGGGGGGGTGGGACAGGTCCTGGGAGGACGCTGGCATCGCGAAAACGGCGTCTACACGCATTGGCTGGAAAAACCATGTGACCTCGAATATACAAAACTCAGCACTTCCTCTTCGTCAGCATTAGCAGCTTGAACTTAGTGAGGGACATACGCTCACAGCAGGGAAAGACAGGCTGTCGCTGGCAGGGCCCCAGAAGCTCGGAATATCGCTTTTACCACCATCTATACCAGCTACCAGAAGACAAGAGAGTCATTAAGAGCCCTTATTAGGGCTACTACGCTGAACGGTATATGGCTCATATGTAGGCAGGCAGGGCCCCAGAAGCTCAGAATATAGCTTTTACCACCATATATACCAGCTACCAGAAGACAAGAGAGTCCTTAAGAGCCCTTATTAGGGCTACTACGCTGAACAGTATATAGCTCATATTCTATGTAGTCAGGCAGGGCCCCAGAAGCTCAGAATATAGCTTTTACCACCATATATACCAGCTACCAGAAGACAAGAGAGTCCTTAAGAGCCCTTATTAGGGCTACTACGCTGAACAGTATATAGCTCATATTCTATGTAGTCAGGCAGGGCCCCAGAAGCTCAGAATATAGCTTTTACCACCATATATACCAGCTACCAGAAGACAAGAGAGTCCTTAAGAGCCCTTATTAGGGCTACTACGCTGAACAGTATATAGCTCATATTCTATGTAGTCAGGCAGGGCCCCAGAAGCTCAGAATATAGCTTTTACCACCATATATACCAGCTACCAGAAGACAAGAGAGTCCTTAAGAGCCCTTATTAGGGCTACTACGCTGAACAGTATATAGCTCATATTCTATGTAGTCAGGCAGGGCCCCAGAAGCTCAGAATATAGCTTTTACCACCATATATACCAGCTACCAGAAGACAAGAGAGTCCTTAAGAGCCCTTATTAGGGCTACTACGCTGAACAGTATATAGCTCATATCCTATGTAGGCAGGCAGGGCCCCAGAAGCTCAGAATATAGCTTTTACCACCATATATACCAGCTACCAGAAGACAAGAGAGTCCTTAAGAGCCCTTATTAGGGCTACTACGCTGAACAGTATATAGCTCATATTCTATGTAGTCAGGCAGGGCCCCAGAAGCTCAGAATATAGCTTTTACCACCATATATACCAGCTACCAGAAGACAAGAGAGTCCTTAAGAGCCCTTATTAGGGCTACTACGCTGAACAGTATATAGCTCATATCCTATGTAGGCAGGCAGGGCCCCAGAAGCTCAGAATATAGCTTTTACCACCATATATACCAGCTACCAGAAGACAAGAGAGTCCTTAATCCCTTATTAGTGCTGCTATGTTGAACAGTATATAGCTCATATCACATGTAGGCAGGCAGGGCCCCAGAAGCTCAGAATATAGCTTTTACCACCATATATACCAGCTACCAGAAGACAAGAGAGTCCTTAAGAGCCCTTATTAGGGCTACTACGCTGAACAGTATATAGCTCATATCCTATGTAGGCAGGCAGAGCCCCAGAAGCGCAGAATATAGCTTTTACCACCATATATACCAGCTACCAGAAGACAAGAGAGTCCTTAAGAGCCCTTATTAGGGCTACTACGCTGAACAGTATATAGCTCATATTCTATGTAGTCAGGCAGGGCCCCAGAAGCTCAGAATATAGCTTTTACCACCATATATACCAGCTACCAGAAGACAAGAGAGTCCTTAATCCCTTATTAGTGCTGCTATGTTGAACAGTATATAGCTCATATCCTATGTAGGCAGGCAGGGCCCCAGAAGCTCAGAATATAGCTTTTACCACCATATATACCAGCTACCAGAAGACAAGAGAGTCCTTAAGAGCCCTTATTAGGGCTACTACGCTGAACAGTATATAGCTCATATCCTATGTAGGCAGGCAGGGCCCCAGAAGCTCAGAATATAGCTTTTACCACCATATATACCAGCTACCAGAAGACAAGAGAGTCCTTAAGAGCCCTTATTAGGGCTACTACGCTGAACAGTATATAGCTCATATTCTATGTAGTCAGGCAGGGCCCCAGAAGCTCAGAATATAGCTTTTACCACCATATATACCAGCTACCAGAAGACAAGAGAGTCCTTAAGAGCCCTTATTAGGGCTACTACGCTGAACAGTATATAGCTCATATTCTATGTAGTCAGGCAGGGCCCCAGAAGCTCAGAATATAGCTTTTACCACCATATATACCAGCTACCAGAAGACAAGAGAGTCCTTAAGAGCCCTTATTAGGGCTACTACGCTGAACAGTATATAGCTCATATTCTATGTAGTCAGGCAGGGCCCCAGAAGCTCAGAATATAGCTTTTACCACCATATATACCAGCTACCAGAAGACAAGAGAGTCCTTAAGAGCCCTTATTAGGGCTACTACGCTGAACAGTATATAGCTCATATTCTATGTAGTCAGGCAGGGCCCCAGAAGCTCAGAATATAGCTTTTACCACCATATATACCAGCTACCAGAAGACAAGAGAGTCCTTAAGAGCCCTTATTAGGGCTACTACGCTGAACAGTATATAGCTCATATCCTATGTAGGCAGGCAGGGCCCCAGAAGCTCAGAATATAGCTTTTACCACCATATATACCATCTACCAGAAGACAAGAGAGTCCTTAATCCCTTATTAGTGCTGCTATGTTGAACAGTATATAGCTCATATCCTATGTAGGCAGGCAGGGCCCCAGAAGCTCAGAATATAGCTTTTACCACCATATATACCAGCTACCAGAAGACAAGAGAGTCCTTAAGAGCCCTTATTAGGGCTACTACGCTGAACAGTATATAGCTCATATCCTATGTAGGCAGGCAGGGCCCCAGAAGCGCAGAATATAGCTTTTACCACCATATATACCAGCTACCAGAAGACAAGAGAGTCCTTAAGAGCCCTTATTAGGGCTACTACGCTGAACAGTATATAGCTCATTTTCTATGTAGTCAGGCAGGGCCCCAGAAGCTCAGAATATAGCTTTTACCACCATATATACCAGCTACCAGAAGACAAGAGAGTCCTTAAGAGCCCTTATTAGGGCTACTACGCTGAACAGTATATAGCTCATATTCTATGTAGTCAGGCAGGGCCCCAGAAGCTCAGAATATAGCTTTTACCACCATATATACCAGCTACCAGAAGACAAGAGAGTCCTTAAGAGCCCTTATTAGGGCTACTACGCTGAACAGTATATAGCTCATATTCTATGTAGTCAGGCAGGGCCCCAGAAGCTCAGAATATAGCTTTTACCACCATATATACCAGCTACCAGAAGACAAGAGAGTCCTTAAGAGCCCTTATTAGGGCTACTACGCTGAACAGTATATAGCTCATATTCTATGTAGTCAGGCAGGGCCCCAGAAGCTCAGAATATAGCTTTTACCACCATATATACCAGCTACCAGAAGACAAGAGAGTCCTTAATCCCTTATTAGTGCTGCTATGTTGAACAGTATATAGCTCATATCCTATGTAGGCAGGCAGGGCCCCAGAAGCTCAGAATATAGCTTTTACCACCATATATACCAGCTACCAGAAGACAAGAGAGTCCTTAAGAGCCCTTATTAGGGCTACTACGCTGAACAGTATATAGCTCATATCCTATGTAGGCAGGCAGGGCCCCAGAAGCGCAGAATATAGCTTTTACCACCATATATACCAGCTACCAGAAGACAAGAGAGTCCTTAAGAGCCCTTATTAGGGCTACTACGCTGAACAGTATATAGCTCATTTTCTATGTAGTCAGGCAGGGCCCCAGAAGCTCAGAATATAGCTTTTACCACCATATATACCAGCTACCAGAAGACAAGAGAGTCCTTAAGAGCCCTTATTAGGGCTACTACGCTGAACAGTATATAGCTCATATCCTATGTAGGCAGGCAGGGCCCCAGAAGCTCAGAATATAGCTTTTACCACCATATATACCAGCTACCAGAAGACAAGAGAGTCCTTAAGAGCCCTTATTAGGGCTACTACGCTGAACAGTATATAGCTCATATTCTATGTAGTCAGGCAGGGCCCCAGAAGCTCAGAATATAGCTTTTACCACCATATATACCAGCTACCAGAAGACAAGAGAGTCCTTAAGAGCCCTTATTAGGGCTACTACGCTGAACAGTATATAGCTCATATTCTATGTAGTCAGGCAGGGCCCCAGAAGCTCAGAATATAGCTTTTACCACCATATATACCAGCTACCAGAAGACAAGAGAGTCCTTAAGAGCCCTTATTAGGGCTACTACGCTGAACAGTATATAGCTCATATTCTATGTAGTCAGGCAGGGCCCCAGAAGCTCAGAATATAGCTTTTACCACCATATATACCAGCTACCAGAAGACAAGAGAGTCCTTAAGAGCCCTTATTAGGGCTACTACGCTGAACAGTATATAGCTCATATCCTATGTAGGCAGGCAGGGCCCCAGAAGCTCAGAATATAGCTTTTACCACCATATATACCAGCTACCAGAAGACAAGAGAGTCCTTAATCCCTTATTAGTGCTGCTATGTTGAACAGTATATAGCTCATATCCTATGTAGGCAGGCAGGGCCCCAGAAGCTCAGAATATAGCTTTTACCACCATATATACCAGCTACCAGAAGACAAGAGAGTCCTTAAGAGCCCTTATTAGGGCTACTACGCTGAACAGTATATAGCTCATATCCTATGTAGGCAGGCAGGGCCACAGAAGCGCAGAATATAGCTTTTACCACCATATATACCAGCTACCAGAAGACAAGAGAGTCCTTAAGAGCCCTTATTAGGGCTACTACGCTGAACAGTATATAGCTCATTTTCTATGTAGTCAGGCAGGGCCCCAGAAGCTCAGAATATAGCTTTTACCACCATATATACCAGCTACCAGAAGACAAGAGAGTCCTTAAGAGCCCTTATTAGGGCTACTACGCTGAACAGTATATAGCTCATATTCTATGTAGTCAGGCAGGGCCCCAGAAGCTCAGAATATAGCTTTTACCACCATATATACCAGCTACCAGAAGACAAGAGAGTCCTTAAGAGCCCTTATTAGGGCTACTACGCTGAACAGTATATAGCTCATATTCTATGTAGTCAGGCAGGGCCCCAGAAGCTCAGAATATAGCTTTTACCACCATATATACCAGCTACCAGAAGACAAGAGAGTCCTTAAGAGCCCTTATTAGGGCTACTACGCTGAACAGTATATAGCTCATATTCTATGTAGTCAGGCAGGGCCCCAGAAGCTCAGAATATAGCTTTTACCACCATATATACCAGCTACCAGAAGACAAGAGAGTCCTTAATCCCTTATTAGTGCTGCTATGTTGAACAGTATATAGCTCATATCCTATGTAGGCAGGCAGGGCCCCAGAAGCTCAGAATATAGCTTTTACCACCATATATACCAGCTACCAGAAGACAAGAGAGTCCTTAAGAGCCCTTATTAGGGCTACTACGCTGAACAGTATATAGCTCATATCCTATGTAGGCAGGCAGGGCCCCAGAAGCGCAGAATATAGCTTTTACCACCATATATACCAGCTACCAGAAGACAAGAGAGTCCTTAAGAGCCCTTATTAGGGCTACTACGCTGAACAGTATATAGCTCATTTTCTATGTAGTCAGGCAGGGCCCCAGAAGCTCAGAATATAGCTTTTACCACCATATATACCAGCTACCAGAAGACAAGAGAGTCCTTAAGAGCCCTTATTAGGGCTACTACGCTGAACAGTATATAGCTCATATCCTATGTAGGCAGGCAGGGCCCCAGAAGCTCAGAATATAGCTTTTACCACCATATATACCAGCTACCAGAAGACAAGAGAGTCCTTAAGAGCCCTTATTAGGGCTACTACGCTGAACAGTATATAGCTCATATTCTATGTAGTCAGGCAGGGCCCCAGAAGCTCAGAATATAGCTTTTACCACCATATATACCAGCTACCAGAAGACAAGAGAGTCCTTAAGAGCCCTTATTAGGGCTACTACGCTGAACAGTATATAGCTCATATTCTATGTAGTCAGGCAGGGCCCCAGAAGCTCAGAATATAGCTTTTACCACCATATATACCAGCTACCAGAAGACAAGAGAGTCCTTAAGAGCCCTTATTAGGGCTACTACGCTGAACAGTATATAGCTCATATCCTATGTAGGCAGGCAGGGCCCCAGAAGCGCAGAATATAGCTTTTACCACCAAATATACCAGCTACCAGAAGACAAGAGAGTCCTTAAGAGCCCTTATTAGGGCTACTACGCTGAACAGTATATAGCTCATTTTCTATGTAGTCAGGCAGGGCCCCAGAAGCTCAGAATATAGCTTTTACCACCATATATACCAGCTACCAGAAGACAAGAGAGTCCTTAAGAGCCCTTATTAGGGCTACTACGCTGAACAGTATATAGCTCATATTCTATGTAGTCAGGCAGGGCCCCAGAAGCTCAGAATATAGCTTTTACCACCATATATACCAGCTACCAGAAGACAAGAGAGTCCTTAAGAGCCCTTATTAGGGCTACTACGCTGAACAGTATATAGCTCATATTCTATGTAGTCAGGCAGGGCCCCAGAAGCTCAGAATATAGCTTTTACCACCATATATACCAGCTACCAGAAGACAAGAGAGCCCTTAAGAGCCCTTATTAGGGCTACTACGCTGAACAGTATATAGCTCATATCCTATGTAGGCAGGCAGGGCTCCAGAAGCTCAGAATATAGCTTTTACCACCATATATACCAGCTACCAGAAGACAAGAGAGTCCTTAATCCCTTATTAGTGCTGCTATGTTGAACAGTATATAGCTCATATCCTATGTAGGCAGGCAGGGCCCCAGAAGCTCAGAATATAGCTTTTACCACCATATATACCAGCTACCAGAAGACAAGAGAGTCCTTAAGAGCCCTTATTAGGGCTACTACGCTGAACAGTATATAGCTCATATCCTATGTAGGCAGGCAGGGCCCCAGAAGCGCAGAATATAGCTTTTACCACCATATATACCAGCTACCAGAAGACAAGAGAGTCCTTAAGAGCCCTTATTAGGGCTACTACGCTGAACAGTATATAGCTCATTTTCTATGTAGTCAGGCAGGGCCCCAGAAGCTCAGAATATAGCTTTTACCACCATATATACCAGCTACCAGAAGACAAGAGAGTCCTTAAGAGCCCTTATTAGGGCTACTACGCTGAACAGTATATAGCTCATATTCTATGTAGTCAGGCAGGGCCCCAGAAGCTCAGAATATAGCTTTTACCACCATATATACCAGCTACCAGAAGACAAGAGAGTCCTTAAGAGCCCTTATTAGGGCTACTACACTGAACAGTATATAGCTCATATTCTATGTAGTCAGGCAGGGCCCCAGAAGCTCAGAATATAGCTTTTACCACCATATATACCAGCTACCAGAAGACAAGAGAGTCCATAACCCTTTAAATGCCAAGCACGTAGTTTCTACGTGGTTGCTTCTCCTACCGTTAAGTGCCAAGCACGTAGAAACTACGTGCCTGGCATTTCCCCCAAACAGTTAAAAAATAGAAAAAAAAAATCACTTACCTCCGGTATCCCTGTGAAGCCTGGGGTCCCCTCTTCCTTGGGGGGGCATCCGATCGCCCCCCCGTCGTCCTCCGTCTTCAGGGGGGGGCCCGAAACCAGCCGCCCCCCCCCCCCCCGTTTCCAGCGCTGATCGCCGCTGTAAAAAAAAAAAAAAATAAAACTGTCATTTACTCACCTCCGCGCCCGGGCCTTCTGTCCGGGTCTCCTCTTCACCAGGGGGGGGTCCGATCCCCCCCCTGGGCTGCGCAGTCTTCAGGTGAGGACCCTCTTCCGGGTCCTCACCTCTTGTAATGGCGGCGATGGCCGCCGCCGCTTAGCCCCGCCCATTGTGGGAGGAGCGGGATGACGTCATCCCGCTCCTCCTATACCCCCTCCGAGCTCCGGCATCTGTCAGATGCCGGTGGTGATCGGAGCAGAGCGGGTGTCAGGTGAGGAGGCTCCGATCGGAGCCCCCTCACCTGTCACCCGCCCTGCGCCGATCACCACCGGCATCTGTCAGTGAGGTGATCGGCGCGGGACAGCGGCGAGGGACGTCGGATCGGAGGTGAGTATGGTGTAAAAAAGAAAAATAAAGATTTTTTTTTCTGTGTGTCAGTGTCATTTTTTTTACTATTAACCCCTTGTGAACTGGTAAGGGGTCCATGACCCCTATACCAGTTCACAAGGCTGGGGAGATGGCAAGCCACCTGCGCTAGCGGGTGGCTTGCCATTAACCCCCGGCACCCCCATTACCTGCCTCCCCAAAGGCCAGGGGGGGGCAGAAGAGCCCGGGCCCACATGGGCTATGTGGGCTCGTAGGCTGCAGGGTGGGGGGGCCACATAAGCTGGCCCCCCCACTCTGTGCCTACAAGCCCCCATAGCTGGTCCCGGGCTGGTTACTGTGGGTAAGGGGGACCCCACGTCAATTTTTTTTTTGATTTTTAAGGGTTTTTAACCCTTAAAAATCAAAAAAAAATGGGGTCCGCCCCCCCTGGGAGGGGGGACCCTATGTCATTTTTTTTTTTTTGATTAACCCTTTGTAATCTGTCATCCAGCAGCTATAAAAGGCTTCTAGCAAGTGAGCAGAAGCCAGTGATCGCCGAGGGACAGAGTGCTCCAGGATGGATGGGAGGTGAGTACAGTGTAAAAAAAAAAAAAAAATTAATAAAATATTTTTTTCTTTATGTGTGTCTGTGTCATTATTTACTTTTAACCCCTTGTGAACTGGTAAGGGGTCCATGACCCCTATACCAGTTCACAAGGCTGGGGGGATGGCAAGCCACCTGCGCTAGCGGGTGGCTTGCCATTAACCCCCGGCACCCCCATTACCTGCCTCCCCAAAGGCCAGGGGGGGGCAGAAGAGCCCGGGCCCACATGGGCTATGTGGGCTCGTAGGCTGCAGGGTGGGGGGGCCACAAAAGCTGGCCCCCCCACTCTGTGCCTACAAGCCCCCATAGCTGGTCCCGGGCTGGTTACTTTGGGTAAGGGGGACCCCACATCAATTTTTTTTTTGATTTTTAAGGGTTTTTAACCCTTAAAAATCAAAAAAAAAATGGGGTCTCCCTCCCCTGGGAGGGGGGACCCTATGTCATTTTTTTTCCCGATTTAACCCTTTGTAGTGTGGATGGTTTTTGTATTTTTTTTGTGAATGTTATAAAATACTTGTTTCAGTTAGGGGGGTCTCCTGGGCAGGAACGGGGGGCTACCGATAAATATGTGGTACCGTTCTAATCGGTAGAAATGGGGCTTTCACATGCAATATGATTTTCCTTAATAAAATACATTTTTTATTTAAAATAAAGGAGTCAATTTTCTAAAAAAATTTTTTTATTTATTTATTTTTTTTTTCACTTAATAATATTGTAAAAAAAAAAAAAAAATTACAAACAAGACATTTCATGTTAAAGTCTAAACTCTGCTGCAAAAAATATATATATAATTTTTCTGAAAGTTACAGCAAAAATGGCGCAAAACATGTCGCAAAACATGACGCAAAATGGGGAAAATGGCCTGTCAACAGAGGGTGACAAAATCTCAAGTAGGCTGGCAATTAAAAGGGTTAATAGTACCTATGCATGTTGGGTATTGTTCTGTTCGGGGGACCTTGCGCTTTCAGACTTAGCTTGTTTTTTCTGGTTTGCATATTTATATTTTAGGAAAAGGTGTTTTTTATTCAGCTTTTTTATAAATTTTTTAGGGAAACCCTGCGCAACCAAAGAATTCTTTGAGGAATTAATTCCAGAAAGATGAGCCCACTACAACAAGCTGGGTACCCTTAAAAAGCTTAACGTGTGTACTTTCAGGGAATATATGGTTTATGGGGGATATTCCAAATGAAAAGGGTTGTTTTGGTTGAAAAATCGCAAGGTGCGCACTTTGTCTGCAGAGCTGAAATTTTCAAGTAAAATTACCGTTATGCGCATGCTTTACTTTGGGGTGTTTGGCAACTCTTCCCTTGACAGAACCTATGCATGTTGGGTGTTGTTCTGTTCGGGGGATGTTGCGTTTTCAGATTAAACTTGTTTTTTCTTGTTTGTATATAGTTTTTTTAGGAAAATGTGGCTTTGATTCTGCTTTTTTATCCTTTTTTTAGGGAAACTCTTTGCAACCAAAGATTACGTTGAGGGATTACTTCCAGAAAACTATGGCCACATCCACAAGCTTGGTACGCCTAGAAAGCCTGAGGTGTGTACTTCCAGAGAATATATAGTTTGTTGGGGGTATTTCAAATGTAAAGGGTTGTTTTTCTGGAAAAACTGCAAGGTGCGCATATTGCATAGCATAGTTGTATTTTATCTGAAAATCTCCTAAAGCGCTGTTTCAGTTTGGGGGAGTCTCCTGGGCAGGAAAGGGTGTCTACCAATACATATGTGGTACCGCTGTAACCGGGAGAAATTGGGATTTCACACACAATAAGATTTTATTGACAAGCTTACATTTTTTATTCCAAAAAAAACTACAATATGTAAAAATTTTTTTTTTTTTTTTTTTTTGCACATATTTCACCCAAAAATATTAAGAATACACCTAAAAAATGACAAACAAGACATTTCATGTTAAAGCCCAGACTCTGCTGAAAAAAACAATATATCATTTTCCTGGGAAATCCCTGGAAATCCCTTCAAAAATCACATTTGAACATGGGGAGCGCAAAATAGTGCAAAATGGTCTGGCAACAGAGTGTGACAAAAACTCCAGGTAGGCTGGCACTTAAAGGGTTAAGAGCCCTTATTAGGGCTACTACGCTGAACAGTATATAGCTCATATCCTATGTAGGCAGGCAGGGCCCCAGAAGCGCAGAATATAGCTTTTACCACCATATATACCAGCTACCAGAAGACAAGAGAGTCCTTAAGAGCCCTTATTAGGGCTACTACGCTGAACAGTATATAGCTCATTTTCTATGTAGTCAGGCAGGGCCCCAGAAGCTCAGAATATAGCTTTTACCACCATATATACCAGCTACCAGAAGACAAGAGAGTCCTTAAGAGCCCTTATTAGGGCTACTACGCTGAACAGTATATAGCTCATATCCTATGTAGGCAGGCAGGGCCCCAGAAGCTCAGAATATAGCTTTTACCACCATATATACCAGCTACCAGAAGACAAGAGAGTCCTTAAGAGCCCTTATTAGGGCTACTACGCTGAACAGTATATAGCTCATATTCTATGTAGTCAGGCAGGGCCCCAGAAGCTCAGAATATAGCTTTTACCACCATATATACCAGCTACCAGAAGACAAGAGAGTCCTTAAGAGCCCTTATTAGGGCTACTACGCTGAACAGTATATAGCTCATATTCTATGTAGTCAGGCAGGGCCCCAGAAGCTCAGAATATAGCTTTTACCACCATATATACCAGCTACCAGAAGACAAGAGAGTCCTTAAGAGCCCTTATTAGGGCTACTACGCTGAACAGTATATAGCTCATATCCTATGTAGGCAGGCAGGGCCCCAGAAGCGCAGAATATAGCTTTTACCACCATATATACCAGCTACCAGAAGACAAGAGAGTCCTTAAGAGCCCTTATTAGGGCTACTACGCTGAACAGTATATAGCTCATTTTCTATGTAGTCAGGCAGGGCCCCAGAAGCTCAGAATATAGCTTTTACCACCATATATACCAGCTACCAGAAGACAAGAGAGTCCTTAAGAGCCCTTATTAGGGCTACTACGCTGAACAGTATATAGCTCATATCCTATGTAGGCAGGCAGGGCCCCAGAAGCTCAGAATATAGCTTTTACCACCATATATACCAGCTACCAGAAGACAAGAGAGTCCTTAAGAGCCCTTATTAGGGCTACTACGCTGAACAGTATATAGCTCATATTCTATGTAGTCAGGCAGGGCCCCAGAAGCTCAGAATATAGCTTTTACCACCATATATACCAGCTACCAGAAGACAAGAGAGTCCTTAAGAGCCCTTATTAGGGCTACTACGCTGAACAGTATATAGCTCATATTCTATGTAGTCAGGCAGGGCCCCAGAAGCTCAGAATATAGCTTTTACCACCATATATACCAGCTACCAGAAGACAAGAGAGTCCTTAAGAGCCCTTATTAGGGCTACTACGCTGAACAGTATATAGCTCATATCCTATGTAGGCAGGCAGGGCCCCAGAAGCGCAGAATATAGCTTTTACCACCATATATACCAGCTACCAGAAGACAAGAGAGTCCTTAAGAGCCCTTATTAGGGCTACTACGCTGAACAGTATATAGCTCATTTTCTATGTAGTCAGGCAGGGCCCCAGAAGCTCAGAATATAGCTTTTACCACCATATATACCAGCTACCAGAAGACAAGAGAGTCCTTAAGAGCCCTTATTAGGGCTACTACGCTGAACAGTATATAGCTCATATTCTATGTAGTCAGGCAGGGCCCCAGAAGCTCAGAATATAGCTTTTACCACCATATATACCAGCTACCAGAAGACAAGAGAGTCCTTAAGAGCCCTTATTAGGGCTACTACGCTGAACAGTATATAGCTCATATTCTATGTAGTCAGGCAGGGCCCCAGAAGCTCAGAATATAGCTTTTACCACCATATATACCAGCTACCAGAAGACAAGAGAGTCCTTAATCCCTTATTAGTGCTGCTATGTTGAACAGTATATAGCTCATATCCTATGTAGGCAGGCAGGGCCCCAGAAGCTCAGAATATAGCTTTTACCACCATATATACCAGCTACCAGAAGACAAGAGAGTCCTTAAGAGCCCTTATTAGGGCTACTACGCTGAACAGTATATAGCTCATATTCTATGTAGTCAGGCAGGGCCCCAGAAGCTCAGAATATAGCTTTTACCACCATATATACCAGCTACCAGAAGACAAGAGAGTCCTTAAGAGCCCTTATTAGGGCTACTACGCTGAACAGTATATAGCTCATATCCTATGTAGGCAGGCAGGGCCCCAGAAGCGCAGAATATAGCTTTTACCACCATATATACCAGCTACCAGAAGACAAGAGAGTCCTTAAGAGCCCTTATTAGGGCTACTACGCTGAACAGTATATAGCTCATTTTCTATGTAGTCAGGCAGGGCCCCAGAAGCTCAGAATATAGCTTTTACCACCATATATACCAGCTACCAGAAGACAAGAGAGTCCTTAAGAGCCCTTATTAGGGCTACTACGCTGAACAGTATATAGCTCATATTCTATGTAGTCAGGCAGGGCCCTAGAAGCTCAGAATATAGCTTTTACCACCATATATACCAGCTACCAGAAGACAAGAGAGTCCTTAAGAGCCCTTATTAGGGCTACTACGCTGAACAGTATATAGCTCATATTCTATGTAGTCAGGCAGGGCCCCAGAAGCTCAGAATATAGCTTTTACCACCATATATACCAGCTACCAGAAGACAAGAGAGCCCTTAAGAGCCCTTATTAGGGCTACTACGCTGAACAGTATATAGCTCATATCCTATGTAGGCAGGCAGGGCCCCAGAAGCTCAGAATATAGCTTTTACCACCATATATACCAGCTACCAGAAGACAAGAGAGTCCTTAATCCCTTATTAGTGCTGCTATGTTGAACAGTATATAGCTCATATCCTATGTAGGCAGGCAGGGCCCCAGAAGCTCAGAATATAGCTTTTACCACCATATATACCAGCTACCAGAAGACAAGAGAGTCCTTAAGAGCCCTTATTAGGGCTACTACGCTGAACAGTATATAGCTCATATCCTATGTAGGCAGGCAGGGCCCCAGAAGCGCAGAATATAGCTTTTACCACCATATATACCAGCTACCAGAAGACAAGAGAGTCCTTAAGAGCCCTTATTAGGGCTACTACGCTGAACAGTATATAGCTCATTTTCTATGTAGTCAGGCAGGGCCCCAGAAGCTCAGAATATAGCTTTTACCACCATATATACCAGCTACCAGAAGACAAGAGAGTCCTTAAGAGCCCTTATTAGGGCTACTACGCTGAACAGTATATAGCTCATATTCTATGTAGTCAGGCAGGGCCCCAGAAGCTCAGAATATAGCTTTTACCACCATATATACCAGCTACCAGAAGACAAGAGAGTCCTTAAGAGCCCTTATTAGGGCTACTACGCTGAACAGTATATAGCTCATATTCTATGTAGTCAGGCAGGGCCCCAGAAGCTCAGAATATAGCTTTTACCACCATATATACCAGCTACCAGAAGACAAGAGAGTCCTTAAGAGCCCTTATTAGGGCTACTACGCTGAACAGTATATAGCTCATATCCTATGTAGGCAGGCAGGGCCCCAGAAGCTCAGAATATAGCTTTTACCACCATATATACCAGCTACCAGAAGACAAGAGAGTCCTTAAGAGCCCTTATTAGGGCTACTACACTGAACAGTATATAGCTCATATCCTATGTAGGCAGGCAGGGCCCCAGAAGCGCAGAATATAGCTTTTACCACCATATATACCAGCTACCAGAAGACAAGAGAGTCCTTAAGAGCCCTTATTAGGGCTACTACGCTGAACAGTATATAGCTCATTTTCTATGTAGTCAGGCAGGGCCCCAGAAGCTCAGAATATAGCTTTTACCACCATATATACCAGCTACCAGAAGACAAGAGAGTCCTTAAGAGCCCTTATTAGGGCTACTACGCTGAACAGTATATAGCTCATATCCTATGAAGGCAGGCAGGGCCCCAGAAGCTCAGAATATAACTTTTACCACCATATATACCAGCTACCAGAAGACAAGAGAGTCCTTAAGAGCCCTTATTAGGGCTACTACGCTGAACAGTATATAGCTCATATTCTATGTAGTCAGGCAGGGCCCCAGAAGCTCAGAATATAGCTTTTACCACCATATATACCAGCTACCAGAAGACAAGAGAGTCCTTAAGAGCCCTTATTAGGGCTACTACGCTGAACAGTATATAGCTCATATCCTATGTAGGCAGGCAGGGCCCCAGAAGCGCAGAATATAGCTTTTACCACCATATATACCAGCTACCAGAAGACAAGAGAGTCCTTAAGAGCCCTTATTAGGGCTACTACGCTGAACAGTATATAGCTCATTTTCTATGTAGTCAGGCAGGGCCCCAGAAGCTCAGAATATAGCTTTTACCACCATATATACCAGCTACCAGAAGACAAGAGAGTCCTTAAGAGCCCTTATTAGGGCTACTACGCTGAACAGTATATAGCTCATATTCTATGTAGTCAGGCAGGGCCCCAGAAGCTCAGAATATAGCTTTTACCACCATATATACCAGCTACCAGAAGACAAGAGAGTCCTTAAGAGCCCTTATTAGGGCTACTACGCTGAACAGTATATAGCTCATATTCTATGTAGTCAGGCAGGGCCCCAGAAGCTCAGAATATAGCTTTTACCACCATATATACCAGCTACCAGAAGACAAGAGAGTCTTTAATCCCTTATTAGTGCTGCTATGTTGAACAGTATATAGCTCATATCCTATGTAGGCAGGCAGGGCCCCAGAAGCTCAGAATATAGCTTTTACCACCATATATACCAGCTACCAGAAGACAAGAGAGTCCTTAAGAGCCCTTATTAGGGCTACTACGCTGAACAGTATATAGCTCATATCCTATGTAGGCAGGCAGGGCCCCAGAAGCGCAGAATATAGCTTTTACCACCATATATACCAGCTACCAGAAGACAAGAGAGTCCTTAAGAGCCCTTATTAGGGCTACTACGCTGAACAGTATATAGCTCATATCCTATGTAGGCAGGCAGGGCCCTAGAAGCTCAGAATCTCGCATTTACCACCATATATACCAGCTACCAGAAGACAAGAGAGTCATTAAGAGCCCTTATTAGGGCTACTATGCTGAACAGTATATAGCTCATTCTAGCTATATACACACTGCACACAACGGCTGCTTTAGTGAGGGGTAGCTGCTGCTGCTGGAATAGGGACAGAAAGACTTCAGTGGTGTATTACCACCTATATACAAAACTATATACACTCTGCTCAAAACGGCTGCTTTAGTGAGGGGTAGCTGCTGATGCTGGAATAGGGACAGAAAGACTTCAGTGGTGTATTAGCACCTATATACAAAACTATATTTTGCACTACTGTTTTGTGTCCTCTGTGCCAACAAAACCTTGTTATATACCCGGTGCGTATAGGCACCATTTCACCTTCTGGCAGTATACGGCTGTATAGCCAGGTGTTTTTCTTAAAAATATTTTTATATTTGGCACTACTGTTTTGTGTCCTCTTTACCAACAAAACTTTGTTATATACCCGGTGCGTATAGGCACCATTTCACCTTCTGGCAGTATACGGCTGTATAGCCAGGTGTTTTTCTTAAAAATATTTTTATATTTGGCACTACTGTTTTGTGTCCTCTTTACCAACAAAACCTTGTTATATACCCGGTGCGTATAGGCACCATTTCACCTTCTGGCAGTATACGGCTGTATAGCCAGGTGTTTTTCTTAAAAATATTTTTATATTTGGCACTACTGTTTTGTGTCCTCTTTACCAACAAAACCTTGTTATATACCCGGTGCGTATAGGCACCATTTCACCTTCTGGCAGTATACGGCTGTATAGCCAGGTGTTCTTAAAAATATATTTATATTTGGCACTACTGTTTTGTGTCCTCTGTGCCAACAAAACACTGTTTTATACACGGTGCGTATAGGCACCATTTCACCTTCTGGCAGTGTACGGCTGTATAGCCAGGTGTTCTTAAAAATATATTTATATTTGGCACTACTGTTTTGTGTCCTCTGTGCCAACAAAACACTGTTTTATACACGGTGCGTATAGGCACCATTTCACCTTCTGGCAGTATACGGCTGTATAGCCAGGTGTTCTTCTTAAAAATATTTTTATATTTGGCATAACGCGTGGCCAAAAAAGTAAAACGTCTGAAATGTGGAGGGCTAGCGCAAAGGGACGTGGACGAGGACGGGGGCGCGGAAATGCTGGTGGGGGCACAAACCGCGTTGAAGCCAGTGGGGATACAATGCGTGCTGGTGAGGGGCAGCCAGCATTACGCTCATCCAGCTTCCCTGCCTTTATGGGACAGTTATGCGGGGGGCGGGGTACACCTCTGTTAAGGCCTGAGCAGCGTGAACAGGTGGTGCAATGGATGGCCGATAACGCTTCCAGTCACTTGTCCACCACCCAGTCATCCACACAGTCTCACTCTGACCCTCCTTCCTCCCAACCTGGCCAACAGAGTCAGCCCACCCTTGACCCCTCCCAGGACCTCTTTTCGGGTCCTTTTCCAGATGTGCTGCAAGAATCCCAGGAGCTAGCAGAGGAATTTGTTTGTAGTGATGCCCAAACACTTGAGTATCCGCCATCTGCTAGTGATGTGGACCCGGAACCAGCATCTGCTATCATGAGCGATGATGATGAGACGCAGTTGCCATCAAGGGAGGCTGTTGGAATGTCCAGTGGGCAGGAGGAGGAGCAGAGAGAGGAAGTGGAAGAGGAGGTGGTGGACGACGAAATGACCGACCCCACTTGGACAGGGGTGATGTCCAGCGGGGAAAGCAGTGGAGATGCGGTCTGCGCATCACCGAATAAGGCAGCAAGAGGCAGAGGACAGTCCAGAGGCAGAGGACAGTCCAGACAGAGAAGGCAGGCCACAGCCAGCAGGGCCGAAGCTCTTCCCGGCAGCAGGCAGTCGCGCGAAGCTCCCCCATCGAGGCCTCGTACTTCTGTGGTGTGGAGATTTTTTAATGTTTGCGCGGATGACAAACTGAGCGCGGTTTGCGCAATCTGCCACTCAAAACTGAGTAGGGGCTCTGAGAAGAGCAATCTGACCACCTCAGGCATGCGCCGTCACTTGGAATTCAAGCACTGGGCTGAGTGGGAGAGAGCAAACGCAATACAACCTGCGCCCCGTCTTGCTGCCACTGCCTCTTCCCCTTTGTTGTGTGCTGCCACTGCGGTCCAGACCTCCAGCCAGGACACCTCCACATCTGCCTCTGCCTCGGCTACTTTGGGGCCTTCTCCTTCAGCCCCCCCTTCCCCCGCATCTTCGTCTGCACCTTCTATCTCCTCGTCCCATCAACTGTCCATCTCGCAGGCGTTCAACCGCAGGCGGAAGTACGCCTCCAGTCACCCCCAAGCCCAAGCCTTAACCTGCCTCATCTCCAAACTGCTGGCCCTGGAGATGTTGCCGTTTAGGCTTGTGGAGACGCAGGCCTTCCGCGACCTGATGGCGGCTGCCGCACCTCGCTATTCCGTCCCTAGCCGCCACTATTTTTCCCGGTGTGGCGTCCCCGCCCTGCACCAGCACGTGTCGCGTAACATCAGGCGGGCCCTGAGGTACGCAGTCAGCGCAAAGGTCCACTTGACCACCGACTCGTGGACAAGCGCTTGCGGCCAAGGACGCTACATCTCTTTGACGGCACACTGGGTGAATGTTGTGGAAGCGGGGACGGGGTCGCAAACAGGGACGGCCTACATACCACCCCCGCCCAAGATTGCCAGCACGGGTTCTGATAGACCCCCCTCCTCTTCCTCCTCCTCCTCCTCCTCTGCCTTAACATCGCCCTCAGCCCCTAGCTGGAAGCGTTGCAGCACTGGCGCGGGGAGACGTCAGCAGGCGGTGCTTAAGCTCATCAGCTTGGGCGACAGGAAGCACAGCGCCGCAGAGGTGAGGCACGCCATATTGCAGCAGACAGAGATGTGGCTGTCGCCGCTGCAGCTAGGACCAGGCATGGTCGTGTGCGATAATGGCCGTAACCTGGTGGCGGCTCTGGAGCTTGCAGAACTCAATCACGTACCATGCCTGGCCCACGTTTTTAATTTGGTAGTACAAAAGTTTCTAAAGACTTACCCCAACCTGGCAGAGCTACTGGTCAAAGTGCGGCGCTTGTGCGCTCACTTTCGGAAGTCAACTGTAGCTGCTGCTAGCTTAAAAAAAATCCAGCAACGCCTCCATTTGCCTCAACATCGGCTGTTGTGCGACCTGCCCACTCGCTGGAATTCCACCTATTGCATGTTGGCCAGGGTGTGTGAGCAGCAGAAAGCATTGATGGAGTACCAGATGATGCATCCACGCGTGCCTCCAACTCAGCTCCCTCAGTTTGCCAACCACGAGTGGCCATGGATGGCAGACATATGCGATGTATTGCGTATCTTTGAGGAGTCCACTAAGAAGGTCAGCAGCGAGGACGCTATAGTGAGCGTAACCATCCCGCTCCTATGCGTCCTTAAAGAATCGCTCATCGCAATAAGGGAGAACGCATTGCACACAGAGGAGACGGGGGTAGGAGGAGACGCAACGCAGGTAGACAGTCAGACCACACTTTTGTCTGCTGCTCGGTGGCAGTTGCAGGAGGAGGAGGATGAGGAGGAGGAGGACAACGTGGAGGTGGCTGTGGAAGAGGATGCTGGCGGCGAGGGTAGCAGTCAGGCTGTGTGCGTCCCATTGGTTCAGCGCGGATGGGGCGGAGAGGAGGAGGAAGAGGAGGAAATGGAAAATGATCCTTCTGGTGGGGGCAGTGACGTCATGCCTACTCAGAGTCTGGCACACATGGCTGACTTCATGCTGGGCTGCTTTTCCCGGGACATACGTGTTGTCCGGATATTGGAGAACAAACTATACTGGGTCTTCGCACTCCTGGACCCCCGGTATAAAGATAACTTCTCCTCTTTTATTCCGGTAGAGGAGAGGACGAATCGATTACTGGAATACCAGAGGGAACTCTTGCAGAACATGATGCAGATTTTCCCACCCAGCATCGCTGGCGGCAGAGAGGAGAGTGTCTCCCAGAGTCTGACAACATCGATCAGGCCCACAGCCACCAGGGGAACACTCTCCAAGGTGTGGGACACGTTCATGTCACCCCCTCGTGCAACTTCCATCACTGCGGGGCCCGCTATCAGCAGGAGGGACAAGTATCGGCGGATGTTGCGGGACTACCTGGCAGACCACACCCCTGTCCTCCCCGATCCCTCGGCGACCTACACTTACTGGGTCTCCAAGTTGGACACGTGGCTGGAACTGTCCCTGTACGCCTTGGAGGTGCTTGCCTGCCCTGCCGCCAGCGTGCTATCAGAAAGGGTGTTCAGCGCAGCCGGGGGCATTATAACCGATAAGCGCAGCCGCCTGTCAACCGACAGTGCCGACAGGCTGACGCTAATCAAAATGAACAGCAAGTGGATTGACCCGGACTTTGCTTGTACAACAGTGGAAAGCAGCCAAGAGGGAAGTGCCATCTGTATGAAGTGCCATTTCCTCCTCCTCCTCCTCCTCCTCCTTAACCGCCGTAGAATTGCTGTATTAATAAAAAAAAATTATGGCTCACCTCTTGGGCTTAATACAATCAATTTTTAAGAGGTCTCAGCTCTTGGGCCTCCACACAATTTTTAAAAGGTCTCAGCTCTTGGGCCTCCACACAATTTTTAAAAGGTCTCAGCTCTTGGGCCTCCACACAATTTTTAAAAGGTCTCAGCTCTTGGGCCTCCACACAATTTTTAAGAGGTCTCAGCTCGTGGGACTCCACACAATTTTTAAGATGTCTCAGCTCGCGGGACTCCACACAATTTTTGAGAGGTCTCAGCTCGTGGGACTCCACACAATTTTTAAGAGGTCTCAGCTCGCGGGACTCCACACAATTTTTGAGAGGTCTCAGCTCGTGGGACTCCACACAATTTTTAAGAGGTCTCAGCTCTTGGGCCTCCACACAATTTTTAAGAGGTCTCAGCTCTTGGGCCTCCACACAATTTTTAAGAGGTCTCAGCTCTTGGGCCTCCACACAATTTTTAAGAGGTCTCAGCTCGTGGGACTCCACACAATGTTTGAGAGGTCTCAGCTCTTGGGCCTCCACACAATTTTTAAGAGGTCTCAGCTCGTGGGACTCCACACAATGTTTGAGAGGTCTCAGCTCTTGGGCCTCCACACAATTTTTAAAAGGTCTCAGCTCTTGGGCCTCCACACAATTTTTAAAAGGTCTCAGCTCTTGGGACTCCACACAATGTTTGAGAGGTCTCAGCTCTTGGGCCTCCACACAATTTTTAAAAGGTCTCAGCTCTTGGGCCTCCACACAATTTTTAAAAGGTCTCAGCTCTTGGGCCTCCACACAATTTTTAAGAGGTCTCAGCTCTTGGGCCTCCCCTACTGCTGGGGTGACACACTGTAACAAACCTCCTCCTGTAAGCTTCCCTGACTGCTGGGGTGACACACTGTAACAAACCTCCTCCTGTAAGCTTCCCTGACTGCTGGGGTGACACACTGTAACAAACCTCCTCCTGTAAGCTTCCCTTACTGCTGGGGTAACACACTGTAACAAACCTCCTCCTGTAAGCTTCCCTGACTGCTGGGGTGACACACTGTAACAAACCTCCTCCTGTAAGCTTCCCTTACTGCTGGGGTGCCACACTGTAACAAACCTCCTCCTGTAAGCTTCCCTGACTGCTGGGGTGACACACTGTAACAAACCTCCTCCTGTAAGCTTCCCTGACTGCTGGGGTGACACACTGTAACAAACCTCCTCCTGTAAGCTTCCCTTACTGCTGGGGTGACACACTGTAACAAACCTCCTCCTGTAAGCTTCCCTGACTGCAGGGGTGACACACTGTAACAAACCTCCTCCTGTAAGCTTCCCTTACTGCTGGGGTAACACACTGTAACAAACCTCCTCCTGTAAGCTTCCCTGACTGCTGGGGTGACACACTGTAACAAACCTCCTCCTGTAAGCTTCCCTTACTGCTGGGGTGCCACACTGTAACAAACCTCCTCCTGTAAGCTTCCCTGACTGCTGGGGTGACACACTGTAACAAACCTCCTCCTGTAAGCTTCCCTTACTGCTGGGGTAACACACTGTAACAAACCTCCTCCTGTAAGCTTCCCTTACTGCTGGGGTGACACAATGACACAAGAGGACATGTCTGACCACATCTCACACACACACACACACAATGACAATTAGGGGTGGGGTCTATTTATTTTCCCCCTTGCCTATGCCATCTGTGGTTGTCATTAGGCAACGTGATTTTAAGGGGTGCAGAATTTTGTTCTTCTTTTTTGTACAGTTTGGCTTGGGGTCCATGGCAATGTAGAGGAAAGAAGGTTTTCTTGTCTTGTCTCACTTTACGTAGAAGTAATATTGTGTTTGGAGTGTATTGTTGAGAGGCTGTGATAGTGGCGTAATAGTGCGACTTGGGCGCGTTATATGCACCCAGACATGCTTCCCCTGCTGTCCCAGTTGCATTCCAGCAGTGTTGGCATCATTTTCTGATGTTTCAGGGTGGACTTGGTGACCTCCAAGTGGTCGAATTGAGATTTCCAAGTGTCGAGCATTTTTTTCCCATAGACTATAATGGGATTCGATATTCGGTCGAGTAGTCGAGTAACGCGGTCTATTCGAATCGAAATTCGAAATTTCGAATATTTCACTACTCGCTCATCTCTACATGTATATTCAGCCCCCCTTTGTAAATACATTGTAGCACCACCTATAGCTGCAATTATAGCTGCAAATCTGTCGTGGTGTGTCCCTAGCAGCTTTGCACATCTTCAGGATGACGTATTTACCCTATTTTCTTTTCAAAATAGATTTAGCTCATTAACATTGGATAGAGAGCATTTGTGGATCAGCTTCTCAATAAGATTTAGGTCTTGACTTTGAATGGGCCAATCCAGCACATAAATATGATTTGTTTTAAACAATTCCATTGTAGCTTTGTATGTTTAGGGTCGCTGTTCAGTAAGTTGAATGCCTCAGTGTCAAGTTTCTTGTAGCCCCTCCAGGATTGTTCTGTATTTAGGTCCATCCATCTTCCCATTAACTCTGACCAGAAAAACCCACAGCACAATTTTGCCACCAGATTGTCTCATGGTAGAATGGTGGGTTCAGGGTGATGTGCAGTGTTTTCCTCCACACATAACATTTGGCATTTAAGCCAAAAAGTGCAACTTTGGTCTCATCTGACCAAAGCACCTTCTTCCACATGCTTGATGTGCCCCCTACATAGCTTAAGGCAAACTGCCTGGGGATTTATTTTTTATTTTTTTTATATTTTTGTGTAATTTCTTTGGCATTTTTCGGTTATTTTTATCTAATTAACAATAGCCTGACTTTTTATTTTTTAATTGTCATTTTTCAGGTTTTAACTGTTTTACTAAATGTGGTTTTAAAGGCATCCCATTTAACATTTAAACTACCTGTTGGTTTATTGTTTTATATTTTTTGGCAATTTTGTAGGCATTTTTGGCTAATTGCATCTAACGAAAAATATTTGACACTTAACCAGCATTTATTATCAAGGCAGAAAAGTGACAGTGGGGAATCATGTTTTTTTGTTTCTTCCATTAAAACAATTAAAAAATTGGCTACCTGCCCAGGCATCAAGCATAAGGGCTGGTAGCCCAGGGCTCAGAGGCAGCACTATTGTCAGCCCCTATCCCTGCAAGTTACAAGCCCTTATGCCCTTTAGTATGGGCATCAGGCTTTTCACCACCGCCGATGCCTCAAATGGGGGTGCGGGAAATGTGTCATTTTACTGGCAGGGCACCTACCAAGCCCGAGAGGTGCCATGCTAGCTCCTGACCATGGTGAACCAAGTGAAAAAGAAATAAGACACCACACAAAATATGGTGTTACTGTTCTTAATTCAAGTTATACTCACCCCATTCGTTTTTTTTTATTTTACATGCGTGGTATGTAACCCACCCATCTAAGCATTACCAACCCGGCAAACCAAGGATAGGGACTTGTAATTCTAGGGCTCAAGGGCTGCCAAGCTGGCCCCTGGCCCTTACCATTACAAGCCCTTATGCCCAGCACCGGCACATGCTATGGTTGCCAGGCTCATCCGCACCACCATGCCCATTGGTTTCATTTCAAGTGAAAGTGGAAAATAAAACACGCACACACATGTTTGGTAAAAAATAACTTAATTCATCTTAATTACCTTACAGATGGGAAAAAGTTAAAGGGCCCTGAGATATCCCTGGCTAAGCAAACAAATGCCATTGAATAGCATTGGATAATTCAAGATTAAATTGTTTGCTTAACTCAGGAAAAGGGACTGTTAGCTCTGCTCCATCTGTATACTTACCCCCCATGAAGGCTCTCTTAAAGAATAAGAATTAAGAATTGTGATTCTTCCTACTTCCAAAAGCAATAGTTGATTGGATGATGCGGTGGAACTTTGAAAGCCAAATCACAGCGGCAGGAACATCTGAAAGACATTCTGACTTTACCTGGGGTCCTGTTAAAAGGAGTTAAGGACTCCGATTTGATGACTTCTTCAAGAAGTTTTTTTTCAAAGTGTTTTTAAAGCTGTTTTTTTCAGTCACCAGAAGCTGAAAGGGACATTTGTCAAACTGATTGTTGCCCGATATTTTACTATTTCATAGGGAACAAACTGGGTGGAATGAAACACTATATTTTTATATATTTTGTTCCCAATATACTGTATAATATACTGTATATAGGATGACCTCTTTAGTCAGCATGGTGGGAGACCTTCCTTTGCTTCTTGTTCTTGCTTGGTAGTTTTTGGCCTGAGCATAATTTCATGTGTGCATTCGCAATTAAGTTGGCCAGCAGAAAATCATCTGTGATTTTTTCTGAGCCAATCACAATATCACCTGGGTAAGTTTGTCTGGGCCAATCAGAGATCACTATTGCTCTATTTCAAATGAAACAAAAGGGGTTGGATGGAAAAAAAAGAGCTGGTTGGAGAGAGACTGGGAGATTTCATTTGGGGCAACCATTTGAAACACACAGAGTTTTGTTTTGAATGGAGACGGACACAGATGGGTGAAATTTGTTTTGGGATAGAGAGACCTGCTTTGTAAACCTGAATACAGCAGCCATCTTGTTTGGAGATTGGATGAGGCCTGCTGATTTCTGCCTGGACCAGATTAAACAGATGAGTAATCCATTTTAATATATGATTTTGCCCTGTTAAGCTTTCTGTGTTGTAACAGTGCTTCTAGCGTTTTTGTATTTGTAAATTTTTTTGCAAGCAAGGTTTAGCTTTTCCTTGAAGTTACTGACAAAGGAACTTATTAGACAATGTAGTATAATTTTAGAGATATACATATATTTGAGCTTTTAAATTGCCTAGATACATTTAAAAGGTTGCAAATATAATTGTGAATTTTAGCAAAATTAGACGCAAGCGAAAGAAAAGTGCAAGGCTCAACATCTTGCAGTTAAAGAGTTAATTTTGTCTCTAACTTTCTCTCACCCACCACTGTACTCCCACTCCATTTTCTGCCAGCTTCAGAGGAGTAATGAAGAAAACACGGGGGTGAGCGCACATTTCTGCCAGAAGCCCACTGGCATGCGGGGGTCAGTGAAATAACAATGCATATCAGGTGCCTCAACAATAGCTGCAAACAATTTAAAGGGGATCCATCACCAAGCAAAGAGCACACTGAGAACCTGGAGCAGTTCAATAGAACAAATTCTATCAGGGTGCAAAAGTCCTGCAGCAGTCTGGATACTCACAAGTCAAGCCTGAAATGTGTTGATGTGAACTGTCAGATTAAGATAAAGTTTCAGATTAAAGTCTGCCCACACTGTCTGCTCTGGTACTGACAGCACGTCTCACTTGGCCTGCTATATGTCCCTGCTGCTGGTCATGTGGGAGCAGGCTTCCTCAAGGAATGGATTTTGTGGGTGAGTTACTTGACCCAGGGGTCCCACAATTACTAATTGTGGGATGCTTCTGAGATCAGAGGTATGCAACCCATAGGACTCCATAGAATTGAGTCTAAATAAAGTAAAAAAAAAAGTCTCCTCCTCTGTACACCCTTCCGGGTGAAGGGGGGGTTTAGGGTCTCTTTAGGTCCTCATAGGTGTGTACTTCCCTTTAGTCTGACTGTTCTTTTGTAAACACTGTTAAACTAGAGGCTGAAAAAAACAGCATCCTCTGCCCTGTGCAGGCTCCAGGCCTCCATCAAAGTAAATGGGCGCATCCACAGAGTGGGGGAAACCGCTCTATAAAGCCGCAGCCGGAAGCACCAGAGAAAAGCGCCAGATTCCCGGCCCAGGTGATTTTGGGGACAGTACTACAAAAGAGACTGCTTTTTTAATAGGAACACCTGTATTGGACTGTAGAAATAATCTACTTAGTAGCAAGAGTCAGTTGAAAATCACTGCTCTGGCCTGCTGGCTCTGGCCTGGCCTGCTGTATGTCCCTGCTGCTGGTCATGTGGAAGCAGGCTTCCTCGAGGAATGGCTGCTGTGGGTGAGTTACTTGACCCAGGGGTCTCACAATAAGTAATTGTAAGATGCTTCTGAGACCAGAGGTATGCAACCCATAGGACTCCATAGAATCTAGTCTAAAAAAAGTAAAAAAGAAAGTCTCCTTCTCTGTACTGCCTTTCGGGTGAGATGATCTCTCCTCTTCTGCTTCAGTGCTGGGGGGGGGGCAGTACTACAAAAGAGACTGCACTGCTTCTTTAATAGGAACACCTGTATTGGACTGTAGGAATAATTTACTGAGTAGCAAGAAGCATTTGGAAATGGAAATTGTTAGCTAGAATAAATTGTGCCTTCTTGACAGTTATAGAAAGGTTCTTAACATGGCCATGTACGTCCCAAGCAAATCTTTATGCTTTATGCTTGTAGATGGAAGGGAATCAGATCTTATATAAGTAGAGATCTGGTTTGAACCAGATCACTTTTATTGTTCTGATACTGATCCAGGTTGGCTGGATGTTGGGGGGGGGGGGGGGTTAAAAACAAAGTCCAGTAAAGGTGTAGCCTCCCTGCCCTGCTATGCTGCTCTGGAGCTGAGGTGGAGTGGGGGGGTTCCAACAAAAAAACTTACCTCACTTGGGATCGAACACTGACAGAACTGCATCCCCGTTTTCTCCATGGCTGATGTGCACACCATGCCAAACATTTCTGAATGGCTGGTGTGGTTACCCAGTTCCCACTTTCTCAATAAATTGCTGCTAGATCTCAGGAATGCCTAGAAAGGCTGCTCCTTACTCGGTATATTGAAGCATAGTGCGACCGGAAGTGTGCTGTTACTGCTGTGCCAGCTGCGCCACTCTGTCTCACCTTCAGGCTTTGTGGCCCAGGATAATGACCTACAGATACAGCTTTCTTTAAAACTCCACTTGGTGCACTGGTGCATCGTGCTAGCTTGAAATCTTTTCAATGGCTTCTTGATGGCTTCGTGAGATATTGAAATGGGCTGAGCTGTGATGTGTAGGATAACGATTGCTACATTCGTATATTGTCACATAACTACTGTATGTCCCAAAATCTAAGCTCATCACTACTCACTAGTGATTTGTACCGTGGCTGTTATTTGCTGCATCACAGCTTCTAACCCCCCTTAAATGAAGCTGACTAGACGTCCCAGTTTCAGTGGAACAGTCCCACTTTGAGGCCCACAGTCCCTCCGAAAACTCTGGAAATACCTAAATGTCCCACTTTGCTGACATTGGGAAGACTGTCCCAGCAAATGCAGAATGCTGGATGTCTGTGTAGTTTACAACAGCTCTCAATCTTTAATGAACCAATTTTTCCCAGAGCATGTGACCCATAATTAACCCACAAGCTAAACCACACCCCTAACACGCCCATCACCCACAAACTGGTTGAAACTGTCCCACTTAGAGGACCCCAAGAAATGGTCAGTTTACCTTATATACACTTCATACTTTAGCTTTGGCAGTGGGTCAGCACTCATTTGCCCTACAAGGGTACATATATAGGTGGAAAGGATAGGGTCTCCTGACACTCTAAATGGATTCTGGGCTCCGGGTTCCCCACAGAAGAGGCCTCTAGGTGATATTGCACTTTCAGTCCTTGATTCAAAAACTTGTCCCATATTCTTTATAGCTGTAGTGGTAGGTGGGGTCTCCCTTAATGTGGTGGGTGGGGTCTCCCTTATTGTATCTGGGATGTGCACCTTCTAATTCACTAGTACATACAGTACAGTGTTAGAAACCAAGCTGATGCACAACAGTACCATCTGGTGGTTAATAAAATATGCGCAGTCAGAGGGAAAAAAGTAGAAGCTCATAGTTTCAGATTAGGATAATATCCGGATAATATCCGCAAGGGTTAATTAAATGAAGGTACAGAACACGCTTGAAGACTGCCTTTTATGTTCTTTTGAAATATTAGAAGACTGGCTCATGCTCTACCTCCATTAATCATTGACCTGGAACAGGCATGCTGCCATGAATTTATAAGTGTTACAACTCCTTACTAACACACCAGAGGGAAAATACTTATAAATATCAATATTTCAAAATAAAGTGCACAGGAAACCCCTCATACAATTTAGGTACACGTGTCAAGTCTCACAGGTTTGCTAGTTGACAAATGTATTTGTGTGACCTGTTGAACAGTTGGAACTGTGGGGTCCCCCTTATCTAGCAGGGCCAAAAAAGGTGGTTAGACTTATAGGCCACACTCCTATAGGGGGCCAAGAGTCACAGGCATTTGTAGTTAAATGGTGTAAACCTCTTACTGTCGTTAGTAGTTAGGAACATATATGATGGATGGAAATGGTGAGTAACCACAAGTAGGAAAGATTAGAATCCTCTCAGAGGAGTACAGACCAGGTTGTAAGCAGTTTATTCATGTGCCCTGAGTCATGAGTAGCATGTGTAGTTCTCCATGTGAGACACATGACTGGGATGGGGTAATAGAAGGCCCTGGAATAGAAGTGGATACAGTGGTTAGTATTTAAGGGGAGTCCTGCTTCAATTCTAGGTTCTACTCTGGAGATCCATCTGAGGATAAATCTTAATGTTAGAGAGAAGGAAGCCTGCAGGAGCCAGCACCAGCAAGACGGGAGATGGGTAGTCTGTAGCAGCCCTGAGGGAAGTCAGGTCTGAAAGAGACAATCCTGTCTCAATAACTCTTGTGGTTTAATGGAATATTCATGATGGGATAGCTGCACCTGCATCCCGATTGACTTCGTCCCATACACCTCAATAGACAACAGTGGAGTGGCATCTGCCCAAGGTCTTAAAGTGGACCAAAACCCAGGATTTTGACTATCCTGGGTTTTGGTCCTTGTCCTCCAATCGGAGGTGCCCCGCTGTGTGAAATCCTGCAGGTTGTCGAAACAAACTCACCTTTTCCCTGTCCAATCAGCATGCTCGGATCCGCTCATGTCAGGTCGTCTAAGCCTTCGGCTAAGGCGAGCGGCTGCAAGCGCACTAATGGGCGCATCCCCACAAATGCCTGGATGGGCACGCACCCGGCTAGAGGGATAGCAGGGATACGGTTGTGGCTCGTGCATGCGTCGTTGGACCAGAAAAGAAGATAAGTGTATGGGAGACCTGGGGGTTTCACACAGTGGGGCATCCCAATTTTGGATGCCCCGGAGGGAGGGAATCGATCAACCCAGGAATCTTATAGATTCCCTGCCTGATCGTCGTAGATTTTGGTCCACTTTAAAGTGGACCAACACCCTCCCATGATCGGCCTGGGAATCTATAAGATTCCCGGACCGATCAGACCCCTGCCTGCCGATCAGACCCGACTGTGTGAAACCCCCCAGAAACCCCTAAATCCCTACCTTATCCACCTTCCTCTAGCAGCGGGTGCGCGCCCTGTAGGAGTGACGCGCAGGAGGCGGCGGCGGGCGCTCTCTTGTCCGTCGCTGTCTCCCGCTTGTCCGTCAGCGGGGATTGGCAGCGGCGGTCACGTGGGAGCGAGGAGAGGTGAGTTTTTCGGGGTTTCACACAGCGGGGCACCCCGAAGTGGACCAAAACCCAGGATAGTCAAAATCCTGGGTGTTGGTCCACTTTAAGAACCTTGGTAGCTCTGTGTACTAGAAATAAATTGTGGAGGTAATGTAGCTTTCAATAAATCAGGCGAGGGGGATGTTGGCATCTGTACTCCAGCCACAGTGTATCATAGAGAGCGAGTGTATTGGTGTCAGAACCCACATTGTGGCTGGAGGTACAATTTTACTGAAGAGTTGATAAGTGGCACAAATGTATTAACTGGGTGCACAGAAAGGAGGCAATTATTAACCCCTGTCTACTTCTATGTAGATGCAGTTGTATAGATGTGAATGGGCCCTTAATGGGAGTTTGCAGATTCATTGATTGATCAAAGAATCAAGTTACCCCTTGTTTGACTGATTGATTAATCAGAGACACGATCTGATAGATAAGGTGAATGGGAATTGCCTGATTGATTGGAGGGTATATCAGTTGTTCAGATGCAGTGCTGTGTAATGGTAGCTCAATATTATTTTTTTTTTTATCAGAGCAGCAGTTCTACAGCGGGAGAGGCCAGCTAATGGACTCACACTAGAACCCAAATTTTGTTTGCCTGCTTCGTAAAATTAATGCTTATTTCAGTCAGTTATGCAAATGGGTGTGCACGGCGCCTTGCACAGCGCATGCTTGCCTGCCTGGAGTACACTACTGATCTGGAGAGCTGTGCAGGAGCATGGACTTGGTGTAGCAGCTGCTGATAGTCCACAGAAGGGTAAGTATAGTTCCCTCCTATTCATCTACAAAAACAGGATGCTGTTAAATTGCTCTTGGCTAAGTGGAGTTGCCAGGCCCCTAATTAGGGTGCTAAGAAAACTCAAAAAAAAACACTTGCTCTGCATTAACTGCACTTTCGATTGGATTTTTGAAAGGGTAGATTTTTGAGCCAAAAGGATGTACACAAGGTGCTGAGCTCATCTCTTATTTTTTTATTTTTCTTATGTAAGCAAATGTGTGTTTTATGGAAGCTGTTTTCACTACCAGCAATCTGTTGCTGCTGGCAAAGTACAGAAAGTCTGTACCCAGGGCCAGATTAAGTGTGATGGAGACCCCGGGCAAAAAATTTGGTGGAGGCCCCAGGTACAGAATTTTTTTTCCTTTAAAATAATAGTCCAGCCAAGTAACTGTTTGGTAGTTGCCAGCCGTCATACTTACTGGAATGTCAGATCAGATGAGCTGCCAGTGGCTGTGCTTGGTGGCTTATGTGCAGTGACAGCTCCGCACGTACTCATCACTGTAGCGTTGCTGACGGCAGATTTGCTGCTCTAGACTCTCCGCCCTGCCCTGTGGAGGCTTTGGCTGCAGGTTTGCAAAAACAAAAAAAAAGCATGGGGGGTTCCACCGCCATCGTTAGCTTTTTTTTGCTGGACCCGTAGCCCATCACACCAAAGACTGAAAAGCCTCCTGGACCAAGGCTTTGGTGGAGTCCCCCTTTGCAGGGCAAGTGGTGGAGGCACCGGGGCGTGCGCCCCTTGTGCCCTCCTCATAATCCGGCCCTGTCTCTACCCCAAGAAGAGAGAAGTGAGTCCTGTACACACAGAACCCTGTGGCTATGACCTCTACTGAGGTGAGGGAGCTTACTTAACCTTACACTCTCTCCCTATGGCCAGTCTGTCCCTGGTCATAGTATAAATGTAGAAATAAATCAAGGCAAGGCATCTTGCTTTTAAAGATGTTTCACTAGTCATCAGGCTGCATTTCTCAATACAGAGCGACTTGTCCAGAAATCTGGCCGCATTGATAAGCAACCTCAATCCACATCTATGGCCTACCATAAACAGTAGGCCAGGAGGGCTAAACGGGGATGTTGTGGGCTGATCATGGGGGGCCAGTAAAATCCTGAATTTCATCCCCAGTCTTCCATTGCACATTAGTAGTGTTGTATTATAGCAGTATGGAGCAGGGTTTCCTTTTGATGTGGTTTGTGGTTTTGAGTCTCTTTTGTGTCTCCTACAGTGGGGGAGCCTGGCAGTCCCAAGATGAACCCCTCCTGTGTGGAAGTGTGGGATTTCGACTGCTAGTTCAGAATATTTGCCAGCCTGCCAAACTACATACAGGACCTTAGGGAACCAATGAACCCACCACCTCTTCTCTTGCCACTGGACTCTGGTTGGATTACCCTGCAGAGGTAAGTGGCTCCACTCCCCTTGCTTCCACTAGCCTAACATCTTCCTTCTCCTATTCCCACAGGGAGTCTAAAGATAGCATTTGATGCCCGTGACTCACCAGGGAACCAACCTAGCTAAAACTTGCGTACCATGGGGCCCACCTCTGAATTTTACCAATAAAGCCCTGGGGGGGGGGGGGGTAGATGGTTTTGTGGGATACCATAATCTTTTTGCAATTAAAATTATGTTAGCCAGCAGGAGGTTAAATCACACAGCAGCAGTAACAGGACAAGTCATCTGCTAAATGGTAGTGGTAAGCAAGAGGTTAAATCACATATTAGTACTAGAACATATACGGTAAATAAAAAAAATACAATATCAATTTTAATAGCCAGCAAGAGGGTCAATCACATAGCATAGTATTATATTACAATTGCAGGTGTAGTTTGAAAATAGACCCTTTAATAATAGATCAATTTGTAATAATTGATAGGATTGAACATGCCAGTTACATTTGTTGCCTGCTATGTGGGAAGGGTACCTTTTAATTCTAAGTGACTTCTTGCATCTATGATTATTATTACTTATAATTAATAGGATTTCACCTGCTATGGAGGGGATATCTATTAACCTCCCCCGATGGATGACCAGCTTTACTGTCATATTACTGGACATATTTTGATTCTGTGGTTTTCATTGTGCACACACATGCTTTCCAGGAATATAAGTCTCTTTCCAGCTTATGCTCTTAAAATAAATCATAGGCAGTGATGATGACAGTGGCTCTAACTTGAAGGGGGAGCAAGCTGCACCTATCCTGAGTGCTGGCAGCGTTGCATGTGTGTAACTAGCCGTGCACTATGTATGGCTCACATCCATGCTATATAAGTGTGTATATGTGTGAGCAAAGATGTCCTCATTGTCTGTGTGTTGGGCACTGCAGTCTGGAAGCACCCTACGGATGGGGAGTGGAGAGAGGCACAGGCGGAGCCAGGGATCGCTGCAGCTCATCACATACAAGAGCACACACTCACTTACACATACACACACTCACACACGCACACACACACACACTGTTTTCATTCTAGCCTAACACACATACACCACAGTCAACATGATCCTTCCACCTCCCCCAGGAAGAAAAAAAGACTGGAACTGATCATCCCTGGGTTGGCTCTTTTCATGCCATCCACCTCACCCCCCCACTCAGAACCTCCAAAGGATCCCCTGCGAGGAGCATGAAGCTGAGGGTAGACTCTGCGTGCTCTGAGGATCATTAGTGTCTTTCATTGCAACATCCCAGCAAGCGAGGAAGGAGTAGGGGGGATTGCAGAAAGCAAGCTTGATGTTGCATCCTTATATCCTTGCAAGCACAAGACAGTTCTGCTCTGCTGATCCTCTCTGTTTAAGGGGAGGGGGACTGTACTGTTGCAAGACTGCCAGACTGGACCTTCGCCTGAACCCATGTGTACTTGTTCAGTGATACTTCTTTCAACTAGAGCTATCCTACAAAAAAATCCACCTGACCAGGCTGGGAAAACCACTCTCGCCTTTCTTGCGTAGCATTAGATTTTTGTTTTCATTTTCTTTCTTTTTTTTTCTTTATCTTTCTGCATTCTAACTTACAGGCAACGCAGAAGCTGCCGGAGATGCTGTGGTGCAGGAGCCAAGCTGAAAGGGATCAGAATCTAGGAATGAGATAATGAGATCATTTATTTTGTGTTTAGGAATAAATTGCCATTGTAAATCAGTTTCATAACCTGCTCTGACTGCTTGACACAACCTCGCCATGGATGCTGATGGATTATCGAGATAATAGCCGGGTGCAGGGGCCGACAGTTTGCCAAGCGCTACACATCCGGGCTGTGAAAGGCGACCAAAATAAGAAAAAAAAACTAAGGGACCCAAAAGAGTGACATTCATTTGCACCTCCACTGAATCTGGCTGGTGTTGCTTTTTTCATATTATGTCTGCTCTCCGAAGGAAATTTGGGGACGATTATCAGGTAGTGACCACGTCCTCCAGTGGCTCTGGATTTAATCAAGCAGCCCCCAAAAAGAAAAGGCAGAGGTTTGTAGAGAAGAATGGTCGGTGCAATGTCCAGCATGGAAACCTGGGAAGCGAAACCAGCCGATACCTCTCTGACCTCTTTACCACCTTGGTGGACCTTAAATGGCGCTGGAACCTATTCATTTTTATCTTGACTTACACTGTAGCCTGGCTGTTCATGGCCTCCATGTGGTGGGTCATCGCCTACATCCGAGGGGATCTCAATAGAGCACATGACGAGAACTACACACCTTGCGTGGCCAACGTCTACAACTTTCCATCTGCCTTCCTCTTCTTTATCGAGACAGAGGCCACGATTGGGTATGGATTCAGGTATATTACAGACAAGTGCCCCGAAGGAATTATTCTTTTCCTTTTTCAGTCCATCTTAGGATCCATCGTTGATGCCTTTTTGATAGGCTGCATGTTTATTAAGATGTCTCAACCCAAAAAGAGAGCTGAGACTCTAATGTTTAGTGAACATGCTGTCATCTCCATGAGGGATGGCAAGCTCACCTTGATGTTCAGAGTGGGCAACCTCCGAAACAGCCATATGGTCTCAGCTCAGATCCGCTGTAAATTGCTCAAAGTAAGTATTCATACCTTTTATATTGTTTTTTTAAGACTTTTGGTTACATGTAGTACATCAGCTAAACACAAAGCTGTCAGGTTTCCACTAGGACTGCATCGCCACCTTTATATAACAGCTGCATATGTCTAACACATTTTTAAACTTCTGGTTTGTAACAAAGGTCAAAAAGTATTATATAACAACATGGGCTTAAAATTGTTGCATGAAACAGTCAGGTTCTTATATGACCTAAGACCCCCAGTCCTACTTTTGTACTTGAACCAGGGCTCTAAACCTTCCCTTCCCTTCCCTGTCCCTGGGTTTTAAACTTTGGTTCAGCTTCAAGCAATGGCATCTACAGAAGGTCTCGAAGAGTGGCTGCCATTGTTTGAAGCTAAACCAGAATTCTAGCCACTGCTAGAATTAGTGGCACATTATCTGTGACTGTCCTGTACTATCCACACTGTGATTTGCCACTGAATATGCTTCTGCCATTCAGTTACTGTAGCCACAAAACTAAGGGGTTGCTGCTAAAATAAATAGAGGCAAATAGGGCAAATGAAGCTGCTTTCACTCAGCAAGTAAATTAAAAAGAAGAAAAAGGATAAACATTTGACTAAATAAAACGTAAAGAATTTCTTAAAGTTGTCACAAATAACTTTTTGCTGATCAAATATTTTTTTTCATTTTTATGAAAAAACTCTAACTTCGTAATATACCTACATCTGAATCATTGTGACCTAGAAGCTTTTTCAGGATGCTAACTATGTTGGACAGCTATAATATTTCCAGTTTAGTGCCTGATATGTTTTGCAAATTCATATCCACAATTAGAGACCCAAATACTGCCCCACAGCCAATTTTTGCTTTCTGTACATACACTCAGGGGCGTAGCTAGAGGGGAAGCTGGGGGCACTTGCCCTGTGTGCAGCAGGTCAGGGGGTGCCAAAGGGAGGACCTGAGAACAGGTGCGGGCGCCATTTCGAAACTTTGCCCTGGGTGCCAGAAAGCCTAGCTACTCCTCCGCATACACTAAAAATAAAACCTGTACTGGAAACCCCTCATGAAAACCCCTTTCTATCCTTACCAAGTCATAAAACCCTTCTGCTATGTTACAGGAGGCTGATGGTTATTTTGAATAATAGCTATATTTCATACTTCAACTGCAACACTATTTATTAGACCAATAGCCTAATAAAAACCTGAATAAAGGAACCTCAGTTGTTTGGATCTCCTCATAACCTTCTTTGAGCTTTCCTAATTCAGTTGGGTTGTTAGGCTTTGTGCAGATGGGGGCTGGTTTCAGACATGGCTGTGGCCTGGGCAAAATGAAAAGCAGTGTCCCACATTTCAATTCCAATTAAATAAAAAATAAAACAAATATTATTGTGTGAAAATATATGTTTATTATCATGCGCTTAGTCTTCACTATCCTCCACCATGTGCCCAGTCCTTACCACCCTCCCCTGGGAATCTAGACCCTGCCATCCTCCCCTGTGAGCCTAGTGCCTACCACCCTCCCCTCTAAGCTCAGCCCCTGCCATTCTACCCAGTGTTCCATCTTCCCTGTTTACCCTGTCCCTACCAGTTCCTATCACCCTATATGCCCAATCCCTATCATCCACCTATGTGTGTCTATTCTATGCCATCCTCCCTGTTTAGGAGACACATTTAAACATTAATTGGTTTGGGGGCACTAAAGACAGCCATCCCTGCAAGGGTGCCCAGAGCAATAGTACATTTCCAGCACTAAAGAAGGCCTCTTTGGTGATAGCAGGCCCTAAACAATAGACCACTTTGACTTTCCCATCACCAGCCCTGAATGCAGATCCTTGATATATTGTAAGCTTGCAAGGGCAGGGCCTCATTCCTACTGTATCCTACTATCAGTGTGTAAGTGTTTCATTTTGGTCATATCTGACTTGTTATACTGCATATTGTTTTACCCTGTATATAATTTCCACATCACCGTGGAAGATGATGGTGCTTTATAAATATATAATAATGAATAATAAAAGCATCAACATGCTTCATCCCTAGCATTTAAACTGGCTACCCGTGGCATTATTAACTAAAATACCACCAGCTAATGTGATATGGTGATCTGACGACTGCTCCTAAACTGGATAACATTAACACCTCTACCTATATGTCTACTGAATAAGATTCACTGATATGCTTTCTGCTCTTAAGCGTATTGGTGGGTAGGTAGCTCAATTCTGGTCATTGGACTTTGTTTAATTCCCTAAGATTCCCATGCCGATTGATTCCCTTCCCCCCAGGCATCAAAAATCGGGATGCCCCGCTATGTGAAACCCCCCAGGTCGCCCATAAACTCACCTTCTTATGCGGTCCAACACCGCATGCATGAGCCGCTGCAGTATCCCTGCTATCCCTCTAGCAGGACGTGTGCCAGGCATTTGCAGGCACGCTTCCGGTTAGAGGGTAGCGGGTAGCGGGGAAGGCAGCCGCCAGTGCGCTCAGATCCGCTTGCATTAGATGAGCTCCTGGACGCAGAGGCTCGAGCGAACCTGAGCACGCTGATTGGGCGAGCAGGCGTGCATGCGTTGTAGGACCGGGAAGAGGTGAGTTTGTTCGGGAGACCTGGGGGGGTTTCACGCAGCGGGGCACACCCGATCAGGGACCAGGGGCAAGCACCAAAACCCAGGATAGTCAAAATCTTGGGTTTTAGTCCACTTTAAATGTTGATGGCCAACTTAATGGTCAGATTTGAGAACTAGGTAGAGATTAAAATTCTAAGGCACACATGTAATGTTAATTATGGGTTGCATTTAAGAGCTGTGATAATATTTAGGATTACATGTAAACTGTAGGATAATGGAAAGGTTAAATCCTAAAGCTATAAAGGAAGATTCAGCTTTTCATATACTTTTAAATCAGACCCCAAACCAGACCCCTGCTCACCTGCCAGTTTTTACCCCTTATGATGCTTTCCACTCTCTGCAAGATCAAAGTGCGCAGTCAGCGAGATGAGGGGATAGCTGTGACCCATGCCCATAAGAAAGTGTTAGACAACATAGTTACATAGTATGTAATGCTGAATTAAGACTTTAGTCCATCCAGTTTAGCCTGTTTAACTCCTTCCAGTGGTCTAGTAGCCATAGCTGGAAATGTTATTACATGCCAGGAAGGCATCAAGGCCACTTTTGAACGTTTTTACTGTATCCTTCATAACTATCTCCTCTGGCAGCGAGTTCCATAGTCTCACTGCTCTTACAGAGAAGAATCCCCTCCTATGTCGATGGAGAAAGCACCTTTCCTCTAACCTTAGTGGATGCCCTCGGGTTATGGTTACACTCCGGGGTATAAATAGATTGTGGGACAGATCTTTGTATTGACCCCGAATATATTTATACATAGTTATTAGATCACCCCTCAATCGTCTTTTTTTCTAGACTAAATAAACCTAACTTGGACAATCTTTCAGGGTACTCTAGCCCCAGCACTCCTTTTATTAACTTTGTTGCCCTTCTTTGAACGCACTCCAGTTCTGTCCTTCTTAAGCACAGGTGCCCAGAACTGTACACAGTATTCCATATGGGGTCTGACCAGTGACTTGTACAGGGGTAAAATGATGCTCTGGTCATGAGCACCTATGCCCCTCCTGATGCACCCCATGATCCTATTTGCTTTGTCAGCAGCTGCCTGGCATTGATTACTACAGTTGAGCTTATTGTCAACTAAAACCCCTAGGTACTTTTCCATTGTTGTTTTACCAAGTGTTTCTTTATTTAGTGTGTAATCGTGACACAGATTTCTCCTTCCCATGTGCATAACCTTGCATTTATCTGTGTTAAACTTCATTTGCCATTTAACTGCCCATGCTTCCAATTTATCTAAATCTGTTTGTAGCTGTTTGCTGTCCTCTTTTGTTTAAATTACTTTACTCAGCTTAGTATCATCTGCAAAGATTGAGACTTTACTGTTTAATCCATACCCAATGTAATTTATATATATATTGAAGAGAATTGGTCCCATAACTGACCCTTGTGGTACTCCACTAGTAACAGTGACCCAATCTGAGTGTTTACCATTGATAACCACCCTCTGCTTCCGATCATTAAGCCAATTTCCCACCCATCTGCACACGTTTTCCCCCAGTCCAAGCATTCTCCTCTTTTGTACCAGCCTTTTATGTGGCACAGTATCAAATGCTTTAGAAAAGTCAAGATATATGATATCCAATGACTCCCCCTGATCCAATCTTGAACTTACCTCCTCATAAAAGCTGATTAGGTTTGTCTGGCAGGAGCGATTCCTCATAAATCCATGCTGATATGGAGTAATAAGATCATTTTCCCCAAGGTGCTCCAGGATAGTATTCCTTAAGAAACCTTCAAACAGCTTGCCCACCACAGATGTTAAGCTTACCGGTCTGTAGTTCCCCGGTTCCCCCCTAGATCCCTTGTTTAATATTGGCACCACATTTACCCAGCGCCAATCCCTCGGAACAGACCCTGTAGTTATGGAATCCACAAATATTAGAAATAACGGCTTGTCTATTACTGTACATAACACGAGGATGTATGTCATCTGGTCCCGGGGATTTATCGATTTTTATCTGCTTGAGACGGACTTCTTCCTTGGTTAGACCAGTGACATTTAATGGAGGGTTTTGGTTATTCCCCTGCATTTCACTCAGCATGTCAAATTCTTTTGTGAATATAGAAGTAAGGAAGTTGTTAAGCAAATTTGCTTTCTCCTCATTTCCCTCTATAGGGGTCCCCTCCTTGCTTTTCAGGGGGCCCACACCCTCAGGTTTGTACCTTTTACGGTTTATGTAGCAAAAGAATAATTTGGGGTTAGTTTTACTCTTTTTTGCGACCAGTCTTTCTGTCTCCAGCTTAGCTGCCCTTAGCTGTCCTTATCTGTTGTTTACATTTGTTTATTTTCTTCTTTGTAGTTTTTTAACGCTTCCGCTGTCCCTTCCTGCTTTAAACGTTTAAATGCCTTTTTTTTGTTGTTTATTGCCCCCTTAACCTTTTTATTTAGCCACATCGGTTTACATGTGTGCCTAATAGTTTTATTCCTGTAAGGTATATATCTGTCACAATGAAAATTATGTATTCCTTTGAAAGTATCCCATTTAGCGTCCATGCTTTTTGTTTTTAAGGACATTTTCCCAGTCAATACAGTGTAGGGCATCTCTAAGTTGTTCAAACTTTGAAACTTTGTCCCGCGTTTTTGTGGCTCCTCGATAAGGCACCCTATTGACTGCTAATTGGAAATTAATGATATTATGATCACTGCTTCCAAGGTGTCCCCCAACCTGTACCTTTATTACTTTGTCTGGTACATTGGTTAGTATTAGGTCCAATATGGCTTTCCCCCTTGTTGGAGCTTGTACTTGTTGGGAAAGGTAGCCATCTTTTGTTTTAGATAAAAAACTATTACTTTTATGCGAAACACATGTTTCAGCATCCCAGTCTATATCTGGGTAGTTAAAGTCCCCCATAATCACTACCTCATTTAGTTTAGCGGCTAGTCAAGCTTCTAGCATTTGTAAGCGTGCATTTCAAATGCTTATGACAATTTTGATAATTTTGTATATTGCCCTTATTCCTGCTAGATGTGCTAACCCCTCCCCCCTCTCCACCCCCAGTTTCATGTCTACACACACTGTCACTTTCTTTCCTAACTTCCCCTTTGTAATAGCTTTTACCCTCCCCCCAGTGCTTAGTTTAAAAACTCCTCTAACCTTTGAGCCATCCTCTCCCCCAGAACAGATGCACCCTCCCCATTGAGGTGCAACCCATCCCTGCCAAAGAACCTGTAGCCCACTGTGAAGTCGGCCCAGTTCTCTAAGAACCCAAACCCCTCCTTTTCACTCCAATTTTTGAGCCACCTGTTTACCTCTCTAATCTCCCGCTGCCTCTCTGGTGTGGCTCTTGGTACTGGTAGTATTTCTGAGAATACTACAGTTGAGTCCTTGCCTTAAGCTTACGGCCTAAGTCCATGAAATAATTTTTAAGGACCTTCCACCTACTTCTTCCTATGTCATTTGTGCCAATATGCACCATGACCGCTGGGTTCACGCCAGCCCCTCCCAACAATCTGTCAGCCTGCTCCGCTACATGCCATACTCTTGCCCCAGGAAGGCAACACACTGTTCGGCAATCCCGGTCTTTGTGACAGATTGCCCTGTCTGTTCCCCTAATAATAGAGTCACCCACTACCAGCACTTGTCTGCCCTGTTCTCCCATTTCCCCTCCCTTTGTTACTGGAGCCGACAGATGTGTCTTGCTGCAGCTGTGCCATCCCTGAGCTAACATCCTCCTCATCTGCCAACCGGGCAAACTTGTTTGGAGGTGCCTGTTCAGGGCTAGCCTCCCTGTAACTTTTACCCCTACCCTGCCTTCTAACTGTTATCCAGCTAGCTGCCTTATTTTCCTGCTTTTCCTCTCCCCCCATACTACCACCCTCCCCGTCCCCTGACCCATTGAGTTCCAGCTCAGTGAGATCCAGACTCTTTTGCATGATAACAATGTCTCTCAGTGTTGCCAATTGCTTATTTAGATCGTGAATGACGGCTTCCAAATCAGCGATTCGCAGACATCCAGGGCATAAATATCCACCATTGACCGATTGATCAAAAAGTGCATACATAGCACAAGATGTACACTGGACAGCATTGTTAGGCGTGGAACCCATTGTATCAATTTGTGGGAACACCAAGTGTAGAATTTACAACACTTAAAATAACAATCTGAAATCAAAGGCAGTTACTTACAGCATCAGCACTTCTGCTTTTAACTCCTGCATTAACTCACCATGTCCAAGCAGCCACTTACTGAGTCAGCCCCAAGAGCTGACTCTGTGATAGACAGAGGAGGGGGCAGGTGAGTAGAGGAGCCTCGGACTGCAATAGCAGTTCTGATCTGGGGTCTGTCCTAAAAGTCCAGGAAAGTGGACATTCCTTTAAAAGTTAGTTTAAGAGTTGCATGCTGCGGGATTTGATCTGGAGACCTACCAGGCTAGGACTGCTGTGGAGGACAATATGGGAGTATGTTTTTTATATTTTTTCCAAAAGTATGAAGAAAAGCCAGAACTCCAGTATTTAAAGCTATAAATATATTAAGGCATATTCAGTATGTACAGAAAGTTAATTGGAGTTTTAGGGGTCACGCAGGGCCCTTTTTTTAAGGCGTGACCCTGAAATGTTAGATTGATGTACATGCTGAAGATGCCTTAACATGTTAATACTTAAACTATTGGAGTGCTGGCTCTTCTAGGAACTTTTGCATACTACGGAGCACCCACCTATGGACTGTCCATACTTAAAGTTGACCAAAATCGGAACTAGAATATATAAAGCATCTTTCCCCAGCTCTGCATGGCACTGCCGACCATAAATGAATGGAATGCCGGACTCTACTGGCACTGCCTCAGCCTATGAGTATGGCCTCTTGGGAGCCTCCCAGGTGCTTAACAAGTGTCAGTCGATCATGGGTAGGGGTTGCAATGGACACTCTTAAAATGGTGGGATTAAAGCTTTAGTATTGTAAGGGAGGACTTGTTTCCCATCTGCCTCTCTGCAGCTCTCTCTTTCATGGCAGTCTCTGCTGCTTTAACTTTCTGTTTGTCTGTCTCTCTGCAGCTCTCCATTTCTGTCTGTCTCTTCCGCTCTCTATTTGTTTGTCTCTGCCGCTCTCCCTTTCTGTCTGTCTCTGCAGCTCTCCTTTTCTCTGTCTCTGCAGCTCTCCTTTTCTCTCTGTCTCTGCAGCTCTCCTTTTCTCTCTGTTTCTGCAGCTCTCCTTTTCTCTCTGTTTCTGCAGCTCTCCTTTTCTCTCTGTTTCTGCAGTTCTCCCTTTCTCTCTGTCTCTGCAGCTCTCCCTTTCTCTCTGTCTCTGTAGCTTTCCCTTTCTCTCTGTCTCTGTAGCTCTCCTTTTCTCTCTGTCTCTGTAGCTCTCCTTTTCTCTCTGTCTCTGCAGCTCTCATTTTCTCTCTGTCTCTGCAGCTCTCCTTTTCTCTCTGTCTCTGCAGCTCTCCTTTTCTCTGTCTCTGCAGCTCTCCCTTTCATTCTGTCTCTGCAGCTCTCCTTTTCTCTGTCTCTGCAGCTCTCCCTTTCATTCTGTCTTTGCAGCTCTCCCTTTCTGTCTGTCTCTGCAGCTCTCCTTTTTCTGTCTCTGCAACTCACCATTTCTCTCTGTCTCTGCAGCTCTCTATTAGTGGTAGTGCTCTGTGACACGGACACTCTTAATCTGGTGTTAGCAGGGCTGCATATCATACCAGCCTCTTATCACTTATTCCAGTCATGCAGATCCGTCTTTCCCACCCTATATCCCCAGCTGTTAAGTAACTACAAGTACCAGCATGTCCAGACATTCGTAGGTGCATTGCATTGCAGAATTCACAACATTCTGCCACCTGGGTCTCCAAACAGCAACTATCCAGAAGGCATGCTGGATCCAGTAGTCCCATGACAGGGGCCTAGTGAGATTGGAATAATTATAATTATAAATATTCTAATTATAATTATCTAAATAATTATAAATAGTCAAAAGTCCATACCATACCTCCCAACTGTCCCTGATTTGAGTCCATGTCCCCCTTCCCCTCCTTGTTCCCATTTGTCCCTCTTTGAGGTGTATCATTCAGACCTGCAGCAATAAATGACTGGTACACTAATTCTAAGTGTTTATATTGTTGTAACTGTTACACACATCTCCTATCCATCCCTCAATGAGGGGGTGTGGCTTCATTTAAAGATTTTCCCACCCTGAAAAGTTGGAAGGTATGGAAGTTTCGTACAAATATGGGAAGGCTGACTACTTTGCAGTGGACACAAAGCTATGACAAATCTCCCTAAATTAGACAAAAGTAGAAGAAAGACAGAGGGAGCTGGAGGGAAGGTAAAAAAAGCCAGTGATAGAGACATGGCCGGCCTTTGGGGTGTGTGAACCATTTAATCACACAGGGAGCCATTCCAACCTCACAGCAGGGGGCGTCAGGCTGAGCCCGGCACCAGCTGGTTCAGCAGGTCTCTCTTTCCACATTTCCTGCATATCTCTCTTCCTCTTGCATCCATCATACTCTTTTTTTTCTGTCTCCATCAGTGGGGGTGAATGTGATTAGATGTTGGCAGTAACTGGTTCTGCAACAGGTCAACAAGATCCAGAAAAAGGTGAGTATCAGGGTTCCAGGAACGAGGCATGTACAGTGTTATGACCAGCTGCCATGTTTTAAAGAGTGTGGGACCGCTATAATTACTCATCCCAGGTTCATCATGGCAATTACATAGGCTGGCTGGCAGAAGATCATTGGAGGATGAGTATTTAAGCCCATTTAGAAGCTTAAAGTGGACCAAAACCCATGCAGATCGGCCCAGGATTCCCCCAGGGCATCATTTACCTTGTTTCCCAGGCCAACGGCGCATGCGCGTGCCACAGCCGCATCCCCTCTATCCCTCTAGCAGGGCGCGTGACCGCGCTAGGCGTTTGTGAATAGCCGTCACCCCGCACTGGGATGCCCTGCTGTGTGAAATCCCGAGGGGGAGGTAATCACTCACCTTTCCCCGGTCCAACAGCGCATGCGTGGGTTCTCGTCCAATCAGAGCCGCCTGCTGAACTGACGAAATTTGGCAAGGCGGCTCTCTTTGCTTACTATGCGGGCACATCCCTGCATCCTCGGACTGTACGCGTGCTCCTGCCCCAGCCATTCAGATGTTCTCACTGTTCTCGCTGCCCATTCACTCTAATCAGAGCAGCTGACGGAATTATGTCACTTAAGGGGGTGGCTTTGAGTGGATGTGAGCCTGCAGAGGCCCTATTGGACTAGGAAGAGGTAAGTCTGAATGCCGCAATGGCGGGGGTTTCACACAGTGGGGCATCCCAATGTGGGTTGCCCGGGGTAGGGCATGGAACAAAACCTAGGAAAGTGAAAATTTTGGTGTTTTGTTCTGCTTTAAATATCCCCCCCTTTGATTTGGTACTGTATGGTATTGCTAATAATCTCACCTGATTTTCTGATATCAGAGGTTAATCAGGGCATCTCATAACCAGCTGCGGTTTATTTTGTTCTCCTCTAAATCCATCAGCAAATACTTAGTCAGATGCTCATTTAGCTGCTTGTCCATCACTGTTACAACAAACAGATTTATTCATTCAAATAACTTTGTGGCATGATGATCCCCGGGGATGTATTTGTCTGTGGATGGTATTTTGCTTTGTCAGGCTCCAGCGCTATTGATTAGGAGTGTCATGCGTCAATTATCCTCCCCACAATCTTATCTGATCATTACGTCAGCTGAGTCAATCTTTGACCAGAAAATGGAAATCCACACTGTAGGATACGTCACAATGGAAAACAGGGACGCCATGTGTCTCAAGAATATTTAAAGCAGAACAAAACCTGGGATTTTGACTTTCCCAGGTTTTGTTCCGTTCCCCTGAGCATGTCGATTTAGGAAGCTCCGCTGTGTGAAACCCCCCTGTAAAACTCACCTCTTCTCAGTCCAACGTGCATGCGTGGGCGCTCAGCCAATGAGAGCTGCTTGCTATGTTTAGGTCTATTGGTAAGCGCCTCCTATTGACTACAATGAACCTATCTGAATTGCTAGCGCAAGAGTGCGCACACAACGCAGGGGATGCAGGGGGTGCGGCATTCTCCATTCTCCAATAATAGCCGCCTGCTGAATGATGTCAGTTCAGTGGGAGGCTCTCATTGGACGAGAGCCCGCGGATACAGGGCTGAACCAGGGAAAGGGGAGTGCATACGGGCTTCCTGGGGGGCTTGACTCAGCGGGGGCATCCCGGCGTGACAGAAATGTTGCAGATACACGCATACAGGAGCGAGGACCCTGCCCTTACAAACATATTGTCCATTTCTAAGGAGCGATGTTCTAACAGAAATTTGTTAAAGCCACTGCAATTGAACGATAATTGAACTGCGATCAAGTGATGAACAAGAGGTGATACAGTAGACATATTGTGCCATGACATAATTCATTGTCTAGAAGCTTGAGGGTTCAAACATAAATGGTTTGAAATTTCATGTGTATTTTATCATATATATGGAAGAAGGTAGGTAGAAAATAAAGGTGAATTGCATGTCCCAAAAAAGTAGTGCACCTTTTTTTCGAAGAGTCAATTCAGCACCAGGGAGCGAATGTTGGTGGGTCCCACCCCCTCTCCTCCTTGCTACACTCCATGCTCTTTGTATGATGGTATGATGGAGTAGCTATGTTAGGTGACATTTTACTTAAGGCCACTGACTATGCCATCTGTGCATGACTATTAAACTAATAAACTCAAATAAACTGGTAAATAGGGATGAACGAACCCCCATAGTTTGGGTTCAGCAAGTTGGGAACCTATACTTGGACCCGAAATTTGCGGTTCAGGTTTGCCCATCATGACTGGCGAGCACTTGACACAGTTTACTGAGTTACTGAGTCTTCGGCCTGCCCTGGCTTTATCGTGTTCCAGACGGGATAGCCACATTAGGTGTGTGTATCTTGGAGTGTATGAGAGAGGCCCCTGTAGGTATCAACCATGTTGTTGACGGTTTTAAGATAACTAGGTAGAAGGGAATTATGGGTTTCCATAATGGATGCTTGTGATTGGCAAGTCAAAAGTCAAAAAACTCAGTAGCTTACCTTTCATACAGTAGAGTGGCTTCAGCACTGTCCTTCCTCTCCTGTCTGCCTTCTTGAGGAAAGAAGGAAAGTGAGGAAAATCCCTTACTCATTCTGGTTTCCATCTCTACCCTGCCGACGTGGTCCAGCAATCAACCCTTCGGCGGGACAAAGAACAGAAACATCCCCCGCTCCCTGCCCGGACACCCGGAGTGGCTGCCTCTCTTTGCACCTATGAACCCCCCCCTCCACTCAGTGTGCTTACATTCCTCTGCATCTCCAATGCTCTAATACTTTTACAAATAACTTAGGAACTACAGCATCTTTTGGAAGCGGATTGAAGTTTGGGACAGTGCAGCATGTAGCCAGAGACAATGGGACAACAATCGGGCTTGTCTTTAGTGTAACTTTAAGTTAGGAGTATATTTATTACCTTTTCATAATGGTCATTGTGACCTGGGGAACCTTTTCTAATATCAATGGACATACAGGTGTTACTGTTTTATTGTTGGCACTCCACCCAGCACCCCTTTGTTTGTTTATTGCAAATCCCAGGAATTTCGAGTTTGTGTCTAATCGATTTTTCTCTGAAATTCACAGCAAGTTCCGATTTGTTAGAATTGGTTCGCTCATCACCAGTCATTTAGTATTGAAAACAGCATAAAATACACATAAACAGTTATTATCAAAGCAATACACTGTGATTTGGTCTTGTGTAGACATGTGTAGCAGATGCTGTTCTGTGAAATACAGCAATGCATTGTTAAATCATCACATGACGAGTCATTTTCTTCCTTCCAGGGCAGAAAAGCCCTGAACGTAAGCTTGCGCTTTTTACACCACAGCATTAGAATAAACGAAATTAGCAATTCTAGTTCAGCGAACCTGATTTACCCATACTCAGTGTTTATTTTTAGAATTATGTAAGGTTCACTGTGCACGTTATGGCTGAAAGATGATCTGTGCCTTTCAGTGTAAGCTTAAATGGTCAGGCAAATGGAACGTGGGACAATGGATAGAACAGCAAGGCTTTATGGGACAACTGATTTATTATAGTGTTTTGTTGGTGAATTGATGGTAATAGCATTCAGGGCTCTTTCTATTCTATATTATTCATAGTAAATGTAATGTTTTCTCTTTTTGTACATAATAGCATTGAATGTGTAGGTGTGTGTGAGTCCATTCAGTGTTTAATATGCACGATGCACATTTAAATCATTAAGTGCTTTTACACAGTTTATTTTAAAGGAGAGCTAAGCAGTTTTCATTAGCTGCATGGGGATGAAGTCTAATTAGTAAAGCTTAAGGGGCCATACTGGCTCTCCACTTTGCAGTCTATAAAATTCCCTTTATTATGAAAAGAAGGTAAGGAGGCATCTTGAGAGCCATTTTAAAAAAAATTTTTGGTTGTTGTGAAATATCCTCTAGAATTTTTAGAAACAAAAGAACATTTAGGTTTTTCTGATTATTTAGAACTAAATAAACAGGCCTCTGTTTAGCTTGGATAGCATTCCTGGAGGAGCACCTAACCTGTGCCGAAGTGTGTAGAGCTGGAGGCCTCTAAGCCCTGGGTATATCAGCCCCTATGTCTGGTGTCTGGAACTAGTAACCCCAGGGGGGTAAATGGAAAAAAGTGGGCAAAGCATTTTACCCAAATACTGGCCTTTCTTTGGGTCTGGACAAGCTGAACAAAATCGGCAAATTTCAGGTTGACTAACCTAAAGCTCAAGCTCATCCCTACCCAAAACTCATGCTATAGTTGGGCCTTTCATTAGCAATACAGTATCTGTATTGTACAATTTCTGCATTAGCCTGTTTCTGTTCCTGTTGTGGGACAGCAAAGTATTTGAATAGTCTGCAGAATCAGACACTACGAAATGACATTATGGTTTATTCAAAAATAAATTATTATCAATGCTAGTTATTGATAGCACTATAAAGAGATTAAAAACTATTTAACAAGAGAATCTTCCACCAAATAATTCTTCACTTAGTTGTTCATTGATGGCCATGGTTATGGGGATGCTTTACCAGTGACTGGCTCCAGTATGCTCAGTTGCTATGATGATATAAATAATTGCCTTTCACATTTTGTGAAGTGCTGGTATGGGCTCTTTACCATTCACACTGGAAGCTGCAGAACAACACCCTTAACTGAAGTGTGGCATATCTGGATGACACACCCACGCTATCCCGATTGATGTAAATGAGGCTTACCTTTTTTTCCCTTCAATTTTATCATTTTCTGGGCCAAACCAGACATGAAGGTCCCGCTTGAGATTGAGCAGCATGCTCCCACTGGCTGTGAATAATAATGAATAATATGGCAAGTCTGGCTGGACAGAGGTTCAGGTCAAACTAAGGTTTTAGCCTTATAGGTTATAGAAGAGCCCAGTCTATATGCAGCCTATATTGTGTCTGGGATTCCCATAAAATAACATGATATTGCTGGGCTACTAGCCCCTAGAGTTTTTGTTTCCTACATGGTCTGAATTTTGAGGTAAGCCTTTGCTCCAGAGGCTCAATTTAAATTAGGGGCCAAGCCATCACACATTGGTTATGAGGGAGGTCCAGACATTGCTGCCTGAAATTTCCAGAGGGCGGCCCGGGTTTACTGTACTGATAAGAGAGAGCACAAGCATTAAGGTGAGGTGGGCTGTGTGGTCTAGGTGACACTCAGATGCTGGCCCCAAAGTACTGCAGGACAGGTAAGTATTTGTTTTGTTTGTGTGGCCCCGGCCAGGAAGCCACTGCTGCTATTTTGGTTGTGGTTAGGTGACCTGTGCTGGCTGGGACTTGCAAGATCTTGCAGGATTTGGCTTCATGGGGTTTGGGGGTGGGGCCACTATAAAAGGCACAGAGTAAGGAAGCCCGGGATGCTAGAGCCACAAGGGGAACAGATTGAGGAGGGCTACTAAAGCAGAGCCTGCTGGAGAAGGCCTCAGAATGTCCTGGGGCTGCGCTGAAGCCCAGGAGGGCCCCTCAACTGGTGATGCTGTGCAGCGAAAGTGGGGAGAATCAATTCCTTTCCCCTGAGAGAAGCTGGTAGGCAGCGAATCGATCCCAGTGCTGCAGAAGCTGGGCCCCAGCGTGTCCTGTACTCTAACAGAGGCTGAGGAGATTTTGCCACTGTGACCCTGCTTGGCTGAGGTGGGCTGGTTATGTTTCCTGGGAAGGGGGGAACTGGTTGCTTGGCTGCCTGGAGAGAGGTTTTGCTGCTTTTGCTGGAGAGAGATTCTGCAGCCTCCAGTGGCTGTGCAGTGGGGTGTCTAGCTGGCACCCCGAAGAGACTCTTTGCTGCTGTAGCCTGGTAGCTATTGTGGGTCCACCGCTTTGGGTGGGCTCATTCCCGTAGTGAGTCCTCGGGATAGAGAGTTTCATGTGGGGTGGTTAGGGTGGACCAAGTCCCAGGATTTTGCCCTGCTGTGTGAAACCCCCCCAGGTCGCTCAAACCAACTCCCCTCTTCCTGGTCCTACGGCGCATGTGCGGCCGCTCGTCCAATCAGTGCGCTCGGATCCGCTGATGTCACATTGTCTAAGCCTTCGTCTAAGACGAGCGTCTCCGAGCACCCTGATGGCCACATCCTCCGCTACTCTCTAACAGGGAGCGTGTCCCAGCGGGCCATTTACAAAAGCCTGCTAGAGGAATAGCAGGGATGCGGCTTGCGCATGCGCCATTGGACCGAGAAAAAAGGTAAGTATATGGACAACCTTGGGGGTTTCACACAGCAGGGCATCCTGATTTTGGATGCCCCGGGAGGAGGGGATCGTATAGATTCCCGGGCCAATCGCTATGGGTTTTGGTTCCACTTTAAGCTTGTTTAGCCTTGCTGTTTGCATAGTTACCTTAGAAATGTGTGACTGAAAATGTTTAATGGACTGCTTCTGTAAGGAAGGAATAAAGGCTTTTAGTAGTTTTTGGAATACTTCAGCGTGTGATGGTGCCTTCTACTGAACCCTGTTGCTTCAGAGGGGGAGCGGAATATAAACCAGGAGAGTGTGCAGCGGCCACTTGTTTCTTGTCCTCCATCCGGGGGTGCTGATTACAGTACTGCTTCCCATCAGGAATTCTCCCAATCCTCCTTGTGTACAGTCCACCCTGGCAGTATCCCATATTAGCAGCATTGCATGATTGGATGACCTTTTCTTCATTTAGTAATTATTTGTCTCTAGCTTATTACAATGGAAGCTTGCTGCTCATAGCTCATCATTTTGAAAGAGCCTCATAACTTTAATGAGAGAGAATCAATAATTACAGAATACAATTTTCTCCTGTAATCATTAGATATTCTGTTTGTAGGTCCTTGTAGCGTGCAGGATTTTTTTTTTCTTTTCGTCAAGTCTTCTTCATTTGTACAATTTATAGTGCACTACGTCTAAAATTCAATAATGATGTCTTACATGACTTACTGCGGTAGATCTGCAAAGCAATTTGCTATATTCAGTATGGGAATTTTTACAAGCTAGTTTATCACCTAGACCAGGCATGTAAATCAGTACTTTCTGAGGCCATGTGCCACCCCTTACTCCTTCCATGGACCCAAAGCCAGTTTCAAAATTTATAAGCTCTGTTTGAAAGCAAATTTCATTTAAAGTGGAACAAAACCCTGGGTGGTCATCCCTGTAATCTAAAAGATTCCAGCGTTGGTTGCTGGCCTCTTGCTGGGCATCCTGATTTGGGATGCCCTGCTGTGTGAATCCCACATGCGCGGGCTCTGGTCAAATCAGAGCCAATTGCTGTACCTATGTCGGTCAGCAAGCGGGTGCATCCCCAGCATCTTCAGGCTGTGCACATGCTCCCCACCCAGTCATTCAGATAGCCTGGTGCTGGAGCACAAGTGCTGCAGGGAATGCAGCAGTTTGTCCTTCCCATTGCAGACTATCAGAGCCGTTAGCTGGATGTGATAGGCACGGCAAATGGCTCTTACTGGACAAGAACCTGTGCATGAGCTGTTGGACAAGGGTCTTGATTCCCTTTAATAAGCATGAGTTAATAAATAGAAACTCCAAAAAGTGCACCACCAATCAGCAAACGGTAAATCAGAAAGGGCTATGTGCTGAGGGTGTCCCCCATATAGATCAATCCTAAGCAAATACACAAAATTGCGGCTCCAGCTGCCACAAAAGGGTAGACTTCAACCCACTGCACCAAAAAGCCCTTAATTAAACACAAGTCGAAATCATCCAGATTAAAAATCACACCCATTACACATGCACACATAACTCCATAGCAGGAGACCACCCCTGGGCAAGGATTTTTATCTCCTGTCCTTGGAGCAGTGGGGGCACCATTCCTCTGGGCATCACATCACATCAACTTGATTATCTTTATTTAAGGCCTTTTTGGTGCAGTGGGTTGAAGTCTACCCTTTTGTGGCAGCTGGAGCCGCAATTTTGTGTATTTGCCATGAATTAATAAATATTTCATGTTATATTGTGAAATGTGATAACAAGTGGTCTTGCATTAGTTTTTTAGAATTGAAGGGTGGGCTTCTTCTGATGGGCCCCAATAATGAATTTTCCTTGTGGGCCCAAGGTACTCCAGTGTGACACTAAGCATGTAGGACATTAATTTCATTAAAACATATTGGTCTTCTGAACCCTGCAGCAGGAGAGCATCTGTTTTTGGATGCCCTGCTCTGCACACCAGAGTGGAAACCTGATCCATGGCACCAATAACCTACTAAAAGCTGGCCCTACGAAATTCACAGGCTGCTGGTGGTCGAGTAGGGCCGCAAAGTTCAGTGAGAAAAAATAAGTAGGTTGGTACTTGAGCCCAGGATCAGGCTTTCTCAACAGGTATGTAGAGCAGGGTCTCATTGGAGAACCAAGTCATTTTTGACTGTTTGACTGTCCTCTTTAAATGAAAGTGCCCTACATGCCAGATAGTTGATTTCCGGTTGGCTAATCTCTTAAAAAGGAATTGTTATCGCTATGGCTATTTTACAGCCAAGGCTGCAGCTTCTTGTGTCTAGATCAGAAAGAGACTGGGTATGTTCCATTCACATTGTGAACACAGGGGAAGTTCAGTGTCTCTGCATGTGTGTTTATGGGCCTGCATGACATTGGTGTACTCATTTTTAATGCTGTCAGTGAAATGAGCTCAGAAACACAAAGCAGACAAATAAGCAAGTTATACAAATAACTATCTGGGTGAAGAAAGGTGGTCATGCATATATAACATCTTGGGGCTGAACCAGATCTCAGCAACAAGCATGGCAGGTAAGCAAACAATGATTTGCTTTCACACTTAACCCTTACAGTACCTTTTCAAGATGTTTTGACCTCTCATATACTGCACCATCACTGTAATAAAGGCTCATGACAGTAAAATGTATTATGCTCCCCACTTTTTCCTCTTTTTACTGTAAGTTGCAGATCTACAGTACCAAGTATTACTCACTCAAGCCCAGGGCCACCACCAGGAAGATTTGAGCCCCATTTAAACTCAACCCCTGGGCTTCACAGTAACATATATGTCAAGGCTGGGCACCCTAGTTCGAACTGAGCCCTTCTTAACCTATAAATGTGTGTGGCGTAGAATAAATAACGAAATAAAACACACACCAGATAAATAAGAACCAATTTAGAATTTAACAGTTGAATATTAGGCAAAGTATTGAACACAATAGTTGGTGTATAATAAATGTAGCCACTGGTTTAAGGCAATAAATGACTGTAGAAGAATCTAGTATAATTTCTACTTGGGGGGGGGGGGGGGATCTCAAACAAAGGCTAAACTTGTGTCTAGGTCACTTTATCATATATGGCTATTTGGATAACTTTAAAACACACTCTATGCTCTGTGTAATTCAAACAATCTATCAATACATAGACAATCTGTTTAAAATGTAAGATGAACTCTATATAATAAACTTCAGGTAGATGATGTAACTAAATGTGTAACTATGCTGTAAATAGTGAGGAGAACTGAGAAGAGTTCACTTATCCTTAGACCAAACCATCTTGGTGGAAAATAACAGTCCTGTTATTGCTGACTAAAATGGTGCTGTTTCTTTAAATATTTACCGTATATTTCTTTCTTCAAGTGGTCACAGGCCTCAAAAACTCTCCAAAATAAAATTACCAAGGGCGTCCTCTAACCGTGCTGAGTCCCTTTCTTTGCTCCTCGGGAGGCTTCACACAGTGAATAACACACAAAAATATAATCTTTACACCCCTCAGACAGTTCAGCAGTGAGGTAAATAAGGAGAGTGTTAGTTTCAACCAAAAATATCACTGTGGCCCTATAATTTATATGGGCTCAGAAACACATACAAACACAGAAGTGCTCCCTGTGACCCACCTCACGGACTCTGCTCTCTCAGAGCTGTGCTGTGCCTTTTATAGCCTGCAGGAATGACCTCACTAGCCTCTCTCTCATGCCTGGCCCCGCCCACCCACACACAGAAGTGTTTTCCAGAACCTTTCTAGCAGAGGTTTGTTATATGTCGGTTACAAATGGATGGATGGGCCCCTAGTTTTAAAATCAATTTTCTATATAGTCTGACTACTGGGGAGAGCCTGGCCCAATTCAAACTAGGGGCCCCTCTTTCACATTGAGGGTATGTTGGGGCCCAGGCTCTATACAGCCTGTATTGTATCTGCCCCCCCCCCCCCCCCTCCCCCCATAGCCTAATAATGTGCTTGCTGCCATGGGGAAACCCAGGAGAATTCCTGCTGGGCTGCACTGCTTTGGGCCAGATGCACTGTGGCTTTTAATACTCCCATTCAATCCCTGCCCCCTTAGTCTCACTCTTAGCTCTCAGTCCCCTGTACCCAGCCATACTGTTCCCACAAGCCAAGGAACCCCAGCACCCAATGCTATAGCCCCAGCATCATAGTTGTGTGTGTGTGTGGGGGGGGGGGGGGGCTCAGCAGAGATGCCTCTGGCCTGCCATGGGCTGGTAAGATTCCAGGCTGATCTTTGTCCCCAGTCCACCACATTGCTGCCATCAGGAATGTACAGGCTCTATATAACCCACATGCCATTACCAGGATGGGGCGATGCGGGGAGTGTTGTTCATAAGTTCTTCAGGATTCTGAGGGAACTTGGGTTTGGGGCCTGTGGAGTCACTTCAAAAGTCTCTTTCCAATGTTTATTAGACACAGCAACTTCCAAATCAGCAACAAGTTCAATAGCTAGGGGTCCAGCTTTAACATTATAGGTTATGCGGGCCAAAACATTGTATAGAGTCTGTGATTGTTGTTTGCCGTTTAAACTGGGCCCCAAGGCAAACCATCTTGTTTAACTCAGGCCCATCCATCCATCAGATATAGGTTATGGGGGGGGGGGGGACTCTCATTCTTCATCAGCATTGGCAGACTATAGTGTGGCATCCAGCATGGCTCAGGGACGGATCCTGGGCTCCTCCTTTGCGGCTGGAACCAAAGGAGTAGCTAGGCTTTCTGACACCCAGGCCAAAGATTCAGAATGGCCCCCCACCTGTTCTCAGGGCACCACTGGCCCCCTCATAACCTGCTGCACCTGGGGCAATTGCCCCCCCCCCACTCGCCCCTAGCTATGCCCCTGGCTGGACCCCTCGGGCCTCATTCTGGAGTCTTGCCTCTCCTGCCCTGATGGCAGCCCTGTCTAAGGTTAGGGGACAGGAAGGGAGGTGCAATCTCCACAGTAGAATCGGAGACAAAAATAAATAAAGAAAATATAATTGGTTCCAACTCCTAAACTCTCTTTAAATAACATTTCCGACTGGCAATGAGCTTTAGATAAATAACATGAATTCATTTGAATAAAAATCAGATAAAAGCATTTCCAAATCAGCTTGCTTGAAGGTTAAACATGTGAACATATACATTGAAATTGTTCGCTGAACTATATACGTGAGCATCCCAGTGTGACTAATACAAATAAATAGTCATTGTACATTTCCATCATTTGTTAGCTCTTAAAGCGGGCTTGCCATATGGGAATACATATGTTATCACACTGATACCAGTCCCGTACAAAAATAGTACAGACTGAGCTCTTCACTGCTTGTTCACCATACAGTAGATTTGTTACCGAGCTTCCCTTCCCACACATTGCCTTGTAACAGGTTCATGCAGAATCAGGTCACAACGCATGGCTTTACCTTGTACCTGTCGACATTGTGGCTGTCAAGCTGACACTGAACATACGAAGCGGGCACTGAAAGTTATAATCACCTCTTACTAGCATTGGTGGGACTCACTGACTGGCTTGGGCTGGCCTACAGGGCCACCAGGGAATCCCCCGGGGACCTGGACTCAGTGGCCCCTTTGTGGGTCTTCATCAGCAAAACTTTAACTGTACGTGTACTATGCACACACAGAGAAAATACAGTTTGAAATAATGATTCTGTGCATGGGCCTTAAATGTGAGCCAGTAATATTTTCAGGGGTCCCAGGGTCAAGCACTGCTCAGTGATTAAGTCCTGCAAGACCAAAGGTGAACGGGACTGAAAGCCCTCAAGGACATTTGGCAGTTTTTACTTTAAAGTGGACCTATGTTCCTGATTTGGGATGCCCCACTGTGTGAAAACCCCCAGATCGTCCTAAAAAAGGCATATTTCTGCCGGTCCCACGACTCATGTGCAGGCACTTATCCAATAAGTGATGTATGCCATGCATATTAATATATGGCATACAGCTTGTGAGGAATCTATAACTTGTGGCCTGAAGTAATTGCCACTGAGATTATGCGGAACAGTCCCTTGATACAGGCCTCCAGGACCCTGACAGGCTGCGGAGACCTTTCATTACCGCCATTGAAGAGAATCCTGGCAGTCCCATAGGAATACCAGCAGCTCTGTTTGGTATAGCCCCGGTCCATTAACTTTATTATATTGGGCCAGAAGCCCCATAGCATGCAGTTTAACTGAGAAGCACGTAGTAATGGGTTCTGGATCAAGATAACCGAGCACCCCAAGATTAAATTATACATTTATTTGCTGCACATTAGGCAATACATATATATACAGGTCATCATCAGTCAGGACCAACACTAACTCTGTCTATGCTAAGTACAGAGCCTGGGGATGTGGCCTACAGAACAGTTGCAGAAACTACTTTTGCCCCAGAACATTAAAAACACACACACCCCGTGCCCCGCCTGCCCCCCCAGCTACGCCCTTGGGTACTGCGCTCCACAGTGGAGTGGATTGCCGTGTACTGGTGCATCACTTGGCAGTGCCACACATAGGCACAAAGATGTGCTTCCAGTGTCAGCAGCCTTGGGTAGACTGGGCCAGCTAGAAGGGGCGCTGCTGCCATCTTCCAGCCATCCGAGGACCACATAAAAAGGCTTGGGGGGCCACATCGGGCCCTTGAGCCTTGAGTTTGACATATGTGAGTTGGGGTGTTAGATGCCTTGCTCAAGAGCATTTCATAGCACTTCAGTCATGTCCTGGCCGCAAATCGAATCTGCCACCCTCCGGCCACAAGGCCACTTTCTTAACCGTGACTGTTCCTTACTAAGCCATGACTTCCCTTATGTGACCCTCCTGTTGGCACTGACACTATTTTCCTGTGTTTCTTACACTTATACTTTCCATTTGAAAAACAAGTACCTCGCCACCACGGCCTGCAGAGTTTCATGCAGTGGGGTATCTCAAATCAGGATGCCCCATGGGTGATTATTTAACTGACTTTAACTATAATTGACTTATAGACTCTAGGTTGGGTTTTGGTCCACTTTAAGTTATGGGAAATTTGTTTTAGATGCAATATATTTATTACCCACCTCTTTCTGGCTATATTACACAGTGACAATATCTTTCTGCTCATTAGAAAGAGAGATGAATAAAGGTGCATTAAAACAGATTCAACACTCTAAGGTATATCACAGTTTGAGATTTGCAACTGGCACAAAAAGACCAAGCTCGGACTAAGGCCAAGATTAGCGTTGGTAAAATGTGGCAGAAAGTAGAACATACTGTAGAGCAGTGGCATCCCTGCTATGGGTGTCATAAGAAAGAGAGGTATTACTGACGTAGCCGGATAGTCAGGTAGTTCTGCAGACACCCTGTTGGGGGTACTGTGCTATTTCAGTGGCCACCCAGGTTTGTCCAGCTGGGCTGCCTTGCCCCACAAGGCCTCTCAAGAAGGTCTCCTGTGACACATGTAGGTTTAATCCCTCCCCTGCAGCTGTGGATATTTAATTCTATCAAATGCAAGTGCCACCTGTTATGTCACCCATGGGGAGGGTGGGGTTTTGTCTCATATTAATTTTTTATTGAATGTACTATTGTTTCTATCACTATAGTCACCATCGGTGCTTTATACGTATACATAATTTATGCAATAGTAGTTACTTTGCGAGGCATTCATTGCATATATAAATGGTTAGTGCACTACAGGCCATTACATTAATTTGTGCATGGTAGTTATATAATTATTATCATCATTACTATCAATAATAATTATTAATAAAGATTGTGGTTTTACATCATTGTTGTGCTGCATCGCCTTGTATTGGTCAGTTTATTAAGCCACACTGCCTGCTGCACTTTGCTGGTGAGTATTTTATAGCTGCTCTTCTCCTATCTAGGGACAGCAGTCTTTTCTGTCCCTACTGTATCCTATATGATCCTGTGTCCCTGGGCTAGTTTGCTCTAATGTTTCTCTTGCCATGCTCATTCTAGCTGTTGGTTATTGAGCTAGCAGACTGCCTTTATGCCTGCAGCAGCTAGACTCCCTCCCTGTCCATGTTCTAGAAGGCCTTTTAACTTTCCTTGAGGCTGGTTCCCCTTGCCCGTGGTAGGTCATATATAAGCACTTGGGAGCCTTTTATGTCCTGGTCACATCTCGGGCTTGTTTTAGTTATCAAACGTTTGTCTTTGCCTTGCTGACAATCCTTTATGTTCTGAAGTGTTGATCCTGTTACTTTTTTTCTAATTGTTAGTTTATGCTGTATTTTCTTCTAACCTTTTTTCTAATTGTTCCTTTTTACTGCATCTAGTATGTGTGGTTCAATGCACAAGGTTTGAGTGATAGAACAGGCACAGGCAATTGTTAGCAAATTGTTTTCGGTTACATTTGGCACTGTCGTAAACTGTTTTTTTTATTTTTTTTTCGTTTTAAAATTGAAGCAGAAATGGCTGAGATATCAAGGTTTGGCTGGCTTTGGCCCAGGGTAGGCCGCTGCTGGTGCTGGGATTGTGAGGGATTACTAGGAGGAGGTTGGACAGAAATGAGGGAGGGGATAGCTGGGCTTGAATGGTACCTCTGAGAGTGCAATTCAAGCTATTAATAGAAAGGAGGAGTGGTCTAAACTAGCTCCTTGAGCTTGTATTGGTGGCCCACATTGGTGGGGTGGGGTGGCACAGGAGTGACAGATAAGGAAGTGTATTTCCCCTTTCATGGCGCTGAGCTGAGAAAAGGTACAGTGCTGGAGGAACAGTCCTTTTGCATGAAAAATCCCTTCAAAGTTATTGTATTGTATTCTGTAAAATCAGCTCTGGACTCCAGCAAACATGTAGTATCCCAGATCTACTCCTTTTTCCTGGTGGTGAACCCTGTGTGTGGATCTCGCCCCATGGAACACATAGTTGTACTGGTCCCAATGTAGCTCTGGTTCAAACCTGTCTGGTGCCGCATGTGTTTGTGCGATACAGCAGTAGTCCAGAATTAGTTCATGCAACTCTACGCGGGGCAGGAGGTAGGAAAACACAGCTGCAAAAAGTCCAGCCTGCTGCATCCAGCCACAACCGCAGGCGCCGAGGCAGCCCCATAGAAGTCAATGGGCCACAATGAAAATGCAGATTTTACATGATCGTGCGTCTTCATGTGTTTTTTATTGAAAAAATTACTAGAGGTTCCCCCACTCCAAGCCTAACAGCCGACACACCAAGCATAGAGATTCCTATGGTTCGGAGGCCACACGGTCAGCCTCCAGCCATGGCAGGACACCAGTACCGATGCACAGGCCTCCGGCCATGCTAGGTCACCAGTCCCTATGTCCCTCGGTGTGGGTTTGGTTCTACCCCAAGGGTGAACACTGGGCCTGCACCGTACCGCCCTGGTCTATGGGGATATTGGTAATGGGGCGGGGGCCAGTGGCAAGTCACCCGTCATGCCAACTGGTAACTTGCCACCCCCCTAACTTTAAATTAGTATAGGGGTCCCCTCGACCCCTTACTCGTTCAAGGTATTAAAAGTAAATACAAACACACCACAAAAAATAGTTTTATTAGCCTAAATTTACCCTATACTTATCTTCTTTATCCAGTGGCCCTCGTCACATCCTTTTCTGTCGGCAGAAGCAGTCAAAATGGCTGCACTATCAGCGTTTGGAAGGAAGGGGAAAGAACTTTGCAAGCTAGTTTAGGAAGTGGGGACCTGCAGAGATCAAGAGAAGTTAGCACATTTTAGAACTGATATTCACAAAACCCAACAGCAATGGTGGTAGGCCTGTCATTTAGACAGGCCTTGATTGATCCTTAAAGTGATCCAACATTTCTTGGAAAATGGTTGTTGATCACAGAATGGGCAATTTGGGGCATCGCTAATGCTTCTGCTCATACCACTCTTGCAAGATCTTACTTCCTCCTTGATCCCTCTGTGAAACTAGGCCCCGCAATTGGCCACTGTCATGTGTTCTGGAGCCTACTTGTTGGCCGGAGACTCAGCAAGGCCACACTGCGCAGAGTGGCTGTCAGCAGTCACGTTGTCATGTATTCTCTTCCGGGTCTCCGACCAACAAGAAGATTCCAGAACACATGACCGGCAAAGGCCAATCGCGGGGCCCAGTTTCATAGAGGGATCAAGGAGGGAGTAAGAAAAAATGATGTTGCAAGAGGGGTATGAGGACACTTGACATGGATGTATTTCGAGCCCACCCACTGTATGTGAGTGTTTTTATTTTTGTTCTTTTTGTGTGCGCACACGCTGAACCCAGGAAGCAGCGGCGGTGGCGCACAGAGCCGGGACAGTGGGCAGGGTTCACTTACCCTACCCGCCCACTGCGCCTTTCTAGCATGGCAGCCCAACCAGTGGCACGGATGCAATGGTATAAGTTTACTTTTGTTTTTTTTACATTCACTGGATAAGACACACTGACCTTATTCCATCATCTTATGCACCCATAAAATACAGTAAATATGCAAAATATAGGGGCAACATTGCCAGCAAGACAGAAATTCTACAGTCTTATAATAATAATAATAATAATTAATAATACAGCATAGATTCAGGCGTTATCAAACTATAGAATACTGTTACAAACCAGCGTTTTAATCTTATTATTAACCAGCTACATAATATGATCAACCATCAACACAATCAGAATATAAAATAGTTTTATCATGACATCACTCAGCAGTCTCATTTAATCAGTCATCAGTTTATTGATCTTATAAACCGACAGCAACATAATATTGATCTTCATCGTCATCATCTTCATAATGTTTATTTTTAGTTTAAGCATGACACCAGCAGCAGCATTATATTATCAGCTAAATTATGTTTGCAGCCAACAACATCATGTTATCAACAATCAGTTAAATGGTATTGCCAACCAACAGCATCATATCTTTAATCATCTTCATAATGTTCATCAGTGTAAGATTATCAACAAGCAGCATCAAATTTACAGTCGTTTCAATCTTGCTAGCAATCAACGGTTTCACATTATCAACACTCCCGTTTAATCATTGCACTAAAGCAGGGCTCCATCCTATAGGTGACTTCTGGATGTCATGCCCCCCACCCCTTGGGAATTAAAAACAAGGATGCCAGTACAGTGGCTTGAGGTCTAGTTAAATGTTTATCTGACAATTTATTCATATTATCAAATGTTATCAAAAATTGCATTATCAACCAATATATTATCAGTGATATAGAAACATAGAAACATAGAAGGTTGACAGCAGAAGGAGACCATACGGTCCATCTAGTCTGCCCTTATGTGTATACTGTATGTACTCTTTATCTTAGGATAGATGTGTGCTTATCCCAGGCATGTTTAAATTCAGTGACTGTTGATTTTTCAACTACCTCTGCTGGAAGTTTGTTCCAAGCACCTACTACTCTTTCTGTAAAATAATATTTTCTAACATTGCTCCTGATCTCCCCCCCGACTAGCTTCAGGTTGTGCCCCCTTGTTCTATCATTAAGTTTCTTCTTAAAAACACTTCCCTCCTGAACCTTATTCAATCCTTTCACATATTTAAAGGTCTCAATCATGTCCCCCCTCTCCCTTCTTTCCTCCAGACTGTACAAATTAAGTTCTTTAAGTCTCTCCTGATAAGTTTTAAGTTTAAGTCCTTCCACCATTTTCGTTGCCCGCCTTTGGACACGTTCTATTTGAATAATGTCTTTTTGCAGGTAAGGTCTCCAGAACTGCACACAGTATTCTAGCTGTGGCCTCACCAGGGCTCTATACAGCGGCATCACAACCTCCCTCTTCCTACTGGTGATGCCTCGAGCTATGCAGCCGAGCATCCTGCTTGCTTTTCCCACTGCCTGGCTACACTATCCACTCATCTTGCAGCTATCAGTAATCAGTACCGCTAAATCTCTCTCCTCCGAGGTCCTGGCTAACACAGTGCTGCCCATACAGTACTCAGAGCAGGGATTCCTTCTACCCAAGTGCATGATTTTACATTTAGAGACATTAAACTCTAGTTTCCACAGTTTTGACCATCTATCCAGTAAAGCTAAATCATTTCCATGTTGCAGACACCTCCCAGGATATCCACCCTATTACTAACCTTTGTATCATCAGCAAACAGACAAACTTTTCCTACCAAGCCTTCTCCTATGTCACTTACAAATATATTAAAAAGAATGGGGCCCAGGACAGAGCCTTGCGGCACACCACTTGTAACTCGCCTTTGTTCAGATTGCACACCATTTACAACAACGCTCTGATACCGATCCCTCAGCCAACTGGAAATCCAGTGAACTTTGTACATATTATTATTAGTTTAGCCATATAATCAACCAAAAGCCTTGTAATGTCAGTAATCTGTTATATTTATATTATTACTTGTTACATTTTATAGGGCCATCCTCTTCCATAGTGTTGTACAAAGTAGTGATAGATTACAGATATGGTAACAGTAAATCCAGTACATACAAGGTCCTACAAAGTTCTGGTAAATGCAATAACACAATACCATAGGAGAGAGAGCCTGCCTTTACGTGCTTAAAGTGGACCAAAATCCACGCCGATCGGCCCAGGAATCTCTAAGATTCCCAGGCTGATCGATTCCACCCCCCCCCCAGGCATCCAAAATCATGATGCACCACTGTGTGAAACCCCCCCCCAGGTCACCTCACTCACTTACCTTGTTTCCTGGTCCAATGGGCATGCGCGAGCTGCACCCGCATTCCCGCTATCCCTGTATCAGTGCCCGTGCCAGGCATTTGTGAATGGCTGGCGTGGGCACGCTCCCTGTTAGAGGTAAGCGGAGGATGCAGCCGCCAGCGCGCTCGGAGCCGCCGCTCTTAGACGAAGCCATAGACGATATGAGTGTGCTGATTGGATGAGTGGCGCACATGCATCGTAGGACCAGGAAGAGGTGAATTGCTTTAGGCAATCTGGGGGGTTTCACGCAGCGGGGCACCCCTTGGGGGAAAGGACCAAAACCCAGGATAGTGAAAATCCTGAATTTTGGTTCACGTTAATTTAAATAGATTAAAGGAGCACTATCACGAAATTGTATAATATTAAAAATCCATATAAATATGTCAGCTAATGAGAGGAGGGGTCAGTTATACACCCAAACTGAATAAAACTCCCACCAAGCTTGTGGTTTATTCTCACATGGTAGAAATAAAACCCAGGGGTGACAGGTTTAGTCTATGAGGGGTGACAGAGACTGTCACCCCTGAGTTCCTCTCCCTTCCATTAAAATAAAAGAAACAAGCCTGGCTGGATATTTCTTGGTGCCGGGTGTATATATGACCTCTCCTCCCACCATCTTTATATATTTATATGGATTTTTATAATTGGGCCATTTCTTCGCGATAGTGCTCCTTTAATTATTTATGATGTGTGTATGCTAGCATGATTTTGTGGCTATAGCGCCGGCATACCCTTCTTATCTGGCGCTGTGCACTACAGTGGTACAAGTAGTCGCTGCATAAAGCGCTACTACTTAGCTTGTTCGTTGCACTTAGGTATTGGTCATCCTATGTCAGCATCTGTTGGACCCAGCTGCAGATTATCCCAGTGCCAGAGATAATCAGCCACTATTCCGGCACTTGAAATCATATTTATGATTTTTTTTCTCCTTGAAATCTTTGGCGCTGCATTTTTTCGGCGCTGATCAGCGTTTCTTCATCACAGTTACAGAAATCACTCCTGGGGACAAACTTTACAGTGCATTTCTGATGTGTTTCAGTTGTAGGTGTTCAAATTTCACATTGTAAGCAAAATAAGCCATTAAAATCAATTTTAATTACCCCCCCAAAAAAACATTTTGGCCCATCTAGGTCCTGAGTTTCAATAATTGACAAGTCCAAATGCAAGTTCTGTTCAAATAAATGTGTTTAATATTAAACCGGGCCAACAGCCTCAGTTGGAGCTTTCTCTCCCAGCATCTCAGCCATGCTGCTGCCTGGATTCAGCTTACGTAACTGACAATGCACAGCAACAGGAAACCTAGCAAAACGTGAACCCCCATTTTGTTTTTAAAATTTACTACAGCCGGAGTTAGAGAAAGGTAATATAATTATTATGTGCAGCAAATTTAATTGTCCTGGGATGCCTATGAGCACTGCTTTTTGTGTTGGCCTGGTTTAAGTCTTTTTTGACTGTTGGTCCGCTTTAATTATAAGCACATTATTAAACACTTCAATCCAGTTCTACACATTGTGCTGTATGGCATCTGGAGCAACAATTCCAGGTTTCATCAACTGCTTCAGCCACAGCGCCTGGCACTGCATCCTTTTCACCGCTAACGTTAAATGAGATTCCAGCCAGTGGCTGCATCACGTTGGCGTTGTTTTAGTGGCTAAATCTGATGCTGAATGCCACTGAGGCTAAAAAGTGGTGCTGTGTGGCGCTGATGCTTCTTAAATAAGTCTCTAAGGGTTAAAGGATATGGGATAAAATTGATTTTTTACTGTTAATATAATAATTATTTTTATACAGTTTGAACTATTTTAATAATTATTATTTTCAATGGACAGAGAAGTGTTATCACCACCCTCAACCAGTAGCTTTATATTATCAATAGTCAGTTTAATATGTTAATTATTATTATTATTATTATTATTATTATTAATACTAATAATGATATCATAGCTTTGCATTATCAATAAATAGTTCCATATTTTTATTATAATTATTTTCAATGAACAGCAAAATATTATCTACCAGCATGAACCAGTAGCAATAATAGTTAAAATATTGTTGTTATTATTATTATTATTTTAATTATTTTCCGTGTATAGCAGAATGTTAATAACCAGTAGCTTTGCAATATTAAGACATTTCCAAAATTGTAATTATTATTAATTTCAATGGACAGCAGAATGTTCTCAACCAGTAGCTTTGTATTATCTTTAAACAGTTTACCAGTTATACTATTATTATTATTTTAGTTGGACAGCATAGCATTATCAACCATTATTTTAGCAACTCAAATTTGTCTTCATATTAATTATTGGCAGCATCCTATAATAACCCACCAGTGTTATCATATTAATAACCACTTGATTGTCTATAACAAGAATGGGAGATTTGAACCAGTTGCCTCACCCTATTAACCATCAGAAAAATCACACAATTAATTACCAGTTCTATCAACCCGGAACATCATGTGGTTGAGCGGAGTCCATCATACAAAGCCACTATAAACTGCTGTCAAGGATGATGGTTTAAACTTTCCTAGTAGATTTGGAGAGTCATGGTATTTTTTTTTTTTTTTTACTTTTTTTCTCAAAAATGACCCATGACTGTGATGCAGCATTTTTACAGGCAATGTACATAATTTTTCCTATAATCATACTATTCTGTAATATTATGGATGATTGGTGGATAGTGGTGGGAGGATCCAATGGGGGGCAAAAGGTATTGATGACAGCTGGGGGAGATGGGGCCGTATGAGCAGTATGGAGGGGCAGGGCTAATGTGTAGTGGGGTAGGAGCAGAAGGGGGGAAGTCTTAGGGGTGGAAGGACCAATCACAGGCGGCTGGGTCGAGACACATGTGTTTGTAAATGTTGCGTCTTGCGAGTGTGTCGCCTCATGATCATGCCGCCAGGTGTAACGCTCTTAAAAAAGGAAAAGGTTTAATATGAACCTTGGTGGTTTAATTATTTTATAAATAGATTTTCTTTGATCGGAAGAGAGATGGCAAAATAAAATGGAGTGGTTTTTAACATATTAACTGTTAAGGGCTAAAAAAGGACATCTTACAATTATTTTGCAATATGTGGATACCTAATTGTATGACTTGCTGGATCTTGTAGCTCCTTCACAGCATTGTGAGTGTATAGGTTAACAGGCCCTTCTCCTCTATTACCCCAAATACCTTCACACAACATACTGTGAGATGCTGCATCTCTTGTAATTGAAAATGTCAGATGTTTCTGGTGATGTAACGCCATGTCAGCCTGTCATGAAAGCTGCCACCCTAGTGATAATGGCTTTTTCTTTTCCTTTGCATGCTTGTCTAGTCTCGGCAGACACCCGAGGGTGAGTTCCTCCCTCTCGATCAGCTGGAGCTGGATGTGGGATTCAGCACAGGGGCCGATCAGCTTTTTCTGGTCTCCCCACTTACGATTTGCCACGTGATTGATGCCAAAAGCCCTTTCTACGACCTCTCACAGCGATCCATGCAAACAGAGCAGTTTGAAATTGTCGTCATCCTGGAGGGCATCGTGGAGACCACAGGTGAGTCCATGGAATTTTTATTGTCTGAATGAATTGTACCAGTTTTTCAGTTTTGTTTGCAGTAGTTCTGTTTTGACAATTTGTTTGGATCAAATTAAGGAAGCTGTTTGACATTTTTTGTGCAAGTTTAGGAGTTAAATGGGCCGAAACGTGTGACATTGCCTGGATACCAGAAAGGAAGATGTTATTTAGACTAGAGTAAAAAATGATGGCATTCATTTGGTAAAATTCTTAATATATCTCACACAAACGGGACATTTCATGCTTTAGAATAAGGCATGAGATAACAGGGTTTGATACAAGGAAGAGAGAACAGGAGTTTATAAAATCTTAAAGGGTACATATGTTGGTTATATAACACCTAGACTTAGTTCCAGCAGAAAAAAAAAAAACTTTTCTATTATGAAATAAAGAAGAGAGAGTTAGGTTCATAAATTTCCATGCCCCACTTCCACTTTCCTAGCTCATTCTAGCAGACCTAGTTATGGTTTAGGCCAGTGATGGTGAACCACCTAGTGCCCAAACTGCAATCCAAAAACCCTGTATTTATAGTGCAAATCTATATAGTATTTAAGCCACTCTAGTTCAACTGGGCAAATCCCATCCTTAAAGTGGAACCCAATTTTAACAAAGCTTAAACTAGCCTGCATGGGTTATTTGGAAAGCGTTAATAAGTGATCCAGCAGAATGGAGATTGTATCTGATAAAAATAAAAAGGCTTTTGGTAAGTTCTAAAACGGTATATTTTTTCTTTTTTAATTTTGTGAACTGGTAAGTGGTCCAAGGGACCTCTATACCAGTTGAGAGGGCAGTGATGACCGGCATGCCTCAACCGGTGACATTCAAAATAATTCAACCCCTATTCAATGCCCATCATAACAACCTGTGTAAAGAGTTAGATTCACAATTAATCATGTCACCTTTCACTTTCCTAGCTCATTCTAGTAGACCTAGTTATGGTTTAGGGCAGTGATGGTGAACCTCCTAGTGCCCAAACTGCAATCCAAAAAACACTTAAACGCCTGTGAGGTGGGTTAGGTGATTGGTTTAGGTCAGCAGCAGCGGGGTTAGGTGAAGGGTTTAGGTCAGAAGTTGGTGGCTTGGACCAATTGGATGATAACTAATGCGCCAATGTTTTTTAATTTTTGTAAAAAAAACGGCAGATCGGGGGAAATGGGCCGCTGAGCTGATGCAATAAAAAAGGAAATGAAAAACACTGCTGGCAAGTGGGGGATGATGGCCCATAAAGAGGGTCCAACTCATGCCATAGGATCACTACAACTGGTTTAGCGTCATTTACACTGCTGAATGGCATCTTTGGGAGAGAAATGTGTTTCCAGGATGGCCATTATTTGAAACCGATAATTGTTAAACCCGCAAGTACACTTCAAATAAACCATCACTACCGGTGATAAATCCACAACATGAACATCATGTATTACTGATTGTTGGCCTCTAGTAGTGATCATGTTGCCAAAGCTCATACTTCAATGACACATGCAAACATGACTGTGTTCCTATACAGGGACACACCCTGAAGCAGTCCCTGATGGCTCACTCAGCCCCTGGGCTACAGTAGACGAGGGGTTGGGACGAAGAAGGTTGTGGAGTGAGCAGTAAAGAGATTTTACTTTTTCCAGTTTTGCCTTTGGGTGCTCTTGAAAATAATGTGGTCCCTAGGCTCAGTGCTTAATATTGCCTAATGGCAAAATCCGTTCTGGTCTGTGTTTCTCATTCAATGTTTCTTGACACCTAGGTCATATCCATGACTCTGCTTCAAACCAAACATCCAGTGCTGGAAGTAAATATAAATCTCCCCAGAGGTGTTACAAACAGGAATAAAACCTGACAGTGGATCTAACCTAATGCTTTTGTATTAAGACACAACATTTGGTCGAAGTTTTGAAGTAATGAGCAAATAAACATGCACAAATCTATATAGTATTTAGGCCACTCTAGTTTTACTGGGAAAATCGTATACTTAAATTGGAACCCAATTTTAACAAAACTTAAATTAGCCTGCATGGGTTATTTGGACAGAGCTAATAAAAATAAATAAATAAAAAGGCTTTTTGTTTTTTTTTTTTATTGTAAAGCTGTATATTTTTCTTTTTTAACATTGTGAACTGGTAAGTGGTCCAAGGGACCCCTATACCAGTTGAGAGGGCAGTGATGACCGGCATGCCTCCTGTCAGCATCAGCAAGTGAACCCCAGGACCGGCGCCAGCACACGGCAAACCTGGCCAATTGCCAGGGCCCCTGGCATCTTTAGGGACCCACTCAGGCTCACACTTGGCCATGATATTATTTTATAGTGGACCCAACCACCGAATGCCAGGTGTTGTGTGCAGACTAGCTCATGGCTGGCCTCAGCAACAGGGTATGATCAGCAACATTGGAAAATGTGGTATGGAATGGAGGGAAATCGATGGACGCTCAGAAGGTGTTGAGAACCATGTGACAACTGACAGCAATGATGGAGTATTTAGTGGCAGCAGAGCAAGCAGTAAGGGCTGAAGGGTGCTTGGTGGCAATAGAGAATGCAACAAGAACTAGAGGACAATTGGTGGCTATAGGGAAGGCAATAAGGACTGGAGGGCGATCAGCAGCAGTAGATGACCCATTAGTGGCAGGGAAGGCAATAAGGACTGGAGGGCGGTCAGTAGCAGTAGATGACCCATTAGTGGCAGCGGAGCACAAAGGTTACATCATGTAACACACTACTTTGGGGCCCACTAAGACTCTCCTGCCCAAGGGCCCCCACAAACCTAGAGCCGGCCTTGCTGACCCCCATTCAATGCCCATCACTACTCATAATAACGTGTGCATAATATGCATTGTTGTACTATTAGTATTTTACTTGTCTTACCCACGGACTATAAAAATGCTCTATAAATAAACAATAATGATAGAAAGATCTGTTTGATCTGGCGCCCTCTGCCATGGCATTGCTATGGTTAAATTTCTAACAAATCCAATTTGGCACATTCCCTGCACCAGTCATGCTATAATAAACAATGTCTAATTACTGTTATGCAGCAAAGCTAGAGTGATTTGGTTGTATTTTATATTTCAGTGTATCGTGCTCATACCATCTGTTTTGAATTAAGTTACTTAGAGAGAGGCTGTCCGTTTGACAAGCTGGGATGAAGGCATCAATTTAAAGCAACACCTTTTTGAGTTTGTGGTTGTTAACATTCTGGTTCTTCTCCAGGCAGCATATACATTTATTGTGAGGTTACTAAAAGTCTTTTGGACAGGCTGCCACTATTATCTCTGGAATGGGTGCACAGCATGTACTATACATCTTGACTAGTATAATTTCAGAATACTTCAAAGATCAACTAAACCCTTGCTCTGGTAGCCCAAACAACCCTCTCCTTCTAACCTTAGCCCCTCGATGTGTCAAGCTATACTTTATTCTTTTCCACCTAGAGAAACATCTATAATGGGGGGTGGGGGGCGTTCTGATCTCTGAATCTCTGGCCTCCAAACAGAATGGGAAGACCACTGAAGCCCAAATGGCATTTGGCTAATTAAAGTAAGAGGGACATTAGCAAAATTATGTATTTTAGAGTGAAACATTTCCAAAAAACAAGATCTTTTTATTGCCAGTTAAAGTAATCCAACACCTATTTTTTAGAAAATGGTTGTTGTACATCAATATGATGCGGGCAAAAATAGATGAGTTGGCTAAGGGGAGTTTCTGTCAATACTCGCCAGCAAATTACTGGAACTAAAGCACCCTTGAAGTTAATGTCTGAGGACACTGGAGGAGCTGTGGAAGAACCCTGGAGTTTCACAGAAGAGCTGTGGGGGAAAAAGGAGAGTTAAGAATTAGAATTAATTAGAATTAAAAAATGCTAAGGCCAAGTAGTGCCAGAGGAGTGTCAGGTGAATGTCAGGTACCAGTGAAAATGGTGTATTTATCAAGTCAAAAATCCAGAGCGCCTGTGATAGTGCCAGGTAGAGTCCCATCTATCAACAGCGCCGGCAATGGTATGAGTACCGGTGCTGAGTTCCCTACAGTGCCAGATAGGACCAAGCACTCACCCTGCACTGTGTGGCCTTATCCCATGCATTTCAATGGGATTAAATGGTTACAATTATTTAGGCATTTTTTTTTTGGGGGGGGGGGGGGTGCATGTGTATGTGCAGGATCCCTGTGCTTGTTGGGATTATTTTTGGATGCATTTTTAGAAACTTTGTGTTGCACTGCAAACTTGTTATGTTCTTGTCATGTTTTTCAAATGTTCCCAACGCAATTCCCATTTTTATTTAAAAAGAAATTCCAGGACCCTAAAAAACTACAAATTGAGATTCCAACAGGCGCTGTGTGCCTGGAATCCCGTTTTGTTGAGCTCCTCTGGGAGCACTATGTATTTTTTTCAAAAATATATTCATCTTGCAGCTCTCCCAGACTGCACTAGGTGCAGTCTACAGCTGACAGTGCCAGGTCAGCAGGTGCCACCTTTTGCAGGTGGCATCCCTATTTGGGATGTCCCTGCTTGGTGAAACCCCCCAGTTTTCAAGTTATACACACCTCACCGGTGATCCTACAGCTCCCGACTCTCATCCAATCAATGTTTTATGCTGTACATATGAATGAACAGCTTGGAATGATGTTTTCAGAGCTGGCATAGAGTGATAGGAGTAGCCATAAATGCTACCTTTACCCTATCATGCGCTGTGGGATAGCCACATCTGTAAGTATACTGGGCAAACCGGGGGATTTCGTACAGCGGGGCATCTCCTATGGGGATGCCTGGTAACTGTGAATCAGTGCCCCTGAAGGCTTTTAGATTCCGGAACAGGCCACCAATGGTTTTGGTCCTCTTTAAAGGAAAATACTTATTTTCCTCTAAAAATGCTTTATATTTATATGTACTGTAGCACTGTTTATAGAGGTTTTAATATTGTTGCTTGTAACTCTAAAATACATTATTTGTTAAAGAGTAACTTTAGAATTAGGTGCAAATGGTTTAAAATTGTGAGATGAATCTTTTTTACTCTAAAAACAAATGAATAGGTTTAGGGAAAATGCTGCCATTATATTGGATAAATTACTGGCATTGAGGTTTTTTTTAGAAACAGAGCTGGACAAATTTCATTTTCTAAGAATTCCCCTTAATGCCAGGAATTGAACAAAACCGAATCAGCAAAATGTTCAACTGAGAAAGGGGAAGCAAGTAAATAGCTCTTGAATACCACCATTTGGCTAAAGGTATGTTTTCCATAATGTACCCAGCAAGCTATGGTACAGTACTTGCATTTGTATAGACTTTAAATAGATAATGACGGAGTTTCACCTTAATGTGGGTTCCTGTTCAACTGTAAAGTGGAATAAAAAGCAATATGTGATAGATTAGTGTGGTGAAATCAAAGCTTTGAGCAGCGCTAGCCAAAGCACATGCTTATTTAAATAACTGCAGACATGAAAATATATTGCTGTAATTTACAATATTCTATAATAATTTGCCTGATAGATGATGACTACATCGTAATATTAGATCTGTATTTTGCTAACGAGGTCATCACTTATTATAATTGCTTACAAGAGAAATAATGAGTCCAGGACAATATGTTCATCCTGTGCTTCTGCACAGACTGATTTTACTTTTTATAGGGTTGCTCATCTAATCACACAACATGCTAGAAAGAAGGTTTGATATAATGACCAACTGTCATGGAAGCCACTATTACTGGCTTGCCACTTAAAATGCAATTCCAGGGCCAGCTCCAGGTTTACGTGGGCCCTTGGGCCAGAGAGTCTCAATTAAACACTTTGTGTCATATTACCCTTCAGCCTTACTGCCACCAATGGGTCATCTTCTGCCGTTGATCACCCTTCAGTCCTCACCCTCTTCTCCACATCCCCTAGACCTGACTTTGATTTCCCTGCTGATGTTGATCGTTCTCTGATTCTCACTGCTTTTTCTGCTACTACCGATTGTACTCTAGTCCTCACCAACTTCTCTGCTGCCTCTGAAGAGCCTCAGTGGGCTCCTAAAGAAGCTAGGGAACCTGGGATTGGTTATGGTGCAACCTGGTAACCTCAACCTAGTAACCCCCTAGGAGACCCCTATTCAATGAGTAGAAGGGTCAGCAAGACACCTGCCCAGAATAAGTCATGGGGCAGTTTTTTTTTCCAGGAACCTCCTGGACCTTTGTTGTGGAGCATAGAGGCTTTAACACCTGCAAGGACAGAGGTAGGCACCCATGACCCGATTACCAATCCCGATGGCTGGTGCACTGGGCTAGTATGCCAGGGGGAGGGGTCAACCCATTTTTTTTGAAGTAAAAATACAATTAAAGGATAGGTGCATACAATAGCTTGACCCATATATTGCATCTTTTTAGGCCTAGCTGAGCCCTGTAACCGGACCAACAGCCTGGCACAGCTGGAAAAGAAAGGTAGCAGCCATTTTACGGCTGTCTGTCCCAGCATCTCAGCCATGCTGCTGCCTGGCTTCATCTGACATAACTGACAATGCACAGTAACAGGAAGCCCAAAAGCACTTACTGTTAGCAGGTGGCATGGAAATTCATGAGCTGCCATTTTGTTACTAAAATTTACTACAGCAGGAGTTGGAGAAAGGTAAATTAATTTTTGTGTGCAGCAATCTAAATTGCCCTGGGGAGGGATGCATATGAGCACTGTTTGTTGTATTGGTCTGGTTTAAGTCATTTTTGACTGTTGGTCCACTTTAAATTCAAGGCTGAATTGTTATGGTCAGTCAGGTCCACAAATATTTTACAGATGCATTCCCCTTTATCTGTGGAACTTCCTTCCCTGCCATTTAGCTTAAAATGGACAAAACTCTGAAAACCCTCCTGATCTGAGATGTCCGGCTGGGTGAAACCCATTTAATTCACCTTGTTCCTCGCTCCCACAGATCATGTGCAGGCTGTACTGCAGACATGCTGCCCGTTGGATGACAATGCTCGTGTTAGGCCCATGGGATTGGGAGCAAGGCAATTCAGACAGTGGAGCATCCTAAATTTTGTCCACTTTGATATGTTTCCTTTAGTTACAAACTCAGTAGTGACAGCAACTATTGACCAGCTTACATGGGCAGGGTTCTCTATCCTACTGTGGGCAGGGCTGTATTTACCATTAGGCAACCCTAAGCCTGTGCCTAGGGTGGCTACTTGGTGGGGGGTGGTGGTATGGAGTGGGCTGTTACTACTATAAAGAACACTGGCTGGCACATTAATGCCCCCTCTTGAGTGCCCCCCTTGCACAGAAAGATGCAATGTGTGTTTGCAGGGGGGGGGGGGGGGGAGTGGGTGCAAGGGGCTAAATGCAGTCTGCAGCCGAAACCTCACTGTGGTCATGAGACTTCTATTTGTCAGAAACCTGAAAAGCCAGTAAAAAGTATAGCGCACCCTCACCCCCCCCCCCTTACACTGTCTGCATTTAAACCTCTTGCGGGCCCCCCACCCACCTGCGCGAGTGGGGTGCAAGCAAAGAAAAGTGCCTAGGGCAGTCTGGACACCAAATACGGCCCTGACTGTGGGCTGTGTGTACTGAGAATAATCTACTATTTACTACATTCCAATATATGGTTCTTTATCTGTATTACCCATAAGCCCATAAAGCAGCATAGAACATAATGATGCTGTATAAATATTAATAGTATGCCAAAGCCTGTTGTTATGGTAATGTCTCCCATTCAGTGAGAGACGATGCAGAATTAGAGCAAAATATCAGGGAATCTCATGGTAAGAAAAACTTGTTCATGTAACATCAGAGGTTATGTAAGAGTGCTGAGGTGATTATATAATATGGCTGCCATGCCTGGTTGACCTTTTATCACCCCTCTGTTATGGCATAACTCCCCTTGTGTCACCATAGAGTGCTTCACCATTAGATGTGAGAACTATAGAAAATGATTGCAATGACAGGCCTCGCTGCAGTGCTGACACCAGCATGTAACAGATGGCTGTGATTTCATGGCAGTGCGTCATCGTGAGACCCTATAACCGCTCCCCATCTGAGTTTGTCGCTTATACCTCCCGACCATATGAGCTATTGTGGGAGGTGCCATTCAGCGGGAATCATTTTATTTTTTATTTTGCAATGCCAGTATGGATTAACTTTTAGCATTCATTGGGTTTTATATCCTGTAAGTAACAAATATCTAATGAAAGTTTTTTTTTAAAGATGTTTATTGAGAAACACCAGGATACTGTACCCTGCCATCTGGAATGGCCAGGCTCCATACAGCAGCATAGGACATAGGCAATAGCTGATGGTTTGGCCTCTAGTTTAACCTGAGTCTCTGGCCCCATGGAAACTAGGCTTCAGACCACATGGACAGGCAGAGAAGAGGGAGCAGATATAACTCAGGGCCTTTTACATTACAGGGCATCTAGATTCGGAGAAGGATTTCACCTAGCCATGGAGTCTTAGACTAGGGTTGGGTGGGTTTTGGTCCTCTTTAACTAATAGGGTAACAATGCATTTTGCATTTGTAGTGTACTCAGATCAACCCCATCTGCAGACATTTAAAAGTGTTCCTAAAGTCATAACAGATTTTTGTTCTCTTAACAACCCCCATCCTCAGGGCATCCCAATTTGGGACAGAAGCCTGAAATTGTGATGAGTTACTCACCCAGTTCCTGCATGCACTTGCGCCCAATGTACCTTGCAGCAGTTAGCTTGGAATTTGACTGCTTGCAGCACGAAAGGAGACACGTGGGCTGAGGCTGTGTAGCCTGTAAAGGCCTTCCCAGGGGTTGTATTTGGGCTTCCTAGAGATTGTTAACTAGAGGGGCAAATACATTTGAAAGCCGAATAGCCTGTGGCCCAAAACCTAGGTTTTTTTCCATGACCTGGGTTTTGGTCCAGATAAAAGGGCATACTGATTCTGGATCAATAAATTGTATTGCCAGCCAAAATGATCCTCTTTAAAATTTCATCGATGTTTTATTTAAGCAAAGTCATAAAAGCATGGTACAGACAGAAATACCCAAGTAAAATCCACGCATGTCTACACGTTTCGAACCCCGCAGGTTCTTACTCATGGCAATCTTATTTCAAAAATAACAATCATTAAGTAGCTGTCGGGAAGCAGAGACCGCCCCCCAAGCGTCCAATCTCATTGGTGTATGATCAATTACACTGCAAAACACATGTTAGATGCGCTTACCCCCTGTCTCTGCCTGTAAGCAGTTCCACTCATCCCTCCCCTCCTCTCTCCTCCTCTCTCCTCCTCTCTCCTCCTCTACTGATTCTGGATGCCCGGCTGTGTGTATCCTCAAGGATTTCAGGTATAACTTACCCTTCCGGCTTTCCCACGCAACAAGTGTCGGCGGTCAGCCAATCGGTGTGATCGGCTCTATTCAGCTTCCCTTCGCCACACTGAGGCAAGTACAGCAAAGAAACTGAATGGATTGAGCATTCTGTATCCCCACTGGCCTATAGCTATGCATGCCTGTGCTGGCCGTTCACAAATGTCTGATGCGGGCCCAGCTTAAAGTATAACAGGGCTGTGGATGCGCCCGCGCATGGGCCGTGGGATCGGCAGCTAGGTGAGTTAATGCGGTGATCGCCAAGGTTTCACACAGGGGTGCATCCCAAATCAGGATACACCAGGGAAAGGCAATTGGCTTATAAGCTCATTGTAAAAGAGCCACATCTGCACTGTGGGATTGCCAGCTAGGTATGTAATGGGCCACCAGAGCCCGTTCACACAGTGGGTGCATCCCAAATCAGGATACACCAGGGAAAGGAAATTGGCTTATAAGCTCATTGTAAAAGAGCCACATCTGCACTGTGGGATTGCCAGCTAGGTATGTAATGGGCCACCAGAGCCCGTTCACACAGTGGGTGCATCCCAAATCAGGATACACCAGGGAAAGGAAATTGGCTTATAAGCTCATTGTAAAAGAGCCACATCTGCACTGTGGGATTGCCAGCTAGGTATGTAATGAGCCACCAGAGCCCGTTCACACAGTGGGTGCATCACAAATCGGGATACACCAGGGAGATGAAATTGGCTTATAAGCTGATTGTAGAATAGCCACACCTGCACTGTGGGATTGCCAGCAAGGTATGTAATGGGCCACCAGAGCCCGTTCACACAGTGGGTGCATCACAAATAGGTGGTACAAACCAAAACAGGATTGTGAAAATCACAAGTTTTGGCCACGATTATTAAATATTAAATTTTTATTTTAAGATAGTAAATGTAGATGATTTTTAGTCATTTTGGGGCAGCAGGCACATTTTCTATACCCAATCTCTACAATGATATGATAAATAATAAACTTCTAACTTTCCTTTATAACAGACCTTTAATGTAAGAAAGGCATTACAATAACAGCATACAACATTAGTGCAAAACATTTTCTAAATGCAGCATTTATATAGCCCTATACATTACGGTCATAAAAGACGGCCGCAAGCTATGCTTTTTACAATGTGCCCTCCATTAGTTAATGGAGTTCTTCTTTACAGAGGGGCCAGTTTCCCTATTGCAGAATACAATAGGAATGATATCAAGAATTCAACACAAGACACAAGGTCAGGACAATGACAGGACATATTTACATATCTTTATTCTGATGACATTGACAGACAGGATTTAAACTTTGATCATGGCAGCGCCCTTTATTCTGATAAGACATCTGTTTAATATTAAAGGAAGGACTAGAATCTATAAAACATATACACAAGAATATGAAGTGCAATCCTAACTGTTCTTCCAAGTTGAAATACAAGGTCATCAGACTAAGGGCAGTCAATTTAGAGCCTGGTGAGAAAACTCACTTCTTTTTTCGGGTCTGAATCAACCCCAATATCTGGCAACAGATTCATCATTTTGCTGCCCGGTCGGCATCTGGAGTTCAGGGAGGAAGGGGTTCCCCATCATTGCACACTGGCATCCTTCCTGCTGTGACCAAGAGCCTATGGACTCGGGTGACTCCTCTCCATGCAATGTGTGTCAATGGAGGGGAGCACACATCAATTTGTTTTGGAGGCCGATTCATTACTAGCGCCACGCATTGCCAAATGAGCGTCTGTATAGCAGCGCTTAGAGCGACCGCTAGTAGACGTTGTAAGCGGGTATCGCAGGTATCGGGCGCGAGTGTCTCACTGTAGTAACCTGATGAATGTGATGTATGTTGGGCGCTCTAACAACAGTACATCGCTGTAGCGAGCGAGAGGTAGCGCCAGCTCAGTGCGCCCGGCACTCGGCGCCCAACACCACATTCAAGAAAAAGCTACACACACACAGTGTTGGCGCTCTAAAGTTGGGCAAAGAGCACCAGACACTGTGTGATCAAAGTCTGATTTTGAACACAAATACACCAGTAACAAAGCAAAAACACATGGAGTGACTTTGTTTTAACACTGTGACAATGACACTTTAGTGCCAGACCTGTAAATACAATTCTGCATAAAAATATAAAAAGTCAAAAAAGTTTCTAAAAGTGTTTGTTTGCAGCCAGGAGAGGACACACAATGATTTTGAGCATAAAAAAATAAAATAATAATTGGTAAACACCTTATTTATACACAACTAATGAAACCCCATTGAAATGTATGGGAGAGCGCTACAGAGCGACAGGTACTACATGACGCTCCTGAGCCTAGAGCGCCGGCGCTATACACTGAGCCGCCTGGATTAATACATGTGACGTTACATGGCGCTGTTAGAGACGCTCACCAGATTCGCTTTCTTAAATGTGGTTTTGCGTACAGCGCCCGGCGTTCACCAGACGCTGCCTGCAGTTACGAGGCACTACCTGGCGCTATCCTTTCTTAAATAACCCCCTAATTTTCCTGTCATTACTCACCCCATAGACAGGAACGTTTGATTAGTTGCCCCTTCCTGTCTTCTCCTCTTTCCCAGAACTGAACGTGGCAATATCCATGTTTAAGTTTAAGTGATAGGACCAGCGATTGCCAGATTGCATCATGTGCCAGCACCCAGGATTTGAACATACCATTGTTCAAATCTCATAGTCAGAACCGTCCTTAGGTTGAAAAGTGCCCTGTAAAAGAGTGCAAGATGGTGCCCCCTCACTCTCGGCGCTCCACACCATACATAAAAAAAATACACACACAGCGTCGGCACTTTAAATCTGGTCGCTATAGCATAGAGCGCCAGACGCTGTGTGATTGTTTTTGAACACATATACACCTGTAACAAAGCAAAAAACACATATAATTACATTGTTGTAACACTGTGACAATAACACTTTAGTGCCAGACCTGTAATGACAATTTTGCATAAAAAAACTAAAAAATCAAAAAAGTTTTCAAAAATGACTTTTTCTAGGCCAGGAGAGGGGACACAATTATTTGAGAGAAAAAATAAATAAATAAATAAAAAACCCTGTTTAAACAGAAGAAAAGGAACGTCCATTGAAATGTATGGGAGAGCGACAGGTAGCAACAGGCAATACCTGGCGCTCTGGAATGATGAATCGGACGCTACATGCAGCTCGCCAGATTCACTTTCATAAATGTGGCTTTCCGTACAGCGCCCATTGTTCACCAGGCGCTGTCGGCCGCTACGAGGCACTACCTGGTGCTATACCTTGATGGATAAACCTACATAGTTACAGATTGTTATTTACAGGTGTTTTTTGTAACTAAGAACTTGTTAAATAATTAAGCACCATGACAATTCCCTGTAATAACCCCTCACTGAGGAAAGCTCTAGCACATGCACAATAGCGTAAGGACTCTTTTGGTATGCAGCTCGCCTCTCGTAGCGATGCAGATTACTTTTGATGTCGCCTTGCTGAGCATAATTACATTATCTGACCCTTCTTGTGGTGTCTATGGGTGGGTTAAAATATTATTTGTTCAACAAATTGTATCTTCTGCTCCCTCTTAGCTGGTAATTGTCCCTCAATTTAGGGAGATAATGTCTTCCTCAATGTATGATAATTTTTTTCCACCCTTTTCCACCCTTAACACACCATCTGTGTCTTCTCGCTATATTTAGCTCTTACTATCCCATCTGCTCACATTTCTACTTTCCTTGTAGGATTATCTCCATGTTCACCTTAATGAATTTCTCACAGTTTTTCTGTTCTCACTTGTTTAGTATAGTGGAATGAGACCAAGGCCCTTATTTAACAAGGGATAGCGCCAGGTAGCGACTGGTGAGCGAACGGTAATTACGGTCACCACCACGAGAACGCCGGCTCCCCACCACAATCACACATTTATCAAGCCGATCCTGCTTAGCGACTGAGATAGCGCCAGATAGCAACTCATTCATCATTATTCCAGCCTCACCCCACAGCGCCAGCGAGCGACCTTGAACAGCGCCAGGTATGACCTCTCGCTACCTGGCGCTCTCCAATGCATTTCAATGGAACAATCTTTAAATATTCATAATTAATTGTTAATAATTTTCTTTTTTTTTTTTTTTTTTTTATGTGAAAATTTCTTTTACCACTTCTGCCATGTTAGATATTTTTTTAAGGTAAAAGAAAAATAAAAAAAATGTGCAGAATTGATATTACAGGTCTGATATTAATGTATTCATATTACAAAATGTTTTTATTAACTTGTTTTTTTTGGTTTCCAAAAATATGGTTGTTTGGGGGTTAAAAAACTACTTTTAACCCATCGCCGCCAGCGCTCTGGGGTTTAAACATGCATTTCACAGCCCGAGAATTTTTTGAGCGTGATTTATTAATGAATATGGTGGGAGCCGGTCGCTATGGCCATTCTCTATCATGCGCTCCCATACAGTGTGGAACCTGTCAAATAGCGACTCATCACCTTGTATTCAACATTACTGCACACCGACTGAGCCGAACAACGGCCAAGCACAGCGACTACTAGCGGGCGCTGTGAAAATACCGCTACAGCCGCTCAACTGTCGCTACCTGGCGCTATTAATAAATCAGCCTCTAAGACTTTTTCTTAGAGGGCATGATCTAACTACAGGCATGATGAGCATACCTACCAAATGTTCGAGGTTGAAAAGAGGGACATTTGTTAAATTAGGCCTCACCTTCTTATTGAGGGATGGATAGGAGATAGGATGTAACAGTTACAACAATATAACCACTTTAAATAGGCAAACAAATCATTTATTGCTGCAGATCTGCAGGTTACACCTCAAAAAGGGATAAATAAGAACAGCGAGGGACAGCGGGACATGGACTCAAAAGAGGGACAGTCACTCCAAATCAGGGACACATTGGAGGTATGAGCTGTCCATCATATTAATGGGATACTGCAGGCAAAGACAATGATAGACCACTGTTCCAGGCTACGTTTGGTACTGTCCTAAACTGTTTTCTGTTTAAATTGAAGAAGAAATGGCCAAGATATCAAGGTTTAGTGTTTCACCTTTTAATTTGTCTTATGTGGGTGTGGCCCCTAATAATTATAATGCTTTAACACTTAAAGAGAACAAAAAGCATGGGGTTCCACCCTTGTTTAAAAAAAGGGGTTAAATGCTTGCTGGCAGGTGACTTGTCAGCCCCTCCTGTCCGGTTGTTGGCGAAGGCATCTCAATTATTACTTACCAGATCACAGGCAAAGGCATCTCAATTATTACTTACAGATCACAAAGGGTTAAGTGAAAAACAAAACACACACACCAGAGAAAGTCCTTTATTATAAAACCTAATAATCTACATATTGGGTGGGGTCTGTGTGTGCCTGAAATTGTGATTCAGCAAAAGGCATCTCATCATCTTGGCTGTTCTCCTCCCTCACTCCCTGTTGCCAGGCAACATTGCATGCCCTGAAGCGCACACACACATATATATATATATATATATATATATATATATATATATATATATATCCAGTGTTCTAGTATATTGGGTAGAATTAGTTGTCACACACCATCTGATGATCAATGGTGAAGGGAGGGTGTGCAGGCTCTATTGTCCTGTTCCAAAGCTATGATTGGTAGACCTAGGCGCAACCACAAGCGCGTAAGCAGCCATGGGTGAATCAAATGTTAATTAGGTGATGTGGTGGTGTTTGAAACGCCAGTTCAATGCTAGCTAGTCTATCCATATGCTAATTAAGGTGGCGTGTAGGGGAGAAGGGACAGAGAGGTGGAATGGGAGCTGGCCGTGATGGCTCAGGCTGCTTAATACTAGTGTGCTCAGTCTTGCTGAGCTGACAAATGGGGCAGAGCTATAGACAACCAAACGTGCCCTATGAATGGTGGTCTATGGCAAGGAATTCAGGAGGTGTTCCACTACTCTTTGCCTTGTTTCTACTTCCAGGACCAGCTGCGTTTTGACAGGAAGGGAAAGGGCAGCCATAAGGAGGTGAGATACTGAATGATAGTTTATGCACTTTGGCTAATAATAACTTTTCATGGATAAAGCTTGATTCGTTAAGATCATGTCAATGTCTAATTAAAAACGTAACCTAAAATGACGAAAAAAACTCTTGATTAGAATAAAGCAAGAAAATAACCCTACCTGTCCCAAATAATGGCTGCATATGTCATAAACAAGGGTGAATGGGAGCGAGAAAGAGACAGGTATCACACCGTTCGAACCCTCAGACTCATCAACCTGCTGCTAAATCAGTATCCGTAATTCAGACACTGAACACACACACAACACCAATACACACAGATCCCTGTGGCTGGCACTATGGCAAATATCAAATAGATGATAATTTGTTTTATGACTGAGCAGTGTCACAACTAAATATAACTGAGCAGTGGTGCGAACGTTAAATGGGCACCATCATGACTCATACAGTAACCTTTTTATGGTCGGTTGGATACAACTATAGACTGAAACAGCTGAGAAACATGTGTGTCTGATATACTAACCGCCACATTTTTCCAGCGAACACCATTGAAATTGTTGGTAGTTCTTCCAACATTGTCTCTTAAGTTAAATTTTGCTGATACCTGATAGTTTGAGCTTGAACTTATCTGTAGAAATGCAACTGAGCATGCTGGGTTAGTTGAAGATGTTTTGATGTTAGTCACCTAACCGGCTTTCTCAATTCAGAGTAACTTGTATAGGAATCTGACAGTAATACACACCCTCCAACAGTAGGGTGATGAGGTGTTGATTGAATTTTCATTGCTGGGGTAACTAGGTGTTAGTTGCTGCCTTTGGTGTTATTTAGCTTTCTCAGGAAGGATTTTGTTCAAGCTAATAAATTTGTATACCTTTGCCTCTAGGAGTAATCTTGATTGTGGAAGAAGAATTGAAATATAGATTTAAGTGTGCCAGTGCTATTAAGCCTTTAATGGAGGGCAGCAAGAGGACGCCCTACCTATTGTCGATGGCCCACATGCTGCTGTAGTCAATGATGGTGTATAGCTTTCTGGTGGTGCTGTATCCAGTGGTGGGATCAGGTGTCTAGGTCTCCATCCTTTTGTCTGCCCACAAATAAAAAGGCTTGATAGCAATGGCACACTTCAATCCATATGGCAATTCTTTTTCCACCAGGCATACAAAAGAATTAGCTGGAATAAAATACTCCATAAGGAAGCCAAATAAGGCAACCATTTTATACAATCTGCCTTCAGACCAGCTATGTATAATTCATGTATTTTTACGATGTAGAACCGATTTGATTTTTTCTGTATCATAATTTATTAATGGTAAACTACTCCGATTTTTATTTAACACAACTATTTAAGTACAGTATTTGTTTTTGTAGTAATTGATGGTCACCAGTAGATATGAGTCAATCAATTCATCAAGAGCTGAAAATAAAAACTATGCTCACCCTTCCCAAGTGGAGATTAGGTCAACCACAACACAAACACACACCTGTTCTTTCGAAGGAGTTTGGCTTTGGATGTATACATTTAGTAGAAAAGCTGTGGGGACCCTACTTATAGTCATCCTTTCTTTTTGTGCCATCAGAATTCATACAAGCAGATAACAGGTGTTGGACTTAAGCAGCCCCAGCTTAGTTGCAGACTAACAAAGTATATCATTTGGCGACCACTGGACAAGGCCGCATTTTTTCCTAAAGCTTTATTCAAATCTGACCAAAAAATTAATTTGGGATCTATATCAAATGACAGACTGTAAAATTTGTCAAATGTATTAAAATTGTTCAGATGTAGCTATGAGATTCATTTTGGGGGTGAATCAATTCAGACTGCAGTTGTGGATTCATTTTGGAGCCAATTTTTTAAGAAATTGAGAATCCATCCACATTATAGTGTTGATGCTTAGTGGAGATGCATTTGTGTGGTGGTGATTCTGAGTCCTGGGTCCAATACCTAACACTAGTGCTGGAACTATCAGAAACAGCAAAATAAGCAAATAAAGCTTCTCAACTGAACATATCTGAGTAAATACTAAGAGCAGAGACAAACTGTAAAGCCCAGGAGACACACTGAAACAGAGTTGGTAGCTAAAAACAGTAGCCAAGGGTCAAGTTGAATCAGAGTGGGGGTTAAAAACATGAATTGGGCAACAAAATGTGAATATGAACCAGCAATGTCTCTCGTTATTAGCAAATGAATGCAAATGCTCTTAGGTATATGCACATGCTCATACGATCAAGTGTGATTCTTGAGGTTCCGTTTTTGTCTTCCACTTTATAACCACTTTAAATAAATGTAAAGCAGGCATAAAAAGGAATAACGTATAAGAAGCCCCCAACTGATAACATTTCAACACTGTATATTAGTGCTGAGCACTGTACTGGCTTGTCTGCTGTATACATTAGAATCTGTCAGCATAATGTTTGTAGTGTCGGTGAGAAGAGTGGGCAGCCTGACCTTTATTGCTAATTGTGTTTAATCCTCTCCATCGCTATGAACTTTTCTTCAATAAACGATCTCTGACCCCTGAAAAGACCGCACCAAATATTTGTGTGGGCTCACCTACACTATTATACTGTAGTATTTAGCAATTGTACAACTTGCCAATTGTATGAACTGGCCATAGGGAGACCCGGGACAATGCCCGGTGGGCTGCACTGCTTTCAGGCCAGGTGGGCTGCTGCTTGTAACACCCACATTCAATCCCTGCCCCTTTAGGCTCTCTCTCAGTGCCCTGTACCCAGACCCACATTACCCACAAGCCAAGGAACCCCAGCCCCCAATGCTATAGCCTCGACATCATGGTTGGGGGGCCACAGCAGGTTCATCTCGGCCGACCAGGGCTGATTTTTGGCCCCAGTCTGCCACTGTATAGAAGTGTTGGTTTTTGAACAGTTCTAAGCTAAGTGCTTTAACAGCTTTGCACACGTCATTTTTCCACTTTCTCTAGGTTAGAGTAGAACATAAGGCAAATATAAAATGTATGTTTTATAAATATACATTTAAAATACCTTAGCAAGATGTCAGTCTATATTTACTATAAAATCAATCGTGTTTTTGGCGTGCCCTCGTGAATTGTGGATAGGATTTAGCCTGCGTTCTGCTCTGCTCTGGGAACTCAAGAAGAACCACTTATGCCTCCTGCCATGGAGTATTCTTGTTGGAAAACTGTTGGGAAAAATTAATTACAGAAAAAGCCACCTAGGGATTGTATTGTTTTCATTGTAGGACAGTCAATCAATAGACTTAGTTATGCTAAATAGGAAGGGGGGATATGTATTGAGTAACCCCTAGCTTATAAAGTATTCTTAGCCCCCCTTCCCCACCGCACCAGTTTAGTTAAGGCAAGTAGTTATTATATTGATAATCCCGGGCTAATTTCCACCACTGTAGTACATGATGAAACGCCCCACTTGAAATGATATGTTTAAATTACTTACTCACAACGAGAAGCTCGGCCTCTTAATCCAAGCCACTTGTGTTTATAGCACTGCAGCCAAAGCACATATAGAGGCACTGAAACTGAGCTTTTACCTCTATCCTTCCTGTTGCAGAAAAAGTCATGGTCCTAAACTGCAAAACGCAGCCAACTTCCTGCATTGTATTACATTGTAACAACAAGGATATGGCTTATGTTACAATAGTAACACTAGCAACCCTGCTGTCATACATTGTATAACAGCCATTAGCCTGCTATTAAAATGTAAAGCAGACAACTTTCTGCAATGTATAAATGATTTTTCCATCGCAACACATTACATCACAAAATGCTTTGCCTACTGGTTCGTTGTGTTTGCCTTTTCCCTGTCCACTAACACTGTCGTCACCTCTATATCCTTGCTACTGCTTTGCAGTCTAACACTGCTGCTTCCAAAAAAATGGCGTGGGTCCCCCCTATCTAGTCTAGCAAGAACAATAAGGTATAAGAACAATTTTTACCCATTACGAGAAATTAAGTTGCTGTATCCTTAAGCATCAACTAGTGTTGTATCTGAAAACCTATTCTAGAGATGTGATACAGCATGGATCTCCTTGTACGTAACTAAGGCAATAGTACTCCAGCATCTGATATCTCACTCCCGCTGCAGGGAAGGGCCTTTTATACTGGTGGAGTGAGCTGACATCAGCTCATTTACTTGTATAAAAATCCACTCCTTTCGGTGGGAAGCAAGATGTTGGAGCCCACTGCTGGGACTGGGATTTCTACAGAGAGGGTGCGGGACCCACCGGAGGACAGTGATGGAGCACATGACTTTTGGCTTTTTTTATTCAAGAATTTCTGGGAAAAATTTGGTCAGCACAAATCACAAGAAAAATGGCTCTCATGACGAAACGAAATGCGAACAGATCCCGGGTTCAACCGAAACAGCTCACTCATCTATATTAATGTTATATTAAATTATGTATCGAGTGTTATTAGGTAATAGTCATAGGAAAAGCCAGCGACCTTAGGTAGTGCAATTATCCTCGTAGTAAATACAAATATATACTAAAAAAAACTATTTGTGATCCTGAACGACACTCTGCTAGCTTAATTAAAGACATGGGTTGACTAAACCACTCCTTTTCGACTGCATAGCTTTGACAACATAATATTAGTAATTAATGGAGGACCTAAAGTCAAATCAGACCACGGGTCTGTTTTTTTCTTCTCCTCCCCTTGATTTGGACAAGGCAGTCAGACAGTCAGCGAAAATGCTGAATCTTTCATGCTCCAGGTGCATCCTTGTGCTCCATTGATGACCAATAAGGTTTGCCAGCAGTTGTTCACATGCCGAGTATGGCTCTGTGCATGCCCGATCAGCAGAATCCATTGGCGATGTTGGGATTGGATTTCTATACAAATTCTTGGGCACATGCATGGGCAGAAGTAAACTAGAAGCCTGTTTTTGTAATAAATATACTCTTGCTTGGCTTCACACATCACTGCACTCTTTCTTTACTTCTGTAGCTATTTCATTTATCTGTTTATACTGCATTTTAGAGTTTTATGTCAATATATATTTTTGGGTTTCTGTAGTGCTCGAAAACCATGCTTTGTGGCAAAAGAGTCCTGTTTTTTTGGACATACAAATCTACACTTCTATGTTGACATAATGCTGTTATTTGAAACCAATAAATGGAACCACGTTATATTTACTGATGGGTTTCGGAGCCAAGCCAATGCTAGATTAGAGATGGATTCCAACGGTTCCAACCATCCCGGATACAGAAAAACCCAGGGGTCAAATTATTCTGCATGCCACCCACTGATTCTGCTGATTCTTTGGGAATCCCCCTCCATGTCTCTCCCCTCCAGTGATATAATTAGTCTCTACCTCTGTGCTATAAAAACCTATTCCAGGAAAGAAGGGATCTGTGCCCCCCCCCCCCTCACAACAGATGCTGGCGGAGTGGCTGCAAATGCAACTCCCCGCTAGTAGCAGACCAGTGCTCATCGGACCAAGGGGAGCCCCTGACCCAGTGCACCTGCAGGGAGGATGCCACCCAGCTGGGGAGAGAGAAAGAAAGAGATTTTTTTTAAATTGTATTTTTATCTTTTTAAACTGGTCAACTGTTAAGGGGTCCGAGCCACCCATAAACAGCTCATGTGTTGTGGTGAGCAGAGCTATTGTACTCAGCATTCGGGAGTACGATCCAGCGGGGGGTTCCTAACAGGATTGTCCCCGCTCCCACCCATCGCTACTTAATATTAAACACAGAGTATCTTAATGTTTTTTGGGGGACCAAGACTGTACCGTGTTGTATCAGAATGCGCCTTAAATTGTTGCATGTTATATTGGGGTTAGCAGTTTATGTTTTATGCTTTCCTGGAAAATAAACACAATGCAGTGAATTCAGCACCATTTGTAAAAGTGAGTTTTTGGTGAAAAATAAATAGTAGTGCAGTAAAATAACCCTTTCAATTAAGCACCAGGTAAAAAATGATCAACTTTTTCATCACCCACATCACACATTTTACAAATAATTATAAAATGGCCACAATATTTAAATTGATATCATCTTGTAGTCCTTTATTCTCTTGATAAGTAAAATCATTAAAAGACATAGAAAATAAGTATTCACGGAGATCAGATCATAAATACAATGGAGAATTATGCTTCTCTCTGGATTCACTATGTAAGACGAGCAGTAGGAGCTAGAGACAGGCGATTGGCTTTTGGTGTTCAGTTTAAGCATGCAAGCACTTGGTGATTACCGGGGGTCATATTTGTGTAACAAAGGCATACAGTGCTTTTCCCAGACTACATGATAAAGCGCCATTTAATAGCATGGAGAATGCTGTTATCACAACAGCTGCCACCCCCTAAGCACCGCTGCTTAAAAGAGAAGAATGGTGCCCATTCCCTGAACATTGGCGCACAGTGATTGCTGGGAAATTGGGAGCCAGGTATAAGAGAAATGAAATAACAAAGGATAAGCATGAGTAAACTATGAAAACCTGCTACAATTAAAACAACTGAGTAATCATTATTTAGACTACTTTATATTAAGGTGCAATGCTGTTTTTTTTTTTTTTATATTTACATTTGTCCTACAACGCCCTTCAAGACTAGCATGTGTTAGCGCCATCTGGCTATTCTTTTTTCCTACTTCCCCTAGAGATGCATACCAAGACCCCGTACACAACAAAGCATATGCAAGTCGCCTTAAAAACGCAGAAACTATTGTATATTCTGGCTCACGTGACATATAAGGTAGGTTTTACATTTTCTGTTGCCATAACCTCTTTAATCAATATAGAGCACATATAAAAAAGAAGTGGCCTTGCCACATTTGGCATGGATTGGAAGGGACAGAGTAAACCCATGCTGTCTGATCTGTCATTAGCCTGTCTACAGTGATTATATGACTCTCAGCGACTCACACCATATTCAACAAAAAAACAGACACACACAGCGTCGGCGCTCTGGATCTGGTCGCTATAGCATAGAGCGGCAGATGCTGTGTGATTAAAGTCTGTTTTTGAACACATATCCACCAGTAACAAACCGAAAACACATGGAATGACATTGTTGTAACATTAATACTTTAATGCCAGACCTGTAATGATATAAAAAATCAAGAAAGTTTTCAAAAATGACTTTTTCTAGGCCAGGAGAGGTCACACAATTATTTAAAAAAAAATTTAAACAAAAAAACCCTGTTTAAACAGAAGAAAAGGAACGTCCATTGAAATGTATGAGAGAGCAACAGGTAGCAACAGGTAATACCTGGCGCTCTGGAAGCTAGAGCGCTGGAACTATATGCTGAGCTACCTGCAATGATGAATCGTACGCTACATGGTGCTGTTAGAGTCGCTCACCAGAATCACCTTCATAAATGTGGTACTGCATACAGCGTACAGCTTTCACCAGACGCTGCCTGCCGCTACAAGGCACTGCCTGCCGCTATCCCTTGATGAATAAACCCCTTGGTAAGAAAAAGACTGTATATTATTAGTGACGAGAAACATGGATAGTGGGTGATTTGGTCAGCAATATTTTATAATGCTACAGTTACCATTAGACCCATGTTTATACACAGCACTCTATCCTTTTCCACCCCATGCCAGATAAATTGGTGAGCCAAGAATCCGTTTTCAGGTTATTTTAGAAATGGATCCCTTAAGGCTCACCAGCTACTCTGGTGAAAATCACTCAGGGAAAAAACATTGAAATGTGAGTATATCATATAGTTAAAGGTAACATGGCTCTGGCACACGCTTTGAAATTAGGGTTCCATCATAGCTTTGTTTCCTGCGCCAATCAACTCCAAAATGCAGCCTTGTGTTTGGACGCAGGTGGTAACGCGGGTTGGGGTCTCATTCTCTTTTCCAACCCCCTGATAAGACCTGTTCCATGTGGCTGCTGGGGCAAATATCAGAGCTACATTTTGGCTGAGGATCGAGGATGAAGCTAAGCATTGCAAAGGTCCATTGTAACAGGCTCGGAGGGGGGGGGGGGGGGGCATCCACTGCTTAAACACCCCACACCCATTAGGCAGGAAATGGGTGTTTGTCCACTTTAACCGTGTTTCTGCGTGACAGGTTGAACAAGTGAGGACCCACTAGTTTTAACAATGCCTAACACATAACATTGCCCTGTAGAGGCCATGGTGCCCATGTCAGCTACATTCAGCTAGTGGGATCACTTCAAATACTGAAATAATACCTAGGCCTGTATCTGTAAATCAAGAGAGTTCTTCACATGCAGAGACATGTGAGCTGCTCTGCTGAATGTTGTAAGTGGGTTAGACATAGTATTAGACATAGTATTGCATTTAGCTGTATCAAAACATTTTTAAGAATAAGCAGTTATTACCAGAGAGCTAGGGCCTTATTTAAGAAGCACTAATGCCACATAGTACCATAGTACGTAGTGTCATGTGAATGCCAGACACAGTATGTGAAAACCATATCTATGAAAGTCAAACTGGTAAGCGCCATGTTGCGTCACATGTATCACTAGCGGTGGCTCAATGTAAAGCTCCGGTGTTGTATGTTCAGCTACGCTATGTAGCGCCTGTCGCATCCTCCCATACAAGTTGCATCCTCCCATACAATTCATTGGTGTTTAATTTGTTTGTGTATAGGTAGAGTTTGGATCCACTTTTCCCCACTATTTTATCAAATGAGGATTGTTTTGGCTCTCCTGGCCAGCAACCAAAGAGGTTTGTTATACTATTTAAGCACTTAATTTGGATGAATTGTTGAAAATGGATGCACTTTTTTTTACCCATTTGTAGCGTACTCTTGCGGACACTCTAAGTGCCGCTACATAAACGCACAAATGGCAATATGTGGCGCTAGTCTTAAATAAGTCTCCCCGCCTTGATTTGAACTGAGAGTAGAGCCTGGACAGCACTGAACACGGGAGTAGCCGAGGAAACCTTTGAGCCACAACGAGTCCAGTCATTACTGGTACCTGCAGAGTGAGCTCCGACGCCCAGGTACATATGGACTTGTATAAGACTGCTGGAATCACTAAAGGGAAAGCTAAGACCTGTTGTCCTTAGCTGTGATGCTCAAGTCTACTGCTGGAACAGTGTGCCGTTACCCCGTACAAGCTTCAAATAAAGTAAATAGAACCTTCTCAAGGAACATGCTTTGTACCCAGTAGTATTGACCATAAATTATTCTTATCCCACACATGCACCACAAGCAAGACACCTTAGATTCCTAAAAGCATTTGCTCCCTCCCATGATGCCGCCTAAGATGGTGCATATGAGCTACAATTGCGATTGTCTAATATGCCAATGCAATATAAATATTTAGTCACCTATTTGTTTAGCATCTAAGTATGTATGTAATGTATATACCTGTCTAAAAGTAAAAATCTTATGCTGACTATTCCTGAAATGCTGAACAATTAAACTGCAAATATCACTGGAAGTCTCTCTTCGCCACATTCTGCAAAGGGATGCATATGTTGAACCAAAGACCAAAGCACAGGTTTTTCACTCTTTTACTCGGGCATCCCATTTGGGGGAACTTCTGTGTGTGAACCCCCATGGATTTCCAGTATTATTACCATGCCCCACTGATGATACACACCAATGATGGCCATTCATCAATACCTGGGGGGGGGGGGGGTTGTGCATCAGCTAAGGGAAGCCAGGGATGCAAATTGTACTGTGGGTTTGCTGGCAAGGAGAATATAACACTGCATCCAGAACCGAAAAGGGCTTTGAATCGAATACAGGTAGCAAATGTTTGTGCAAAAAACGTCTTTTTTTGTATACACAACTTTCAAAAGAAATCAGTAGAGCAAATAAAAAAAAGATTGAGCAAAGCAAGATGTTAAAGTTGTATATTTAAGCCATCAGATGTTATAAATGCTATAATAAAGTAAACTGCCAAAAAATGCTATTCCTTTGCGATTCACGGCCCCTGCCGCTTCTCCTGGGAAAACAGAGCTGGCCAACTCAACCTTTTAGACTCATGGGCCATCCCCAGTGGCTTTTGTTCTTCTTTAATATTTGTGTGTCGGCTTTAATGTAAAAGAAGAACTGTTCATGTAACTAATAACAACAAGATAGCTGCACTGTATGTATATTATGTGGCCTAAGCAATTTAATTCAGCCTATTTGCCTTGATAAACCTGGGCAGATCCTGTTGGGGACAGATTGATGGATGAGGCCTGTGGTCTCCCTGGATACACTGGAGCGGCTGGCATTGTTTCATTGTATTTAGTATTCCATTACTCTTTTACATTGTTATTCTGTTTATTGAATAATTCTGCCTTTGTATGCTCTGAAGTGATTATGATCTTGATTGCATGTGAAGAGATTGACTCAGATTTGCTATTAAACAGAGAGAAGATTCCTTCTGTTCATCTTTTAGAGAGATAATTAGATGCTAGTTGACTAATTTTATGCATTAGAAAGTGCAACTTAAAGGCAACATCCAATGGAAGATAAAAACAATAATTTCTCTTTGATGGCTGTATAAACATTTTTTGTTAAGTAATTTTAGTTGAGCTCTCCGCCTCTGTACTTATAAGAGCTATTCATTCACAATGACTTAATGCTGTTATATGGAAATGGCTTTCTCAACTCAATTGATATTGAGCCATTTGGAAGACTTGCAAAATGTCTATAAAGAAAACACAAGCCCACTTTCTCCAACGTATCATCAAGGTCGGTATCATGCCAGTACAGGCATTGGTCCTGCACAGGGCCCAGGCTGTTATAAAGGGTCCAACTAAAAGGGTGGCAACAGGGACATATATTAGTCCATAAACCCAATGGAGTTGGAGGGCATGACCTATTTAGGACTTTTGGTGGTTGAAGAGGCATCAAGTGTAACTATGCTAAATAGCCAATGAGGATAGTGGGTGCTACTGAGAAAAGGGGGTAATCAAATGTCTAAGGTAAAGGGATTATTCTGAATAATGGACAGAAGTGTCTTGAATATTGAAGCTGTGATCTGAATAGCTAAAAAGGAGACCCTATAAGGCAAAGAGGGAATACTGGTCAATATAAATGGGGGCTAATTTGTAAATACTGATATGGGCCTTACATTATAGGAGAACTTGGATGGCCTTTGGGAAAGGGTCTGTAGTGCCAGAGGGAGGTGTGAGCTGTTGGTTATGATGTGTATTGGGATGGTTAATGGTAGAGAAACACAAACTTTTAGGGTGTCCTGCTTATTACTCGTATCGTATCTTACTATAGAGGGAAACTTTCTGGATCCATAAACTGGGATACAGTACAACTCTTAATAGTGCCTTTGGCTTTGCCCATTTCTTGGACTTAGACTGGTGACCTAACCAGTTTGGACATCCATCTCCTACTTCTATTTCTCCTTCTTTCCTCTCTCTGCCTGCCCCCCTATTCTCCTCTTTTTCTTTTGTTTTTCTTTTTTTCTCTTCTTCCTCTTATCCCCACCTCATGCACATTTCCTCAATTCTTCCCCCTTTCTTTTGTCTATCTTTGATCTTCCTTTTTCTTTCTTTGTTTTCTCTCTTCTTTCCCTTCTTCCACTTTTTTCTCTTTCTTTTTTAGTTCTCTTTTATCCTTCTTGTTCCATCCGTTTGCCCACCCCCTTTCCCTCTTCTCTTTTCCTCCTTTTTGTCTACATTTCTCCCTTCTACCCTTTTATCTTCTTTCCTTCCCTTTGTCTTTCCGTCCTTTTTTTCGTGTACCTTTCCCATAATGGTCCGCAGTTAGCAAGCAGACACTAGCCCGTCTGGCCTGAATCGCTCAATGGATATGGGTTCCACAGTTATGCATATATCTGGCCCCTGGGAAATCCAAAATGTTTGTATGCTAATATTATGCCTGGTTTGGCTGTCCAAATGTTTTGCCTCACACCTTACTAATAGATATGTTAGTACTTTGCCTACCTTTATGTGGATTTAATGTACCTTTATTATATTCTATTTTGTTTCCTAGTTCAATCTATGATGACATTGCAACCTTTGTTGCCACTGTTTCCTCCCTGACCAGTCTTCTCTGATGGCTTATCCATCCACCTTCGTGAAGGCCATCAATGTCAATCGCCCTGCTCCCCGCCCTCCCCTCTGGTGCTCACGCACTCAGCACATATGACCAACATTTACTTTGTATGTTGGCGTTGTGTGCTGAGCAGTGCGGACCTGGATAGGTGACTGGTGGTGGTACGGGGTGAAGGGAAGAAGTGCCTCCTATTAGTGGGTAGGGGGGTGGAATATTTGGGAGAGGGACAAGGGGACAAGTGGCAGAGAGCCAAGGTTATATTCATTTTGCTTTGTTATTATGCAATTCTGCATAGTTTACAGACTGTAACAGGTAGTGACGTCAGGCGGAACTCAATTCCCCCCTGCCTCTCCTTTTTCTCCTGTTTTTGTCTATGTATTTAAGGTGGAATTGTAGTGTGGTGGCTCTTCTTTTCTTCTGTAGACACACTGCCTTGAGAAAGAGGTGCTGCGACTCCCCGAAATGTCAGCTTACTATGTGTATTCTGTGCATGTGCATTTCCTTACTACTTTAACCAATGACGTGCAGGCTCTTCTCTTAATACCTGCTTATTACTAAAGATAGTCTTTAATCTGAATGAAGGTAGACAAAATATCAAAAAGGTGCATGTTTTTAGCACCCAACCCTGGCCGGAAAACCCCTTTGTTTGCCCCTTTGTTTGCCCCCCCCGGTTGGCTAAAAACATGGGGTGCCCAGGACTGAGGAAGCAAGTATTCCAAGGTAAGCTGGAGGCAATGTAATGCATGCTGCTGTGTCCACGCTTTTTTTTAAAAAAATATAAATGTTATTATATTTTTGGTGCTGCAAGCTTTTCTTTTTTACATGTATCATATCATATCCCATCAAATCTTTTAACTGTGATGCTCTACAGCTTAATAGGCACCTTTAACGGGGTAAATTTCCCCGATAACACCAGAACTAAATAGGGGCATATTACAGCAGCACTAATGATGTCTCTTGCCGGGGCTTTTGTAATTTGTCGACTGGAAAATTTGGATGAGTAGCCCCCTTCCCCTTAGCCACAATAAAAGGGAATATTGCTGCTGCTGTTGTTTTCAGTAGTTGCAAAAACAAATGTGTTTTGTTCCATCCACTTCAGGTTCCTGGTGCTATTCAATCACAGAACACAGGCAATGCTCCTTTGTAGTGGAAACAATAGCAAGCGAAGGACAGGGTTATACAAACATGGCAGGGAACAATTAGCTAGCACAGGTAGGGTGCCTTCCATTAGGCTGCATTTACACCCCCTCCAGATATAAATTAAAGGACCCAGATGTCAGTGCACACAATACTTTTTTTCCAGGAGGACATCTGTCACTTTGGCAGACTAATTAGGTAATATGCTTGGCATCAATAGAGCTATCATACCTTTGGGTCTATGCAAAAAGTGATCTGCAGATGGTTTCTCCCTTCGATTGGCCAGGACACATTGTTCCTGGATGTTTTCATTTCTGTTTATATTTGGATTTTAAAGCACCATGAAGCCAACAAAGGAGATTTTCATTTGGCTGTAACTCTACCTGTGAAGTCTGTCTTTCAGGGCAAGCCAGGCTTGCTGTGGCTTTCTTCCAAATACTTTACTAAATCCATGATTCCCTAAAGTGCGGCTCCAGCCGCAACCTATTAAGTAAGGAGTGGTTAGAACATGTTTCATTTTTAGTATTTCTGACTTGTCCAAATTTAAAGATTTGGCTACACTATTGAACTCAAACAAGATCATGATCTACATTTGGCGCCCCTCACAGGGGAACTACTAGGCAACAAACCTGCACCATCCTGCAAATAAAAATAGTATAAAAGTTTATTACAGCAATATCGAATGCTATACAATATTAAAACAAATGCATTCATTTTCATTTTTCTGACACTGGTCCAAATGTGAAGATTTAGCTTCATTAACTGTCTACTAGACCAAACAAGATCATGATCTACATTTGGAGCCCCTCATATGGGAACCACTGATCCAAAATCCTGCGACAGTCTGAATATAAAAATAATATAAAACTTTATTATGGCAATATCAAAATACAATATTAAAAACAATATACTACACAAGGCAGTCCCAGCATATCAATAAAACTGGTTGGCATACCCTGAATGTATACTATATATGTTTGTTTTAAAAAAATAGATCTAGGGCTATTAAGAACAGAATACAATTCTACAGATCTTTTCTGTGTTTAGCCCCTTTCACTCAAACCTTCATATGAGTATAACTTACTAGTGATATACAAAAAGCACTATAATTACAACAATTGAATACAGTTTCCTTTAAAAGGTGTACCTCCTCAGTGTCCCCATCATAAGTTGTAGTCTATACGGGTCTCATGACACCTCATTGTTTTTGTCTTTTATGCAATGGTGACTGTGCTTCTTAAGCCCCCATATCTGGCCTCTGCTCTATTTTGCATTGGGCCTTGGCCTTCCTAGATCTAGTGCTGGCCTTTGGCCTTCATGTTCTGTCCTGGCCTCCCGTGCTGGTAGGTTACGTGCTTGTCTTTTTTAGTCCTGTTTAGCCTACTGACTCTTGTGTTGGTTGACCACCTTATGCTCTGTTCCTGGTTCTGCAACCACAAGAGGACTGACTAGGGTCTGAGCATCTCCTCCACCTGGGGCTAGGCTGAAGAAGTGGGTAGTATCAGGCCTACCATAGGATAACAAGCCTCTCATGTCTTGAATCATTGCTGTCTTTCCACTCCACTCAGTGTATACTAGTTGTCTCATTGACCTTACTCCTGTGACAAGTCTAAGCTCCAGTTCCCCATCAGCTGTTTCCTGAGTGTGCCTTATCTACGTGTTTCTGGTCTGTGTCTTCCCAGTTTTTGTCTAGATTTGCTATCCTGTTAATGACCCCTAATTATGGCTACTAACTGAATTCCTGTCTTAGCTGGTCTCTCTTAGCTGTCTCTAACCCAGTCTAGAAGCGAACCAAAAAATCTTTAAATTACCCCTGCCAACCCCCACTGACATCACTAATAGGTCATCACATTTGCTGGTTGACATAGCGCACCTACTGGCCGAATCTCAAATGTCCCTGTAATCTGAGTTGTGCTCCCACCCGCAACTTATATGAATAGCACCAGAGCTCGCCTCCAGAAATTCCAGAGATGGTCTCTGGCCCATGAAGGGGCAGTGGGATCGACGCTGATATAAGCAAAGCCGCGATCCCAGGGGTTTTCACACAGCAGTCGAAAGAGGAAAGAATGAATAGCTTTCCACAGACAAAAGAACCTAAATGTAGGTTGGCCAAAGAAAAATAATAATGTTGAGTTCATAAGCAATAGCAGGGACTATACACAATTACTCCCTTATTCATGGCATGATGGCGCTTTTTCAAGGGTATAAGTAAAAATTATGTTTGTTCATGAGAAAGGATGTATGCCACTGGGATAGGAACCCCATAGGCCTATTGGTGAAACTTGGTGAATATCATTATTTGGCTGGAATGGGCTTTATAAATGACACCTCCAAGAGACGCAAACTCGCATCATTTCTCTCCCCTTCCCCTCTTCTCAAAGATAGATACATAATTCTTTCATTTATAACTGATTGTAAATCATTTTGATAGTTTTCTTTGAGGTTAGGTTAACCTCACCACAAGCAAAAGCATAGCTTTCATATTCACCAAAATGCCCTTCATACAAGAACACTCTTCAGCTTTCAGAGTGTTGCCTAGGCATTGACTACAAGCATACAAAAGATCTTTTATTAAGTGGCCTAGACTAATTAGTCACATGGTCTGTGCACAATCACACACAGTTTTTTAATCAGTGGCGCCGACCTTAAAATACTGTAAATCTGTCACCTGGAAGGCTCAGAATGTCAGAGGCCTCTGTACATGTGACAGCAGGTAGGCCCCTATTCGAGGCAGTAGGCTTGTCTGACTTTACAAAAAGTAGGGGCATTTGTGGAACTACACTGGGGGAGGATTATTAACTATACATTATCAGTGTGTCTAAATTGGTGAGAGATCATAATGGGCACCAGATCTGGGTTATGGGTAAATCTGACCTGGATCTTTCTTTCCATAAATCCTTCTTTCCATAAATGTCACCAACCACGTCCTGTCCACTGATCACCAGTGCCCTCCATCTTGGATTTGGGAAGCTTTTTTCCTTTTGTTATCCTCATACATAAAATTGCATCAAATGTTTTGGTGGAGTGGTGGGGGGAAATGTTCTTTCTGATGTGGTTGTCTCATATAGGACATGACAAATTTCTGGATTGGAGATCCCTGTACGTTTTTTGCTTTTGTAATCCCCAAACCTAAAAGTGTGGATGGGGGAGGGGGGTGATTAATATTTAGAACGAGAGAACCCTGTAATGGCCTTTCCTCTTTTACAATCATTACCTACAGTTCTCTAATGTTTAAGTGTTAACAGTCCTCTTCCTCCATTAAGGAGTCTAATTGTTGAAATTGCCAAATCTATGATAGTGCTTTACTAGTTATTCCCCTCTGCTCCTGGTGTCTCCAAAATTCATATACAGATTACATTTTTTTAATTGTCTATCTGCTATTTTATTGTCGGTACATGTAATCTGGGGACATTTTGCTGTCCAGCAACAGGGATAGACATCCTGAATTCCCCCCTCTCTAGACTTTAAAGGTGTTCCACTCTGGAACTGGGGTTTAATGAGCTCTGAAACCTTTTTGGTGCAAAAAAAAGAAGTTGTTTCCTTGGTTTGTTTCCTATGTGATTAAGATGGTTTGGGGAATTATAACCGGATACCCTGGTAACTTGACTCGTTTGGCCTCATGACTGTTGATCAAGATAGGTGTCTGTCTGGCTCATTATTGGTGATGGAGGAACATTAAGTGGAATTATTGTGTATTGGTCCTAAATCTTACCTTGCCCTGTCTAGTGCTTTCAGTGTATGTAAAACTGTATCTCGTGGAAACCTTAAAGGTCCATTATTTACACTGGGTGAATCTTCTGGCTTTGTGATGGATTGTCCCAGTCATTGCGGTGATAATTATGTTACCATCTCTGTGGCCCTCAAGCAGCATAGGGCCATATTCCATTTTCTGCAACCCTGAATGGTTCACACAGGTGTGATTTGCGTTAGTGATTTCCCATGAATTCTCTAATGCCAATACCATCATGATTTTTCAGCGATTGCAGAGCACTAGTGGTGTGATTGCAAGGGAAGGTGAAGCAGTGTGCAATCGCTCTATAACTGCAAATGCAAATGTGCAGGTGCTTACAGGCTGCTAGGGGGTATCGTCTCCAAATTCCCTCGTGTGACCCACACCCTAAAAGGCAGCTGTGGACAGGGCAAACATCCTCTCCCATGTGCATCTGATTGACAGGCCCACTGGGGAACAAGTGAATGCCCCATTGGGCTACAAAAACATATAGAGGTGAACTGTCTAACTTCTGAGCCAACAAGTCCTATGAGCCAATCAGTGGTAGAAAACACATTCTAATCTCTGCTCAAAGCATTGCACGTTGGATCAAATTATCCACACACATCAGAAGAACTGCAATAGCTGTAAGTTGTTATTGCAGCACAGGCTAGCTTGAGTAGCACTTTCCTGTAAAGCAGAATGGCACATAAACAAACCTCTTATTTTTCTTCCTTATGCTTAAAGAAAAAAATAAGCTTGACTGGATGTTTAACGCTTGAAATGCCAGCTGTATGAAATTCACGTAGGTGCCTCTCCGTCAGGTAAGTGAAATTCACATAGCTGGCATTTTCCCCATTTAAAAGAATAAAATGCTTATCTTTGTGCGAGATTCAGTGGAAGGGGTCTCCTTTTTTCCCAGGGGGGACGGGGGGACCGGGAAGGTCTATTTCAAGTCCCCCCCCCCCCCCGCTTTCTGTCACCAGAGAGCTGTCAGAAGCCGGATGATTATCAGTAGAGGACGGGTGTGGGAGCAGCAAGCAGGTGACTTTCCTTTAACCCCCGGCCCTATTTCCTGCCTCCCCAAAGCCAAGGGGGTCAGAAGAGCCCGTGGCCTGTGTGGTCAATGTGGGCTGGTAGCCTTCTGGGCCCGTGGGCTGGCTGGCCCTCATGCCCGGTCTACAAGCCCTTATTGCTGGTTTTACTAGGAGGGGGGACCCCACACCCTTTAATAAAAAATGTTAAGGGTTTAACCATTTATAGTGTAAAGTAGTTGTATTCCAAATTAACAAAGCTATTTTTTCAGTTTGGGGGGGGGTCTCCTGGGCAGATACGGGAGGCTAACGATACATATGCGGTACCATTGTAATCAGGGCCGGGGCCAGCACAGGGCAAACCTGGGCAATTGCCAGGGCCCCTGGCATCTTCAGGGTCCCACTCAGGCTTACACTTTGCCATGGTAGTATTTTACATTGGACCCGAACCACTGAATGCTGGGTGTTGTGTGCAAATCTGCTCATGGCTTGCCTCAGCAACAGGGGATGATCAGCAACACTGGAGAAGGTGGCATGGAATGGAGGGCAACTGATGGAAGCTCAGAGGGTGGCAAGAACTGGATTTTTTAGTGGCAGCGGAGCAAGCAGTAAGGGCTGAAGTGTGCTTGGTGGCAGTGGAGAATGCATCAAGGACTAGAAAACGATTGGTGGCTATAGGGGAGGCAATAAGGACTGGAGGGCAATCAGCAGCAGAAAGATATACATTTTATTATTTTTTAGCCCAAAATATTATGAAAGCTCTGAAAAATTACAAACAAGAAATTTCTTGTTAATGCCCAACCGCTGCTAAAACATCTTTAGGTATTCTAGCAGGGAAAGGGTTAAACAACCCCTCCTTTACTATTTAGCAAAAATATGTGAACTTATTTTACTGGACAATGTTTCTGCTTTAAGATTTTTGTCCTTTTAAGTTTTAGGGCATCCCAATTTAAAATGCTTCTGGGGTGGTGGGTGACCTCTTTAACCCCTGGAAAGTAGAATGCTGCAAAGCAAGATCCTCCCCACATTTCATCTGTGCATGGAGACATGTAAAACTCTAATATGCAGGTTTTCCGCTATTAATGTACAAACCTATTTTTTTAGACGAAGACAGGGAAACACAGTCAGTTCTGAGCATCCTGTATATCCAGCGAGCAGTACAGTCAGTCATTTTAAGCTCAGCAATTAACCTTAATGTAGATGAGGAATGTACATTTTTAAATTAGTCATTGCATGGAAGATTAAAAGACCTCCCGCTTGAAAACCCAGGATGAAGAAATGAGGTATAAATAAGTAAAGCCAGGGATATTCTTGGGGGAGCTTGCATTTTCTCCTCCAGCTCTCTGACACTATGATATAAAAAATTGTGGTGCTTTGGGGAAGCACGATTTGTAATGATGTTATTGGAAAGCGGGGCAAGACGGATCGAGCTGGAATCCTGCACTTCACTTTATAATGATTTATTGGATTCTTTGCAAGTTTAATTTACTGTGAGGTATTTCAAAGTTAACATTTGCTGAGCTTCTGCAAACGCTTTGGGCCAACTTTGCATATTTCAACAAGAGACTGTTTTTATTTTTGTATCATTTTGATGTAAAGGCACAAGTAATGTTTTACGCAGAATTCGGGGCTGATTAAGGGGCAAAATATTATTTTTAAATAAAAAGATTTGATCCTGCCAGTAATACCAATATCATGTCAGACTGATGGAGTCTGATGAGGAGCTCAATATGTGTGAATAAAATTCAAGAATTCAAGTGAACCAGTAGGTTTCGACTTTCTGATTCTTAATTAAGAAGCGTTAGTGCCACACAGCGCCACTTTTTTTGGCCTCAGCGTGGGATATAAAAAAAAAAAAATGGTTCAGTCGGGCGCTCTGGTTGACGCAGCACTAAATTAAACCTAGCGCTGTAGCTCAAGATCTCATAGAGCACAATCGGCAGAATTGGATTGTAGTGTTTTATGCTTATAATTAATATTACACACTTTTTTGTACAGAACTTGCATTGTGACTTGTCAATAATTGAAACACAGGACCTAGATGGGACAAGATGTTTTCTTTTTGGGGGGGGGGGGTGTTATTAAAATTATTACAGTGTGTAAGACACCAACAACTAAAACGCAACAACTAAAAATGCAGCACCAAAGACTTCAGGGAGGAAAAAATTATCATAAATATGATGTTGGGCGCCGGACTAACGGTAGTAGAAAGTGGCGCTCACGCTGACATAGGCCCTGCCAATGCATAAGTGCAACAATCAATCAGTACAGTGACTGCTAGTGCCAATGTAGAACATAGCATAGTGCGAGATAAGACGGGAATGTCGAGGCTCCGAAGCTGCCACTATAGCCACAAAAATGATGTTAAAAGGCGCACATCATAAATAAGGCCCTCAGTCCCTACAGGTTTTATTTTTTTCTTTCAGCTGGGAAAGAAAAATGCAGAGTGAATAAATACTTGTGCAAATTATATGTATCTATCTATTTACCCAAAAGATATATTGTTTACAGTATATTTAACATTGGCTTTTATTTATACCCTTAATTCTTATTACTTGCTTATACAACTTACCTGTATCTGACCACTGACCAGGTCTATTTATCTATCTAGTCATCTGTTTTTGTGTCTACTGATCTTCCTTCTTCTATTTACCTTTACCAGCATTCTTTCCTATGTATCTATAGTTATCTATTAGTATATGTCATTTTTACATCTATTTTTTTCTCCATCTGTTTGTAAATTGCTGTTTAGATGTGTTGGTCCGTATCTATCTATCTATCTATCTATCTATCTATCTATCTATCTATCTACCTATCTACCCCTACCCCTGTCCAAAAAGACTGTGTTTCTGTCTTTATCTTTCTATTACCGGTACTTTTTATTTGCTTGTATTTTACTTACCAATTGAAAGGATAGATATTCTATTATCCATCTATCCAGGGATGTAGCTAGAGGGGGAGCAGGGGGCACTTGCTCCGGGTGCAGCAGGTCAGGGGGCGCCAAAGGGGGGCTGAGAACAGGTGCGGGCGCCATTTCGAATCTTTGCCCCACGCCAGAAAGCCTAGCTACTCTTCTGTATCTATATATCTATCTATTTAGTCCTTTATCTTTCTGATGAACCTTTTTTCTCTCTCTGGTCTTCTGTATTCCTACTATCTATCTGAAATGTATCTGAATTATAGTTTGAGGCTTGGCAAAAAAATATTCTTTCAAGAGTCACGGTTGCAAACAGGTGATCAATTGGGTGCACTGCAGGTCAAATGATAAGGTTATGATGTGGATGTTTAGTTTTTTCTGGTAATTTTTGGATACTAAACAAAATAGCATAACAACTGTGATAAAAATGTTCTATTATAAAATGTGAGAATATATATATATATATATATATATATATATATATATATATATATACCATTCCTTCTGCTGTGTTTTCCCAGCCTGGTCTAGAATCCTGGTTGCTTTGAGCACCATGGACAATTTGATGATACATGAGACCCAGTGTTTTCAGAGCCAGCTGTGTGTGTTCCAGCCCTGTAGCTACATTTTCCATACAATGAATTGCGATAGCCTTTTGCAGGGTCATTACTGCCATGTCTAATAGATACTTAAAAGGAAAAAGTGAGCAGCCTGGAGCCACAGTTTAAGCGCAAAAGGCGATAGAGCTAGATTGGAGGGGAAGTGACTGCTATTATTTCCTGGTATAGTTTACAGTCAGAAACAACAGTGTCTCCTCTGTATATATTCCTCGTATCAATCACTCCACCAGCAATATGTGAAATTGATGGTATGAATATTGATGATTAAGGTCACATAAGAGACTTCATGCACCATGCAGGCACTGACAAAATATTGAATAGCCAGAGTCATACCTAAATGTAACCAAGCCCATTCTGTACATGATTCCACTGATAAATGAGATGGAGGAGCGACAATGATGTTGCCCCCTGTCCTCATGGGTCCTATATGACTCCCTGCATGCCCTGTCTACATTTGAAGTTGCCTAAAGGGTGGTTACCAGCACACACTATGGGGTCAATTTAGAGCCTGGTGAGAAAACTCACTTCTTTTTTAGGAGAGAAAACTACCATTCACTTTCATTGTCTACCGGGTGTAAATTTTCACCTGGCTCTGAATCAGCTCCATGATAGACCAAGTTGTGGTATAACAGCATACACTCGCCCCACGCCACATCAAAGCGCACCTTTTGGTGGGGTCCTTACTCCTATTTTTGAGTGTTCTAAAGGGAGGCTGGCAGCTTCCCAGGTGAGTAGCTCTGAAATATTTGATTGCATTGCATGTCACAACTTTAGACACTCAAAAATAGGAGTAGGTACCCCACCAAAAAGGGCACCTTGACGTGGTGTGGGGTTTAATACATGCAATTGCAATTGTATGCAAACTAAGGCCCGTGTGGGGTTTAATACATGTGATTGCAATTGTATGCAAACTAAGGCCCCTAGTTTCTGTACAGGATTCATATGACTGATTGCTAAATATGTTTTAGTTATGAGAGGGTTAAACTGGGCTGTAAATTGGTTCCCAGGCCCTGTATACAAGTGATGGAGCACCTCCCACCTCAGCATACAATCAACCCAGTACTTAGAGCAAGTTGTGATATAACAGTGTACACCCAAGTGCTTAGAGCAAGATGTGGCATGACTGTTAACAGTCACCCCAATGCATAGAGCAAGTTATGGTATAAAAGGGTACACCTCAGGGGTTAGAGCAAGTTGTGATATAACAGTGTACACTCACCCCAGTGCTTAGATCAAGTTGTGGTATAAGAGGGTACACCTCAGTGCTTAGAGCAAGTTGTGGTATAACAGTGTACAGTCACCTCAGTGCTTAGACCAAGTTGTGGTATAACAGGGTACACAGTGCTTAGAGCAAGTTGTGGTATAACAGCAAACGCCCCAGCGCTTAGAGCAAGTTGTGGCATAACAGCGTACACTCACACCAGTGCTTAGAGCAAGTTATGTTATAACTGGGTACACCCCAGTGCTTAGACCAAGTTGTGGTATAACAGAGTACACCTCAGTGTTTAGACCAAGTTGTTATATAACAAGGTACATCTTAGGCCCTTATTTATGAAGGAATAGCGACAGGTAGCGACTGGTGAGCGACCGGTAATGACGGGCACCGCCACGAGAACGCCGGCTCCCCACCACAATCACACATTTATCAAGGCAATCCTGCTTAGCGACTGAGATAGCGCCAGATAGCCACTCATTCATCATTATTCCAGCCTCAGCCCACAGCGCCAGCATCCGACCTTGAACAGCGACAGGTATGACCTCTCCCTACCTGGCGCTCTCCAATGCATTTCAATGGAACAATCTTTAAATATGAATAATTAATTGTTATTAATATTTTTTTTTTTTTTTTTTTTTTTTTATGTGAAAAATTCTGTGACCACTTCTGCCATGTTAGATATTTTTTTTAAGGTAAAAAAAAAAAAATAATAATTTTGTGCAGAATTGATATTACAGGTCTGATATTAATGTATTCATATTATAAAATTATTTAAAAAACTTGTTTTTTTAGTTTTTCCAAAAAATATGGTTGTTTGGGGGTTAAAAAACTACTTTTAACCCATCGCCGCCAGCGCTCTGGGGTTTAAGCATGTGCGAGAATTTTTTGAGCGTGATTTGTTAATGAATATGGTGGGAGCCGGACGCTATGGCCAATCGCTATCATGCGCTCCCATACAGCGCGGAACCTGTCAAATAGCGACTCCTCACCCAATATTCAACATTACTGCACACCGACTGAGTCGCTGTCAACAACCGAACAACGGGCAAGCACAGCGACTACTAGCGGGCGCTGTGAAAATACTGCTACAGTCGCTCAACTGTCGCTACCTGCCGCTATTAATGAATCGGCCTCTTAGTGTCACGTACACTCACCCGAGTGCTTAGACCAAGTTGTGGTATAACAGCATACACCCCAGTGCTCAGAACAAGTTGTGGTATAACAGGGTACACCCCGGTGCTTAAAGCAAGCTGTGGTATAACAGGGTACATCTTAGAGCTTAGAGCATGTTGTGGTATAACCGTGTACACTCACCCAAGTGCTTAGACCAAGTTGTGGTATAACAGCATACACTCCAGTGCTTAGACCAAGTTGTGGTATAACAGCATACACCCCAGTGCTTAGAACAAGTTGTGGTATAACAGGGTACACCTCAGTGCTTAGCGCAAGTTGTGGCACAACATCGTACACCACAGTGCTTAGAGCAAGTTGTGGTATAACAGCGCACAGTTATTACAGTGCTTAGAGCAAGTTGTGGTATAACAGCGTACACCCCAGTGCTTAGAGAAAGTTGTGGTACAACAGGGTACACCCCAGTGCTTGAAGGAAGATGTGGGGAACCCAGATCCAAGTAGTGACAAGCCAGTGGCATTAGTTCAATTGTAGTGAGTCCAACCCTACTCTGGTCCTCACTCCAGGCACTATCCCTGACTATAGTTTGCCCTGAAAAGGGCAGTTTTTTAACAATAGAGCACCATCTGCCCCTCCGCAGCAGCAACTCTCCCTACCTAATGCAGAGCGAGCAGCGGTGGTGTACAACGTTTCTGCCAAGCAAATGGAGGGAGGGTTAGAAGAAAGGCTGATTTGCTGCCCCATGCCCAGCTTCCACCAATAACACCAGCTTCTAACATCTAGCTTCCCCTGCAGGGAGAATCCTTTGATACCAACACATACCAATGACTTTTTGATGTATAGGAGATGGACTACGGCAGGACTTTTATATGTAATATCCTAGTTTTAAATGGGCGCTGGGGCAGCATTTTAATAAAGAGAAGCACCTTTGCCCCCTAAGAGCTTGGTTATTGTGGCGGCATCACAGCAACAGCATCGACAGGAGAGACAGCAATACTGGGCCGTGGCCACGACATCAAAGTGTGAGGACTCACTAACCTGAGGCTCCCGTGTGGGCCTGGTCCAAGCAGAACTATTTGGCATGGAAGCACCCTCATATGGTCCAAAGACATGGGGAAAAACGAAAAGAGAAGCAGCCTGGTCCAAGAGCGGGGTGAAAAAGCCGGCACTGTAAAGTTCCTACAACCGACAGTGTGTGGGTAACTGACTGCACGCCGTGGCAAGATAGCGTCCAGCATGCCGGGAGAAGAGGAAGGCGGGGAGAGGCATGGAGGCACAGGAGATGCTGAAGACTGCCCCCTCGACCATGGTGAGCGGGAGGAGTAGCAGGCGGTCCAGCCTCAACACTGGACGGTGGGAGAGAGCGGAGTCTTGGTGTGCGTGGCCCGCGTCGAGATGGCGCCAAGCGGGAGCTGAGGGGAGACACCGCGAGCTGCAACTTCAGGGCAGCAAGAAGTATGAGGAGGGGTGAGCGGGCGGTCTTTTCCCCTAAGCCACCCGACCACGCTGCGGAGGGAGAGCACTCACCCAGTGGAGGAGGAGAACCCTGGATCGTGGAAGGGCTCCCCAATTCCCACCATGCGCAGACCCCCCAGATGTGTCTGAGTCATGGGATGAAATGGTTTCCGTTCCCAGGATTGGGGCGGGCTATAGGCAGCCTTTTCATGCGGGTCACCCCTGAGAGGGTCCAGGTGCCAGGGGGGCCCCCTACACTCACCAAGAAAGTTCCTCCGGGATGGATGGATGAGGCTGTGCAGCTGCTCATGAGCGGGCTCACGACATTAACATGCAGGAGGAAAGAGCCAACACAGGGAACCATGGAGTGTGTCTGCCCTCAAGAGAATGCTCAGGACCTGAATTCCCTTCTCTCCCTTCCCACCAAAGCGGACCAAAAGGCGATTCCAACTAAAGTGGACCTAGAAGTAATGGTCTCTAGGATTGAGAAACCCTTTCGGAAGGAAAAAGTTGCACTACGATGATTTAGAAAATAGAAAGCGCCAGAATAACCTGCGACTGCGGGGGATACTGGAGACTCCCCAGAATGCAGATCTCGAGTCTGTAGCCAACTCCATCTTCAGCAAACTGAAGAGTCCCCCAGGCTCCACTGTCAAGCTGGACAGAATCCAAAGAGTGGTGGGACTCCCTCCAGGGAACCCCGGCGGTCCCCGTGACGTGCTATGCAGAGTCCACAACTATAATGTTAAAGAGGATATTCTAAAAAAAGCCTGATATGCTGGTCAGATCTAGCAGAAGCTCTGGAAGCGCCATAAGTGGACACAAGCAGGCAAGTTTACCAAGCCAGGTAAATTCCCATGCCCAGACAGGTTTACCCTGTCCTATTACAAATGGTTGGGTGACATCCTAACCCCAAGTGCTGTAGCAGCCTTCAATTCCGTGTCGGCAGGGCAGTCCATCCCACCAGACATGCTGAGTGCCCAGGTTATGGTTATCAACAAACAGGGCAAGGACCATCTTTTGTGCTCCAACTATAGACCAATATCACTCTTAAATGTTGACTTAAAGCTTTTCGTGAAAATCCTGGCCTCTAGACTTGCTCCCAGTCTTTGCTCATTGATACATAACGACCAGGTGGGATTTACTCCAGGGCGGGAAGCCAGGGACAATGTAACCAGAATAATCAACCTGATACATTGGTTCCATACGGATGAAGTACCAGCCCTAATACTATCGACAGTCACGGAGAAAGCGATTGACAGGGTACATAGGGACTTTATCCAAGCAACATTAAAGCACATAGGGTTGCAAGAGAACATGTGGACCTGGATGCTATCCCTGTACTCCACCCCCTAAGCCTGCATTAAGGTAAATGGGGTGCTCTCAGACCCCCTGGCCATAACAAATGTTACGCGGCAGGGATGCCCGCTATCGCCAATCATCTTTATTTTGTCTGGAACCCTTCCTCAGGCAGATAAGGGCAAACCAAGACATAAAGGGAGTAACCAGCGGACGCGCAGAGCCTTTGAGGACAATTCGCTCTTTTGCATCACATGTCTACTTAGGGAGTTCTGGGACTATTCGCTCCTCTCAAATTTTAAGATTAACATACAGAAGTCTGAGGCGTTGAATATCTCTGTACCACAGAGGGTACTAGACAGCATTAAGAGCAACTTCGCCTTCCACTGGGCCTCAGACTCAATTCAGTACTTAGGAGTGCAGATGACACCCCAGCTGAAGAACCTGTTTGCGGCCAACTTTTCCCCGCTGCTTGAGACAATAAGGAGGGACCTGAAGAGCTGGAAGGACAAAACGCTATCCTGGTTTGGTAGATGCAATGTACTCAAAATTGATGTGCTACCTCGACTCCTGTATCCAACTCATTCTATGATGTCTTGATGAAGTGTTTATGACCATTTCTGTGTACCCTCTCGACCCTGTCAGCATCTATAAAGATTTATTATTTAAAAAAAAAGAAACAATAATAGTGCCCCAATCTCTCCTCTCTCCTATCTCGCCTCCCCAACTGCCTCTCAGCTATTTCTTCATTCATGTCATCTCGCTACCTCAAGCTAAACATGGACAAGACAGAACTGGTCATTTTCCCACATCTAACTCCCCTCCCCTCTCCAACACGTCTATTTCTGTCAACAATTACACAATAACAGCAACTCCCCAAGCTCGGTGCCTGGGAGTCATTCTGGACTCTGCCCTCTCTTTCAAACAACATATTCACTCCCTGGCCACCTCCTGTCGCCTCCAACTTAAAAATATCTCCCGCATCCGCCCTTTCCTCTCACCTGACACCACTAAAATGCTAGTGCACGCCCTGGTCATATCCCGTCTGGATTACTGCAACATCCATCTTTGTGGCTTACCAACTAACAGACTGGCACCCCTCCAATCTATCCTGAACTCTGCTGCTCGCCTCATCCATCTCTCCTCTCGCTCCTCCAGTTCTGCGCCTCTCTGCCAATCCCTGCACTGGCTGCCAGTCCCACAGCGAATCCTGTTCAGAACTCTAACTCTCGCATACAAAGCTCTCTCCAACCAGGCCCCTCCCTACATCTCATCTCTAATCCAACAGTATCAACCTAGACGCAGCCTCCGCTCTTCTGCCGACCTTCTCCTGTCCTCCACCCTGGTCACCTCCTCTCACGCCCGCCTCCAGAACTTCTCTCGTGCAACTTCAATCTTCTGGAATGCCCTCCCGCACCCAATCCGCCACTCCACAACCCTCAAAACCTTCAAAGGCGCCCTTAAAACTCACTTATTTAGGCAAGCATATAATCTGGCCTAACCAATCTTCTAAAGGGCGCATGCCACAAAGCTCAATACTGACTGTTTGTGATCCTTCCCCCTCGTCTTCACCCCTCTTCCTTTAGACTGTAAGATCGCAAGGGCAGGGCTCTCTCCCCTATTGTATCCTGTACTCAGAATATCCATTGTCAACTCTGTAAAACTGCATTTGAAATAGTATATGTACCATATGTTTCTACCCTGTCTGTAATTACTACTTTGTAAAGCGCTACGGAAGATGACGGCGCTATATAAATAAATAAATAATAATAATAATAATAGTGGAGGAAAGAGCTAACGGTGTGATAGTGAAGGCGCCCTTGGATTTCTAATGGCCTGGGTGGGGCGATTCCGGGGCTGCGAGTCCAAAACCATATATTTATTTCCATATTGATATCTGACATGTGATTTTAAGGAGGAAGATTTGGGTGACAGGCTAAATAGGAGATTATGTAAACACTGGCCAGTCTCCCTTATATAAAACCTTTAGGTATATTGGGAAACTGATAGATGAGGTGCCGGCAAAGGAAATTCCCATACACATACAGATTTGATAGCCCGTGTGCTAGGTTGTTTGTCACTTTTACATGTCTATATAAAACAGGTTGATATACCAAGGTATACCAAGGGCAATGCCTGTCGTTCGCAGCCCCTGTCTTTGCACCTATCTTCTGCTGGATAATTTCCATTTACTTAAAAGAAGCTCATTGCGGCAATGGCGTGGCTTCATTGCAGTCTAATCGTTTTTTCCACGTCCTGGTTTTCAGGCCGGGCTCTCGAGGGGATAGCAATTTCACAGAACAGCATATAAGTGATGCTGATCAGCAGATTCCATTGCACTCCATCTGGGATCTCGGTTCCTCATATGCAGCCTAACCAAAGATCTTTATCTTGTTGTTTTTTTCCTCTCCCTTGTTTGCCAGGTTGGTCAATTAAAGTGTATAGCATTGCAAAGTCCTCTCTCTGTTCTTGCGTAAAGTGCAATTATTCAGTTGTAAAATTCTATTTCTATTATAAATGGTCATTCAAGGACATGGCTAGCATTTGAGCAACATGCAAAGCAGATGCACATGTAAACAAAGCAATTACATGCAGGGATTTGTTTTTTAATGTAGATCATGTTAAACGATTCTTCACCCAGAGATGTAACAAGAAGTCCTGGGGGATGGGCAGTATTGACTGCGAAATGACAAAATGGTTGATTCAGCCACATGAGAATTGTTTTTCTCACCATTTCTTGAGAGAGCAAAGCAAACACTTTTTCGCATGTTTTTTTTCTCTGTGCAATTCAGCACCATAGCTACCTGTGCAAATGTAAAAAAAATGCTCAGCTAAATATGGTGCTGAACTGTACTACAACATTGTGAGAAAAGGCATTTTCTTTTAAAAAAAAAAAGGTTGAGTGCTTAATCAACCCTAAAGAGTGTGTTACAAACACACAAAACTCTAGTGCTCTGTGTGCCCTGCTTGCCCACAGTGGCTTGCAGGGCAGAGGATACCATGGCAATGTAAAACTCTCTGCTTATTTCTAAATATGACGGGATCCAGAAATTAGGTTTCACGGTTCAAGGCATCCTGTATTGGATGCTCCCTAGAAAAAGGGTTTCTGATGGTTTTGGTCAACTTTGTGTCTACACCAGTTAGGGTCACCATCAGGAGGAGTACATCTTGGATTCCTTTATGGAGCCCGGCCTGAAAGGAGGGCCTGGGCACTGGAGCTCACGGCTGTCCTGCAATATTATAGAAATCCAGGTGCTTCCTACCCAGTAAAGATGGCCATCTGTGGATTGAATGTCAGCCAAGGCTGTTTACATGCTGTTGCTAGAAATGGTTGGCAGCACTCCTTGGCCTGAAGAAGCTGCAATGGGGGGTGAAAACAGGAACAAGCATGGCTCACATATGCCCATGCCAGCCATTAAATATTGTTTGTGTTATAGGGCCCTTTCCATAATCAGAGCTGAAGCTAGCCTGCACCCCGTCTTAGCAAATAGTAAACTATAGCACCATACATTTATATTAAATATTATCGGTTCTCGCCATCATGTTGGGTTTTTTTTTACATTCAATCATTGGTTAATTCAATCATGTATTTAAAAAAAAAACATGACCGTGTACAGTGTTGCAATGATCCCCGCTGAACCATCAATGAACTAAAAAATGGGGGATTATAAATTGTCACCCCTTCTAGATTGTGCTGTCTGAGGTGCCTTACCTAGCCTTATTACAGGTGTTCCCCTGCATATCCCACAACCTATAATATAGTCTGGCTGGTTCCCATGGCAAAGTAAACCAAAATGTTGTCAGCCCTATCTTGGTAAAGTAAAGGTAAGTAAGTCCTTTGTCTGCAGGGCGGCTGCGGCTGCGGCTGCGAGCGCTCTCTTCGCTGATCTTTAAAGCATGTAATCCAAAAGAAGCCAGCCAGCATGTAGCAGTAAAAAATATCCAAGCTTTATTTGAAAAGGTTAAAATCCAAACAGGAACAGGTATAACTGTAATCATTAAGGACCTGAACGCCTGAAACACATAGGCAACAAAAAGGTCTCACTTTTTCATTTTATGGGATACCTGTTTGGATTTTAACCTTTTCAAATAATGGTTCCCATGGCAGCCTGCATCAGTATTTGACACTATGTGAGGTAGGGATGAGCGAATCGATCCGGACGAACCCGGATTCGATCCGAATTTCAGGAAAAATTCGATTCGGATCGAATCCGAATTTCCCCGCGATTCGATCACTCGAAGTTTTCCTTTAACATCCATTCATTTACATTACAGGCATTCTAAGATGGCGGGCGGGACATGTCTGGACATGTATCCCGCGCCAGTGCAAGCTGGGGCAGTCACATGCAGCCTATCAGCAGCCAGCAAGCCCGGTGACGTCACACAGCGGTATTTAACGGCGGCCATCTTGCTTTTCCTCATTTCTCTATTGCATTCGTGACAGACAGACAGAACGCTGTGTAGCTGAGGCAGTTAGACAGGCTGGAGACAGGGACAGACAGGGACAGGCTGGAGACAGGCAGGAGACAGGCAGGAGACAGGCAGGAGACAGACAGGAGACAGACAGAAAGCCAGGGAAAGGTAGGAAAAACGGAGCTGGCTGACAGGGAGATTTTTTTTTTTTCATCCAGCCTTTGTTAGCGTTTTCAGGCTGCTTATAGTAACTAACTGTGCATATATACTGAACTGATCTTAAGTCTGCTGTGAGGCATCCCATTCTGTGACTAAAGCAGCCTCTGTTTAAGACCATATAAGCATTTGCTCTTATCATATTTGAAATTAGCCTGATAAAGACACTTTTGCTGGCCAAAGCACTACTGTACCCTGCCAGCTCGATTCCTGCCCGGGGCATCCCATTCTGTGACTAAAGCAGCCTCTGTTTAAGACCATATAAGCATTTGCTCTTATCATATTTGAAATTAGGCCTGATAAAGACACTTTTGCTGGCCAAAGCACTACTGTACCCTGCCAGCTCGATTCCTGCCCGGGGCATCCCATTCTGTGACTAAAGCAGCCTCTGTTTAAGACCATATAAGCATTTGCTCTTATCATATTTGAAATTAGCCTGATAAAGACACTTTTGCTGGCCAAAGCACTACTGTACCCTGCCAGCTCGATTCCTGCCCGGGGCATCCCATTCTGTGACTAAAGCAGCCTCTGTTTAAGACCATATAAGCATTTGCTCTTATCATATTTGAAATTAGGCCTGATAAAGACACTTTTGCTGGCCAAAGCACTACTGTACCCTGCCAGCTCGATTCCTGCCCGGGGCATCCCATTCTGTGACTACAGCAGCCTCTGTTTAAGACCATATAAGCATTTGCTCTTATCATATTTGAAATTAGCCTGATAAAGACACTTTTGCTGGCCAAAGCACTACTGTACCCTGCCAGCTCGATTCCTGCCCGGGGCATCCCATTCTGTGACTAAAGCAGCCTCTGTTTAAGACCATATAAGCATTTGCTCTTATCATATTTGAAATTAGCCTGATAAAGACACTTTTGCTGGCCAAAGCACTACTGTACCCTGCCAGCTCGATTCCTGCCCGGGGCATCCCATTCTGTGACTAAAGCAGCCTCTGTTTAAGACCATATAAGCATTTGCTCTTATCATATTTGAAATTAGGCCTGATAAAGACACTTTTGCTGGCCAAAGCACTACTGTACCCTGCCAGCTCGATTCCTGCCCGGGGCATCCCATTCTGTGACTAAAGCAGCCTCTGTTTAAGACCATATAAGCATTTGCTCTTATCATATTTGAAATTAGGCCTGATAAAGACACTTTTGCTGGCCAAAGCACTACTGTACCCTGCCAGCTCGATTCCTGCCCGGGGCATCCCATTCTGTGACTAAAGCAGCCTCTGTTTAAGACCATATAAGCATTTGCTCTTATCATATTTGAAATTAGCCTGATAAAGACACTTTTGCTGGCCAAAGCACTACTGTACCCTGCCAGCTCGATTCCTGCCCGGGGCATCCCATTCTGTGACTAAAGCAGCCTCTGTTTAAGACCATATAAGCATTTGCTCTTATCATATTTGAAATTAGGCCTGATAAAGACACTTTTGCTGGCCAAAGCACTACTGTACCCTGCCAGCTCGATTCCTGCCCGGGGCATCCCATTCTGTGACTAAAGCAGCCTCTGTTTAAGACCATATAAGCATTTGCTCTTATCATATTTGAAATTAGGCCTGATAAAGACACTTTTGCTGGCCAAAGCACTACTGTACCCTGCCAGCTCGATTCCTGCCCGGGGCATCCCATTCTGTGACTAAAGCAGCCTCTGTTTAAGACCATATAAGCATTTGCTCTTATCATATTTGAAATTAGCCTGATAAAGACACTTTTGCTGGCCAAAGCACTACTGTACCCTGCCAGCTCGATTCCTGCCCGGGGCATCCCATTCTGTGACTAAAGCAGCCTCTGTTTAAGACCATATAAGCATTTGCTCTTATCATATTTGAAATTAGGCCTGATAAAGACACTTTTGCTGGCCAAAGCACTACTGTACCCTGCCAGCTCGATTCCTGCCCGGGGCATCCCATTCTGTGACTACAGCAGCCTCTGTTTAAGACCATATAAGCATTTGCTCTTATCATATTTGAAATTAGCCTGATAAAGACACTTTTGCTGGCCAAAGCACTACTGTACCCTGCCAGCTCGATTCCTGCCCGGGGCATCCCATTCTGTGACTAAAGCAGCCTCTGTTTAAGACCATATAAGCATTTGCTCTTATCATATTTGAAATTAGCCTGATAAAGACACTTTTGCTGGCCAAAGCACTACTGTACCCTGCCAGCTCGATTCCTGCCCGGGGCATCCCATTCTGTGACTAAAGCAGCCTCTGTTTAAGACCATATAAGCATTTGCTCTTATCATATTTGAAATTAGGCCTGATAAAGACACTTTTGCTGGCCAAAGCACTACTGTACCCTGCCAGCTCGATTCCTGCCCGGGGCATCCCATTCTGTGACTAAAGCAGCCTCTGTTTAAGACCATATAAGCATTTGCTCTTATCATATTTGAAATTAGCCTGATAAAGACACTTTTGCTGGCCAAAGCACTACTGTACCCTGCCAGCTCGATTCCTGCCCGGGGCATCCCATTCTGTGACTACAGCAGCCTCTGTTTAAGACCATATAAGCATTTGCTCTTATCATATTTGAAATTAGCCTGATAAAGACACTTTTGCTGGCCAAAGCACTACTGTACCCTGCCAGCTCGATTCCTGCCCGGGGCATCCCATTCTGTGACTAAAGCAGCCTCTGTTTAAGACCATATAAGCATTTGCTCTTATCATATTTGAAATTAGGCCTGATAAAGACACTTTTGCTGGCCAAAGCACTACTGTACCCTGCCAGCTCGATTCCTGCCCGGGGCATCCCATTCTGTGACTAAAGCAGCCTCTGTTTAAGACCATATAAGCATTTGCTCTTATCATATTTGAAATTAGCCTGATAAAGACACTTTTGCTGGCCAAAGCACTACTGTACCCTGCCAGCTCGATTCCTGCCCGGGGCATCCCATTCTGTGACTAAAGCAGCCTCTGTTTAAGACCATATAAGCATTTGCTCTTATCATATTTGAAATTAGGCCTGATAAAGACACTTTTGCTGGCCAAAGCACTACTGTACCCTGCCAGCTCGATTCCTGCCCGGGGCATCCCATTCTGTGACTAAAGCAGCCTCTGTTTAAGACCATATAAGCATTTGCTCTTATCATATTTGAAATTAGCCTGATAAAGACACTTTTGCTGGCCAAAGCACTACTGTACCCTGCCAGCTCGATTCCTGCCCGGGGGAATCATATTCTGTGACTAAAGCAGCCTCTGTTTAAGACCATATAAGCATTTGCTCTTATCATATTTGAAATTAGCCTGATAAAGACACTTTTGCTGGCCAAAGCACTACTGTACCCTGCCAGCTCGATTCCTGCCCGGGGCATCCCATTCTGTGACTAAAGCAGCCTCTGTTTAAGACCATATAAGCATTTGCTCTTATCATATTTGAAATTAGGCCTGATAAAGACACTTTTGCTGGCCAAAGCACTACTGTACCCTGCCAGCTCGATTCCTGCCCGGGGCATCCCATTCTGTGACTAAAGCAGCCTCTGTTTAAGACCATATAAGCATTTGCTCTTATCATATTTGAAATTAGCCTGATAAAGACACTTTTGCTGGCCAAAGCACTACTGTACCCTGCCAGCTCGATTCCTGCCCGGGGCATCCCATTCTGTGACTAAAGCAGCCTCTGTTTAAGACCATATAAGCATTTGCTCTTATCATATTTGAAATTAGGCCTGATAAAGACACTTTTGCTGGCCAAAGCACTACTGTACCCTGCCAGCTCGATTCCTGCCCGGGGCATCCCATTCTGTGACTACAGCAGCCTCTGTTTAAGACCATATAAGCATTTGCTCTTATCATATTTGAAATTAGCCTGATAAAGACACTTTTGCTGGCCAAAGCACTACTGTACCCTGCCAGCTCGATTCCTGCCCGGGGCATCCCATTCTGTGACTACAGCAGCCTCTGTTTAAGACCATATAAGCATTTGCTCTTATCATATTTGAAATTAGCCTGATAAAGACACTTTTGCTGGCCAAAGCACTACTGTACCCTGCCAGCTCGATTCCTGCCCGGGGCATCCCATTCTGTGACTAAAGCAGCCTCTGTTTAAGACCATATAAGCATTTGCTCTTATCATATTTGAAATTAGGCCTGATAAAGACACTTTTGCTGGCCAAAGCACTACTGTACCCTGCCAGCTCGATTCCTGCCCGGGGCATCCCATTCTGTGACTAAAGCAGCCTCTGTTTAAGACCATATAAGCATTTGCTCTTATCATATTTGAAATTAGGCCTGATAAAGACACTTTTGCTGGCCAAAGCACTACTGTACCCTGCCAGCTCGATTCCTGCCCGGGGCATCCCATTCTGTGACTACAGCAGCCTCTGTTTAAGACCATATAAGCATTTGCTCTTATCATATTTGAAATTAGCCTGATAAAGACACTTTTGCTGGCCAAAGCACTACTGTACCCTGCCAGCTCGATTCCTGCCCGGGGCATCCCATTCTGTGACTAAAGCAGCCTCTGTTTAAGACCATATAAGCATTTGCTCTTATCATATTTGAAATTAGCCTGATAAAGACACTTTTGCTGGCCAAAGCACTACTGTACCCTGCCAGCTCGATTCCTGCCCGGGGCATCCCATTCTGTGACTAAAGCAGCCTCTGTTTAAGACCATATAAGCATTTGCTCTTATCATATTTGAAATTAGGCCTGATAAAGACACTTTTGCTGGCCAAAGCACTACTGTACCCTGCCAGCTCGATTCCTGCCCGGGGCATCCCATTCTGTGACTAAAGCAGCCTCTGTTTAAGACCATATAAGCATTTGCTCTTATCATATTTGAAATTAGCCTGATAAAGACACTTTTGCTGGCCAAAGCACTACTGTACCCTGCCAGCTCGATTCCTGCCCGGGGCATCCCATTCTGTGACTAAAGCAGCCTCTGTTTAAGACCATATAAGCATTTGCTCTTATCATATTTGAAATTAGCCTGATAAAGACACTTTTGCTGGCCAAAGCACTACTGTACCCTGCCAGCTCGATTCCTGCCCGGGGCATCCCATTCTGTGACTAAAGCAGCCTCTGTTTAAGACCATATAAGCATTTGCTCTTATCATATTTGAAATTAGGCCTGATAAAGACACTTTTGCTGGCCAAAGCACTACTGTACCCTGCCAGCTCGATTCCTGCCCGGGGCATCCCATTCTGTGACTAAAGCAGCCTCTGTTTAAGACCATATAAGCATTTGCTCTTATCATATTTGAAATTAGCCTGATAAAGACACTTTTGCTGGCCAAAGCACTACTGTACCCTGCCAGCTCGATTCCTGCCCGGGGCATCCCATTCTGTGACTACAGCAGCCTCTGTTTAAGACCATATAAGCATTTGCTCTTATCATATTTGAAATTAGGCCTGATAAAGACACTTTTGCTGGCCAAAGCACTACTGTACCCTGCCAGCTCGATTCCTGCCCGGGGCATCCCATTCTGTGACTAAAGCAGCCTCTGTTTAAGACCATATAAGCATTTGCTCTTATCATATTTGAAATTAGCCTGATAAAGACACTTTTGCTGGCCAAAGCACTACTGTACCCTGCCAGCTCGATTCCTGCCCGGGGCATCCCATTCTGTGACTACAGCAGCCTCTGTTTAAGACCATATAAGCATTTGCTCTTATCATATTTGAAATTAGCCTGATAAAGACACTTTTGCTGGCCAAAGCACTACTGTACCCTGCCAGCTCGATTCCTGCCCGGGGCATCCCATTCTGTGACTAAAGCAGCCTCTGTTTAAGACCATATAAGCATTTGCTCTTATCATATTTGAAATTAGGCCTGATAAAGACACTTTTGCTGGCCAAAGCACTACTGTACCCTGCCAGCTCGATTCCTGCCCGGGGCATCCCATTCTGTGACTAAAGCAGCCTCTGTTTAAGACCATATAAGCATTTGCTCTTATCATATTTGAAATTAGCCTGATAAAGACACTTTTGCTGGCCAAAGCACTACTGTACCCTGCCAGCTCGATTCCTGCCCGGGGCATCCCATTCTGTGACTAAAGCAGCCTCTGTTTAAGACCATATAAGCATTTGCTCTTATCATATTTGAAATTAGCCTGATAAAGACACTTTTGCTGGCCAAAGCACTACTGTACCCTGCCAGCTCGATTCCTGCCCGGGGCATCCCATTCTGTGACTAAAGCAGCCTCTGTTTAAGACCATATAAGCATTTGCTCTTATCATATTTGAAATTAGCCTGATAAAGACACTTTTGCTGGCCAAAGCACTACTGTACCCTGCCAGCTCGATTCCTGCCCGGGGCATCCCATTCTGTGACTAAAGCAGCCTCTGTTTAAGACCATATAAGCATTTGCTCTTATCATATTTGAAATTAGGCCTGATAAAGACACTTTTGCTGGCCAAAGCACTACTGTACCCTGCCAGCTCGATTCCTGCCCGGGGCATCCCATTCTGTGACTAAAGCAGCCTCTGTTTAAGACCATATAAGCATTTGCTCTTATCATATTTGAAATTAGGCCTGATAAAGACACTTTTGCTGGCCAAAGCACTACTGGACCCTGCCAGGTCCATTCCTGCCCAGGGCATCCCATTCTGTGACTAAAGCAGCCTCTGTTTAAGACCATATAAGCATTTGCTCTTATTATATTTATATTATAAGACACTTTTGCTGGGCATAGGCTTACTGCTGCCTGCCAGGTGCACTTCTGTTGAGGCATCCCATTCTGTAACATAGCATACCCCTCTTTATTTACACTAAGCAGCTCTCTTATTTACACTAAGCAGGCCTGTTGGAGGCTGAGTGTTACTGCTCACTTTTGGTGTGCATTATATTCTGTTTCATATAGACCCACCGCTGCCCGGGGTTTTTTTAAATATCACCTACTACCACGCCAGTTAGACTATGTCGGGCAGACAAGTGCCTGGAAGTGAAAAGAGGAGTGGCAGAGGCCAAGATTCCGCAGGCAGAGCTCGCATCAGACTGGGGGCCAGTAGCAGCAGGAGTCACGCTGAGAGACCTAATCTGCCAGTATCTGCTAGCGGTCGGGTCTCCACCAGTAACGCATCTGCCGTGGTAGATTGGTTGACGCGCTCATCAACAACATCATCACAACTTACGTCTGAGACCCCCAGTCTAGGGTCGGTAGGTTCCTCTGACACAACCCTGAGTTGGCATGCCCCGAGAGCAGTCCCTGTCCTCCCATTGCCTCTGGCCTACGCCGTTCCCTCCCCCAGCGACGTATCCTATGCTTTGGGTTCAGCTCCACTCTTTAGTGAGGAGGACCATCAGATAGAGGACAGTCAGCAGCTACTGCCCAGCCAAGAAATGGAGGTGGCTTCTTTAGCTAGGCAGACAAATAGTGATGTGGACAGTGTCGTGGGTGCTGCGAGCGTTCCAGCTCCTGCGCCAGACACTGTTGACGAATCCACGAACATCAGTGACGTACAGCCACAACCCGGTGATGATGATGATGATGACGATGAAGCCGATCGCACTTGGGAGCCGGGTGATGAAGGGGCTTCATCGTCATCATCAGGAGAAGAGGGGTGCAGGTTGCCCCGGAGTCAGCAGCTGAGGCAGCAAGGTGGTAGCAGTCAGCATGGGGGCACAATTCCAAAGGCTGGAGCCGGCCGGGGCCGGGGCCGGGGTAGAGCACCTGCTGTGCGGCAGTCTACCTTATCGGGAGGTAGTGGAGCAGGGGTTCCTGGAGTTGGCAACAGCAGCAGTGAATCAGTGAGGCCAGGGGGTGGGAAAAGTAGCTACTCGGCAGTGTGGCAGTTTTTCCTGAGGCATCCGCAGGAGGGTAACATGGCCACATGCAAGATATGTAGGCAAAAGGTGAAGCGTGGCCAGGGTCCAAATGTTGGCACCACGGCCCTGCGTCAACATATGATGCGTCACCATAAAACGACCTGGGAGAACCGAGGCTCCCAAGGGGTGGTCCAGTCTGCTTCCTCACCAAGTGAGCTCCCAATTTCTGCCAGCCAAGGCTCCAGCACCTCAGCCGAAGGCAGCTGTGCGTCATACCCATCCTCTGTCGCTCCTGCTCCTCCTCCTCCAAGTCATGCATCCCGCCAGCAATCCATCAGCGAAGCCATGTCCAAGAGACAGCAGTATGCGCCCACTCATCCTACGGCGCAGAAGCTGAATGTGCTCCTGTCCAAGTTGCTGGTGCTGCAGTCGCTCCCTTTTCAGGTGGTGGAATCTGCACCTTTCAGAGAACTGATGGCTTGTGCCGAGCCGAGGTGGAGAGTCCCAAGCCGTCATTTCTTTGCCAAGAAGGCAGTACCAGCGCTGCACACTTTTGTTGAACAGAAGGTGGGCCAGTCCTTGAGCCTGTCGGTGTGTAGCAAAATACATGGCAGCGCCGACATCTGGAGCTGTAACTACGGTCAGGGGCAGTACATGTCGTTTACGGCCCACTGGGTGAATGTGGTCCCTTTGCAGCAGCAACTTGGACAGGTCACGCCGCTTCGGCCTCCGCGCTCTCTGCCCATTGGGCCTGTGACACCGTGCGACTCGGCCTCCTCATCCTCCGCCATCTCCTCACCCTCCACTGTAGGCTCAAGTCTCAGTGCCCCTCCAGTCTACCATGTGTGCAGGGCACGGAGGTGTCACGCAGTGCTTCACATGGTTTGTCTTGGCGAACGGAGTCACACAGGGGAGGAACTGCTTAAATGTATTCATCAGGAAATCCAAACATGGCTTACTCCGAGAAAACTTAAAATGGGAATCATGGTTACCGACAATGGGAAGAACATTTTGTCTGCGCTGCGCCAAGGAAGCCTGACCCATGCCCCCTGCATGGCTCACGTCTTCAATCTGGTTGTCAAGCGGTTTCTGAAGTGTTCCCCCCATCTGCAGGACATCCTAACAACTTCACGGAAACTTTGCATGCACTTCAGCCACTCCTACACTGCCAAACACACCCTTCTTGAGCTACAGCGTCAGAATGGTATCCCCCAACATAGTCTGATTTGCGATGTTTCCACCCGTTGGAATTCCACCCTTCACATGTTGGACCGATTATATGAACAGAGAAAAGCCATCACGGATTTCCTGATGATCCAAGCAGATAGGGGGACTCCCCTGTGTAACTTCAATGTCAACCAGTGGCAGCTCATACGTGACACCTGCCGTTTGCTCAGGCCCTTTGAGGAAGCCACTTTATTTGTCAGTCGGCAGGATTACGGGATGAACGACGTGATTCCACTGCTTCATGTACTACAGCACATGTTGGAAACCATGGCTGGTCAGGGCACTGGAGACATGGCGTTTACATCTTACGGCCACATGAACCCCCTTGGAGCTGAACTGGAGGAGGAGGAGGAGGAAGAGGAGGAGGAGGAGTTGCCCAGCGAAACACAGTTTAGGCTTGGCGAAATGGCTGGTTTATCTAGTCAGCGGACAGGAGAGGAGGAGCAGGAGCAGCCAGAGGAGCTAGAGGTTTTTGAGGAAGGAGAGACAGAGGACCCGGGCACACCGTGGCAGTATGCAGTGGAGATGGAGACAGGTAGTCCATCCGAGTCACTTGCGCAAATGGCACGAAGCATGCTCACGTGCTTGCGTAGTGACCCCAGAATTGTTTCCATCTGTCGGCGGGATGACTTCTGGCTGTCCACCTTATTGGACCCTCGCTTCCGGCACAAAATGGGGGCATTTTTTAAACCCACCGAGAGGGAGGACAAACTCAACTACTACAAAGACATTCTACGTAGGCAGTTGGCCGATGCCTATCTGCGCCATGGTCCATACTCTCGCAGGTCTGACTCGAGGGGACCTCTGCGCTCACCTTCCACTGCCATGGCCGCTGGGGGGGTTGGCAGCAGCAGCAGCAGAAGCTCCATCAGCAGCAGCAGCCTCAGTCTTCAGTCGCTAATGAGTAGCTTTCTACACCCGCATAGTGAGGCTACTCATGAGCAGCAGGAAGACCTGGAGCAGGACCTGAACCAGCAGGTCATGTCATACTTTGACATGACCATGCCAACACACCTTGAGGATCCGCTGGACTTCTGGGCAGCCAAACTTGATTTGTGGCCGCAACTAGCAGAGTTTGCCCTGGAAAAGCTGTCCTGCCCGGCAAGTAGCGTGCCATCTGAGCGGGTGTTTAGTGCGGCGGGGGCCATAGTTACGGCGAGGAGAACTCGTCTGTCAACTAAAAATGTGGAGAGACTCACCTTTGTCAAAATGAATCAGGGATGGATCAGCCAGGATTTCCACCCACCAATGCCTGATGCATGCGACTAGATTCAGCATGGTGCCACGTTTTACACTTTCCAAATGGTGCAAAACATATTTATGTCTTTAGGCCATTTTTTGGGCTCCTGCTGCTGCTACTGTCAACTCCTGCCAACTCCAGGGTGTGATTCATCCAATTTTTGGGCTCCTGAAGCCAACTCCAGTGTATATTTGGGCTCCTGCTGCTGCTGCTGCCAACTTCTGCCAACTCCAGGGTGTGATTCATCCAATTTTTGGGCTCCTGAAGCCAACTCCAGTGTATATTTGGGCTCCTGCTGCTGCTACTGTCAACTCCTGCCAACTCCAGGCTGTGATTCATCCAATTTTTGGGCTCCTGAAGCCAACTCCAGTGTATATTTGGGCTCCTGCTGCTGCTACTGTCAACTCCTGCCAACTCCAGGGTGTGATTCATCCAATTTTTGGGCTCCTGAAGCCAACTCCAGTGTATATTTGGGCTCCTGCTGCTGCTACTGTCAACTCCTGCCAACTCCAGGCTGTGATTCATCCAATTTTTGGGCTCCTGAAGCCAACTCCAGTGTATATTTGGGCTCCTGCTGCTGCTACTGTCAACTCCTGCCAACTCCAGGGTGTGATTCATCCAATTTTTGGGCTCCTGAAGCCAACTCCAGTGTATATTTGGGCTCCTGCTGCTGCTGCTGCCAACTTCTGCCAACTCCAGGGTGTGATTCATCCAATTTTTGGGCTCCTGAAGCCAACTCCAGTGTATATTTGGGCTCCTGCTGCTGCTGCTGTCAACTCCTGCCAACTCCAGGGTGTGATTCATCCAATTTTTGGGCTCCTGAAGCCAACTCGAGTGTATATTTGGGCTCCTGCTGCTGCTGCTAACTTCTGCCAACTCCAGGGTGTGATTCATCCAATTTTTGGGCTCCTGAAGCCAACTCCAGTGTATATTTGGGCTCCTGCTGCTGCTGCTGTCAACTCCTGCCAACTCCAGGGTGTGATTCATCCAATTTTTGGGCTCCTGAAGCCAACTCCAGTGTATATTTGGGCTCCTGCTGCTGCTGCTGCCAACTTCTGCCAACTCCAGGGTGTGATTCATCCAATTTTTGGGCTCCTGAAGCCAACTCCAGTGTATATTTGGGCTCCTGCTGCTGCTGCTGCCAACTTCTGCCAACTCCAGGGTGTGATTCATCCAATTTTTGGGCTCCTGAAGCCAACTCCAGTGTATATTTGGGCTCCTGCTGCTGCTGCTGTCAACTCCTGCCAACTCCAGGGTGTGATTCATCCAATTTTTGGGCTCCTGAAGCCAACTCCAGTGTATATTTGGGCTCCTGCTGCTGCTGCTGCCAACTTCTGCCAACTCCAGGGTGTGATTCATCCAATTTTTGGGCTCCTGAAGCCAACTCCAGTGTATATTTGGGCTCCTGCTGCTGCTGCTGCCAACTTCTGCCAACTCCAGGGTGTGATTCATCCAATTTTTGGGCTCCTGAAGCCAACTCCAGTGTATATTTGGGCTCCTGCTGCTGCTGCTGCCAACTTCTGCCAACTCCAGGGTGTGATTCATCCAATTTTTGGGCTCCTGAAGCCAACTCCAGTGTATATTTGGGCTCCTGCTGCTGCTGCTGTCAACTCCTGCCAACTCCAGGGTGTGATTCATCCAATTTTTGGGCTCCTGAAGCCAACTCCAGTGTATATTTGGGCTCCTGCTGCTGCTGCTGTCAACTCCTGCCAACTCCAGGGTGTGATTCATCCAATTTTTGGGCTCCTGAAGCCAACTCCAGTGTATATTTGGGCTCCTGCTGCTGCTGCTGCCAACTTCTGCCAACTCCAGGGTGTGATTCATCCAATTTTTGGGCTCCTGAAGCCAACTCCAGTGTATATTTGGGCTCCTGCTGCTGCTGCTGCCAACTTCTGCCAACTCCAGGGTGTGATTCATCCAATTTTTGGGCTCCTGAAGCCAACTCCAGTGTATATTTGGGCTCCTGCTGCTGCTGCTGTCAACTCCTGCCAACTGCAGGCTGTGATTCATCCAATTTTTGGGCTCCTGAAGCCAACTCCAGTGTATATTTGGGCTCCTGCTGCTGCTACTGTCAACTCCTGCCAACTCCAGGCTGTGATTCATCCAATTTTTGGGCTCCTGAAGCCAACTCCAGTGTATATTTGGGCTCCTGCTGCTGCTACTGTCAACTCCTGCCAACTCCAGGGTGTGATTCATCCAATTTTTGGGCTCCTGAAGCCAACTCCAGTGTATATTTGGGCTGCTGCTGCTGCTGCCAACTTCTGCCAACTCCAGGGTGTGATTCATCCAATTTTTGGGCTCCTGAAGCCAACTCCAGTGTATATTTGGGCTCCTGCTGCTGCTGCTGTCAACTCCTGCCAACTCCAGGGTGTGATTCATCCAATTTTTGGGCTCCTGAAGCCAACTCCAGTGTATATTTGGGCTCCTGCTGCTGCTGCTGCCAACTTCTGCCAACTCCAGGGTGTGATTCATCCAATTTTTGGGCTCCTGAAGCCAACTCCAGTGTATATTTGGGCTCCTGCTGCTGCTGCTGCCAACTTCTGCCAACTCCAGGGTGTGATTCATCCAATTTTTGGGCTCCTGAAGCCAACTCCAGTGTATATTTGGGCTCCTGCTGCTGCTGCTGCCAACTCCTGCCAACTCCAGGGTGTGATTCATCCAATTTTTGGGCTCCTGAAGCCAACTCCAGTGTATATTTGGGCTCCTGCTGCTGCTACTGTCAACTCCTGCCAACTCCAGGCTGTGATTCATCCAATTTTTGGGCTCCTGAAGCCAACTCCAGTGTATATTTGGGCTCCTGCTGCTGCTACTGTCAACTCCTGCCAACTCCAGGGTGTGATTCATCCAATTTTTGGGCTCCTGAAGCCAACTCCAGTGTATATTTGGGCTGCTGCTGCTGCTGCCAACTTCTGCCAACTCCAGGGTGTGATTCATCCAATTTTTGGGCTCCTGAAGCCAACTCCAGTGTATATTTGGGCTCCTGCTGCTGCTGCTGTCAACTCCTGCCAACTCCAGGGTGTGATTCATCCAATTTTTGGGCTCCTGAAGCCAACTCCAGTGTATATTTGGGCTCCTGCTGCTGCTGCTGCCAACTTCTGCCAACTCCAGGGTGTGATTCATCCAATTTTTGGGCTCCTGAAGCCAACTCCAGTGTATATTTGGGCTCCTGCTGCTGCTGCTGCCAACTTCTGCCAACTCCAGGGTGTGATTCATCCAATTTTTGGGCTCCTGAAGCCAACTCCAGTGTATATTTGGGCTCCTGCTGCTGCTGCTGCCAACTCCTGCCAACTCCAGGGTGTGATTCATCCAATTTTTGGGCTCCTGAGGCCAACTCCAGTGTATATTTGGGCTCCTGCTGCTGCTGCTGCCAACTTCTGCCAACTCCAGGGTGTGATTCATCCAATTTTTGGGCTCCTGAAGCCAACTCCAGTGTATATTTGGGCTCCTGCTGCTGCTACTGTCAACTCCTGCCAACTCCAGGGTGTGATTCATCCAATTTTTGGGCTCCTGAGGCCAACTCCAGTGTATATTTGGGCTCCTGCTGCTGCTACTGTCAACTCCTGCCAACTCCAGGCTGTGATTCATCCAATTTTTGGGCTCCTGAAGCTAACTCCAGTGTATATTTGGGCTCCTGCTGCTGCTACTGTCAACTCCTGCCAACTCCAGGGTGTGATTCATCCAATTTTTGGGCTCCTGAAGCCAACTCCAGTGTATATTTGGGCTCCTGCTGCTGCTACTGTCAACTCCTGCCAACTCCAGGGTGTGATTCATCCAATTTTTGGGCTCCTGAAGCCAACTCCAGTGTATATTTGGGCTCCTGCTGCTGCTGCTGCCAACTTCTGCCAACTCCAGGGTGTGATTCATCCAATTTTTGGGCTCCTGAAGCCAACTCCAGTGTATATTTGGGCTCCTGCTGCTGCTGCTGCCAACTTCTGCCAACTCCAGGGTGTGATTCATCCAATTTTTGGGCTCCTGAAGCCAACTCCAGTGTATATTTGGGCTCCTGCTGCTGCTACTGTCAACTCCTGCCAACTCCAGGGTGTGATTCATCCAATTTTTGGGCTCCTGAAGCCAACTCCAGTGTATATTTGGGCTCCTGCTGCTGCTGCTGTCAACTCCTGCCAACTCCAGGGTGTGATTCATCCAATTTTTGGGCTCCTGAAGCCAACTCCAGTGTATATTTGGGCTCCTGCTGCTGCTGCTGTCAACTCCTGCCAACTCCAGGGTGTGATTCATCCAATTTTTGGGCTCCTGAAGCCAACTCCAGTGTATATTTGGGCTCCTGCTGCTGCTGCTGCCAACTTCTGCCAACTCCAGGGTGTGATTCATCCAATTTTTGGGCTCCTGAAGCCAACTCCAGTGTATATTTGGGCTCCTGCTGCTGCTGCTGCCAACTCCTGCCAACTCCAGGGTGTGATTCATCCAATTTTTGGGCTCCTGAGGCCAACTCCAGTGTATATTTGGGCTCCTGCTGCTGCTACTGTCAACTCCTGCCAACTCCAGGCTGTGATTCATCCAATTTTTGGGCTCCTGAAGCCAACTCGAGTGTATATTTGGGCTCCTGCTGCTGCTACTGTCAACTCCTGCCAACTCCAGGGTGTGATTCATCCAATTTTTGGGCTCCTGAAGCCAACTCCAGTGTATATTTGGGCTCCTGCTGCTGCTGCTGCCAACTTCTGCCAACTCCAGGGTGTGATTCATCCAATTTTTGGGCTCCTGAAGCCAACTCCAGTGTATATTTGGGCTCCTGCTGCTGCTGCTGCCAACTTCTGCCAACTCCAGGGTGTGATTCATCCAATTTTTGGGCTCCTGAAGCCAACTCCAGTGTATATTTGGGCTCCTGCTGCTGCTGCTGCCAACTTCTGCCAACTCCAGGGTGTGATTCATCCAATTTTTGGGCTCCTGAAGCCAACTCCAGTGTATATTTGGGCTCCTGCTGCTGCTGCTGTCAACTCCTGCCAACTCCAGGGTGTGATTCATCCAATTTTTGGGCTCCTGAAGCCAACTCCAGTGTATATTTGGGCTCCTGCTGCTGCTGCTGTCAACTCCTGCCAACTCCAGGGTGTGATTCATCCAATTTTTGGGCTCCTGAAGCCAACTCCAGTGTATATTTGGGCTCCTGCTGCTGCTGCTGCCAACTTCTGCCAACTCCAGGGTGTGATTCATCCAATTTTTGGGCTCCTGAAGCCAACTCCAGTGTATATTTGGGCTCCTGCTGCTGCTGCTGCCAACTCCTGCCAACTCCAGGGTGTGATTCATCCAATTTTTGGGCTCCTGAGGCCAACTCCAGTGTATATTTGGGCTCCTGCTGCTGCTACTGTCAACTCCTGCCAACTCCAGGCTGTGATTCATCCAATTTTTGGGCTCCTGAAGCCAACTCCAGTGTATATTTGGGCTCCTGCTGCTGCTACTGTCAACTCCTGCCAACTCCAGGGTGTGATTCATCCAATTTTTGGGCTCCTGAAGCCAACTCCAGTGTATATTTGGGCTCCTGCTGCTGCTGCTGCCAACTTCTGCCAACTCCAGGGTGTGATTCATCCAATTTTTTGGCTCCTGAAGCCAACTCCAGTGTATATTTGGGCTCCTGCTGCTGCTGCTGCCAACTTCTGCCAACTCCAGGCTGTGATTCATCCAATTTTTGGGCTCCTGAAGCCAACTCCAGTGTATATTTGGGCTCCTGCTGCTGCTGCTGTCAACTCCTGCCAACTCCAGGGTGTGATTCATCCAATTTTTGGGCTCCTGAAGCCAACTCCAGTGTATATTTGGGCTCCTGCTGCTGCTGCTGCCAACTCCTGCCAACTCCAGGGTGTGATTCATCCAATTTTTGGGCTCCTGAGGCCAACTCCAGTGTATATTTGGGCTCCTGCTGCTGCTGCTGTCAACTCCTGCCAACTCCAGGGTGTGATTCATCCAATTTTTGGGCTCCTGAAGCCAACTCCAGTGTATATTTGGGCTCCTGCTGCTGCTGCTGCCAACTTCTGCCAACTCCAGGGTGTGATTCATCCAATTTTTGGGCTCCTGAGGCCAACTCCAGTGTATATTTGGGCTCCTTCTGCCCCTCATAGTGATGCCACTTCAACTCTCTGCAATTGTGCCGCTCTGCGATTCTATTAGCGATGCCTCTGATCTGCATGTGATATTTCTTAAAAGTATTATTTAACTAACCCAGCACGCATCCTGTGCGTGTTACAGCAAGGCTGAATGGTTTACAACCCTATTGAGGCTGTAGGAGGCTCAGAAATAGCCGTTTTTAATAGCGATTCGTCGCGAATTTATTCGGGTCGAAACGATTTTTGTCGGAAAATTCGGCGAATCAGTCGAATCGAATTTTTCAAAAGTTTGCTCATCTCTAATGTGAGGGTTCAACCTTCACATATAATAGCTTATGGGTTGTTGACAGGGGTGCACCTGTAATGAGGCCATGTGAGGCAATCATCTCAGGCAGCACTGCACAAAAGTGGTAGTAATTGCTGGACCTGTTTTTTATTATTATTATTATTTTTACTAAACAATAAGTGGTTCAGTGGAGATTGGAGGCACTGCTGTACGCATTGTTTTCTTAGTGTCTGTGGCTCTGCCCCCTATCCTGGTGATATTGGTGCTGCTTTAATCATGAGAAGGTGCCAGACAGAGCTGTGAGGGTGCTTTTCTGTTGTTCACCTCAGAGAGGCAACCCCTGGTTGTTGAGGTTGGGGAAGATTACACATAGACTGGTGGCCTGGGGAGTCATTTAGGTTCTATGAAACCCAGAAATTCCTAATGGCAGAGACGCCAACCTGACCCATTCCTGCAAGGTGATTTTTCTCCAGTCCTGCACATGGAGGCTGATTCATTACTAGTGCCAGGTATCGGCAGATGAGCATCTGTATAGCAGCGCTTAGAGCGCTTTGATCGGCTGAAAGAACGAGCCTGTTTGCTCTAGAGCGATCTCTCCGGATCCTCTTTAGGCACGCTGTCCTGCAATTGCTATAAGTCTTATGTGTGATTTCAGATATCTGAGAGGCTTGCACTGAGACGCATAATAACAACACACAAGGGGTCTCGTTGCAAACTCTGGTTTACTTCCACTTTAGGGTGGACTTATAAAGCAAGAAACCACAGACACAGTATGTACTTGTTCCATATTTGCAACATATATGTCAAAACCACAGAGAAGTGCAAAAGTTACAGTTTCCTCATACAAGAAGGTCACCAGGTACGTGGCTGCTCTATTTAGCTGTTATTGCAGTTTGACAGTTAAATTTCGCTAGCATACATTTCTGCAATAAATTTCCACTAAGAAGCCTGCAAAATATTCTATCTTGTAAAGCCTTGCATGTAACTATATCTGGCAGCCATTTTGTTCGCTTCAGCCATTTTGTTAGCAAGGTCTATTGCCATCAAACCTTTCTTTGAGTCTCAGAACTTATTACAAATTCTCAGACTCACCAACCATGGCATCATCATATGTCCCAGCCCTGCAAACTATATATGTTTGAAGAATCTCCCATACAAGGATATACGTTGCACAGATCAAAAGTGTAAATCATGCTGGGCTCTGAGGTATTGAACCAGAATGTTACTTTACCTTTGGCATTTTTACTCACATATTTGGAGATGTGTTTATCTCCAGTAGACCTTTTCTTTACAACATGGGGCATGGGAGTTTCAGGCTGCGGATGCGGGGAGGGGCACTCTGACTCAAACCCAAAGGTTCACATACCCGCTGAAGTGGACCTATGGCGGGGCGATCATAAACACAGTTACACACAACCCATATTACTGACACTATCAGAAAAGACAGAATCATTGCAGTGCAGAAATGATTGGGGAGCCATAGAATCAGCGGGCAAGCCAGTGCTGGCCTTTCTTCGGACCCATTCCTTGCTGGGGGTCTGCAACCAGCTTTTTCCTCCAGTAGCTTTTCTAAGTTTGTCTTTTATTGTTCTATTCATGCGCTCCACTATCCCTGAACTAAAGGAAAATCTACTGGAGCCTGGGATATTTTACTCTCCCTGGGGTCCAACAAATAGGAGCACAACCAATAATAATATCAAAAAAGTTTATTAGATCCGTATGTAGCAAAGTTAAAAAACACACAATCACAACACATAACACACATATTAAAAAGCCCCCTGCCTACTCCCAGAATCAATCCTCTCAACAATTGCCCACAAAATATATGGCTGTGGCTGAGATTTATTCCTCTCCTCATTCTTATCATGATGTTCAAAGGAAATCTTTTTATATCTAATGAAAACAATTATTATTATTATCCAAAAATAAAAGATTTTTTTGTCCCTTTAATTGTTGTTTTTTATATATATATATATTTTTGTGCCGGCACAAAAGAGCATTATATTAAAAAAACCCCATAGTAGCAATGTGCAAAAAATGTGCAAATATAGCAAAAAACAAAGTGCAAAAATTAATTCAATTAAATACAATTAAATACTAAATCCCTTAATATATGCAAAAAATATAAATAATAATATTATAATTAATTACACTCTGTACAAAAACATATCCAAACCGACAAAGTAACAGCCAATAAATATACAGGCACTACCATGTGCCAATATTATTACACCCACTAGTAAAGTACTATTAACAATCTCACACTACCAAACCATATATGAACTATAATCTACAACCCTTATTAAACAGTTACAAAAATACCATTAATGCGCAAGAGACAATGGACAATGAGTTAACAATCTATTGTTTAAATGAACCATCCAAAAGTATAACAACATAGAGAGGATACTTAGGCAATAAAATGACAGCACTTCAGCCAGGGAGGAGAGCCAGGGTGGCGGGGGCTATCCACCTGCGCTTCGCGGTGCTTGACCGCTTCTTGCTAGGGTGATAATTCTCCGCCCTGGCTCTCCTCCCCGGTTAGTGAGCACGCCTAGTTAGTGAGCACGCCTAGATTTGTTGAGATTAGTGGGGCACCATCTTTGTCAATAGTCAACCACTATCCCTGAACTCTGAAGATGATACGGGATGTGAAACTGCCATTCAATGTTTAAATGTTCTACTAAATCTTGACATATTTTAGCTTTAAAGGCTGTACCGTTATCGCTGCGTATGCGCAAAAAGCATCCAAAGCGCGGTATTATTTCTTGTGTCAAAATTTTCACTACAGTTTTAGCATTTTCTTTCTTGACTGGAAAGCATTCAGGCCATTTTGAAAACATGTACCAGAACTAGTAAAATTTCAGGCTTACCTCCTGGTGTAACTGTAATGTGTGTATGGTCAATGTTCCAATCAGTACAGGGTTCTGTGGGGTATACTAGATGGTCATGCTGTGGCTTATGTGAAATGTTGGGGTTAATCATTTGGCATGTTATGCATTTCTCTACATAAGCTTTCACTTGTTTCTCACATTGTAAAATGAAAAACTTTGTTTCAACGCCATGTGTGTGTGTTGTGCACTTTTGTGTCCTATGCCGTGTGCTTGAGAAATAAATAGGGGGGCACTGTGTATGGGTATACATGGTTTACCCTTGATACACCAAATCCCAGCTATCTATCTCTGCGCCCCTGCCAGCACCCAATCCCCTATTTCAGAAACAGATGTGTTCTCCTGCAGACATCCTATTGTAAAATCAATAGCATCTAATGTTAGCATAGGAAGGGTTAATGGAGTGTGAGCATTAGGACCCAGATGACTTCCTGTCAGAGTCTGCTGTCTGGCTGCTGCTCTTGCTGCCCTATCTGCCAGATCATTACCCCTCCCAATTTCCGTTTGAATTCCTGCGTGTGAACTGCAATGTACGATCGCGAGTCGGGCTGGCAGCATGATGGCGGCTAAAAGATTTTTCACTAGTGTTGCATGTGAAATGGGTTTCACATCCGCGGAAATGTATCCAAGTTTTTCCCATATCCTTCCAAAGTCGTGGCAAACTGAGAAACCATAACGGCTGTCTGTTACTACACTGACTGACTGGCCTTCAAAGAGCTGACATGCACGTGTGAGTGCAATCAACTCAGCAGCTTGTGCGGACTTGAAAGGAATTCTTTTGGCTTCAATTATATTCTCCGGAAGCTGGACGACCGCGTATCCAGTTTGAAACACGTCATCTCTGGGCTGGGAACATGAGCCGTCAACAAAGACAAGCTCTGAACCTGCGATTGACTCAGACTCCAGGTCTGGGCGCGGTGCAGTCTCTTGTTGGATTACGTCGTTACAATCATGGCGCGGAGGATTTTTGTCAGCCTCACTTTTTAAACCTAATAATGCATTTAAAATCAGGGCGGGTCCCTCGGTATTTGGGTCATATCTGATCTCTAGATGGGGATTTGACAAAAGGATTACTTCATACCCGCTGACTCGCTGAGCTGTCATATGTTGGGTATGTAAATTGTTCATTAAATGTTTTACATTGTGACCTGCATGCAGTATTGTGTGGTGTCCTAGCGTAACCGAGGTGGCTTGCTCTACCGCCATTGCGCAAGAGGCTAAAGACCTCAAACACCCTGGCATCCCCTGGACTTCTACCGGGAGAAGTTTAGAGAAGTATGCCACGGGTCTCAATTTACCCCCGTGGCTCTGAGCTAAAACCGAGCTGTATCCCTTACAAAAGTCACGTACATACAGGTGGAACACCTTCATATAGCTTGGTAAACCGAGCCCGGGGGAACATGTCAGTGCCTCCTTCAATTTTTTAAAAGCATTTAACATTTCATCAGACCATTCTATGGTGTCAAGTTGATCAGCACGGATGGCAGCTCTCAATATGTTGTCATAATAAGAGCAGTCAGGAATCCTTTGACGGCAATAACTAATCATTCCAAGATAGGTTAACATCTCTTTCTTATTATGTGGAGTGCCCAATTCCACAATTGCCGCTACTCGTTTGGGATTTAATTCTCTCTTTCCCTGTGACAACACAAAGCCCAAATATTCAACTTTCTGCTGACACCATTGTAATTTCTTCACAGAAATCTTCATACCATGCTGACAGAGACATTTTAATAGGAGGATTCCGTCCTCTCGGGCTCCGGTTATTGATTGACTGGCCAGTAATGCATCATCACAGTAGGCCAGAACAATCGAGTTACAGTTTGGTTTATATGCTTTTAGCACTTCTCTCAAAACAATGGAAAAAACAGGCGAATTCAAGAATCCCATTGCCAAACGGGTAAAAGTTAGGGATTCTCCGCGGTACTGGAATGCAAAGAGCGGACGTGTCTCGGGATGTACTGGGATTCCAAAAAAGGCAATTTTTATATCGCAGACGCTGTATATTCTGGCGTCTTTGGGAATGGCGGTTAGAAGTGACACCACGTCAGGCACAATTGGAGCCAAAGGGACTACCAAGCTATTTACTGCACGCAGGTCCTGAACGAATCTATAAGTCCCATCAGCTTTCTTAACTGGATGAATTGGGGAATTGTACGGTGATACCGCTTTTTCTAATATGCCCTGTTGTAGAAGATTGTCTATTAAAGGTTTTATACCCTCTTCCCTTTCTTTGTTCAATGGGTATTGTTTAATATAAACCGGCTGTGATCCCTTCTTTAAGACGGCTCGATAAGGAGTGACATTTGTGAAGCCCACATCGTAGTCCCCAGTAGCCCATACCTCAGGAGGGACCAATTTGAGGCAGGGGTCATCTGGGAGGATGACGGGGAAGTAGGAGTCTGCATGGCAGTTTCTCCTCTTGTTTACAGGTGTGAGACGATAAGTGTCACTATCAACTCGGACACCGCCCTCAGGATTTACCCTTAGGGAAATAGCCATTTTAGCCATTAAATCCCTGCCTAACTAGTTAACAGGACAGCTGGTCATGATTTTGAAGACATGGTTGATTGAGGGGCTCTGATGGAGGTCCGTCACCGTGAGCGGTGGTGTTTCAAATGTTTGTGTCAAGATCCCATTAATTCCCATAGAGGGGGCAGTCTCTTCCCTTGGTCCTGTGTATGTATTTCTCCCCAATACGCTGCATGTAGCTCCAGAATCCACTAAAAATGTTAACTTCTTTTTACTAATCATCAAATCAATGCATGGTTGTTGTGAGAAATGCTGTGAGACTACTGGGAAGGTGGGATTTGCCCCTGGGCACCTTCACTGGGGTCCTACATTTTGCCAGTCAACATTGAGGCGTGGGGTATTGTGTTGAGTATTGGCGGGAGCAGCCTGCGGAGGTCTGTTTGAACCCTGTCTGTGTGTATCAGGGTATGGGCAATCGGCTCTCCAATGATCCATTGCGCCACAATTGAAACAGCCAGCACTCCTAGCCTGTTGTTTGGGGGGTCCCTGCCTGTCTCCCCATTGCTGTTTGAGATTTCCTCTATTTCCCCTGCCTCGTCCTCTACCCCTAGGTGCTGCACGGGCTGACTTGCGCTTATCTTCCCAGTATTGCTGTTGTCTCCATGGGCCCCCATAGGGATATGGAACTGGCTCTGGTATGCTGAATTCATTCACATTGGTGAGCTGCGCTGCGTGTGTCACTGACGGTCTTATTATTTCAAAACATCCTGCTGCATCTTTACTTATTAACCTTCTACCAAACTCTTCTATTGGCAACTCAGTCCATCCATCTATTTGCTGCCTAATCTGTAAACCTAGACTCGGTAGGCAGTTGGAGATAAATGTACTGATACACAGGGCGGGTATCCCTGGGCCATCTCCCATCTGGCTTTCTAATCGCCAAACCTGTAGAAATCTCTTCCAAAACTCAGTCAAAGATTCACCTTTTTTCTGCTTACATGCAAGCGAGGGCGCCATATCAGCTCTGGGCTTAAATACTTGGTTTAAGTGTTAAATGCTAATGCCTACCACATTTCAGCTTCATTCCCTTATGGGTATAGGGGTATGTTACCTGGCTTTGTATCTGCAGGGGTGTCCACCTCCATGTGAGGTATCCCTTTCCAGCTAAGTGGACTATTCTCCCCAACTACCATCTCTAAAACCATTTTAATGTCCTCGGGCATATAATTTTTTCCTTTAATTGCCCTCCTAAGGTAAGCGATTGTACCTTTGGAAGACTTGGAGGGGTGAGGACAGTGCTTGATCTAGTTCTTTCATATCAGGAGGGGTGATGACCAAAATGTCTCTTGCTGTTATGAAAGGATTGTATGTACTAACCATGGTCACGGAGCTTGTTGCTGCAGTGGGCGCTGCTGCTGCTATTACGCCGGGGGTCTCTATGGAATCTATGTCACCTGCTGGTTCTTGAAGTGTATTATCCAGTGCTCGTTTGGACTGGTTTCTGGTCTGTCTCTGGGACTCCCCTATGTTAACGTTAAGTATGATTTGTCTGTCCTGACTCTATATTAATTGTGAAAGGTTCTGTGTCTAATTCCTCTTCATGTCCCTTATCCTCTTCCTCTCCTAGCGGCATGTCTGGTTGCTGTTCATCAGCATGTGACCACTGGTTCTCATTCTGAGGAGGGATATTTTGTGACATTTTCTTTTGTTCTCTCTCTAGTTTCCCTCTTTTTTTCTCTTTCTCTTTTTCTCTTTAATTCTTCCACATCTATTCTCTCCTCTTTTTGTTTTCTGTTGTATTTAGCTTGTTCCACTGCTGCCATTGTTATCACGGCTGCCGTGGGACTCAAATCATTTCCTTGGAATGGCATTAAGGAGGGATATTGTCTGGTAGTTGCAGTTTGTACTTTTACCTGTTTAGGTCTGTGCTGCTTCGTATCATACGGTGGGGGCGTAGCGCTAGGTTTAGTGTCGGAGTTGGAATGATTTCTAATTTCATAATTCAATTTCTCACTCTTATGTCTCTTCTCTAATTCCTTTTTGCTAACTTTTTTCCTGAGACTCATTAATCCATTTCTCCTATACCACCCTGGCGCTATTTCTAACCATTTTATTCCACACTTTCTCATATATAAGACTTATCCCAATTAGGGTCACCAGAATAATAGGGCCACGCTTTTTTATCCCCAAGGCACATTCCCATTATCATTTCCATATAATAGGGATCATTACCACTTGTCCTAGGGAAAGCATGGGGGCTACCCATAGCCTCCGTCCAACCTGCCATATTTTCCACAAACGGTAAGGTATAATAAGCCCCTCCCGTTAATCGCTCTACATAGCGAATACAATCTTCACCAACGTGGGGGATCTTGCTTTCTGTCTGACCCATAATGACAAGATATATCTTATACTTCTAAAGTCAATTGCCCACCTTCAGGACTGTCCGACAATACAAACAGATAAACTTATAACTTCATCAACATCAACACCAAGACAGACTATCACACATTAGAGGTACCCAAGTGCAGACACGTCCTATGAATTTCTATAGCACGCTTTCTCTATATCTAAGGCGACAACCCGTGTCCCTGTTACTCTCCTAATTGCGAGACGCAACTAAAGGGCCAACACTTTTAACCTTCCCTCGGGGTTTAGTAAATAAAATTACTTACCCCCTTCAAGGTGTGTTGCCCGCATCTAACTCCACCACTGAAAGAACAATCCTGTTTGCTCTAGAGCGATCTCTCTGGATCCTCTTTAGGCACGCTGTCCTGCAATTGCGATAAGTCTTATGTGTGATTTCAGATATCTGAGAGGCTTGCACTGACACACATAATAACAACACACAAGGGGTCTCGTTGCAAACTCTGGTTTACTTCCGCTTTAGGGTGGACTTATAAAGCAAGAAACCACAGACACAGTATGTACTTGTTCCTCATACAAGAAGGTCACCAGGTACGTGGTTAGCGAGACGTTGCTCTATTTAGCTGTTATTGCGGTTTGACAGTTAAATTTCGCTAGCATACATTTCTGCAATAAATTTCCACTAAGAAGCCTGCAAAATATTCTATCTTGTAAAGCCTTGCATGTAACTATATCTGGCAGCCATTTTGTTTGCTTCAGCCATTCTGTTAGCAAGATCCATGAGGCCTATTGCCTCAGCCATCATCGGCTATCGGGCGCTGTAACAGAGCACCTCAGTCGCTGAAGTATCCTGGCCGGCATTGATGAATGAGATGTATGTTGGGCGCTCTAACACCAGTACAGTGTTGCAGGGAGCAAAAGGTAGCACCAGCCCAGTGCGACCAACACTCAGCGACACCATATTCAACAAAAAAACTCACACAGCGTAGGCGCTCTGGATCTGGTCTGTAGCATAGAACACCACAAAGCGAAAACACATGGAATGGCATTGTTGTAACATTGTGACATTAATACTTTAAAGTGGACCAACACCCAGGATTTTGACTATCCTGGGTCTTGGTCCACTTTGGTGGGGCACCCTTGATCGGGGTGCCCCGCTGTGTGAACCCCCCCCCCCGATCACCCGAAAAACTCACCTCTCCCCGCTCCCAGCGCCGACGGACAAGCGTTTTGACAGCCGCGGACAAGCGGCTCCTCCGCCGCCGCCGCCTCCCATTCACAGCCGCCATTCACAGACGGCCAGCGCGGGCGCGTGCACGTCTAGAGGGGCGCGAGGGAGGGAAGACAAGGTAAGGGGATTTGGGGTGTTTGGGGGGGTTTCACCCCGTGGGACAACCCGATCTCAGATGTCCCGCGGGGAGGTTGGTGATCGGCCCGGGAATCTATAAGATCACGGGAGGGTGATGGTCCACTTTAATGTCCTGTAATGACAATTCTGCATAAAAATATAAAAAGTCAAAAAAGTTTTCAAAAATGACTTTTTCTAGGCCAGGAGAGGTGACAAAATTATTTGAGAGAAAAAAAAAAATAAAAACAAAAAACCCTGTTTAAACAGAAGAAAAGCAACATCCACTGAAATGTATGGGAGAGCGACAGGTAATACTTGGAGCTCTGGAAGCTAGATCTCTGGCGCTATACGCTGACCCGCCTGTAATGATGAATCGTACGCTACATGGTGCTGTTAGAATCGCTCACCAGATTCGCTTTCATAAATGTGGTATTGTGTACAGCGACCAGATGCTGCCTGCCACTACTTGGCACTACCTGCCGCTATCCCTTGATGAATTAACCCATTAGCACTGACCATGTTACTGAACACACCTGGACTATTAACTGGATTAAATAGGAGTTCTAATTAATCCAGGGGTGTTGAGGTAAATGGTCATTGTGAAGAGCAGGACTGGAGACAAATCAGGTATATGTCAGGTTGGCATCTTTGTAATTGTGACCCTGGCACCAGTGCTCTAAACCACCTTAAACATCAATATTGCCTTAACTCTAAGAGCTGATAATTATTTGGTTTACCCCAATGTGGTCAGCATGCGACCAATGCTTTTCTGGAATACACTCTAAATTCATATTATGCTTGTTTGCTTTTTCTTCTGCTTAAGCTCAGCCTAAAAGCAGAAACTGGCAGGAAGCGGGCCAAGTAGCTGTTTGTTGTGCCTAGATAGTGCATGCTCCACAGAATTCTGGGTAACTCCACACTGCACCATATGTGCTCCAGTTTTCAGAGAAGAAAATTACATTACATCTGGTCCTTGAGCCTAATTTGTATTTTGTTTCTGAACACTTCAGTCAAAACTGAAAATACATATTTTAATGCAAAGGGATGGATGCTGCGATAAACAATTTTATTTATGGTTGGCTATAAATAAATATTGTTAATCCATATTTATCTCTTCCTCATGGGATAAGTTTATCACACTGAATGCACATAACCTGCTATGATGACATTTTGCTATTGAGATATATCGGAATTGTACTTTTCTTTCAGCACAGGCGGGTCATTGACCTTTTTATGGCACAGTGTAGTAACGCATCTATTTTTATTAATCCCAACCATGGCATGGCAGCGAGGTGCTCGGCATTAAAGGGGGGAGCGTTGCTCGGGAGGGTATCGTGCAACACAATTTACAATTAGCAGCTTTAATGAAGTAATGTGTGCAGACAGCTCCTCCGCACTGGAATCAAGCGGTGCACTCTAAAAATAGAGATATGGCCGCATCAAGAGATGTACACGAGGCCGGGAGGATCCAGCCAGGGCTCACAGGATGGGTTTTAAAGGATAATTATTCTTGAAATATTGGTTGTTTCCATGTCCGAGCAGCTCGTTGTTCACGGGATTGTGTGGAAGACATGTCACTCAAGGCTGCCTGAATCAGAGCCCACATTGCTCCACTCCGGGCCTGATTTGTGGATGGTGGCACATTTTTTTTCAGTCTTAAAACCTTAATAGGACTTTGTGCTTCTGCCCTCCAGCTTGCTTCCATTGCAATCAGATTGTCCTCTTTAAAGTGGTCCAAAACACAGAATTTTGACTATCCTGGGTTTTGGTCCTTTCCCCCGGCGCAGCCCAATTGGGGGTGCCCGGCTGTATGAAACCCCCCAGATCCCCGATGCCAACTCACCTCTTCCCGGTCCTACGGAGCATGTTCGGCCGCTCATCCAATCAGCATGCTCAGAGCCGCTGACGTCACATCGTCTAAGGCTTCATCTCCGAGCACACTGGCGGCCGCATCCCCCGCTTCCCTCTAACAGGGTGCGTGCTTGCGCCGGCCATTCACAAACGCCTGGTGCAGGCACACGCCCTGCTAGAGGGATAGCAGGGATGTGGCCATGGCTCACGCATGCGCCGTTGGACCGGGAAACGCGGTAAGTGTATGGGGGCGACCTGGGGGGGGGGGGGTTTCACACAGCGGGGCATGGATGCCCCGGGGGGGGGCATCAGTCAGGATGACTGGCCATTCCCGCTCCATTCCCTACAATAAAGGGGGCGTATCAGCCCTCGGCACAAGTGTGTGGCCAGCCAATGCCAGGACTGCAGCAAGGAGACAACAACGTGACCATAGGTCTGGATTTCCAGGAGAGGTACATTTTATTGTACCAGAACATTACCGATCAGTTATACAGGACTATAGGTGGGGAAGTATGGTTTATTGTTTTTTCCCAGACAGTCACTTAAAAGGAAAAGTCGACTTTTGATGGAATTTTTGAAAGCATAAACAGGGCTTTTTAAGGAAATCCTTTTGCCACAAAAAATCTACACTTTCAAAAATGTAATTGAAAGTGGACTTTCAGGCATCAGCACCACTGGGATGCTGGGAAAGAAAGAAACGCAGGTTATCAAAGGTGGCGGTGTTTCGGCTTTCAGTGGATGCAGACGCAAATGTAAATACTGAGAATGATTCAGTATCATGCATGCAGATAGGACAAGAGAGTTTTGGGGCTGTGCAAGTCTGTTGGTCCAGTTTAAGTGACTGTTGATAACTCTATTCATGCTGGTGGTAAGCAATGTTGGTTGCCCCTTTGTGTCTATGCCGGTGGTGGTAAATATTAAGGGTTGGTGAGCATTCAGGTGTCTTATCTATGATACATAAATACTGTCTCTCCCCAATATTCTGGAGGAATAGCATGGAGGTAAGGAAGAACGATCCACCCAACAATAGGGCTGTTGCTGAGACATTGTTATTACACTTATTTTTAGGAATAAAAATATTCTACCAAGTCTGGAAACACTTTCTTTCAGCTTGAGTCTTCTGTATCATGCGCCTGAAAAATATTGTGATAAAAAAGTGCAGCTCTTGTTGCTTAGCAACACCATAACTATATATAACAGCACTAATGCCTGCATTGTTTTAATGAAACAGAACAGCGGTCCCCAGTCTACTCGGTATTGCATAATCTCCAGCAGCATTCGGGAAATCATGGCTCTGATTATTTTTATAAAATCAAAACTGCAGCAATTATACTGAGAAGATTATCCGCAAAAGTTTGTAGTATGGGCACTGCAGTCAGGATGCCCCACCTAATGCATTAGTGCTCACAATCAGGGCCTGATTATGGGAGGGGCTCAAGGGGCGCAAGCCCTGGGGCTTTATACTTGCACTGCAAGAGGTCCTCCACCAACCTCTAGGTAAACTTCTGGTCCTGTCCAGGACCAGTCCCTGGTCTGTGAGCAGCAGACCAGTAATAAAGTAATCCCACACCTCTCTGTTACTGTCATACTGGTGCCAAGGCAGCCAGAGGGTGGACCAAAAAATTTCAGTATTGTTTGCCCCCGAAGGCTGGCCCCAGGCGCACATCTATCACTTCCGCTTCCGAGGGCACATTACAAATTCGAGAGGGAGGAAGTGCATGCAGCCAGGCTGCTGCGAAGAGAGAGATGACAGGCAAGCCGGCAGGGAGGAAGAGGAGACGAATCAGACGAATTATAAACAGCATGCTAATAAGTAAATCACAGGCATGTGGGCATAATCCTAACACAAATGTATATTTTACATTCCAGGGAAGTAAAACAGTAAGGCAGAACACCAAAAACCCGACAAAATAGAATTTTCCTTTAAATCAATAGACACAAGTCCTTAAACCGAATCTTCACCCTGAATAAGAGTCTATCTTATATGTTACCCCCACCCTGTACATACAGCTTGCCCACATTAAAAATCATCTTTCCTGCACCTACTGCATTTTTTTGAGCCTTTTATTCATCCAAGATGGCGGCCATGGAGCCTCAGGCTGCCTGCAAACAGCCTTCTAATTATGCCGCTCTGCATTCTGGGATTGCTGTCCTTTTCCTGACTCCAGCACTGTCTGTGCAGAGCACAGCTATAACTCAGCCTCCTGCACACCCCCCCCCCCTCTTCTCCTCAGTATGTGATGCTTTTGAGGCAAGATGACGGCACGTGTATCTTAGAGTCCTGAACAGAGTAGCAGCCCAGTGGGGGAAAGAATGATAAGCGACTAAAAATGTAAAATATATTAATTTTAGATGCTGGGGAAGTTTTGGGCTTTTTATTAAATGATGCTGAAGGTCTGGTTTAATCCTCCACCCTTATTCTCCACATTCTCCATGCAAGGCAGTCCATGCTTTACCAGTCTGAAGCAGATGGTGGGGTTTTGTATATACAGAGTAGTTGGCAAAAGCTTCAATTACCTGTCTAGGGGCCCAATCCCTCTCCTGAGGGCAGGTGTAAGCACCTGTAGTGACAAGATGTATTTGGCTTCCATGAGTGCCCCTACTTCCAGTCATTAAAAGCAGGCTCTATCATTGATTGGCAGCAGGGGGTGTACCAAGTGAGTGTCCACCACTGATATGCTGTTATGCATGGATGCTGTAATTCCTGTGGGGGGCCTGATTGGAAGCACTTTCTTGGCTTTGGAGCAGAATGTGCCATAACCTTTGCTTATTTAGCCTGTAGATTGAGACCAGTTAAGTTATGTTTGCTTTTTTTGCCTGTACAATGACTTTAAAGCAGACTAAAACCCACTGAACTTGTCAAATGCATTTGGCCAAAACCCCCGATGATAGTAACTTCTTAGTGAGTAGAACTACAAGTGGCTATTTTCACTTACCTAATTGTCCTGCTGCTCTCTGTGAGATCGGTCATTGCATGTGTGTGGCAATGACATTATTGCATAGGTGTGGAAATGAGATCATTGCCACGCACAGCAGTGGTAAAGACTGGAGGAGGCGAAGTAGAGTAAAGTTGGAGCAGGGAAAATTAGCCAAAAGGTACTCATGGAGGGGGGAGGGGCATTCAAAGGATGCTAGTTAAATGTGGGTTTTGGTCCACTTTAAAGCAAATCTGCACACCTAATTTCTCCTCCCCCTGTTAAATGCCAGGGGCAAGTCAGAAGACAGTCCACGTACACACGTGACCTCCAGAGACCAGAGGGCTGTGCCTGCAAAAAGTGCATGACACTCTGTGCCCCATTGGTCACCAACATGTCAAGTAGCGAGAGTCTTGCCTGATGTGTTCTGTGCGTTGGCCGCAAGAAGAAACCTGAAGTGACCTGCTTTACACTGATCAACTTATCAACCAGGAACCTCTATACACATCAGCCAACTGCTAATCAACCATCTCCAACATCATGCAAAGCAGATGTTCCTCATCCAATTGACACACTTCCTGGCACTGGGTTTTTTGATGCTTAGTCCAGCATGTACAACACCTATTAAGTAAATAGGCAGCAAGGCCTCCAAACACAAGTATGTGGGGTGCTTTCTTTTGAGTTGAGAAGAATGGCTTTAATTTATTTTGAGGATTAGTTGCACGGCAACTCTGAAATTGGCTCTAAACATTTGTATAGTATTATATTATTAGCAGCAACATAAGAGGAGTTTTTTTTTCGTTGCATCCATGGTGTCTTGGATGGGAACTGAAAATTGAGCCAATAAATGTCTCTCTTCCACATAATCCACATCTGACAAATATAGCATTGTGCGCTGGCTTCCTGCCTGATACATTGTTAGTGAATGGAGCTTTGAAAGCCACTTTGAGTCATTTTTGTTAAAAGGAGAGAGACTAGTATAGTGTCACAAGATGGGAAGAGGGAACACTGTGTGCATAACCATCATCTGGTGATATCGTCCCATTAATAGCCATCTTTATTAATATTATGATTAATTTAATGCCAACATTTTATAGAATGCTTTAAGAACTGAAAGTGAACCTCCACTCTATAGCACGACAGGATACCCAAGCCTTATGAAAACTCCTTTAAGGCTGAAGTCAAGATATTTTTTTTAGAATACAAATTAAAATGTTGTTAGTTGGTCCATGCTTTATGCATTTATTATACCCAGAATTCTTCTTTTGGCTAATCTGAAGATAACATTAACCCTAATGTCACCAACAAAAAATAATTGTCAGGTCAGTATCAGAAGATACAGATTCCAAGCCTGTGAGTATTGGGGTGCTACATCCATCACTAACTATTGTCCCCCAAACATTCTGGCCTTTGAAAGGACCCCAAATACAAAAGCGAGTAGTTATATGAGCTCTGTACAGCAATACTATAGATGATTAGAGAGAACTGTATGTGGTTACACACTCTACCCACCTTAGTTCAAACGTCATTTATTAATTTTAATAAAAATAAAAAAACAGCTATACACCCTTTACCCCCCCCCCCCCCCCAGATGGTGGCTGCTAGTCCAGTGTTGTGTGTCTGACTTGATTGCCGGTCAAAGGGGCCTTCACAAAGACAGGCCATCTCCTGCCATCCAGGGCACAGGCCAGTGCATTCACGGAAATGGGGGGGGGGCTTAATACCCTGCCCCCTCCATTTCAGTGATGGTGGGGGGCATGTCAGCATCACTATGATGAATAGTGGGGGCAGCACATCATCATGGACGTGCCTTTGACTGACGTTCCAGTTTGGGTGGCACGGGACTCGATCTGGCAATCAGGTAAGACTAACAGCAATCATCAACAAGGGACAAAAGGTGAGGTTTTGTTTATAGCCTGAAAAATCACTTTAACACTACGTAGAAACCATTTAAAAAAAAAGGAGGGGCATCTCATCGTACTAGTAATCATCTGCCTAGACAACCATCCAGTGAACCAATTGGAGGAGCCATGGTGTGGCTAATTGGATGCAATACAAATGGAAGGTTAAACTGAAAGTCTACTTTGGACTTTCCTCCAGAACTCAGATCATAAGTGCCATTCCTAGCAGAATCCCTAGCTTACCTTTTAACTGCTCCCATGCTTCTGAGGAGTCTGGTATCTGATACCTTTGGCCCCAAAGGGGTGGGTGCAAAGTACAAGGTCAGATCAAGCTGAACATTATTTTCTTTGGGCACACTATCCGGGTTTGGTACTCACCCTCCTGTCACTGTCCCTGCTATCCGAAAGTCAGATGCACGGGACCCAGCTTTGGATTCCAGGGCTGAAGGAGCACAAGAGACGTTGCAGGAACAAGCCAAAGGACAGCAGGAGAGCCTCGTACCTGTATAGTATTCCTGATCTGAGGACTTGAATTTTCATTTTAAAGTGGAACAAAACCTGGTATTTTGACTATCCCAGATTATGTTGCGTGCCCAGGGGACATCCAGATTTGCCCTGCTGTGTGAACCCCCCCCAGTACTTCAGTAACAGCTTACCTTTCCCCTGTCCAATGGGGCGTGTCCAGCAGCATGCACACTCCCGCCCATCCTATCTCAATGGCGGGGGGGGGGGGGGTTAGAGTACACATTCAACCTAAAGATGCTGGGGATGCAGCCACTCTTAAGCCCTATTGCTTAATATCAGAGCCGTTTCCAAAATGACATAGGTAAAGCAAATGGCTCTGGTTGAACGCGTTTTTGTTCCACTTTGTTCCGTGGAAAAGGCGAGAGCCCACAGACAAGAGTATCAGTTAACAAGTCAATTTACTACAAAAACATGGCCCCAATGAATGAGAACTTTCACAGACACTGGTTATGTATTGGTCTTGCAGGATTAGTGGACGGCAACTAAGATCCAGTTAGTAGACCATAGCAGCAATTAGGGATGAACAAATCAATTTGGATAATATCTAATTTGTTCCCTAAAAATTCAGGTTCAAAGTATTAGGGATTTGCTTTGGACAAATCTGATTTGTTTTTTAAAACCAATTAATTCAGCCCTGAATCAAATCTCATGGTAAGATTCGGATGAATCGGCATGAAATGAATCTCAAAAGATTTGCTCTTCTCTATTAGCCATATTGGAAAGGTTAGGTGGTTTGAAGCATGGAGGTAAGATTTCACTGAGCAGAATGATATATAAGGGGTTTACATATATTTATAATATATATAACTGATCTGCCAGATAATGTCATATCAGTGCAAATTATATAAAAAATCACCACTCTAATTTGCACCAATGTGGCATAAACAGAGTCAAGTCAGGCCCTAACGTACCATATTTTTCGCCCTACAAGACGCACGTATGTGTGTATGTGTGTGTGTGTGGGGGGGGGGTGTTCGTGCGTCTTATCGGGCGTGTGTAAAAATGGGGGGGAAAGTAAATGTACATGTTATGGGCGCTCCTGCGTTGCTGACTGTGCTGCCTTCCACAATGCGGGAGGCCAGAAAAAGATGGAGGAGAGGCAGGCTCTGTCCCCGTCGCTGCTATCACGGTTTCTTCTGGCAGCAGCAGGGACGGAGACAGCGTCCGTCGCTCCTCCATTTTCTTCCGGCATCCAGCCGCTGCCTCTTCTGGCCAGGGCACACGCAAACACTCGGTCCGAGCAGCGGGTGGGTGTGGCCTGCGCCGAGCTCTCGCAGGCCACGCCCACCCGCTGCTCGGACCAGGTGTTAGACTGTGCAGCGGCAGCAGCTGGAGGCCAAGAGCATGTAAGTTGACTTTTTTTTTTCTATGTTCTGCTAGGGAACAGAAGGGGGGGGGTGCCACACTGCCTATGGGAATGGGATAGGGGAATGCCACACAGCCTATGGGAATGGGGGGGTTGCCAAACTACCTATGGGTAATGGCACGGGGGGAATGCCACACTGCCTATTGGGAATAAGAGGGGGCATGCCACTCTGCCTTTAATTGGAGAATTCTGCACCTTGCCTATTATTACCTTGCCTTATTTTCCTCCTCCAAATCCTAGGTGTGTCTGATGGACAGGTGCACCTTATAGCGAGAAAAATATGGTATACTGTTCATTGGTTTTAAAACCAGTGAGTGTATCATGATTGCAATACAAAGGCTAACTGTTTCCTATACGGGATGTCTTTCTCTACTGTTGGTGAGTAGTCTATTACTTGTAGAGAGACCTGTAGAAGCAATATTATGAAAGGCAGGAGGGAAGCACCTGTCATGCCCTATCACCTTTCTTTAGTAAAAGTGAAGAATAGTGGTATAGCTTCAGAAAGATTGATGGGGCAGCTCATCTAACTCCCAGAGATAATTGTTTAACACCGCTTCTCTATTCCTCTAGTGCAGTCAGGTAATTATGTAATAGATCTAACAGAAACATATAGACTGGGGAATATTTCAACCTGGATTCAACACGCCAAAATAAAAAAAATAAAATATAAATGACAACAGGAAACGCACAGGTTTAAAGGTAAATCATTAATATATTGAGCTTGTATAGATCACATAGGGCCTCATTTATATATGTTACGACATATCTAATTAATATATAGAACATATATTTCTGCTCACAGTGGGCCTCATTTATAATATCTGGAGCAAACCTCTTAGAAATTCATCTTTGCAGAGTTTCTTTTGATTAATGTATGGAAATACTGTAAAAATAAATTAAACTAAAGAGTTGAGGTGGTTCAGTTATTTCAGGTAATATATATATATATATATATAAAACTGGTATAAAAATAAATGTGTAGTGGTGCAGCTTCCATTTCCAAGTACCATTCAATTCTATACAAAAAATCTGGGGGTCCCAGCAGTTTGCCTCATTTTTAAAATCATATTCCATAAAGCCGGATTCATAGATTCTCCCGTACACATGCTTATACATCTTGGATTTGCCCAATTTTCTGGCTTGTGCTATTCAATGTAGTGGTTTTTGAGAGCTTCGTCAGCTTTGTTCTGTTTGTGCAGGACTCACTCATCTCTTCTTGGTGTACAGATTTGGTGTACATTGCCAATAGCAACCAATCGTTTCAAAAAACACACATTTGCTAACACAAGAAAAAATAAAAAACACCAGATCAGCTAAGCACCTGAGCACATCCTTTTGGCACAAAAAAATATACTCTTCCATATATAAAATTCCATAGAACAAGGAGTTACCCTAAAACCCAAAAATCCTGGGTTTTGGTCCTTTCCCTGGTGACACCCCGATCGAGGGTGCCCCACTGTGTGAAACCTCCCCAGATCGCCGCAGCAAACTCACCTTATACCAGTCCCACGGCGCGTCTAAGAGAAGTGGCTCTGATGGCCGCATCCTCTGCTTCCCTGTAGCAGTATGTATGCCCGAGCCAGGCATTTGTGGATGACCGGCGCTGGCACGCTCCCTGTTAGAGAGAGACAGAGGATGCGGCAGTCAGAGCCGCTGCTCTTAGACACCGTGGGACTGGGTTAAGGTGAGTTGCAGCGGCGATCTGGGGGGGGGGTTCACACAGCGGGGCACACCCAGTCGGGGTGCCCCCAGGGAGAGGAACAAAACCCAAGATAGTCAAAAGTTTTGTTCCTGTGCCCAAGTCCACTTTAACCTTGATCCTCTGCCGAAATGCGGTTCTGTGATTGTCCGTCAGTGGGAAAAAGGTGACCTTGGCCCATGTGACTGCCGGTGGCCAATTGAAGGACTACATTTCGGTCTAAGTTCGAGGCTGAGGTAAGGGTTTTGGGGGGATGTTGGGGTTTGAAACACGTCAACGCTGGTGTCGTAGACCTGATATTTCTGAGACCTGACGGACAAGGGTTGGGACACAGAGGGTTCCAGTGTTCTCATTTCTGTGAAACATCGTGGTGCAAAGCCTGTGGAACATTCCTATGTGCCATTTTTAATTTGGAGATTGCAGCTAGGTTAGTATTTGGATGTGAGTGCATCTATTATTATTCAAATTTGAAATGTTTTAAATGTAATTACACATTAGGGTCCAGGTGACAAACTCTATTACTTTTTAGGAGAGGAAACTACCATTCACTTTCACTGTCTACCTTGGGAGTAATTCAGCAACCCGGATGTACATTTCCACCTGGTGCTGAATTAGCCCCAAGCTAGAATATAAAGTTTTCTCTCCTAAAAAGTTTTTCCGACCTGGTGCTGAATAAACCATTATGTTGGTTATCTTTTGAAATTTCACCTGTATGGGTTGAGCCATCCAGGTTGCTGCAGTCTGAAAAACTGTATTAAAGAGATTGTCCAGTCTAGATAACTCTTGTGTTTCATGGGAGCAGCCATGATGGGATTATGGCAGCAACATGCCATCCTTTTGTCTTTTATTGAGATGTATGAGACAAAGTACTCTCCCCTTCAATTTAAGTCAATGGGGCGGCATTCTACAGTCCCATCATGGCTCCTCCTATGAACCACAACAGTTTTTTAGATTGGATTGTTCTTTTAATGTGAGAGTATTAAAAGGATTTTTTATGCTCAAATCAAAAATGGGCATAAAATATAAATGAGCACCTCGCGGTGGTGGATAATACATAGTGAAGGAATAAAACACCCAAGGGCACTGTTTTAAGCGATTTTATTGAACAAGGACTATTGTTTGCGCCATGCTTTTCTGTTTTAAATGATTATGGTGATATTATGTATTGGGTATACAATAAAATGTACTGAAGTTCTACTGCTGAAATAAAGTAAAGCCTCTTAGGAGACCGGTCTGTGTACATCTCTACTGCCAGAGTGCATGAGAACCTGTCAGCCCAAGTGAACCCACAGCACACATCAGGGCCACCTGGGTAACATATAGGTCTTATGCCTGTACCATACTGTAGGAGGCTTTTATTGGCTCCCTGGAAATGCTTGGATCTTCAACAATAAAAGCTTAGGTCTGGATGAAATTCATCTGTGGCTGTCCTCTACTATTCAAAATGATGTAAGAAAATGATACAGCTCTTACAATAATTTGTGGGGGTGAGCCATTCTGTTGTGAAAGTGAAGAGAGCTGTCATGTTGCTACAGCATATATTAGGGGAGGGGATGTAAAACAATATTGGCATAGAGTTATATTAAGTGGGTCAAAACCCCTGCAGCCTGGCCCTGGAATCCAGACCCGGCTGCTAGCCTGCACCATACACCGAATAGGTGCCAGTGATATTACCTCGACACGACATGAAGCCGGCTTCCGCCGCCCCCTGACAGCGCAGCCGGCCTCCCCGCTCCCACCATGCCGGCATGTAGCAAACCCCTACATGCCGGCAGAGATGAGCGATTCTTTAAAGTTCGATTCGGACGAACCCGAATTTCTTGGAGAAATTCAAAAAACAAAAACTATTGGAATTCATAAAATTGGGCACACCAGCATAAATATATAGAAAAATGGTAATATTTATTAATGGCAAATCAAACATAAAAACATACAAGGGATAAGACAAGGGAGAATAAAAACAATGGGTCTCCTGATAATATTATTATGACTAATGTCCAATTGGTCACAAAGGTCCCTTTGTTCCAGACCGTTATACTATTATATCAAGAAATAATTTGTCTATTCAACAATATTATAAATACATAATAACTAATTCATGATACAAGGTCAGGGCGGTAAGAGATGATAGAAATATATACAATAATAAATAACAATAATAGAAAAACTACCCAGTGAATCTACCAATTAATGTAAAATATTTTAAAAAGTGTGCTATATCAAACAGAAATTTATGTGTTGAGAATAATAAATAATCTAAACTAATTACAAATCAGTGCCTATTAGTTCAAAAAATCATATAGCATAAAAACCTTTCTATGAGTCAGAGAACCTGCAGCAGACATGAGCAAAGTCAATGCCGTCTGCAGGATGCTGAAGTGTATCTAAATCACCTGCGAGGCTGAGAAGCCTCATTGATACATGTGTAACAATGGTAAAAGTAATCAAACTCACTGAGCAGAGCCCAGCGCCTACATACCAAACCCTTATTCAAATATTTACAAAGTGCAGTGCAATTCAAGATAAATACAGCAATCAACAACAATAATAGGTAAATACCGCCCAAACATGAAGTGAATACAGGAGACCCAGCTACCCCACGCGCTCCGCCGTCGCTCTCACGGCTTCTGATAGGGGTGGAGAAATTCGGCGAATCACCCGAATCAAATTTTTAAGACGTTCGCTCATCTCTAGCCCCCGTGTTAAAACAATGTCATTCCATGTGTTTTCGTGTGTTTTTTTGTTCAAAAACAGACTTTAATCACACAGCGTCTGGTACTCTGCTACAGCGCCCAGCCTTACAGCGCTGATGCTGTGTGTGTGTAGTTTTTAGTTAAATATGGTGTGGAGTGCCAAGTGCCGGACACACTGAGCTGGTGCTACCTCTCGCTCGCTGTAGCGTTGTACTGTTGCTAGAGCGCCCAACACACATGATATTCATCAATGCCGACCTGGGTCCTACAGTGACCGCAACGCTAGGTTACAGCACCCGATACCCACTTACAGCTTTTAAGCGCCGATATACAGGCTCACATGGCAATACGTGGCGCTAGTAGTGAATCAGCCTCCAAATGCATGATGTCTTGTGGACACCCATCAGCTGAACTGGTTATGATGAGGCCCGCTGATTGACCTCCTGGTCCTGCACCCACTGTAGCCATGCCCTTACGATGAAGCACAAGAGGTATGTCCCATGTGGGGGCATTCAGATTTTTAATTTAGCTCTCTGAGGAGAAGCTTTAAAATAGCTGCAGTGTATTTTTGGACTTGTGCGCCGTTATATATTAATCAAGCTCCTGAAGTTTTGCTGCTGTGCTGAAATAAAGCCAAATACCAATTGAGTTCTCTGGAGACAGGAGCACGTGTATGATCCGGCATTGTTTAGTAGATTACAGCAGGCAGCCAAGGTTTAATATTCTAACAATGATTCTAGATCTTTATTAAGTGAATGCTAGGGCATCTTTTCCCGCTGACTAATTAGGTTTCCCGAGGGCCTTATTAATATTTGTTATGAGATTGTTAATATACTATAATCTCAAATACACAAGCTTTATTAGATTAAAGTAGAACTCCAACTGAGATGTTATTTTTTATAGTTTTTGAAGGGTTAGCCAGCATGTTAAACTGTTATTGCTAGCTGTATTTTTGCCTGGCTATTTCAATCTTTCAAAACATTTAGCATACCCGTCAATGCATTGTAATGCTTGCAGCAAGTGTACTACAAATCCTTACACAGCCTTGTGCCTTGTTATCTAAAATAAAGACCTAATTTACTACCCGTGTCTCAGTACAAAGGGATAGAGAAGCCAGCTAGCTAGGCAGCTTTAGCCAAGGTAAAGATTAAAGCAAAAGGCTGACCCGTTCAACACAAAATGCACATAAGACAGCTCATAGTATAAATCACATACCACTGATTCAGAGATTTATATAACATTGCTTGAGCTGTTAACATGTCATGTAGTCTACCTACGGTATATCATTTCACCTTAGTATAAATATGGGTCTCACGAGGTTCAGAAATTGAAATAAATCGATTTAGCATAGCTGTGCCACACCATACCAGCTAAACTGGCCAGTCAAGACCCATGTTTACTAATTTGCACAGTCAGGCAAAGTCAGAAGTTATAAAACGCACTCACGCATTGGCTAGAAAATTAGAAAAATAGTTATTGTGGAGGCTGATTCATTACTAACCCCAGGTATCGGCAGATGAGCGTTTGCATAGCGGTGCTTAGAGCGACCGCTAGTAGACAATGTAAGCGGGTAACGGACGCTGTAACAGAGCGCCTCAGGCGCTGTAGTAACCTGGCCCGCATTGATGAATGTGATGTATGTTGGGCACTCTAACACCAGTACAGCGCTGCAGCGAGCGAGAGGTAGCGCCAGCTCAGTGCGACCGACTCCACACCATACTTACAATACAAAAAAAGGACACACACACAGAGTCAGCGCTCTAAATCTGGTCTCTATAGCATAGAGCGCCAGATACTGTGTGATTAAAGTGTGTTTTTGAACACATATCCACCAGTAACAAAGCAAAAACACATGTAATGACATTGTTTTAACACTGTGACATTAACACTTTAGTACCCGACCTGTAATGACAATTCTGCATAAAAAACTAAAAAATCAAAAGTTTTCAAAAATGACTTTTTCTAGGCCAGAAGAGGTGACAATTATTTGAGAGAAAAAAAAAAACAGTTTAAACAGAAGAAAAGGAACGTCCATTGAAATGTATGGGAGAGTGACACTGAGCGAAAGGTAATACCTGGCGCTCTAGAAGCTACTGAGCCACCTATAATAATACATTGGATGCTACATGGTGCTGTTAGAGTCGCTCACCAGATTCACTTTCATAAATGTGGTTTTGCGTACTGTGGTTTAGGGGGGAGGGAATTGCCCTTGGCTCCGCCACTCCTGATTTCTATAATATTTCAGGATTTGAGGCTGGGGCCTGGGTTTCCCTGGTTTGGGATGCCTTGTGGATCCCTAATACGGTTTGCTTTGTATCTTTTGTCACATATTTTACATATTTCTCTTGGTTTGTTAGGAGGACTATACCGCATAGGTCATTCACATTAATGATAACTATTAGCTGTGACCATCACATTTCTAGTATATACATGTATGTCCACTCAAATTACTTAAAACACAGACGTTTATTCAATTGTAACAGTAGGGTTTCTCAGATTTGTAGCAAGTTTTTTGAATACCGAACGCTCTGGTGCAGACGCGTTTCGCACTCAGCTTCCTCAGTGCACCAGGGGTACTACAACATAAACATATATACATTTGTACAGTGTTAACATTTCATGTTTATCATATATACATCTGTACAGTTCATTTTAGAACGTACCGTTGGTTGTGCTTGCACTTACTTGAATTATATCCAATTGTTGTATATATACAGTAGCTTGCTTACTCCAGGTAATTCTAGATTTAGTGAACAATTTGTTATTTCTAATTCCTGGATATTTGTAGGATTTTAATTGATGGCATTGATTGGTATACTCACTTTTTGTTGCTGCATCCATTTGTATTGAGGATGTTGCATGTGTGGCTTATAATATGACCTGCCGAGGGATCAGTGTATTTGGGTTAATTAATGTATAATCTGGTATTTATTTGCTATTTTGTTAATTAATTACATCTTTTCTATAGTGGTCTAGTACTCACTTTTGTAGAGTTGGCCAGCTGGAATGTCCTAGTATCCTATGTTGCCTATGTCAAATAGACACAGGTTGCGCTGATGGTGGGCGCGGGGGTCCCTTTAATATGTAGTTTTATCGTGCTCCCGATTACTGGTTGCTTCATGTGTTGTTCCTGTGCGTGGCGTTCTGTTGAGGGCCTTCCCGCGTCTGGCGCTGGGGCCACTGTGCAGGGGGATTTTATTCCCCCTGTCAGACGCGCTCTGGCCAATCAGGAGGCCGGGCGTCTCCGGAGGGCGGGGTCTCAGGACGAGCCCCTCGCAGCTGATCTCTCCGTGATTGCGGAAGGCGGCGTCCTTCGTACGGACGTCATGCTTACATCTTCCGCATGCTTTGTGGCCCCTCATAGGACAGCACTAGGTGTCATCTCGCTGGCGGCTGCTATATCTTTTGGTTACTTTGTATGTGTCTGTAATAGCTTAACTCTAGGACGCCGGGCGCCATTTTTCCGGAGTCCAGGCTCTTATCTGGCATTTCTCCGTTTCTATAATAGCTTATGTCTTGGACGCCGGTCGCCATTTTTCCGGAGTACAGGCTGTTATCTAGCAATCTCCGTGCGCCATTTTTGTGTGGTCCATCTTCATTTATACCTTTGCGTACTGTGCCCAGAGTTCACAAGACGCTGTCTGCCGCTACGAGGCACTACCTGGCACTATCCCTTGATGAATAACCCCCTTAACTGAACAAATGCCGCCCAAAGCTTCTGGATGGACTTCCCCTTTAAGGCAAACATGCAAGGAATGGGCAAAGGCACCTTTGTTTCATTTCTAAATTCAATTTGATCAATTTTCATCATTTGGATAATAATTTTCCCTTTAAGCCCTAAATCGGATTATTTGCTGAGCGAAGTCTCGGCAGCGAGGCAGAATGGATTGCAGATTCATATCTGGAAGCCAACTCCTTTTATCTTTAGGGCTAGAATATGGTAATGTAGCGTGGCACGCACTCTGTCTCCATGATTCAGCCCATCTCTCGCTTCCCCCCTACTGTTATCCACACAACCTATAATCACATTCAATAAAATAAGCAATACAACAACATACTGTTATACCTGTCAGATGAGATAAAAACACTGATTTATCTCTTATGTTCACGATAATGCGATAAAGGGGTCCTTTAATGAAATTTCTGCATTGCAGGAACAGGATTACACCGACCCCGCTGCAGATCCTTCCTGAAATAGGATGTGGCAGCAATCCTAATGCTCATCCAGCACTGCTTTACAAACACCATCGCCATATTACCCCTTGTTGCTCTAGGCAAGACCTACAACAGGGAACAAGATGGGTACACCTAATTCCAGCCCAAAAATACATCCTGATTTAGATGACTTGGAATGATTTCTAAAACTAGATTAGCTGGGGGTGGGGGGGGGGGGGGTGCTTGGAGATGAGAAAGCAGAAGCCTCTGGAGCTTGCCCTCTTTACCCTTCTCTACAAATAATCTTTTTAGAATGGTTGGTATATTTAGATGCATAAATCTCCAGCCCTCTCCTGCTTAAACATTCTGTAAACTGGATTGTTCAAGGTGAGGGGGGACCACAAAGTATACTTAAAGAAGTCCCACACCCATTTTCTAATGAACGGGTGTGGGGCAGCACTGTAACCGGCTTGGGGGGCTCGTTCATATTGCTGGAGCTCCCTGGCACAATGAATCCCCGCAACACCCCTTAATCCGTATCGTCACCTCAATCCTCAGCCTAAATGCTGTACTCCAATTGGCTGTTCTTGACCGTTCTTGACCGGTGGCTGCCACCAGTCAAGAACGAGTCCAGAATTTCATCCGAGGATCAAGGTGAGAGTAAGGATTTAGGGGTATTGTGGGGGTCATTGTGCCAGCAATCAGCAGCTTTCCAGGGTTCGGCCGAATGCCAAACTCGAAAACGGACTTCTGGCTGAAGTCCATGTTCAGGTTTGGGAACCCGAACTCACAAAGTTCGGTACGAACCTGAACTTTAAAATTCGGGTTTACCCAATAAACTAGTCAGCAGTATTCATTCAGAAATTTCAGAGCTTCTCATAAGCTGGATCAGTGGAGGGAAGTTAAGCATAATTCTAGGCAAAGGGCAGATTTACAATAAGAAGAGCCAGGGAAATCCTGGTGGGCCGAAGTAGTTTGGGGTAGGCTGGATTGTTGCTCAACTCCCCCTGTTCACTGTTCTCCCCTAGTCAAGACAAGCCCATGCTCTGCCTCTTAAATGCTATAGCCTCAACATCATGGTTGTGTGTGGGGGTGGGGGTAATACCTCCCCCTGCCACAGTACTTGCCAAAGAATAAAAAAACTTCAATACTATAGTTTCAAGAGTTACCATCCCCACCCCTGTCAGTGATCCGCCCCTCCAATGCTATAGCCTCAGCCTTGGAGTGCACTCGTTGACTGGAATTATCTTAGATCCCGGGGTCAATGCCGGGCTGATTTTTGGCCCCAGTCCAGGTTAGGAAAAATTCTCTGTAGTGAGTTTTAATAGCTATAGTAATGATTTTGTAAAGGACCTTGATGTGTAATGCAAGGACAGGGGATCCCAGCCTTCCATTTTCTAATGATCTCAGGTACCACCTGGAATGTACCTTTGTGTTGTCAAATCACCTAAAACCAAGGTGATGCACATAAATAGTTCATTTCAACAGATGAAGCACTTTTGGGGCTTGGGTATAGATGTCAGCAGATTGGTTTGGGGTATAGGTCAGGTCAGTCTGCAGTCTTGTTGAATACCACTGGTGGGGAACCCATGTGCTAAAAAGTCTTCAAGGAAGTTACCCAGGGGTGGATCATAGGGAGACCCGGGAAAATTCTAGGTGGGCCGTGCTTTGATGCTCAGTTGCTGTTTCTAACACATCTAATCCCTGCTCCCTAAGTCTCCCTCTCCCACTGTACCGATAAGCCAAGGAACCCAAGAACCCAGTGTTATAATCCTAAAACCATGGCTGTGGTGGGGAGAAATACCCACCCTTACCCCCATATTGCTAAAGATTCATAACCATTAATTTAGGAGTGGCAATATCCACTCCTGACAATAACCGAGCGGTACATTGGAGAGGTATCAGCAAGAATGTCTCAGACTGTCCATGGGCTGGTAAAATCCCAGGCTGAATTTTGTTCTCGATTTGCCACTGAAGTTACCCTAAAGTTCCAGTTCTCCTGCTAATCATCTGACTGAGATCATGTGACCAGCCAGCCCTTTCTACACAGATGCTCCAACTTTTAAAAAGGCCATTCTGAATGGTTAATCAATATTTCAACCATACTGTAGGCACAATATTTTCTAATTCGATCAACCCATAATCCAAGGTTACACACATTTTCTAGTCACAGGTCTTTTTGCAGTATATTTCTTTTGTAACCAGAGCACATTTGTGAAATAGGAAAAAAAAACTGATCTGATAAAGCTCTTCACATAGACATGCCTTTGAATGTATTTTTCAAACAGAAAACAACCTAATTACCGCAGGGGTCAGATTCTTTCTGTGTTCTGGGATGTATGTCATAAGATGTGTATGTATCTTTCAGCGGCCCTATTACTGGAATATATGTTTGTATTCAGCTAGACTGAATTTAAACTCCGGGCCATTGCAAAGATGCGTCTGATATTCGGGAGAAACAGACTCCACTAATGCTCCAACCTCCTGTTTTCCACACTCTTCGTTGACCTCTCATTCCTCTTTTAGGTCTGATTGTTTGATCTTTCTGAACTATTACATATACATTATAAATATTTGTGCTGGGCCATACAGAATGAGCAGAAATAGCACAAAGCTGAGAACGCCTCTGTAGTCAAGATGTGATACCCATTATCCTGTGTACAGCGCACTCCAGGGTCGTATACAGCCCTAGCTATCTGGGCGATTGCAGGTTGGCAGGGAGCAGGTTCTTCTGGGTCCAGTATGATCCCTCAATGGTCTATGTGGGAATTGACTAGGGGGGTTATTCAAAAAGAGATAGCGCCAGGTAGTGCCTCGTAGCAGCAGGCAGCGTCTGGTGAACGCCGGGCATTGTAGGCAAAAACACATTTATGAAAGCGAATCTCATGAGCGACTCTAACAGCGCCATGTAGCCCGATGTATTATTACAGGCAGCTCAGTGTATAGCGCCGGCGCTCTAGCTTCCAGAGCGCCAGGTATTACCTTTCGCTTACTGTCGCCCTCCCATACATTTCAATGGCCGTTCATTTGCTTGTGTTTAAACAGCGTGTTTGACATTTTTTATTTATTTATTTTTTTTTGCTGAAATCATTGTGTGACCTCTCCTGGCTGCAAACAAACATTTTTAGAAATGCAGACATTTTATGCAGAATTGTCATTACAGGTCTGGCACTAAAGTGTTAATGTCACAGTGTAACAACAATGTCATTCCATGTGTTTTTGCTTGGTTACTGGTGGATAAATGTTCAAAAACAGACTTTAATCACACAGCGCCTGGGGCTCTATGCTATAGCGACCAGATTTAGAGCGCCAATGCTGTGTGTCCTTTTTTGTAAGGTATGATGTGGAGCAATGAGAGTCGGTCGCATTGAGCTGTTGCTACCTCTCGCTCCCTGCAGCGCTGTACTGGTGTTATAGTGCCCAACATACATCACATTCATCAATGCGGGCCAGGTTACTAGAGTGACTAAGGTGCTCTGTTACAGCACCCAATACCCCTTTTACAGCGTCTACTAGCGGTCTCTCTAAGCGCCGCTATACAGACCCTCATCTGCCAATACCTGGCGTTAGTAATGAATCAGCTTCCACATGACCGTCCAATACCTACTCCCTGTGGCATCCCAAACTAGAATGTCCCACTGTGTAACCACATTAAATCATTGCATCTACTCACCTACCCTCATTCCAAGAGGTCTTTGTCCTACATTTCCCTCCAAAATCATCTTTATATGTGATGCCACATTTTTACAGTTCAGGTATATTATGTAAGGATATATTTTTAATATGCATGACGCAGTTACAGAATCCAGGGACAGCATGACGCAGTTACAGAAGCCAGGGGCAGCATGACGCAGTTACAGAAGCCAGGGACAGCATGACGCAGTTACAGAAGCCAGGGACAGCATGACGCGGTTACAGAAGCCAGGGACAGCATGACGCGGTTACAGAAGCCAGGGACGGCATGACGCAGTTACAGAAGCCAGGGACGGCATGACGCAGTTACAGAAGCCAGGGACAGCATGACGCAGTTACAGAAGCCAGGGACAGCATGACGCAGTTACAGAAGCCAGGGACAGCATGACGCGGTTACAGAAGCCAGAGACAGCATGACGCAGTTACAGAAGCCAGGGACAGCATGACGCAGTTACAGAAGCCAGGGACAGCATGACGCAGTTACAGAAGCCAGGGACAGCATGACGCAGTTACAGAAGCCAGGGACAGCATGACGCAGTTACAGAAGCCAGGGGCAGCATGACGCAGTTACAGAAGCCAGGGACAGCATGACGCAGTTACAGAAGCCAGGGACAGCATGACGCAGTTACAGAAGCCAGGGACAGCATGACGCAGCTGGGACAGCATGACGCAGCTGCCACAGCAGTGACAATTTCTGGCCGTACTCTGGGTTGCGATCATCTCTCTAGGTGGTCCTGGGTTCAGGAGGCAGATTAATTGCAGCTGTATTGTGGGACCAAGGTAGAACCACTAGCATTGACACATGTGTTGCAAGGGGGGAGGAAGTTTGCAGCAAGCCCCATTCTGCCAAGGACCCAGTATCAGCTGCCTCCCTGCCTCTGTTGTACATATGTCAGTGACTGGGGGACAACCAGGCCCCTTCCTACATTTAATCTCTGATCCAGCGTTACCAACCCAAGCGCAATCTCTGCTCTGCCTCTGACATTCTCCTGTCCTCCTCCCTGGTTACCTGCTTGCACTTCTCTGGAATGCACTTCCCCGCTCAATCCGCCACTCTCCATCACTCCAAGTCTTTAAAAGTGCCCTTAAAACTCACTTCTTCAGACAAGCATATAACCTGGCTCAAGCAATTCCTATAACCTTCAAATGGCACATGCAGCCTAACTCAAGCTCTACCACTTGTGATCCCCACCTTTCGTCTCCACCCCCATCCGACTGTAAGCTCGCAAGGCCAGGGCCCTCCTTTCTATTGTCTCCTGTGCTCACAACACTTGGTTTAAACCTTGTGGCATCTAATTTTGTATTGTTCCCTGTACTATATGTTTTACCTTGTCTGTAATCATACCTTGTAAAGCGATATGTAAGAGGATGGCACTATATAAATAAACAATAATAATAACAACATGTAGGGGTTGTTATGTACCAGGGCAGTTTCTAGGAAAAATAGTGCTAAGTGTGGGAAAGAAAAATTCTGCCTCCTTGTCACACATTCTATGGCACTGCTTATGTCCCATACCACTATGTGCCATGTTGTGCCCCATTCTTAGCAGCAGGCAGTGCCCCCTACCATAACTGAGCCCAATATGGGGGCATGCGGGGACTTTCTTAAGGCTTTTACCACTAAAAGTGGCCTCACTCACCTGCAGAAAACAGGATGGCTTGGATAAAGGTGCCCCCAATGGCCTTAGCCCCCAGGACCATCGTCCAGCCCGTCTTCCCCTAAAAACAGCTCTGTTACATACATATAGGCTTCCTTGCGTCTGTTTAAATGTAACGATTTTAACTCATTACACAGGCCTTTGCTGCTATCTGTCTTGTGGGCTGTTTTCTGTGCCTAGCATGGGCTGTAGCTCTCTAATATCATCTCATATTTTATAAATAACAATCAGAACAGATATATAAAAATAAAACCCGAAAACACATATAGGCCAACTTCTGGCAAATGCACATCTGGGAGCACAGTGTGCTGATTGCGTTATGACCTGTGATGATTCTGATGTGCGCCGAGTGGGTTACTCTCTGCCCTCCACCACAGCTCGCTTTTCAATGCTTTACAAATTATTTAACCTTGTGAAAAGGCTGTTTCCTGTAAAAAAGGCACCCAGTAGGTATAGTGTCTAATTAAAAGGCAGATCAGCAGCCTAGGGACAAAACTAAAAAAGTAATATAACTGACAAGCAATATAACAGACCTTCAATCACCTGAAAGATTAAAGTAGATCTTTGGGCAAACATGAAAATGTGCACAAGCTTTATCGAAACTTTATGTCCATCACTTCCTTCCCATACATGACTTTGACAGTAGCTTCCATTGTCATCCAGCTTTCATTCAGCCCCCATGGACTACCTCCATTACGGCTCCCAGTTGAGTTTGCAGCTTTACCTCTGCTTCTACATGCAAACACATAACCATGTCCAGAATAATAAACCAAACAAGCACACAATACTCATGTGTCTAGCGATGGACACAGCCTATAGAATTTGAAGGAGACATTTTAAATTCAATATTTTTATTTTTGCCTCCAAATGTCCTCCAAAAGTTATTGATTAGATGGATTGATCTGGTAGTGAGTAAGATTGTGAGTTAGTGACAGGATAATACCGCGCTCAGCACACAGCTCAACGTGCAGTGAGTCCTTCAGTCTCTCTATAAATATATAAAAAAGCAGAAAGCACAGAGCTCCAATACATTCAGTGTCATTGATATGTGATCCCACGACGCATGCTCCACCACCATCAAGGACGCACACCAAATGTAGTGCCAATGAGCTTACCAGAGCAAAATAATTACTTGGCCTTTAAAACATAGACAGGTGCGGAATCTCCAATGATCTCCAAAAATAGCAATCTTTCACAAAAATCCCAACACTCAGACTCGTTTAAAGGAATTGTGTGAGAGAAGACGTGGCAGAAAGATTTTTTGCATGCAAAGCAAAAAAAAAAATAGAAAATAGTGCAGTATGTCCAATAAAAGTTAAGAACAATAAATTTATTAAAATTGCACTCACAAACAATGCATATAGAAAGACATGGAATACAATGAGGGGAACAGCAACTTCTCACCGCCAGCCGGACCTGTCTGGAGATTGATCTTATTTTTGCTTATGTCTTTCAGGAGGGATAATTGTGTATTATGGTTTCTCTCGGTCCCGCTCCCCCCCCCCACCTCTCCCCTCCTGTCCTTCTCTGTGGGCATCCCTTGGGGGGCATCCCGGGTGGCTTTTATTAGCCCTTACCCTATACTGGCCTATTGCGCCTGTGTTAATCACCATATGGAGGCTTCTGGGGATAGCGTGCTCGGGGGTCCTTGGGGACAATCCCGGCTGTGTGTCATGTGCGGGGCATCCCCTTTGAGTGGTGGTGGCGCGGTTTGTGTGCCGTGCGCCCAAAGTATTATTGCGGACCAGGCTGGGATGAGCGCTTCTCTTTCCAGTTCTGCGCTCCCTCAGGCATCTCCTACTCCCCCGCACCTGCATTTAGCCCCCAGTGAGGGGGATACTAGCAGGGGGTCCCAATCTGATCTGGCACTACACGTGACCAGCATTGAAAGGCAGCTGGCCCGACCTGTGATGGGCAAGGCCTCTGCCAAGAAGCGGCATCTTGATACCGCGCCTTCCCTCTTTGCCAAGGAGGATGTGGGCCTTCATGTGTTTGGCGGCCGTGACTCCCTAGAGGAGAGGGAGCTTTTCCATGATTCAGACTCATCTGAGATCCTCGGGAAGGGTACGACAGTGACCCGGGGTCCGCCTCTGATGAGGATACCAGGCTCCCTGTTGACACTGATAGACTGTTGTTGGACATTTTTGAGACTTTGCACATCGCCCCCCCCCTAAGGTGGCCAAGAGGAAGCAGGGTGAGCTCTTTCACCCTGACAAGCAACGCTTGGAGTTCACAGAGCAGGGTCATTTCTCCAATATGGTGCTCAAGGAGTGGGAACGTCCTAACAGATTGCCCACGGTGCCCAAGGGATTGGACAGAAGGTATCCTTTTTCTGCTGACCTGGTCAAGCATTGGTCGTGTCCCCCTGAGGTGGACGCTCCTCTTCTAGGGCTGTCTAACACTTTGGTCTTGCTGTCCCCTGACACTACTATACTGTGTGATGGCGCGGGCTGTCGTATGGATCAGCTGGACTGTCATGCTTTCACTTTTGTAGGGGCAGGCCTGCGTCCTGTTTGTGCCGCAGCCATTACGGCTATTGCCCTTCAGAAGAAGATCAAGCGTCTCGCGGATGGCGCCATGGCTGGTAGGAGGAGGGAGGATTATAGGGCCCTCCTGCTTTGCTCTGCTTTTGTTGCATTTGTGTTGTCTGCCATGGATGATGCCATCCAGCTGGGCGGTAGGGCTTCGACCCTCTTGGTGGCTATGCGCCGATCTGTTTGGTTGTGCCAGTGGGCAGCTGACACTGCTGCTAAGAAGTCTCTAATCGGGCTTCCCTTTGCGGGGCTTCATCTCTTTGGTGAGTGTCTGGATGTTCTGACCAAGGATGGTAGGTTACCTCAGTGTAGGAAGCAGACTCTGCCCTTTTGGGGGCCCTCTGCTTCCTGCCCCTCCTTTCGTGCTTCCAGAGGAGGTCGTGGCTCCCTCTTCTTGGGTAGCCACAGAGATTCTTGGGGCCGTGGCAGATTCCGTGGTCGTCCCGGTCTCCCGTCCGGGTGGGGTGACAGCTTCGGGCGTAATTGCACTTTTGAGGAACTGGGGCATTCGCATCCTCCCTTATCTGGACGACATTCTAATTGCTGCTCAGTCTCTTCATCCAGCCAAGAAAGATACCCAGGGGGTGATCTCCACTCTCGAGTCCTTCGGCTGGGTGATCAACTATCCCAAGTCTTCACTGTCTCCGTCTTTGGCGAGGTCATTTCTGGGCATGACTCTGGATACCTCTCAGGTCAAGGTATTTCTCCCTCAGCAGAAAGTGGAGGGCCTTCAGATGCAGGCACGGGCTCTGCTCCTGTGTCATCATCCCTCCATTCGGCAGGGGATGCAGTTAGTGGGCCTGATGGTGTCCTGCTTCGAGGCGGTTCCCTTTGCTCAGTTTCACATGAGGCCTCTTCAGTTGCACCTCTTGTCAGTTTGAGATCGGGACCCTGTGTCCCTGGATCAAGAGTTTGCTCTGTCTCCTCTGGTCCATCTCATGGTGGCTGGACTCGAGGAATCTTCTAGTGGGCAGGACCTTTCTGCCGCCGTGCTGGGAGATTGTCACCATGGATGCCAGTCTGACCGGTTGGGGGTGGAGTTTGGAAGTCTTTAAAATTTCAGGGTCAGTGAGGCCCGCAGGAGGCCCATGCATTCATCAACATTCTAGAACTGTGGGCGATCAGGTTGGTTCTCTCCCAGTTGACCTCACACCTTCGGAGGCGGGCTGTTCAGATTCGCTTGGACAACCAGGCGGCGGTTGCCTACATCAATCATCAGGGAGGGACTCGGAGCAAGCGAGCCCTCAAGGAAGTGTCCCTGATACTGTCTTGGGTGGGAGAGAATGTCCCTTGCATCTCGGTGGTCTACATTCAGGGGGTGGAGAACCTGGAGGCAGACTCCCTGAGGGGGACGTCTCGGCTGGGGGAATGATACCTCAGCAACAAGGTATTTCACTCCCTGTGTCACCGTTGGGGTCAGCCGGATGTGGACCTGTTTGCGGCCCGCCACAATCACAAGCTTCCAAGATTTGTCTCCCTGTCTCAGGATCCTCTGGCCTTCACGACGGATGCGCTAGCGATTCCTTGGACGGAGTTTGGGCTCCTCTATGTGTTCCCTTCCTTTACCCTGCTGGGCAGGGTGCTGCGCAAGATAGCCCAGGAGGGGGTACCAGCCATTCTGGTGGCCCCCTGTTGGCCAAGGAGGGTGTGGTTCGCAGACGTCGTGTAGTTGGCAGCAGATCAGTACGTCTTGCCCAAGGATCCAGATCTTCTTACTCAGGGACAGCTGCGCCATCCCAATTTACAAACGCTGGCTTTAACGGCTTGGCTGCTGAAACCTCCATCTTGATGGATAAGGGGTTGCTGGCTTCTGTTGTTGAGACTATGATTCGGGCTCAGAAGAATTCCTTGTCTTTTCTCTACTACAGGGTCTGGCATGCTTACATTGCCTGGTGTGAGTCCAAGTCTCTTCCTTGTCGGGTGTTTTCTATCCCTAGGATTCTGGAATTTTTACAACATGGTTTGGATTCGGCCCTTCAACTTGGTACCCTCAAGGGACAGGTGTCAGCTCTTACTATTTTTTTCCAAAGATCCTTTGCCAATCTCCGGCTGGTTAAGACTTTTTTCCAGGGAGTTACTCATGTGTGTTCGCCACGCAAACCTATACTTCCGGTTTGGGACTTGAATCTGGTTTTGTCTGCTCTGCAGGGTCCTCCCTTTGAGCCTATCCGTGGGGCTGTGTTGCCCATTCTGACTCTTAAGGTGGCCTTTTTGGTGACTATTACTTCGGTCAGGCGAGTTTCTGAGCTGGAGGCGCTTTCAATTAAACCTCCTTATTTTGAGTGGCATCAGGATAAGGTGGTGTTTCGGCTTAAGCTGGATTTCTTGTCTAAGGTTGTGTCTGCTTTTCATCTCAATCAGGATATTGTCTTACCTTCCTTGTGTCCTAACCCTGATAATTCCAAGGAAAAGATTCTTCATTCTCTGGATGTTGTCAGGGCATTGAAGTTTTATTTAGTTGCTCCTGAGTCTTTCAGGAAATCTGATGCTCCTTTTGTTCCTCCTGCTTGACCTAGGAAGGGTTTGCCTCCGGCTAAATCTACTATTAGCAAGTGGATTCATCAGGCGGTGGTACAAGCCTATTCTGCTAAAGGGAAGGTTCCTCCTTTCCGGATTACTGCTCATTCCACTCGTGCTGTTGGTGCCTCTTGAGCTTTTCAGCACCAAGCTTCTGTTGAACAAGTTTGTAAGGCCGCTACTTACTCTGCTTTTGGTTGTCCCAGATGTAAGGACTTCATGAAGCAGGCCCTGCTGTGCATTAGGAAAATTACAATTCTGTGAGTACTCACCTGTAGAATTGTTTTTACTATGCACAGCACGGCCTGCTTCATCCCTCCCTTGTTATCGTTATTCTTGGTTGCCTCTTTATGCTGATTGTTCCAAGTTAGTTAAGGGTTTTTTGACCTTTTTTGCCTCCCGGCTTCTTGTATAACTGCTTGTCAACACTGGAGGTCTATGGCTGATTTCCGGTTTTTATATGGGGCCGGGAGGAGCCACAAATCTTCTGCAGTCCACTACGCCACCTTGTGGCGGAATACCCAGATGTAAGGACTTCATGAAGCAGGCCGTGCTGTGCATAGTAAAAACAATTCTACAGGTGAGTACTCACAGAGTTGTATTTTTTTTCTTTTGGGACTGGGTTTTTCTTTTCAGTTTTTGTACAAGTGAAGAACATTAAAATATAAAATTTATAGAATATTTTGTCCTATCTCTTTTAACATCTCTTCTTGGAAATTGTTTTTACTATAAAATAATATGGCGGAAACTTCTAAGATGAGAATAATTATATGGCATAGGTTGGATTCTTCTAACATGCACAGCATGGCTCCTTGAATGTTTATTGGCATGTTCTTTAGTAATGAACTTGTACGCTCGGTCCGCCTATAGCACAATGAACTGACCGGCCATTCATCATGTCTGCTGAATGCTGACAGGCCCCAATGAAACTGGAAACTGATTTGCAGCCAATCTTTGATCTCAATAAACCATTATTGTCTCAGCGGCTACTCATTCAATTAATCGCGTCTTATCTATATTAGCCAGTCATTTAAGGGGGTGACGGCATTAATGTGAAATATTGCTGCTCTTCAGGTGACATTTTTGAAGTATAGCTGAGGGTTCAATAGACAAAGGACAAGCGGGCATTGTTGCAGAGATAACTGTACTGTACTTCTCCTTCAGGCTAGCGCTGCTTCTTTGACATTAAAGTGGGGAAATAAAAATCTCATTTCCATCTACCATACACTTAAGCAAGGTAGTATGACCTAACTTGCATGTTTGCATAATTTAACATTTAACTCCTCTGGCAAGGCTTTTTATTGGATTTATGAACATGGCCTCCTATACAGCCACAAGGGCGCGAGTGAAAATTGGAAATTATGCAGGCGATAGCAATACTCAAAGTTGGTGATCTGATCCATCGTTATGTGTGTGCACTTTGTCGGACTTGATTTCCATTTTAGGCATGTCGTTAGAATAGTGGTTCCCAAGCAGAGGTACGTGAATCACTGATGGTACCCAAGATACCATCAAGTGGTACGTGGTAAGGCTGCAAACTAATACTTAACCCAACCTGATTTGATGCCACCTATATTTTACCCAAGCCCGATTTGCTCAGTAAATACAAAACTGTTCAAACAGGCAATAAATATTTATTTGTGTTTAATGCACTTTTTATGCGCGTTTTGTGACGTAATCGAATTGGGACTAAAGACTGTCCGAAGCACTATGGGCTCTGTCCTACAATGCAAAGAACAGCCAATCCCAGCCCATTCAAACAAAAATATATCAACTGGTTAGAAAAATTTAAAGATTCCTCAATTAAGAAAACTAAGCAAACTACCCTGAGGCATTCAATCCGAAACGTATATATGGCATGCGCCATTGGAGCATTGAAATGTGTGTTTTTATGGACGAACAGGGGGGTTTCACACAGTAGGGCATCCCAATTTGGGCTGCCCCGGGGGCACGGAAAAAAACCCAGGAAAGTCAAATTCACGGATTTTGTTCTGGTTTTACTACTTGTGTGATACGTGAGTCATTTCCCGCTTCTACACCCAAAAGGACCACAACTAACACCTCAGGCCCTGAAAGAATCCACTGCCGACATTCTGCTTCAGACCATTAGTGGCAGAAGTTTTTCAATTTGGAACAGAAATTTTACACAAATTACTTTGCTCTATGGTGTATTCACTAAAATGTGGGGAGTTTGCCATATAAGCAGGGTTGTTTGAAGGGGAGGGCGAGCTGGGCACCAAGGTTATAGGGGGTGCCTTAATACCAGCCATCCTGTTTTCTAAAGATGAGCGAGGGCCACTCTTAGTGGTGCCGGCCTTAAAGCGGACCTTCACCCTGAATAGGAGTCTATCTATCTAATCTGTACATACAGATTACTCACATTAAAAAGCATCCTGCCTGCATCTACTGCATGTTATGAGCCTTTAAGCATCCAAGATGGTGGCTCATGGAGCATCAGGCTGCCTGCAAACAGGAAGTATTTTCTGACTGTGTCGCTCCGCATTCTGGGATTGCTGTCCTTTCCCTGACCCCAACTCTGCTCTGTCTGTGCAAAGCACAGCTATAACCCCACCCCCTGTACTTTATCCCACTCTCCTCTCCTCAATATATCTGATGCTTCTAGGTCAAGATGGCGGCGCCCGTATCCTAGAATCCTGAACAGAGTTGCAGTCCTGTGGGGGAAAGAATAATAAGTAAGTGACTAAAAACTTTAAAATATATTAATTTTAGATACTTGGGAATAGATTTTTATGGGTTTGGGCTTTTTATTAAGTCATGATGAAGAGCCGGTTTAAGACAGGCCCCTCATCCACCCATATTGGGCTCAGTCATTCAGTCATGGGGAGGGGACACTGCCTGCTGCTAAGGTAGAGGCACAGCATGGCACATAGCGGTATGTGGCATTAGCAGTACCATAGGACAGGTGAGTAGAATAATTTCCTTCCCGCACTGAGCGCTATTCGTCCTAGAAACTGCCCTGTATATAAGGGGATGAGCTCACCACATAAAGTGATAGGCTTATCCGCGTTTGGTAGACAGCTCACTGCAAGTTAGTGAATTATCCCCACCTCACTGAGCTTTTAAGCATGAGCCATTCTGCTGCAATTAAAAGAAAATGCAAGGATTTCATTCTGGATTTATGTCCTTACTTATAACCAATGAATTCCCCCAGTCATGTAGTTCCAAAAAAGTGGGGTAACCCAGAACACCCACACAGTATACCTGTATAATACAACTGCACCAACCAAAGAATAAGTAAGTTAATAAAAGCCCTTTATATATGTATTTTATTTATATATATATATATGTATTTTATTTATATATGGGTGTTATTACCGCGCTAGGTCACACTTATCACACATTAAAAGAAAAAGGTTAAAAACATCAGACCCCCTGGATAGAAGTTATACAAATGCTCTATTATATGCTCAATTAGTATCAAGTCCCTAGGGATACAGCATCATAACTGTGAATCACAATTAAGATAAAAATACATTCACATTCATATCAAACCTGTGTGCTATGATATACTAGTGCAAAACTATCAATAAATGTGCAATTAAATAATTAAATGTCTAAATAGTTCATACAATGTTCCTATCAATGAAAAAACTGAATTAAAGTGCCAAGTGCCAACAATCCCTTATCCTTATAATTGATTAAATAACTAGATGATACATGCAAAATTCCTATCCATAAATAACTAAGTAAAGTGCCAAGTGCCAAGCAATCCTTATCTCCCTGAAATTGACATGACTGCCGTGTAGTTATGGCTACCCAGATGGGACTAAAAAAATGTATAATGAGGTACTTCACCCGATATGTAGAGCTATCCTCCTGGGGGTCCGGGCAAGCGAAAGGCGATGCGTAGCGTGATCCTCCTGGATCACTTCCTCAGGCCGTCTCCAGTCATGAACTTGAGTCCACATATGACCAAATTGTATGTAATTTAAGTATTATCGGCACTTTATAGAAGAGGTATATTATTCCACATTATACACTTCCAATGATTCTGATGTAAGGATAACTCAGTCTACTTTTTCTTTTTTTAAATAATTTATGTTCTGAAGTGTTGCAAACCAACATCATAACATTATATATTCATTATATGGAGTTTACAAACATATTTATGGTAAGCCAGAGCATTACCAATTTACACTTTACAGTCTATTCAGCTTAATGGATTGAAATCCCTTCTAAAGAGTGCTTGTTTGCTGTACAGGCTGAAGAACATACATCAGAGCAACAATAGGCCAATTCCCGATTTTATGCATTGCGCTTCTTCTTTCTCTTTCTGTTTTCAGAAATAAATGCACAAAATTCAATTTTAATTCATTATATGATCTTTGGCAGATTTCACTGCATACCTTCTTATAGATGAGAGTAGTTTCGATGTTCCGGTCCTTTTAACCGTGCAAAGTTCCAAGATGTACTCTAAGTAGCAGCTGCCTTGGTGCCACTGGGACTGCGAGGGACCATATTGTCTCTTGAAGAGCATCAGTGCCTTTCAGCAATGAGCCCTTACAAGTACTGTAGATGCACTGTATGTAGCAGTCTTGTTGAGACTAAAGAAGGGTGGTAGGCTAAATTATATTCAAAAGTTCCTATTATATTTTAGTGCCCTGGAGAATCTTTGGATCTCAAGTCTGTGCTGTATGTATTTTAATGGTTTTTAATGGTATCTTTTGTCCTTGCCTTATCCCATTAATAAAATCTATATTGCTTTAGAATATATATAGCGGTGCTGTGTTTTTTTGGTGTAGTTGTGTAGAGGTTGGGGCTACCCCCACAGTTTCTTCTATATATTCAAAAGTTGGCGCACATAGCCTAAACAAACATAAGCTAACTGATTACCTTTTTGTTCACTGGCATAAATAGTAGGCCAGTTTACAGAGATCTATTTTTTGTTTTTTGGTGCATGTGTCAGAGGACTGTTAAAAGTCCAACTATGATTGAATTTATTTTAGAAGCTTGCTGAGTTACGGCAAACTGTTTTACTTGCAGCCCTGAGCATCACAAAGGTTGTTCCAAAAAACTTGGTTTCATACGACACAAGGCCATAGCTTTTCTTTTTACTGATTCCAGCTGACCCAGTATAGTCACATATATGTCCACGGGTACTTGGGCATATCAGCTCAAGCTGCAGTTCCTTTGTTCTGACTCTCTGGCCTTGTCTGGCCTCCTTGTACTGGTTCAAGGGTTTCCTTAGTTCTCTCAGCTCAATTTCCATATATAGTTAGTTGTGAATCCCCAAAAGCAAATCACAGCTGTAATCTGAAACAAAGAAGCCATATATCAACACAATCCAGAAACACAGCCGTCTTCTCTGGGCCAAAGTTTATTAACAAACAGACCAATGCAAAATTTAAAATTGATGAATTGATGAATGTAAACTGTGATGTCCTGCTGACTCGTGGAAGAGAAATCAACCCATTTGTTATCAGCGCACAGTTAAAAATCTTGTATCTTCTATAGTGTGGAGATGCCTTAGTGCCCGTAGTATGGGCAGCGTACACATCTTGAGAGACATTATCAATGCTGAGAGGTATTTAGAGGTTTTAGACAACACCTCTTTCAGGGAAGGCCTTGCATGTTTCAGCATGAAAATGCTAAACCACATATTGCATCCATCAAAAAAGTATGGCTTTACAGAAGAGTCATGGTGCCTGAACAGGCCTGCCTGCACAATGGCCCTGCTCTAACTATTTTTGGGAAGTGTTGCTGCCAACAGCTTCTAAATAAGTTTATTTTCTCAAATCATCTTGGAAAATGTCTAACTTTTCTGTTGTGAAATTAAATGATGATCATTCTTGTTTTCTTTACATCTTTCAGAGCATGGGGTATTGAAGTTGTATATCCTTTGAAACCATTCCACCTCACCAAAGCCTAGTTCGGTCTACTTTTAGTTGTAGACTTTTTTGCTCAGTCGACCAAAGCTTTGGGACCCTAACCTGCCCAATCCCTTTACTATAGCACTGTCTCAATCCATTTACCACATAGTAGTGAACTCCATAAGTTGCACTTGCTGTGTCCAACAAACTAATACATGTCTAATTTGCTTAACTCTGCTTAGGGCCATTTCTATAGGTGCACGGACAGGGCAATCACACTGGGTGCTAAGGCCATTGTGCATGCGAAGAATGCCTTTATCCCATCTATCCAGTTCTCTGTTGATGGGTCAGGGCCACTGTTGCCGGCCATATGACAGGCCCCTCACCCCAAATCCATATTGGGATCAGTCATGGGTAGTGGCACTGTATGTTGCTAAGAGGCAAAGCATAGCATATACTTATGTAGGACAGCAGCAGCACCATAGGATGGGTGAGGAGGAGGCTGAATTTATTTCACCCCCACACCAAGGTATCCAGTATTTTGCATTTGCATGAAATGAGATTTAAACATGTTTGTTCTGGATGTAGGGACATACACAAACCTTCTGTTTAGGAGGCTGGGGTTTGTTGTCCTGGACTTTCAGCTGGGCTGGCAGACTGAATGAAGAAGCCTCCATGAATGTGTTCTGGACCTTCGTTTATAGAACTTGGTCACCTTAGGATGACATTGTAACATTGTATCCTGCCCGGCAGAGCATTCCTCTCCTATTGGCTTGGCCCAGGGCTCACTTGCCAGGTTTGGTTTAGCGTTTCTGGTTTTCTCTTTTTCTTAAAATTGGAGCTGTTGTGGTAGCAGTTGTACAACAAGAGTCACTTAAAGAGCTTCGGGTGAATGGCTCTCTGAGCAGCTCTGGAAAGCCATCTGTGCATGTTATTGCCCAACCAGCAGTAAAAATATTGGGCTGGATGTGCGGGACCTCGGCAGAGAACAAAGCATCTGTGTGACAGACTGCATCTCTTCATACAGCAAAATTAGAATTCTCATCAGCAAAATCCCAAAGAGACTTCTCGTCCCATTTGTCAAAATGCTCATGGTGAAATAAGCTGAATAATTTGAGGCTTCTGCTATGTTTAGATTTTTGCACTTTATAATTTGTTCTCATAGTGAGTCAGCACTAAAATATACTCATAACTCTGTCTGATGTGTAAAAGCAATTGCTTTCTTCAAAGATGGTTTAATATGTTTTTGCATTTTTTTGGTTTTATTTCAAATGTTTTAGGTTTTAAATACAAGCAGATAATGTAACTTAATTGCCATTTATGTTAAGAAATAAATGTTTACCATTCAAGCCATTATTCTTAAAGCAGACCCCCAGTCAAAACAAATAAAGCTTAGTAAATTGCTCCTCTAGTCCCCCTCCCCCTGTCAATCAGTGATATTAGCTATTTGAGCGCTTAACCCAATACAGATGTTGTGAAATTGCATATAGATATTCCGTTCCTGAATTGCATGGGACCTGCTATCTTCCTACATGCCTGAGACCCCTTCGTCTGTAAAAATCCAGTCCCACAGTCAAAATGAATTGAGATCTCTCTGCAATCCTTAGTAGGGGATATCCAACAACTGTAATGATCAAAATCTTAAAGAAACCTTTGTAGCAACTGTTTTAAGGCTGCCTCATTTTTTTGGACTTAAATCTCTCTGACTTTGGCCTGGGGTGTATGAAGGAAATCTCTAAACTCTCTTTACCACCTAAATCCGGATTCCACCCAGGGACATTGTTTGCCGGACCCAAAACTTTAGACTTTCAGTTTTAAGAGAGAGTTAATAACCATACCACTTCCAGAGATGATTGCAATATATGACATTTAGCCTGGCAACCTTCCAAAAGAGCCTACCTATGGTAAGAGACATCAGTATGTCGGACCCACAAAAAAATGCATTTAACAATCTATATCATGGGTGGAATTCAAGAAACTATTTGCTGTGCATCCGCCGGGTAACTGTTGGGTTTACACATTCACCAAGTGGAATTTTGCATGTTCTGCTGGCAATGTCTGTTTTTTGGATTTACTCGTACTTCAGTTTGGCTTGGCGAATGCTGGAGAACACTTTTGCATTTTCCACCTTTTAGTGGCAAAAACCCCCATAGGAATCAATGTTATTTAGGGAGAGATTGTTACTTTAGGTTTTTTTAGCATCTTTAAATGATTTTTTATATTGTGGGCATTAGAAAGTATGTGAAATAATAATAATGTTTTTACATGAATTTTATATTTTCAATTTTTTTTCCGTGTGATTTCAAGTTTCTTTTGCTGAAGAATCCTGCCACAGCAGTTCGCAGACCACCGGCATTCTCCAAACCACTTTTCAATGTAAATACCTGTGACTTTCGTCAGCTAATTGTGGTGCAAAAACAGCAAAATGCATTGCAAAAGCCTGTGTTCACTACTGTTCACTCCAATAAGTTTTGTTTACTCCCTGGTCTGTCATGCGAGTGTCGCACGGCTGGCGAGCATACTTTTATGTCAAGGTAGTGAGCATAGTAAATCAGAGAGAGAGGTGCTGCTGCTGAGGGACAGTTAGGGCTTTATTTTTTTTACTACAATTGTCCTTGTAAGGGCATTTATATAGGGAAAGCACTTGGAGTCAGGACTAAATAGGTGTTAAAGCACGCTATTGTCCTTTTCAGGACATGCAGTCAGGGAAAATGGTTGGAGTGAGGACTAGATAGGTTGGATGTCATAGCACCTGAGTTTCAGTATTCTGTAATAGCACTTGGGTGGCAGTACTCTAATAGCACTTGAGTGTCAGTGCTCTGTAATAGCACTTGAGTGTCAATACACCTGAGTGTCAGGACTCTGTAATAGCACCTGAGTGTCAGGACTCTGTAATAGCACCTGAGTGTCAGAACTCTGTAATAGCAATTGAGTGTCAGTACTCTGTAATAGCAATTGATTGTCAATGCTGTGTTATAGCACTTGAGTGTCAGTACTATGTAATGGCATTTAGGTGTCACTACTCTACTGGTCATGGAACTGGTGCTGCAGAGAGAGGATGTGTTTCATAATTGCCTGCTACACCTTCCTCTGGTGCAAGCAGGCGCCCTGGTTTGGAGTGCATTTTTGTAGGCCCCAATACTGCTAGCAGAGTGATGATGCCAGAACAAGTTGAGTTCCACTCCACTTCTGCCAGGAGTGCTAGCGCTCCACCTCACCCCCTTAAAATTAGCAAGGCCGTCCCAGCCAAATGTTACGGCGTCAATAATGCTCTATATTGATATCATGGGTTATCCACCTGCCCATACCCCTGTTGCCGACCTAGGGTTTTCAGATGCCCAACACCTTATGTTGGAGGATGAGAATATGGCTGGCGGACTATCACAGGACACCCTGGATGATGATAAAACCCTAGTGCAGATTGTTGAGGCTGAGAGGTATGCTAGTGGGCAGTGGGTAGAAGAGGGTACCACGAGTGATGACGATGTCCTATTCTCGGCCCAATAGGCCATCAGAGTTCGTGGGATGAGGTGGTGGTGGTTACACAGCCCCAGGCAGCCATTAGAAGAAGGAGAAGGGTGTTAGCGGTCAGCCCATTGCTACCACTGCCCACCACACCCAGAGACTGAGCGCGCCAAGGCAGGCTTAAAGGATCTCACCAGTGTGGCATTTTTTCAAGTTGTCCTCTGCAGATAAGACACATGTCATTTGCACGTTGTGCCACCAATGCCTGAAACAAGGGAAAATTCTTAATAATCTCAACACTGGTTGACTCAGCTGCTACCACCGCCTCCCCAATGTTAAGGACAAACAAAGATTTGCACTAGGCAATGCCATTAGTTCCAGTGTCCACCTCGCCACTGACATGTGGACAAATAAGCTTGGGCATTACATCTCTTGTTACATCAACTGCCCACTGGGTCAATGTAGTGGTGTTTGGGACTGAGGTAGGAAGCACTGTGGTGCATATAATTCCACCAGCAAGGATTGCTGGAAATCAGTTGGTGCCTCCTGTTGCCTCCTCTTCCTACTCTGCTTCTTCCTCAAGCAGTGAGCGCAGCCCCTGCATCACCAATTAGAGCACAATGGGGAAACGAGAGCATGCGGTGCTAAAACTCATCTGTCTGGGCGAAAGAGCCACCCCACCGCCCAGAAGCTGTGGACCGACATCCAGGAGCAGACAGATGATTGGCTGCTGTCTTTGCACTTGAAGCCTTGCAAGGTGGTGTGCGACAATGGATGTAACCTTGTAGCAGCCTTGGGATGAGCTGGGTTGATGCACATCCCTTGCCTGGCGCATGTGCTCATCTTGGCGGTGCAGAGCTTCCTGGTCCATTATCCAGACATGCTGGAGCTGCTGCATTAAGTGCATAGCATGTGGCCTTTCTTTCAAAGCAAGGTGGCACCCAGTGCAGCTCACGGGCATCCATGGAGCGTGGCTGGAGGTAGGAGAAGGAGGAGACATCTGACACTGAGGACAACTTCTCCTTGACTGAGGGAAGCCTGGTTCACATGAGCCACTACATGCTCCAGTGTCTGTGCAGCTACAGCAGAGCTGCTCGCATAGTCACCAGTGCCAATTACCAGTGCCTGCTGGATCCCGGCTTTAAGGACAACATCGCCTCATTGATACTAGCATTGGAGCAGGATTGCAAAATGAGAGAGTACAAACACACTCTGGTGGACACACTATTGGCGGAGTCCCCAGCTGAATTTGAGGGCTCAGTGGCGGCACAAGGCTAAGAAGGAGAAGCAGCAAGTTGCCAATGCAGGCACTTGCACCACCTCACAGGGGAGGATGAGCATGGCCACAATGTGGAACAACTTATTCTATTGACCGGCACATCCACCACCATTGGAAACAGCCTGTAGAACCAGGAGTAACTGTACTTGCAGTACCTTTGACTTGCATTGTGGATGGCTACCTGTCCACGTGTCTCCTAGTACTGAGCGATGGGTCCTCCCCGTTCAATTTTTGGGTCTCTAAATTGGACACATGGCCAGAGCTTGCCCTCCTGCCTTGGAGTTGCTGCCCTTGCCCTGTGGCAAGTGTCCTCGTTACTAACAGAAGGATCCACCTAGTTTTTTTTAAAATGTATATATGTATGTATTTCTTTAATTTTTTTTGTTTTCTGTTATTATTTTGAGTGCTTTCCCTAGCCCATTTTGTGCAGGGCAATCACCCAGGTGCCCCCCCCCCCCCCAATTTCCCTCCAACCCCGTAAAAAAACAAATATTTAGTATTTTTTATTTATGTATCTATTTATTTATTTAATTTTCCAGTTTTCTGTTATTATTTTGAGGACTTTTCCTATCGCATTTTGTGCAGGGCAATCACCCAGGTGCCCCCCAATTTGGCCTTCAACCCCCGTAAAAAATGATTTTTTTGTATCAATGTATTTCTTTACTTTTTTTAGTTTTCTGTTATTATTGTAAATACTTTCCCTACCCCATTTTGTGCAGAGCAATCGTTAATATATATATATTTTTTTCTGTTATTGTACATTACCCAGCCCATTTTATGCAGGACAATCACCCTGGTGTTCCCCTCAATTTTCAGCCCTCTGGCCCTTGCTACCCCCATTTTACAGCCTTTTTTGGTCCCCAGAATTCAGGTCCCCATTGACCTGAACCGCACTTTAACGGCAAGTTCAGCCGAACTTGTTGAATCCGAACTTCAGCAGGTTAACCCATCCCTAGTTATGAATAGTGTGGTTTGCCAACATATTCTAATTCCCCTGATCAATAATTATGAAATAGCTAATACATAAAAGATACTTACATCACCTAGCACTTGTTCTCCTATATTTACAATGTACGGGCCATCTCCATTTTGAAGATTTTATTTTTGTGCCATTCGCCCCTTCAGATAGATAGGCAGCAGTTTGATGGAATCTTTGATGGAGAGTTTAAGTGCAGCATTTAGAGAGGGGGCCTATTTATATGCCACCAGCACCTGCAACGGCCATGGGGAGATGGGGCATAGATGAGGCGAGCACACAATTTTGAGTCAATAAGCTGCATCATGGTAATAACCAGTTCCAATGAGGCAAAGGGCACCCTAGCCAAAGTAACAACTGCTGGGCTGCTTTTATTCAGAATAGCATTTGTGAGGTCAGACTCTGATATTGAGATGACAAGATGGCTTGGCTCACAACTTCTATTTGAGTTCATTACAAGGATGTTGGATAGGGATTATGTCAGGGCTCTATACAGCCCAACCAAGTTCTTTCCCACCAAACTTAAGAAGCTTGCTTTGTGCACTCAGATACAGCCATGTTGGGACAGAAAATTAGCTTCCTTTCCTAACAAGGGTTTGTTTATTTTTTAAGCTTCTAATCTGCTGACAGTACCTTTAAGACCAGAGGGCCTGCTGGCAAATACTTGGCCAACTACTTATGAGGTAATATGCGGGAATGGCGAATAACACAATGGTATACAAAGCTCTATTAAAATTATTATTGTTTACTTATAAAGCACCATCATCTTCCATGGAGCTGTACAATGTGGAATTACAAACAGCGTCATACTGAAATACTCTAGGAGACATAGCCCTGCAATTGTGGGCTTACAATCTACAGAATAAGGGGTGGAGACAAAAGGTGATCTAAAGTGGTTCAGGCTGTCTTTTATTTAGGCCAAGTGATATGCTTGTCTGAATAGGTGGGTTTTGAGGGCACCCTATGAATAATTGGCTAGTTTAAAATAGAAGAGATCTAGTTCAGTTACAGTTCATAATGAGCTAGTACAGCTATGTTTAATATATACTATATTTTTATATTCCCTAGTACAGCTATGTTTAATATATACTATATTTTTGTTCCATAAGCTGTACCTGAATATAAGACGCACCCAGGGTTTAGAGGAGGAACCCCCCTCCCATTCACCCCGTACCAGGTAATGTGCAAAATCCCCCCATCACCCCACTACAGACAGTGAGCGGCAGCCCTCATCAATGGCAGTGTCCGGCACCCCTCATTACAGCCACTGAGCGGCATCCCCAAATTACAGGCTGTGTGTGGCATCCCTCATTACAGGCAGTGTGCTGCATCCCTCATTACAGGCAGTGAGCGGCATCCCCCAATTACAGGCTGTGTGTGGCATCCCTCATTACAGGCAGTGTGCTGCATCCCTCATTACAGGCAGTGAGCGGCATCCCTCATTACAGTGAGCAGCATCCCTCATTACAGTGAGCGGCAACCCTCATTATAATGAGTGGCATCCCTTATTACAGCCAGTAGGCAGCATCCCTCATTGCAGGAAGCGTGCGGCATCCCTCATTACAGGCAGTGTGCAGCACTCCCCATTACAGGCAGTGTGCGGCATCCCTCATTACAGCCAGTGATCGGCATCCCTCATTACAGCGAGTGAGTCCAATCCCTCATTAAAGCCAGTGTGCAGCATCCCCTCCCCAATAGCGTGTAGGAGGAGGGAATGCAATGAAGGACCAGTGGGCAGGAAGCAGATAAACTTACACTTGCTGTCTGCTGGTCCTCCAGTGCTCAGCGCTTCACACATAGACACACATACTCACACACAGACATAAATACACACAGACATACATACACAGAGATAGATACACACACACACATGCACAAACACAGAAACAAAGACAGAGACACACAGACAGAGAGACACAGACACACATAGACACACACAGGCATACCTACAGGCTCCCGTGGCTGATTTACTTGCTATGTGGGTAAGCGTGGCCTATTTACTGACCACGTCTCTGATTGGACACTGGTCGGTCTTAGGCCATGCTCAACTTCACATACACCATGCTGCATGTAGGTCATGCCCACCCGCCAAAGCAAGGAAGGAGGGCCAGGCTACTGTAGAGGCCACACGAGTGCATGTTCTTTTATATTAGCTTCATAAGACACAAGGGCATTTCCCCTCAGCTTTGGGGGGTGAATGTGCGTCTTATGGAGTGAAAAGTACAGTGTCTGTGTTTATGTGTATATATATATATATATATATATTATATAATACAAATCTATGAAATGCACTCCTAGGTGGAGTAAGGTCTTTTTAATGGTCCTTTCAATAAACTACTAGTAATGTACCAAATATCAGACAAACCAGAGATTTTTCAGTAGAGCATTTACTTTGTTGTAGTAGTTAAGAGACCTTGCTTGCAGTGCAATGTTTTATGGGTAATGGTACCTTACCTTCTGACCATGAAGATATTAATAAGTGAACATTTCCTTTGCTCTGTAATGGAAGTTTCATGTTCGTGTTCAGCTCACCGGTATCTTTCTTGGTTGAGGAAATCAAAATAATAAACAGACTTTAGGCTCCACTCACTTATTTAAATGTCTGAAGAGGAATCTGCTGATAAAGATTTTTGTTGGCAATTGCTTCTGTCAGTAAAAACAGTAAATATAGTAAAATAATTATGGGTAATGAACAAATGTATTAAGTGTTTGCTTGGTTACAAAATAATAATTTATACAACTTTTATGATGGGAACATCCAGATGTGAAGGAATGTGTTCAGAGGGAAAGTATTCTCTTTTTATATTTTGCCCATAGAATTTCTTTATTGCATCAAGGTCCCTAAAAGAATGAGAAAGAACTGAACCAAGAACATGATTTTGTTACTCCCCAGTTAATGTTCTTCTGTTGTAGGAATAAATAAAGTAAAATCGGGGGAAGGGGGTGAGAATGTAAACTGAAAATCTCTGCTAATACAAGACTTTTTTCAGTATTACATAGAGAAGCAAGCCTAGTGGGAACTGAAGATCATGTTTGAGACTAGACTCAGTTTGACACACTGCTGGTGTATCAGTTTGGTGGCCATAGGACACCACATCTAGAAACACTGTTGAACTGCCACCCCTTCTGGCTTTTTTAAAGCACACATGCTGGGAGACAGGTTGCTGCATAACTGAGTAGATCATTTCCTCAAATTAGCGCACCACCAACAAGTCTAAGGACCACACATGGAATGTGCACATCCATAGAGTTATTTATTTAGCTTACTAAAATGTATGTTTTATACTGCTGGACACGTCAAACAAGTAGTAGACTTTTGCTACTAGGCTTCCAGCAGTGTCCATCCCCTGCATGGGAGCTGCTTTTTGAGTTTGACATGTGTTTGTATAAGGTTTGGCTGTCCCAAAAAAGGGAAGAGATAAATGAAAAATCCTGGTGGTGAAAATGCATCAAAAGGAGGACAGCAGGATTTCTTGAGAAGAGAAAATACAAGCAGGATGATATGTGATGCTATATACAAGAGAACAATCAGAGGAGCCATTCTGGAGAGAATCTCTTAGGCCATTGGTACAGGCTGAAGGTCCGTTCTTTGCATTATCGGTAACCAGTGAGTAAAATGATCATTGGAGTTACAGTATGGGAAGCATTTGAGATGATGATGATGAAAATGTACCCTTTTTATCTTCTACTTCTATAATGCAGAAGGAGTTGAATTGCTTCTCCCTAATTACCTCTTTGCTCACCTCCCTTGGGTTACCTAACTAGTCACATACTGTCATTACTTGTATTACAAAATATATTAGGGTTAGTTACTGCCCTAAAGATATGAATGATCTGTCTTTGTGCCGCCCACTCTGAGTGAGTATGAAATAACTCTAGAGCTGCAGGCACTTTTGTTCTGACACCAAAACTGCTGTAGCTGTAGATGTAAAATGGGGGTGGAGATACCAATTAAATGTAGTTACACCAGGGAATGCACTTGAGCTTACTGTATCTAACCATTTATCCCCAAAGTATTGGACATTACTTGTTATGACTCCATAGAACATATAATTTATAGAAAAGCATCTCTCTAGCTAACGTGGTTAAGGAGCATCAGGGGCATCCGGAAAATATTTTACAGTAGTAAGATAGCCTTTAACTGCTTTGGAAAAGAAGTAATTTCTTTCATTAGTCCATCGCTTCACAGCTCCCAAAACACAAATAGCATCTTACTTTAGAACATATTTAGACGCTCCCGATTAAGCCATTGTGCAGCCACAAAATAGAATATTGTTTTAGGGGACTTATTAAGAGAAAATCTCACCATGACACATTAAAAGAGGAATTTCATCAAAAATGAAGTTTCTTGCCTAAGGCAAAAGCACAGCCCATGCTCTGCAGATTGTCTGCAAGCAGCAAATAAAAATGAAAAATGGAAATGGAACAAGAGTGAGGGTCACTGAAGGAGTCATTGAGTACAAAGATAGGTTGAATTTTTTCAGTGATTTCTGTATTTTGAGTTTATTGTGGATTTATTGTTGCTAATACATATCCATTTGGCTACATATGAAAAATAATTCTTGCTCTAATTAAAACTCTTAACTAAAGAGGGTAATTATTAAATTATTAAAATGTGATACATGCACCATAGTTTGTGGGAGAGCTCCTCACCTCACCACCTTATATGGAGAGCTTGGCTTCTCAGTCGGTGATCTTGCCGCCTCGACACATGATAGAGATGTAAAATGTCATTTTGCTTTAAGCTCTGAACATCTGATTTTGATTGTAAGATGTTCTTTGGTTGAGTTGCCAGAAGTCTTACATTAAGATTAACACATTTTCCCCAAAAAGCCCTACACTATGGGGTGTTTACTAAAATGTAACCTCTCCACATTTTTTTGAATACCTCTCTAAGTCTCTAGTGCCACACTTCCTCTGTGCATCTGTGTGGATAACTTAAAAACATGACCCCTGATGTAAACCACTCAAGTAGGAAGCGCCACACGTCCATGTTTTAAAGTTAGACAAAAAAGTATAGGGCTTGTGCTAGAACCCAACATTCTGTACCTGGGCAAGCACCAGGGCCCCTGGTGTCTTCAGGTTCCCACTTGCGGTTGGATTGGGCCACCATAAAATCCTATAGTGAGATCCCGCCCACCACACCTGCAAACCTGGTGTTCTGGATGTAGACCTGCTCAAGGCTGGTCTAAACCATAAGAAGATAATTGGTGGCAGTAGAGTGAGAACTAGACAATGATCGGTTACAGTGGAAGAGAAGTAGAATTGGAAGACAATCAGCCGCAGACGAAGACCCATCAGTGGCAGCAGAGCTGGAGGGGGACATGATGTGACATGGCATGTGACGTGACTCACTGCAAAGGGGCCCATTGATACTCTCTTGCCCAAGGGCCCACATAAACCTGTAGCTAGATATGAACCTTACACAGAGATGTGTAATGAAAACAGTAATGAGCTGCATCAGAGAGGCCAAGGCATGTAAAGAGAGCGGCGAGATAGACAAACTAATAAACAGACTCACTAGTCTACAGTAATTTTAACTACCAACAACAGTGCTATCAGCAGCTGTAAAAAAAAAACTATGAGATAAAAAAAGAACTAATGGAATTTTACTCGCAAGGAGCTAGTGATATTGTTTTATATATTTTTGTGTAATATGATAAAGCTACAGGATATTTGATCTGCTGGAAATTCATCCACCCTTTCATTCCTAATGGTTGTATCTGGATGCCATTGTTACTCTTATTTATCAAATGCAGAGTGGAGAGCAGTTAATGAACAGCTGAGCAAATGCTGTGGTCTACTGACCCAGTATTTGAACAGTACTTTCCTAATTGTCACTCATGGCACAACAAGATGTTTTCCTTGACCTTACTGTCTTTGTGACTTCAGTTGAATTCTGCTACCCTAAATCACTGTTGCGTTAACCTGAAACAAACTAGACAGCTGTAGCCCTGGGGTGGTCTATTCCAATCGTGACTCATGATCTACTGTCCTGGCAAAGACCAGGAGAATACCGGTACTCCAGTTAATCACTTATGATTTGGGGTGAACCTTAAGTTAAATATCCCTAAGAAGGCAAAATTGGGCATGGAGCTCAGTATGAAATACCTGCACACTGCAGTGAAGCATGTCTCCTATTTTAGGAGATACAGCTCCCCCTGTCAGCTATCTTTCACCCCCTGTCACATGGAGTTCTGTTAGGAAAGAGGTAAGTATTTGTTAGCTACTTTTGTTCAGTATATTCAGATGATGCCCATAGCATAGCATCCAACTGGGAGGGTCCAGCTTTCGGAGGCTGACGTCTTAGCTGAGTTGGCACATCTATAAGTAAGTAAGGCAATGGGTCCATATGGAACCCACCCCAGGGTTCTAAGGGAATTCAGATTTGTGATTGCAGCCCCGCTGGCAGATTTTTTAAACCTTTCCCTTTCAACACGTGAGGATTCAAAAGATTGGAAAATAGCCAATGTTGTACCAATCCTTAAGAAGGGGAGTAGAGAAGAAGCCACTTATTACAGGCCAGTAAGTTTAACATCTATAGTGATAAAACTAATGGAAACTCTTTTGAAAAAACAGATAATTTCCATCTAAAAATGAACAACTGGTTGGAGACGAAACGGCACGGCTTTACTGACGGCAGATCATTTCAGACTAATCTTATTGATTTCTTTGATAATGTCACTAAAGTGTTAGATGGTGCTGTGGATATGGCCTATCTGGATTTTAGCAAAGCCTTTGACACTGAACCACATAAAGAGCTCTTAGATAAGTTATTGAAGTTAAGACTCAATCCCTGGATAGTTCAGTGGATTTCCAGTTGGTATAATATATGAACAAAGGCGAGTTACAAGTAATGTACCCCCATGGCTCGGTTCTAAGCTCCATTCTTTTAATAATGTTTGTAAGTGGCATAGGACAAGGCTTGATAGCCTGTTTGCTGATGATACAAAGGTTAGTAATAGAGTGGATATTCCTGAAGGTGTCTGCAACATGGAAATGATTTAGCTTAACTAGATTAATGTCTCTAAATGCAATGCACTTGGGTAGAAGGAATCCCTGCTCTGAGTAGCTATGGACAGTACTGTGTTAGCCAGGACTTTGGAGGAGAGAGATTTAGGGATACTGATTACTGAAAGCTGCAAGATAAGTGGCCAATGTAGCCAGGCAGTAGGAAAAGCAAGCAGGATGCTGGGCTGCATAGGTCGAGACATCACCAATAGGAAAAGGTTGTGATGTCACTGTATAAAGCCTTGGTGAGGCCACAGCTAGAATACTGTATGAAGTTCTGGAGGCCTTACTTGCAAAAAGACATTATTCAAATAGAATGGGTCCAAAGCTGGGCAACAAAAATGGTAGAAAGACTTGTGAAAGGACTGAATAAGCTTCAGGAGGGAAGTGATTTTAATAAGAAACTTAAAGAGGAATTTTGAACAATAGTTTGGTTTGGGTACCGAACTTGACCCGAACTCGACCCGAACATGGTCTCCATTGAAATCTATGGGGACCTGATCTTTTGGAACCAAAAATAGTCAAAAATAGCATGAGGGTGACCTCAACAGGTGCTCCCCCTCTGCCCCTAACAATGACATGAGGATGACCTTGACAGATGGGTCCACCCTCCCCTACTCCTCACCCACTTGCCGGTCGCCCCTCAAATCTGCCAGAGACAAGGAGAGTTCTGCCTCAAGTACATCTATTACTACAGCAGATCCATGACATGAACACATATTTTAAATGTAGTGGACAACAGAAGCCATATTATATGAAACTAAACTTCAGTACCCAACAGTGCTGTAGTGAATGGAGGTCTGACAGCAGAGTAGTGTCCAATCAGTAAGCTTTCATTGGTCCTGGAAGTTATGGGCTCGGAGGATTCAGCATTTGAACTGAGCTAATTAAGGAGCTCTGTTTCTCAGCTTTATATTCAGCCTAGTGACACTAGAGAGGGGTCACTGGTAACACATTCCCCATTCAGTAAAAATCAGCAATTTGCAGCTCTTTTTTTCCAATCTGCTAAACGCCATGAGACCTTCAGAAAGGAGTCATATTTGACTAAGTGACCTTTTTACTACAGAGCAGCCAGTGTAACAATAATGAACCTGAAAGAGTACGGTTACTGTAAGTCTTATTGATGTGCCGCACTGCGCATAATGATCCAAGAGGATTTAAATACTTAGTAGAACATGGGAGCAGAAAAATAAGGGAGAAAAAATGTTTCAAACTTTTTGAATGTACTTTTTTTGCTGGAAAAGTATATATTAGAATGCAAGCGCAAAATATTTCATGCACAGTGAGTTGGATGATAGAACCAAGAAAAGCAACCAAAGAAAAAAAGCAAAGAAAGCAACAAAGGACGAAAACCACCTAAAAAAACAACAAGGAGATACACAAATAAAGAATACAAGAACTTTAAGTATCAATCAAATAAATCAATCTTGAATTCAAAGGTTAACACATTTGTATTTGATACGTTTTACACATAGGTGATATACTGTACTGTAGTTGACTATAAAGTACTCTTAAGCAAGGCAGCTAATCCCCAACCACTCAGGTTTCCTAATGTGTTCATTGGTGTGACTCATTGTGTGTGTGTGTGTGTGTGTGTGTGTGTGTGTGTGTGTGTGTGTGTGGTTCACAGCACACATGGGTCAAAAGTGGAGTGCAAATTCCATTTATGAGTAAGCATACAATGGCCATATAAATATATACATAGAGAGAGTAAGTATTGGGGTTACTAAGGCAACTCTGGAAACAGTTTAAATTCAGTGCAGTTTATTGAGAAGAAATGAGAGGTTAGAATAGAAAAAACAGGATGAACAAAGATACATTGTGTGTGGAATGCCCCTTCTGACTGGTCAAGACCGAAATGAAAAGAAAAGTGGTTGTAACATTGGCAGGAAATAGAGGGTATATAGACCAGTGCAGGACATGTGCTCAGGTGTTGTTGCCAGAGGATCTAGAGTCCATCCATCTGAGCAGAGAGTTAAAGCTAGTTCCTGGAAGACTGGTGGCAAGCCTGAAGGGAGATAAGCAGACCTAAACCTTCCCTTGGTATCTGCCCAAGGTGGAGTAAGACCAGTTGTGAGTGGACTGCATCGCTTAACGTGTACTGATTGGAATATAATAGAGGACCTGCTTCAGCTTCAACCAAGTGTTGTATGGACTCACTCCAGCACACCAGAAGCCTACAGAACTGCAATACACCTTTCCTATGGTCCAGCTGTCCCACACAGATAACCTGGATCCCAATGTAAGCCTTTGCACAATATTCATATAAACAGTATGCCGTATGATGTCCAAATGGTGACCGTATGGCTCTCTGACCACGCAGTTATTATTAGTTAAGATAATTGCAATAAATCTGAAAACACTTAACACAGCTAAACTGCCACATATACCTAAGTAAACCTTGTGGCAGTTTAGCTTGTAACTGAATGAATTTTTGCTGGATAACACCAGGGGCACCACAGTCAGGGAGCCATACAGCAGCCATTGGAACATTAGACTGCATCCATTTAGTATTTTTACTAATACTGGGCAAAGACTTTTGTTAAAAAAAAGGAACACAGGCTGTTTGGGGCACTGGGCCGGGGATAGAAGATGATGACATAAACCCCCTATTCTGGGTATAGGATCACCTTGATAAATAGCTGATAGCACGGTCTAAAAGCACTGAAGCGATATAGAGTTCCTGGATTTTGCTATTTCACTCAGCCTAGCATTAGCAAATATCTCAAGTTAAGTATATGACCCATGAGTAACATTTACGCAGAATCCCTAAAGCAACTCGCACTTGCATGACATGAAACTTGCACTGTAACAAGACTGGCATTTTAATTAAAAGCATGTCGTTCTATACACTTTGCTCCCTGGAAAGGCAGGCACTAGAGCTTAAGCATAGAAAAACATTGTTGGGTATCCCCTCTTCCCCTCTAACACTGTATATGAACAATGTGTTTAGCTATTACATAATTGCATTGGGGGTTGTGGTTTAATGTTTTTAATGTTGCAACAGCTTGAAGAGCTGAGCTGAGCTTTTAAAAAGAGGGGGATCCCAACAATGTTCCCCTACACCAATGTCTGGTACTAGCACTTGCCTTCCCTGTTTCCTGTGGGTCTTTCCAGCTATAGAGAACAAGATGCCACTGCCCATATCTGGCAGCTGGCACCATCTGCAGCAAGAGGAGGCAGCCCTGCATTGTGTACTGTAGTTTCCAGTCTTGTATTTCGGGGAACAAGCTAAAGAAAGTTGGACTGCCAGCACAGTCCCAAAAAACCTTTACCAATGAGCTGCACACAGCTATAAAGTTTTTATAACATGCCTTTATCAAATATTAACAATACACACATTAAAAAAACATACAATTTAAAACAATAGAAAAGTGCTGGGGAAAGGGACCTCTGAGATATGGCTCTAATACATTAAAGGTAACCTCAATTATATGATATAGTAGAAAGGCAGTCTATTAAAGTGCTTTAGTGCAAAAAAAAAAATTATTTAAACTTGCTAGTGCGCGATGTGTTGCGTGGTGGTACTCCCACCACTTCGCCAGGACATGTAGGACGTCCTGACGAAGTGGTGGGGGTACCACCACGCAACGCGTCGACGGTCTGAGGGGTGAATGGCGAGGGGACCTGGCTCCATCTTTCTATTAACTGGTGATATTTATTCATTCTATTTTTAAGCTTTTTTGCACATGCTTTTTTGCACATGCATAGCACTTTATATGTAGCACTAATCACTTTACTTATGTTTTTGGGTTGTTGTACTGCCGAAATAGCACAATTTGCGCTTTATAGTGCACATTTTTTCAGCACTAGCAAATTTAAATACATTTTTTTTTTTTTGGCACTAAAGCACTTTAATAGACGGCCTTTCTACTATATCATATGATTGAGGTTACCTTTAATATCTTAGAGGTCCCTTTCCCCAGCACTTTTCTATTGTTTTAAATTGTATGTTTTTTAATGTGTGTATTGTTATACAATATTTAATAAAGGCATGTTATAAAAATGTTATAGCTGGGTGCGGCTCACTGGTAAAGGTTTTTTTGGGACTGTGCTGGCAGCCCAACTTTCGTTAGCTTGTTCTATATATACACCTTGGTGTTCCTTTATCAGCCAGCACCAGCATTATTGTATATTTGTAGATCTTAGTGAGCTGTGCAGGACATATCCTCCTTTTTTGTATCTTGTATTACAGGGAGGTGGTGGTAGGAGATGAGATGGTTCAATGAAAAGTCTCCCTGTGATCCCTACCAGGGTCTAGTTCTTCTTTAGGGTAAGCTGATGGGAAATTCCTATTTAGCTCAGCAACATTGTGCACTGAATTGCATCAATATCCCTTAGATTTTGCCATTGCCTGTATAAGCTCTTGAACTTAAAACGCTGTAAAGTAGAATGCGCTTCATCCGAGTGATCTCCTCCTGAATCCAAGCAATGAACAGCTTCTGCTTGGCTGCCTGATACTCGAAGTGATTTTTATATTCATAGTTTCTGTTTTCCTGCTGCTTCTCTTTTAAACTGACGCTTAGTAGGCTGAAAACAAGAGGGATCACATGGGATTATTTTCGAGGAATAACATATCATCATCATTTGCTGGGCCCTCTTGAAGGCATTAAGTGAGCCATATTGTGATAATGGCAGAGTCGCCGGAGCCCCGCTGCAGCCTGTGGCAGTGTGACCTTCATTAATATGTAGAGATACATTGCACTTGCTTTGTCAGCGGCCATCGTACTGTGTACTTAGGCGTATTCTTAGCGTATTCTTATAGACTGATATAGAGAAACAGGGAAGGCTTCTATTAACGGCTTTGGGATTGTGAGAAATGCAGCACAAGGGCTCCACAAATCTGCATTTGGAAGTAATGTTTCAATAAGGTCTGATGTAAAGGCTACAATACAAGCTTCAGAAAATAGCCCTTTAATGGTATTGTCTGATAACAGCAGAGCTGTACCCAGGTTGTAGTGCTTATTTAATACATTAAGGGGTTATTTAGGAACAGATAGCACCAGGTAGCGCTTTGTAGCGGCAGCCAGTGTCTGGTGAACGCTGGGCGCTGTACGCAAAACCACGTTTAAGAAAGTGAATCTAGTGAGCGCCTCTAACAGCGCCATGTAGCGTCACATGTATTAATCCAGGCGGCTCAGCATATAGCGCCGGCGCTCTAGGTTGAAGAGCGCCACGTATTACCTTTTGCTCAGTGTCGCTCTGCCATACATTTCAATGGGATTTCATTTGTTTGTGTTTAAATAGAGTGTTCGGCAAAAAGATTTTTTTCTTTTTTCTCAAATCATTTTGTGACCTCTTCTGGCTGCAAACAAACATGTGTGTTTTCGCTTTGTTCCCGGTGTATATGTGTTCAAAAACAGACTTTGATCACACAGCGTCTGACTCTCTATGCTATAGCGCCCAGCTTTAGAGCGCAGAGGCTGTGTGTGTAGTTTTTTTTTAAATACGGTGTGGAATGCCGAGTGCCGGACACATTGAGCTGGCGCTACCACTCACTCGCTGCAGCGATACTGTTATTTAGGAACAGATAGCACCAGGTAGTGCTTTGTAGCGGCAGGCAGTGTCTGGTGAACGTTGGGTGCTGTACGCAAAACCACATTTAAGAAAGTGAATCTGGTGAGCGCCTCTAACAGCGCCATGTAGCGTCACATGTATTAATCCAGGCGGCTCAGCATATAGCGCTGGCGCTCTAGGTTCAAGAGCGCCACGTATTACCTTTTGCTCAGTGTCGCTCTGCCATACATTTCAATGGGATTTCATTTGTTTGTGTTTAAATAGAGTGTTCGGCAATTCAAATAAGATTTTTTTTTTTTTGCTCAAATCATTGTGTGACCTCTTCTGGCTGCAAACAAACACATGTGTTTTCGCTTTGTTACCGGTGTATATGTGTTCACAAACAGACTTTGATCACACAGCGTCTGACGCTCTATGCTATAGCACCCAGCTTTAGAGCGCCAACGCTGTGTGTGTGTAGGTTTTTTTTTTAAATATGGTGTGGAATGCCGAGTGCCGGACACACTGTGCTGACGCTACCTCTCACTCGCTGCAGCGATACTGTTGTTAGAGTGCCCAACATACATCACATTCATCAATGCCGGCCAGGTTACTACAGCGACTGCAATGCTAGGTTGCATTGCTTACGGCATCTACTAACGGTCGCTCTAAGTGCCGCTATACAGACGCTCATCTGGCAATACCTGGCGCTAGTAGTGAATCAGCCTCCACGTATAGGGTCAGTTCAGCAACGTGCGTGAATGCATTTGCGCATTGGTTTCCAGTGCGAAGACTCTTAATTTGGTTTCTCGCGTGATTCAGCAGGCATCTTTTTACATGCACGTTCATTTAAAGTGGACCAAAACCCAGGATCAGGCATCAGGGTTTTCACACGGAGGTCGCATGAATGGCCAGGAAAGTATGCACGCTGGCTCTGGCATACATTCTGCAGAGGTAGTGTAGGTAGCGTGTGTCGGGCCCCCTGTTCCATCGTTTGGGGGCCTTTGCCTGCATTTCCCCTATGGTATGTATGCAGGGCTGTATTTTGGACTTGTGCTGCCCTAGGCACTTTTTGGAAACGCGCCCCCCTATTATTGTCCAGAACGACATTAAAAAACATTACACATGGTACACACAGTAGTACATGGGATTATGACAATTAGAGGCTTCTGTGAATGTGGTAGGAGGTAGGGCACTATTGGAATTAATAAGCCAGTTTGTTTTTTTCAAACCTCTGAACATTTTTGAGAATTGAATTTGAAATTTGAATAAAAGCCATAGCAGCACTTTCTCCAGTGCTACTACTTGCCTCTTTCAGGATGCCATGCTGCATTAGGGGTCCATTTTAAAGCAAAACAAAAGCCATCAGTGCAGATTCCAGGCCCGGCCACTGGCTTTTTACCGGAGCAGCCTGAATCGGGATGCCCCACTGTGTTAAGCCCCCAGGGAGGGGATGTTAATGCACAGACTCTCGTCTAATGACGATGGCTGAAAGGCAAATGGCTCTGATTGTTTTCAAGTGGGAGTATGTTCTACTGCATCCCCTACATACCAAGCAGCGGATATGCGGGATGTGGCAGGATGCGCTACCTATTGAATTGGACAAGAACCCATGCATGCGCCATGAGAGAGAGGAGAATTGATAGATAGATAGATAGATAGATAGATAGATAGATAGATAGACTGGCAGAGGGATAGGATAGATAGATAGATAGATAGATAGATAGATAGATAGATAGATAGATAGATAGATAGATAGATAGATAGATAGATGTGTAGATAGATAGATAGATAGATAGATAGATAGATAGATAGATAGATAGATGTGTAGATAGATAGATAGATAGATGTGTAGATAGATAAACTGGCAGAGGGGTGGATGGATGGATACAGGGGTGGATGGATAGATAGACAGGCAGAGGGAGAGGTTGATAAATAAATGGACAGAGGAATAAACAAACTTGTGGAGTGAAGTAGCTAGAAATAAGGAACAGACATGACCTTTACACACAGTGCAGCCATCCTCTCTCTGTCCCTCCCCCGCGGTTGCTCTACAATGGCCTCTAGTTACATTACACAGCTTAGTTTGGTGGCTCAGTAGATATCTTTGCTACCCCCCTCCCTGTCTCTCCTGTCTCTCAGCTCCTCCACACACTGGAGTTCCTACCTTGTGCCTTCTCCTGCAGCACTCGGCTTCTTCAGTGAATAACACGCTGGGAAAGACGTCATTCTTTCTCAGCTGCCCCTGCAGAGTCAGTGGGCGGGGCTGAGGCCTCTGATTGGTCCATTGCCAGGCAGCCTGTAGAGGAACGAGGGGCGGGGCTGAGGCCTCTCATTCCTCCATTCCCAGGCAGCCTGTAGAGGAGCGAGGGGTGGGGCTGAGGCCTCTGATTAGTCCATTGCCAGGCAGCCTGTAGAGGAGACAGGGGCAGGGGGCTGAGGCCTCTCATTCGTCCATTGCCAGGCAGCCTGTAGAGGAGCGAGGGGCGGGGCTGAGGCCTCTGATTGGTCCATTGCCAGGCAGCCTGTAGAGGAGCCAGGGGCGGGACTGAGGCCTCTGATTGGTCTATTGCCAGGCAGCCTGTAGAGGAGCCAGGGGCAGGGCTGAGGCCTCTGATTGGTCATTGCCAGGCAGCCTGTAGAGGAGCGAGGGGTGGGCGGCAGCCCGACATGTAAATACAGGAAACACATTTCCTCTGTTCTGTAGTGCAGGGGGGGGGTTGGATGTGAGGAGGCTGTCTTGTTGGTGCTGGGGGCGGATACGCTGAGGCGTGGTGCTGCCAGCCACCAACTATTTTTTTTTTTAAATAAAACTGCATATTTTAGTGTAGGGGCCGCCCCCTCCCACAATCTCTTTGCCCTAGGCCTGTGCCTAGGTTTGCCTAAGGGAAAATACGGCCCTGTATGTATGCCCTTGCCTCTAATAGGGAGCGTGCCCGTGCCGTACATTCACAAATGCCTGACGCTGGCACGTGCTCTGCTAAAGGGATAGCGGGTATGCGGCGCTGCTCATGCATGAGCCATTGGAGCGGGGCTGAAGGTGACTATACCGGGTGACTTGGTGGGTTTTATACAGCTGTAGGGAGGGAATCAAAAGGCCTTGGAATGTTATAGATTCCCGGGCCGATCTCCGCGGGTTTTGGTCCACTTTAAGGGTAACTTTGAACATGAGGCCTATAACAAATGATTATTATCATTTTAAGTTTTCAGGCGTACATAAATTCTCGCAAATGTGTTTGCACTCACATGATTCAAGGAGAACAGTTAGCCTTAGATACAGCCTATTAAGGTGAGAAATTGCTGTTACAATTTTATGGTGGCTTTTTTGTAAATTAATTTAGTAATTAAGAAAAAATATACATTTTAGTAAAATGTGATATTTTTTAATTAGTTAGTAGAAAAATGCATTTATAATATTTTAATATTAAACTATTATAATTAATACACAATAAAAGAAAAGGGTTTAATAAACATGATTACAGAGGTATTTGTGTAAAGTCAGAACAGACATGTTAGGCATAAATCCTAAAAATATAATACAATATTACATTTCTACCAATCATTATGAGGAACAAATATTCTCCATAGTATTGTAAGCAGGAGGATGAATGAACAGTCTTCTAAACCTTTGGAGCTGCAGGTACACAAGCATGCTTTGAGGCTTGCGGCCCCTGCCTGTCTTATATCGCTTTAAGATGGAAATTATCCAGGCAAGAAATGAGAACTCATGCACAGAGCAAGTGTTACCGTACATCTCTCTTACGTGCTTGTGCACAATTGGGAAAATCTCAACAATGTACCTTGATTCATGCAAAGGTGCAAAAATTCACGTATGCAAGTCGGATCTGCCTTGCGAAATGAGATAATCTCGACTGGCAATGAATATACCCTTATATGTACACCTAGGAAAGGGATATTCAGTATGCAGTTTGTGTATGAGAAGGTGGTTTGTGAGGTTCACATGATATTATCTTGTTTTGTTCAGTTCAAGGTCTGATTGTTTTGCTACAGAATTTTGTAAGTATTTCTGGAAAAGTTCTGGGGGCATCTGGCTAGCAGCTCATTTTGTTTCTCATTTTGACTATTGTGTGTTGCCAATGTGGAACCCCTGCTTATTTAGGTTGATGTTCACCCGTTGAGCAAAGGTTTGCAAATTTCGCAAATATTCCTGACAAGAGCTTGGTCTGACTCATTAGGATTACCCAGACAAATAGTTTGGCTGGATGCAGAATCTGACCTTTTCAGATGAGGTAAGATGCTGAGGGGTACTTCTTACCTAACTCCCAGCCATCATCAAGATCGAGGTGAAGATCTAACTGAAATGATGCCTTGCTAATAAGTACTCACTGATGAATGAGGCCCAGAATCTACTGATAGGCCAGGTATTAACTGGAGTAATGGAGGGCAGACTAGGTTACAGGCACTCTCATGGTCATGCACCTCCCAACTCAGGAGGCAACTGGCAATGAGGCAGAGCGGGACGTAAAGAATAAAAGACTCCCCTAGGTGAAACAATAGGCCAGCGCAAATATATCCAGACATGGATAGCACATCCTATTGGAGAAGCATTTGACCTTGAACTCTCTAGCAGTTCACAGATTGCTAAAAAAGGGGTGCTTAACCTCTCTGCATGTTCCTACTCTTGTCTCTAGTCCTTTTTTCAGGTCCACTGGTTTGTGAGCTCCCTCCTGGTCCGGAAGGGCTGTTGTTATGACAGAGAGCAGCTTTTATACGGAAGAGGATGAGCCTATGTGGAATCTCCCCCATGTGGATTATGTTGAAATGGGGGGCAGGGAAAGTGATTTTCCAGGGAATCTCCCTCCATGCCCCCCTCCAGTGATGTCCCCCTGCAAATGCCGCTCCCCATCATACCAGCACCAGCGACCGCCGAGTCAGGAGGGAGCCATTGACCCAGTAGAAGAAAGGATATCACCCAAAGGCAATCAGGAGGAGAAAGATGCAGATAGTTATGTTTTTTAAAATGTGTAAACTGTAAACTGGTTCAATGGACCTGTATACTAATTCACATGTTGCAGTCAGGCCAGTATGCCACCTGCCCCAGAAAGATGTTGCGGATGATTTGACTCTTGATCTTGGTACTATCTGGGATGGGGCAAACAGGACTGAAAAGGCAACATTCAGGTCCAATCTAGCTTCGGCCCAGATCTGAAACCCATCACTATTATCACTATTATAATAATAAACTACTTCTCAAGGGATCCCGTATCCCATATTAGAGGAGCAGATTAGGTTAGTTGTATCCCGTTGGGGTTCCAAATCACTCCTTAAGGAACTTGGAACATATGGGCACTCCAACCAATGGTTGGTTGGTGGGAGTGCCCATATGTTCCAAGTTCGTTAAGGAGATGTTGTTGGTCACAAGTTATCTGGGACTTGGGGAGCACCCCCAAGGGGAATATTGATTATATTTGATTTTTTTGCTTTTTATTATTTGTGGTGCCCTCCTTTATGTTCAATTGTCCTTTCAGGACAGCGCACTATTTATGAGATCCCCTTTGAAGTGAAATTTACCAGGCAAAGCCCCCAGAGACATGATCTGGGTCTAGCACTGGCTCTAGCACAAGCTTCTTTGCACAGATCTGATTTGCGAGAAGAACACAAGCCCAGAATGACTGTCACGCTGGGGTAACTCCAGTCCTCCTAATAAGCCTGCAACCCCCAATATCCACAGCCAGCTTCACCTGTAGGAGCCCCCGCTTGCCGGGATGCAAGAAACGCCTACCCGGGATCGGTTGCCCCCAGGACTTAATGGCTCAAAGGATGCAAGCTTATATGTGGGAGGTCTGGAGAACCAATAGCTAGAGCGTGAGTGACGGGAGTCCAGAAACAAGTCAGAGGTCGGCAACAGGAAGGCAGGGATCGTAGCGGCACCAAGGGTCAGGCAGGACGTAGTTGGGGTACAGGCAAGGTCGGCAACTAGAATTCAGGATCGAGAGGCGTCAGTTCAGGCAGAGGTCGGCAACAAGGATTCAGGATCGAGAGGCGTCAATTCAGGCAGAGGTCGGCAACAAGGATTCAGGATCGAGAGGCGTCAATTCAGTCAGAGGTCGGCAACAAGGATTCAGGATTGAGAGTGGTCGGAACAATCAATTTGGCAACGGGCTAAACTTCACAAGACAAGGTAAGACAGGGTACTGAGCGCTATCACAGGCAACAAACAAGTGAAGAGGAAACACCTTTATAGGGACAGACACCAAGGGAAGGTGTAATGATTGGTGCAATTAAGATCTGGGCTAGGATTGGCCAGAGTGTCCCATCCCTATTCCTCAGCTGTCCCGCTGGGTCATTGGCCCGCAGTTAGATCCCTGAGCTCATTGGCCCAGTCCAGTAAAAAGGGAGGAGAGTTTCCCCTGCTGTAAGCGCAGGATAGTAACAGCTACCTCCGGCGGCCGCGCTGCGAACAGCGCCGCCGGAGGTCATAAGAGGAACGTGCACGCGCGCGAGCACGTGAGGAGAGAGGACGGGGGCGAGGACGTATGAGAGCAGACAAGCTGCCGCACCCGGCCGCCCACGACCAGCGCTGGAACGGGGCCCAGGTAAGTGACGATTTCTGACAATGACCATCTTCATTTTAAATGAGCGTGGTCGTTCTGGAGTGGCTGGAATCTGGAACTTGGCTGGTGCAGGAATAACAATAGTGGAGTGTGAGGAGACATTGCTGAATAAACTATTCAGGGGACCATCATGATTTTATTAGCTTGTATTAACTTAGAAATTTATGAAGGGTAGCTTGGCAGTGTTACCATTTCCAACTTAGTCCAGGGCACTAAACTACAGAGCTATCTCAGCTGGTGGCTTTGTAGATAATGTAGCGCCCTGGTGGGTCAAATGCAACATTCAGCTGCTTTGTTCCTCTCGGGTTGATTGATTCAGTACCCTGCAGTGATTGTTTAGATGGTGGCCATTCATCATTGTGGAACACTTTTGCCATGATTATTTCCCACTTCAGGGATATTCCTTTGTCTGTTTAGGCAAACTACACTATATGGAAACATTATTAAAGAGAAACTCCAAGCTTTTTGTACCCCCCCTCCCCGTACGAAGCCAGATTTGGGTGTTAAAATAATAACTCACCTGATCACTGAAATCCTCCCTTGATGCCAGCAGGAGGCAGGGCCATGGACTTGAGTGACAGGCAAGCTGGTGTATGATTAAATAACCCTTTCTGAGCCTGTGCGTCATGCATGGTCCCAGCATCAGGGTTTATGTTGTTCTTTTTCTTGAGGACCAGTAGTAGGGTGGAACGATCCCTCACATACGCTGAGTATGCTCATATAGGAGAAAAGAAGGGGTAAGTTTGTTTGGGTGCAGTACCTATGACCCTCTATCCTGGGTCAATATCCAGACATAAAAATATATTAAGGAACGCACACCACAAAGTTTCTTGCTTATGCAAACAATTATATTTAAGTTCACAAGAATATACAGAAAGTCATGTATAGTAAAAGTAATTCTTCAGAGCTTAACATATGAAAAATACAAAGAGAATCTAGTGAAAACACTGAGCAGAATCAACAAATATAAATATATTGGTCCTTTGTTATATTTGTTGAATTTGCTCAGTGTTTTCACTAGATTCTCTTTGTATTTTTCATATGTTAAGCTCTGAAGAATTACTTTTACTATACATGACTTTCTGTATATTCTTGTGAACTTTGAAATATAATTGTTTGCATAAGCAAGAAACTTTGTGGTGTGCGTTCCTTAATATATTTTTATGTCTTTTTCTTGAGGCAAATACTTTTTCCCCCTAATTCTACAGTATAATGTGATGAGTAAATGTAACAAAGACCACATCAATTATTCCCTTAAATAGATCACCTCTAGAATTTGGGGTCTGGTTTATTTCTGTTGCCTTTTGACTGCCACTCACATAAAATGGCTCAAGAATAGCATAAGATCCTCAGCGGCTACACACTCGGCCCTGTTCCTTGATGCCGCACAAAGGAAAGTGCAAATGCTTCTCTATAAAAATCCAAGAGGGTGTTTCCATCAGCATCAAAGTCTCCAACCTACTGCATACACAGAGGCCTGTTTCTTTGCTTCTTTGTGTATGGTTTTTTTCTTCTCACTGAAATTCTTAGCATCACTGCCTAATCCTCATCCATATCCTGTGTACCGAGATGTGATTCTTGTGATTTCTGTGGTTACCTGGCTTTATTTGCCTTAACCTGTTCTGACCATTTGGATTGAGTACTGGAAAAATTATGCTTGTGTGCCATTCTGAAACATAGTTGTATGTAGCGAGCCTTGGCTTTTCTTCCTGTATTTAACCTCTCCTTGTGACCCTCAGCCTCAGCTAAGATAACCAGTTTGCTCACCTGCCTGAAGGTATCTGACAGTAGTGTTGGCATCCTCATGGCACCAGCAGAATCCAGCTAGCTGAACTTGGCACCTCTTGCACAAACCGGACCATATGGTGCTCGTATGCATCCCCCATATGACATCATTTTGCTGTACATGCAGTAAAAATGATTTTCTATTATAACGCCTGTCATGGTCTATTTTATTCCTCAATGGTGTCTTCTGGATCTGCCAGTGGCCTGCAAAGAGAAAGTGTAGCTCAGCTACACGGCTCGGCGGCATAGCTGGGACGCTGGAAAAGGAATCCTCCCGGGTGCTCCAAGATGGCCATGTCAAGACAAAATTGTTGAGGCGGGGTTTCAGCTTCGAGTGGATGCCGGAGCAAATGTAAGCACGGACAATGATTCAGTATCATGCATACAGATGGGGGCAAGTACGTTTTTGGGAGTTTTTTTTGTTTAACTGCGCAAGGCTGTCGGTCCTCTTTAAGTTCTGACCACATCCTGACAAATACATGTAGTTCCATTGTACTTTATGTTAACTGCATTTAAAATATACATTATATACAGAGTTACAACTGTTAAAACCATCTCGTTTTTTGTATGTAAAACACATAGGTGCAGTCAAGATCAAGCCATAGGCTGGTTTCACACCAGCGCAATAGCGGGACACTCACACTTTTGTGGCAAGAGCCTCTGTGTTTGCCTGTGAAATGCTGTCCGTAGTAAACTATGGCTGCTTTCACATCTGCTCTTGGCATTTGCAGAGCAATCAGATCACTACACAAAAGCAGTCTATGTAGGGTCCACACGCTGAACACCTGAATTGTGCTGGCGTGAAACCAGTCCAATACATCTTTTACTTTTTGACAGAAATTAAGATTTCTTTAGTAAGAAAATCCCATCAACCATAGTGCATCAAACTTGATGATACAGTGGGTCTCCTCTACTTCTCTCAAGAAAGGCTCCAGTACAGGAAGGGAAGGGATGATACCCCCTATGTTCTACCTTCAGGTTGTCCTGACCGATCCCTGTCACACACACAGAAATTGCAATTCTCTTACGGCTTTTGCATATCATCTTCCAAAAATATTTTCTCTACAGTATTTACATACATATAATTGGCTTAGGACTTAAGTTGATATAAGAGATATTAGATATACAGTAAGTTAGGAGGTTCATATACAATATGTGCTTCTCAGATTTGGTGGCTGTAGTTTAAAACAGAACAGAACCCCGGGAATTTGACTTTCCATAATTGGGATGTGAAACCCCAGAACGCCCAGTATAACTCACTTCTCCCTCGTTCCTACGATGCATGCGCAGACTTCAGATAGGCTGGGCGCGTGCACACTGCCAGGGATGGGGGGATGCGGCAGAGCGCACTCTCCATTGAAGTCAACCAGAGCCATTTGTCGTGTTAACATACTTCGGCAAACAGCTCTCATTGACTTAAAAGAGGAGCCTATTTGAATGGCTGGGGCGGGAGCGCATGCATGCTGCCGGAGATGCGGCAGTGCACGCTCCGCATTGAGAGCAATGAGACCATTTGCAGAGTGATGTGAAGGCTGATTCATTATTAACGCCAGGTATCGGTAGATGAGCGCCTGTATAGCAGCGCTTACAGCAGCCGCTAGTAGACGCTGTAAACATGTATGGGGTGCTGTAACAGAGCGCCTCAGACGCTGTAGTAACCTGGCCGGGATTGATGAATGTGATGTATGTTTGGCGCTCTAACACCAGTACAGCGCTGCAGCGAGCAAGAGGTAGCGCCAGCTCAGCGCTTCACACCATGCCTATCAAAAAAGGACACACACACAGCATCGGCGCTCTAAATCTGGTCGCTATAGCATAGAGTGCCATTGGACCAGGGAAAAAAAGCGATTACGGTGCCCTGGGGGGTTTCACACAGTGGGGTATCCCAATTTAGGGGGAAAGCTAGTGGCTGGCCACATAATCTTTTAGATTCCAGGGTGACCGCTGGTGGGTTTTGTATCCAGGGCCAGCTCCAGGTTTATGTGGGCCCTTGGGCGGCATGGTCTCAGGGGGCCCCTTTGTTGTGAAGAGTCGCGTCACATCACTGAGGGACGTCCCAAATCTGGATGCCCCCTAAGGATCATGCTGTTTGGACCAAAACTCTAGTTTTTGTCTACTTTGAAGCGCACCAAACCACTTTAAACCTGACCTTGGAGTCTAAAGGAATCTAAATTCTCCTGATTTTGGATTCCCCTGTGTGTGACCCCTCCCCCCCTTTGTACATTCCTTTCCTCGAACTGGCGAATGCACTGTGGGATCACCCCCTAAACCACCCCCTTTCATAAACAGGGGCATCCCAAATTGAGATAAAGCGGACCAAAACTCAGTGGTGGAATTGCTTGCATAGTGGGTATGGGGGTTTCACACAGTAGGGTATCACAGATTGGGATGCTCCGGGGACAGAAAATCAGCCGATGATCAGTTGAGATGCCCTTTTGTGTGGAACCCCGCCATTCCAGGAGATGTGGGCACCAGCTGTGGCGGTGCCCTCCTAGTCCGACGCCGGACAAGGGCAGTCGCACACCCCAAAGGCCGGCCCTGTCAGTGGGCCCCCTCAGAGAGTGGGGGCCCCCGGCAGCTGCCTCGCCTTGCCGGGTGCGGATGCCGGCCGTGTTTGTATCGCTTTAATATTAAAATTAGAATGGTATGTTGCAAAGCCTGTCACCTATTTATCCTTCCATACAATAGGTCCTGCTTACTAGATTTTCTTTCCTGATAGATCTCCTTTAAGATAGACTACTAATATGACCTTCACCAGGAATGCTGGCTCACTTAAAATGGTTCTGATCATTAGACTTCTGTACTGGGAGCAGTTGAAGACTAATTAATATAAGGTGATGTGTCAGTGCTGTCACTTTGCTAAAAGGTTTAAACCTGATTTTTAGCTTGCATAATTAACTTAAGATAAATGTACTTCAGGAGAATGAGAAATGCAATCTTGCTTTATTTTTTGTAGTTTTTAGTGGGAAGCTGGAAAGGCTTTTGATCTTTATCAGACCTAAACGCTTGCTTGCAACTCTTAGCAGGGGAAGGTCCAGGTACAAAAGCACAATAAGCTATCCTTATTTTTTTTTCCTAGAGGAGCCCATTGGATGATAGGGCCCACATCCTATACCTGGAGGTGTGTGCCATTGCTATGTGTAGCTATTTCCTGGTCCCTTGTCAAACAGATCTCCGTAAGGAAAAGGTGACACACCTACATTTAGGGCTTAGGAGCAACAGTAGTAATACTGCCCCAGGCACTTGTGTTCAGTGTTCATGATCCCTGTTGTTGAGTCAGGTTAAAACAGATCTCGTGGATACATGTTAAATTGAAAAATAGAAAAACATAAATTAGATAAAATTGTAATAAACATACAGTGCACAAGCAATAATTGTTTATAAGGCAATCTTATTTTTTCATAGGCTGCGAAATTAAGCGTTAAGGTAGTAAGGAGACAAATTAACCCAACACGTTTCACCCTAGTCAGCAAATAGTTCTTCCTCAGGAGTAAAGTGGTAAAGTGTGAGGGTTGAGAGATCTGTATAAAATATATTAATATGAAAGTAACAGGGGAGACTGTCACAGCCTTACCTCACTACCTATCAGGTACCTTACTTCCACTCTCCACAAGCCAGCCCATAGCTGACCACCTTACCTCATCTAAACCACACAGGCATGTATTCCAAGAATATGTGGATATGAGCTGTGACACCCAGTCTCACCTTGAGGAAGCCCACTTTGCTGGCTAGGGCAAAACGTGTTGAGTTAATTTGTCACCATACTTCCTTAACTCCAGAAGGGAAGACGCTTTTGCTGCCTATGAAAAAATTTAGGATTGCCTTGTATACAAGTATTGCTTGTGCACTGTTCATTACAGTAATATCACCCATCATTCAAAAGTGTCCATGAGATGGGAGTTTGGAGGTGACGGGAGAGAGCACTGCTGAAGCCTGTACATTCATTTTTGACTGTAGGTCTGCTTCAAGTTTTTCATAGTTTGCAACAATTTTCTTGACCAGGACGAATTGCACATCTAAACTATTTATTCCACAAATAGCATAATTCTCTTGAAGAGGAACATGGTGTTTGCAATAAAATCACTTGGGAGCTTTCCTTCCATTATTTATTAGCATTAAATATTAATAAGGTGTGTACAAGTTTAGCCCCAGGGAAAACAGCGACAGTAATGGTTTACCTCAAAATAGAATAAAAAGAGTGTCCCTGAATGTGAAGGCATTATTATAAGAATTCTGGGAGGAAAAAGGATATATATATATATATATATATATATATATATATATATATATATATATGCTAATTTATTATAAAAGGTGCGGGCGGCACTTGAGCCGAGACACTCGGCAACACCCACACCGCACCAGCTTAAACCTGCGGGCGCTATCAGCTGTAGCAAGTTGAAAGTATTTAAGAAAAAAAACAGCGCTTGCAGAAGAGGTCCAAAACGGGAATCCAGGCACACAGCGCCTGTTGGAATCTCAATTTTTAATTTTTTAGGGTCATACATTTTTGTAAAATGGGAGTTACTGGGGGCTTCAGCATTCTAAATGTCTCCTCCAACCTTGCCACGGAGAATGTTGGTCTGCTTTAATCTACCATGTTTTCTAAACCTTGGGAAAATAGAAGAAAATATTGATTCATTGCTATGTCTACAAGCATTTTTCTTGAAGATGATTTGATAGATGAAGCCCCCTGGGCCACCTACAGTATAACTACAGTGGTGTTTCCGGAATACTTCTCTGTTGCTAAGAATAACAAAAGGGTTGAGGAATTTAAAGGGAAATGTCTAAATGCTTGCTATGCTTAGGACACTTGATAAAGTAGGTCTGCTAGGCCTTGGATGATAGGCCAGGTTGCCTACTGCAACACATTAGACTACATATGGTACATTTGGCACTATATAAATGAAACTCCGGGGTGTGAGGTTACATTTTCACTTATCTTATCCAGGATCTGCCACATTCCCCCAGTATTCTTGGGTCCTGGGCGCAGTCATCTTGGAGAGAATGCACAGAATGGCAGGTCTGTCACCCAATTCTGTGACTGTACTGGTCGTTCACTCAAGTCCAACTTCGCTAAGGTCTATGGCTGCCATTCAGAGTTCCGCCTCTGCTGGAATCAGGGGAGGATTGCGGTGATCAGGTGAGTTGTTTTATTATTTTAACCCCCCCCCAAACTTAGCTTAGCACAAGGTGGGGTGGCTGCGTTCCTACAAAAAGTTAGTTCCTCTTTAAAGCAGAACAAAACCCTCTGCGGCCAACCCTGCACTCTATAGGACTTCAGGGGTGGCTGCTGGCCATAGCACTGTGTTAAACTCCCCAGGGTCACCACAAATGCTCCCTAATTAATTTAAACAACCGGACATCCCCTGCATCTCTGGGCTCAGGCAACCTCCCCCCAGCAATTCAGATAGGCTTGGAAAAAAAGTCAGTAGCCCACCCCAAAAAACAAATGGGAATATGACGCTACCACTTACAAGACACCCATTGTTTTGCCATCTATTAATACGTATGGCATGCAGCGCTAACTGGATGAGAGCCCATGTATGCATCATAGGACTGGGGAAATGTGCATTTATGGGGGATCTTGAGGATTTCACACAGAAAGTAATTCCAGATCTGGATGCCCCCAAGGCAAGAAGCAAAACCCGGGATAGTCTGAATCCCAGGTTTTGTTCTTCTTTAATAAAAGGGCCTAGAGCAACACCAAAAATGGCCTTAGGTATGCATCCTGAGCAAGTCAAACCCCACCCCTCACCAAATGCAAACTAAAATAAAACGGTGGCACATACATTAATGTCCTGATGCATGTCGTTTGTGTGATTTTTTTCAAATTGTGGCCCTAACCTGGACATGTCTGTTTGAATACCCCAACTTTTGACCTGCGTAAAAGGGGATTCAAAAAATAAATATAAAAAAAATGTCATTGAGCCCTCCATAAGGAAAGCTTATTTAAAGTGGAAAGTTCAAGTGTATTTTTTAATGTTTTCTTATGTTAGCAAATGTGTGTTTTATGGAGTCAGTTTACACTACCTGCAATATGTTGCTAATGGCAACTGTACACCAAGGTCTACAGGAAGAGATAAGCAAGTCCTTTACACAAAGAACACTGCTGCCATGGCCGCTGTCGATGTCAGCTCATTCGCTTGAACCTACCCAGCAGCAGCATTCTGTGTGTACAGTTCATTCATCTTGTAGATCTTGGTTTACAGAATTGGTGTACAGTTGCCAAGAGCAATATGTTGCAGGTAGAAAAATCTTCATTCATAAAAATACTAGATAATGAGGACATTATTCTGGCACACGAAAATATAAACTTTCTAAAATGCCATTGAAAGTGAACTTTCCTTTTAAGGCCCATAAAGTTTAGCCTTGCCATGTATGGATAAGCCAATAAATAATAGAACAATCTCATCCAGCGTGATAGATTTGGTCTATTTCTAACATGCACCAGCATTTTGTATGCACTCACTTCTAATGTGGTTGCTACGCTACAAGTACCCATCATTAGGGGTTGCCATGGCAATTCTAATATAAACCCTTTTTCTTGCTTATAAGCAAGCCATGTTTTCCCTTCCACTGCTTCTTGAGCCGTCTGCCTTACACTATTTGGGAGCAGAACATACATATTTGATATCCCACATCAAAGACGCAAGTATTCCTAACTGCCCACACACGCCGGTCAGAAAATAACAGGGCTGCTGGTTAGGAAATAAGGGACTGCTGATCGGCAGGCTGCTTGTTCTATTAGATTATTTAAATTAATATTCTATTACAGGAGTGTTAACTCTTTTAATGTCCTCATGTATTGTCCCTTGTTTGCTGCTACTATAGATAGACAGATACCTCATTATGACTGGTGGCTGGTGGGACATCTGGTTGTCCTTGAATGACTTGTCTGTAGGACCTGCTTGGTCCTATTTCTGATTTAGTGTTAGTGACAATATGTAGGAAAAGTGCAGAAACTTTTGTTTCCTTTTCTCTAAAGAAATTTAAAGTGGACCGTCACCCAGGGGTGATCGGCCCGGGAATCTTATAGATTCCCGGGCCGATCACCTCCCTCACCGCGGGACATCCGAGATCGGGATGTCCCGCGGTGAGGGACCCCCCAAAACCCCCAAAAAACGTACTTCATCGGCGGCGGCGGAGGCGGCCGCCGCCGCCTCCCGCGCGCCCCTCTAGACGTGCGCATGAATGCCCGGCGCGGGCGCGCGCCCTGTCAGGGTGACGTGCGGGAGGCGACGGCGGACGCGCGGTCTTGTCCGTCGCTGTCACCCGCTTGTCCGTCGGCGGGGATTGGACAGCGCGGCCACGTGGGAGCGTGGTGAGGTGAGTTTTGGGGGCTTTCTGGGGGTTTCACACAGCGGGGCACCCCCAATCGGGGGGCCCCCCTGAAGTGGACCAAAACCCAGGATAGTCAAAATCCTGGGTGTTGGTCCACTTTAAATAGCTGGCAAACATTTTGTTACCCCGGCTTAGGATAACAGAATACTTTAAAGGGATTGTCCAAGCAATGACATAGACCATATAATCACATAGCTTTAAAGCTCCTAACTTTCCCCCTTTTTAAAAAAAAAAACAAACCCCCGCAAAGCAAAGAAAACATTTTTTACAATTTTCATTCATTTTTGAAAATTCCAGCTAGTGGACGTGGCAGCTCTCTAGTACAACAGCAGGCAGCATACTTTGACACAATGTGGTAATACGCAGGCTATCACGGGGGACAGAGTAATAGACCACCAGTTCAGCACTATAATTGGTGGTCTACTGCTAGTGGAATCAGGGAGTGCCAGAAGTGCCATGTTTCTACTTCTAGGTGCTGCTGCGATATTACAGGAAGGGAGAGGACAGATGTGATGAGATAAGCTGCTGAATCATGTTTTTTTACATGGACAGTCGTTTTAGTATTAAATGTCGGTGAGCAACACTACAAGTGCACTTTTATTAAGGGGTTTATTCATCAAGCGATAGCGCCAGGTAGTGCCTTGTAAGCGTCAGGCAGCGTCTGGTAAACGCTGGGCGCTGTATGCAATACCACATTTATGAAGGTGATTCTGGGGAGCGATGTAGCGTAGGAGTCATCATTACAGGCAGCTCAGTGTATAGCGCTGGAGCTCTAGCTTCCAGAGCGCCAGGTATTACCTGTCACTATCTGTCGCTCTCCCATACATTTCAGTGGACATTCCTTTTCTTCTGTTTAAACAGGGTTTTTTTGTGTTTCATTTTTTTTTTCTCTCAAATAATTGTGTCATCTCTCCTGGCCTCGAAATTTTTGAAAACTTTTTATATTTTTTATATTTTTATGCAGAATTGTCATTACAGGTCTGGCATTAAAGTATTAATGTCACAATGTAAAAACAATGTAATTCCTGTGTTTTCGCTTTGTTAGTGGTAGATATGTGTTCAAAAACAGACTTTAATCACACAGCGTCTGGCGCTCTATGCTATAGCGACCAGATCCAGAGCACTTATGCTGTGTGTGTGAGTCACTGAGAGACGGTTGCAATGAGCTGGCACTATTTTTCGCTCCCTGCAATGCTGTACTGGTGTTAGAATGCCCAATATACATTTCATTCATCAATGCCGGCCAGGTTACTACAGCGACTGAGGTGCTGTTACAGCGCCCGATAACTGTTTACTTTTAGAATATTCGCACACACACACACACACACACACACACACATCATTTCACACATTTTAAATACTTATTTTTACTTTTTCTATCTGGCTTTGTGTCATTTTTGCTGTGCGGCACAGCTACGCTAAATCCATGTATGTTAATGCTGGTAACATACACAAATGACTGGAAACATGCAGACATTTCTAGCTTCGGGGCATCGTTAGGATTTTGTCATCTTTACAAACCAGGATATATGTGATATTATTTTGTTTATATGTAATTAATAATCAAATATGAATTTTAACATGTTCTGAGCTTTATGGAAGCCTCATACCTGAGAGTGAAAAGATATAGGGAGAACACATGATATGGTATCACAACTCAACTAGTTAGCAATCCAATGATGCCAATATGTGAACAGAAAATCACAATCTAGTGCAGCACCATTAAGGGTTCCAAAGGCGCTTTAATTAGTAATAAATCACACTCTCAAAGGTAAAATTGAAGGAAGGCATAAAAAATGAACAGGCAACTGAACCGCCGACAGTTATCACCTTCACAACATCAAAGTAGTTCTGATGTACTCACCAATGCCAGGCAAAAGACACTGTACAGGGTAGAGGGAGTCCCGTCAAGCCTCCTCCAATGCGTTTTGTCACCGCAGCGACTTTGACTAGGATCCTAGACGCTGTATAAGGTAGAGGGAGTCCCGCCGAGTATCCTAGTCAAAGTCGCTGCAGCGAAAAAACGCGTTGGAGGAGGCTCGTCAAAACTCCCTCTACCTTGTACAGCATCATTTGGGCGCCATTGGCGAGAAAGTCAGAACGACTTTAATTTAGTGGCAGTTCAGTTGCTTGTTGGAGAACTTTCGTCAGTTCATTGGCCTGTTGGTTTTACATGTCTGCCTTCAATTTTACCTTTGTGAGTGTGGTATTTGCTATGAGCTGTCTTGTGTGCTCTGTGTGCCAACCTAAGCCTTACTTTGCCTAAACTACTGACTAGCCGACAACTTTATCTCCCTCTTCTGGAATCTTAGTAAATCAGGCCTCTATGTCCCATTTCCATGAGCAGTTAAATCAACCGATCCTTAAACGAGTAAACAAACGTACACCGTATTCAAGCGGGCAATTTGCGTTTGGACATAGCAGATTTGTTTGCTAATTATTTGTTAGAGTGATTGTTCATGAGATCACTTGTGCTGTTAACTCCATGTCCTATTTGTGGTCAATTTCTGTTTCCACAGGTCAAGGGTCATGTGTCAAATGAGAAATTTTATGTCAGCCAAAACAATAAGACACCCAACCAACAAACGATTTCTCGTTAATCACTTGGTTGCAGTGGGCATTTCCACAAATCCATTCTCTTCTGATTGTGGTCTACTTGATTGATTGTGGTTGCAATTTTTTTTTTCACTCGCAAATCGTGGAAATGGGCCATTGGTCTCTTCAGGTCAACTTGGTCTCCACCTGCTGGTTGCCATCCAGAATACAAGACATATTAGCTTCAATAGCTGACTGCATCTGCCAGTTCTCAGCTAAAAAAAAGTGGGGTTTCACTATAATTTTGTATGGGTCCCTTAACTTTGTTCTCCTGATTTCAAAGGCCTTTTAATTCCTCCTAATACTCTTCAGACCCCTGCTCACTATCACTGGTGGATTGGCTGGGTTACATTTCAGCTCCCACTCTGATATTGCTGGCTTGCTGCTCACTAACATTCTTTCTAGCCTATCATATGATCTCACTGACATGATTTGGCCTTTCCTCTTTATCACGGTTATCCAACTTTTTTTTAATTAAATACCACTTCCCATTGTTCAGTTATCTCAAATATTACCCCTTTCACCGCTATGAGAGGGTGGAGATTTGTTACTGGCCCAACAATGCAATCTTCTGTCATCAATGAAGTCATTCCAAGTTGCTGTACTCATGCACCTTGCTGACTTGGAAACCTGGCAATAGTCTGTCTGCAGTGCTCGAAACCCCCCACACAGCTTTTACCTCCAGTTGTTCCAGTTGTTGTTGTTCAAGTACAACAGGGTAAGTACCGCCAGTGATACCCCTACGCTACATCTATCCAGAGACCTGCACTGCTATATCATAGCTTGGTGCTGGACAAGTGATGCTGTAGTATCCTGTCCGGCACTGATAAATGTGATGTCTGGAGGGCACTATAGAAGCGCTCTCCCTGAATCAATACATATGTAGCGCCCCGAGGGAAAGCACAAACAGGACAACGCTGCAGTGAACAATAGGTAGCGCCAGTTAAGTGCATCCGACTCGCGATGCTGAAGCCCATATTTACGAAAAAAAGCCAGTGCTATAAAACTGGGCGCTCTATCTGTTTCTGAACACATATACACCAGCACCAGAGCGAAAACACATGAAATGACATCATTTCAACAATGTAACACTGACAATGCAATGGCAGACCAATTCTGGCAAAAATAAAAACAATTAAATATATGACAATATAAGTCTTTGGTTGCTGGGCAGGGGAGCAATCATCATATTATAAAATAGTAGAAAAAATTGGATCCACAAACAAATTAAAAACCATTGAAATGCATGGGAGGGCTCTACTGAGCGACAGGTGCTACGTGGCGCTGCTGAACATACAGCTCTGGAGCTTTACTCTGAGTCCCCACTAGGGCTACATGTGACGCTACATGACCAGTTTGACTTTCATATATATGGTTTTCACATACTGCGCCTGGCGTTCACCTGAGGCTACGTTAACGCTTCATAAATAAAGCCCATTATATATATATATATATATCAATATTACAATTTATTGATCAGTTAATCCAAACCACAAAACAAAATACAACGCCATTTCAGTAAGATAACCTAATTAAAGATTATCTATGGTGGGTGGAGGTTCACCTTTAAAGTTTAGGTTAGGTGTTCAGTTTGGATAGCGATTTGCATTTATGTTGTGAATGGTGAATATGTTAATATAAAGGAAATGTTTATGTAATCACATAAAATCAGCAGCATTTGGGTGGGACAAGTAATGATTGTAATTAAATGTGAGACAAGTTTCTAAAAGTCAAAACACTGATTCATACTAAAAGACAATAGGAAGCTTAATAACAGCATCAATTTATTTATTTTCTATTTATTTCTTATATATGACTGCAAGACGGTGCTTATTAAAATCATGTTACTCATCATGTGTACCCTGGTTATACCTTTTTTTTTGTCTAGCAGGCTGTTCATATGCACACATTCATTTTTGTGCAATCTGTCAATTGACTCAGTATTTTTTACCAATCCTCTGGCCATAACACATGGCACATGGTATGTTGATTCAGTGTGTTTTATATCTACATCTGTATAAATGGTTGACCAATTATTAAAAAAAGTTATATGTACTAAACATATTGTAAGTCATAACCACCTCCCATTACCCCTCCCCACAATAAAGGGAACCATAATTGAACCGTAATTTTTGCATGCAAAAACTGCTGTTGGTCTGGTGCATGAGAGTGGTGCATGAGGAACATCCCAATTCCTTGATGATGCCCCTCATGAACACCCTTCACTCCAAACCCAATCTCAGGCAACCCCATACCCACCACTTCTTGTTTACAGAATCTGGCCTGTCCAACAACCAATCACATTTGTTAGACAGGCAACCATCCGACCTGCACACGCGACTGGCCCCTTACAGTCACCTGGTTCAAAATGAGTATATCATCATATCATATCTCATTGTAAGGGGGGTGGGGAGGTTGCAAAGGCATTGCCTTGTGTGGCCGCTGTAATACACTAAACCTAGAGCAAGGATGAGTTCCTCCTCTACTAGGATTAGTGATGAGCCAAGCAGCGGCCTATCCAGCTTTCGGTAATTCTGAATGCCAAACACAATAAAATATCTGAGAAAGGGACAATACGGCCATTCATTAAATATTAAAAAAAAACTTTTCCCATGGGCGAACAACCCACCTCTGGCCCTTTAGGCCTACTATCCCCCAAGCCCTTCAGTACAGGTCCGCTGTTACCTCTATGCGGGACCGGATCAGAAGAGGCAGCGGGGGACCAGACAGTGGAGGAGGTGGCTTTTTACTCATAGATGTGAAAGGGTTGATTTTTGTTAATAGGCTGCATTATGTTGCTGTTTGTGAAACGTAGGAGTATTTATACTCCAACACCAGGCAAATGGCCTAAACCTGGCCTGAATAACTGCAGCACTGAGGATGGATAGATATGGTTTACCCATGGCACTTTACAGGCTGTAGGTGAACTTGCAGCAAGCCAGGCAACCTCATAGGTACTGATTGCTTCCGGGCCAATGGTCTTATCATGACTGCCATGTGCCCAACTGCATGTTAAAGTCCCTGTCCAGACACACAGTGCCTTCCTCCCCTCCTTTTTTCCCCTGTGGGAGCAATACCTTCTGATTTCTAAGCAAAGATCCTTGCTTCTGTTCCTGGGTGTAGTTTATTACCTGTGCAACCAAATTTGTGTGTGCTTTTTTGAAAACTGGAAAGGAAAGGAGGGGCAAAATTTGAAGCCTGCTTCACCATGTAAATGGAGAAGAGGAACATGGGTCAGGCTTCAGGTGAGCTGCTTGTTGCCTTATTATTTCCTGGTCTGTGCCTTTAAGGTAGGCCTCCACTATTCTACAGCTTCACAATCTGTCCTCGTGGCAACTACACAGTGACAAACAACCAGTCAGGGCTGTTGCATGTCCACTGGACTCTGTCAATTCAAAAACATGGGAGGGACACTCTGGTATGTCCCATACATACACCAACAGAAATCCGCACTCACCCTAAATAATATGTACAAACCAATGTAAGACAATTGTTACATTACTTTATTGAAATATGACAATTTAGAGCAACAAAGAACCCAAATGGGCTATACACAATTTAAAAAACATATATATGACAATATAAAAACAGAAACAAAGACAAAACAGGGTAGGGGGAGATTGGGCAAGACAGTAATGAATAATAAATGATTGCAACTAGTTGTGTATTATAATAATTATATTTAATTCATGCCCTAAAATCAGAAAAAGGCATGGCAGTGTATATTGTCATTCACCAGGCCAGCAAACATAAATCAGACCACCTCTTAAACCCAAAGAAGTGCTAAAGAGTGCATATCCAAAAGAGTGATAGAGAGCCTGCATATGAGAAGTGAACTACAAGATATAGAAAAAGTGCCAAGAGAATATATATATATATAGCAGAGTATCAAAGCAAGTGCCTAAGAATAGCTGTGCTAAAAAGCAGGTATAACTGAAAACACTAGCCGGCCTGGGGAGCAACACAGCAAAGACTTTGTGACTCTTGCTTGCTAATCATCTGATTGGCTAAGTAGGAGGCCTCAGGTTTACTCCAATTCAACCACTTCAGATGGTACACAATATTGTGTTACAGTAGCTAAAGCGTTACTGGCAGTGTTCTCACCTGGCAAGGTCTTTTGCTGCTTGATTTAGCCAGAGCTGCTGATGAGCTCACCTGTTACAGTGGAAAGATTCTGGAATTTGTAGCCAGAAGCTGTACTAAGGGCTTTATTCAAGGCTAGGAAAGCCCCTCCCACTTTAGCAACACAGAGCCACAGGAATAAAGGAAATCTGGAAACAGTATTCTGATAAGTAAATCACAGGTCTGGGGGCAGAATCCTAAAACAAATGTTTATTTTACATTCCAGAGGAGGAAACAATAAGGTAGAACACCAAAACCTGACAAAAGATAGTTTTCCTTTAGGGGACCTCCAACTACTGGAGGTTCCCCCTCCCCCCATGCTAAGCCCAAGTGTCTCTTGAACCCTGTAGCTCTACTTGGAATCCAGAATATTGCTTGACCATGGCGAGGAAAGTCCCCTTTAATCCAAAGCCCAAATCAGGCTCAGATTTTCCCGCTATTGTAAGAGCACTGTTGGTTGGTGGTCCTCTTTAAGCATCTTGTAAGTGAACTACTAATAAAAAGTTACATTTAATCCAACTTTCTATATATTTAGCACTTTGAGGTGACTAATTCGACTAATGACGCCTCTGATCATTGATGTGACATGATAACTGTCACATGCAGCTGTAAAATTCAATCACGCCTTGCTCGCACTGCACCAGCTTCACCTACACCAGAAGGTACAGATCGTAACTTTAGAATGTTTATTGAGCAAATATTTAGAGGCTTCTTGGTAAAGTATTTACAAAGGAAGCGTGTCAATGATCAGCTCCTTAATTACAATATAATATAATATTCATGGCTCTAATAAGCAACTTCATTCCAACAATTACATTGTTTTCTAAGCTCCCTCAGGGATTTTCCATGATTGACCCAGATATTTTCTTCTTGAATGTGTCAACAGGAAATCAGAGGAGGCATAACCCATTTGAGTCACTTATAAAGTGGCTGCAAGCGCCATGGACTTACAATGAGACAGCTTTGCTACGCCGGGCTGTGTGAATGCGGCTAGCCACTGGCTATGTTGTTTGCTGCCACACACATTACATAAAACTCTTACAGACGAGTGCCAGGAATAGAATCCGCAAAGCTGGCAGAGAAGCCATCTCTCTTCTAGGAACCGTAATATGTTCTAGGTGGGGAGATCCCTTGGGAATTAATCAGGCTAATTTTGTATGTTACACTTACCTGCTGCCAGGGGCGGCATGGGGTTAAAACTGGCCTGGGACTCTTTTGGTCACACTGGCCCTTCTGCAGTGTGTCCGGCCCCATATATTACCTCCTGATAATAGGCAGTGTGCAGAATCCCCCCAATCACTCCATAACAAGCAGTGTGGTGAGCATCTCACCAAATCGGCCAATAACAAGCAGTGTAGCCAGGCAGTGGGAAAAGCAAGCAGGATGCTCGGCTGCATAGCTTGAGGCATCACCAGTAGGAAGAGGGAGGTTGTGATGCCGCTGTATAGAGCCCTGGTGAGGCCACAGCTAGAATACTGTGTGCAGTTCTGGAGACCTTACCTGCAAAAAGACATTATTCAAATAGAACGTGTCCAAAGGCGGGCAACGAAAATGGTGGAAGGACTTAAACTTAAAACTTATCAGGAGAGACTTAAAGAACTTAATTTGTACAGTCTGGAGGAAAGAAGGGAGATGGGGGACATGATTGAGACTTTTAAATATGTGAAAGGATTGAATAAGGTTCAGGAGGGAAGTGTTTTTAAGAAGAAACTTAATGATAGAACAAGGGGCCACAACCTGAAGCTAGTCGGGGGGAAGATCAGGAGCAATGTTAGAAAATATTATTTTACAGAAAGAGTAGTAGATGCTTGGAACAAACTTCCAGCAGAGGTAGTTGAAAAATCAACAGTCACTGAATTTAAACATGCCTGGGATAAGCACACATCTATCCTAAGATAAAGAGTACATACAGTATACACATAAGGGCAGACTAGATGGACGGTATGGTCTCCTTCTGCCGTCAACCTTCTATGTTTCTAACAAGCAGAGCAGCAGAGTACCCCCCAAATCAGAGTAATTGAAGAGCTAATGCACACTGGTTAATGAAATTAATGGCAGGGTGCTCGATCGAGCCCTTTCACTTGTCAGCAAAGAGAGGCAAATGGTCTGCACTCCTTATGAATTAAACTCATCCTTTATTAGTAATATCAGTAAAATCATCTCCATACAAAAAGCAGCCTCTAAAAACAGTAGTTACCAGAACCCATGGCAGAAAAATTGTGATCCTCTGACAAGTTTCGGACTAACATAGTTCCATAGATTAATCTACGGTAGTCCAAAACGCATCAGACTATCCCTATTTTTCTGCCATGGGTCCTGGTAACTACTGTGATATTACTAATAAAGGATGAAATTTATTCATAATGAGTGTGAACCCTCTACCTCTCTTTACCCCCCCCCCCCCCCAAATTACCTCATATCAAGCAGTAGAGCAGAGTATCACCCCAAATCAACCCACAACAAGCTGTGCAGCAGAACATCCCCCGAATCATCCTAAACCAAGCAGTGTAGCAGAGTAACCCCCAAATCACACCATAACAAGCTTTGCAGCAGAGTATCAAGTACAGCTGACAAGGGATGATGAGTTCTGGAAACCAGAATAATCTATATGCCAAAGATTGAGCCATGAGCGGAGTACTGGTGGAGGTACCGGTTGAGTGGCGGTACTGTCTCTTGGGCCAGCAACTGAAGTTATATAATGAATATAATCTGTTCCAGAATTTATTAGGCTTTAGCCTGTATTGTGTTTCCAGTGCAGACTGCTGCCTTTATACCCCAAGCACAATTTGAATTATAAGCTTTTTCTTGTTTTCTTATTTGTTCATATAGATAAAAAATTTCAGCTTTTTTGATATATGGCCATTTTTGCTGTGTGCTTGTGTGGGTTAAGTGCTGGAGGCCCCTGTGGGGATCAACAACATTGTTGATACGGTTTTATTCTAATAGGTGGGGGAATTAAGGGGAGGTGCTAGGGGAGGGTGGTATTAAAGGGAAGGGACAATATGTATATACTTACATAGGTTCTGCATTAGAAAAGTTTGCCACAATAGTGTGGCTGCTTGAACTGCTTTATTTTGTTTTTTGGTACTTATTTAGGTTTGGTCACTATAGGTTACTGTTGGCTTATAAAGTAGGATTGCGGGTGGATACTGGGTCAGTTTTAGTTATTACTTAATACTACATTTTAGTTAGCTCTCAAAGGATAACCTTACAGCATGATCCAGTGGGAATGCTGCTATGTCAGGCTGTGAGAAGTTCTAAAGTGACTTCCTATTCTGTCATTACAGAGTCACTAACAAATTGTAGTACCCCTTTGATCAGAGATCTAGGCATAAGAGTAGTTACATAAAATAATAAGAAATAATTTCCTTTTCATTTCACAAAATGAGACTTGAATTGACCAGTATGAATCCTAGGCTTCAAGATGCAAAGGAGAAAATGAGTGTTGGCCACTCTTGATTAAGAAATTGCCTGGGTGGCCCCTTGATTATTTATATGTGCAGGTGTCTGGTGGCTGGAAATGTGGCAGAAAATGTGGCAGAGGGTAGGTTCCTCTGGGAGCCAGGGTGTCCTTATTTATGCAAGTGGTAGGGCGAAGCAGGTGACAGGTACTCTTTACTCATGGCTTTGCTGTAGAATAAAGGTATATGACTCCCAGCTTCTTCAAAACAAGTATTATTTCTTAATTCACTGCACGACGCAGCATATTCAGCAGTGGTTTTTCATTACAAGTAATAGGGGTTTTCCAACACAACCTCTGAATGTTCAGTTTCCCCTCCAGGGAGATCCTGAAACAGTCTTGACTGATCCCTATGGCTCGGGTACTTAGGTCCCCCTTCAAGGTCCCAGGGCAGCTGACTGATACAAGAATTTAGCATTGACAGACGTTCCGATTCGGCTCCTTTTAAGCTTCCTTACTGCTCCAACTTTAAGGAACAATCTTTCCTCCTCCAATTAGGTCCCTAACTTTTGTTGACTCTGATTCTACCCATTGTCAAATGGCTCACCTGGGCAAGGACATGCTCCACATGTGAAAGAACTATCCAGTATACCTTATTGGACAAGATCAAACTAGCTTCAACCTACTCAAACTACTTCTATTTCTAAATATATTAACTATTTTTTAATCCTTTGCAATACCTATAACTTTCCCTAATACTACTCTCCCTAATCTAACGTCTAGCTCGTTATCTGCCCATACTAATAACTAAAATCGAATTACCTGTCTGTCCCTATTCTCAACAGTTACTAACTGACACCTGTCACTAGCTCAGAACTGGACCCATAACCACACAGGCCACACAGGTTCAGGCTGTACTACTAAGGCTTTAATTAAACTCTTGGTTATAGTCTGCATCTGTATTTACCTCAGGAATCTTGAAGCCTAAAATCATTGATGTTTTCTGTTGCTTTTACCTTTACTTTCAGCTCCGTGTCTTATTCTTAGCAAATACATGGATGTTCCATCCACTAATGATCTAAAGCCATCACTTGATAGATAGGGAGACAGACAGATGGATGAACAGACTTGTATTAGACAACAGATGAAAAAAACACACCAGCACACACATATACAGCATAAATATATATTTACTTACACTGTACATATAAACATGTTAAAGTGGACCAACACCCAGGATTTTGACTATCCTGGGTCTTGGTCCACTTCGATGGGGCACCCCCGATCGGGGTGCCCCGCTGTGTGAAACCCCCCCCAACCCCCCGAAAAACTCACCTCTCCGCGCTCCCAGCGCCAACGTACAAGCTCTATTCCAGGACGTCTAAGCGGCTGCCGCCGCCGCCGCCTCCCGCGCGTCCCTTTTGACGCGCGCCCCGCCCGCGCCGGCCATTCGCAGACGGCCGGCGCGGGCGCGCGCACGCCTGCAGGGGCGCGAGGGAGGCGGCGGCGGCCGGCCGCCGCCGAAGATCAGGTAGGGTTTTTCGGGGGTTTTGGGGGGGTTACACCCCGCGGGACATCCCGATCTCGGATGTCCCGCGGGGTGGGGGGTGATCGGCCCGGGAATCTATAAGATCACGATCACCCGTGGGTGTTGGTCCACTTTAAGATACATTGATAGGGCAGGAAAGAAAACATCTAGCTAGCTAAAAGTAGATATGCCTGTTCTCCAGCGATCATTTATCTGCCTTCCAGCTATGAGGTGTAGCAACGGCATCACTTTTCATTAGCACAATTGCAGTATCATGCTGCAGGCACAAAGTCAACAGTCTCTATAGGCTATGTGGGTGGTAATAATGAACTATGTCATTAAATACTTCTTAAAGCATAGATAAATGTGATGCAGATTCTATATTCTCCATTTATGGACATAATGAAATCTGCCATTTGTCTAATGTATCTATAGAATTACTCCGACCCTGTTTTGCTAGGCAGAAAATCACCATTTGGGCAGGGAACCGGATATTTTATTTTAATTGCCCAAACAGGTTAAACAGTGGAAAAAGGTTTGTTGTAGGTTTAATGGGGACCTACACCTTCAGTTGAAGCTTGTGTCTATGGAATGGTTTACTCAGAGCCCTTAAAAAAGATCAAAGGGCATGTCTGTGTGAAATAACAAAAATACTACACTGTACCTACCTGGGCTGACTTCTAGAAGGCCCATGCAGAATCACATGATGAATCCCCAACATTTTTTTGCCAGCCCCTGTGATTCTGTGCACATTTCTAAGCCTGATGTTGGGTCCATCCCTGCAGAATTCCTTGTTGATTGGCAACATATTACCATCTTTGCTGAGATGCTTATCTCAAATAGACACAGAGGAAATGGGGGCCAGCATCTGGGCTGATAATGGAAAAACAAAGATTCAGAAAGCAGGGCTAAATGGAACTGTGTCTTCTAGAGGTCCGACAACTATAGTATTCTTTTTGTCTTTTATCCTGTAGAGCCACCAGAGGTGGTGCAAATCTCATGGGAAGGAGCCTTGCTTTAGCTTACTGTATATGCTCCTTTAGCTTACAGTGTATGTTCCTTGCTGTAATACATAGACAACATATTGTACAATGCCATATATTGCATTGAGAGTATAGCTCTGGCTATAACAAAAAACAAGATGAGGCATTCTGAAAAGCTTGCCAGCTCCCTGTTGAGAGTTACATTGTGTTACATTGTTACAGCCAGGCTGCAGCTGATGTATCATAACTTTCATTAGTAATCTGCTGTGATACTTTGTAAAGCAGGCATGAGACTGCTATTGAAATGTTTTCTATTGTTATATTACTATTTTTATTTATTTTTTTGTAAATATTGCTGTGTTGTGATGTAGAGCAGTGATCTCCAGACCTTACCTACAAGGCCCACTAACAGGTCATATTTTGTGGATCTCCACATAGCTGCATCTATAGCAGGCAAGTGCCCCCTTGACTCCCATGACTGTAGCCAATGATACTATTTCTCAGTTTAAAAAAATCCTTCAAAATAGACCTCCAGTCCAAAAAATAAAGCTTAGTGAATTTCTCCCCTAACCACCCCCCTAGGCAATCAGTGACGTAAGCTATTTGAGAGGGCTCAACCCATGATGTTGTTCTGCTAAACTGCATAGGAGCTGCAATCCTCATGAGCCAGGAGTGAATATACAGTAATTATCTCATCATTGCTCAGAAAGCTTCCAGGAAGATTGTAACAACTGTTTCATGCTGTATGGTTGCTACCCTATAGAATTACACCCAGCTAGAGGAAGATTTATTTCCCCTTCCAACATTCTGTGTGGAAACAGATAAAATCTCTCTCTTGCTGGATGTTTGTGTGCTAGATTAGGCTTACTGTCAGCAGATCCATCATGCTCATATGTAAGCAGGACTCTCAAGTGTGTAGCTAGATGTCTGCTCCCATGCAGCCCAGGAGCACAGCAACTGCAAATATATTACATAACATCTGCATGGGGCTAAGCCCTCACAAACAATATACACCACTGGTCATCCAAGGGGTTTAGGGGAACAATTCACTAAACTTTATTTTTTTTAAACTTTCCATTTATTGCTAGTTAGAAAATATAATTATATCTCCTTATTTTTGTTTGTCATCAGTACTGGTAATTGTTGTGTTATTTATTATTATAATAAACTGCACACAACAGGAATGTGTTGGTTATTTATTTCTAACCCACAAACACTTAAAGCAAATGCTAGCTGAAACACAGACAGTGGGAACAGCCAAATTTATTAAATTACTTGTATAAACATAAAAAATCCCATACATATACTCAAGGAACCAAAAAGAATGTATCCTAATAAATTATAAACAGGCATTCTCTGCCTATTACCCAGGTCTCTAATAGAGCTATACACAACTACAATACACCAAAAAATTACATATAGAGCAATCAAAAATTGCACTAATAAAAAGTTGTTAGGTGAATATAAACAAATATACCAAAATTACCCATTGTTTTAACAAATGTGAGTCAATATAATGGACTTTTTTAGGCCTTTCATTCTTTCAGTTGGCATGCCTTAGGCGTTGTGCCCCATGTGGGTGCTATAATTAAAGGGACTAATCATCAGCATCTCCAATTTGTTGTGCTATTTTTTTTTGCTTTTAGGATAGGAATGTAATTATGTAAAACATTAGTTTTTTGTGTTGGTGGATTATGTTCTCAAACTAATTTGCATACTTTGTATACATGGGGGATTTTTTTTAATTTGCATAATATGCAATTAATATTTTTATTGGGGCTCGGGGGTTTGGATCCTGCATCACTTCAAAAGTATTTGCTGTGTAGATGCCTGTCTGATGGGTGGTGGACTATTATTCCATCTGGCGTAATGGCCTGACATGACCATCCTTTTCTGACCCCCCTCCCTTGGCTGGGGATTGTATGCCGAACAGGGTGGTGGATGTGGCCCTTGAAATGTGGTCCACCCTTTGGTGGTATACCACTGCAGAAGCAATGAAGGTCCTTGGGGCAAGTCTATCATCGAGCATGCCTGCTTGTATGAGCTCAGCACTAAGTGATCCATTTCCAGGGGCATGGCTGCGAATCCTTGTTATACATACAGGGAACCTGTGATGGGTCTTGCCCCACACTGTTACATCCTATTTTACATATGTCATTGTCATCATGGTAAGGTGTGCTTTGGGAAGGGGTGCAGGGTGGGGTTTTGGTTCAGCCCCCCCCCCCCCCCATGGGGGAAGTGACAACTCTCTCCTGTCTACTTTGAAAACAATTTGGCAGTTTGGAATTGCAGTAGAGGCAGCCCTACATCCCACTGGGTGCAAAACTGCAGGATGGTGACCCCCCACACTGCATGAAAACAGACTGTGTGGCCTCCAATGAACCCCCCCAACCCTTAAAAAATATATCTGGAAGAGGTTAAAAGGTGGCGCCCCCTCCCAGGACAAAACACGCTGTCTCCCCTCCAATGAACCCAGTTTACCCCCTAAAATGCAGTCAAAGCCTGAACTGAACAGGTGGGTGTTACCCCTTGCCCCCATCTGGACCAAAGACTGTTGATCTATAAAAAAACCTTAGGATATTGGTGCCTGTGGGTCCTATCTATCTGAACACCCCAAAGGCCGACTATGTCCAAGACTAAAGGGACATATGTCTGAAAAACATAACTGAGCTCACAGGATGAATTTTCACTATCTGGGGTAGTTTGTAATCTCCCAAGTAAAAATGACTGTCTAATCTGTGCAGAGAATGAATATTGAACTACATTATTTTGTGGGCAGCAATCAGGAACTACAAAAAAGGTCAACCTAATAAAGATGGTACATGATACACACTCACCAGCTTGTCTATCCACTGCCGATAATAGCATTCCCTGGATCCTAGTCACATTTCATCATGCTTCCGGATCTAAAATCTACAGTACTTTATATACCTCTGCAACATCCAGTTTCAGCATGACATCACCAGACAATGGGGAGGGAGTCATTATGGAAAGATAATGGGGTATACCCCCAGAAGACTCTGGGCCTCCCCAAGCATTGTGATGCTATGCACCCATTGTATTAGCATGGAATTAGGGGGCGTGCTTGCCCCTCTGGGAACTAAAGCTACCACCCAAGATATGCTTCCATGATGTAACCAAGGTGTCAGCTATGAGCACTTGATCCACACGCCAGGAATATCAATTACATCTTCAAGCACTCACTAGGGGGAGTACTATCAGAAACAAGCAAAATGAAACCATAAATGAATAAGACAAATACAATGCATTTTGTTATTGAGCTATAAGGCAGAATTGGAGTGGGGCTTTTTGAATTTAGTGTTTTCATTGTTGCCTACAATATGTCCCTTAATGTAGTTTTGTATGCCTACTTCTTACTTTACTGTAGTATTCTAGTTTATTCCAACAATATATGGGAGGGGTGCTTAGTCCTAGTCCCAATAGGCAGTGTGGCATTCTCTCTTCCCATAGGCAGCGTGGCATTCCCCCCAATCCCCTAGGCAGTTTGGCATTCACCCTTCCCATAAGCAATGTGGCATTCCTCCAATCCCATAGGCAGCGTAGCATTCCCCCAATCCCATATGCAGTGTGCCATCCCTCCAGTCCCATAGGCAGTGTGGAATCCCCCCTCCTGTTCCCCATAGGCATAAAAAAAGGTCAACTCACATGCCCCCGCCGCTGCACCCGGTCCATGCAGCAGGTGGGTGTGGCCTGCCCCAACTAGCTGCACAGACCTGTCTGTTTGCGTTGTTTGCGTGTGCCCCGCCCGGAAGAAGCAGTGGCTGGAGGCCAGAAGAAGAAGAAGGAGTGGCGGGCACTGTCTCCGTTCCTGCCACTGCTGGATGAGACTGCGATAGCAGCGGCGAGTAGGGGCACAGAGCCCACGCTCCTCCATCTTCTTCTGGCCTCCTGCAGTGTGGCAGCCAGCCAAGACAGCAATGTGGGAGCACATTTGTTTTCTGTTTTTACATTCACCCGATAAGACGCATGGAAATCCCCCCCCCCCCCACACACACACACACTTTTGGGGGAAAATAAGTGCGTCTTATATGGTGTAAAATATGGTATATCTATAAGTAGAGATGAGCGAACTTTTGAAAAATTCGATTCGACTGATTCGCCGAATTTTCCGACAAAAATCGTTTCGACCCGAATAAATTCGCGACGAATCGCTATTAAAAACGGCTATTTCTGAGCCTCCTACAGCCTCAATAGGGTTGTAAACCATTCAGCCTTGCTGTAACACGCACAGGATGCGTGCTGGGTTTGTTAAATAATACTTTGAAGAAATATCACATGCAGATCAGAGGCATCGCTAATAGAATCGCAGAGCGGCACAATTGCAGAGAGTTGAAGTGGCATCACTATGAGGGGCAGAAGGAGCCCAAATATACACTGGAGTTGGCCTCAGGAGCCCAAAAATTGGATGAATCACACCCTGGAGTTGGCAGAAGTTGGCAGCAGCAGCAGGAGCCCAAATATACACTGGAGTTGGCTTCAGGAGCCCAAAAATTGGATGAATCACACCCTGGAGTTGGCAGAAGTTGGCAGCAGCAGGAGCAGGAGCCCAAATATACACTGGAGTTGGCCTCAGGAGCCCAAAAATTGGATGAATCACACCCTGGAGTTGGCAGAAGTTGGCAGCAGCAGCAGCAGGAGCCCAAATATACACTGGAGTTGGCCTCAGGAGCCCAAAAATTGGATGAATCACACCCTGGAGTTGGCAGGAGTTGACAGTAGTAGCAGCAGGAGCCCAAATATACACTGGAGTTGGCCTCAGGAGCCCAAAAATTGGATGAATCACACCCTGGAGTTGGCAGAAGTTGGCAGCAGCAGCAGCAGGAGCCCAAATATACACTGGAGTTGGCCTCAGGAGCCCAAAAATTGGATGAATCACACCCTGGAGTTGGCAGGAGTTGACAGTAGCAGCAGCAGGAGCCCAAATATACACTGGAGTTGGCTTCAGGAGCCCAAAAATTGGATGAATCACACCCTGGAGTTGGCAGAAGTTGGCAGCAGCAGCAGCAGCAGGAGCCCAAATATACACTGGAGTTGGCTTCAGGAGCCCAAAAATTGGATGAATCACACCCTGGAGTTGGCAGAAGTTGGCAGCAGCAGCAGCAGGAGCCCAAATATACACTGGAGTTGGCCTCAGGAGCCCAAAAATTGGATGAATCACACCCTGGAGTTGGCAGAAGTTGACAGTAGCAGCAGCAGGAGCCCAAATATACACTGGAGTTGGCCTCAGGAGCCCAAAAATTGGATGAATCACACCCTGGAGTTGGCAGGAGTTGACAGTAGCAGCAGCAGGAGCCCAAATATACACTGGAGTTGGCTTCAGGAGCCCAAAAATTGGATGAATCACACCCTGGAGTTGGCAGAAGTTGGCAGCAGCAGCAGCAGCAGGAGCCCAAATATACACTGGAGTTGGCTTCAGGAGCCCAAAAATTGGATGAATCACACCCTGGAGTTGGCAGGAGTTGACAGCAGCAGCAGCAGGAGCCCAAATATACACTGGAGTTGGCTTCAGGAGCCCAAAAATTGGATGAATCACACCCTGGAGTTGGCAGGAGTTGACAGCAGCAGCAGCAGGAGCCCAAATATACACTGGAGTTGGCTTCAGGAGCCCAAAAATTGGATGAATCACACCCTGGAGTTGGCAGGAGTTGACAGCAGCAGCAGCAGGAGCCCAAATATACACTGGAGTTGGCTTCAGGAGCCCAAAAATTGGATGAATCACACCCTGGAGTTGGCAGAAGTTGGCAGCAGCAGCAGCAGGAGCCCAAATATACACTGGAGTTGGCTTCAGGAGCCCAAAAATTGGATGAATCACACCCTGGAGTTGGCAGGAGTTGACAGTAGCAGCAGCAGGAGCCCAAATGTACACTGGAGTTGGCCTCAGGAGCCCAAAAATTGGATGAATCACACCCTGGAGTTGGCAGAAGTTGGCAGCAGCAGCAGCAGGAGCCCAAATATACACTGGAGTTGGCCTCAGGAGCCCAAAAATTGGATGAATCACACCCTGGAGTTGGCAGGAGTTGACAGTAGCAGCAGCAGGAGCCCAAATATACACTGGAGTTGGCTTCAGGACCCCAAAAATTGGATGAATCACACCCTGGAGTTGGCAGAAGTTGGCAGCAGCAGCAGCAGCAGGAGCCCAAATATACACTGGAGTTGGCTTCAGGAGCCCAAAAATTGGATGAATCACACCCTGGAGTTGGCAGAAGTTGGCAGCAGCAGCAGCAGGAGCCCAAATATACACTGGAGTTGGCCTCAGGAGCCCAAAAATTGGATGAATCACACCCTGGAGTTGGCAGGAGTTGACAGTAGCAGCAGCAGGAGCCCAAATATACACTGGAGTTGGCCTCAGGAGCCCAAAAATTGGATGAATCACACCCTGGAGTTGGCAGGAGTTGACAGTAGCAGCAGCAGGAGCCCAAATATACACTGGAGTTGGCTTCAGGAGCCCAAAAATTGGATGAATCACACCCTGGAGTTGGCAGAAGTTGGCAGCAGCAGCAGCAGCAGGAGCCCAAATATACACTGGAGTTGGCTTCAGGAGCCCAAAAATTGGATGAATCACACCCTGGAGTTGGCAGGAGTTGACAGTAGCAGCAGCAGGAGCCCAAATATACACTGGAGTTGGCCTCAGGAGCCCAAAAATTGGATGAATCACACCCTGGAGTTGGCAGAAGTTGGCAGCAGCAGCAGCAGGAGCCCAAATATACACTGGAGTTGGCTTCAGGAGCCCAAAAATTGGATGAATCACACCCTGGAGTTGGCAGGAGTTGACAGCAGCAGCAGCAGGAGCCCAAATATACACTGGAGTTGGCTTCAGGAGCCCAAAAATTGGATGAATCACACCCTGGAGTTGGCAGGAGTTGACAGCAGCAGCAGCAGGAGCCCAAATATACACTGGAGTTGGCTTCAGGAGCCCAAAAATTGGATGAATCACACCCTGGAGTTGGCAGGAGTTGACAGCAGCAGCAGCAGGAGCCCAAATATACACTGGAGTTGGCTTCAGGAGCCCAAAAATTGGATGAATCACACCCTGGAGTTGGCAGGAGTTGACAGCAGCAGCAGCAGGAGCCCAAATATACACTGGAGTTGGCTTCAGGAGCCCAAAAATTGGATGAATCACACCCTGGAGTTGGCAGAAGTTGGCAGCAGCAGCAGCAGGAGCCCAAATATACACTGGAGTTGGCTTCAGGAGCCCAAAAATTGGATGAATCACACCCTGGAGTTGGCAGAAGTTGGCAGCAGCAGCAGCAGGAGCCCAAATATACACTGGAGTTGGCTTCAGGAGCCCAAAAATTGGATGAATCACACCCTGGAGTTGGCAGGAGTTGACAGTAGCAGCAGCAGGAGCCCAAATATACACTGGAGTTGGCTTCAGGAGCCCAAAAATTGGATGAATCACACCCTGGAGTTGGCAGAAGTTGGCAGTAGTAGCAGCAGGAGCCCAAATATACACTGGAGTTGGCTTCAGGAGCCCAAAAATTGGATGAATCACACCCTGGAGTTGGCAGAAGTTGGCAGTAGCAGCAGCAGGAGCCCAAATATACACTGGAGTTGGCTTCAGGAGCCCAAAAATTGGATGAATCACACCCTGGAGTTGGCAGGAGTTGACAGTAGCAGCAGCAGGAGCCCAAATATACACTGGAGTTGGCCTCAGGAGCCCAAAAATTGGATGAATCACACCCTGGAGTTGGCAGGAGTTGACAGTAGCAGCAGCAGGAGCCCAAATATACACTGGAGTTGGCTTCAGGAGCCCAAAAATTGGATGAATCACACCCTGGAGTTGGCAGAAGTTGGCAGCAGCAGCAGCAGCAGGAGCCCAAATATACACTGGAGTTGGCTTCAGGAGCCCAAAAATTGGATGAATCACACCCTGGAGTTGGCAGAAGTTGGCAGTAGCAGCAGCAGGAGCCCAAATATACACTGGAGTTGGCTTCAGGAGCCCAAAAATTGGATGAATCACACCCTGGAGTTGGCAGGAGTTGACAGTAGCAGCAGCAGGAGCCCAAATATACACTGGAGTTGGCTTCAGGAGCCCAAAAATTGGATGAATCACACCCTGGAGTTGGCAGGAGTTGACAGTAGCAGCAGCAGGAGCCCAAATATACACTGGAGTTGGCTTCAGGAGCCCAAAAATTGGATGAATCACACCCTGGAGTTGGCAGGAGTTGACAGTAGCAGCAGCAGGAGCCCAAATATACACTGGAGTTGGCTTCAGGAGCCCAAAAATTGGATGAATCACACCCTGGAGTTGGCAGAAGTTGGCAGTAGTAGCAGCAGGAGCCCAAATATACACTGGAGTTGGCTTCAGGAGCCCAAAAATTGGATGAATCACACCCTGGAGTTGGCAGGAGTTGACAGTAGCAGCAGCAGGAGCCCAAATATACACTGGAGTTGGCCTCAGGAGCCCAAAAATTGGATGAATCACACCCTGGAGTTGGCAGGAGTTGACAGTAGTAGCAGCAGGAGCCCAAATATACACTGGAGTTGGCTTCAGGAGCCCAAAAATTGGATGAATCACACCCTGGAGTTGGCAGAAGTTGGCAGTAGCAGCAGCAGGAGCCCAAAAAATGGCCTAAAGACATAAATATGTTTTGCACCATTTGTAAAGTGTAAAACGTGGCACCATGCTGAATCTAGTCGCATGCATCAGGCATTGGTGGGTGGAAATCCTGGCTGATCCATCCCTGATTCATTTTGACAAAGGTGAGTCTCTCCACATTTTTAGTTGACAGACGAGTTCTCCTCGCCGTAACTATGGCCCCCGCCGCACTAAACACCCGCTCAGATGGCACGCTACTTGCCGGGCAGGACAGCTTTTCCAGGGCAAACTCTGCTAGTTGCGGCCACAAATCAAGTTTGGCTGCCCAGAAGTCCAGCGGATCCTCAAGGTGTGTTGGCATGGTCATGTCAAAGTATGACATGACCTGCTGGTTCAGGTCCTGCTCCAGGTCTTCCTGCTGCTCATGAGTAGCCTCACTATGCGGGTGTAGAAAGCTACTCATTAGCGACTGAAGACTGAGGCTGCTGCTGCTGATGGAGCTTCTGCTGCTGCTGCTGCCAACCCCCCCAGCGGCCATGGCAGTGGAAGGTGAGCGCAGAGGTCCCCTCGAGTCAGACCTGCGAGAGTATGGACCATGGCGCAGATAGGCATCGGCCAACTGCCTACGTAGAATGTCTTTGTAGTAGTTGAGTTTGTCCTCCCTCTCGGTGGGTTTAAAAAATGCCCCCATTTTGTGCCGGAAGCGAGGGTCCAATAAGGTGGACAGCCAGAAGTCATCCCGCCGACAGATGGAAACAATTCTGGGGTCACTACGCAAGCATGTGAGCATGCTTCGTGCCATTTGCGCAAGTGACTCGGATGGACTACCTGTCTCCATCTCCACTGCATACTGCCACGGTGTGCCCGGGTCCTCTGTCTCTCCTTCCTCAAAAACCTCTAGCTCCTCTGGCTGCTCCTGCTCCTCCTCTCCTGTCCGCTGACTAGATAAACCAGCCATTTCGCCAAGCCTAAACTGTGTTTCGCTGGGCAACTCCTCCTCCTCCTCTTCCTCCTCCTCCTCCTCCAGTTCAGCTCCAACGGGGTTCATGTGGCCGTAAGATGTAAACGCCATGTCTCCAGTGCCCTGACCAGCCATGGTTTCCAACATGTGCTGTAGTACATGAAGCAGTGGAATCACGTCGTTCATCCCGTAATCCTGCCGACTGACAAATAAAGTGGCTTCCTCAAAGGGCCTGAGCAAACGGCAGGTGTCACGTATGAGCTGCCACTGGTTGACATTGAAGTTACACAGGGGAGTCCCCCTATCTGCTTGGATCATCAGGAAATCCGTGATGGCTTTTCTCTGTTCATATAATCGGTCCAACATGTGAAGGGTGGAATTCCAACGGGTGGAAACATCGCAAATCAGACTATGTTGGGGGATACCATTCTGACGCTGTAGCTCAAGAAGGGTGTGTTTGGCGGTGTAGGAGTGGCTGAAGTGCATGCAAAGTTTCCGTGAAGTTGTTAGGATGTCCTGCAGATGGGGGGAACACTTCAGAAACCGCTTGACAACCAGATTGAAGACGTGAGCCATGCAGGGGGCATGGGTCAGGCTTCCTTGGCGCAGCGCAGACAAAATGTTCTTCCCATTGTCGGTAACCATGATTCCCATTTTAAGTTTTCTCGGAGTAAGCCATGTTTGGATTTCCTGATGAATACATTTAAGCAGTTCCTCCCCTGTGTGACTCCGTTCGCCAAGACAAACCATGTGAAGCACTGCGTGACACCTCCGTGCCCTGCACACATGGTAGACTGGAGGGGCACTGAGACTTGAGCCTACAGTGGAGGGTGAGGAGATGGCGGAGGATGAGGAGGCCGAGTCGCACGGTGTCACAGGCCCAATGGGCAGAGAGCGCGGAGGCCGAAGCGGCGTGACCTGTCCAAGTTGCTGCTGCAAAGGGACCACATTCACCCAGTGGGCCGTAAACGACATGTACTGCCCCTGACCGTAGTTACAGCTCCAGATGTCGGCGCTGCCATGTATTTTGCTACACACCGACAGGCTCAAGGACTGGCCCACCTTCTGTTCAACAAAAGTGTGCAGCGCTGGTACTGCCTTCTTGGCAAAGAAATGACGGCTTGGGACTCTCCACCTCGGCTCGGCACAAGCCATCAGTTCTCTGAAAGGTGCAGATTCCACCACCTGAAAAGGGAGCGACTGCAGCACCAGCAACTTGGACAGGAGCACATTCAGCTTCTGCGCCGTAGGATGAGTGGGCGCATACTGCTGTCTCTTGGACATGGCTTCGCTGATGGATTGCTGGCGGGATGCATGACTTGGAGGAGGAGGAGGAGGAGCAGGAGCGACAGAGGATGGGTGTGACGCACAGCTGCCTTCGGCTGAGGTGCTGGAGCCTTGGCTGGCAGAAATTGGGAGCTCACTTGGTGAGGAAGCAGACTGGACCACCCCTTGGGAGCCTCGGTTCTCCCAGGTCGTTTTATGGTGACGCATCATATGTTGACGCAGGGCCGTGGTGCCAACATTTAGACCCTGGCCACGCTTCACCTTTTGCCTACATATCTTGCATGTGGCCATGTTACCCTCCTGCGGATGCCTCAGGAAAAACTGCCACACTGCCGAGTAGCTACTTTTCCCACCCCCTGGCCTCACTGATTCACTGCTGCTGTTGCCAACTCCAGGAACCCCTGCTCCACTACCTCCCGATAAGGTAGACTGCCGCACAGCAGGTGCTCTACCCCGGCCCCGGCCCCGGCCGGCTCCAGCCTTTGGAATTGTGCCCCCATGCTGACTGCTACCACCTTGCTGCCTCAGCTGCTGACTCCGGGGCAACCTGCGCCCCTCTTCTCCTGATGATGACGATGAAGCCCCTTCATCACCCGGCTCCCAAGTGCGATCGGCTTCATCGTCATCATCATCATCATCACCGGGTTGTGGCTGTACGTCACTGATGTTCGTGGATTCGTCAACAGTGTCTGGCGCAGGAGCTGGAACGCTCGCAGCACCCACGACACTGTCCACATCACTATTTGTCTGCCTAGCTAAAGAAGCCACCTCCATTTCTTGGCTGGGCAGTAGCTGCTGACTGTCCTCCTGTATCTGATCGTCCTCCTCACTAAAGAGTGGAGCTGAACCCAAAGCATAGGATACGTCGCTGGGGGAGGGAACGGCGTAGGACAGAGGCAATGGGAGGACAGGGACTGCTCTCGGGGCATGCCAACTCAGGGTTGTGTCAGAGGAACCTACCGACCCTAGACTGGGGGTCTCAGATGTAAGTTGTGATGATGTTGTTGATGAGCGCGTCAGCCAATCTACCACGGCAGATGCGTTACTGGTGGAGACCCGACCGCTAGCAGATACTGGCAGATTAGGTCTCTCAGCGTGACTCCTGCTGCTACTGGCCCCCAGTCTGATGCGAGCTCTGCCTGCGGAATCTTGGCCTCTGCCACTCCTCTTTTCACTTCCAGGCACTTGTCTGCCCGACATAGTCTAACTGGCGTGGTAGTAGGTGATATTTTAAGAACCCCCAGGCAGCAGTGGGTCTATATAAAACAGAATATAATGCACACCAAAAGTGAGCAGTAACACTCAGCCTCCAACAGGCCTGCTTAGTGTAAATAAGAGAGCTGCTTAGTGTAAATAAAGAGGGGTATGCTATGTTACAGAATGGGATGCCTCAACAGAAGTGCACCTGGCAGGCAGCAGTAAGCCTATGCCCAGCAAAAGTGTCTTATAATATAAATATAATAAGAGCAAATGCTTATATGGTCTTAAACAGAGGCTGCTTTAGTCACAGAATGGGATGCCCTGGGCAGGAATGGACCTGGCAGGGTCCAGTAGGGCTTTGGCCAGCAAAAGTGTCTTTATCAGGCTAATTTCAAATATGATAAGAGCAAATGCTTATATGGTCTTAAACAGAGGCTGCTGTAGTCACAGAATGGGATGCCCCGGGCAGGAATCGACCTGGCAGGGTCCAGTAGGGCTTTGGCCAGCAAAAGTGTCTTTATCAGGCCTGATTTCTATGAGAATAAGTGCAAATGTTTATTATGCTATTAAATAGAGGCTGCTTTAGTCACAGAATGGGATGCCAGTGCCACAAAAACCAGAGAGCATGCACAGCAAAAGTGTCTTTATCAGGCCTGATTTCTATGAGAATAAGTGCAAATGTTTATTATGCTATTAAATAGAGGCTGCTTTAGTCACAGAATGGGATGCCAGTGCCACAAAAACCAGAGAGCATGCACAGCAAAAGTGTCTTTATCAGGCCTGATTTCTATGAGAATAAGTGCAAATGTTTATTATGCTATTAAATAGAGGCTGCTTTAGTCACAGAATGGGATGCCAGTGCCACAAAAACCAGAGAGCATGCACAGCAAAAGTGTCTTTATCAGGCCTGATTTCTATGAGAATAAGTGCAAATGTTTATTATGCTATTAAATAGAGGCTGCTTTAGTCACAGAATGGGATGCCAGTGCCACAAAAACCAGAGAGCATGCACAGCAAAAGTGTCTTTATCAGGCCTGATTTCTATGAGAATAAGTGCAAATGTTTATTATGCTATTAAATAGAGGCTGCTTTAGTCACGGAATGGGATGCCAGTGCCACAAAAACCAGAGAGCATGCACAGCAAAAGTGTCTTTATCAGGCCTGATTTCTATGAGAATAAGTGCAAATGTTTATTATGCTATTAAATAGAGGCTGCTTTAGTCACAGAATGGGATGCCAGTGCCACAAAAACCAGAGAGCATGCACAGCAAAAGTGTCTTTATCAGGCCTGATTTCTATGAGAATAAGTGCAAATGTTTATTATGCTATTAAATAGAGGCTGCTTTAGTCACGGAATGGGATGCCAGTGCCACAAAAACCAGAGAGCATGCACAGCAAAAGTGTCTTTATCAGGCCTGATTTCTATGAGAATAAGTGCAAATGTTTATTATGCTATTAAATAGAGGCTGCTTTAGTCACAGAATGGGATGCCAGTGCCACAAAAACCAGAGAGCATGCACAGCAAAAGTGTCTTTATCAGGCCTGATTTCTATGAGAATAAGTGCAAATGTTTATTATGCTATTAAATAGAGGCTGCTTTAGTCACAGAATGGGATGCCAGTGCCACAAAAACCAGAGAGCATGCACAGCAAAAGTGTCTTTATCAGGCCTGATTTCTATGAGAATAAGTGCAAATGTTTATTATGCTATTAAATAGAGGCTGCTTTAGTCACAGAATGGGATGCCAGTGCCACAAAAACCAGAGAGCATGCACAGCAAAAGTGTCTTTATCAGGCCTGATTTCTATGAGAATAAGTGCAAATGTTTATTATGCTATTAAATAGAGGCTGCTTTAGTCACGGAATGGGATGCCAGTGCCACAAAAACCAGAGAGCATGCACAGCAAAAGTGTCTTTATCAGGCCTGATTTCTATGAGAATAAGTGCAAATGTTTATTATGCTATTAAATAGAGGCTGCTTTAGTCACAGAATGGGATGCCAGTGCCACAAAAACCAGAGAGCATGCACAGCAAAAGTGTCTTTATCAGGCCTGATTTCTATGAGAATAAGTGCAAATGTTTATTATGCTATTAAATAGAGGCTGCTTTAGTCACGGAATGGGATGCCAGTGCCACAAAAACCAGAGAGCATGCACAGCAAAAGTGTCTTTATCAGGCCTGATTTCTATGAGAATAAGTGCAAATGTTTATTATGCTATTAAATAGAGGCTGCTTTAGTCACAGAATGGGATGCCAGTGCCACAAAAACCAGAGAGCATGCACAGCAAAAGTGTCTTTATCAGGCCTGATTTCTATGAGAATAAGTGCAAATGTTTATTATGCTATTAAATAGAGGCTGCTTTAGTCACAGAATGGGATGCCAGTGCCACAAAAACCAGAGAGCATGCACAGCAAAAGTGTCTTTATCAGGCCTGATTTCTATGAGAATAAGTGCAAATGTTTATTATGCTATTAAATAGAGGCTGCTTTAGTCACAGAATGGGATGCCAGTGCCACAAAAACCAGAGAGCATGCACAGCAAAAGTGTCTTTATCAGGCCTGATTTCTATGAGAATAAGTGCAAATGTTTATTATGCTATTAAATAGAGGCTGCTTTAGTCACAGAATGGGATGCCAGTGCCACAAAAACCAGAGAGCATGCACAGCAAAAGTGTCTTTATCAGGCCTGATTTCTATGAGAATAAGTGCAAATGTTTATTATGCTATTAAATAGAGGCTGCTTTAGTCACAGAATGGGATGCCAGTGCCACAAAAACCAGAGAGCATGCACAGCAAAAGTGTCTTTATCAGGCCTGATTTCTATGAGAATAAGTGCAAATGTTTATTATGCTATTAAATAGAGGCTGCTTTAGTCACGGAATGGGATGCCAGTGCCACAAAAACCAGAGAGCATGCACAGCAAAAGTGTCTTTATCAGGCCTGATTTCTATGAGAATAAGTGCAAATGTTTATTATGCTATTAAATAGAGGCTGCTTTAGTCACAGAATGGGATGCCAGTGCCACAAAAACCAGAGAGCATGCACAGCAAAAGTGTCTTTATCAGGCCTGATTTCTATGAGAATAAGTGCAAATGTTTATTATGCTATTAAATAGAGGCTGCTTTAGTCACGGAATGGGATGCCAGTGCCACAAAAACCAGAGAGCATGCACAGCAAAAGTGTCTTTATCAGGCCTGATTTCTATGAGAATAAGTGCAAATGTTTATTATGCTATTAAATAGAGGCTGCTTTAGTCACAGAATGGGATGCCAGTGCCACAAAAACCAGAGAGCATGCACAGCAAAAGTGTCTTTATCAGGCCTGATTTCTATGAGAATAAGTGCAAATGTTTATTATGCTATTAAATAGAGGCTGCTTTAGTCACAGAATGGGATGCCAGTGCCACAAAAACCAGAGAGCATGCACAGCAAAAGTGTCTTTATCAGGCCTGATTTCTATGAGAATAAGTGCAAATGTTTATTATGCTATTAAATAGAGGCTGCTTTAGTCACAGAATGGGATGCCAGTGCCACAAAAACCAGAGAGCATGCACAGCAAAAGTGTCTTTATCAGGCCTGATTTCTATGAGAATAAGTGCAAATGTTTATTATGCTATTAAATAGAGGCTGCTTTAGTCACAGAATGGGATGCCAGTGCCACAAAAACCAGAGAGCATGCACAGCAAAAGTGTCTTTATCAGGCCTGATTTCTATGAGAATAAGTGCAAATGTTTATTATGCTATTAAATAGAGGCTGCTTTAGTCACAGAATGGGATGCCAGTGCCACAAAAACCAGAGAGCATGCACAGCAAAAGTGTCTTTATCAGGCCTGATTTCTATGAGAATAAGTGCAAATGTTTATTATGCTATTAAATAGAGGCTGCTTTAGTCACGGAATGGGATGCCAGTGCCACAAAAACCAGAGAGCATGCACAGCAAAAGTGTCTTTATCAGGCCTGATTTCTATGAGAATAAGTGCAAATGTTTATTATGCTATTAAATAGAGGCTGCTTTAGTCACAGAATGGGATGCCAGTGCCACAAAAACCAGAGAGCATGCACAGCAAAAGTGTCTTTATCAGGCCTGATTTCTATGAGAATAAGTGCAAATGTTTATTATGCTATTAAATAGAGGCTGCTTTAGTCACGGAATGGGATGCCAGTGCCACAAAAACCAGAGAGCATGCACAGCAAAAGTGTCTTTATCAGGCCTGATTTCTATGAGAATAAGTGCAAATGTTTATTATGCTATTAAATAGAGGCTGCTTTAGTCACAGAATGGGATGCCAGTGCCACAAAAACCAGAGAGCATGCACAGCAAAAGTGTCTTTATCAGGCCTGATTTCTATGAGAATAAGTGCAAATGTTTATTATGCTATTAAATAGAGGCTGCTTTAGTCACAGAATGGGATGCCAGTGCCACAAAAACCAGAGAGCATGCACAGCAAAAGTGTCTTTATCAGGCCTGATTTCTATGAGAATAAGTGCAAATGTTTATTATGCTATTAAATAGAGGCTGCTTTAGTCACAGAATGGGATGCCAGTGCCACAAAAACCAGAGAGCATGCACAGCAAAAGTGTCTTTATCAGGCCTGATTTCTATGAGAATAAGTGCAAATGTTTATTATGCTATTAAATAGAGGCTGCTTTAGTCACAGAATGGGATGCCAGTGCCACAAAAACCAGAGAGCATGCACAGCAAAAGTGTCTTTATCAGGCCTGATTTCTATGAGAATAAGTGCAAATGTTTATTATGCTATTAAATAGAGGCTGCTTTAGTCACAGAATGGGATGCCAGTGCCACAAAAACCAGAGAGCATGCACAGCAAAAGTGTCTTTATCAGGCCTGATTTCTATGAGAATAAGTGCAAATGTTTATTATGCTATTAAATAGAGGCTGCTTTAGTCACAGAATGGGATGCCAGTGCCACAAAAACCAGAGAGCATGCACAGCAAAAGTGTCTTTATCAGGCCTGATTTCTATGAGAATAAGTGCAAATGTTTATTATGCTATTAAATAGAGGCTGCTTTAGTCACAGAATGGGATGCCAGTGCCACAAAAACCAGAGAGCATGCACAGCAAAAGTGTCTTTATCAGGCCTGATTTCTATGAGAATAAGTGCAAATGTTTATTATGCTATTAAATAGAGGCTGCTTTAGTCACAGAATGGGATGCCAGTGCCACAAAAACCAGAGAGCATGCACAGCAAAAGTGTCTTTATCAGGCCTGATTTCTATGAGAATAAGTGCAAATGTTTATTATGCTATTAAATAGAGGCTGCTTTAGTCACAGAATGGGATGCCAGTGCCACAAAAACCAGAGAGCATGCACAGCAAAAGTGTCTTTATCAGGCCTGATTTCTATGAGAATAAGTGCAAATGTTTATTATGCTATTAAATAGAGGCTGCTTTAGTCACAGAATGGGATGCCAGTGCCACAAAAACCAGAGAGCATGCACAGCAAAAGTGTCTTTATCAGGCCTGATTTCTATGAGAATAAGTGCAAATGTTTATTATGCTATTAAATAGAGGCTGCTTTAGTCACAGAATGGGATGCCAGTGCCACAAAAACCAGAGAGCATGCACAGCAAAAGTGTCTTTATCAGGCCTGATTTCTATGAGAATAAGTGCAAATGTTTATTATGCTATTAAATAGAGGCTGCTTTAGTCACGGAATGGGATGCCAGTGCCACAAAAACCAGAGAGCATGCACAGCAAAAGTGTCTTTATCAGGCCTGATTTCTATGAGAATAAGTGCAAATGTTTATTATGCTATTAAATAGAGGCTGCTTTAGTCACAGAATGGGATGCCAGTGCCACAAAAACCAGAGAGCATGCACAGCAAAAGTGTCTTTATCAGGCCTGATTTCTATGAGAATAAGTGCAAATGTTTATTATGCTATTAAATAGAGGCTGCTTTAGTCACAGAATGGGATGCCAGTGCCACAAAAACCAGAGAGCATGCACAGCAAAAGTGTCTTTATCAGGCCTGATTTCTATGAGAATAAGTGCAAATGTTTATTATGCTATTAAATAGAGGCTGCTTTAGTCACAGAATGGGATGCCAGTGCCACAAAAACCAGAGAGCATGCACAGCAAAAGTGTCTTTATCAGGCCTGATTTCTATGAGAATAAGTGCAAATGTTTATTATGCTATTAAATAGAGGCTGCTTTAGTCACAGAATGGGATGCCAGTGCCACAAAAACCAGAGAGCATGCACAGCAAAAGTGTCTTTATCAGGCCTGATTTCTATGAGAATAAGTGCAAATGTTTATTATGCTATTAAATAGAGGCTGCTTTAGTCACAGAATGGGATGCCAGTGCCACAAAAACCAGAGAGCATGCACAGCAAAAGTGTCTTTATCAGGCCTGATTTCTATGAGAATAAGTGCAAATGTTTATTATGCTATTAAATAGAGGCTGCTTTAGTCACAGAATGGGATGCCAGTGCCACAAAAACCAGAGAGCATGCACAGCAAAAGTGTCTTTATCAGGCCTGATTTCTATGAGAATAAGTGCAAATGTTTATTATGCTATTAAATAGAGGCTGCTTTAGTCACAGAATGGGATGCCAGTGCCACAAAAACCAGAGAGCATGCACAGCAAAAGTGTCTTTATCAGGCCTGATTTCTATGAGAATAAGTGCAAATGTTTATTATGCTATTAAATAGAGGCTGCTTTAGTCACAGAATGGGATGCCTCACAGCAGACTTAAGATCAGTTCAGTATATATGCACAGTTAGTTACTATAAGCAGCCTGAAAACGCTAACAAAGGCTGGATGAAAAAAAAAAATTCTCCCTGTCAGCCAGCTCCGTTTTTCCTACCTTTCCCTGGCTTTCTGTCTGTCTCCTGTCTGTCTCCTGCCTGTCTCCTGCCTGTCTCCAGCCTGTCCCTGTCTGTCCCTGTCTCCAGCCTGTCTCCAGCCTGTCTAACTGCCTCAGCTACACAGCGTTCTGTCTGTCTGTCACGAATGCAATAGAGAAATGAGGAAAAGCAAGATGGCCGCCGTTAAATACCGCTGTGTGACGTCACCGGGCTTGCTGGCTGCTGATAGGCTGCATGTGACTGCCCCAGCTTGCACTGGCGCGGGATACATGTCCAGACATGTCCCGCCCGCCATCTTAGAATGCCTGTAATGTAAATGAATGGATGTTAAAGGAAAACTTCGAGTGATCGAATCGCGGGGAAATTCGGATTCGATCCGAATCGAATTTTTCCTGAAATTCGGATCGAATCCGGGTTCGTCCGGATCGATTCGCTCATCCCTATCTATAAGGTTTGAGATGTAGTGGCAGAATAAGACAATAGGCCACGCTTTGCTTGGGAGAGACAGGTTGTTAGATTGCGCATTCATATCTGCACACAAAAAGGCAGACATTGTACTTGGAGTTCTGCATTCAGCTCACTATTGCAGAGAGTCTGCTGTATTATCTCTAGTCATCACAGGATAGTTTATCCCTTTACCTTGGAGCATTTTGCTGTCTCACCACGAACCCTGATACATTGATAAGGGAAGCAAAAGGAATGAATCCATAATGCCGTCTCCTAAACCATATCTGAGCAGAAAATGAATCTGGTTTTGTTATCACAATGCAGCTTATTTGGCTTTAATAAAGATGTTCCCTAGTTCCTCATTATGTTTGAATTGCAGCTTCTTTAGCTCACATTGCCGGAACATATGTGAAGTTCTGAAATTAGATTTTAACTTGTTCTTTGACTTGTCTATACGTTTTCTGCGAAGCCTCTGGTGATTAAGACCCACTTGAACTTTCAACTGTGGAGTTGGTGCTTCTTCACTTGCTGTCTTCTCAGAACCTTTCGTGAACATACAGATATAGTCTTTAACAAGTGATTTAATGAAAACATCTGGTTATGAAACCTGCAAAATTGTGGATAACTGGGCTTTATTATTATTAGGTCACTCTTGGACAGTTTGGGATTGATGGTGGATACATTGTAACACATTTGCAATAGCAGTATAGATAATAGCTGCAGGGTGGCCTTTAGATGGTATGTGGCACCCACAAATTAAATGGGGTTGGCAGGGTGGTATGCAGGATGGATAAGGATAGAAAAGGCTGCAGCTTCTTTGTACCCTCAAATGGGAATAGGCTGAGGGAGGATCTAACAAATTAGCTGTTTAGTATAAAGGTCAGGGCAGGGACCTTTTCATGATTGCTCTTCCACAATGGGCTTAATCTAGTACAGCACATGAGCAAAGTTTGCAATCTAGTTGCAAATGTTTTTGTTTAAAAATTGCCATTGGGAGCCTGAAAGCAACCAGAAAAGTTAATCTTCTGGAGAAGAAACTTGTAGGAACTGTCCATGTGGCAATCATCCTGATGCATCAAGTCTAGGGACTTGCAAATCTGTGCCGGAGGCCTCAGGCCAGCCTCTGGCATTGTTGATTCACCAGCTTAGGGCCCACATTGGCAGATCACTGGGCCTATGAAGATGGACACAAGCACTTTTAAGGGGGGGGGGGGGGGGTATTATCAAGCTTCCTGCAGCATGCTGGTCTCCCTAACCTTTGAACTAGAATAGGGATCATTGGGACTCCTTAAGTGGTAACAAGTAGTCAAGAAGTGGCAAAAACACAATTCTGCACCATTCTCCAGAGTTAACCAAGGTTGTTTTTTGATCCCACATCTTTTTACCCAGCTCTGGTCAATTGTGACTTGTGGTTTGACTTGGCATCTTCAGAACTTGATTTCAATAGTCTGGTCCCCACTGATCAGCGCCCACTCTATGGGGGCCATGCTAATTATTTGGTAAAGTCAGCGTGGCTTGCAGTATGGATTGCAGTCTGCATCAGTGAGCTTTTTAGCCCTAACACACAGAAAAATGCCAAAAAATAGGTTTGTCCTATTGCCCCCCCCCCCAAAAAACCCTGTGATGGGACATTTCTACAGGTGATGTACGTCATTTTCAAATAAGGTAAGGATTTTTTTAAGGGTTTGAAATAACAGCACCCTATGGGTTATTCTAAAGAATTTGCCAAATATTTAGGGTGCTGTTGATTCCAAACTTTAAAAAAACAGCATCATCTCATAAGAAAAATGATGCACCTCACCTGAAAAAAGCCCCATTACAGGTACAGGTCAATTTAGGGAACAATTGGTAGAAACAACTATTTTTTGCACTTTTTTGTGTCTAAACACTAAAAACCTCACCAGAGGAATGACTTCACTATTCTTTACAGGCTCGTCTCAATATAGCACCTGAAATAGCAGCGCCCCCATCACAAGCCAATTTGGCTGGTTCTATGCACAGATTTCTGCACATGAAGCTCGGATAATGTTAGGGTGTTACAAATGTTTTACAATAATATAAAGCAATGCAGGTTTCACATTTACCCTTACCATACATTATGACCCCACCCCTCATTGCAGGAGTTTATGATGATTCCTTTGCCAGTTGACTTAATTGATAGTTATTGTGGGGTATTCAAAAGGGGGCACTTAGTTAAACTGACTGCTATACTAGGTAATGGGTGTGGTTTGGAGGGGTGACAGAATGTGGTTTGGAGAGGTGGCTTATCTTAGGCTTTTGAAGAACAAATATGTGCCAGCACCATGGACATATGCTTGAAGTATAACTTGTTTATCTCCAGTTTGATGTTGGTGATTGTCCTAATGCTCAGCTAAACCATACATTCTCTTACAAATTAGCCAGAGGAGATGTCTTGTATTCAGTGAGACAGTCTTCCTAATTATGTCAGCAAAGGTGGACATTTAGGTGTCCCCGGAGTTTTTTTTGGGGGGGGGGGGGCAGTGGGACAAAATGAAACTGGAACTGTCCCACAGAAAGTGAGACATCTGTTCAGTTCATGGTTCACTCACTGCTATGGCCCCCTGCCACAAAAACACCCCAACCTATAAGTCCTTAAGTGATTTGTAGTTTGAAGGTCCAGGACTGTGTACAGTAGTTCCTTCTGGGTCTTATCACCACTTCTTTTGTATAACCCAAAGTAAAGGTCAGTTAGGGAAAGCAAACAAGAAAGGATAACCGGGTATGAACCGACCCAGTAGTTAATGGAGAACTTCAAGGGTGACCCCGCCCCAAAAACACAATCAGTGCTCATGTACATATAAAAATACAAATTGCTTTATTCATTTTCACAATTTAAAATTGACATATTATAATTTGCATAATGATATACTCATGGCCTCACATAGGCCCTTCATCCCTATATTCCAAGAGAAATACCTCCACTTATTGTAATTAGCAATCTGTACATAAAATACTTGGTTGATACAAAGGCTAGCAGCATTAATATATAAATTGTTGGATATACATATTACAGCTGGTATTATCCCAGTACAAAACTATACAGTAATAATTCAAGTATATTCCACTATTTGGTTCAAGTAGATGTTCATATCTGGTAACTGTGTGGTAACGGTGTGATAACTGTGTGGTAACGGTGAACTAGTTTCTCCCCACCATAAGGGGCTTCATCTGCACCAATCCACTTCGCATATTTCTATGATCCATAATGCTGATTCCTCCTATCTGGGATACCATACACAGGACTCAAATCAAAAGCTAGTGCACACACAAAAAAAAAAAAAAAAAAAAAAAAAACATGAAAACATATAAGGACTGTGATATGTCTGGTGCGTTGGCCCACAATCAGCTAGCTACAGCATAGGTACTCATATAAATAGGTACCTGAATAATAAGAGGGAACCAAATATCCCATAAACTTCGCCAAAGATTTCAAGCGCCTCCGCCAGAGAAAGCCTCCAGTCCCCAGCTTTGGACTAATTCCTTGACCTATAACAGAATATATTTGGTATTACTGCAGATCCCCTACACCATACTATGGTCTGAGCATACTCCTTACTTAAAAGCCAGCAGTGTACTTACTCTTATATATGGTGGCTGCAATTTGGAGGAAGGGCTGCTCATCTGCCTTAAGCCCATCAAGGACCACTGCCGCACTGCTGCCCGCTATTTGTCGCCCGTCCGTCTCTGTCCTCAGGAGACACAGTGGCGTTGAAAGCGGGACCGATGTTGCCCTCCTCCGCCGCCAGTCCACTCCTCACCCGCCTCTAATGGCGTCCCTGCGCCGCTCGTGTATAGACACGTGCTGGGTACCGGGAGGTGTGTATTCGGCCTCCTCGTCCCCCTCTTATGGCGTCACTACGCCGCACGTGTGTAAACACGTGCTGAAGCCGGGAGGTGTGCGTCTATCCTCCGCACCCGTCCCATAGCTCTGACGGGGCAGGAGGCCAGGAGGGGAGGGCTGTGGGGAGGGGGGGGGGGAGGAAAGACACGTGTGCAGCCGGGAGAGACCAGCGCATCTCCGCCACGCCCCCCTACCGGCCGCACAAACACCAGCGCCCAGCCAACTAGTGGCTGATGGAAAGGCGCAGTAAGCCGCTGTTCCAGCGGATGTCTCCTCCCCCCCCCCCACCGCGGCATCTTTGACATAGCCTGTCCATCTCTTGCCTCAAATCGCCAGCACTAACCACATGGGTAAGTAACCCGGCGCTAGACTACTGACCTCATGCCGTCCTCTACCTCTATATCTGATCCTGCCACCATTAAAGAGACACTCCCCATATATAGTGCCATGAGCTGGCACATCACAATATAAATATAAATATGCCGTCCTCTACCTCTATATCTGATCCTGCCACCATTAAAGAGACACTACCCATATATAGTGCCATGAACTGGCACATCACAATATAAATATGGATAGTTGGAAGAAGCGCACACTCAATAGGACCTAAAGTCCCTGATTAGATCGCACGCTACCAAAAAAGCGGCAATCAATCACTCCATTGCGGCGTGTCCTAGCCCAGGCATCAGAACATATCACAGTAGACACATCTAACACACAACCACATATAACAAGAAAAAAAAAAAAAAAAAAAAAAAGGGGGGGTTATTATTTTTACCCCAAGAAAGGAGCAAAGCTTATGTTAGGGAAGTTAGGGAAGGATAGGAGAAAATTCATTAAGTTGTTGTGGCTTGGGTTTTTACCAGCATGGAAAGTTAGGGGAAGGCCATCTATGAAATAGGCAAACACAGAAATAAAAAGGGGCCTTCACAATTCACAAATTCACAATTATTTTATAAAATGTGCATCAGACAAAATCAGAAATTACATTTAGGTATATGTCTAATGTACCTCTTTGGATTATTCTGAATCGCTACCTGACATCTCACCTCGCCTGGTTTGTGAAAGAGCACTTATATGTTGGCAGATAAATTAAACTCAGCTATCCCATTTGGTTCAATTTAGCAGACAGAGCGCCCAGAAAGAGACCACGGTGGCTATTTGGAGTCTGACTTATTTAATAGAAAGTCAACCTTAGCTCAGCTAATCAGATCAGCCTACTGTAAAACGCTGTGTGAGCATCCTGCCACAGCGCAGTGGAGAGCCATGCTCCGAACCGAAAAAAAAATATTCTACAAGAGATTAGAGATGACAGATCGTAAGTCATTTAGTAGAGACAGAAAATCGTCTAAAATTAACTGGATTCAACAAAAAAGCACTAGAGCTTGTACCTGTTTTTGAAAAATACTTAGGATTAGCCTTAATTTTTCCTAGATACTTTCAACTAAACCGCACCAGTAAGTAACTACTGGCTACTTGGAAAGCTATGTTTTAGTCTTATAGAATATTAGATCACTTGGATACGCTTTTTATTGTAATTGATTTGTATTGGTTTTTCAAACAAAAACAAAAAATGACAGAAATTGTACAGTTGTGGGGAAAATACAAAACGTAGGGTAAGGGACAAGGGAAGGGACCGAAGGAAAGAGGGGTAGGGGGGGAACGGGGTACAGGGTTCGCTCAAATGTTCTGGACATAGTGTATAAAGTACAACCACTACAACAATGCTTATTGACATACGCAGTTAGTACACATTTTCACCCATGACTCCACCTTAGATCAGGAGATAGTGTCTGCTGCCTGAAATCCTCATCCAATTATGTTATGGCTTGTATCTAAGTAAGAGGAGCGGGGTGTGGGGGGCGAGGCTAGAGGACCTGCTGCATAAGCTTCGAGGGTTGGGATGAGGCCAGCTTCCAGGGAGTAAGGCTGGGTTAAGAGGGGGAGCCATGCCCCTACCGGCCAACACTCCCCGTCAGGTTTTGGTCCCGGGAGGGGGGGAGGCCACGTAACCTAGTATCTGGTATGTTAAAGCAGTGTTGGGAGGTGCGATTCCCGGTAGATCAGCCAGCTCCTCCAGGTAGCTGCACACTGGTCTGTGGTGTCCCTGCTTTTTGCAACTAGTTCTTCCATACAACGAATTCCCTTCAGCTCCACCACCCACTCCGTCAATGTAAGGGGGGTTGGAGTCCTCCAGTGCCTAGGAATAATGGCTCTCATAGCCTTAAGAAAATGACCCAAGACCCCCTTTTTGATCCTTGATACCGGGCCTGGAATTAATGACAGGAGAGCGACCTGAGGTGTATTGTCTATCTTGATACCTGACACCCCCTCGTAGATTGCAAAGATTTGGTCCCATAGGGTCTTGATCGCTGGGCAGCTCCACCAGGTGTGGGTCATGGTACCCACCTCCCTCTGGCATTTCCAACATTTGTCCGATTTTGCGGCTGCAAATCGGTGTAAGTCAACCGGGCATCTGTACCAACAAGCGAGTACTTTATAGTTTCTTTCCTGGGAAGTATTTGCTAAAGATATCCCGTGGGTGCTCAGGAACACTTTAGTCAAATCAGTATCTGAAATCTGTATACCCAGCTCTCTCTCCCACTTGTCTATGAACTTGGGCGGGCCTGAGTGGTGTGTTCTATGTAGCAGAGCATAAAGGGAAGATACTACTCTAGTTGGGGGAGTTTGTGTGACAAAGGATTCTAGTTCCATGGGTGGGTCATGGGATGTTTCCAAGAGTTTATTAGTGACAATAAAGTTGTGAAGCTGTCTGTGTAAGAGCCACGAGATGCACCTGCCTCCTGATCTCTCACACAGTTCTGGTAACGTGGGAATCCTACCTGCCTCTAAAACGTGTCCTATCGTGGTGTTATTGGAAGCTTCCCAAATAAGAAAGCTCTCGGCACCAAGCCCGGGTTTGAAGGCTGGGATGTCGAAGAGTGGTGTAAGAGGGCCCGGTCTACGGACCAGTGCACGCTTATTCTGTAAGGGGTCCCAAGTTTCCAGGAAATGCCTAACCAGGAAGGGTGTAGACTCCCTGTGGGGTTTAGAGAGGGGGGCGGCCCACGCTAGTAAGGTAGGGTTAAATGGGGACAGGGATTTTTCGAGCTGTACCCAGAGTTTGTCTCTCCCCCTGTGCATCCAGTCCACCATTCGTTGTAAGACCGTGGCTGTGTGGTAGACTTTTAAGTCCGGGAGGCCTACTCCCACCTTCACTTTTATTCCGGGAAAGGGTGGAGAGCCGTATCCTGGGTTTGGAGACACCCCAGACGAATTTGGAGAAGGCTGATCTCAGTCTGTTAAAGAACCTATTGGGGATTTTTATCGGGACCGTCTGGAATATATATAGAAGTTTGGGGAGGATGTCCATTTTTAGACTGTTGATTCTCCCAAACCATGAGATTGGCCTTTTAGTATAGGAGTCAAGTTCGGCGAGTGTTTTGGTGAGAAGCGGGGCATAATTTAACTCATATAAATCGGTTAAGTTGGCCGGGATCTGAACGCCCAAGTACTTGATGGCCTGCGTTCTCCATTTGAAAGGGAAGTTACTTTCCAAGCGGCTAGCCTCTTGGGGTGATAGAGAGATGTTGAGTGCTTCTGATTTAGAATAATTGATTTTGAAGTTACTCACTCAGCCAAATCACTGGAACTCTTTTAGAACTGAGGGGAAAGAGATGTGTGCTGAAGATGCAGCAACAGATCATCCGCGAACAGGGAGGCTTTATACTGGTGGTTAGCTATCTGTATCCCCTTGATATCCGGGTTGTCCATGGTGAGGACATATAGGAGGGGGGACAGCGGGCAACCCTGTCTCGTGCCGTTACTTATAGGAAAGGGAGTAGACAAAAGTCTGTTCGCCCTGACTCTGGCAGTAGAGGAGGCATTCAGAGCAAGGATCTTGGAGAGGAGGCCAGGGCCAACACCAACCTATCGAAGAGATGCCTCCATGAACGCCCAATTCACTCGGTCAAATGCTTTCTCTGCGTCGCAGGAGAGCAAGCAAACCGGCTCCCTTGAAGAGACAACGTGTGCTATAAGGTCGAGAAGTTTGTTGGTGTTGTCCCTAGACTCCCTCCCCGGGATGAATCCCACCTGGTCCAGGTGTATCAACGCTGGGAGCAAAGGCTGTAGTCTTAAGAGAGATAATCTTAGCATATAGTTTGAGGTCTACGTTAATTAATGATATTGGTCTGTAATTTCCGCATAACAAAGCGTCCTTACCCGGTTTAGGGATGACCGAGATCATCGCTTCCAATGACTGTTTGGGGAAGGGGCAGTGTTCATCGATGGCATTAAAGGTTTTCGTCAGGAATGGGACCAAGGGCATTTCCCAGAGGGTGACTCCTTGATTGCTTTAGCTACTTCCTGCTCCAAGAAGGGAGTCTCAAGGAGGTTCGCCTCCTCCGCGGGTATGGTTGGAAGGGGATTTTTTTCTATGTAGGCGACTATCTCTTCAGGGGTAGCTCACGTAGTCGGGGCTAGATTGTGCGGGCTATGGATATTGTATAGTGAGGAATAAAACTCTCTAAAGGTGTCCACAATAGTAGTCGGAGTCTGCGCTAGCGTTCCATCGCCCCTTTGGATGTTTGGTATAAAGGCTGCTGCTGGTCTAGGGTGTAGAGTTCTAGCAAGCATCCGGCCACATTTATTGGCAGACTCGTAGAATAGAGCTTTGCCCCTATCTCTGTAGCGCAAGTTGGTTGTATAACTTTTGAAGCTTTTCCCTAGCGTTTTGTAGTTCTAGCAGCTTGGTATTGGTTGGCCTCTCCTTGTGTTCTTTCTCAAGGGTGAGAATCAGGGTTCGGGTCTGGGTGATAAGTGAAACTCGTTCCTGTTTGAGCATCGTACCATGTTTGATAAGCTCCCCTCTGATAACGCATTTAAGCGCCTCCCATTGGTAAGGCAGCGGGGTGGGGTCCTCCCTGTGAGTTTCAAGAAAATGCTCGATAGTTTTTTCTATTGCGGAAGAGCAGACTGTGTCGCCAAGCAAGTCATCGTTCAGCCTCCAAGTCCAGCCCGGGGGAGGTAAGCCCCGGTAGGCAAAGCGAGATAAACATAGGAGCGTGGTCTGACCACAATATTGGGCCCATCCAAGCCCTGGGGTTCCAATCCAAGGCGTGGTGGCTGAGTAAGAGGTAGTCGATTCTACTATAAGAATTGGTGGCATGGGAGTAGTCTCTCCTGTTGCCGTTTAGTACCCTCCAAGCATCCACGAGTTGGAAGCCACCCAGGGTTTTTTTAAGTCTCTTGATCCTGCTCAGCGTGTCTCTTGAAATAGGACAATTTGTAATTTCTGTTTGTGAAGGTCATAGAGAACCTTATTTCTCTTTTCTGATATGTTGAAGCCTTTCACATTAAAAGAGAATACTGTCACTTCTCCCATTATGTGGGGGAGCAAGCTGATTCTATCGAGGTTGACCGGGGGGAGGTGGGAGAGACGAGGAGATGGAGGAAGGGACGGGTAAAAGGTGGGATAGGGACAGGGGGGTTAGGAGACAGGTTTTGTTATTCCTTGGGGTGCGGGGTGGGGTTATGCGGGGGTTACACTAAGTGTAACTTATTACGCTCTTCGCTCTCACAAATTCAGGAGAGGGAAGGATGGCCTAAATCGGGGGTTGGAAAACTATGACCACCTGACGGGAGATGTGCTTTCTTGAGAAAGGGATTGTTATACCCATCAGAGTCATTAACTGTGTTTATAGAAAATATTTGCAGATTCGCCTGCCGATCCAGGGGGGATGCCTCCTCCCACCGAATCAGCCGGGCCAGCCTGCAGGAACAAACACGGGCGCCAGCTGGGGTGGGAACTGCTCCCGACCCCCAGCTCGCCACCCAAACAACCTAGAACCGGTAACTTATAGTCAACAAGGAACATATATTGGAAAAGAAACAACTGTGAATGCTTTAGCGCCCATGTGGGCCGATCCACCCTGTCCAGAACCGCCAGCTCGTGAGCTTATCGGTCAGATCCAGCCAGGGCGGACCAGGCCCGAAGCCCAAGCCCAGGTCAACAGCGGCCAAGCACCCAGGTCAGGCCCAGACACACAGGACGTCTCTTCTCCACATAATCGAGGGGGGAAGTGGCCGCGAGTGGCCGCACGGTGCGCCGCAAGGTGCCCGGCCGCCATCACAAGTCGTGCATCAGACCATCCGCGGGTGCCGGGATCCGTCGAGTGGACAGGGACCGAGAGCCACCCCCCATCACCCGGGCCACCCCCAGCCCCCCGGCCACACAGCCACCGGTCACCACGAAACTGCATAGAATTAAAAGCAAGATCAGAGTAAATGCACTCGCAATCAGGTGCAGAAGACATTCTGGATAACTGCACGCCAGCCGCTCAGCCAGGGGAAGGGAGGCCAAGGGGGGGGGGGCAGGGGGGAGGACCCAGCGATATCCAGAGGCGCAGCACCCAGACCAGCAGCAGAGACAAGAGCATGCAAATATATATGTAGGGGCGACCACCACAGCCAGCCCAATCCGGGGTAGACCCAGCCACGTGCCACGTCCGTGCCGGGCTGCCAGGTCCCCAAGGCCAGATGGAGAAAAGCAAGGCTCAAAGTCAGGGCCGACCCGGCTCCCCGCATCCCAACACAGCGGGGAGAGGGGAGGGCCCGGAGAACCAGGCCGCCCGCATCGCCGGACGCCAGGCCCCAACTCAGGCCATACATCCCAAGGCTAAAGCAGGGCGCAGGGATCACCCGGCCCAGGTCCAGAGGCGCGCGGGGCCAGACAGTCAGCGGGCACTTTCAGTCAATGAGTGCTGAGCCACATATGGGCCAAGAGCCACATCGCCACATATGGGCCAAGGCGCGGGGCGGGCACAAGTCTTCTAGTTCAGAACGTTGTGGCGTCTACCTCTTCAGTTGTCTGGCCCGCGTGGGCCGGGCCGGCGGCCGACTCCACGCCCTGGACGCCAGGGCCCGGCCTCCCGGGAGCCAAGGTCCGGCGACAGCCAGTCCTCTATAGGGATAGCTGGAAGGTCAAGAAAACCAAACAGATCCGGGAGCTGGGCGGGAGAGAGAAGCACAAAGGGGCGGCCCTGTTTCATGACCACCAAGTGGAACGGATGCCCCCATCTATAGGTGGCTCCCACTTTCTTGATTTTTTCCAAAAGGGGTTTGAGCGACCGTCTCATCTGAAGTGTCCGTCTGGCTAGATCAGGTAGTAGCGAGGCACCCCGGTAATTGGAGGGCCCCCGTTCCCACGCCTTCCTTAGAATCTCCTCCTTAATCTTGTAGTAATGGATACGGCAGACTATGTCCCGGGGCCTAGCGGGATCCGCTGATCGAGGTCCTGGTGCTCTATGGATCCTGTCGATTTCGATATGCTCGTCCCGGCACCGACCCAGGAGCTTGTTGAAGATATCAGTGGCAATCTCCTCCAGGTTACTGTTCTCTTGTGCCTCCGGGAGGCTTCGAATCCGGATATTGTTTCTCCTCCCTTTGTTCTCCAAATCATCGAGGTGGAGCAGCGCTTTGACTGTATGTTGAGCCGCGATGGTTTGTGCTTGTTGCAGGGCTGCATTGGTTCTCTCCAGGGCCTCTAGGTGCTGATTTGTAGGTTCCAGACCTGCAGCGGGAGCAATCGGCCACTTCTTCCACAGATTTTGTCACTTCCTCCAATTCCCATCTGAATAAGGTCTCCATCCGGTTGGTGTAGTTTTAAAAGTCTTTCCTTGAAGGTAGGAATCTCAAAAGGACCTCCAAGTTGTATTGAGCCGAGGGAACATTCTCGAAGCGTGCGGCGTCAGGAGGCGTCCGTGATTCGGACCCGTTAGGGGCCATGGGGGATCCCACACCTGGAGGCCCTGGCCGAGCCGCCTCACCAAACTCGGAGAGCGGTGGAGGAGCGTCTCTCCCCGTAGCCCTGCGGGGGGTGTCCATCCCAAACCCAATGCCTTGGTGTTCCGTGGGCAGGGGGGCTGATTCCTGGCTCAATAGTGGAGGGCTGCGTATCTCCAAGAGATCAGAACTATTAGACAGTCCCTCTATCGCGCTGGTGCATCCGCTATCTTCATCCTGAACCCCCTCCCATTCTTCAGGTCTCAGGTGCAGATGGCCAGCTTCCACTAACTTCCCTCGCACTGGGCTGTATCCAAGGTCAGGAAAGGGGGACGAGCTCTTAGCTCCCTCATCCTCGAGCGACAGGATCCACTGGGGCCCGGAGGCTGGTACCAGTCTCGTGTTGATGCCCACGAATTTTGGGTTAAGTCCTGGATGCTTTGTGGGCTGTCAGGAAAGCGCAGCTGAGGATTGGATACCCCCTCTGCCTCATCTGACTGTGACCAGTTGGGAGAGCTGAGCCCCGGGAAGGTCAGGACCGGGGCGTGGGGCCAGGGCAGTTCAGGACTGCAGTCATGCCCCTCTTGTGCAGGCTGAAAGGGGGTCGCCAAGGCAGCCCCATCGCCTTCCCCTCCAGGGGCAGTAGGTGGCTGTCCTCTGCGGGGCTCTGTTTCATGTGTGTCATGCCCTGTCTGACAGGTGCAAAAGCTAGCTGCGAGGCCCGAGGCGCCTTCTTCTGCCCCAGCCCTGATGTCATAGGGCCGCTTGTGGGGCCGCTTGCGCCGGCTCCACTATCAGCTGGGGGGCAGATCTTCCCCCTCCACAGGTTCAGAGGGGAGCCTCCGCACTGCTCGCTCCTCTCCTGTGCTCGGGGCCGGCGGCATACCTGATCCAGCGTGCCGCTCCGCGCCCATCTCTACATGTGGCGCCGTTCCCGTTGCCTCCGCCGGATCACTGCGAGGGAGCCTCCGCACCACTCGCTCCTCTCCTGCACTCGGGGCTGGCGGCATGCCTGACCGAGAATGCAGCTCTGCTTCTGCGTCCTCAGACGGCGCCGTCCCCGCCGAACCACTCCACCCGCTGTCTCCAGCCGGGGAGGATGACAGACGCCTCTCCTCTCGGGCAATGCCGCGCCTCGTCACCCCTTCAGCAGCTGTTCCTGCACGAGTCTCTCGTCCAGCAGTTGCCTTTGGTGAGTCTTGCTGGTCCGGTTCCGCGATCCCCTCTCCGCTGGGCAGTCCATAGCATGCCTCTCTCTCACCCTCATGTTCTGGATCCGGCACCATGTTGCGGCCTCCTCCCCGCGGATCTGGGGTGCCGTCGGGGGTGAAATAGTGTGAGATCTTTGTTGTCTTAGCACCCCCAGTCGGCGCCTTACTCTTCCTCCTCCTCGACATGGGTTCAGTCTGTGCCAGAGGATGGGTATAACACTGAAAATAGAAGCTTTAGGCACAGAGCTCCCTGGGTTTCGTCTTCACGCGGCCATAGCTTAACCACGCCCCCCTGGATACGCTTTTTATATTATTATTATTCACAATAGAAATCTACCACCAGAGTTGTCCTATAAGGCAAATTACAGTTTTGTCTTCCCCTGACAGATATGGTGTGGTAGGATATCTCCAGTCTGGGGATAATTCTAGACTAAGCTTTAGGGTGGACAGGGCCCCAAGTTGGATTCCTAGGACCCCCCAGAGCTGGAGAGTCAGCTAGTTAGTGTTGGAGCAATCACAGTTTGAAAAGATACCACAAGTAGAGGTGGGACCAGAAATAGTGTCACTGTTTTGAAGTTGGGTGAAACAGCAGGAGGGGTAGTGTCCATGGGTGTCCAGTTAGATCAAATAGTCTAATCTAATATTGCTAATAGTGCCCATTGTGTGCTTAAGCACAAATTGAGTTTTACCTCTGCATTTTTCCGATCCAGTAAACCCCCTAGTTAACAAAGACTGAGAATGAGCTACCTATGGCGGGTTAAAACCAGGGTTCAGAGTTAAAGTAAACATAGACTGGCTAAAGGGGAAACCTGTCCTTCTACATAATTTAAACACCCCCTCCTGCTAACCCACTGCTGAGTATCCATGCAACTGTGCCCAGATGCTGCTGCATACACTGCTACAACTAGTACCTCCTGTTGAAGAAAATGTTGGCCCCCAGTGGTGTTCTTTGCCTGGGGTTGCACAGAGACCTGTAAATGAAATGGCTAAAATAAAGGGCACATGGGAGAGTCAAAAGTCATCTAAAAGAAACATATTTCATAACAACATAATTGAGCTGTCTGGTCTAATAAGAACAAAACTGAGCTGGTTGGTCAACAGATTAAAGTTCAACATCCTTCTTCTAGGATTCCAGGGTGGTTCTACAAAAATACAATAGATGTCCTACTAAGGAGTGCCATCCCTACCCTCTTCATCACTGCTTCACATTATCACTGCAAGAAACCGGAAGAAAGGGGAGTTTATCACCTGATCTCTGACTAGATCAGCAATACAATGCCCCCTTGGAACCTTAGACAGTAGATCAAAAGTCTAATTACATTTTTGGTGTGATGAAAAAAGAAACATTTTCCCCTTCCAGTCCTACCCTGTTGCTAAGCCAGATTTAGCGGCTGTGAAAAATCTGCCACTGTGGAAGCTACCACTCTAACTGTGATTGACTGCTTAGTCGGTCAATTATTGCTGCTGCACTGATTGGGGGACAAAGCAGTCAGTCATGGTCAGGGTGGAAGTTTGGAATCTGGAAGTACTGCTTACTGACGCTGCTCCTGGCAGAGTACTGAGCACAGGAACCCTGAAGGTAATTTCCCTGGATTTACACTTAATTATTTAAAAAATACACAATCATCACCACGGATGGTTGCAGCTTTGGATTTCTCTGCATCAAACCCCAAAAGACTTAATGAATTCATCAAAATTCAGGGGAATACTTAAAGAAACCTGAGACCTCAAGCCAATGCATCCAACAGGATCCAACACAAATTTGTCCCTTACTCACCAGGCATTCATTTGGATTGTTTGTCCAGTGAAATCCATAGGAAGTCCAAAAGTTTGGCATAACATAAATTCCACATTCCTGGGTTATTAGGCACCATTTAATCAGTAAGGAGTTTACCAGGACACAGAGGGGAGCATGGAATCCCCTTGCTCTAGAATCTTTTTTGACTCCAGGTTCAGCCCAAGGGGTTTTCGTCCTCTTTAGATGGCAAACTGCGTTACCAGACCATGTTTTCTGGAAGCATTCCTAAGCACATGCAGTGGATTCATGTATGTTAATTCAATGCCATAGATCACATGTGTCCAATATTGATAGTGGGCTTTGTCTCTTGTTACATGGATTTGATGATATTATGTACTATAAACCAGTGCCACAGCGAATCCTGTTCAAAACTCTAACTCTCGCCTATAAAGCTCTCTCCAACCAGGCCCCTCCCTACATCTCATCTCTAATCCAACAGTATCAACCTAGACGCAGCCTTCGCTCTGCTGCCGACCTTCTCGTGTCTTTCACCCTGGTCACTTCCTCTCATGCCCGTCTCCAGGACTTCTCACGTGCAACTCCAATCTTCTGGAATGCCCTCCCCCACCCAATCCGCCACTCCACAACCCTCAAAGCCTTTAAAGGTGCTCTTAAAACTCACCTATTCAGACAAACATATAATCTAGTTTAAGCAATTCTCTAAAGGGCACATGCCACAAAGCTCAATACTGACTGTTTGTGATGCTTCCCTTTCGTCTCCACCCCTTATCCTTTAGACTGTAAGCTTGCAAGAGCAGGGCTCTCTCTCCTATTGTATCTTGTATTCAGAATATTCATTGTAAACTATGGGGGTTATTTAAGAAAGGATAGGGTCAGGTAGCGCCTGGTTAATGAGAGGTAGCGACAGATAGCGACTGGCCAACGCCAGACACGCAATTTCACATTTATCAAGCAGAATCTGTTTAGCGACTGGGATAGCGGCATGTAGCGTCTGATTCATCATTTTCACAGCCTCAGCGAACAGCGCCAGCGTTCAGCCTTGCTCAGCGCCAGGTATGACCTCTCGCTACCTGTCGCTCCCCCATACATTTCAATGGACAAACCTTTTCTTCTCTTTAAACAGGTTTTTTTTTTTTTTTTTTCCAAAAATCACAAATAATTCTATGTCCTCTTCTGGCACTGAAAAAGCAGTTTTTTCACATTTTTTACATTTGCTAAATATTTCTTCAGAAATGACATTACAGGTCTGGCATTAAAGTGTTCATGTTACAATGTTGTTACAATGTAATTCCATATGTTTTCGCTTTGTTACTAGTTGATAGATGCTTGAAAACAGACTTTAAACACACCGCCTCCTGCGCTCTGGGCTTCAAACAAGTATTTTTCAGCGCCAGAGATTTAGGAGGCTGTTTTTTTCCTGAATACGGTGTGAGTCGGTCGCTATGAGCAGTCGCTAACCTGCGCTCCCATACAGCGCTGTACTGGTCAAATAGCGACTCCTCACAATGTATTCAACATTACTGAACAGCGACTGAGTCGCTATAAAGTAGCGACCCACGGCTGAGCACAGTGACTACTAGCGGGCTTTCTGAAAATGCCTGCTACAGATGCTCATCTGTCGCTACCTGCCACTAATGATGATTCAGCCTCTTAGTAACATTGCATTTGTAATAGTCTATGTACTGTATGTTTTTACCCTGTCTGTAATTTCTACTTTGTACAGCGCTACAGAAGATGATGCCGCTATATAAATAAACAATAATAATACTATAGATGTTGGAAAATTCAGTCTTTGCAATTTCACGATGACATTTTTCTAAATATATTCCTAATTTTAAATGTCTTTCTTTTTATAGATTAGTGAATCTTTCAGCTTCAGGGAGACTCTGCATCTCTAACATGCTCTTTTTAGTAATTCATATAACTTTCCCCCTCCCCTGGTGCTGAGGCAAGGGTAAAAAAAGCCTCAACTTGCTTGGAATCCAGGACTGCACCCCCGCACCAGCACACCCATGGGCAGGCAGGCACGTGTACAGAGAAGGAGATGCTGCACCAATCACAGTGATAGATTCTGGGTTATATTAGGGCTTTTTTGGTAATTCCCCTGTCCTGCATCAGGGCTATGAGAAAGGGAGGCAGGGTGGGGGTTATTATATGACTGAACATCCACTTTAACCTTCTAGCTGTATTTTTTAAAGTAGCATTTACTTTTCCAGGGATTTGTTCACCCTGTACCAACATGTTGCTGCTGTTAATTTCTAAATTCGTTTTGACCAAATCGAATGGACAAGTGTTTAGCTTTCAATTTCTGATTATTGTGTTGAGATTTGAGATTTCATCAATGAGATTTCAATCATTGTATTCTTGTTTTTTTATGTTTTTCAAAGTGTCCCAACTTTTTGGGAACTGGGGTTGTAGTCAGCACAACAAAATTGTGGATTTTTCACTGAGTACATTAAAATCTAAGTTGCAAGTAAAATACAGTAAAACTTAAAATGGTGCCCGGGGCAGTTCAAGGCAGGCACTGCTCTCCCTATTAAATCTATTAAATCTGGGTCATATCCACTGTGCTCATGTCAGTGACTTGTACTTTTAGAGCAGCAATACCTTTATCTGAAATTGTCACATCCAGTTTATCCAAATCCTCAGCGGCTTTGCCTGACAAACATTCCGTAATTGCTATCTTCGTCTACGCGCATTTAGCCTATTTTTACTTTGCAGTATCAATGTGGGCTGCGTGTTTTAAGTACCATACATTCCAAAGCAATGTGAGACGAGTAATTATCACAGTCCGGCCTTCATTTCTGACACCAGTTTGTGTTACATAAGTCAGTTAACACTACAGAATTTGAAATGCTTTTTCCATATAAGCCAAAGTCGGGTCCCTTTCAGGTGAGCTGTTACATAATCCATCCCTACCTGTTACTGACCACAAAATTGTTAGATGAATCAAACAAGCCTATATATAAACATATATTTTTATTAAATTGTCAAATTCACAAGTTTTGTTTTAATTTAAAATGGACCAAAATCTTCATCCATCATGTGAAACCCTGCTGATCACTAGTAATACATACCTTGCTGGTAAGCTGATTGAAAGCCAAGCTGTGTGCAGCCAGGCAAGCCATCCAGCTACAGTGGGCGCGGCCGCGCACAGCCCACAAAAATGTGAGTCATGGCGCCGCCAGCCACGCACCAGCCTTGGCAAGGTAAATTTTACTGGGGATCTGTGGGGGTTTCCCATAGCGGGGCCTCCATGATGAACGGCCACCTTTAGTCAGTGAGATCTTCACGCTCACGCTATTCACTGCAATGTAGGGGGCGTGTAAAGCCCCGGCATGCCCCTTTCCTCGCAGTGAGTGTAGTGGGTGTTCTAGCATCACTGTGACTAATGGCGTGGGGGCGGACATTTATCGTGGAGACTGCCTAATGACTGGCAATATGCCCTTGATGGTACAAGGGACTCGATCTATAGTTCTTACGAGTGTGTGAGCGCCAGACTACCACCGATCATTTACTTGGCTGGGCTATTACTTTAAAGGAATAGAGAGAGTGTAGAGGGTTTTTTGGTTTCTTTAGCCCCCCTATATTAAGCCTAACATGGGTCTCTCCACATACTGGCTTGTGACTCTACTTTAAAGGAATAAATATTGGGGCCTCCACCACTCTTAATTCGGCCTTGTGTGTGTGTGTGTGAATATTGATCAGCATATGTTCTCTAATACAAAAACATGCCCTGTGTGATCATCAGCACACAATTTCCTCTAGTGAAATTTAATTACAATAAATTAGGTTTAATTCAAATAGGAAACAGACATTTAATCTGTGCTTCTCGTTACTGACAATGTTGCCAGGCAGACCAACACCAAGAAGGTTATTTACTGAGCAGAGACCTTTCATTGGGGAGCTTTGTGGTTAAGTCTTTTTCACAACTATTTCCTTGTCTACTCGTCATTATTATACACATGACCCAAGAATAGACGAGGTTTCTTGCAAATGTATATATTTATATAAGGCCCCAAAGTGGACCAAAACAAATCTTTTTGACTAATAAACCCCACATTCCTTACCGCACAGGCAGTACCTTTTGCATGGTTTTGCCATCTGTTCTCTCCTTTCCCAGAAATTGATTTCCCAAATGTCCCAGAAATTGATTTCCCCAATGTTTCAGATAGCTCAGGATTTACGTGGCAGGACCAGCGATTGCCGGATTACATCATGACCCAACATCTGGGATTTGAACCAGCAATTGATCAAATCTTGTGGCACTGGGGTCCCCTTTTATTATCTATATAATGCCTTCCTTTTGGCTGGCAGCCTTTCTGAATGGCTGGGCACTGGAGCCACCGGACGAGCGGTGGACCCAAAAAAAGGTTTCCATCTGCTTTTAGTAGCGCTATTGCTAATATAATAGTGAGAAAAAAACTGATGTTACAATTCTACTACAGGAAATGTATTACTACTTATTGGCTATTTATTTAAGGATCCAGAGTTAGAGTTGGGCTTTGGCTCACCGACTCCACAGCCCTGGCCAAGTCCCGCTCAGGCTTCTGCCTAATTCATGGACATCAAAATTAGACGTGCATTTGTTCTTGTGCCAGTTTGCACACTACCATTTGCCAATGTGCCAATTTGCCTGAAATTTTCAGTGCTGCATTTTGGCGCACCAAACGGTCTCCAGCGCCTGATTTATGGCATGTTTAGGGGGCAGAAAATGTGCAACGTGGCAATTTGAAGAGTGAATTTTCCCCAGCAAATAGGTGGGAGAAACTGATGATTCCAATGAGTAACAAGCTTATTTCATTCCAAAAACACATGGCAGCAGCATCCAGCATGTCTTTAAACAATGAAAGTGTCAGCCACTAGTTCTTTTTAGGGACCCTTATTTGGTTTTTGTTTGAAAACAAAAATAATAAAAAGTTGGCCAAAAAATGTGGATATTGGGTCCCAAAGTTAAGCAGAAGCAAAAAAAATTATAGTTAAATTATTAAGCATTAATATACAAACAAAACAGGGAAGGGAGGGTTATAGAAAACATCTGGTACAAAACATTGAGCAAAAAAATGTTAAGGGTTAACTGGAATCAGAATATCCCTCAAGTAAACACCCCAAAAAATCGAGAACACAGGTTCTCCAGAGAATACACTCACAATGGTGAATAGAGCTTGAGAACCTGGAGAGATCAAATCGCTATGGAGAAACAGATACAGTAAAGGGGAGAAACATGGGGGACCATCGGGAGCAGTTAAGCACTTAGCCGTCCAAATGTGCATGGAGCAGGGCCATTTGCGCTTCAAGACAGCAGATTTTCCTTGCCAAAGGCACAAATTGGTGCAAGAAAAGGCTTGCCATTTGGTGCGTTTTGAACCTGCGTCTGGCCTACGCACGCAGCCATGAATCATGCGCACCAACAGGCATTGCCCTATACACTATGTAATTAGTTTTTTCTGTTTTTATAGTACAGTTTCTTCTGCATATTTTTTTCTATGAATCTACATGCTGCTAGCCATACCCTGTGGCATCCCGAATTGGGATGCCCCACTGTCTGAAACTCCCCAGGTTGGCATTCACTCACCTTTCCCTGTTCCAGTGGCGCAGACACAGGCTCTTGTCCAATCAGAGCCGTTTGCTGTGCCTGTGTAATTCAGCAAATGGCTCTAATTGTTTACAATGGGGAGTCACATCAACTGTCTCCTCAGGCACACGATCCCCCACGCTCCCACCCCAGCCCAGCTCTTGCTCCCCATTGAAGCCTATCAAAGCCATTTGCCGAATGACATCTGTGCATACACTGTTGGAAGAAGTGAGTTATACTGGTGGATCTGGGGGATTTCACACAGTGGAGCATCCCAATTCTGGATGCCCCCAGGGGACTGGAAAAAAACAGAGATAGTCACAATCCCTGGTTTTGTTCTACTTTAATGGGTAAAACTAGCTGAATCCAACTAACCTTGCCACAGATGCAAGGTGGGGGGCCCGATAGCAGATACCTTCATTGTCTTAGCGACCCCAGTGCCAGTTACAATGCCTAGGGATTGTATGTAACAAACATAATGTTTGAATCACAAGATTATATTCTTTGTTTAGTATGTAATATAGCATGACCAAGATCACACATTTTTTCTGCTCATTTTCTTCATTAAAAGGTTAATAACTGCCTTTGGCTTAGTTTAAAGTGCAGTAAGTGTAGCTCAGTTTTGAACACCATCCACTATGCAGGATCATTGTCACCCAGGCAGCCCCATCAATCCTTTAATCAAGCATTAGCTTGTACATGGCTATTAAAGTGATACTTCAGGCAAAGTGTATTGTTACTCCATTGCGTCGGGCTAAACAGTTTTCTGTTTTTAAAGTGGACCAACACCCTCCAATCTATAAGATTCCCTGACCGATCAGTCCCCTGACTGCGGGGCACCCCGATCGCTGTGTGAAACCCCCCAGAAACCCCTAAATCCCTACCTGCTCCTCGATCCAGCGGCGCACGCCTCCCGCGCATCCCTCTAGCGCACCCACGCCCTGTAAGAGTGGCGCGTGGGAGGCGGCGGTGGGCGCGCTCTCTTGTCCGTCGCTGCCTCCCGCTTGTCCGTCGGCGGGGATTGGCAACAGCGGTCACGTGGGAGCGGGGAGAGGTGAGTTTTTGGGGCTTTCTGGGGGGTTTCACACAGCGGGGCACCCCCGATCGGGGTGCCCCACCGAAGTGGACCAAAACCCAGGATAGTCAAAATCCTGGGTGTTGGTCCACTTTAAACTGAAGCAGAAATGGTCGAGATATTGGGGTTTATAGGTTCCCCAAACAGCTCAGCAAAGTGGGACAGGATTGCTGGTCCCTCCCTCCGCCTCCTCCTCCAGATTCATCACATTACTGATGATTACTATGGGGTTTTTTCATCAAGGGATAGCGGCAGGTAGTGCCTCACAGCGGCAGACACCGTGAACGCCGGGCGCTGTAAGCAATACCACATTTATGAAGGCGACTCTAACAGCGCCATGTAGCGTACGATTCATCATTACAGGCGGCTCAGCATAAAGTGCCGGCGCTCTGCCTTCCAGGCAGCCAGGTATTACCTGTCGCTCTCCCATACATTTCAGTGGACTTTCCTTTTCTTCTGTTTTAACAGGGTTTTTATTTTTTATTTCTTTTTTTCTCTCAAATAATTGTGTCACCTCTCCTGGTCTAGAAAAAGTCATTTTTGAAAACTTTTTATATTTTTTATATTTTTATGCAGAATCGTCATTACAGGTCTGGCATTAAATTGTTAATGTCACAATGTTACAACAATGTAATGCCATGTGTTTTCGCTTTGTTACTGGTGGATATGTGTTCAAAAACAGACTTTAATCACACAGCGTCTGAAGCTCTATGCTATAGCAACCAGATCCAGAGCGCTGACGCAGTTTTTTTGTTGAATATGGTGTGAGCCGCTGAGAGTCGGTCGCACTGAGCTGGCGCTACATTTCGCTCGCTGCAACGCTGTACTGGTGTTAGAACGCCCAACATACATCTCATTCATCAATGCCAGCCAGGTTACTACAGCGACTTAGGCGCTCTGTTACAGCACTCCATACAGTGTTTACAGTGTCTACTAGCGGTCACTCTAAGCGCTACTATACAGATGCTCATCTACCGATACCTGGCGCTACTAATGAATCAGCCTCTATGCAGCATCACAGATCCAATGGCCGTGCCCTTTTTTCAGAAGAAAAACCATGAGGTGAACCTGTATACCTCAATATCTTGCCCATTTCTTCTTCAATTTAAAAACGGAAAACCGCTTAGGAGAGTGCTGAAGGTGCCAAATTGCTACGCACTGGTGTAACAATTACCTTTGGTTGCGGACCAAAGCTAGACTTTTATAAAGGTTTTTCGCATGGGTTTTGGTCAGCTTAACAGGGGCATTCCAAATTAGTATTCTTACCTCGCTCCACTTTCCTGCTCTGGCTGTGTATACCCATACCCAGAGATGGTGGGTATGCTACTGCATGGCACGCCTCTTCCATTGCATGCAATGGAGTGGCCATTATAGAAAGGCCTGCATGCCACAAGACTCATCTCAGGATCCCGTAACTTTCATGCAACCCGAGTAGGACAAAGCAGAAGCAACGGTCAAATGGTCAAATAGTGAATATGCCTTTTGGTTTTTAAAGATTCTAATTCAGACCAGAACACTAAAATTGTGGACAGCATGGACCAGACACATTTTCTGACCTGTTCATGCCACACTATCAGTCCCCAGAAAGTGGTTCCAAGGATCTGGCCTCTGGAAGCATATTCCAGCTGATGCCTGAAAAACTATCAGAGAAGAACCCCTTCAGGTCAGGTTTTTTTGTTATCATCAACTAGATTTAGAGGCTGATTCACTACTAACGCCAGGTATTGCCAGATTAGCGTCTGTACAGCGACCTCTAGTAGACGCTGTAAGCGGGTATCGGGCGATGTAACAGAGCGTTTCAGTCATTATAGTAACCTGGCCGGCATTGATGAATGTGATGTGTGTTGGGCACTGTAACAACAGTATAAAGCTGCAGCAAGCGAGATGTAGTGCCAGCTCAGTGCATCAATACTTACCTTTTATTTGAATGGCACCACTATATATTTAATACTTACCATCTATGGTATGTAGGAGCTTATATGATGGAACTCGGGAGTCAGTTTTGTAATTTTTTACTAGTGCACCCCCTCTTCATGTTTGTATGAGTTTTAAAAAACTGGATAGTTAATTGGGTGTCATGAGAAAGACATGGGCGGCTTGTTTTATATATATTTTTTTGATCATTTGGTGTGCTGTTTTTTCTTTGTTGTAAAGATTGTTTATATTATATACCAAGAAAAATGGCATGTATGCCCTGAATCCTTTCAGAGCTCCTGCCAACATTGGACTTGTAATGCATCACTGTGGACCTCCTAACAGGAGGGGGGTTTCCATGCGGATTGCTCTTCATGAAATAAATCTCCTAACTCTGAGAGTGGGTTGTGTTTGCCAAAAGACATTACCAGCTAGGGCCCTCTTTGCTGGTCAGCTTTAAAATGTGATACTTTAACAACCAGCAGTAGTGGGACTGATGACATCTGATTGAGCCCAGGATGATTCTGAGCTTTTCTCCATCCAGAATGCGAGACGCGTTTGATAGTCGTTATTAAAATGCGCTGTGACTTTGTCTAAATAAATCACTGTATTTCCAGAAAGCCTTGTCGAGATTGTATCTCATTGTTAATTTTCAAGTGCCTGGCTCTATTCTCAACAAACAAGTTGTTTAGATGTTAATTCTAATAGTTACACATATTTTTGGCAGACGGGGACGAAGCAAGCAAACCCGGCAAGCATCCAGGAGAGATAAATTGAAGCCATGGCAATGTTACAGCACCCTCTCTATTACAGTCTGAGATGCGTTGGTTTAATGCTAAAGAATGAAGAAGTTTACCACTGAGAGGGCACATATTTCCATCTCTTGTGCTCGTTTGGGTCTTTAACAATATTTCCTCTCCGATCTCTAGTGTCTGAGGTTACTATGGTATTATGGTTGCCATGGTAATTCAAGACTCGGTGTTGCTTTGGGCAGCTATCAGTTGTGACCTCATGAAGGCTTAATATTTCAGCTGCTCTTGTTTCTTGCCCTTAACGGAACAGTAAATTTAAAAGAAAAAGAGCAAGGGAGTCATTTAAAAGTCTAAAAATACCAAGGTCTTGCCAGGCTGCTGCTTTTTTCATTAATATGATTTAGTATCGCTGCTTCTGTTATTCACATTGAGTAACAGCAACAGCACTGATGTGAGCTTTTACATTTTCTTTCTGACATACAATTTTAGTCTGGCCTTTATAAATGTAGCGACTTTATGTCAGGGCCAGCGCCAGCACAGGGCAAACCTGGGCAATTGCCAGGGCCCCTGGCATCTTCAGGGACCCACTCAGGCTGGCTCACACTTAGGCCCTTATTTAAGAAGGGATAGCATCAGGTAGTGGCTGGTTAATGACAGGTAGCGACTGGTGAATGCCGGACAAGGCACACAATTACACATTTATCAAGCAGAATCTGTTTAGCGACTGGGATAGCGCCATGTAGCGTCTGATTCATCATTTTCACAGCCTCAGCGAACAGCGCCAGCGTTCACCCTTGCACAGTGCCAGGTATGACCTCTCGCTACCTGGCGCTCTCCCATACATTTCAATGGACGATCCTTTTCTTCTCTTTAAACAGGTTTTTTTTTTTTTTTCGCAAAAAAATCACAAATAATTCTGTGACCTCTTCTGGCATTGAAATAGCAGTTTTTTCATAATTTTTACATTTTTTTAATATTTCCTCAGAAATGACATTACAGGTCTGGCATTAAAGTGTTCATGTTACAATGTTGCTACAATGTAATTCCAGATGTTTTCGCTTTGTTACCAGTTGATAGATGCTTGAAAACAGACTTTAAACACACCGCCTCCTGCGCTCTGGGCTTCAAACAAATATTTTTCAGCGCCAGAGATTTGTGAGGCTGTTTTTTTGCTGAATATGGTGTGAGTCGGTCGCTATGAGCAGTCGCTAACATGCGCTCCCATACAGCGCTGTACTGGTCAAATAGCGACTCCTCACAATGTATTCAACATTACTGAACAGCGACTGAGTCGCTATAAAGTAGCGACTCACGGCCAAGCACTGCGACTACTTGCGGGCGCTCTGAAAATGCCTGCTACAGACGCTCATCTGTCGCTACCTGGTGTTAGTGATGAATCAGCCTCTTGGTATTTTTTTAGTGGACTTGAACCACCGAATGCCAGGTGTTGTGTGCAGACCTACTCATGGCTGGCCTCAGCAACAGGGGGTGATCAGCAACATTGGGGAAGGTGGCATGGAATGGAGGGCAGTTGATGAAAGCTCAGAAGGTGTCGAGAACCAGGTGACAACTGACAGCAATGATGAGGTCTTTAGTGGCAGCGGAGCAAGCAGTAACGGCTAAAGGGCGCTTGGTGGCAGTAGAGAATGCAACAAGGACTAGAGGATGATTGGTGAATATAGGGAAGGCAATAAGCACTGGAGGGCGATCAGCAGCAGATGATGACCCATTTGTGGCAGCGGAGCTGAAAGGTTACATCATGTGACACACTACTTTGGAGCCCACTAAGACTCTCCTGCCCAAGGGCCCCACAAACCTGGAGCCGGCCCTGCTTCATGTTACCGCTGAGTGACTTCAGCCTGTTCAGATAGCCGCGAGAGTTGCGGCGGCCATCTTGGGTCACGCGAGAGTTGCGGCCATTTTGGAGAGGACTATTACACACACCAGCTGCCATTTCTGTGGAGCCTCTTATGGAGCAACTGCATATCGACATCATGGGCGTCTCCTTATTAGCGCCATCTTGTTGTAGTGCCGATAATAGACAGTAACGTCTACCGTTCTTCTTTATTTCATAAATTACTGGTAATTAGGTTATGGACTTCGCGCGGTGCCCCCTGCGCCGACCCACCATCGGGGGCCTCTATTTCTCCCCCTCCATATGGGCGGTCGGGACACCCGAGGAAGATCCAAGATGACGTCATCAGGCCGCGCCAAAGCGCACGCAGCCTGATCTTGGCGCCATCTAGCATGCTGGGCTTAATGTATATAAGACTGCTCTGCCCCCCACTTGGTACCGCATCCCCTGAGGAAGACAATTGTGTCGAAACGTTGGGAAGCTTTTTTGCTGTTGTTCCACCTCATCCAGCCTGTAAGCTTTGTTAACTGATGCTCTCATTATCTGTTTGCACCTTAAGAGTGGATTTAGAATTCTGGTTGCTCATATTGAAATCCCTGTCATCCACCCCATTGGACGTTTTTTCTCTTATTCTCTGCTTTGAGCACCAGAAAACATGGACTATGAGAACCTACTCAACAGCGCCACCTAGCGGTCATTTTGTGTATTACTTGTATCTATGTTGCTTATGTACTTGTATATATATGTTTTCACCATATTAAATCACTTCTTATAATTGCAAACTATAGTTAGTCGGGTGTTCATCCTTCCCTTAAAGTGATTATTTACACCGCTGAGTGAACTAGACATGGATTAGGTTATAGCCCTGACAGAGACCATGGTTTGGGTTTTGGTGGTTGGCATTAAGTGATCCACAATGCGGAATCAAAAGCCGAAATTAATTGTACCTGTGAAATTCAGTTTTACGCATGGGCTTGCCATGGATTCCTTTAGCAGTCAAGGATCCCTTGAAACCAGGAGTGGACTGGCCCTAGGTAGGTAGCACAGGGAGAGTTCCCAGTGGGTCACACTGCTTTTGGGATGGATGGACTGGAAGAGGCCTCAGCATGTAGCTCACCTCAATCAAAGCCTCTACTTACACCTCCTCCACTCCTTGCCTGCTAAGTCTCCTCTCTACCTCTCCTCCCATATCCTGCCCCACTGTGACCCCACACAAGACCCACACACAATGTTCTGCCACTTTAATGCTATTGCGTCATGACTGTAGGGATCATACCCACCCCTGCCCAGTATCAGATCATAAACACTAAAGCATTAGTACCATAGCCACCATCTGGGAAGAACAATGTGGGTGGGGCTCAGCAGCTTGTGTGCTGGCCAAGGCTAGAAATCCCAGTTTCTGCCCTAGTCCAGCCCTACTTGAAACCCTGTCCTTATGCTTATTCATTAAAATGGCACCTCTTTGTTTGATATTACTGAGCATTCTCAGTAGCTAAAACTAGAACTAGTGTGACAGTTGAATAGGAATCAATTTGTCAGTATTTAGCTGTTTGGACTCGGGTGACAAGGAAGCATCACTAGTGCATAGGTACATTGGGGAAGATAGGAATTAGTAATACTTTAGATGTTAGAATTATACATAGGGTTTGGATAATTGGTTGGTTCAGTCAGGTATCGAGGGGTTCTCAGATTATCACATGCAAAGTGTTGCTCTGCCACATGCAACATGTGACTGTGAGGTTATGACATAGGGCAAGGGCGGAACCAGAATCAATATAAGGTTAAAGTCCCTCTAGTTAGGTGTTCTTTTGATTCATAAAGTGGAGCAGCCACAAGTAGACGTAACAGCAAGGGCGGAACCAGAATCAATATAAGGTTAAAGTCCCTCTAGTTAGGTGTTCTTTTGATTCATAAAGTGGAGCAGCCACAAGTAGACGTAACAGCAGGAAGCTAAACAGGCCTGAATTAACAACACTGATAGTAAGAAGCTTGCCAGGAAGCTGCCCTGGGGCTTAGAAGGATGCCAAGAACAAGGTGCCCATGTAGGAGATCAGCCAGAACTCTGCCTGCTTTGCTTAATATTGAGAGGAAAGGACAGTGCCTGCCAAGGAACCATATGGAAACACCTCTTGGGAAACTGCACTGAAAGAATGCAGCCAAGTTGTGCTGGACATCATCTTACACAAATAATAAAGAAGATCCTTTCATTTTTGAGACTGACTTACATACGTAGGACACGCTGGATCCCACAAGAACCCACTCCTTGCTACACCGGTAAATGGGCACGTGCTCCAGAAACACCAAAGGCCTGGCTCACGATTTACTATGCCAAGCTGTCTTTTGTTGCATCGGCAAACATTGGTGCACATACATTAGCACCATTAAAATACAGCACGCAATAGTTTGAACCTTGGACCTTTAAAATGGCAGTGTGCCAGGATTGATAAATCAGGTCCTAACAGAGTTCAAAAGGCACTTCCATGTCTTTCTTGAGTGAAATAACACTACCAGCTATACTACTAGACAACTGGAAGGAGATGGGTAATTCATGTATTTATTCTGTTTTATTTAGACTCTATTATGAGTCTGGAAGAAAAACATAGAGAAAATTGGCTTTGTGGGTTTGTACTGTGTTTTGTCTGTATCAACTTTGTAGGGAAACAGACTGAGCTGGATCAGTCTCACAAACTATGGAGGTTATTTAAGAAAGGCTAGCGCCAGATAATGCTTCCTAGCGGCGTGTAGCAGCGGGTGAACACTGGGCGCTGTATGTGAAACCGCACCTCTATCAGCATCACATAGTGTCACATGTATTACTAGAGGCGGCTCAGTGTATAGCGCCGGCTCTAGATTCAGGAGCGCCACGTATTACCTTTCGCTCAGTGTCGCTCTGCCATACAATTCAATGGAGTTTAAATTGGTTGTGATTAAATAGCGTGTTTGGCAATTAAAATGGAATTATTTTTGCTCAAATCATTGTGTGACCTTTCCTGGCTGCAAAGAAACACTTTTATAATTTTTTTTCATATTTTTATGCAGAATTGTGAATGCAAGTCTGGCACTAAGGTGTCATTGTCATAGGGTTAAAACAATGTCATTCCAAATGTTTTCGCTTTGTTACTGGTGGATATGTGTTCAGAAAAAGACTTTGATCACACAGCGTCTGGCGCTTTATGCTCGAGCGCCCAGCTTTAGTGCGCCAACACTGGCTGTGTGTAGTTTCTTGTTAAATATAGTGTGGATATCAATGTCGGCCACTACGCTGGGTTACTGCGCCCGACACTTGCTTACAGCGTCTACTAGAGGTCGCTCTAAGTGCCTCTATACATAACGATACGAGATGCTACTAATGAATCAGCCTCCACGTTACTATGCCTTTTAATCATGATGAACCATCAACTTGATGAACCTGGCCAGTTAAAGGGTTGTTTATCTGTATTTGTTTTATCATACTATGTGGCAGATATATATGATGGTTAGAGGGAAACTGTATGTTGGCTTGATCCTTAAATCATTCCTCTGGTGCTTTGAGGTGTCACTGGTAAATGGTTCTACTTGTCGAGAATAATAAGGATCAGTGAAGATTAAAGATAATTATTTTTGTACTTTTTGGGAAGACTAGCTCAGACTGAGAAACAGATTCCTGCCACTCAAGAAAAAATTAATGGTGGACACATGGACTGATATCTGATGAATGTTTCAAGCCATTAACAGGCCAACATTGATAACCTAACATAACCAGAATACACAACATGATTTGAAATGTATCAAAGGGTATAATTTCTCTTTTAATGAATATCAAAGAACTGACTTCTCATGTTTTTTGGCATACTGTTTTCATTAGTAGTAATAAATCTAGTAACATGTAACAGTTCCAGGTGTGTCCCGCTGAGAATGGAGCCCTACAGCAAGGAATGGGACCTGAAATGATACAATTAGAACAGAATTGTATCGGGACCTTTATAAACAGATAATTGGAACATTGTTTCTCAGTTCTCTAATGGCCATGGAAAAACATATGGGTTGGTGCAATTAATTAGTATCGTAGGAAGAAATAATTTTAGGACCCAAAATCAATTATATAGTTTTGTAATGAGCTACAGTTTTTTCTCAATGGGATTAAGTTTTGAAAATAGATTATATGCTTTCTCTTTGGATGCAGCATAATACAAACAAGAGATGGAAACTGAATTTTAAAGAGGTAAACCTACAGTCATGAATAACAATTCAGTATAATAGCCCTAAAGCTCTATGCCGTGCCAGTCATGAATTGCATTTTACTGGAATGCCCCTGAAGCCCAACTCCAGCCATGAATTATATTTTAATGTGATGCCCTCAAAGCCCAACCTCAGCCATGAATTACTTCTTTAGAATGGGTGGCTCTAAAACCTAGGTCCAACAATAAATTACGTTTGTAATAGGATGACTCTAAAGCTCAACTTCAGCCATTAATCACGTTTAAATAGAATGAACCTATAGCTCAAATTTAGCCATCAATTATATGTGAAAAGGGTGGCCCTAAAACCCAGATCCACCCATGAATAACATTTTATTGTATGACCCTTAAGCCCAACTCCAATCATGAATTTTGTTATAATGAGATAACCCTAAAGCTCAACTAAAGCCATGAATTACATTTCAATGGAATAAACCTAAAGCCCAACTCCAGCCAAGAATTGCACTTTAAATGGATGGCTCTAAAGCTCAACTTGAACCATGATTTATATTTTAATGGGGTGTGTAACCAATGCCCTACGCAAACCATAAATCACATATTAAGAGTGGTTCTAAAGCCCAACCTTCTTTACATTTTAATGTAATGCCCCCAAAGCCCAAATGCAGGCATTAATTCATACTGTAAAACGGTGGCCCAAAAGCACAGCTCCAGACATAAATTACATTCTTATGTAATGATGACCCTGAAGCTCAAATCAAGGCATTAATATCATTTAATAGGTTTTTGCCCTACTGCTCAACTCAGTCATGAATAACATCTGAAAAGGATAGGGTTGAAGCCCGCTATCAGCCTTGAATCACATTTTAATGTGATGCCTCTAAATCCCAACTCCGTCCATAAATAACTTCTTTAAAAGGGTAGACCTAAAGCCCAGCTCCAGCCATGAATTAGTTTTATGGGCTGACCCTACTGAACTCTGGCCATGAATTACATCTGAACAGGGTGGGAATAAAGACCAAATTCAGAAATGAATTAAATTTCATTGTGATGACTGTAAAGCCCAACTCCAGTCATGAATTTCATTTTAATGGGAAGACCCAAAGGCCAACTCTAGCTATAAATTACATTTCAGTGGGGCAGTCTTAAAGCTCAACTCAAGCCATGAATTATATTTCATTGAAATGTCCTTAAAGCCCAGCTGCAGCTATGTAATGCATTTAAATGGGGCCTAGAGCCCAACTCCAGCCATTAATTACTTTTCTGTGGTATGACCCTAACGTTAAACTCCAGCCATGATTTACCTTTCATTTGGAGGACCCTAAAGCTCAACTTCAGCTTTATTTAAATTTCAGTGGGATTCCCCTAAAACCCATTAGTCATAAATAACATCTTAAAATGGTGGCCCCAAATGCAGCAATGCATTACTGTACATATCAATTTGATGACCCTAAGGCCCAAATCAAGCCATAAACCATATGTTAAAGGCCTGATCCTTAAACCTTACTAAAACCACATACTTAAAAAAGGCTTATGCTAAAACTGCAATCAAAATTACATTTTAAGGTGGAAGGCCTGTCAAATTCTAAAGTACTGTACAATATATAAAATAAATGACCTAATGTATGCAGGACGATGTGATTAGGTGAAAAACTGATCAGGCTCGGACTGGCCCAGAGGATTACCAGGAAAAAAACAGGGGCTTATTTGTGGCATCCCAAGTGCACATACAGAGAAAAAAACAATTTGGCATAATGTTTCGGTGCATAGGCCCTGAATGTAAGCCAGCCATCTAAATGTGGGGGGGGGGGGGAGCCCACAGAGTCAGTTCTACTGGTGGGCCCCAGGCATCCCAGTCCGACATTGAAGGTAATAAGCAGAAATTATTTAATACGGTCACAGCACAGATAAAATTTGTTCCAAAATGTTAAAAAGTGAAATCAAATTCAAAGGTCCAATGGTTTTGAACAAGTAGTTGCTCCATTTTTTAATAAGTTTGCTACATAGTATTGCAACATTTTTCAAATTTTATGTTTTAAAGGAGTTAGATAAAGTACCTATGGAGAGTCATACACAGCTCCAGCATTTTCAAGTTGGATACATTGATTTGGACACAAAACAATCATAAGATCAAATTGTCTGAATTGGCAAGGATATTATTATTCACATTTTTAGTGCAATATAAAACTCCCCTAGAAAACATTCATAATGAAGAGCAGGACACAAAGACAGCTGTTGTGGTGGAGAAAGGATAGTCTTTTCCTTTTTATTCATTAGTTTAAACTTTAGAGATTAGCCTTTAAACCTTTGAGACCCAACAATATATATATAAAGATGTTGTAACAGAGTTAGTATTTACATTACTGAACTATCAGTGAATACACAATGAAAATGTTGAACAAGTATTGGTGGTGTTAAAGACTTCATCTAAATTCATTTTCAGAGATTAAGAGCTTGCTGTTGAGGTTTATGTTAAATGCAAAGATAGAGAAAAGCAATGAGTGAAGAATTAGAGAAAGAAATGATGGGAAAGTCAGGGATGTGGCAGAAGAAATAAAAAAAGGAGAGTGATGGAGGGATTAGCTTCAAACCAGTCATTATACTTTCTGTGGAAGATAGTTGTCTGTCAAGGCTGACCATGTATTTATTTATCTTAATTCAGCATTGGCATTTTGTGCAAAGCATGGTAACCCTGTTCTTGAGTTCTTGACAGCTGAAGGTAGGAGAATTCCAGCAGATTTTCCAGATTCCCAATTAAATGTTTAGTGGCAGTAAAAGTATGTAGAACCAACTTAATTTGATGCCTACTCATGTCCTCCACTGGCTTATTCAACAACGCATTTTTTTTTATCCTTCCAGAAAGCACAACCCGATCTTGTATATACTGTATATTTCAAAGACCAAAGCTTTAAATCTTCGTATTTTACAACTCCATCAAATATGCCAAAAAGTACCAGGAAAGGGTCACCCTTGACCACCCTTGCATTACTGAATAAGATAACATTGCATAGGCACCTTAAGATTAGTTTAAACCATGCCCACGCAATCTGAGCTATGTAACGTGGCTTTCCATAAAAATTGTTAATAAGGCTTTTCTCTCTTGGGTGCCTTGAAATTGGTGCCTATCCAATTTCACCCTGCTTAACTGAAAAGGTCCCTCAGGCAGCAGTTCCAAGGTGCCACCTAACATGGAAAATAGTAGGCTGGCTAAGGTTATGTAAAGAGGGTTGGATTGACTATGGGAGTTCATCCTGCCCTATGTGCTTCCTCCACAGGTACCACTTAACTGAGTATTTTATAAGGAAGAGAAAAAGTAGGACTAGAGAGAAGTATGGGAGAGCTTTCTTCCTGTACCAAGAGCTTCAACCTAGTCATCCATTTCAAGGTGCCACTTGAAGGAAATGTAGTCAAGAAAGAGAAACGGGTTAGAGTACTAAGCATAAGTAGGCTATACGGAGAGAGGGGCATTCAATGGAGCACTATCTGATTAAACCAGGATGGAAAGAGGGCATGTGGTAGACTATAAGGTTTGCGGAGTGCAAATAGGACCCGGGGGGAAGCTATCCACTCTAAACAAGGACCCAGAATAAGATCCCCAATTTGGCAAAGTTAAGTTGCTCACTGGAGGTAGGATTTTTTTTAGTTTTTTTGTGTGGCGCCCATGGGAGTTTTATGGGATTGTTTACTAGAGTCCCTGTCACCAAGGGGGTAAAAGAGAATCCCAGGGAATTATATCCAATGAGTCACACTTGCACCTCTGCCATGTACATGGTAAGCAGCTGCCCTGCTTTTCCGCCATATACAAGCATGCACTCCACACTGGATGCTATTTTGCATAAGTCACCTAACTGTGCCACCATGTTCTCCAGCTGCATCCACACTTTCACTCCTGCTACTGTGCATTCAAGTCACCACCACTGATTTTATTTTAAGAAGCTGGGGACCTCCAGGCTTTCCAAGAACTTGGGTCTATGACAGATAAATGGCTTTGCCTCAGTATGTCATGGTGTTCTGGATTAAAAAGCCATATAGTTCAGGGGACTACAGTAGAACTGATTATCTAGATAAAGAAGCATTTTTTACCCACAATACGTGTCTTAAAATGTTTTGATCTTACATGCAAGCTACATTTAACTACAGTTACAAGAAGCTCCTGTCTCACACATTAAAGTTAAAAATGGATTGTACAAATTCTGTTGGGTTTCCTCCTGAACAGAATCTTAAAAACTGCCACGTCGCAGAACAAAGAATATTCTGGCAACATTAGTTTCTACAGAAACCAGATACAATCCGAATTATATTATCTCATTGTATGTTTGTGTCGCTTAATTAAATACAAGTTAAAAGATGGTAGCAACTAAGTATAATGGAATCTATTTTGAAAGAAACAAATTCATTCTGAATTTCCTAAAACTTCAGGTTGGAAATGAGTCTGAAACTTTAGGGATTAGTCCTTGACAAATCTGGTTCAGTCATCCAATCTAATTTGGCAACGAAAAGAATCTCACAGTCCGACACAATTTCTCATAAATCTCAGGGTCAGTTGCTGGCTAATGAAATTCAGTTCATACAAATAAATTCAGACTTAAAATTTTTTTACTTATCTCCCATTTGGAGAAATCGGCACATATGGAATCTTGAAAGATGCACTCATATCTAGTTGCAATGCAATAAGCATGTACAATGTTACTTTATTGTATTTTAATATTTTTTTTCATTTCTTCTAGGAATGACCTGCCAAGCACGGACATCGTACACGGAGGATGAAGTTCTTTGGGGTCATCGTTTTTTCCCAGTTATTTCTCTTGAAGAAGGCTTCTTTAAAGTAGACTACTCACAATTTCATGCAACATTTGAAGTTCCTACTGCACAATATAGTGTGAAAGAACAAGAGGAAATGCTTCTCATATCTTCACCAATAATAGCACCAGCAGTAGGTAACAGCAAAGAAAAAAACAACTCCGTAGACACTTTGAACAGTCTTGATGACATTAGCACAAAAATTCCTCCAAAGCTCCAGAAAATTACTGGCCGGGAGGACTTCCCCAAAAAATTACTCAGAATGAGTTCTACAACTTCTGAGAAAGCTTATAGCATGGGTGACTTGCCAATGAAACTTCAACGAATAAGTTCGGTGCCTGGAAATTCTGAAGAGAAACTGGTAATTAAAACCACTAAAATGATTTCAGACCCCATGAGCCAGTCGGTAGCAGATTTACCGCCAAAGCTTCAAAGATTGTCTGGTGGTGGCAGAATGGATGGAAATTTGCCACCTAAATTAAGGAAAATGAATTCAGACAGATTCACATAACAAAAACTTTTAGGTATTCAAAATGGTTTGAAATAAAGTAACCGAAAAAAATATGAGGAAACATACAAATGCACGTCTTGGTGAGACCGCATTTCAACCAAGGAAACACCATCCTGGGACTCATTCTAGGGCCGGTGGTAGCCAGGACTGTACTGTGTATATATAGTGCTTTCATAAGAGACCTAACGTGTTTTTATGGTCTTTCTAGAACTAAACTAATACTAACTGGCATGTAATATCACATCGAGCATGCAATAATAGTGTGCAGATTTTGCATATAGTTTTATGGCATGATTCTTACTTTATATTGTATAATCAAAAAAAACTAAAATGAAAGGGGCATTATTCTCCCCCATATTTTTTAAAACAAGTTCTTCTATAATAAGAATGGTTAAATATAAGGGCAATGTTTTAATCAACTTTTATTATCTGAATAGAAGCTGTAAATGTACAGTACATACATGCAAGATGTTTTCAAGTATTGCTATTGTATTAAAACTGAAATCTATTTAAGAGTATAACTTTATTTAGCCATATGTTTTGATTTGGACTTGTTACTTCCAGGAAATATTATAATAAAGTCACTTTACATTAAAATAAATTACTTATATACCTACATTAGAGCAAAATTATTCCTAAAGCTATCTCAAGTCAAAATGTACTTTAGGTTCCCTTAACCAATCCCCACAGCCTCTTAAAAAGCTCTAGAAACTCTTGTTGTATTTTGAGGCCACGGGGCATACAAATATTAATCTTTACTGCTGGTGTCTAAACAAGTTTGCCCAACCAGCAAACCTTGCTCGCAATCACTCATTCGACTGCCATTGTGGGATCACAGAATTGGCAAGTATTGGTATGCCCCATATCAGGCTTGTGGATCCTGATCTGGTGTGCCCTAAGCTGCTGGTATTTGAGGACAAATAGAGGGAGTAAAGTATTTTTAGACTTTGCTTCCTCATTTATACCCCCTTCTGCTGTTGCCCACTCTTCCCCTTTTTACCTGTAACCAATCAGGTCCATTGTGCAGGTCCCTCATACATGCTCGGTGATTACAGGTCTTCAAATGGTACAGGAGAGTGTTTTCTAGGGCTTATTAAGGAGCAGGGCCAAATCCTTGTTTTTTTTTAACTTTTATGCACAATATATAAAGTACACCACTGGTGATCAACTTATTTAATTTGCAAAAGACTTATCTCAGTGGTAAAAGCTGCATTAGTTTTAGGTGGTTCCTAAAATGTGTATCTACTTTCAAAGAGACAGGGAAGAAATATTCTTATAGGGCATCTTTAGGCTTTTTAACAATACAATATCATTACTGCTTTACTTACCACTGTTCAAAACTGGTACAGTATTTTTTTCTTTTTTTTCTTGGTTAATACCTATATATGCCATTTAACCAACCCAGTATTTAAAAAGCGTGTTCATATTTTGGATGTATTTGCATTGCATTGTGTATTATCAAGTTAACATTTAAAGCGGACCAAAACCAACCAGCAATTAGTATATCACAATTTTCGCTTACTCTGACATATTGTTGTTTTTGGCATTTTATTACCGGCTCCTGTGTCACCAGATGGTGGACCTAGAGGCGGCATTTCATACAAATTGCAAAAGGACACAGGATATTGATGCAATCTGGCAATCACTGCTCTTACCACTCAAACCCCCAACAATTTTAACAAGAAATTGCCAGATATATTGCTGGGAAAGGAGAGAATACTGGAAACTAGGGATGAGCGAACCGGTTCGGACGAACCGGAATTCGCTCCGAATTTCAGGGAAAATTCGATTTGGCACGAACCCGAATTTTTTTTGGTTCGTGCCGATCGAATTTTCCCTGAAATAAAAAAAAAAAAATGCCGGAATGGTCGGAGCGGGCAGACCGGCTACGCTGTCAGTGGGCGGCGGAAGCCGGCCCGCTGACAGCGCAGCCGGCCTGCCCGCTCCCACCATGCCGGCATTTGTTTAAAAAGCAAACACTTACCTGCATGGTCAGAGCGTGGAGGCCGCTCTCAGGCGCCCTCTGATGACGCGTCCTCTGATGACAGCTGAGAGTGGCGCCGGCCTCCACGCTCCGGCGCCGCTCTCAGCTGTCATCAGAGGGCGCGTCATCAGAGGGCGCCTGAGAGCGGCGCCGGCCTCCACGCTCCGACCATGCAGGTAAGTGTTTGCTTTTTAAACAAATTCCGCCGCCCGCTGACAGGCGTAGCCGGCCTGCCCGCTCCCACCATGCCGGCATTTTTTTTTTCAGATGAGCGATTCGTGAAAGTTCGATTCGGGTGAACCCGAATTTCTTGGGGAAATTCGGCGAATCGCCCGAATCGAACTTTCACGAAGTTCGCTCATCTCTACTGGAAACCATCCAAAATCCAAAAGATACTGCCTGTGGCGTGAGGGATTCCAAGAATATTAGTCAAAAAGATTGGTTTTGGTCCATTTTAAAGTATGTTAGGATAACCTATTTACACAGCTTTACATGAAATGCACTGCTTATCAACAATCAGGCTGATTTACTGAGCTCAGTTCAATATTTTAAAATAATGGGCCTGGTTTATCAAACCCTTCTGCAAGACAACACCATTTCAGTGCAAACGAGAGTAGTGCAAAATAATATTTATACATTTTTCAGCATGTAGCTGCACTGCTAATGTTTTAATAAATGTGCTTCTTGTAGCACAGCAACATCACAAATGATAAATTAGGCCCTAAGCTTTAATTTTTGATTGGACACAAAAGAAGAAATTACAATGATATCCGATGTGTCCCTTTTGCTAAATATATTTGCGTAGTAGGTTCTCAGTAAAAAATGATTTTTCTGCTCATTTTTCTGTTCCTCATTTTTCTCACAAAATTTCCCGTACCTATGATGGGGCATTTTTACATAATTTTTCCAATGAGGTAATTTTGCAAATAGCACCCTATGGGATACGCTAAAAAACATGTTTTTATTTGCATACCCCATAGGGTGCTGTTGTTTCCAAACAATTTTTTTTGTGTGTGTTAAGGTAAAAACTCACTCAGATGTGAGTTTTATTTCACAAAATGTAGCTCCCCCAAAGTTAAACTTGCTTCAATAAATATTTAACAAGATGATTCCATGAGGTATAAAGCCATACAATCAGATGTTACATAGAAAAAGTTATTTAAACAAAAGAATTATTCTTGTTAAACTGTATGTTTTAGTTATTTTAAAGAGATGTTTTTATAAAGTTATAAAGTTTCCTTCAAAGTTTCAATATTTCCTTGCAGCTTACACTGCTGCGGGCTGCTATTGGAAAGCTTAATAACCTAAGATATATAATATTTTATGTGTTTGTATATTACTATAGTATGCAGTTTTATACATTTTGGCTAAAATCAATTATATCCAATTATAGTATCACTTTGCTATGACCCTGCCCTTTTCATCCAGCCACATAGAATTAGTTTTACATATTTCAAACTGCAAGTTTCTACCAAGCTGTGCTAGGTGCACCAGGTTATTTAAGTCTAAGTAGTTACTGTACCTTTTTGCATTCACTAGGGTTTTGAAAAACTTAAATGGCAACCAATCAAAACTTAAATACTTTAAATAGGTCTTGGCAGTCAAAGACAGTTAATTCCTATTGGTGCAAACTGTCATATACAAAATATATAATGGTCTGTGTGGTACCACTCCCTTTGTCCTTTTAGTAGTTAGATACGATATTCCCAGTGTAAATTTTCTTTCAAGACCACAACAGAAGAGTTGTGTTCAAACAAATGTCAACTGAACAAAAGTTAGAAAACCCCAAAAATTAAACTGTACACAGGAAGTTATAGTAGGAAAGTAATAAGGCAATAACTTTTGTAGGCTAGTCTACAAAAAGTATTGCTTATTTCTTTAGTCACAATGGCTAACACGGTATAGCACAATATTGCTCACAGGAAGTTATGGAAGAATTTAAGTATTTTCAAGCCTAGTCAACGAGTACCCATAAATGTTTAAGATACTGGTGATATGTCCAGATAATATTACATACGATCAGACTTTAATTCTATGAGGTAGTGGCCACCAGAGAGAGTACTAGCTGAAAGACGGAAAGAAAGCTAAAAACAAAATATGTAACAAAGCTAAAATACATTTAATTATTGAGCTATGAACTTTAGTTACAGATCTCAGATCATTGGTGCCTTTGTAGGCACCCCGGTATCTGAAGCCGTAGTCTTGGCTGGCCAGGGGTTTATGACTGTTGGCAGACCAACACTACATATTATTGTCCATAGGTGCCTCACCTCATATACAGGGCACACCCATACCAAACCTTGGATGCAGAAGTGCAGCCACCGACTTTAGATTTGTCTACCAGTAGTTAACAAGTCTAAGGGTTTAACCACAGGGTGTCTATGGGGTTTCAGTGCTAGTGATGCTACCTGGCCTAGATGATGTTGTCACCACATATATTTATAATGTACTTTGAGGATGTTTTGGCAACCTGGTCCTTCACTGACTCTCAGATAATAGAGATAGACTTGGTCATGAGACCTAGCTGACTTGAATACCCAAGCAGCCATCCTGATCAGGAACCATAGGGCAGCACATCACAAAAATTAGTATTTGGAAACAATGAGGCAAAGGGTCAGTCCAGAATACAACAGAGTACCAGTACCCATCAAATAAAAGGTTTTACCTAAAATCCTTTTATAAGAAATGTGCTAAACAACTTTTTATATGTCACCCTACTAAAGGCCTAATGTAATAATAGAATGACCAATACCAGTTTGACCATATTCAACGGGGGAAATAATTGTTGCACTACGAAATCATGAGCCCTAGTGAGGTCTCCCCATCAGCATGCCCTGTAGTTAAAAACCGTGATTGAATTGTACTTTACTAACCTTTCCTTTATCGTTTGCACCCATATTGATGCGGCACATAGACTTGGTGTATGTATGCAGATATTAACTAATGTATCTTGATCCTTTGAAAGCAAATATTTTGAAACCAGAATCCCCTATTTATTAGAGATATTTATTGTTCTGGTTCCTTACATATAAACTATATTAAAAATGTATATAAATGTACACAGGTATTTTCTTTTCATAAATATTAGGGGGATAATTATAAAATACTGTGCATTGCATTTGCCACTCTAGGCAAAGGCCTACTACTGTGCCTAAAGGTCAATCCTACCCTTGTATAAATGTATTATTACTATGGTTGATTATTGAATTTCTTGATACTTAATATAATAGTTTTGTACTGTACCTCTGGAGAGGACTCTGAGGTGGAGTTGTGACATCAGTTATACTGGGGACATTGAAATACTGGAAGCATTGGAGTAAATTTGAGTCCCATATTGTGGGCCTAATTTATCAAGTACTTCCAGTGCAAATTAGAGTAGTGCAAAATATGATTTCTAACTTCCTCAGTATGTTGCTGTGCCGCTAATGTTTTAGTAAATGTGTTTCTTGCAGTGCAGCCACAGGCGCAAGAGTGATGATAAAAATTATGAATTATAGTTTTCATTACTCTAATTTGCACTGATGTGGCACTGTCAAGCATAAGTGCTTGATAAATCAGGCCATACATTGTGGGGAAGCATTAAAGTAATGTCCCCCATCCTGTTCCTCGATAGCCCCAACAGGCCCCAACAGGCCATGTGGATCTCCACACAGGAAGCTCCTTAGCACTGCTGCTGCACTAATCACTGCACCTATGTGTCTGTGTGGAGAGCTGTAAAACCTGGCCTGTTGGTGGTTCTTGAGGGGAGGGCTGGGGAACACCGGTTAAGAGCCCCTGCTAACTGTGTCCAAATTGAGAGGGTTTTGCCCCCAGACCCTGTCCTCTGGTAAAAACCCCAGGTTCAATGTGGTTAAAAGACAATTTTAGGAAAATTTAAGAAAGTCCATTCAAATATTTTAATTTAAGAGTTTAATAAGCCCCTTTAAATAGGTAAATGTATCAAATTAAATATTTTACAATTTAAATAGTCCAAATAAATATAACCTAAAACATTTCCAACACTAGGACATCATAGTCCCTGACCAGGCACACACTAACTTGCTCCTACCTTTTACTCTATTGGGAACTTTGTAAACTAAACAGTTTCAATGCATCTGATGATGTGTAAATTCCTTATATATTCCAAACAACTCCACCGCTTTTTCTGGGTTGTGGTTGAGCTTTTTGAAGCCAAGGGAGAGAGTGGCTGTTAGATCCCTTTTTTGCTTGGTCATGGATGAATGGAATTAAAAGGGAAAACTCTGGAGCCCCGCTACGGCTTCTACCATGCACTGCAAGTAATAGAGGAGATAGGAGAGGCATCAGGTGAGCTGCCTGCTTCCTTATTATTCTCGTTGGGTTTCCAGTCCCTATAATGAGAGCTTTCATTGTAATAGGCCACTAGGAGGTCCACTAGTCACTAGACACAGATGGGGGCTTTTTACTCTAAATGCAGACATTTTGCTTATTTTTTTTGCTTAGAGTTACTGTTAAAGCTCTCTGGGAGCTTAAAGGGGAATTTAAACCTCCAGTCATGAGGGAGCAGGCTCTCTCACTGATTGGGTGGAGGGGAGCACCACCTGACCAATCACACTGAGATACTAATCCCAGCAGTAGTCAGTCTCGGCCTGCAGGAGCTGGCCAGGGTATTCTGTAAGCTCCTGGATTCAGTTAAAGACCACTGTGAGTTAGGTGCCATTGCTGGGAGGGATCAAGGCTACATGTTGTTAACTAGTACTTATGTAGTGGTTAGGCCTTTTCATATTAAGGTTAAATCTTCCCAAAGACAACAGAGATTGCAATTAAACTTGGCAGATAATTTAAAGAGAATGTAAAGCCAGTCAGGAGAAAGAAAAATTGAGCCAGAAAGAAGAACTGAAGATTAAGGCTTCTGTGTAAAATATAATAAAAAAAAACATGAACATAAAAAGAACAAAAATGTCAAAGGTAACTGCACAATAATCAATCGGGATGCAGTGGGATACTAGGAAAACTGGGCAGAACAGTGAGAACAAATGACTTTAATTCCTCTTTAATATCGAAAAAAAATTAGAAATATTTTAACTTAGAGATTTACTTTGGTTTCTTAGTTTCTACAGCTGGTTTACAACTAAAGTTATTTTTTTTAAAGTTGAAAACTCAGGAAAATATATGAAAAATTATTGTATCCAATATACATAGATTATTGTTTGTGTATATAATTACTTTATAATCTAATATAATATTTGTTGTCAAAGAGTTTCAATAGCACAGACATACATTTAGTATGTACAATTTTTCATGGTTTATGTTATATGACTAGTTGATCTGATAACATACATCAGCACAACATACACAGCAAGATTTCAACTTCAAGTTAAGATGTAATTATTCATAACATTCTATGGCAACATCAGAAAATGTTTGAGTGGAGCCATTTGCACAAATTAGGATGCTGATAACCATTAGGGATGAACCAGTTCGGACGAACCGGAATTCGCTCCGAATTTCAGGGAAAATTCGATTCGGCACGAACCCGATTTTTTTTTGGTTCGTGCCAATCGAATTTTCCCTGAAATAAAAAAAAAAAAAAATGCCGGCATTTTTTTAAAAAGCAAACACTTACCTGCATGGTCGGAGCGTGGAGGCCGGCGCCGCTCTCAGGCGCCCTCTGATGACGCGCTCTCTGATGACGCGTCCTCTGATGACAGCTGAGAGCGGCGCCGGCCTCCACGCTCTGACCATGCAGGTAAGTGTTTGCCTTTTAAAAAAATGCTGGCATGGTGGGAGCGGGCCGGCGGCAGCCCGCTGACAGGCGTAGCCGGCCTGCCCGCTCCCACCATGCCGGCCTTTTTTTTTTTCAGATGAGCGATTCGTGAAAGTTCGATTCGGGCGAACCCGAATTTCTTGGGGAAATTCGGCGAATCGCCCGAATCGAACTTTCAAGAAGTTCGCTCATCTCTAATAACCATCCAATGGTTTCTGATATAGGGTAAAATGATACAACTATAAGTGGTACAGAGGCCAACTTTCTATTTTACATCTTCAGTCAAAAAAAAAAGGATTATAGAAAACCCACAACCAAAATGGGGGACTTGAAATTATAGCAAGGATACCCTGTCAGTGTTTCCAAAGCATGCAAAACCAACCAGACCAATAGAATATCTGCCAGGGCAATTAATATAAAGACCATCCAGTCACTAATGTGAATACAACACTCAGTTCAAAATTTATATTCAAAAATGTTTACTCACTCACTTAATAAATTATGTTGGGTTCCAAAATCCTGTACAATTGTCTAGTTTTTTTTCTTGTTGCTTGACTTATATGTGCAATAACTAAAAGGAACCTGGACTGGAGGCATTTTTGTCCAAGACATGATGAAAGTTGCATAACTGGCTTTCTGAATATAGAATTATTATTGCACAAAGATACCCGGCATTAAAGACCATGTTGTATAATGTCCACCTTTAAAAAAATGATATTCTGATATGCTATAGGAGCATATATGAAACTTGTGGTTGGTACATAATGTTGTATAATGTCCACCTTTAAAAAAATGATATTCTGATATGCTATAGGAGCATATATGAAACTTGTGGTTGGTACATAATTTGCAGCCTGCGAAGGGTTTTGTTACCAAAATCGCAATATTGTATTAAATTGATATCACGAGAAGTCCTTAACTGAAAGAAAAGTAAGAGTGGACACATCTGTAAGACAAAGGCGCCTGGCTAAATGTGTGTATGTGTGCTAATATTGGATGGTGGCTACTGATAGGAAGCTGTTTATGTATCCTGTAAAATGCTGAGAATTATGGAAGCACTGATATACTTTTAACATTCCAGTCCATGGATAAGTGAGCCAGGTGTCCATTCTGAGCAAGAGCTTCTGGTAAATTCCTCTTATGGCTGTCCAGTACATTTGCATTTTAGCACTAGAGTCATAGTTCAGATTCCTATTACAGAAACTTTATGGACACTATCTACATAGAGCTTTAAATTGCATAGGCTTAGAGCTCTTCTCCAAGTTTGTAGGTGTTTATTCTGGGTCATCTCTTTTGTTTAATGCTGTCCATTAATGCACTTGTAGGTTAGCTGGTCTTTCTAGCCTGACCCGTTTAGCCCTGCAAGTGGCATCAGGCTTTAAGCCACTTCAAAGAACAGGGAGTGACATAGGTGGTTGAGAGCCTGAATGTAAGTCTATGCTAGATATATAAATATATAATAAACAAACTGTTTTAAACAAAAGGCCAATCCCAAAAGGCAAGCAAACATTACACAAATATTCCTTCTTAGAGCTGTAGATTAAATAATACTTCAAAATCTGACACTGTTAAAGGATTTAGACAAAAGTGATAATGAGGAGAAAACTGTGGAGTGAGGTTTGACTATTAACAACTTGGAGCTCCAATAACGCTGGATTTTTTCTGTTCCTTTAGGCTACTGCTTGCAGTGTTTTCAGGTGACATTGAGGCTATGTTGAATATGTCAGGTCCATATTCATATATATTTGTATGCCTATTCATGCCAAGGATGTGGCTGTGTACATGCCATGTGTATTCTGAGATGGCTCCAGCTCCATCTCTTTGTTGTATACTAAAATGTAAATCTTGTCTTGATTGGGTGCTCACATGTAGGGATAACTTCGAATGCTAAAGAGCTTCTCCACTATCTAAGGAACTAGTAGTCACCCTTTATTAAAGCATCTCCAATTCAGCACCTAACTAGGAGTCCAAGAATATCTGCCTGGGTATCAGTTATATTAATTCCCTAAATGACCTAGCAACAAATACTTCACACAGTTCATTGTGTAGGGTCCTGGGTGTGAAGGCAGCAAGAGTCCACATTCTATTCAGCCAACCTAATTTTAATAAAAAAGGGCAAAACCATTAAGGGGTTAATTTTTTGATTAGGAACCAAGTAAGTGTACATCAGTCTAAAATGACACAATTTAATTTGAATACATTGTATCTAAAGTTTTTATGGTTTTATGCACAGATATGTTACAGGGCACTTTATTGTGTATGTCAACCTTATAAGCGTGGTACAGTTATACAATATCTCTAATCCAATGTAAAACGCTTTTTGTCCAGCAGCTCATACTCTAGCATTTATCAAAATAAATGTTTTATATTTTTTGCTTTCAAAACTCACAATTTAATCAAACTAACTACCATCAATTGAGATGGCACGAATAGCCATAAATATTGTGGAATGTAATTTCATATATTAAATAAAGACATCTGATGTACAGTGTGCAGTGCATAATATTTGAACTCAGTAAAGTTTTCTTTTTTTCTAAACTTCCTTTGTCTGCTTTTGTGTAACATATATCTGATTATTTGTATCATACAATGGGGGTCATGCGAATAAGTGTTTTTACTTTCACACATAAGAAACTGCAAAAAAAAATCTATTTTTTCCAAGAAAAAGAACCTGCAATGGGGCCTTTTGTAAATATGAGGTACATTATCCTGTGAGGTAATAATATTTTTTTAAAAGTTTGAAAATAACAGAATCCTATAGGGTATGCGGGAATAAAAATTACATTTCTCTTCATAACCTCTAGGGTTTTGTTGTTTCCAAAACTTCTAAGTATGTTTCTTGAGGAGGTTCCACCATTTATATGACGCTTGTCCAGGGTTACTGCACACACTAGCAACAGTTTTGAGAATCACAGCGTTTGTTCCAAAAATTAAAAAGCAAGGTGTTAAAATTTAGTGACTTCAACCAATGCTGAACAGACCCATACACATTTGCAGGTACCTGGACCTTTAAACAAGAATGGGTGTGTGATTTGGCGCGGAAGAAGCCTAGAAGGGTGAAACTAGTACGCCAATACCCAATCGAATATAGAGCTTTGAGTTCGTACCAGCTCACCAATACGCCAAGGGTGTTCTTTCCCCTTTAGGGGCTGACACATCCTAACTAATTTTTCGTTGTTTGCATCCTAGATTTGGGCTTTAACAAAAGTAAAACAGAAAATAACTGGACTGAAATATCACGTGTTAGTCTTAAGGAATGAAAAGCCAACGGCTCGAAACACAGTTTAATTTTTTCTAAACAGGTAGATAATAATGGAAGAAATGCATTACAAATTGAGGGGGCATGCAGATGAAAAATGTCCGTGTGTCCAGGCCCTCAGATTTATGCACAAGGAATTCAAGCATTTCCATCTGAAGACATATTTCGAATTGGTTTTGTGCACAAAAGTGTTGACACACTTGTTGTGCCAGGAAATGGATTCCTACACTCTCGCAGTGTTTCCAAGAGCACCACACGGTTAGAGTAACGTAAAGGATGAGAACGTAAATATACAAACCTTGCCTAAATTTTTTACATTCAGCTTACTTTCAGATCTGTTTGTTTTGTTAACGATAATTGTAAAAAGTAATGCATATGCATATTCTATAATTTAGAGCATTGAAGAGGTAATCAGTAACCGTTTAATATGTTAATCACTCCACAATGTTGATGTAAACACTGCAGGTCTAAGGACCATTTTCATCAGCATAAAAACATAAATAAAACTGATTTTCAAGGTTCATTAGGAAATGTTGAGAAAGTAAACAGAGCTATTTCTGAAGCAATTTGGAGCAAAGTGCAAGAAATGAGGCAAAGGATTTTGACTATCCTGGGTTTTGTTCCGTACCCGAATTGGGATGCCCACTGTGTGAAATCCCCCAGATCACCCAGTACATCTCACCTTTTCCCGGTCCAACAGTGCATGTGATAGACTTCAATGGGGAGTGAGAGCGGCCGCATCCCCAGTGTCACATGCTCTTCTGCCCCAGCCTGTCTGAATGGATGGGGTAGGAACGTGCACGCAGCCCAAGGATGCAGATGATGGGACCGTAGATGACCATAGACCTGGAAAGGAAAGCTGTTGGGAGTGGGCGCTGACGCGTTTCAAATTACATCCAGCCATTAGTCATAGTTCCTGGGACCCCCCCAGCTCACCCCATATAAATAAAAAAAAAGACTTACCATTGTATTGACTGTGTCCATCACGTGCCGCCAGAACCAGTGAGCAATACGTGAGTGCAGCCACCAATCAAACGGGAGCAGACTAACCAATGGCTGCATGTAGAGTTGCTAGGCAACCCACCGAAGAGCATGACGCTACTGAGGAGGCACGCGCTGCCCTACAAAAGCCCAAGGAACAGGCAATGGGCTCTGATTGGACTAGAGCTTGCGCATGCGTTGTTGGACCAGGGAAAGGAGAGTGAATACCCATGACCTGGGGGTGCCACACAGTGGGGCAGGCCCTGGGGGAATTCCAATCTTTTAGATTCCACAGCCAGCCATCCTGGGTTTTGTTCTGCTGTAACATATAGGCAAGTCACCATTTCCTCATTCATGTTGTATGGCACAAAATGGCAGTTAATCGCGTGACTGCTGGTGACAAATTTGAATTTCCCAGTGGGCTTGCACATCCAACCTGAAGAGTTTTCGTTGGTCACGCGATTAACTGCCATTTTGTTCCATAAACCATGAATAATGAAGTAGTGACTTGCCTATAGTTCCTCTATGGGCTGTGGCAAACAAAGCAGTTCCAATGGCCCCAATCACTAAAGGGTCCCCTTGCCTTTATAACATTTAGCAGAACAGGGAACACTGTGCTAGACTTACTGCAGTGTCATGCTTCAGATTTGGACCGAAGCCCGGGCTGCTATGCTGAGGAGGAAGCCAGACACCAGGATCTGTGGACAATGTTCCCTCAAAGCCTTGGCACCTGCTCAGCAGAGCATTTGGTGAGTTGGGCAATGCCCCATTAAGGCAACCAGTGGGCCCTAAACAGGACTAGGAATTACAAACAGCACACAGACTTACAACCCACCAAAAAGAAAACCAGATACTGTGATTCCACTTTCAATGGCATTTTATACGTCTTCATTATCATTTGCCATGATGATGTGCTCAAGGTGTTGAGCTTTTCTATTATTTTTTTCTTCTCTGTTTATATTTCCTATGTGTTTGCAACTCTGTGTTAAAAAAGAAAACAGTTTTCCCTAGCAACAATGTGTTTACCTTTGCAATGTACATCAAGGTCAATTCAACCTCTTCAGATAGGGGGGATCACAAACTTGTGTTAAGGTAGCTAAAGGGTTGCTGGTAGCATTCTCAGCTATGGACATAATTACTACTGCTTGATTTTGCCAAAGCTGTTGATGAGCCCATATGTTACATTGGAAGGATTCTGGGATTTGTAGTCAGAAAAGGCCAGGAAAGCCAGTCCTACTTTACCAAGAAAGAGCCACAGGGATAAAAGAAACATGGAGACAGCATGCTGAAAAGTAAATCACAAGTATGGCGGCACAATCTTAACACAAATGTTTATTTTACATTCCAGAAGAGGAGAACAATAAGGCAGATCACCAAAATGTGGTCAAATTCACAAATACATTTGTGGTGCAACAAGAACTGGCTTTACTGAAACATGAGTGCAGTAAGAGAAGTTCACCTTACATGGTGGATGCTATAGCCAGGAAAAAGGGGTCACAGAGATCCCCTCAATGTACAGGAAACGCAACATGCAGCAGAGACTACACAACAGAGACTACACATTAGTTATATGTAACGCTGCCATCTACCATCATAAATGTACACTGCATTAACCTAGCAATATTGATGCAGATCACATACTATGCTAAAGCTGTTGGGTTCCACAATAACAGAGGACAGAAGGGGGGGGGGGAGTTAAAAAAGTAAAAAAAAAAGTATAAAATAGAGGGAAGAAGTAGAGATAGAGAGGGGAATACAGATGGGCTTAGGATTCTGACCAAAGCTAGAATTGGGTGAAATTGTCTGGCATGCCATTTACCAGTGCTGGCATCACTACTCTGTGAACTGGTATAAGGGTCTCCTGGGCCCTTACTAGATCACAAACAGTTAAAAAAGAAATCACAGCGGGTAAATGCCTCAAAGGCTCCTCTTCTATAGTATAAAATCCTCCCAGCCCCAGTGGGCCGCCATTAGCTTAGTGGGACACCCAGGAAGGAGGAGGGGTGGGGAACTGTGTTCATTTTCTTTTTTTTTTCTCCTTTTGTTTTTAACTGTTGGTTACCTGGTAAAGGGTCCAAGTGCCTGGCGCTCTGGCATATCACTAACAGAGGGATGTTCAGTACTATATGATTTAAAATCTTTATTTATAACCCCCCAATTGGTGATAATAACAAACTGCCTGTATCAGTACACAAGACATGCAAAAAAGATGGCTAGTTTGCTTACTGTCTTGTGGGGGTACATGATAAAATCCAGATATTAATCTTGCTGGGAAACCACCAATGTGTTACAATCAGACAGAATCAGACAGCATCCCTTTGCCAAGGCTTTAGACCCGGCTCTCTCCTTCTCATCAATTGTCTTTCAGAGGTACAGTATTCCAGGCTGGGTTCAAGGACAATTATGTTTCTGAAAGGAACAAAAGGCTTTTTAGACTCGTTGGTAGCAGTGATGGGCTTGGGAGTCAAAACAGCAGCACTAGCATGTTCTCCTGATTAAAATAAATATACATTTCTTTGGGCTATACAGTTCAGAATGCATTCTGTATAATTGTTTATTTGAATACTGATTGACCCCTGTGTTTGGCCTAGGGGTATTTGGTGCCTTTGAGCAGTTAAGAATGAAGTTAATTTGGTCACCAATTGACTTTAAACTCTTACTAAAAAATTGGCATGGAAAAGTGCGACCAAATAAACATTCCAAATAGGTTTATCCAAATCCAAATATCAGAGTGACTGGTAATATCGGATTCCAAAAGGTGCCAGGTTAGTAGTAAATCTTGTTTATTCTCCACATATAGCCATCCAATTAGTAAACCATGTAAAAAAAAGGGAACACATCTAGTGCAAAACCTTTAAGGCATCCAAAATAATTTAATATGCAAAATATTGCACTCACACAAGTAAAAACAAGACATAGAGTAAAATGACAGCCAAAAGCATTTCTTTCAACAGCTCTCACTGCCAGGGGTCCCAATCCTTAGATATAGCTAATGCGCCCATAAATAAAAAGCCGGATACGGCTTGGCATGTACGCTTACTATGACGCAGCACCAAACTTCCAGTATATATACCGGCTTCGATGATTGCCGAGCATCCTGGTCTAAGTCCCAATGGGAACGAAATGTGTTGGAGGCGCTTGGCTAACTATTTGTCTTTCATCTGCTGGATTTCTTTATTTATGGGAACCCCTGGCGATGTGAGCTGTTGAAAGAAATGCTTTTGGCTGTCATTTTACTCTGTCTTGTTTTTACTTGTGTGAGTGCAATATTTTACATATTAAATGATTTTGGAAGCCTTAAAGGTTTTGCACTAGATTTTTTTTTCACATGGTTTACTAATTGGATGGCTTTATGTGAAGAATAAACAAGATTTAATACTAACCTGGCACTTTTTGGAATCCAATATTACCAGGCACTCTGATATTTGGATTTGGATAAACCTATTTAGAATGTTTATTTTGTCGCACTTTTCCATGACAATTTTTTGGTGAGTGTGGAGAAGTTTGCACCTTGGGACCGTTCAAGTTACAGGAAGTTTATATTATTGATAACAGCTCTGTGTATTTTCTGGAGAGTGACTGTATTACATTGAGAGGAAGGACTCTTTTATAAACGTTGAGCTTTATACTATTTTATATTTCTTGTGCAGTGCGGTATTACTTATTTATTTTTGTAACGAAGTAAATTTAATTGCCCAAAAATCCCAAGAAGATCCCAACATTTTTCTCTCTTCCCTCCCCCCTCATTTCTTGAACTTTATTATTTCCAATTTAAAGTGGACCGAAACCCAGGATTTTGACTATCCTGGGTTTTGGTCCACTTCGGTGGGGCACCCCGATCGGGGGTGCCCCGCTGTCTGAAACCCCCCCCCCGAATGCCCAGAAACACTCACCTCACCACGCTCCTACGTGACCGCTCCAGCCAATCACAGCGCTCAGAGCCGCTGTGGTATGCGTGTCCAAGGCCGCTTGGACGCGCATAGCAGCTCAGCGGCTCTGAGCGCTGGAGGCTGCGTCTCGCGCTTCCCTCTAGCAGGGAGCGCGCCTGCGCGGGTGTGCGCCCTGCTAGAGGGAAGCGCGAGACGGGGGCGCGGCTCGTGCATGCACCGATGGAACGGGGTTGAGGTAAGGTTTGTGGGCCTCCTGGGGGTTCCTCCCCGCGGGACATCCCGATTTCGGATGCCCCGCGGGGAGGGATCTGATCGGTCCGGTAATCTTATAGATTCCCGGGCCGATCCCCCCTGGGTTTCAAGCCACTTTAAAGTACCTGCTACTCTTTGTTTTGCAATGATGCATTGCGCGTGGAGGAAATTACCATTTTGCCATATAAGACGCACCTAGGATTTTGGGGAGGAAAATAAGAAAAATGATATTCTTAACCAAATAGGCAAATTGCAGAATCCTCCAATTACAGGCAGTGTGGCACCCCCCTCCCATTCCCCATATAGGCAGTGTGGCACCCCCCTCCCATTCCCCATATAGGCAGTGTGGCACCACCCTCCCATTCCCCATATAGGCAGTGTGGCACCACCCTCCCATTCCCCATATAAGCAGTGTGGCAACACCCCCAACCCCCCCGTTCCCATAGACCCACAATGATAAAAAAAAAAAAATCAACTCACATGTTACTGGTGCTCCCTCGTTGCTGGCTGGGCTGCCACACTGGGACGCCAGAAGAAGATGTGGGAGTGTCTCCACCGCTCCTTCTTACAGCCGGGCACACACAAGTGACCGGTCCCGTGAATTGGGTGGGCGTGGCCTGCACCGCGTCAGCACAGACCACGCCCACCCATTCTAGGGTGCCGGATGTCTGCGTGGCCCAGCCAGTAAGAAGGAGCGGTGGGGACAGGGAAAGCACTCGCCTCCATCTTCTCCTGCCCTTCAGCTGCTGCTTCTTCCGGCAAGGGCATGAGCCAACAGCCGGGTCCGTGCAGTGGGTGGGTGTGGCCTGCGCCGACTCGGTGCAGGCCACGCCCACCTGTTGCACGGACTCGGGAGCTTGCATGTGCCCCGGCCAGGAGAGGCAGCAGCTGGAGTGCAGGAGATGATGGAGGAGCGGCAGTGATAGCAGCGGCGGGGACGGGGACAGAGCCTGCCGCTCATCTGTCTTCTTCTGGCCTCCCGCAGTGTGGCAATGCGGGAGCGCTGGTAACAGGTGAATTAACTTTGGAGAAAAATAAGTGCGTCTTATAGGGCGAAAAATACGGTATTTGTCACTTGCTTCTCTTTGAAAATTTTTTCAAAAAAGTTTTTCTTATTAAAAACGGGCAGATTTTTTGCTAATGTGAACGGAACAAACCATATTAGCATATATCTAGTCAAATGTAACTTTAACAAGAACAGCAATCGATGTGTATAGATGTTAAGATATCAAAGAATAAGGAAATGTAAACTCTTCTTAATGTAGAACTTTCTCTTTCCTGTGTGGCTGAAGCTTGGAACAGACTGCAGAACCTGACACTTTGCAACAGCTGCCCCACTATGTATTATTTATAAGGCAATGGCCTAAAAACGTTCTGTACTAGCATAATACAATCACTTGTGAAGAAAGCAGCAATAAATAAATATATTTCGATGATGTGTAGTAGAGCTAGCTGTGTTCCGGGCAGGATAGATTAATCTGTCTGGTGCATGAATAAAACGACATTGAAAATTGCTTGTTTTGCATGCGTTGTCCTGGCAAGGGAAATTTGTCTCCTCTTAAGAAGAGCTCAGCAGATGGACAATTGAATTACTGGTGCCTTTCATTTGCTTGTTCCGTGTGCCTAAGGGTATTCACTAATACAAATGTAGAGCAGGTAATAAAAGTTTCCTATTACAATGTGAAATGTCATCGTTTTGGACCCAGCAGTTTCATTTGTTTTTCTTCATTCTAATTAAGAATATGGTAATAAACCTTTTTAAAGATGCAAATGTCTAAGATATCTTATATTTTGTTTTTTGCTCAACATCAGTGCAGCACAAATTAACTGTTAGCTTCATAATTGTTTTAGAAGCGTATTAATTACTAATGCCAGATATTGGCAGATGAGCGTCTGTATAGCGGCGCTTAGAGCGACCTCTAGCAGACGCTGTAAGCGGGTATCGGGCGCTGTAACAGAGCGCCTCAGTCCCTGTAGGAACCTGGCCCGCATTGATGAATGTGATGTATGTTGGGCGCTCTAACACCAGTACAGCGCTGCAGGGAGCGAAAGGTAGCGCCAGCTCAGTGCGACCAACTCTCAGCGACTCACACCGTACTTATTAAAAAATGACACACACACACAGCGTCGGCGCTCTAAATCTGGTCGCTATAGCATAGAGCGCCAGGCGCTGTGTGGTTAAATCTGTGTTTGAACACATATTCACCAGTAACAAAGCGAGAACATATGGAATTGTTGTAACATTGTGACATTAACACTTTAGTGCCAGACCTGTAATGGCAATTCTGCATAAAAAGCAAAAAAAATCAAAAAGTTTTCAAAAATGACTTTTTCTAGGTCAGGAGAGGTCACACAATTATTTGAGAGAAAAAAAAATAAAAAAAAACCCTGTTTAAGCAGAAGAAAAGGAACGTCCATTGAAATGTATGGGAGAGCGACAGGTAGTGACAGGCAATACCAGGCCTCTGGAAGCTAGAGAGCCGGCGCTATACGATGAGCCATCTGTTATTATGAATCTTACGCTACATGGCGCTGTTACAGTCGTTCACCAGATTTGCTTTCATAAATGTGGTTTTGCGTACAGCGCCCAGCGTTCACCAGACACTGCTTGCCGCTACGAGGCACTACCTGGCGCTATCTCTTCGTGAATAACCCCCTTAGACTTAGCTTGGAGACCTAAATATAGATAACTCCTGAAGTGGACCTTCCCTATACATTTTGTGCCAAGGGTTCTGTTCCTCAGGGACCCTAACCCACCAACTTCTGCCCCCCTGACAGGGGGATATAGCAATTTAAGTATGTCTTTTTTATGCAGGACTCAATTGTGCAGACCACAGAATGCACATGGACTGCAGTTTTATCCACACCAATAGTCATGTGAATAGTACAGTGTGTGGGACAGAGAGAGTCACAGGAAGGACAAAGCGGGACAGGGGTGATGGCCGGGGAAGAAATAATAACATACCGATCAAAGACAAACTTGTAAGCTCAGAGCCTCATTTAGACAGTGGTGACATGAGCAGCCTTCAGTTTTCACTTGTGGGTCCTCCTAGGGTCCTGTAGCATCATCCAGCTAAGTGTTCCCTTGTCCCTTGTGTGACTATATCACCTCCATCCATAACTTCATAATCATGGAGGAGGAGTAATCAAGTAGCCAGATCTACAGCAATGTACAAGCCCAACATAAGCTGTCGGATAGGGGTTATGTTTGGTAGGGCATACTCAATCAGAGTGCTCTTTGGGGTGGGGCTGTAAGTAGACCCTTTTGACTGTTGATCTGCTTTAGGTCAGACACTATAAACTGCAAACGCTGCCGCTATAACCTGCAATCAGCTGCCACCTTGCCCATAAGCCTAGTCTTAACCTGCATATACACACACATGCTATTGCTTCACCCAAATCCCTACACACACTCTCTTTGCTTTTTCCCCATAACCTTTACACAAACTGTGTTTCTTACTCCTTACCATACCCCCTCCTCTTTCTGAAGCTCTTGCATGGCTTCCAAATCTACAACCCTCTCCAGGGCCGGCTACAACACCCGGCAAGGCAGGGCAGCTGCCCGGGGGCCCCCACCCTCCAGGGGGCCCACTGACAGGGCGGCGGTGCTTGACCGGTGGCGGACTGGGAGGGCACCGCCACAGCTGGTGCCCACATCTTCTCGAATGGCAGGGTTCCACACCACGAGCCATCTTGATCTAGATTCCAGCGGAGGAAGTGCTGGGTTTTGTTATACTTTTAAGTTGCCCACCCCAGCTGATTTCCTATCCCTGGAGCATCCCAATCTGTGATACCCTACTGTGTGAAGCCCCCAGGGACCGCCAGCATACTCACAATTCCACCTCTGAGATTTGGTCCGCTTTACAGGAGCATCTCTATTTGGGATGCCCCTGTTTGTGAAAGAACCCCCCTGGTTTGGCCACTAACCCAAACTGGTGATCCTACAGTGCATTCATCAGTTCAAGGAAAGTAATGAATAAAGGTGGGTGTCACACACAGGGGCATCCAAAATCAGGAGAATCTAGATTCGTTTAGACTCCAAGGTCAGATTTTAAAGGGGTTTGGTGCGCTTCAAAGTAGACCAAAGCTGGTCAACATTGGTCCAAATAGCATGATCCTTAGGGGACATCCAGATTTGGGACGTTCCTTGGTGATTTGACTCGACTCTTCACCACAAAGGGGCCAACTGAGACCATGCTGCCCAAGGGCCCACATAAACCTGGAGCCGGCCCTTACCCTCTCCCCAGGGCCTTTATTTTAAACTAAATCAGTCAAGGTGCAGTCTGCACAGTCTGTCTCATTTGGACTTTAGATGATGATGAGGCCTGGTTCAATCATTACACTGCAGTTTGTGCCCTCTAAAGACTAGACACCTGGGACAATGGCTGCTGCTGCTTCTTATGAGCTGAGCACTCGCTTAGGTTCTCAAACAGGATAGTTGTGTGGCTGTGAGCTGCCTATATGTTAGAGTCGCTCACCAGATTCGCTTTCATAAATGTGGTTTTTGCGTACAGCGTCCGCCGGTAGTGCCTGCCGCTACAAGGCACTACCTGGAGCTATCCCTTCTTAAATAACCCTCTTAGTGGCAGTTAAATGGGGTGGGTGTACTCTCTTCACTGTGAACCAAGGGGGCAACTGTTGGTCCCCTATGCCCAACAGTGAGTAATGGAGGACCTTGGATGCTGTGGTCTCAGCTAACGTGACTTGAAATGAGATTCTTCTCATTATACATTATTTGGCTACATGAGACCTTTATTCTCAATAAACACTGCTCCTCACACATTTAGCAGCCTAAAATCTGGAGGCTTTAGGTTGTTTTAGTTGTATTCCCTAGAAACCAAAATGTATCCCCATAGACTTGGTGTTTAGATTTGTGTTTCCTCCAAATCCTGAATTACTTAAAAGATTTTACCATGAGGTTTAGGTCATCACTAATTACGTTCATGTTTAAACACTACCAAAATGGCTACAGCAGTTTTTATGGTTCAACCAAAAATACATCCTGTCTTACCAAGCTGGCCGACTTTTACCCTAGTAGCATTTTTTACCCACCACTTCCATATAATCCACAGTGTCACTATTATTTATTAAACCCCCACTGCCCTAGCTTTCACTCTACTACAGGAGAATACTGTCTGCGTCACTAGCACAGGGCTTGTCATCAATTATTTCTACAAAGCTATTAGAGGATACCTGTCTTGACAAATGGAGCTTGTACTAAGGATACAGCTCCAGTACACACACATGAAGGCTCAAAAAGCTGCTGAACTGGAATTGCAAATACTGTGGAGACAGAGGTTTATCTTGTGCATGTCTTGGAGATATAAGTATGATGAAGCTCAAAAGAAGATAGCCTGTGCACCAATATACACATGAAATATTAGGTGGACAGGTTTACAGCGAACAGACTAAACACTTGAAAAGACTAAGAAAAGGACTGTAGCCCCTGTTCCACTATCCCTGTATAAAAAGATAGACTGCACTACCAATACAAATAAAATTAATGACTGTAAATTGTATTAATATGCAATATATATAAATATATATGTACGCAAAAATAAACAAGGCAAGAAAAAAAGACCCCATGCCCTTCACACCAGATCTTAAAGAGGAACATTGGTCTCCTTAGAGATTAGACATACCGATATCCCCATCCTTGAGGCATCCTACTTTGGTATGCCCTGCTGTGTGTATCCCAAGCAGGGCCGGATTATGAGGGGGGCGCAAGGGGCGCGAGCCCCGGGCCTCCACCACTTGCCCTGCAAAGGGGGCCTCCACCAACCTTTGGATTATGGACTGGTCCAGGAGACTTTTCAGTCTTTGGTCTAAAGGGCTGCAGGGCCAGCAACAAAGCTATCGGCAGCAGCCCCACAATGATTGCTGCGTGCAGATCTGTTAATCGGTGGCCACTTACCGCACATGAGTCACCAAGCACAGCCGCTGGCAGCTCAATGCAGGGAATTGTTTTCTGCTGGACTACACCCCCCTTCCCCCAGAATGGCAAAAGCAGAAGTTCCTAAGCAGCACGTACCTGCACAAGGGTTTTACAAAGGACTTGACAACCACCAATCAATTACTTGGCTGGACTATTATTTTAAAGGAAAAAAAAATACTGAATCTGGGGCCTCCACCAGATTTTGTGCCCAGGGGCCTCCACCACACTTGATCCAGCCCTGATCCCAAGTAAATGCTGCAATCCCACGGTGAAAGCACAGATCACAGTGTCAGGTCTGGTGTTCTTCCACAGCTTGAGTTTCCCCTGCTATTTGCCGCTCCACCAGCAGATGGCTCTGCCCTGCAGAAGTGTTGTTAATCAGCCAGCACCTGTGGGACTTATTGCTCTATTTAAGCTGATCCACACTTGCAGCCAGCAGATCAGCATTGAACTGTCTACCTGGACCCTGTCCCTGTCCCTGTCCCTGTCCCTCTCCCTGTCCCTGAATCTTGTATGTATGCACTCTGACTCCACATGTATATATATGTACAGCAGCCTGCTTGTGTTTTGTTCACCGGTTGTTCCGTCTCTGTCTCGCAGTCTGAATTTCTGGTCATTTACTACAATTGAGATTTCTCAGTTGAGAAATCCCTAACACACAGCAGCACCCCCCAGCTTTCCTTAGCATATCCGTGCAGGGTATTGCTTTATCTCTCCTGTGGGTAAATGAGGTAGAGACAGGTGGCTCACACCCTATTCATCTTTATAATGCTGCTCTGACATCAGAGCAGTTTAGCAAAGTTAAATAGAGTGTGAGCCACTGATTGGCTGGTAGCCCATGCGGAAAATATAGGTTTTAGTTAAGGTTTGACATTAAAGGGTAAGTCCACTTTTGATGGCATTTTTGAAAGTGTATGTTTGTTTAGCTAAAATGATCCCCTCAAAGTGTTGTGCTGATCTAGTCATTTTTGTTTTCTTTTTTTTTACCTATTGTTACAAAATGTGTTTTATGAAAGCAGTTTTATTACCTGCAATATGTCACTATAAGCAATATTTTGTACACTAGGTCTGTACTCTCTGGTACTAACTGGTTTGAGTGCTGTGGCTCCTTTAAGACTTTTGTATCCTTATTGCCCTGCTAACGTGCACCTCCCAGGTTAGTTATAAAATGGTCTGAGCGGCTGCCACCCCTCCTTTGTTTCTTTTGAATTTGTGCAAGCACATGGTGTATGGGGTCTAGGCTGTATTGCAAGGTCTTTGACCCTTCCACCCCATGGCTTGCACTTGAGGTTTAGGGCAACCTCAGGTAAGCCTGCTCCCAATTTGTCTATTGCATTGTATGTCCCAAATGGGGCTCTTAGAGACTAGAGTTAGGACTGCCCCTCACAGGGGCACCTTGGCGCTGCTGGTGCAGCTTAAGCATACTTCTGCAGATGTGTGTGACCGAGCCCTCTGTTTTTAACCAAGTTTAGAGACGGATTGTAGGTTGGTCAGCAAGCTAACTGGTTTGAGTGCTGTGGCTCCTTTAAGACTTTTAAGTCTGTACTCTAAGAAGAGAAAACTGTACACACAGAACACTGCTGCTAAAGCTGCTGAGGTAAGGGATCTCGCGCAACCTTACACATGCCCCGCAGCTGGGCATACTTACCATAGAGACAGGGGAGACACAACTAATACCGGGCCCATGACAAAAAAAAGGGCCCAATATCAGTTGTCTTCCGCAACATCAGACTGTGTGTATAGCAATATACAGTGTTGGTGCTCTGTCTAATCTAATCTAGTTAACTAAGTTACTGATACATGCCAGGAACTATGTACAATACAAATTTGTTGGTGCTATGAAATATAGGCCTTAGCAATGCTCCTCACTTACCTAGGTCACAATAGTGGCACACTGCAATGGTAATAAAGATCAGCTTTAATTATAATCTAAAAGTCAGGACAGCGGCAGGGGACCAGCAGTGATGGACTGGAATTTGGTGGTGAGTATGACCCTTTACCTTCACCGCAATGTACAACAGGTAAAGCACAATACATGCGCTTCACCAGCAGTGCCCATAGACTGTTATGGGATGTGTTGTGGTCATGCTGCAGGCAAACTGCAGCACACTGATGTGAAAGGGCCCATTTATTTGACTACACATTCTTGCTGTTTGTGACACATTGGAGTATTTCTACTCCAACGTAACACAAACGGTTAGGTGTGAAAGGGGTCTTAGGACATACATTTGACCCCTGGCTTACCTTCGCTTGTGGTCCTTGCCTTGTATTGTATTTCTACTCCAACGCAACGCAGATGGTTAGGTGTGAAAGAGGTTTTAGGAACAACCTTTGACTTGACCCCTGGCTTAACTTCGCTTGCGGTCCTGAATTGCCTGTGTTGACTCCCGGCTTGTTTTCTCAATCTGCTACTACACCTGTGATGCTTGACCCTGGCCAGTTTACGTACCATGCTATTCACCAGTTCTGCTCCTTTAGATACTATGCTAACTTGACCTAGTGCTGTAGCACCTCATTCCCTGGGTTCCCAAACTCGACCTTCCCTTCAGCCCAATTTATTCTCCATTGCAGGGGCCCTTGTGGAAATAAGGGTTGGTGGTAGACTCCAGTTTTCTAGGTATGGTATTGCTGGTTCTGCTCTATTATCTATCCAAGGTTTCACATTTGCCTTACCAGCTCACATGGGACTTCCTCACTTGTAATACACACCCTGCTTGTAAGCCTGACACAAAGATGCTTTCCTAAAATACTTTACTTTTGTAAATACTAAAAAAAAGTTTGTCTGTCTTGGTCTACAGGCTAGAGGAATCGACCTTGTCACCAGAGGGTGTCAGGTTCGATTCCCAGCCATGGAACTTGACTTGAGCAAGGCACTTAACTCAGCATCCTGGGTGATGAGTTTAGGGCAGTCCACTGCTCCGGGCAGGGCCGGGTTAACGTAGAGGTGGAGGGACCCTACATTAAAACAGGCCCAGCAGCCTGCAAACGAGGCCTGCATAGGCCGCCCGGCGCCTGCTATCGCCGAGCAGGAGGAAAGACAGCGGCGGGGCAGGCGAGCAGGAGGAAAGACAGCAAGCGGGGCTGGCAGGGGCGGGGCCGCAAGCAGGCGGAGACACAGGGGCGGGGCTGGCGGCCAGAAGGAAAGACAGCAAGCAGGGCCGGCAGGGGCGGGGCCGTGGAGCACGACGAAAGACACATGGTGGGGTCGGCGGGCGGGAGGAAAGACGGCGTGTGGGACAAGCCAGGAGCAAAGACAGCAGGCGGGGTGAGTTAAAGAGGAGCATCTGGCTCAGCTGCCTGCTTTGATCGCAGGAGGCTGAGTGGCGCTCATTGAATGCTGCTTTTCCCTGGGGCATCCTGAATCGGGATGCCCCTGCTGTGTGAACACCTGGAAAAACTCACCTTTCCCCGCTCCATCTCTCTTTCCCAGCTCTGTCCCATTCATCTCTCTCTTTTCCCAGCTCTGTCCCATTCATCTCTCTCTTTTCCCAGCTCTGACCCATTCATCTCTCTCTTTTCCCAGCTCTGTCCCATCCCATCTCTCTCTTTTTCCAGCTCTGTCCCATCCCATCTCTCTTCTCCCAGCTCTGCCCCATCACATCTGTTTTCCCAGCTCTGTCCCATCCCATCTTTCTTCTCCCAGCTCTGTCCCATCCCATCTCTCTTCTCCCAGCTCTGTCCCATCCCATCTCTCTTCTCCCAGCTCTGTTCCATCCCATCTCTCTTTTCCCAGCTCTGTCCCATCCCATCTCTCTTCTCCCAGCTCTGTTCCATCCCATCTCTCTTCTCCCAGCTCTGTCCCATCCCATCTTTCTTCTCCCAGCTCTGTCCCATCCCATCTCTCTTCTCCCAGCTCTGTCCCATCCCATCTCTCTTCTCCCAGCTCTGTTCCATCCCATCTCTCTTCTCCCTGCTCTGTCCCATCCCATCTCTCTTCTCCCAGCTCTGTTCCATCCCATCTCTCTTCTCCCAGCTCTGTCCCATCCCATCTCTCTTCTCCCAGCTCTGTCCCATCCCATCTCTCTATTACCCCAGCTTTATCCCATCCCATCTCTCTTCTCCCAGCTCTGTCCCATCCCATCTCTCTATTACCCCAGCTTTATCCCATCCCATCTCTCTTTTCCCAGCTCTGTCCCATCCCATCTCTCTTCTCCCAGCTCTGTTCCATCCCATCTCTCTTCTCCCAGCTCTGATCCATCCCATCTCTCTTCTCCCAGCTCTGTTCCATCCCATCTCTCTTCTCCCAGCTCTGTCCCATCCCATCTCTCTTCTCCCAGCTCTGTCCCATCCCATCTCTCTTCTCCCAGCTCTGTCCCATCCCATCTCTCTTCTCCCAGCTCTGTCCCATCCCATCTCTCTTCTCCCAGCTCTGTCCCATCCCATCTCTCTATTACCCCAGCTTTATCCCATCCCATCTCTCTTTTCCCAGCTCTGTCCCATCCCATCTCTCTTCTCCCAGCTCTGTCCCATCCCATCTCTCTTCTCCCAGCTCTGTCCCATCCCATCTCTCTTCTCCCAGCTCTGTTCCATCCCATCTCTCTTCTCCCAGCTCTGTCCCATCCCATCTCTCTTCTCCCAGCTCTGTCCCATCCCATCTCTCTATTACCCCAGCTTTATCCCATCCCATCTCTCTTCTCCCAGCTCTGTCCCATCCCATCTCTCTATTACCCCAGCTTTATCCCATCCCATCTCTCTTTTCCCAGCTCTGTCCCATCCCATCTCTCTTCTCCCAGCTCTGTTCCATCCCATCTCTCTTCTCCCAGCTCTGATCCATCCCATCTCTCTTCTCCCAGCTCTGTTCCATCCCATCTCTCTTCTCCCAGCTCTGTCCCATCCCATCTCTCTTCTCCCAGCTCTGTCCCATCCCATCTCTCTTCTCCCAGCTCTGTCCCATCCCATCTCTCTTCTCCCAGCTCTGTCCCATCCCATCTCTCTTCTCCCAGCTCTGTCCCATCCCATCTCTCTTCTCCCAGCTCTGTTCCATCCCATCTCTCTTCTCCCAGCTCTGTTCCATCCCATCTCTCTTCTCCCAGCTCTGTCCCATCCCATCTCTCTTCTCCCAGCTCTGTCCCATCCCATCTCTCTTCTCCCAGCTCTGTCCCATCCCATCTCTCTATTACCCCAGCTTTATCCCATCCCATCTCTCTTTTCCCAGCTCTGTCCCATCCCATCTCTCTTCTCCCAGCTCTGTTCCACCCCATCTCTCTTCTCCCAGCTCTGTTCCATCCCATCTCTCTTCTCCCAGCTCTGTTCCATCCCATCTCTCTTCTCCCAGCTCTGTCCCATCCCATCTCTCTTCTCCCAGCTCTGTCCCATCCCATCTCTCTTCTCCCAGCTCTGTCCCATCCCATCTCTCTTCTCCCAGCTCTGTCCCATCCCATCTGTTTTCCCAGCTCTGTCCCATCCCATCTCTCTATTACCCCAGCTTTATCCCATCCCATCTCTCTTTTCCCAGCTCTGTCCCATCCCATCTCTCTTCTCCCAGCTCTGTCCCATCCCATCTCTCTATTATCCCAGCTCTATCCCATCCCATCTCTTTTCCCAGCTCTTTCCCATCCCAGCTCTGCCCCATCCCATCTTTCTTTTGCTAACTCTGTCCCATCCCATCTCTCTATTATCCCAGCTCTGTCTCATCCCATCTCTCTTCTCCCAGCTCTGTCTCATCCCATCTCTCTTCTCCCAGCTCTGTCTCATCCCATCTTTCTTTTCCCAGCTCTGTCCCATCTCATCTCTCTATTATCCCAGCTCTGTCCCATCCCATCTCTCTTCTCCCAGCTCTGTCCCATCCCATCTTTCTTTTCCCAGCTCTGTCCCATCCCATCTCTCTATTCCCAGCTCTGTCCCATCCCATCTCTCTTCTCCCAGCTCTGCCCCATCCCATCTGTTTCCCAGCTCTGTCCCATCCCATCTCTCTATTCCCAGCTCTGTCCCATCTCATCTCTCTTCTCACAGCTCTGTCCCATCCCATCTCTCTTCTCCCAGCTCTGCCCCATCCCATCTGTTTTCCCAGCTCTGTCCCATCCCATCTCTCTATTCCCAGCTCTGTCCCATCTCATCTCTCTTCTCCCAGCTCTGTTCCATCCCATCTCTCTTCTCCCAGCTCTGTTCCATCCCATCTCTCTTCTCCCAGCTCTGTCCCATCCCATCTCTCTTCTCCCAGCTCTGTCCCATCCCATCTCTCTTCTCCCAGCCCTGTCCCATCCCATCTCTCTTCTCCCAGCTCTGTCTCATCCCATCTCTCTTCTCCCAGCTCTGTTTCATCCCATCTTTCTTTTCCCAGCTCTGTCCTATCCCATCTTTCTTTTCCCAGCTCTGTCCCATCCCATCTCTCTTTTCCCAGCTCTGTCCCATCCCATCTCTCTTTTCCCAGCTCTGTCCCATCCCATCTCTCTTCTCCCAGCTCTGCCCCATCCCATCTCTTCTCCCAGCTCTGTCCTATCCCATCTTTCTTTTCCCAGCTCTGTCCCATCCCATCTCTCTATTCCCAGCTCTGTCCCATTCCATCTCTCTTCTCCCAGCTCTCTCCCATCCCATCTTTCTTTTCCCAGCTCTGTCCAATCCCATCTCTCTATTATCCCAGCTCTGTCCCATCCCATCTATCTTTTCCCGATGTGACTTAGTGTGTGTGCTTGTGTATCTGTGTGTGCATATACGCTTGCCTGTGTGTTTGGGTGTGGGAGGTTGATGTTGCTTTGTGTGTGTGTGCAGCGGTGGTTGACAAATTGGTGTGTGTCCATGGTTGGGGGAGTTCTGATATGTGTGTGTGCAACTCTGTCCCATCCCATCTCTCTATTATCCCAGCTCTGTCTCATCCCATCTCTCTTCTCCCAGCTCTGTCTCATCCCATCTCTCTTCTCCCAGCTCTGTCTCATCCCATCTTTCTTTTCCCAGCTCTGTCCCATCTCATCTCTCTATTATCCCAGCTCTGTCCCATCCCATCTCTCTTCTCCCAGCTCTGTCCCATCCCATCTTTCTTTTCCCAGCTCTGTCCCATCCCATCTCTCTATTCCCAGCTCTGTCCCATCCCATCTCTCTTCTCCCAGCTCTGCCCCATCCCATCTGTTTCCCAGCTCTGTCCCATCCCATCTCTCTATTCCCAGCTCTGTCCCATCTCATCTCTCTTCTCCCAGCTCTGTTCCATCCCATCTCTCTTTTCCCAGCTCTGTCCCATCTCATCTCTCTTCTTCCAGCTCTGCCCCATCCCATCTCTCTTCTCCCAGCTCTGCCCCATCCCATCTGTTTCCCAGCTCTGTCCCATCCCATCTCTCTATTCCCAGCTCTGTCCCATCTCATCTCTCTTCTCCCAGCTCTGTTCCATCCCATCTCTCTTCTCCCAGCTCTGTTCCATCCCATCTCTCTTCTCCCAGCTCTGTCCCATCCCATCTCTCTTCTCCCAGCTCTGTCCCATCCCATCTCTCTTCTCCCAGCCCTGTCCCATCCCATCTCTCTTCTCCCAGCTCTGTCTCATCCCATCTCTCTTCTCCCAGCTCTGTTCCATCCCATCTCTCTTTTCCCAGCTCTGTCCCATCTCATCTCTCTTCTCCCAGCTCTGTTCCACCCCATCTCTCTTCTCCCAGCTCTGTCCCATCCCATCTCTCTTCTCCCAGCTCTGCCCCATCCCATCTGTTTCCCAGCTCTGTCCCATCCCATCTCTCTATTCCCAGCTCTGTCCCATCTCATCTCTCTTCTCCCAGCTCTGTTCCATCCCATCTCTCTTCTCCCAGCTCTGTTCCATCCCATCTCTCTTCTCCCAGCTCTGTCCCATCCCATCTCTCTTCTCCCAGCTCTGTCCCATCCCATCTCTCTTCTCCCAGCCCTGTCCCATCCCATCTCTCTTCTCCCAGCTCTGTCTCATCCCATCTCTCTTCTCCCAGCTCTGTTTCATCCCATCTTTCTTTTCCCAGCTCTGTCCCATCCCATCTCTCTTCTCCCAGCTCTGTCCCATCCCATCTCTCTTCTCCCAGCTCTGTTCCATCCCATCTCTCTTCTCCCAGCTCTGTCCCATCCCATCTCTCTTCTCCCAGCTCTGTTCCATCCCATCTCTCTTCTCCCAGCTCTGTCCCATCCCATCTCTCTTCTCCCAGCTCTGTCCCATCCCATCTCTCTTCTCCCAGCTCTGTCCCATCCCATCTCTCTTCTCCCAGCTCTGTCCCATCCCATCTCTCTATTACCCCAGCTTTATCCCATCCCATCTCTCTTTTCCCAGCTCTGTCCCATCCCATCTCTCTTCTCCCAGCTCTGTTCCACCCCATCTCTCTTCTCCCAGCTCTGTTCCATCCCATCTCTCTTCTCCCAGCTCTGTCCCATCCCATCTCTCTTCTCCCAGCTCTGTCCCATCCCATCTCTCTTCTCCCAGCTCTGTCCCATCCCATCTCTCTTCTCCCAGCTCTGTCCCATCCCATCTGTTTTCCCAGCTCTGTCCCATCCCATCTCTCTATTACCCCAGCTTTATCCCATCCCATCTCTCTTTTCCCAGCTCTGTCCCATCCCATCTCTCTTCTCCCAGCTCTGTCCCATCCCATCTCTCTATTATCCCAGCTCTATCCCATCCCATCTCTTTTCCCAGCTCTTTCCCATCCCAGCTCTGCCCCATCCCATCTTTCTTTTGCTAACTCTGTCCCATCCCATCTCTCTATTATCCCAGCTCTGTCTCATCCCATCTCTCTTCTCCCAGCTCTGTCTCATCCCATCTCTCTTCTCCCAGCTCTGTCTCATCCCATCTTTCTTTTCCCAGCTCTGTCCCATCCCATCTCTCTATTATCCCAGCTCTGTCCCATTCCATCTCTCTTCTCCCAGCTCTGTCCCATCCCATCTTTCTTTTCCCAGCTCTGTCCCATCCCATCTCTCTATTCCCAGCTCTGTCCCATCCCATCTCTCTTCTCCCAGCTCTGCCCCATCCCATCTGTTTCCCAGCTCTGTCCCATCCCATCTCTCTATTCCCAGCTCTGTCCCATCTCATCTCTCTTCTCACAGCTCTGTCCCATCCCATCTCTCTTCTCCCAGCTCTGCCCCATCCCATCTGTTTTCCCAGCTCTGTCCCATCCCATCTCTCTATTCCCAGCTCTGTCCCATCTCATCTCTCTTCTCCCAGCTCTGTTCCATCCCATCTCTCTTCTCCCAGCTCTGTTCCATCCCATCTCTCTTCTCCCAGCTCTGTCCCATCCCATCTCTCTTCTCCCAGCTCTGTCCCATCCCATCTCTCTTCTCCCAGCCCTGTCCCATCCCATCTCTCTTCTCCCAGCCCTGTCCCATCCCATCTCTCTTCTCCCAGCTCTGTCTCATCCCATCTCTCTTCTCCCAGCTCTGTTTCATCCCATCTTTCTTTTCCCAGCTCTGTCCTATCCCATCTTTCTTTTCCCAGCTCTGTCCCATCCCATCTCTCTTTTCCCAGCTCTGTCCCATCCCATCTCTCTTTTCCCAGCTCTGTCCCATCCCATCTCTCTTCTCCCAGCTCTGCCCCATCCCATCTCTTCTCCCAGCTCTGTCCTATCCCATCTTTCTTTTCCCAGCTCTGTCCCATCCCATCTCTCTATTCCCAGCTCTGTCCCATTCCATCTCTCTTCTCCCAGCTCTCTCCCATCCCATCTTTCTTTTCCCAGCTCTGTCCAATCCCATCTCTCTATTATCCCAGCTCTGTCCCATCCCATCTATCTTTTCCCGATGTGACTTAGTGTGTGTGCTTGTGTATCTGTGTGTGCATATACGCTTGCCTGTGTGTTTGGGTGTGGGAGGTTGATGTTGCTTTGTGTGTGTGTGCAGCGGTGGTTGACAAATTGGTGTGTGTCCATGGTTGGGGGAGTTCTGATATGTGTGTGTGCAATGGGGAGAGGGTGACAGATGTGTTTGTGCACACAAGGGGTTACAGATTGTGTATGTGCGGGGAGCAGAGAGAGGTTCAAAATTGTGTGTGTGTGTGTTTGTGTGTGTTGGAAGGGTTTCATAGGAAGGGTCATAGGTGTGTGTGTGTGTGTGTGTGTGTGTGTGTGTGTGTTGGAGGGGTAGCAGACTGGTGTGTGTGTGAGGCCCCATAATAATAATTTTGTATAATGTGCTGGGGGGGCTTGGTCCAAAATTTACTTTGGGGCCCAGCGGACTCCAGATCCATACTGTCACAAATCGGCACTTACCTGGGCCCCGGTCCAGCGTTGTCAGTGGTCGGCCGGTCCCAGCAGCTCCTGCTCGGTGGCCGCGCCGTGCGGCGTCTCCTCAGGCGGCGCCGAGCACGGCCGCTCTCCCTCCTCGCGCGCGCGTCATCAGCTCACGTGCGCGCGCGCGAGCCCGAGACATATTTTCCCTCCGGCGGCGCTGTGCTCAGCGCGCCCGCCGGAGGCTGTAGATTAAGCCAGGGGGCACTGGCACGCCCCCTGGTTCAGATTAAAGGGCCAATGAGCCCTAGGTTCCATGAGGCTTACGCCTCCCCCCCTTGTCTGGGCCAATGAGCCCTATAGATGTGAATTACACTCCTGCTCTCCCAATCAGACCTGTGATCATAGTGCACCAATCACCCTCACCTTCCTCTCTGTCTTTCCCTATAAAAGCAATTCCCCCTCAGTTGGGAATTGCCTGTGATAGTGCCTTGTACCCAGTTTAGTAGCTTGTCTCTAAAGAATACTTTGATCTCCTGTTGCCGACCTTCGCCTGTGTTTTGACCACCCCCGATCTGATCTCCTGTTGCCGACCTTCGCCTGTGTTTTGACCACCCCCGATCTGATCTCCTGTTGCCGACCTTCGCCTGTGTTTTGACCACCCCCGATCTGATCTCCTGTTGCCGACCTCTGCTTGATCCTCGACCACGTCTTGTTCAATCCTTGGTACCGCTGCCATCTCGGAACTTCTGTTGCTGACCCCTAGCCTGTTGGACTTCCGTTATTCGCTCAGCGATTGGGCTGCTCGGCACCACTTCCAGCCGCGGGTTCTCCAGGCCTCTGAACAGTAAGACTCCAATCTTTGAGCCATTGAAGTCCTGGGGGCAACCGATCCCGGGCAGGCGTGCTCTGCGTCCCGGCAAGCGGGGGCTCCTAAAGGTGAAGCTGGCTGCGGAGATTGGGGGTTGAGGTCTTACTGAGAGGGCTGGAGTTATCTAAGTGGATAGCTGTAGTACCCGGAGCGTGACATTATCACAGGCCTAAGATGGATGACCTGGTACAGCAGGTACAAGCTATGGCTACGGCGATAAACCAGCTCGCTCAAAGAGTGGCCACTCAGGAATCTCGACAGTTACCGGCATCCTCTGTACCACCTCATATCTCAGAACCAAAGATTCCACTGCCGGAAAAGTTTTTTGGAGAACGAGCTAAATTCTCCAATTTTAAGAATGCCTGCGAACTATATTTCAAGCTGAGACCCATTTCCTCAGGCACTGAGTCCCAACGAGTAGGCCTAGTCATTTCTTTGCTTCAAGGAGACCCGCAGTCCTGGGCCTTCAGTTTGCCATATCATGATTCTGCCCTACAATCCGTTACAGCATTCTTTAATGCTATGGGTGTCTTATATGCTGACCCCGATCAACAATCTACGGCAGAAAATAGGCTTCGGGCCTTAAGACAAGGACGGAATTCGGCTGAAGATTATAGTGCTGAATTCCGCCGCTGGGCCGTCGAATCGAGGTGGAATGACCCCGCTCTGTGTAGTCAGTTCAGGGTGGGGCTGTCGGAAAGCATCAAGGATGCTTTGGTCAATTTTCCTCCACCCGCAGACCTCGACCAATTAATGCAGGTCTCCATTAAAATAGACAGGCGTCTTAGAGAGAGGGCTAGGGAGAGAGCCAGGGCTCCCACGTCCTTCAGGTCCTTCCAGAGTCTTAGTTCCCCGGCTACCCGTGGGGAAAATACCTCATCTCCTTCCCAGGAAGAGCCCATGCAATTAGGGAGAACCCGATTATCCCAAGAGGAAAAGCAGCGTAGGCGATCCAAGGGGTTATGCTTATATTGTGGGAACTTGGGACATTTCGCAGGTTCCTGTCCCAACAAGGGGAAACCGGCGGAAAACTTCCGCACCCAGACCAGGTAGAGAGTACTGATCTGGGTGAGTCAGTTTGCAACTCTCGCCAAAATAAAATGCTAGTGCCCATTGACCTGTCTTGGGGTCCTTCCAAGCAAACAGTTTCCGCCTTTATCGATAGTGGTGCGGCGGGAAATGTTCTGGACAGAAGTATGATCTCCCTTTTAGGTATCCCTTTAGTTCCTCTTGAAAGATCCCTGCAAGTTTTGGCCATCAATGGGAAGGCCATCCAGGGGGGACCTATAAACACCAAGACCCCACCTCTTCGGTTAATTGTGGGTTCTTCCCACTCTGAGTTCTTAGAATTTTTAATCTTCGACTGTCCAGAGACTCCGGTGGTTTTGGGATACCCCTGGTTACAACTCCACAACCCGGTGTTAGATTGGCGGGTTGGGGAATTGATCAAGTGGAGTGACCATTGTAAAAATCACTGCTTCACTACAGGCCTTAGAAGTGTGCAAGTTTTACCTCAGGGATTACCTCAACCATACGCAGACTGGGTTGATGTCTTCTCTGAACGTTCTGCGGATACCCTTCCTCCACATCGGTCTTATGACTGCCCTATTGACTTGCTTCCTGGCACGATTCCCCCGAGGGGAAAAATTTATAATCTTACTCTGCCCGAAGAGCAAGCAATGAGGGAGTATATCACCGAAAATTTAAGGAAGGGATTTATTCGCCCCTCTACCTCTCCTGCCGGGGCTGGATTCTTTTTTGTAGAGAAAAAAGATGGCGGCCTGAGACCATGCATAGATTATCGAGCCTTGAATAAAATCACTGTTAAGAACCGATACCCCTTGCCCTTGATCGGGGATCTGTTCAATCAAGTCACAGGGTCTCAAATTTTTTCCAAGTTGGATTTAAGAGGGGCTTACAATCTGATTCGCATCCGACAGGGGGATGAGTGGAAAACCGCATTTAATGTGAAAGACGGCCATTACGAGTACCTGGTCATGCCTTTTGGTCTTTGTAACGCACCAGCCGTTTTTCAAGATTTTGTTAATGATATTTTCAGAGAGTATCTCGGTAGATTTGTGGTCATATACTTAGACGATATTCTCATTTTTTCTAATTCCTTGTTGGAGCACAGACGTCATGTTAAATTGGTACTACAAAAATTAAGAGAGAACAACTTATTTGCTAAACTTTCTAAATGCGTGTTTGAAGTCACCACAGTTCCTTTTTTAGGGTATATTATTACCAACCAGGGTTTGGAGATGGACGCGGGGAAAGTTTCGGCGGTTCAGGATTGGGTTCAACCCAAGACCTTAAAAGAATTGCAGCGTTTTCTAGGTTTTGCTAATTTTTATCGGCGGTTCATCAAAGGCTTCTCTCATGTTGTTGCACCTCTTACCAATCTTACCCGCAAGGGGGCCTTTACTGCTAACTGGTCTCCCTCTGTCTGTGAGGCCTTCCTGGCCTTGAAACGGGCCTTCACTTCGGCACCAGTGTTAATTCACCCAGACATTCGTAAGGCCTTCATTGTTGAGGTGGGCGCTTCAGAGCTGGGAGTGGGTGCAGTCTTGTCGCAATATTCCGGTAATCCTGAGCGTCTTCATCCATGCGCTTATTTTTCACGTAAATTCAGTACCGCGGAGCAAAATTATGATGTCGGTAATAGGGAGCTATTAGCTATTAAACTGGCTTTTGATGAATGGCGACACTGGCTGGAGGGTTCATTACATCCTATAACTGTGTATACGGATCACAAAAATCTCGAATACATTGGGTCTGCCAAGAGATTGAACTCTCGTCAAGCACGTTGGGCATTATTCTTCTCGCGTTTTAATTTTATTATTACGTTCAAGCCGGGTGTAAAAAATACTAAAGCGGATGCCCTATCTCGCATGTTCGGTGAATGTAAGGATCGGGGTGATACTGGTGACCCGATTCTACCTATGGGTTGTGTGGTCGGGGCATTACTTCCTGATCTCTCTAACACCTTGGCGCCGTTTCAAGACCAGTCTCCTAGTGATGTTCCCTTGGGATGCCAGTTTGTACCGCCACATTTGCGTTCAGATGTAATTTGCGAGTTTCACGATGCTAAAACTGCTGGTCATGTGGGTAACCGAAAAACCTTTATGCTTGCCCGTCGCCATGTATGGTGGCCAACCATGAGACGCGATATTACCGCCTTTATCGATGCTTGTGCTGTTTGCGCTCGAAGTAAGGGGCTTCATAAGGCTCCCAGTGGCGGTTTGGTTCCTCTTGAAATCCCTGCTGAACCTTGGACTCATATTTCTATGGATTTTATTGTAGATTTGCCTTTATCACACAGGAATACTGTTATTTGGGTGGTCGTAGATCGCTTCAGTAAAATGGCACACTTCATTCCTTTGGCTAAGCTTCCTTCTGCACCAGAGCTTTCTCGACTATTTACTTCACACATTTTTCGTATTCATGGTATTCCGTCCAATATAGTCTCCGATCGAGGCGTCCAATTTACTTCCCGTTTTTGGAAACATTTCTGTTCGCGGCTGGGTATACAGATCTCTCTTTCGTCTGCCTACCACCCCCAGTCCAATGGGCAGACGGAAAGAACTAATCAAACTCTGGAACAGTACTTAAGGTGTTATGTCTCTGATGCCCAAGAACAATGGGCAGAATTTATTGATTTCGCCGAATTTGCTTACAATAATGCGCCTAGTGAGAGTACCAAGATATCGCCTTTTTATTGTAACTTAGGGAAAAATCCTAGGGCTTCTTCCCTTTCAGGGTCACCCTCCAACTTGCCGGCGTTGGAGGAGTGGCTTCATGTGGAGTGGACACATGTTCAGGAAATTCTTAAAACCACCAGTTTAAGATATAAGAAATTTGCTGATCGTCGTTGATCACAGGAACCTACTCTTCAAGTAGGCGATCTAGTTTGGGTCTCCACTAAAAATATTGCGCTCCGTCAACCTTCTAGCAAATTGGGTCCTAAATTCATTGGTCCATTTCCGATAATCAAGAAGTTGAATAATGTGTCGTTTAAAGTTCAACTACCGCCAACTATGAAAATACCTAACTCTTTCCATGTTTCGTTGTTAAAACCAGCTAAGAACATTCCTCTTGCTGGTCCTTCGCCGATTCTCGTTAATAATGAGCCAGAATATGAAGTGAATAAAATTCTTGATTCACGTAAGGTTCGTAATTCTTTACAGTATTTGGTGGACTGGGTTGGCTATGGTCCAGAAGAAAGATGCTGGGTAGCTGCGAGGGATGTTCATGCCAAAGCTCTTGTACGGAAATTCCACCGTGATAATCCGGAGAAACCGGGTGAGGGTCCGGAGGCCCCTCGTGAAGGGGGGGGTAGTGTCACAAATCAGCACTTACCTGGGCCCCGGTCCAGCGTTGTCAGCGGTCGGCCGGTCCCAGCAGCTCCTGCTCGGCGGCCGCGCCGTGCGGCGTCTCCTCAGGCGGCGCCGAGCACGGCCGCTCTCCCTCCTCGCGCGCGCGTCATCAGCTCACGTGCGCGCGCGCGAGCCCGAGACATATTTTCCCTCCGGCGGCGCTGTGCTCAGCGCGCCCGCCGGAGGCTGTAGATTAAGCCAGGGGGCACTGGCACGCCCCCTGGTTCAGATTAAAGGGCCAATGAGCCCTAGGTTCCATGAGGCTTACGCCTCCCCCCCTTGTCTGGGCCAATGAGCCCTATAGATGTGAATTACACTCCTGCTCTCCCAATCAGACCTGTGATCATAGTGCACCAATCACCCTCACCTTCCTCTCTGTCTTTCCCTATAAAAGCAATTCCCCCTCAGTTGGGAATTGCCTGTGATAGTGCCTTGTACCCAGTTTAGTAGCTTGTCTCTAAAGAATACTTTGATCTCCTGTTGCCGACCTTCGCCTGTGTTTTGACCACCCCCGATCTGATCTCCTGTTGCCGACCTTCGCCTGTGTTTTGACCACCCCCGATCTGATCTCCTGTTGCCGACCTTCGCCTGTGTTTTGACCACCCCCGGTCTGATCTCCTGTTGCCGACCTCTGCTTGATCCTCGACCACGTCTTGTTCAATCCTTGGTACCGCTGCCATCTCGGAACTTCTGTTGCTGACCCCTAGCCTGTTGGACTTCCGTTATTCGCTCAGCGATTGGGCTGCTCGGCACCACTTCCAGCCGCGGGTTCTCCAGGCCTCTGAACAGTAAGACTCCAATCTTTGAGCCATTGAAGTCCTGGGGGCAACCGATCCCGGGCAGGCGTGCTCTGCGTCCCGGCAAGCGGGGGCTCCTAAAGGTGAAGCTGGCTGCGGAGATTGGGGGTTGAGGTCTTACTGAGAGGGCTGGAGTTATCTAAGTGGATAGCTGTAGTACCCGGAGCGTGACACATACAAGACAGAAATATCAGAGGTCGTGACAATCTTAAGGATGCATATGTGAAATGTGTAGCCAATAAAATATGAGAACTCAGAACGTTGCTCTGTTTCCCGTGTTATATCAGCAATGGCTTACAGCTTTTTGTTTTTATTTTTAGCTGTGGTGTCAATGTTTTCTCTCCCAGCCGTATATGACAAGTACCAGGTAAGTTACTTAGTTTGGTGTAGTTAGTGGCATGCTGATTCATTTTAGCTTTTATGATTTTTGGGAGTGTCAGTGGTAAGTTCTCTTCTTGGGAATTCTCACAGTATGACTAAATTAGCCATTACATAATAAAGAGTAAGTTATAATGTGCTGTTTGCTCTATTGATTCTCGTTTTGAATAATATACCCAACTGGTGGAACACTTTAGGTGGTACATTGTAATAGTATACTTCGATAAATAGGCCCGTCAAAATCTACAGCACCAGGCCTGGGATGCTCTTAATCCGGCCCTGGCTCCGGGTACAAATGTGCTTTTCATTGCCCCTTAGTGTGTCATTCACCTGTGTGTAGTCACTGATATGGGGTTTATTCACTGGTGTTGTTCACATGTCCACAGGTGAGAGAAAGGCGGAGGCAAAACTCCATGGGTGTGTAAGCACACAATGGCCACCATTAGTACTATTACTAAAAGTATCCACAGTACCTGGTGCATTTTGATCATTCGAGAATCCACTAGCACATGCAGGGCTCAGATCTGGGTTTTCTATTTTTTACAGGCTATTTTTATATGGGTATCGTCACAGGGAACCAATATTCATAGCCCTGTCGAGTAGGGCATGGAAGAGTGCTAGCCATCTCAGGCTAAAACTCTGACAAGCTTAATATAGTGGGCCAAAATACCGGTATGAACGCCACACTTTGGGCTGATGAAGGTCAAAGAAGTTGAAACACGTGTACACAACTGGGAGCATTATGACAAAAATAATATAAGCTAGATCTGAGCATTGCACCTCCTTGTGCTCTAATGCAAACAAGGACAGATGTTCAGTTGTTGCAACACATGTCACCTACAGAAAGTCACTTTTGTAAATGATTCTGCCATTCTGAAATCTATTTTCATGGAATTAGATGTACAATGTGGCCGTCGGTGCTCCATCTTTTATAAGTAAGGCACTAAACAACAAAGCAAAATGGAACTGCCTTTGAAGCTTTAGCAAGAAAAAAGGCTGCAGACTTTTATCTTCCTAAAGCTTACAGACTTCTTAAATAGAAACATAGACTTTTCCTGAAATAAAGATGACACAAACACAAAGAAAAAGAAAACAAAGCACAGTACAGCCACAGGGAAATCAAGCATGGTCCAACATGCTATCACATAGCAACTGATGCACAGAAGCAAACTGATCTGACCAACATGTTATAGTTCCCGAATTTTAAAGGTTAAATGAAAAACTCAAATTGCACAGATGGGATGACGTTAAGAGAGAAAAGGTAGTTAAAAGAAAACAGTATAATAAGGATCATTATAAAGCTTAGAACACCAATTCTTCTCACTTTCTGAAACTTGCCGGAAAGGAAAAGTTGGCTTGGCAGTATTGTTTCCTGTCTTCTGTAATAGCTAAATAACTAATTTTCTCTAAACTTTGGTAATATTCCATGATTGCTCAGTGCCTAAATTTTGTAGCATTTCGAGGATTAATCTCCTCCATTGCATTATTTCACCCTTCAGCAAATATAAATGTATCATTTTGGTGTCTCGTATGCTAAAAATAAATTATACACCTGACTAGAATCCTACAAAATTGCTGACTTGACATTGTGAAAGTATACCTAGAAGAATTGTTGTTTTGCAGGCAAAAGATAGTCACACCAAATATTGATTTGTGGTAGATTTCTTCTGTTAATTAACTTTGCATTTTGTTTATTGCTAAACTATTAACACTTTTATTTTTAAAACATAGTCGCAAGCCAGTATGTGGAGAGACCCATGTTAGGCTTAATATAGGGGGGTTAAAGAGAAAAAACCCTCTACTTAGGTAAAGGAAAAGAGTGACTTTCCTAGAACGGAAAGTATTTGCACAGTACCCAGTCCAAGGACAGATAACATTACCCATCTACCCTTGCAGTAGGCAGAGCTATGCAAATCATCTCTTTACGTCTCTGTGCCATCCAAGGCCCTTAGAACCACTAAGGGTGCAATGCCAAGGATTAGCTTTAAATTTTATACAGCCAGACACATCCAACTAGTGGACACGTGTTTCGAGCTTTAGGCTCTCATCAGCACTAGGGCGGATGCCTCTTGCTTCCTCTGATGACACGTCCTTTGATGACAGCTGACAGCGCAGCCGGCCTCCTCGCTCCCACCATGCCGGTAAGTGTTTGCTGTATAGTGGGAGCGGGGAGGCCCGCTGACAGCGCAGCCGGCCTCCCCGCTCCCCCCAGAGATGAGCGATTCGCTAAAGTTCGATTCGGACGAACCCGAATTTCTTTGAGAAATTCGGCGAATCACCTGAATCGAATTTTTGAGAAGTTCGCTCATCTCTATTCAGTATGAACAAATAAAAGCGGCAAAGCACGATCCCTCTCAGGAAGGCAAGATGTGTTTTGGGGGTTTAGAGTTTTGCAGATACACTACTTTGCCACAGCCTCTGCTTGTCTTTTAAGTGTGATTAGTGACTTTTGCTAGCTTTACTGCAGCTTACATATATGACAAGTTATGTCACTAGATAGTGCTGTGACCAATGCTTAACTGTAGAGTACATGCATTTTACTGCTGTGTTATTTCCTGCACTTCCAGTTGCTCTATGGTACTTTTTTCCTGTCTGTGGTTCTCTTGCTGCATTCATGTTCCAGTAAAGCTAGTTCCTGTTGCACCACAAATGTCTATCTGGATTATGACTCAGCTGCACCCAGCACCAACACTCCTTACTAACATGACATGCGATCATTCGCAAAATGCTGGATGCTGGACTTTTGCTGGATGATCATAAAATATAAACAAGTAAAAACGCTGCGCATAAATTAATTGTTAAGTCCGCAATTTAACTAAAGTTAATAATTTTCCCATACTTTCCACACTGCAGTTCCATTTAGCTTTGTAGTCTTGGCAGCAGAGAGCTGACCCTTCACCTTGGATTCAGGTGACTTACCCACTTTCCTAGCATAGTCACAGTATTCTAGGTACACATCACTGGATAGAATCTTTTCCCATAGCTTCATAAGCTGCAGGCTTTTCATATACAAAAACTGTCATCCTTTGCAAATTCACACTGTGAGGGAGTCAAGGGAAGCAGATCAAAGCCAAGAAGGCATGGCCTACTGTATGTAGGTACAGGATTTTTCTTATTTTCTCCATTTTTAAACAGTGACCTGGAGGGATCATCACCTCTAGACATAAAGTAAGTTTTATTGCATTTAGACTTTACATTTTGCTTTGGCCCAGCTGTGTAGAAAAAGGTGTATTTTTATGTCTGGAGCGCATGGAAATTGCAGTATCTAGACAATCTTACCTTCTTTAGACACACAATATCATAACACCATGTCATCTCACCAGATAAGATTATCAGAGATGGAAGTCCCAGTCTGACATTTACAGCTATTGAACAAGAGATATCAGGAGCTTGTCAGCCATACAGGATGCCCACGGGGATTGGGTAAAAGTAAAAACATAATTCAGCACAATGTCTACTATCACTTCTAAAGATGTTAATACTTCTCACTGTTCGCAGGCTTGCTCATTCTGTCATTCATAAAAGTTTAAATGGAATAATATTTCGATATAGATGAATACAATCAACTCACCAGCTCAGCTTCTGATGACGTAAGTTATTTGACGAAATGTGCATTATTTGGGTTTCTGGCATCTGCTGTCAATGAGCGTGTTACTGTGGGATAGCAGCAGTAGTGGCCTATGGCAGGCACAACAGATTCAGTTGTTTGCCTGTCATTGCTTGAAACAAAAGCAAAGCTGTGACAGGTGTTTAGGAAATGGCAGGCACCATATTGAAACTCTGGGAAAAATGTACAAAAGGGATTTTTTACTTCTAATATTAAATATCAAGTATGTCTTATACTTTAGCATGTCATATAATGGTATTTCATTTTCCTAGGGATTTAATAGTTGCACTTTATAGCAAAGAACATACCAAACACACAGTAAAATATCTAAACTGCTAGTGTTATGTGTAAGATCGCAATATAATTTCACTGCAGATTTTATGTTAACAGTGTTGTACAGCTCTGATGATGGCCGCTGCGACTAAGAAACTGTGCACCAGAAAGTATGGAACAGCTTGGAAAGCGTATAAGGGGTATGTGTGGGGCATTGCCAATCAGGAGGCACAGAGTACAGTTGGGAACGACTCTTTTTATAAAAAAGCTGGTGAGACAACATTATTGTGTTGGGTTGTTGGGTACAATTCAGCTTCTTGGTAATAATGGTGTTTGCTTTTTACATATTAATTGTGTTTGAAAACATTAAAGCAGTTGTGGGAACAGTCACAGATAGACTTGACTGGGAGCAGTACCCGGGGCAGTAATACCGGTTAGGAATTGTTAACTGGGACACAGACTGAGAGATCCTCAAATATAGGCAGTGAAAAAAAACATGCTTGGTGAAGTTTTTTCTTTTGCCTCAATGGTTCACAACAAAGACCGAGCTGTCAGACGGGCTGATAAAGCAGTGTCAACCATGTTGAAGTCCAGAAGAAACTCTGTCTCAACTGTTACTAAGCTAGCAACAGCACATCCTCACCACTCTACTACTAGGTCAACCTGGCATGGGCAAACTTACTGTCATCATTTCCTGACTCAAAGCAAAATAAGTACATCTAAATATTGGTTAAAACTAGGGATGAGCGAATCGATCCGGACGAACCCGGATTCGATCCGAATTTCAGGAAAAATTCGATTCGGATCGAATCCGAATTTCCCCGCGATTCGATCACTCGAAGTTTTCCTTTAACATCCATTCATTTACATTACAGGCATTCTAAGATGGCGGGCGGGACATGTCTGGACATGTATCCCGCGCCAGTGCAAGCTGGGGCAGTCACATGCAGCCTATCAGCAGCCAGCAAGCCCGGTGACGTCACACAGCGGTATTTAACGGCGGCCATCTTGCTTTTCCTCATTTCTCTATTGCATTCGTGACAGACAGACAGAACGCTGTGTAGCTGAGGCAGTTAGACAGGCTGGAGACAGGCTGGAGACAGGGACAGACAGGGACAGGCTGGAGACAGGCAGGAGACAGGCAGGAGACAGACAGGAGACAGACAGAAAGCCAGGGAAAGGTAGGAAAAACGGAGCTGGCTGACAGGGAGAATTTTTTTTTTTCATCCAGCCTTTGTTAGCGTTTTCAGGCTGCTTATAGTAACTAACTGTGCATATATACTGAACTGATCTTAAGTCTGCTGTGAGGCATCCCATTCTGTGACTAAAGCAGCCTCTATTTAATAGCATAATAAACATTTGCACTTATTCTCATAGAAATCAGGCCTGATAAAGACACTTTTGCTGTGCATGCTCTCTGGTTTTTGTGGCACTGGCATCCCATTCTGTGACTAAAGCAGCCTCTATTTAATAGCATAATAAACATTTGCACTTATTCTCATAGAAATCAGGCCTGATAAAGACACTTTTGCTGTGCATGCTCTCTGGTTTTTGTGGCACTGGCATCCCATTCTGTGACTAAAGCAGCCTCTATTTAATAGCATAATAAACATTTGCACTTATTCTCATAGAAATCAGGCCTGATAAAGACACTTTTGCTGTGCATGCTCTCTGGTTTTTGTGGCACTGGCATCCCATTCCGTGACTAAAGCAGCCTCTATTTAATAGCATAATAAACATTTGCACTTATTCTCATAGAAATCAGGCCTGATAAAGACACTTTTGCTGTGCATGCTCTCTGGTTTTTGTGGCACTGGCATCCCATTCTGTGACTAAAGCAGCCTCTATTTAATAGCATAATAAACATTTGCACTTATTCTCATAGAAATCAGGCCTGATAAAGACACTTTTGCTGTGCATGCTCTCTGGTTTTTGTGGCACTGGCATCCCATTCTGTGACTAAAGCAGCCTCTATTTAATAGCATAATAAACATTTGCACTTATTCTCATAGAAATCAGGCCTGATAAAGACACTTTTGCTGTGCATGCTCTCTGGTTTTTGTGGCACTGGCATCCCATTCTGTGACTAAAGCAGCCTCTATTTAATAGCATAATAAACATTTGCACTTATTCTCATAGAAATCAGGCCTGATAAAGACACTTTTGCTGTGCATGCTCTCTGGTTTTTGTGGCACTGGCATCCCATTCCGTGACTAAAGCAGCCTCTATTTAATAGCATAATAAACATTTGCACTTATTCTCATAGAAATCAGGCCTGATAAAGACACTTTTGCTGTGCATGCTCTCTGGTTTTTGTGGCACTGGCATCCCATTCCGTGACTAAAGCAGCCTCTATTTAATAGCATAATAAACATTTGCACTTATTCTCATAGAAATCAGGCCTGATAAAGACACTTTTGCTGTGCATGCTCTCTGGTTTTTGTGGCACTGGCATCCCATTCCGTGACTAAAGCAGCCTCTATTTAATAGCATAATAAACATTTGCACTTATTCTCATAGAAATCAGGCCTGATAAAGACACTTTTGCTGTGCATGCTCTCTGGTTTTTGTGGCACTGGCATCCCATTCTGTGACTAAAGCAGCCTCTATTTAATAGCATAATAAACATTTGCACTTATTCTCATAGAAATCAGGCCTGATAAAGACACTTTTGCTGTGCATGCTCTCTGGTTTTTGTGGCACTGGCATCCCATTCTGTGACTAAAGCAGCCTCTATTTAATAGCATAATAAACATTTGCACTTATTCTCATAGAAATCAGGCCTGATAAAGACACTTTTGCTGTGCATGCTCTCTGGTTTTTGTGGCACTGGCATCCCATTCTGTGACTAAAGCAGCCTCTATTTAATAGCATAATAAACATTTGCACTTATTCTCATAGAAATCAGGCCTGATAAAGACACTTTTGCTGTGCATGCTCTCTGGTTTTTGTGGCACTGGCATCCCATTCTGTGACTAAAGCAGCCTCTATTTAATAGCATAATAAACATTTGCACTTATTCTCATAGAAATCAGGCCTGATAAAGACACTTTTGCTGTGCATGCTCTCTGGTTTTTGTGGCACTGGCATCCCATTCTGTGACTAAAGCAGCCTCTATTTAATAGCATAATAAACATTTGCACTTATTCTCATAGAAATCAGGCCTGATAAAGACACTTTTGCTGTGCATGCTCTCTGGTTTTTGTGGCACTGGCATCCCATTCTGTGACTAAAGCAGCCTCTATTTCATAGCATAATAAACATTTGCACTTATTCTCATAGAAATCAGGCCTGATAAAGACACTTTTGCTGTGCATGCTCTCTGGTTTTTGTGGCACTGGCATCCCATTCTGTGACTAAAGCAGCCTCTATTTAATAGCATAATAAACATTTGCACTTATTCTCATAGAAATCAGGCCTGATAAAGACACTTTTGCTGTGCATGCTCTCTGGTTTTTGTGGCACTGGCATCCCATTCTGTGACTAAAGCAGCCTCTATTTAATAGCATAATAAACATTTGCACTTATTCTCATAGAAATCAGGCCTGATAAAGACACTTTTGCTGTGCATGCTCTCTGGTTTTTGTGGCACTGGCATCCCATTCTGTGACTAAAGCAGCCTCTATTTAATAGCATAATAAACATTTGCACTTATTCTCATAGAAATCAGGCCTGATAAAGACACTTTTGCTGTGCATGCTCTCTGGTTTTTGTGGCACTGGCATCCCATTCTGTGACTAAAGCAGCCTCTATTTAATAGCATAATAAACATTTGCACTTATTCTCATAGAAATCAGGCCTGATAAAGACACTTTTGCTGTGCATGCTCTCTGGTTTTTGTGGCACTGGCATCCCATTCTGTGACTAAAGCAGCCTCTATTTAATAGCATAATAAACATTTGCACTTATTCTCATAGAAATCAGGCCTGATAAAGACACTTTTGCTGTGCATGCTCTCTGGTTTTTGTGGCACTGGCATCCCATTCTGTGACTAAAGCAGCCTCTATTTAATAGCATAATAAACATTTGCACTTATTCTCATAGAAATCAGGCCTGATAAAGACACTTTTGCTGTGCATGCTCTCTGGTTTTTGTGGCACTGGCATCCCATTCTGTGACTAAAGCAGCCTCTATTTAATAGCATAATAAACATTTGCACTTATTCTCATAGAAATCAGGCCTGATAAAGACACTTTTGCTGTGCATGCTCTCTGGTTTTTGTGGCACTGGCATCCCATTCTGTGACTAAAGCAGCCTCTATTTAATAGCATAATAAACATTTGCACTTATTCTCATAGAAATCAGGCCTGATAAAGACACTTTTGCTGTGCATGCTCTCTGGTTTTTGTGGCACTGGCATCCCATTCTGTGACTAAAGCAGCCTCTATTTAATAGCATAATAAACATTTGCACTTATTCTCATAGAAATCAGGCCTGATAAAGACACTTTTGCTGTGCATGCTCTCTGGTTTTTGTGGCACTGGCATCCCATTCTGTGACTAAAGCAGCCTCTATTTAATAGCATAATAAACATTTGCACTTATTCTCATAGAAATCAGGCCTGATAAAGACACTTTTGCTGTGCATGCTCTCTGGTTTTTGTGGCACTGGCATCCCATTCTGTGACTAAAGCAGCCTCTATTTAATAGCATAATAAACATTTGCACTTATTCTCATAGAAATCAGGCCTGATAAAGACACTTTTGCTGTGCATGCTCTCTGGTTTTTGTGGCACTGGCATCCCATTCCGTGACTAAAGCAGCCTCTATTTAATAGCATAATAAACATTTGCACTTATTCTCATAGAAATCAGGCCTGATAAAGACACTTTTGCTGTGCATGCTCTCTGGTTTTTGTGGCACTGGCATCCCATTCCGTGACTAAAGCAGCCTCTATTTAATAGCATAATAAACATTTGCACTTATTCTCATAGAAATCAGGCCTGATAAAGACACTTTTGCTGTGCATGCTCTCTGGTTTTTGTGGCACTGGCATCCCATTCCGTGACTAAAGCAGCCTCTATTTAATAGCATAATAAACATTTGCACTTATTCTCATAGAAATCAGGCCTGATAAAGACACTTTTGCTGTGCATGCTCTCTGGTTTTTGTGGCACTGGCATCCCATTCTGTGACTAAAGCAGCCTCTATTTAATAGCATAATAAACATTTGCACTTATTCTCATAGAAATCAGGCCTGATAAAGACACTTTTGCTGTGCATGCTCTCTGGTTTTTGTGGCACTGGCATCCCATTCTGTGACTAAAGCAGCCTCTATTTAATAGCATAATAAACATTTGCACTTATTCTCATAGAAATCAGGCCTGATAAAGACACTTTTGCTGTGCATGCTCTCTGGTTTTTGTGGCACTGGCATCCCATTCTGTGACTAAAGCAGCCTCTATTTAATAGCATAATAAACATTTGCACTTATTCTCATAGAAATCAGGCCTGATAAAGACACTTTTGCTGTGCATGCTCTCTGGTTTTTGTGGCACTGGCATCCCATTCTGTGACTAAAGCAGCCTCTATTTAATAGCATAATAAACATTTGCACTTATTCTCATAGAAATCAGGCCTGATAAAGACACTTTTGCTGTGCATGCTCTCTGGTTTTTGTGGCACTGGCATCCCATTCTGTGACTAAAGCAGCCTCTATTTAATAGCATAATAAACATTTGCACTTATTCTCATAGAAATCAGGCCTGATAAAGACACTTTTGCTGTGCATGCTCTCTGGTTTTTGTGGCACTGGCATCCCATTCTGTGACTAAAGCAGCCTCTATTTAATAGCATAATAAACATTTGCACTTATTCTCATAGAAATCAGGCCTGATAAAGACACTTTTGCTGTGCATGCTCTCTGGTTTTTGTGGCACTGGCATCCCATTCTGTGACTAAAGCAGCCTCTATTTAATAGCATAATAAACATTTGCACTTATTCTCATAGAAATCAGGCCTGATAAAGACACTTTTGCTGTGCATGCTCTCTGGTTTTTGTGGCACTGGCATCCCATTCTGTGACTAAAGCAGCCTCTATTTAATAGCATAATAAACATTTGCACTTATTCTCATAGAAATCAGGCCTGATAAAGACACTTTTGCTGTGCATGCTCTCTGGTTTTTGTGGCACTGGCATCCCATTCTGTGACTAAAGCAGCCTCTATTTAATAGCATAATAAACATTTGCACTTATTCTCATAGAAATCAGGCCTGATAAAGACACTTTTGCTGTGCATGCTCTCTGGTTTTTGTGGCACTGGCATCCCATTCTGTGACTAAAGCAGCCTCTATTTAATAGCATAATAAACATTTGCACTTATTCTCATAGAAATCAGGCCTGATAAAGACACTTTTGCTGGCCAAAGCCCTACTGGACCCTGCCAGGTCGATTCCTGCCCGGGGCATCCCATTCTGTGACTACAGCAGCCTCTGTTTAAGACCATATAAGCATTTGCTCTTATCATATTTGAAATTAGCCTGATAAAGACACTTTTGCTGGCCAAAGCCCTACTGGACCCTGCCAGGTCCATTCCTGCCCAGGGCATCCCATTCTGTGACTAAAGCAGCCTCTGTTTAAGACCATATAAGCATTTGCTCTTATTATATTTATATTATAAGACACTTTTGCTGGGCATAGGCTTACTGCTGCCTGCCAGGTGCACTTCTGTTGAGGCATCCCATTCTGTAACATAGCATACCCCTCTTTATTTACACTAAGCAGCTCTCTTATTTACACTAAGCAGGCCTGTTGGAGGCTGAGTGTTACTGCTCACTTTTGGTGTGCATTATATTCTGTTTTATATAGACCCACTGCTGCCTGGGGGTTCTTAAAATATCACCTACTACCACGCCAGTTAGACTATGTCGGGCAGACAAGTGCCTGGAAGTGAAAAGAGGAGTGGCAGAGGCCAAGATTCCGCAGGCAGAGCTCGCATCAGACTGGGGGCCAGTAGCAGCAGGAGTCACGCTGAGAGACCTAATCTGCCAGTATCTGCTAGCGGTCGGGTCTCCACCAGTAACGCATCTGCCGTGGTAGATTGGCTGACGCGCTCATCAACAACATCATCACAACTTACATCTGAGACCCCCAGTCTAGGGTCGGTAGGTTCCTCTGACACAACCCTGAGTTGGCATGCCCCGAGAGCAGTCCCTGTCCTCCCATTGCCTCTGTCCTACGCCGTTCCCTCCCCCAGCGACGTATCCTATGCTTTGGGTTCAGCTCCACTCTTTAGTGAGGAGGACGATCAGATACAGGAGGACAGTCAGCAGCTACTGCCCAGCCAAGAAATGGAGGTGGCTTCTTTAGCTAGGCAGACAAATAGTGATGTGGACAGTGTCGTGGGTGCTGCGAGCGTTCCAGCTCCTGCGCCAGACACTGTTGAAGAATCCACGAACATCAGTGACGTACAGCCACAACCCGGTGATGATGATGATGATGACGATGAAGCCGATCGCACTTGGGAGCCGGGTGATGAAGGGGCTTCATCGTCATCATCAGGAGAAGAGGGGCGCAGGTTGCCCCGGAGTCAGCAGCTGAGGCAGCAAGGTGGTAGCAGTCAGCATGGGGGCACAATTCCAAAGGCTGGAGCCGGCCGGGGCCGGGGCCGGGGTAGAGCACCTGCTGTGCGGCAGTCTACCTTATCGGGAGGTAGTGGAGCAGGGGTTCCTGGAGTTGGCAACAGCAGCAGTGAATCAGTGAGGCCAGGGGGTGGGAAAAGTAGCTACTCGGCAGTGTGGCAGTTTTTCCTGAGGCATCCGCAGGAGGGTAACATGGCCACATGCAAGATATGTAGGCAAAAGGTGAAGCGTGGCCAGGGTCCAAATGTTGGCACCACGGCCCTGCGTCAACATATGATGCGTCACCATAAAACGACCTGGGAGAACCGAGGCTCCCAAGGGGTGGTCCAGTCTGCTTCCTCACCAAGTGAGCTCCCAATTTCTGCCAGCCAAGGCTCCAGCACCTCAGCCGAAGGCAGCTGTGCGTCACACCCATCCTCTGTCGCTCCTGCTCCTCCTCCTCCTCCTCCAAGTCATGCATCCCGCCAGCAATCCATCAGCGAAGCCATGTCCAAGAGACAGCAGTATGCGCCCACTCATCCTACGGCGCAGAAGCTGAATGTGCTCCTGTCCAAGTTGCTGGTGCTGCAGTCGCTCCCTTTTCAGGTGGTGGAATCTGCACCTTTCAGAGAACTGATGGCTTGTGCCGAGCCGAGGTGGAGAGTCCCAAGCCGTCATTTCTTTGCCAAGAAGGCAGTACCAGCGCTGCACACTTTTGTTGAACAGAAGGTGGGCCAGTCCTTGAGCCTGTCGGTGTGTAGCAAAATACATGGCAGCGCCGACATCTGGAGCTGTAACTACGGTCAGGGGCAGTACATGTCGTTTACGGCCCACTGGGTGAATGTGGTCCCTTTGCAGCAGCAACTTGGACAGGTCACGCCGCTTCGGCCTCCGCGCTCTCTGCCCATTGGGCCTGTGACACCGTGCGACTCGGCCTCCTCATCCTCCGCCATCTCCTCACCCTCCACTGTAGGCTCAAGTCTCAGTGCCCCTCCAGTCTACCATGTGTGCAGGGCACGGAGGTGTCACGCAGTGCTTCACATGGTTTGTCTTGGCGAACGGAGTCACACAGGGGAGGAACTGCTTAAATGTATTCATCAGGAAATCCAAACATGGCTTACTCCGAGAAAACTTAAAATGGGAATCATGGTTACCGACAATGGGAAGAACATTTTGTCTGCGCTGCGCCAAGGAAGCCTGACCCATGCCCCCTGCATGGCTCACGTCTTCAATCTGGTTGTCAAGCGGTTTCTGAAGTGTTCCCCCCATCTGCAGGACATCCTAACAACTTCACAGAAACTTTGCATGCACTTCAGCCACTCCTACACCGCCAAACACACCCTTCTTGAGCTACAGCGTCAGAATGGTATCCCCCAACATAGTCTGATTTGCGATGTTTCCACCCGTTGGAATTCCACCCTTCACATGTTGGACCGATTATATGAACAGAGAAAAGCCATCACGGATTTCCTGATGATCCAAGCAGATAGGGGGACTCCCCTGTGTAACTTCAATGTCAACCAGTGGCAGCTCATACGTGACACCTGCCGTTTGCTCAGGCCCTTTGAGGAAGCCACTTTATTTGTCAGTCGGCAGGATTACGGGATGAACGACGTGATTCCACTGCTTCATGTACTACAGCACATGTTGGAAACCATGGCTGGTCAGGGCACTGGAGACATGGCGTTTACATCTTACGGCCACATGAACCCCGTTGGAGCTGAACTGGAGGAGGAGGAGGAGGAAGAGGAGGAGGAGGAGTTGCCCAGCGAAACACAGTTTAGGCTTGGCGAAATGGCTGGTTTATCTAGTCAGCGGACAGGAGAGGAGGAGCAGGAGCAGCCAGAGGAGCTAGAGGTTTTTGAGGAAGGAGAGACAGAGGACCCGGGCACACCGTGGCAGTATGCAGTGGAGATGGAGACAGGTAGTCCATCCGAGTCACTTGCGCAAATGGCACGAAGCATGCTCACATGCTTGCGTAGTGACCCCAGAATTGTTTCCATCTGTCGGCGGGATGACTTCTGGCTGTCCACCTTATTGGACCCTCGCTTCCGGCACAAAATGGGGGCATTTTTTAAACCCACCGAGAGGGAGGACAAACTCAACTACTACAAAGACATTCTACGTAGGCAGTTGGCCGATGCCTATCTGCGCCATGGTCCATACTCTCGCAGGTCTGACTCGAGGGGACCTCTGCGCTCACCTTCCACTGCCATGGCCGCTGGGGGGGTTGGCAGCAGCAGCAGCAGAAGCTCCATCAGCAGCAGCAGCCTCAGTCTTCAGTCGCTAATGAGTAGCTTTCTACACCCGCATAGTGAGGCTACTCATGAGCAGCAGGAAGACCTGGAGCAGGACCTGAACCAGCAGGTCATGTCATACTTTGACATGACCATGCCAACACACCTTGAGGATCCGCTGGACTTCTGGGCAGCCAAACTTGATTTGTGGCCGCAACTAGCAGAGTTTGCCCTGGAAAAGCTGTCCTGCCCGGCAAGTAGCGTGCCATCTGAGCGGGTGTTTAGTGCGGCGGGGGCCATAGTTACGGCGAGGAGAACTCGTCTGTCAACTAAAAATGTGGAGAGACTCACCTTTGTCAAAATGAATCAGGGATGGATCAGCCAGGATTTCCACCCACCAATGCCTGATGCATGCGACTAGATTCAGCATGGTGCCACGTTTTACACTTTACAAATGGTGCAAAACATATTTATGTCTTTAGGCCATTTTTTGGGCTCCTGCTGCTGCTACTGCCAACTTCTGCCAACTCCAGGGTGTGATTCATCCAATTTTTGGGCTCCTGAAGCCAACTCCAGTGTATATTTGGGCTCCTGCTGCTACTACTGTCAACTCCTGCCAACTCCAGGGTGTGATTCATCCAATTTTTGGGCTCCTGAGGCCAACTCCAGTGTATATTTGGGCTCCTGCTGCTGCTACTGTCAACTCCTGCCAACTCCAGGGTGTGATTCATCCAATTTTTGGGCTCCTGAAGCCAACTCCAGTGTATATTTGGGCTCCTGCTGCTACTACTGCCAACTTCTGCCAACTCCAGGGTGTGATTCATCCAATTTTTGGCTCCTGAAGCCAACTCCAGTGTATATTTGGGCTCCTGCTGCTGCTACTGTCAACTCCTGCCAACTCCAGGGTGTGATTCATCCAATTTTTGGGCTCCTGAAGCCAACTCCAGTGTATATTTGGGCTCCTGCTGCTGCTACTGTCAACTCCTGCCAACTCCAGGGTGTGATTCATCCAATTTTTGGGCTCCTGAAGCCAACTCCAGTGTATATTTGGGCTCCTGCTGCTGCTACTGTCAACTCCTGCCAACTCCAGGGTGTGATTCATCCAATTTTTGGGCTCCTGAAGCCAACTCCAGTGTATATTTGGGCTCCTGCTGCTGCTACTGCCAACTTCTGCCAACTCCAGGGTGTGATTCATCCAATTTTTGGGCTCCTGAAGCCAACTCCAGTGTATATTTGGGCTCCTGCTGCTGCTGCTGCTGCCAACTTCTGCCAACTCCAGGGTGTGATTCATCCAATTTTTGGGCTCCTGAAGCCAACTCCAGTGTATATTTGGGCTCCTGCTGCTGCTGCTGCTGCCAACTTCTGCCAACTCCAGGGTGTGATTCATCCAATTTTTGGGCTCCTGAAGCCAACTCCAGTGTATATTTGGGCTCCTGCTGCTGCTGCTGCTGCCAACTTCTGCCAACTCCAGGGTGTGATTCATCCAATTTTTGGGCTCCTGAAGCCAACTCCAGTGTATATTTGGGCTCCTGCTGCTGCTACTGTCAACTCCTGCCAACTCCAGGGTGTGATTCATCCAATTTTTGGGCTCCTGAGGCCAACTCCAGTGTATATTTGGGCTCCTGCTGCTGCTACTGTCAACTCCTGCCAACTCCAGGGTGTGATTCATCCAATTTTTGGGCTCCTGAAGCCAACTCCAGTGTATATTTGGGCTCCTGCTGCTGCTGCTGCTGCCAACTTCTGCCAACTCCAGGGTGTGATTCATCCAATTTTTGGGCTCCTGAAGCCAACTCCAGTGTATATTTGGGCTCCTGCTGCTACTACTGTCAACTCCTGCCAACTCCAGGGTGTGATTCATCCAATTTTTGGGCTCCTGAGGCCAACTCCAGTGTATATTTGGGCTCCTGCTGCTGCTGCTGCCAACTTCTGCCAACTCCAGGGTGTGATTCATCCAATTTTTGGGCTCCTGAGGCCAACTCCAGTGTATATTTGGGCTCCTGCTGCTGCTACTGTCAACTCCTGCCAACTCCAGGGTGTGATTCATCCAATTTTTGGGCTCCTGAAGCCAACTCCAGTGTATATTTGGGCTCCTGCTGCTGCTGCTGCTGCCAACTTCTGCCAACTCCAGGGTGTGATTCATCCAATTTTTGGGCTCCTGAAGCCAACTCCAGTGTATATTTGGGCTCCTGCTGCTGCTACTGTCAACTCCTGCCAACTCCAGGGTGTGATTCATCCAATTTTTGGGCTCCTGAGGCCAACTCCAGTGTATATTTGGGCTCCTGCTGCTGCTACTGTCAACTCCTGCCAACTCCAGGGTGTGATTCATCCAATTTTTGGGCTCCTGAAGCCAACTCCAGTGTATATTTGGGCTCCTGCTGCTGCTACTGCCAACTTCTGCCAACTCCAGGGTGTGATTCATCCAATTTTTGGGCTCCTGAAGCCAACTCCAGTGTATATTTGGGCTCCTGCTGCTACTACTGCCAACTTCTGCCAACTCCAGGGTGTGATTCATCCAATTTTTGGGCTCCTGAGGCCAACTCCAGTGTATATTTGGGCTCCTGCTGCTACTACTGCCAACTTCTGCCAACTCCAGGGTGTGATTCATCCAATTTTTGGGCTCCTGAGGCCAACTCCAGTGTATATTTGGGCTCCTGCTGCTGCTGCTGCCAACTTCTGCCAACTCCAGGGTGTGATTCATCCAATTTTTGGGCTCCTGAAGCCAACTCCAGTGTATATTTGGGCTCCTGCTGCTACTACTGCCAACTTCTGCCAACTCCAGGGTGTGATTCATCCAATTTTTGGGCTCCTGAGGCCAACTCCAGTGTATATTTGGGCTCCTGCTGCTACTACTGCCAACTTCTGCCAACTCCAGGGTGTGATTCATCCAATTTTTGGGCTCCTGAGGCCAACTCCAGTGTATATTTGGGCTCCTGCTCCTGCTGCTGCCAACTTCTGCCAACTCCAGGGTGTGATTCATCCAATTTTTGGGCTCCTGAAGCCAACTCCAGTGTATATTTGGGCTCCTGCTGCTGCTGCCAACTTCTGCCAACTCCAGGGTGTGATTCATCCAATTTTTGGGCTCCTGAGGCCAACTCCAGTGTATATTTGGGCTCCTTCTGCCCCTCATAGTGATGCCACTTCAACTCTCTGCAATTGTGCTGCTCTGCGATTCTATTAGCGATGCCTCTGATCTGCATGTGATATTTCTTCAAAGTATTATTTAACAAACCCAGCACGCATCCTGTGCGTGTTACAGCAAGGCTGAATGGTTTACAACCCTATTGAGGCTGTAGGAGGCTCAGAAATAGCCGTTTTTAATAGCGATTCGTCGCGAATTTATTCGGGTCGAAACGATTTTTGTCGGAAAATTCGGCGAATCAGTCGAATCGAATTTTTCAAAAGTTCGCTCATCTCTAGTTAAAACAATCAAACATATTTCTCTTAAAATAATTGAAATAAAGTCTACATATGCTCTAAACTTTATTATGAACACACAGTTCCTTTTGCTGCAGGTTAAATTCAAGACCCCAGACAGCCCATTAACGTTTGCAGGCAGGCCTGGGGAAAGGGAGACGTTACTTATGGCATGGAAAATGGCCGCATATTAAATCAAGATATAGGCCATGAAGGCAGGAAGCAAAAGCAGACACTGAGATTATAAAACCCCAAAAGCAGAGCCAAGGGGATCAAGAAGGTATCAACAAAAGCACAGAAGGCTGCAGCATCAACTCAGCAAAGATACACACATAGCTCATCCAGCTGGAAGTTGCTACCGAGAATTTCAATGGAAAATGAAAAGAAACATCAGGCGTGGGGCAGAAAACAAGTATAATCAAGGAAAGGGGTACATTTACTTTTAGAGTTTTTGCTGATTACTCTACCCATCAGAAAACATGGAGTAGTGTATAGATTCCAATTCAAAAAGCATTCACCAAACCCCCACTTCCTAAGGATGTAAAATAGGTATTACCATGATAGTGAATCATGTTATGCCTTTTGGATGTTTAATGAAAGCAAGAAGCTAGGTATGTTCCTTTTATGGGCTGAATTAATAAAGGGAAACATTCTGTGTTGTTGGGTGCTTGCCTCAAGGGAACAAAGCACTTAATCTTTGCTGATAAACAGCAGTCAAGCCGCTCAGATAGCCCAACTTTGCGGGTCCATTTAGTTACCCCTGATGTAGCCCCACTAGCCTCTAATGGGCTATTTTGTCCTCCCCAAGCAAGGCCCATAATCACATGTCCCATAATTAAAGTGGACTGTCACGGGCCGATCACCTCCCTCACCGCGGGACATCCGAGATCGGTGAGGGACCCCCCCCCCCCAAAACCCCCGAAAAACTTACCTCATCGGCCTCCCGTGCGCCCCTCTAGGCGTGCGCCCCCCGGCGCGGGCGCGCGCACTGTCACCCCTAACCGGGGTGTCCCCCTGAAGTGGACCAAAACCCAGGATAGTGAAAATCCTGGGTGTTGGTCCACTTTAAACACTCATGGGGGCGCCGATTCATTAATAGCGCCAGGTAGCGACAGATGAGCGACAGTAGCGTTATTTTCACAGCGCCCGCTAGTATTCGCTGTGCTTGGGCATTGTTCGGCTGTTGACAGCGACTCAGTCGGTGTGTGGTAATGTTGAATACGGGGTTAGGAGTCGCTGTTTGACAGGTTCCGCGCTGTATGGGAGCACATGACAGCGAACGGCCATAGCGAACGGCTCCCAGCATATTCATTAACAAATCACGCTCAAAAAATTCTCGCGCTGTGAAATGCTTGTTTAAACCCCAGAGCGCTGGTGGCGATGGGTTAAAAGTAGTTTTTTAACCCCCAAACAACCATATTTTTAGAAAAAAAAAAAACATGTTTTTCAAAACATTTTGTAATATGAATACATTAATATCAGACCTGTAATATCAATTCTGCACAATTTTTTTTTTATTTTTTATTTTTTACCTTAAAGTGGACCAACACCCACGGGTGATCGGCCCGGGAATCTATAAGATTCCCGGACCGATCACCCCCCACCCCGCGGGACATCCGAGATCGGGATGTCCCGCGGGGTGAAACCCCCCCAAACACCCCAACTCACCTACCTTATCTTCGGCGGCGGCCGGCCGCCGCCGCCTCCCTCGCGCCCCTGTAGGCGTGCGCGCCTCCGCGCCGGCCGTCTGCGAATGGCCGGCGCGGGGGCGCGCGCGTTCAAAGTGACGCGAGGGAGGCGGCGGCCGCCGCCGCCGCTTAGACGTTGAAGATCTTCCCTTGTACGTCGGCGCTGGGAGCGGGGAGAGGTGAGTTTTTCGGGGGGTTAGGGGGGGTTTCACACAGCGGGGCACCCCGATCGGGGGTGCCCCACCGAAGTGGACCAAGACCCAGGATAGTCAAAATCCTGGGTGTTGGTCCACTTTAAAGTGGACCAACACCCAGGATTTTGACTATCCTGGGTTTTGGTCCACTTCGGTGGGGCACCCCGATCGGGGGTGCCCCGCTGTCTGAAACCCCCCAGAAAGCCCAAAAAAACTCACCTCTCCCCGCTCCCACGTGACCGCGCCAGCCAATCACAGCGCTCAGAGCCGCTGTGGTATGCGCGTCCAAGGCCGCCTGGACGCTCATACCAGCTCAGCTGGCTCTGAGCGCTGGAGACCGCGTCTCACGCTTCACTCTAACAGGGAGCGCGCCTGCACCGGCCATTCACAAACGGCCTGCTAGAGGGAAGCGCGAGACGCGGCCGCGGCTCGCGCATGCGCCGATGGAACGGGGCTGAGGTAAGGTTTGTGGGCCTCCTGGGGGGTTCCTCCCCGCGGGACATCCCGATTTCGGATGCCCCGCGGGGAGGGATCTGATCGGATCTTATAGATTTCCGGGCCGATCCCCCTGGGATCTAACATTGCAGAAGTGGTCACAGAATTTTTGACATTTAAAAAAAAAAAAAATTAATAGCAATTAATTATGAATATTTAAAGATTGCTTCATTGAAATGCATTGGAGAGCGCCAGGTAGAGAGTGGTCATACCTGTCGCTGTTCAAGGTTGCTCGCTGGTGCTGTGGGGTGAGGCTGGAATAATGATGAATGATTCGCTATCTGGCGCTCTGTCAGTCGCTAAGCAGGATCGGCTTGATAAATGTGTGATTGCGGAGGGGAGCCGGCGTTCTCGTGGCGGTGAGCGTCATTACCGTTCGCTCACCAGTCGCTACCTGGCGCTATCCCTTGTTAAATAAGGGCCTAAATGTCATGTCTGGGACAGAGCTAATACTCTGGGAGCATTATATCACTCCATTTACCCTTGATTAATCTTTTGAACAATCCACTTTTCCCACCTGGATTCCCTGACTGGTGGGTATTGAAGGGGCTTACATCATCTGTTAACCAATCTTACAATTAAATCATGGGAGTACCTGAAAGAAAAACATGATGTTACCAACACTTAGAGTACTTCAGATGCAATGTCGACACTGGGTGTTTTTTCCCTCACAGGCAAACTAAATGTCTGAATGGTAGATCAGAGGCAAGCCTAATCTCTAATATCTACAGATCCCTCATAGGTTTACCAAAAACACAATCCCATAATTATATCAAGCAATGGGAACTGATTTAGACAGTTTGAAACAGGAGGAGTAAGATGAAGGAACAGTATAACACATCTGATGGACATGCTCCAAAATCAGGAGAATTTGGTCAACAGTACTAGGCCTAATCCAATCCTTAACTGGACAAATTATCCATAGAAGCCCCTGGGTGGCCTTGCTACAAAAAAAAGCCAGAAGCAATTGCAAGGGCATGAAAAAAAGATAGTGTGCCTTTCCAGGAGGTGTGAGATAGTATAAATGGATTTCTGATCAATAAGAAGCTAACTAGAATTATCAATGATTCCAATAAAACATGCTTAGCAGTCTGCAAACCATGGATAGCTTGCTCCAATTAAAACCACTAGGAGTTACTAAGAACCAACCAAAGTTACTTTCATTTTTCTGGCTGCGAAACAAGCAATTGCAAAGGCATGGAAAAAAATAGTGTACCTTTCCAGGAGGTATGAGATAGGATGAATGGATTTCTGATCAATGAGAAGCTAACCAGAATTATCAATGATTCCAATAAAAAATTCTTAGCAGTCTGGAAACCCTGGATAAATTACGCCACACCAAACTTGGACCCAGGCCTTCTTAGCTGGCTGTGAATAGCACTACTTTTGAGTGTTTTCCTTAATTATAATAATTGCACTAGAGTGCTGCTTGATATCTCAGACACTTTTGTGATACAGTATACAGAGGTTCAAATCAGATTGACGTTAATAAGTCTAATCTTAAAACTTCGTGAGGAACTGTTTATTGCTTTGTATTTTGCCATGTTTCAAATTTATACTGTGGGGCATATTGCCCAATTGTACTTAATATCATTTGTTTGTAAATAAAAATAAATTGATTTTTTTTTTTTTAGTAAAAAGGACTATTCCCTTTTATTGGGGGTCATGCTAATTATTTGGTGAAGCAAGGTGCCATTTGGGTGTGCCTTGCGGTGCGAATTGAAACTTGCACCTAAAAAATGTCACTTGCACAGGTGATTAGGCATTTTTACAGAGGTGGTACATGATTTTTCCAATGATATGAATTTTTTGGGGGAGTTTAGAATACCAGCACCCCATGCAGAAAAAATATGTCATAAAAGAACATATCCTGACCTCACTGAAAAAACGATGGAAAAATGATGTACCTCATCTATAACAATGCCCAATTGTAGGTACATGTGAGTTTCGGTAAAACACAATTATTTTGCACGAGTTTGTGTGTTACTTGTTTGTTGTTTGTTCACTGACTGAACAAAACACACGAGTTTTAAATTATAGAGATGGATTTCTCCCTGTGGAAGCTTATCTAGTTGAAATGCGTTGCAGGATTCTAACATGGTTTAGAAACATCTGCTAAGCAAGAAACCAGCTATGTTTTGTAACAGGTCTGTAATAAGTGAAGGATTGGTGGGTTATCCTACTCTATACAAGCACCAAAAAATTTGCATGACCCCTAATAGTCTACCTTAGGGGCGATTCAGTACCAGGTGGAAATAGACGTATGAAAAATTAAATCAACCACACACTAATAACCAGGAGACACCAATTTACAAGGCAGAAACTACTCTATCTTTGTCCCTACGATGATGCTAGTGCCCCCCCCCCCCATCATGCTCAATATCATCATAAGTCTGTTTATACCCTGTGAGACTCTGGTTTCAGGGTATGATGCAAGGGTGAATACTGTATAAAATGAAAACCGGAGCATCTAGGGTAGAGATGAGCGAACTTTTGAAAAATTCGATTCGACTGATTCGCCGAATTTTCCGACAAAAATCGGTTCGACCCGAATTTATTCGCGACGAATCGCTATTAAAAACGGCTATTTCTGAGCCTCCTAGAGCCTCAATAGGGTTGTAAACCATTCTGCCTTGCTGTAACACGCACAGGATGCGTGCTGGGTTAGTTAAATAATACTTTGAATAAATATCACATGCAGATCAGAGGCATCGCTAATAGAATCGCAGAGCGCCACAATTGCAGAGAGTTGAAGTGGCATCACTATGAGGGGCAGGAGCCCAAACATTGCTTTAAAGAGACACTGGAGTTGGCAGCAGCAGGAGCCCAAAAATTGGATGAATCACACCCTGGAGTTGGCAGCAGCAGCAGGAGCCCAAATATTACTTTAAAGAGACACTGGGGTTGGCTTCAGGAGCCCAAAAATTGGACGATTCACACCCTGGAGTTGGCAGCAGCAGTAGCAGCAGCAGCAGCCCAAATATTACTTTAAAGAGACCCTGGGGTTGGCTTCAGGAGCCCAAAAATTGGATGAATCACACCCTGGAGTTGGCAGAAGTTGGCAGAAGCAGCAGCAGGAGCCCAAATATTACTTTAAAGAGACAGTGGAGTTGGCTTCAGGAGCCCAAAAATTGGATTAATCACACCCTGGAGTTGGCAGCAGCAGTAGCAGCAGCAGCAGCCCAAATATTACTTTAAAGAGACCCTGGGGTTGGCTTCAGGAGCCCAAAATTTGGATGAATCACACCCTGGAGTTGCCAGCAGCAGGAGCACAAATATTACTTTAAAGAGACCCTGGGGTTGGCTTCAGGAGCCCAAAAATTGGATGAATCACACCCTGGAGTTGGCAGGAGTTGGCAGCAGCAGCAACAGGAGCCCAAACATTACTTTAAAGAGAGGGGGGGAGCAAAAAAATAGGGAACCCCACTATTCCCCAAAATTTATCCTCAGGAAAGGCACCACTAGTATGATAATTATTTGATAATAGTTTATTTTATTTATCAAAAAAGATGTTTACTATACACATATAAAGACACACATTTTAAAACCTTATTTTTAAAAAACATATACACATTATCTTGGAGGAAAGAACAACCAAGGGGAGGGAGGGGAGAGGGGAGGGGGGGGGGGAAACCCCAACCGCCCCCAAACAGAGAATGGTGGCCCTCTTGTTTATATTATGCCAAATTATGAATGAATCAATAATACCTGTTAATCCTGCTGTCGTACTAATTACTAGTGCTAATCTATTACATAAAAATCTCAACTCATATAACTCCTTGTGCCAGTAAACCTTTTAAAGTGCTTAGTGCATATAGTGAAAAACAATATATATATAAAGCTAAACAGGACAGCCAGGACGCCAAAAAACAGACAACCATACAAACAAATCACTCATATAGCTGTAATGGCCAACCAACTCACCCCCCTCACCAACGCATGTGTGTTGTCGACGCGTTGCGTGACGACGACACGTCACTTCTCCAGGACAATAGGGCATATATTAGCTTATATTAGCAGGGTGCAGTCGCACACCTTTCCTCTTTTGAGCACACATTGATTCTTTTGTAGCTGGTGCAGGTTTTCTTTAGTTTGGTTTACTTTAAAGAGACACTGGAGTTGGCTTCAGGAGCCCAAAAATTGGATGATTCACACCCTGGAGTTGGCAGCAGCAGCAGCAGCAGCAGGAGCCCAAATATTACTTTAAAGAGACCCTGGGGTTGGCTTCAGGAGCCCAAAAATTGGATGAATCAAACCCTGGAGTTGGCAGCAGCAGCAGGAGCCCAAATATTACTTTAAAGAGACACTGGGGTTGGCTTCAGTAGCCCAAAAATTGGATGAATCACACCCTGGAGTTGGCAGCAGCAGCAGGAGCCCAAATATTACTTTAAAGAGACCCTGGGGTTGGCTTCAGGAGCCCAAAAATTGGATGAATCACACCCTGGAGTTGGCAGCATCAGGAGCCCAAATATTACTAGACACTGGAGTTGGCTTCAGGAGCCCAAAAATTGGATGATTCACACCCTGGAGTTGGCAGCAGCAGCAGCAGCAGGAGCCCAAATATTACTTTAAAGAGACACTGGAGTTGGCTTCGGGAGCCCAAAAATTGGATGAATCACACCCTGGAGTTGGCAGCAGCAGCAGCAGGAGCCCAAATATTACTTTAAAGAGACCCTGGGGTTGGCTTCAGGAGCCCAAAAATTGGATGAATCACACCCTGGAGTTGGCAGCAGCAGCAGGAGCCCAAACTTCGCTTTAAAGAGACCCTGGGGTATGCTTCAGTAGCCCAAAAATTGGATGAATCACACCCTGGAGTTGGCAGCAGCAGCAGCAGGAGCCCAAACATTACTTTAAAGAGACCCTGGGGTTGGCTTCAGGAGCCCAAAAATTGGATGAATCACACCCTGGAGTTGGCAGCAGCAGCAGCAGGAGCCCAAATATTACTTTAAAGAGACACTGGAGTTGGCTTCAGGAGCCCAAAAATTGGATGATTCACACCCTGGAGTTGGCAGCAGCAGGAGCCCAAATATTACTTTAAAGAGACACTGGAGTTGGCTTCAGGAGCCCAAAAATTGGATGATTCACACCCTGGAGTTGGCAGGAGTTGGCAGCAGCAGCAGCAGCAACAGGAGCCCAAACATTACTTTAAAGAGACACTGGAGTTGGCTTCAGGAGCCCAAAAATTGGATGAATCACACCCTGTGGAGAGTCATGTGGAGAAAAAGTAGCTTAGTTAGTAATATCTACATAAAATTATGAATAAAAAAATGCAAAAGTATTGCCAAAGTGAAGTTTTGTTTGAGGGTGTGTTTCGACCTTTTAATTAAATCAGAAACAACAAGGTATCATTGCCTCTGACTAATTAGCCCTCAAAAATTCTTGGAATTTTTAATCTGGAATCATGTCTGATCCGTCTTATCCGAAGAATATTAATAAAAAGTAAGAGTAACGTAAAGGATTTTTTATCAATACTTACTTGTGGTCCGATGCGGAGGAATGTCTGTAACTGGAGAGCAGCGCCTTAAATCTGTTTTGCACGATCCATCTTTCTTTAGTGTTGGTCTGGCCCCGTCATCAATCTACTGGAATACATCAGGCATTGTTGGGAGGAAAGCTTGGCTGATCCATGCACCATTCATTTCCACGCAGGGCAGTCTCTGGAAAAAAAAAGTATGTATAAACCAGGGTCTTTTTCATATAAAAACAAATGGTTATTTTTGCTTTTAAACCATATGTTCCACAGCTTTACCAGTCATTGTGTCAGCCAATGAAGCAACTTTGTCTCCAAGTGCTGAAAAAGCAGTCCACTGCATCACAAGTGGCATCTGACACCCCCAGTCAACTGTCTGTCTGTTATGCTTTGGGTTCAGCTCCACTATCCATTGATGAAGATCTGATAATCATAAAATTCAGCAGCTACTGCCCAGCCAAGAAGTGGAGGAGACACTCGCCTCTTCTTCCACTAGCCGGCAATTAGTGATGAGGAGAGTGTCGTGGGAGGAGGTGTTGCAAGCCGAGGTAGTGGAAGAGGGTCCCTGGAGTCTGCGGTGGTGGCGGTGGCAGCAGCAGCAGCAGTGAATTATTGCGGACTGTTGGTAGGAAAAATCAGCTACTCAGCGGTGTGGCAGTTTTTCATGCAGCATCCTGTGGAGAAAAAGTAGGTTAGTTAGTGTATATACATAAAATTATGAATAGACAAATGCAATAGTATTGCCAAAGTGAAGTTTTGTTTGAGGGTGTGTTTCCACCTTGTAATTAAATCAGAAACAACTAGCTATCATTTGCCTCTGAATAATTAGCCCTCAAAAATTCTTGGAATTTTTAATCTTGATGTCTGAGGGATTTCTCCTCTCAGACAGCGTCACCATAAGTCCAGCCTGCTGCATTACCCAGTGGTGGACCTTTCAGAGAACTGATGGCTTGTGCCGAGCCGAGGTGGAGAGTCCCATGGCATGGTTGTTGAACAGAAGGTGGGCCAGTCCTTTAGCCTGTCAGTGTGTACCAAAGTGCACAGTGTTGTCTACGTCTGGAGCTGTAACTATGGACTCATGGTGGACAATATATATCCTTTTAGGCCCCCTTGGTGATTGTGGTTTCACGCTGTTCTTCACATGGTTTTCCTTGACCATCAGAGTCACACATGGGAGGAACTACTAAAAATGAGAACTCAATCCATGAAAGCATTGCTTAATCCACGAAAACTGCAAATTTGGACCCATGGTGACTGACACTTGGAAGAACATCTTGTTTGCGCTGCGACAAGGAAGCCAGAGTCATGCGTCCTGACATGGCACACGTGTTCAGTCTAGTTCTGAAGGCTTGCCCCCATCTGAAAGACATCCGAACAACAGGAAAGAAAGTTAGCATGCACTTCTGGCACTCCTACACCACCAAGCACAACCTTATTGAGCTTCAGCGTCACAACGGTGTACCCCAACATAGTCTGATTTGCGATGTTTCCACCCGTTGCAATTCCACCCTCCATATGCAGGATCCACTATAGCAGTGGTCCCCAACCCTGTCCTCAAGGCCCACCAACAGGCCAGGTTTTGCAGATCTCCACAAAGATGCACAGGTGGAGTAATTAGTGCAGCTGCAGAGCAATAGAGCTGGCTATTTGGAGATCCAAAAAACATGACATGTTGGTGGGCCTTGAGGACAGGGTTGAGGACCACTGCACTATAGGAACAGAGAAAAGCCATCACGGATTTCTGGATGATCCAAACGGATAGGGGGACACCCCTGTGTAAATTCAATGTAAACCATTGGCAGCTCATATGTGACACCGACCGTTTGCTCAGGCCCTTTGAGGAAGCTACTTTATTAGTCAGTTGCCAGGACTATGAGATGAACGATGAGATTCCACTGCTTCATGTACTACAACACATGTTGGAAACCATGGCTGGTCAGGGCACTGGAGACATGGCACATACATTTCACAGCCACATGAAGCCTGTGGGGGCTGAAGTGGAGGAGGAGGAGGGGGTGGGGCACCGCAAACCACAGTTTAGGTTTCACAAAATGACCATTTTATCTAGTCATCTGACAGGAGAGGAGGAGCAGGAGCAGCCACAGGAGCTAGAGGGTTGTGAGGAAGGCGAGACAGAGGACCCAGACACACCGTGGCAGTTTACAGTGGAGATGGAGACAGGTAGTCCCTCCGAGTCACTTGCACAAATGGCACGATGCATGCTCACATGCTTGCGTACTAGTGAGCGCAGAATTGTCTCCATTTGTCAGCGGGAAGACTTCTGGCTCTCCAACTTATTGGACCCTCGCTTCCGGCACAAAATGGGGGCATTTTTTACGCCCACTGAGAGGGAGGAAAAACTGACCTACTACAGAGACATCCCACGTAGTCAGTTGGGCGATGTCTATCTGTGCCATGGCCCATACTCCCGCAGGTCTGACTCGGGGGGACCTCTGCGATCACCTTCCACTGTCATGGCTGCTGGGGGGGTGGAAGGAGCAGCTGCAGCAGCAGCTCCATCAGCAGCAGCCTCAGTCTTCAGTCGCTAGTGAGTAGCTTTCTACACCCGCATAGTGAGTTTACTCATGAGCAGCAGGAAGACCTGGAGCTGGACCTCAAACAGCAGGTCATGTCATACCTTGACATGACCATGGCAACACACCTTCAGGATCCACTGGATTTGCTGAGAAGCCAAACTTGACTTGTGTCCGCAACTAGCAGAGTTTGCCCTGGAAAAGCTGTACTGGCCGGACAGTAGTTGATTTCGATGGCAACTGGGCTGCTCTATATAATGAAGCAAAATGGCAAATTTACCTCACAATATAAGCTATTGCCCCTCAGATTTACACAGGGCCTGCTCCATATAATGGTGCAAAACCATGAATTTACCTCATAATATAAACTATTGCCCCTCAGATTTACACAGGGGCTGCTCTATATTATGCTGCAAAATGGCAAATTTACCTCACAATATAAGCTATTGCCCCTCAGATTTACACAGGGCCTGCTCCATATAATGTTGCAAAACCATGAATTTACCTCATAATATAAACTATTGCCCCTCAGATTTACACAGGGGCTGCTCTATATTATGCTGCAAAATGGCAAATTTACCTCACAATATAAGCTATTGCCCCTCAGATTTACACAGGGCCTGCTCTATATAACGAAGCAAAATGGCAAATTTACCTCACTATATAAGCTATTGCCCCTCAGATTTACACAGGGGCTGCTCTATATTATGCTGCAAAATGGCAAATTTACCTCACAATATAAGCTATTGCCCCTCAGATTTACACAGGGGCTGCTCCATATAATGTTGCAAAACCATGAATTTACCTCATAATATAAACTATTGCCCCTCAGATTTACACAGGGGCTGCTCTATATTATGCTGCAAAATGGCAAATTTACCTCACAATATAAGCTATTGCCCCTCAGATTTACACAGGGGCTGCTCTATATTATGCTGCAAAATGGCAAATTTACCTCACAATATAAGCTATTGCCCCTCAGATTTACACAGGGCCTGCTCCATATAATGGTGCAAAACCATGAATTTACCTCATAATATAAACTATTGCCCCTCAGAATTACACAGGGCCTGCTCTATATAATGAAGCAAAATGGCAAATTTACCTCACTATATAAGCTATTGCCCCTCAGATTTACACAGGGGCTGCTCTATATTATGCTGCAAAATGGCAAATTTACCTCACAATATAAGCTATTACAGCTCTATATAAATAAAAATAAATAAATAAAAAAGGACCTGTAGAAGCTTATTTAGTATAACAGATAGGGTGACATGTGCTGGTTTGGGATGCCCATATGGGCTAGTGTTTTGGCAGCAGTACAAAAACCAATGCAAAATGCAATAGCTTAATAAAGCTGATGCTGATCAACGCTTATTTAGTATAACAGATGGGGTGCAACATGCAGGTTTGGGATGCCCTGCGGCCTGGTGTATTTAAAGCAGACCAAAACCAATTCAAAATGCAATAACTTAATAAAGCTGAGGCTGTAGATGCTTATTTAGTATAAACAGGTAGGGTGCAAGGTGCAGCTTTGGGGTGCCCTGCGGCCTGGTTTATTAAAAGCAGTCAAAAACAAGTGCAAACTGAAGTAGCTTAATAAAGCAGCTGATGCTGATCAACGCTTATGTTGTATAACAGATAGGGTTAAAATAGCATGTGCCTTGGGATGCCCGTGTGGCCTGGTATATTTCAAGCTGAACAAAAAGTAACAATAATCCAAGTATGAGACATAATTTTGACCTTCTTTACAGCGCCATACTTTGAAAAAAAAAAACCTTAATTTCATGCCGATCAATCCAAAGGTCAATGCTCCTAACAAAAATAGTGTTCAGCATAAGTTTTCCTTCTGGAAGGACGTAACCTTTAGTTTACATGGTTGGGGTCGGTTATCTTACAAATTGGGATACCCCAGGCAGCAGTGTCATTGAAAGAGACAGATTGTAATGCAGGCCATACGCAAGCAGAGAAACTCAGGCTGCAACAGGCCTATTTAGTTTACATGGTTGGGGTAGGTTATCTTACAAATTGGGATACCCCACTGTATATGAAACCGAATATAAATGCACACCCAACAGTGGACAATCAGCCTCCAAGAGGCCTGCTTAGTTTAAATAAGAGAGCTGCTTAGTGTAAATAAGAGGCCTGCTTAGTTTAAATAAGAGAGCTGCTTAGTGTAAATAAGAGAGGTAGGTTATGTATGTTATGTTACAGTATGGGATGCCCCCACAGCAGACCTGAGATCAGTATATATGCACAGCAGCAGTGTGTAAGCAGGCTCATACAGGCCAAATTTCTTTAAATAACTGTGCAGCTTAGAGTAAATACAGAGGCTAATGGTATGTTACAGAATGGGATGCCCCAAAGCTGACTTGAGATCAGTATATATGCACACAGCAGCAGTGTGTAAGCAGGCTCATACAGGCCAAATTTCTTTAAATAACTGTGCAGCTTAGAGTAAATACAGAGGCTAATGGTATGTTACAGAATGGGATGCCTCACAGCAGAGTGCACCTGGGACCAGAAGTGCTATGCACAGCAAAAGTGTCTTTATCAGGCCTAATTTCAATTAGAATAAGTGCAAATGGTTATGGTCTTAAATAGAGGCTGGTGTAGTCACAGAATGGGATGCCCCAAAAACCAGCAGTGCACCTGGCAGGCAGCAGTAAGTCTATGCACAGCAAAAGTGTCTTTATCAGGCCTAATTTCAATTAGAATAAGTGCAAATGGTTATGGTCTTAAATAGAGGCTGGTGTAGTCACAGAATGGGATGCCACAAAAACCAGAGAGCATGCACAGCAAAAGTGTCTTTATCAGGCCTAATTTCAATTAGAATAAGTGCAAATGGTTATGGTCTTAAATAGAGGCTGGTGTAGTCACAGAATGGGATGCCACAAAAACCAGCAGTGCACCTGGGACCAGTAGTGCTATGCACAGCAAAAGTGTCTTTATCAGGCCTAATTTCAATTAGAATAAGTGCAAATGGTTATGGTCTTAAATAGAGGCTGGTGTAGTCACAGAATGGGATGCCTCACAGCAGAGTGCACCTGGGACCAGTAGTGCTATGCACAGCAAAAGTGTCTTTATCAGGCCTAATTTCAATTAGAATAAGTGCAAATGGTTATGGTCTTAAATAGAGGCTGGTGTAGTCACAGAATGGGATGCCACAAAAACCAGCAGTGCACCTGGGACCAGTAGTGCTATGCACAGCAAAAGTGTCTTTATCAGGCCTAATTTCAATTAGAATAAGTGCAAATGGTTATGGTCTTAAATAGAGGCTGGTATAGTCACAGAATGGGATGCCTCACAGCAGACTTAAGATCAGTTCAGTGTATATGCACAGTTAGTGTATAAGCAGCCTGAAAACGCTAACAAAGCCAGTCAGCCAGCCAGTAACACTCAGGCTGGATGAAAAAAAAAAAATCTCCCTGTGACTGCCTCCGATTTTTCCTACCTTTCCCTGTTTTTCGCTGACTTTCTGTCTGTCTCCTGCCTGTCTCCTGCCTGTCTCCAGCCTGTCCCTGTCTGTCCCTGTCTGTCTAACTGTCTCTCTCCCTGCCTACAGCAGCGTTCTATCTCTCACGAATGCAATACAGAAATGAGGAAAAGCAAGATGGCCGCCGGCCTTAAATAGCGCTGTGACGTCACCGGGCTTGCTGGCTGCTGACAGGCTGCATGTGACTGCCCCAGCTTGCACTGGCGCGGGGTAGATATCTGGACATGTCCCGTCCGCCATCTTAGAATGCCTGTAATGTAATGAATGGATGTTAAAGGAAAACTTCGAGCGATCGAATCGCGGGGAAATTCGGATTCGATCCGAATCGAATTTTCCATGAAATTCGGATCGAATCCGGGTTCGTCCGGATTGATTCGCTCATCCCTAATCTAGGGCCCTCCAGTGGACTTGACACCCTAGGTTCAAATATTACTGACTTGGGAGCAGTAGCATTGGTTTTTAATATATGAAATCATGGAAATACAAAGAATAGGCCTTTCTGGATAAGGCTACAAAAAACGGTTAAGGCTACAAAAAAACTCTAGGAAAAAGTGCCAGGTGTTGATGTTACCGGCCCCCCTTAAGAGGCTGCTGGTAAGGTGCTCCATAGGGTCGAGGAGTCTACCTAGGGAAGATGGGTGGGTCCTGCTAACCAAGTACTAGTCCAGCACTAGTCTAGTCTTGGCCAGAAGTGAAATAAAGGGAGTAACAAGCCTGCTGCTGACATTGGATGGGAAAAGTATGCAGCCATGCAGTGGTGCGGATTAAACAGGTACCGGATCTAACAGAGGCTGAGTCACAGGGAGGCCTGGAGCCTTGAACATAAAGTTAGAACACATAAAACTAAACTCAGAAATTCCCCTTGAGGGCAAACCTTTATCAGCAAGCTTTGGGTCCCTAGGGGTCGGGTTATCCAGCTCCCTAATAGGGTTGCGGTTGACAGGGTGCAGTTCCCTTTTATGCCCTGTATATAGTGGGCCATAAGGGCCTAAACTTAAAACTTATCAGGAGAGACTTAAATAACTTAATTTGTACAGTCTAGAGGAAAGAAGGGGGAGAGGGGGCATGATTGAGACCTTTAAATATGTGAAAAGATGCAATAAGGTTGAGGAGAGAAGTGTTTTTAAGAAGAAACTTAATGATAGAACAAGGGGGCACAGCCTGAAGCTAGCTGGGGGGAAGATCAGGAGCATTGTTAGAAAATATTATTTTACAGAAAGAGTAGTAGATGCTTGGAAAAAACTTCAGAGGTAGTTGAAAACTCGCCAGTCACTGAATTTAAACATGCCTGGGATAAGCCTCCATCTATCCTAAGATAAAGAGAACATACAGTATACACATAAGGGCAGACTAGATGGACTATATGGTCTCCTTCTGCCGTCAACCTTCTATGTTTCTATGTTTCTAAGCCCACAATCCTTCTGGCCTGGTAGTCCTGGTGGTTCTCCATACCTATGAGAAGTCCCTCGCAAGGGGAGCATATACACACACTGTATCTACTATAAATCTATTGGCAAAACAGAAATCCCTTTGGATCATTCTACCCATCTGCATCCACCAGATCTCAGTATTAGGTATAATATATAATATATATATAGTACAATATACAAAGCTATGGCTACTGCCATACAAATATACAGACAACAAAAGCATAGTGTCTGCATAAACTATGGAGTGCTGTCAGTGTAGATACCCTTTTGTATATCTTTTTAAGACAACATGTCAAGGGCATTCTCTCGTATACATGCAACATATTATTGCGCAAGATTCGTTCGTGATATAGCAGAAGCTATAAAAATATACATTTTTCCATCAAGTTCAGGAGATACTGCTCTGTGAATCATTTAATCTTGTTCTGTTATACAATCACTTGCATCTATATTTTTTTCATTTTGCTGTACGTGAGCAAAAGTGCTGAAAGAATCAAAACCGTATACCTAAAATGCAATGTGATCGAACTGAATGAAACCATTGTTCTGTTTGCATGGAACGCAGAAAAAAAAGCTGAGACAGGAATTCCTCGAGTCTGCAAGTCCTGCGAGTCAAGAAACACAAAATTGCAGTTCAAAGTTGAAAGAGAAAAAAAAACGTTGTAAGTAAAGATGTAAAAATGTATAATTTGTACCTCCTAACCCTTTCACTGCCAGCCTACCTAGAGATGTTGTCACCCTCTGTTGCCATACCATTTTTCATTATTTTGTGTTATACATGTTATATGATATAACTGTGATTTTTGAAGGAATGGCCAGGGATTTCCCCGGAAATTGTTTTGAGCAGAATTTGGCCTTTAACATTAAATGTCTTGTTTGCCATTGTTATAAGTGCTTTCTCCATATTTTTGAGTAAAATATGTTGAAAACAATTTTTAAAAATGATATTTTTCAAGAAAACCATAATACATATGTATCGATAGACACCCTTTCCTGCCCAAAAGACAACCCAATACTTAAACTCTTCACACCTTGCAGTTTAAAAAAAACAGCCCTTTACATTTGAAATACCCCCCACTAACTATATATTTCTTTAATCTACACACCTCAAGCTTTCTAGGTGTATCACAACTTGTTGTTGTGGGCACAGTTTTCTGAACGCAAACTCTCAAGGAATTTACTGGTTGCACAGGCTTTCCATAAAAAATAAAAACAATGTTTTCATAAAATATCAATCAAGAACAAGATGAAACAAGCTAAATCTGAAACAGCAAAGTCCCCTTAACAGAACAATACCCATCATGCATAGGTACTTTTAACGGATGTCTACTTGAGATTTTTCACCCTTGGTTGCCTGGCCATTTTTTTTACCATTTTGCGCTATGTATAACTGATATCTGCAGAAATGTCCAGGGATTCAAGGAAAATTATATATTGATTTTTGGCAGAGTTTGGGCTCTAAAATAAAATGCCTTGTTTGTAATTTTTTCAGTGCTTTCACAATATTTCTGGGTGAAATATATATATATATATATATATATATATATATATATATATATATATATAATTTATTTATTTATTTATTGTTTTAATGTAAGTTTTTCAAGAACATCATATTGTGTAAAAGCCCCATTTCTCCAAATTACAATGGTACCATACCACATGAAATTTTCAAATAAAATACAACTGCTGTACATGTGCACCGGGGAGAAGTTTTAAAAAAAATACCTAAGGACCCCTTACCAGTTCACAAAGAGTTAAAAGTAAAAATATACACACATGCATTGAAAATGTAATTATATGTATTATATTTTTTTCTACTTACCTCGATTCCATCAGTGATTGATTTGTCCGCAGCTGCACAGGCAGACAGGCAGAAGTGATTGGCCCCTGTTCCCTGCCACACTCCTAACCTCCACCGATTACTGCCACCTTCTGACAGCTCTCCAGTTGGAAGCTGGAAGCAGACAGAGTGAGATTATATCATTAGGGGTGAACGAACCTGCAGAAGTTCGGGTTCACTAAAGTTTGATTCGGGTCCCCCAAACTCGACCCGAACCCCATTGAAGTCAATAGGGACCTGAACTTTGGGGACCAAAAATGGCTGTAAAATGAGGGAAATGGCTAGAGGGCTGCAAACGTCTGGGCGATTTCCCTGCACAAAATGGGCTGGGGAAGTACTCAAAATGATAACAGAACATACCATACATAACATACCCATAAGACGCAGCTAAAGTTTAGAGGAGGAAAATGAGAAAAAAAATATATAAAAAATATATAAATATATAAATAAATATATAAAAAAAGTAAATATAAAAAAAAAAAAAAATAGTGTGCTAAAATACCCCCCCCCTTCCTACAGAATCCCCTCTAAATCACCCCATTACATACAGTGTGCAGAATCCTCCACAATCACACTGTAACAGGCAGTGTGCAGAATCCACTCCCAATCACCCTATTACAAACAGTGGGCAGAACCCCCCCAATCACCCCATTACAGACAGTGTGCAGAATGCCCCCAATCATCCCATTACATACAGTGTGCAAAATCTCCCACAATCACCCCATTACAGTGTGCAGAACCCCCCTCCCAATCACCACATGACAGACAGTGTACAGAATCCCCCCCATTACAGACAGTGTGCAGAGTCCCCACTAATCACCACATTACAAAATGTGTACAGAACATCCCCAATCACCCCATTACAGACAATGTGCAAAATCCCCCACAATCATTCCATTACAAACAGTGTGCAGAATCCCCCCATCACCCCATTATAGACAGTGTGCAGTACCCCACCCCAATCACCCCATTACAGACAGTGTGCAGAACCCCATGCTCACCCTCCCCTGTGAGGTGGTGCCAGTTCCCCTGCCACATTGATGACTTGTTGCTCCTCCTCCTCGGCCTCATGCACTCCTCTAATTCAGCTGGGAACTCCACCAATAGTGTGTCCACCAGAGTGCATTTGTACTCTCTCATTTTGTGATCCGGCTCTAGTGCTGGTATCATGGAGGTGATGTTGTCCTTATAGCAGGAATCCAACAGGGTGGCCATCCAGTAATTGGCACTTGGGACTATGCGGGCAACTCTACAGTCATTGTGCAGGCACTGGAGCATGAAGTGGCTTATGTGAACCAGGCTGCTCTGAGTCAAGGAGAAGCTGTCCTCTGTGTCAGGTGTCTCCTCCTCCTGCTCCTCTCTCCGGCCACGCTCCGGTGGCCCCCGTGAGCTGCACTGGGTGCCACCCTACTGTGGGAGAAAGTTCTCATCCTCCTCCTCTGAATCCTCCAAAACTCTGCTGGCTGGACAGTGACATACCTGCCAGCTGTCAGCCCAGCAACCCACCCTGCAAGCCACGTGTGCACTCCACTGACACCTGAGAAAATGGGCCTTCTTCCTCCTCCTCTTCTTCCATCACAACCTCCATCATGGCCTGAAGGTTTTTTTTCAGCAGGCAAAGGACGGGGATGGTAGCGTTAATGTCCCTCATGGAGGCCCACTCGTTGATGGTGAAGTGACCCAGTGGGCAGTTAGATGTAATATCCCTGTCCATGCTTCTTGTCGTCAGTGGTGATGTGGACAATGGAACTAATGGCATTGTCCAGTGCACAGTCCACTCCACAACCTATTGGTGCAGGACAGGGGTGGCCTTGCAAGAAAAGTAGTGGTGCCTGGGAATGGTGTATTGTGGCCACCACCTTCAGATCTTTAAAACTTTCTGTCTCCACCAGGCGGAATGGTAATCATTTCAAAGGCCAGCAATTTGGAAATGCTCGCAATCAGGACCAGGGTTAAAATTTTGCTTTCCCTCCAAAGTTTGTGGGATGGAAAGCTGAATGCTTCCCTGGGATTGTGTGGCTTGGTGGTGGTGGTGCTGCTGCTTCTGGAGGTGGTGGTGGTCCCACATCTTCCCTTCGGGGGAAACAAGTGGCCATGTCTTTGGGGAGGCAGTGGTAGCGGCTAAGTCAACCAAAGCAGTTGAGGTAACCTCAGGGGTTTGGCTAGTGTTTGGATTGTAGGTGCCTGACCATCCACATGGTGCTGAGATTATTAAGAATTTTCCCTCGCTTGAAAAAATGCCACACTGGTGAGATCCTTTGAGTCTGCCTTGGTGCACTCAGTCCCTGGGAGTTGTGGGCAGTGGCAGGCACCCTTCTCACTCTTCTGCTGCCTGGGGCTGTGTGACCACCACCTCTTCCTCTGAACTCTGATGGCCTTCAGTCTACGTTGGGTCTAGGATCTTGTCATCACCCCTGGCATCCTCTTCCACCCACTTCTCCGTGCTACCCTCACTTTCAGCCTCAACATTGCAGAAAGCTGCAGCAGTCTGCACTAGGGTTTCATAATCAAGGGTGTCCTGTGATGGTCTGCTGCCATGTCCTCATCCTCCAACATAAGTTGTTGGGATTCTGGGAATCCTAGGTCTGCAACTGGGACAGGGAAAGGTGGATAGACCATGGTATCCCAGCCAGGAGTGTCATCATAGAGCATTAGTGACTCCATGACTTGTGGCTGGGATGGCTTTGCACATTTTACTGGGGGGGGGGGGGGGTGAGGTGGAGGGCTCAGCACTGTCGGCAGAAGTGTGTGGAAGACAATCCCACGGAACAGGTAGCACTCTGTGCCATATAATCTATGACTGCCTCAACTCGCTCTGGCCTCACCACTCTTCCACCAGTATTGGGGCCTCCAAAAATGTGCTCCAAACCCTGGCATCTGCTTTCACCAGAGGAAGGTGTAGCAGGAATGGATGAAACACATCCCCTCCCTGCAGCACCAGCTCTATTACCAGCAGCAGCCCCACAGCCATCCAAGTAGAGTAGTGCCACCCAAGTGGCTTGAGCAAGTGGTTTTAAACAGTAATGACACCCAAGTGGTTTGAGCAAAGGGTATTAAAGAGTAGTGACACCCAAGTGCCCAGAACCAATGGATACCCCACTAACAATTGGTATTAACGAGTAGTGACACCCAAGTGGTTTGAGCAAGTGGTATTAAACCGTGATGATACCCAAGCGGTTTGAGCAAGTGGTATTAAACAGTAATGACACCCAAGTGGTTTGAGCAAGTGGTATTAAAGAGTAGTGACACACAAGTGGTTTGCACAAATGGTATTAAAGAGTTGTGATACCCAAATGTTTTCAGCAAGTGATATTAAAGAGTTAAAGAGTAGTGACATCCAAGTGGTTTGAGCAAGTGGTATTAAAGAGTAGTTACACGCAAGTACCTGAACCCGTAGATCACTAACAATTTGTATTAAAGAGGAGTGACGCACAAGTGGTTTGCACAAGTGGTGTTAAAGAGTTGTGATACCCAAGTGCTTTGGGCAAGTGGTATTAAGGAGTAGTGACAAACAAGTGCCCTAAACCAATAGATTGAATATTAATTGGATACTCCAATAACAATTGTTATGAAAGAGTTGACACCCAAGTGATTTGAGCAAGTGGTATTAAAGAGTACTGACACCCAAGAGGTTTCAGTAAGTGGTTTTAAATAGTAGTGCCACACAAGTGCTCTGAACCAGTGGATACTCCACTAACAATTGGTATTACAGAGCAGTGACCTCTAGTGGCCTGAACAATTAGTATTAAACAGCAGTGACACACAAGTGCCCTGAACTGGAGGAAACCCTGCTAACAATTTGTATTAAAGAGCAGTGACACCAAATTGCCATTAAACAGTAGTGAAACACAAGTGCTCTGAAACAATAGATATTCCACTAACAATTGGTATTAAAGAGTACAGACACCCAAGTGGTTTGAGCAAGTAGTATTAAACAGTACTGACGTCCAAGTGGTTTCAACAGGTGGTATTAAGGAGTAGTGACACCCAAGTGGTTTGAGCAAGTGGTATTAAACAGTACTGACTGACTGACTGAATTGGTTGCATTGAGCAAGTGGTATTAAAGAGTAGTAACACACAAGTGCCCTGAATCAGTGAATACTCCACTAACAATTGGTATTAAAGAGTGCTGACATGCAAGTGCCCTGAACCAGTAGATACTCCACTAACAATTGGTATTAAAGTGTAGTGACACACAAGTGGTTTGGGCATCTGGTATGCGGTGCAGCCAATCAGCCTTTTTCCAAGTTTGGGCTGAACGCCGAATGCTTGCATGAATTTTGAAATCCGTGCTTGGGTTCGGGGACCCGATCTCACAAATTTCAGTATGAACCCCAACTTTGGGTTCACCAAACCCTAGACGTCATCTCTCTCACTTATAAAAGGCGAGCTGTCAGAAGCCATTGTGTTGGGCAAGGAACAAGCAATCTGAGTCCTGCTGAAGGCACCAGGGTGGGGGAGGGGAGACCCCAGCGCTGGATCCCGGACAGAGATAAATATTTTTATTTTTTTTGCTAATGATGGGTAAACAACAGGCATGTGAAATTCATGTGTTTTTAACCACATGAATTTCACATGATTAGCAATAATGGGTTACAAAATGACTATCATTAGAAACCTCTAAAAATGTTATGTTCTTATACTATAGACCTTAGAAAACGAAACATTTTACCTATATACGTTATTTTAAAAAGTCAAAAAAGTACTTCTGTACTTTTTCCCACTTGAAAGTCACAAAACTTGCAGAGTCAGCAGAAATCACTATAAATAACATGCACAGAACTGGCACTACATTGGTAAAATGTTTCTTTTTCCAAGGTCTATAATATGAGAACATACAATTTCCAGAGGTTTCTAATGATATTTGTCCTTCATCCTTTTCCATGCCAGCTATGTAGAATCTACGTAGTTGCCTCTCTGACCATTAAGTCCCTCCTATGTAAATTCTACGTAGCTGGTGTTTTCCTCTAGCTGCAGCCCAAACCAAAAATGCTTACCTCCATACGTGACTCCAGTTCTGGGGTCTTCTCTTTCCCTTGGGATCTTTAGAGGGGCAGAGGGGGGCACCATGCTTGTAGCTGCAGGGAGGGGCCTTTTATACCAGGAGTGAGAAAATTAATTATTTTATATGTAATATATTGACTTTTACTGGTTTCTACTTTTCCTCTGTAAAGGAGGACTTCAAAAATTCTATAGTTATTTTTTTAAATCCAATGAAACAACAAAAAACATAAACTTGGCATCTTTCTGAACACATCTGACACAATGATATTTTTAAAAGACTGCCGAGGTAGTTATTGCCTTATTTCAAAGTCTACAATGACATATTATTCTACAATAAAAAATAGACACCAGTGGTGAAATCCCATTAGATTCCACAAAGTTTCTTTGTATACCAGGCATGAAATATAGCGTCTTTTGACACAGAATCTCAATAGCTGACTTCCAATATCATTTTTAGATGCATTTTCTATAGCTATGTATTCATTCAATATCTACTGAAAAAGTCAGCAGGTAGAGAAATTGAAATATTTTGTATAGGAATGCAAGGACAGAAAATGTAGCCTTTGGAAAAATGGCTGCCTTGGATTGAATAATCCAAAGTAAGTGTTAACATTTTCTATTTTCAACTGGTTATGGAGAATAGACTATCCTTTGAATAGTTATCATTTGTATTCTGGTTCTCATTTTGCCCAATTTTTACACCTATTGTCCAGCAAATCCCTGCCTGCTGAGCTACTTATTTTAGCAAAAATGTAGCACTAAAGTATATAAAAGCGTATAAAAAAACCATATTTAATGGTGGTGAAAAAGCTCATAGAGGATGATCAAGCACGAGAAGCAGTATCAGAAGCTAGTGGATTCAACCTGCAAAGTTCGGATCCATGCCGGGTTCGTGTGTCTGAAGCAGAACACAGATTTCCGTGCATACATACGGCGTCCGGGACAGACCCGGAAGAAGGCTGTGCAGCCAATCAGCCTTCTTCTTTCTTCTCCCCTATTGGACCAATGGGACACGTAACCCCACCATATAAAAATCCCAAATCCATGTCACGCCGCACAACACCGCTGTGTGCTCTGCAGTAGATAGGGACAGGTTGCTGGCTGCTGCTGAGGGACAGATGACTGGAATGGAATGAGGGCAGTAGGGTTGGACTTATTACTTCTGCACTACGCAGCAATAGTACTAGCTTGTCTCTACTGGGGTCTGGGTGTCACCTTATATCACAACTTGATGTAAAGACTGGGGTGAGAGTGTCCCCTTATAATACACAACTTGCTGTAAAGACTGGGGTGAGAGTGTCCCCTTATACCACAACTAGCTGAAAAGACTGGGGTGACAGTGCCCCTTATACCACAACTTGCTGTAAAGACTGGGGTGAGAGTGTCCCCTTATACCACAACTAGCTGAAAAGACTGGGGTGACAGTGCCCCTTATACCACAACTTGCTGTAAAGACTGGGGTTAGTGCGCCCCTTTATGCCACAACTAGCTGTGAAGACTGGCATGAGAATGCCCCCTTATACCACAACTAGCAGTAAAGACTGGGGTGAGAGTGTCCACTTATACCACAAATTGCTCTAAGCACTGAGGTGAGAGTGTCCCCTTTTGCCACAATTTTCTGGGCACTTTAGGTGCATTTTCCTTAATTGTTTTATTTGTCCTCTTCGGGTCACTGTACCTGCCGGTGTCTAACAATGCAGAAAGCAGCAAATAAGGGACAGTGACATGGCCATGGTGCTTCTACAGGTGTTGCTGTTGGTAATACAATTGGTGCTTGTCCAGTTGCTGGTGCTGCAGGGAGAGGACATCTTCTATCCTAGCCTGTTACACATGCTACAAGCAGGTGCGCGAGGTTGGAGGATGAGGACGTGGCCAGTGGACCATCACAGGACACCCTTGATGATGATGAAACCCTAGAGCCTACTGCTGCAACTTTCTGCAATGTTGAGGCTGAGAGGGAGGGTAGAACAGAGTGGTGGAAGAGGATGCCAGGGAGGATGACGAGGTCCTAGACCCAATGTGGACTGAAGGCCATCAAAGTTCGGAGAAAGAGATGGTGGTCACAGCCAGCAGAAGGAGAAGGGCGCAAACCATCAGTGGACTACTGGCCACCAGGGATTGAACAAGCCAAAGCTGCCTCAAAGGGTCTCACCATCATGGCAATTTTTTCATGCAGTCCACAGCGAGCAAGCTGTGTCAACATTCGCTGGTGCTAAAAATTCTCTGCACTGCATGCATGACCTGGCATCTGCAAGCAAAACATTAGTTGCAGTGGCACTACCAGAAAAGCCTGCAAACAGCTGAGTTTATCTCTGTATCAGCATCCAGCTCAACCTCCCCAACAATAAGACCACTTGTCTCTCCCCAAAGGGAGAATGTGGGAACTCCACCACATCCAGCAGCAGCACCACCAAGCTCTCTACAGCATCCCTTTAAAATTTGCTGACCTTTGAAATGGTCCCATTTCACCTGGTGGAGACAGTTTTAAAGATATGATGGCGGTGACTGTCCCACAATATACTGTTCCCAGCCACCACTACTTTTCTCTTCAGGCCATCCCTGCCCTGCACCAATAGCTTGTGAAAATAAAATGTGTACTTGGCAATGCCATTAGCTCCAGTGTCCACCTCACCACTGGCCCATGAACACATATCCATGGGCAGGGATATTACATCTAACTGCCCACTGGGTCAGTGTAGTGGCAGCTGGGACTGAGGCGAGAAGTAATGTGGGGCAGATCCTTCCACCCCCCATGATTGAGGGACATCAGTTGGTGCCTCATGTAGCTTCTCCTCCTACTCTGCTTCCTCTACAGGTAGTCAGCACAGCCCCTGCATCACCAATTTGAGCACTGCCATGGGGCAAATTGCCCAGGAGCTGTGGACTGGTATCCAGGACCAGACAGATGAGTGGCTGCTGCCATTGGACTGTGCAAACTGAACCTTGTAGCAGCATTTGGCCTGAGGCGGTTGATGCACATCCCATGCCTGGTGCATGTGCTCCAGGGCTGGATTATGAGGGGGGCGCAAGGGGCTCTAGCTCCGGGGCCTCCACCACTTGCCCTGCAAAGGGGGCCTCCACCAACCTTTGGGTTTCTCCTGGTCCAGGAGGCTTTTCTTGGTCCAGCAACAAAGCTATCAGCACCCCCCTCCCATGCCTGGGAAAATATTTTTTTTTGTTTTTGCAAATCTGCAGACAAAGCCACCACGGGCAGGAGGGAGAATATAGAGCAGCAAAGCTACAGTGATGGGTGCGTGCAGAGCGTTCAATAAGCGGATGCTCACTGCACATAAGCCACCAAGCACAGCCACTGGCAGCTCAATGCGGGGAACTGTTTTCTGCTGGATCAGCTGGGCAACTACACTACCCCCACCCAGAATGGCAAACCAGAGGTTCCCGAGCAACCCACACAAGGGTGGCACAAGGGACGTGATCTGACGTTCCAGTAAGTGGGCGAGTGCAAGACAACCACCAATCAGCTATACTGTATCTGGGGCCTTCACCAGATTTTGTTCCCAGGGGCCTCCACCACACTTAATCCGGCCATGATGTGCTCAACTTGGTGGTTCAGAGCTTCCTGGCCCATTATCCAGGGATGCTGGAGCTGCTCCATAAAGTGCGTAGCATGTGCTCGCACCTTTGGTGTTCCCACCCTGCTCCTGCTTGCCTGTATGCATTCTCTCACAGCAGGGTGGCACCCAGCACAGCTCACGAGCATCACTGGAGCGCGGCTGGAGGGAGGAGCAGGAGACATCTGACACCGCTTCTCCTTGACTCAGGGCAGCCTGACTCACATGAGCCCTTACATGCTCCAGTGCCTGTGCAAAAACTGCAGAGTTGCCCGCATAGTCACCAGTGCTGATTACTGCGTAGCCACCCTGCTTGATCCCCGCTATAAGGACAACATTACCTCCTTAATTCCAACACTGGAGCAGGATCAAAAAATTAGAGCGTACAAACGCACGCTGGCAGACGCGCCACTGGCAGAGTTCCCAGCTGACTTTGAGGGCTCAGTGGTGGCATGAGGATGAGGACCAAACCGCTAACGCAACAGGGGCCCCTAGTCCTGAGGCCAGCGGTGTCGCCTAGGCTGCAGCTATCGACGTCTGTACTGCTGCAAAGAGAAGATCGGCTGTGCATAATTCAATACAGATTTGCACTGTATTACCTGAAACTAGTTAGGGCGTACTGTAGTTAGGTGTGGCAGGGTCGGCAATGGCTTGGTAAAGGATCAGTTAAGGACATGGGAGGCATGGGTCAGCAACAGACAAAATTTACTAGAGCCAAAACACACAACCACTAGCAACCAATCCTATAATCTGTCTCTAAAATCTGGTTAAAAACACAGCTCTCTTTGGCACACATATGAAGTTGCACCCTCAAACGCCATAGTGCCTCTGTATAGGTGCAGTCTTAAATCTAATCTATGAGCACCCCCTATGGGACATTTATTACAAAGGATAAATTGGGTTGGCAAAAGGTTGCACAATAGATGTGGTCAGGCAGGTACAGGTGTTGCACAATAGATGTGGTCAGGCAGGTACAGGTGTTGCACAATAGATGTGGTCAGGCAGGTACAGGGTGGCAACAAGCTTGGCACAGGAAAGAGATAGTAATCAAACCAGAGCTGGAACAGCACACAGACCAAATGGTCAGTAGGTGACATTGTCAGCAGAACTGAAGGAAGTCGTTTTTCTTGTGAGCAATGCTACCCAGCTCTTTGCATTGTGTAAGAGAGCACTCTGCCTATTTTGGGAGGGTTTATAATAAAGCTTAAAAAGCTCTTCACATCAGGACATAATAAAGTAAAAAATATGTATGCATTGCTTTTACTCTTTTGCTTTTTGAGATAGATACGTTTTCTAGTTGAAGCGTAGGTGTCAATAAAATTAGTAGCAATGCCTTAAAGAGACTGTTAAGGTATAAACACAAAAAAATCTATATTCATCTTTTGTCCTCATCCTTGTGTAATGATAACATTCCATGGTGACTGCCATGCTCGTGTCCCAGTATGCCTTGGGAGCTACTTGCCCAACTTACTTTGGGTAAGGTGAGGGTAGGTTTGAAGTGCAGAGCACTCAAACATTTTTGGGCCTGTGGTGTGGGTTTAGCCTTCTGTCTGTGTATTCTTAGGGCTTCACATTCTAGCTACTAAAATGTAAAGACAAGAGAAAGATCTGTTCTCTGACTGTAATTTTATGAGGTCTAGAGATCCGCTATATGCTAGCATTCTTCTATTTTATTTTAAAGACCGAGAGGTATTTAAGTACACTAAGCATATTGATTTTTTGCTGAGGGGCTGCTCACATTCCAATTTTAACTTTGGCCCTGTGGTTTATCCACACTCAACCTACATAGTGTCAGGTCCCGTGGGACACCCACCTTCCAATAAATCAGCAACCCCCAATCTCCGCTGCTTTCTTCGCCTATAGTAAGCCCCCGTTTGCCGGGACGCTAGACACGCCTCACCGGACACGGTTGCCCCCAGGTCTTGTTAGCACAAAGGATGCTGACTTATGCAGGGGAAGGCAGATGAACCAGGAACTAGACTGAGTAGCAATAAACGGACAGGGGTCGTACACGGGTGGTCAATCCGAGGAGGCACGGTACAGTAGGGTTAGACGGAAGAGTAGTCAGGGCAAGCCAAGGGTCACAACGGGAGGTCAGAAGTTCGCGGTACAGTGGAGCAGGCAGAATCGTGGTCAAAGAACAAGCAAGGTCGGTCCAGGCGGCAATCAGGGATGGTCAAAAACACGGCAAGAATCACAGGGAGAAGGCTATCAAAAATCGCACCCAGTAGCACGCTATAACGGGCAAGGACTAACTGCAGGGTGAATGCTTTTATACAATGAGGGCTAACTGGATTGGCTGAGGGGGAGTGTGATGATAGGTGTCACATAGGATCCCTGGGCTGATTGCCCAGTTTGAACAGGAGGGAGGACCTAATAATTTGGGCTCATACTGATCACCTCCGGCGGGCGCGCTGTGTGCAGCGCCGCCGGAGGGCATATCTGGAGGCCAGGCGCGCGCGCGCGTGTACGATGTAGCGCGCCGGGAGCGCGCCGCACAGAGAGCGGCGCGGCCGCTCCCGACGCTGCCGACGAGGAAGCCGCCCGAGCGGCTGCTCGCGACAGCCGAGCGGCGGGCGGGAAGGAGCGACGCCGGCCCGCCGCCGGCTGCAACAGACGCCCAGCCCGCGGAGAGGAGTCGGCGGGGGAGCGCAGGACAGGTGAGGTGGCCGTGGCCGTGACACATAGGAGCCGAATAAGACTAAGGGGGTTATTTAAGAATGGCTAGCGCCAGGTAGCGCCTCGTAGCGACAGGCAGCATTTGGTGAGCGCTGGGTGCTGTACGCAAAACCACATTTAAGAAAGCAAATCTGGTGAGCGACTCTAACAGCGCCATGTAGCGTCACATGTATTACCAAAGGCGGCTCAGGGTATAGCACTGGCGCTCTAGGTTCAGTTACCTTCCGCTCAGTGTCGCTCTCCAGTACATTTCAATGGGCTTTCATTTGTTTGGGTTTAAATAGCGTGTTTAACAATTAAAATTATTTTTTTTGCTCAAATCATTGTGTGACCTCTTCTGGCTGCAAACAAACACTTTAATACATTTTTTTGACTTTTTATATTTTTATGCAGAATTGCATTTACAGGTCTGGCACTAAAGTGTTATTGTCCCAGTGTTAAAACGATGTTATTCCATGAGTTTTCGCTTTGTTACCGGTGGATATGTGTTCAAAAACAGACTTTAATCACACAGCGTCTGGCGCTCTATGCTAGAGCGCCCAGCTTTAAAGCGCCGATGCTGTGTGTGTGTGTAGTTTTTTGTTAAATATGGTGTGGAGCGCCGAGTGACGGACGCACTGAGCTGGCGCTACCTCTCGCTCACTGCAGTATTATACTGTTGTTAGAGCCTGGCCTGGTTACTATAGCGACCGCAACGCTAGGTTACAGCGCCCGATACCCGCTTACAGCGTCTACTAGCTCTAAGCGCCACTATACAGATGCTCATCTGGCAATACATGGCACTAGTAGTGAATCAGCCTCCACATCACCCCATGCCCACATTTATCTTGAGTCACCCCTGAAAATATCAGTCAAATTTTTTGGTATGTTTTTTTCTCCAGTAAAGGAGGAGAAGTAATGGGTTACATATCCAGTTGGCCTTTAAATCGTTTAAATGGAAGATTGAAGAAAAATCTCTTAAGAAGATAGAAAGAGCAGAGCTAGTGGTCCACATTAGGATATACTTGAAATGCAAACTGCTTTCTTTTATGTCTTTGTATCACCATGATAGCTAAAAACAATACATGATGATTCAAACAATGGGTTCGATGGGTTCTTCATATGTCTTCTAACGTAGGTGTATTATGGCTCTCCAGGATAATGAATTCATAGGGGCATTACTTATAACATATCTTGTAGTGCTGGCAAATAAATACCACTTAGTCTTTGATTATGAAAATTAATGTTTGAGTGCGTGGGCCATCAGAGTAATGAGACATCTTAAAGAGAGTTTAACATGTAAATCGGTTATTATTTTCTGTCTTTTCTATTCTTTTTTGGGGGACATCAGATTTCAAATATATGCTTTAGTTACTGTGCAAAGTCAAGGAGCTAGACTTGCACTCACATGTGACTCCTAGCACCATCACAGGGTCAGAAATTATAGGTGTTGAGCATAGGCTCACGGTTTACTGGGACTGTGGCCCCTTCATGCAGGTCCACAGTCTCACAAATGTTACAAGTGTGCAATTGCTTTATACGTGTTTTGTATCAGTGGGGACCCTAAATGTGTTATGGAACCAGAGAGATGTTTTATTAGAATGGATCTTATATGATCTAACACTATATTTCCACTGGCCTGAAATAGATGCAAAATAATAGAAATTTTCACAGATGCGGTATTTTTGTCTTCCTAGAGCTATTCAAATGGATAGGCATCCAAAAGCAGGATTGGGGCCATGGGGAGCTAAAGTAACATTCCTACTGTAATACCCATCCCTGCAGCAGTCCTCTGGCTAGTAGCAACATAGGAAGGATGGGGAACCTGTGCTCCCTTGATGATGTCCTGAGATCGGCCCATTTTCAGGAAACTCAAAAGTCAGGCCACAAAATGTTCTTCAGATCCATGTCTGGAGGAGACTTGAATAAACATGGAGACTGTCATAGAACCAGGAATGTTCCTCTGGTTTCCCAGCAGAGGGCGCCAGGGTTCCCTGTGCGCTCGCATTCATGCACTAGACATAGTAGGGCCAGTAAGCATGCGAATATGCGTGTGCATATGTGCGCCGTATAGTCCAACGGATTTAAATGGATTTTGCAAACGCGCAGAAATGCGCTCGCTTTTGTGCATGTGCAGGGGACTTTAAATACTGGCGAGCCCTGAGCTCCATTGCCAGTTGGTCATTTCTCCTGCCTTTTTCTGAGTTCCAGTCTTCTATTCCTGTGTACCGACCCGGCTTGTTCCTGACTACGCTCCTGCTCTCCTGACGACCTCGGCTTGTTTGCGACTTTGATCCTGTATGCCAGCCACGACTTCAGCTTGTTATGACTTCGATCCTGTTCTGCCAGCCACGACTTCAGCTTGTTACGACTTCGATCCTGTTCTGCCAGCCACGACTTCAGCTTGTTATGACTTCGATCCTCTTCTGCCAGCCACGACTTCAGCTCGTTACGACTTCGATCCTGTTCTGCCAGCCAGGACTTCAGCTTGTTCCACACTTCCAGTCTAGCTCTGGTCTGCCCTCTACCCAGAACTTGGCAAAACCCACTCCTAGGTTGCCTGACCTGGGGCCTTTCTGCAGTCCAGCCTATCCTCACCTTTAGAGGCTCTAGGAAAAACCAGGTTGGTCCTTAGATTCCAGGCTGAGGTGAGACGGTTCTTAGTCTCCGCAATCAGGGTTCACACCCGGTAGTCTGACAGAGACGGGGAGGCCGATTCATTAATAGCGCCAGGTAGCGACAGATGAGCGACAGTAGCGTTATTTTCACAGAGCCCGCTAGTATTCGCTGTGCTTGGCCGTTGTTCGGCTGTTGACATCGACTCAGTCGGTGTGCGGTAATGTTGAATGCGGGGTTAGGAGTCGCTGTTTGACAGGTTCCGCGCTGTATGGGAGCGCATGACAGCGAACGGCCATAGCGAATGGCTCCCAGCATATTCATTAACAAATCACGCTCCAAAAATTCTCGCGCTGTGAAATGCTTGTTTAAACCCCAGAGCGCTGGCGGCGATGGGTTAAAAGTAGTTTTTTAACCCCCAAACAACCATATTTTTAGAGAAAAAAAAAAACATGTTTTTCAAAACATATCTGGCGCTCTGTCAGTCGCTAAGCAGGATCGACTTGATAAATGTGTGATTGCGGAGGGGAGCCGGCGTTCTCGTGGCGGTGAGCGTCATTACCGTTCGCTCACCATTCGCTACCTGGCGCTATCCCTTGTTAAATAAGGGCCTAAGAATAAGACAAGCAGGAACACATAGGACCTTGGATTATTTATTTTTAGGGGAGTTGTGTTTTACTTAAACTTTCACTACTAGTAAAGTGGCACAAAGCCCTAAGAACCCCATAACAGTTTAAAAGTTAGGGGGTGGCAAACCACAAGCTTGTCACGCGGGCAGGAAGCTTGATGATCCTCATGCCCCCACTGAGCACCCAGGGTCACAAGACTTGTTGCCCATTAGCACTGGTCTAATGTTCTTCCAGGCGTACCCAATTTTTGGCAACGGACCTATGCGTTTGGGCATAATAGGCTTGCTTACCACCATGGCCAGAGCTCTGACATGTGATATCTAAGTCATATAGATATCAGTACCTGCTCTTGGTGCACCAAGATGGTAGCCTAAGAAGATGAACCCTATACAGTTTTTTCTTAATCAATAATTAACTGCCCTATTTACCTCTGCAGTGCATGCATCACCTGCACGTGTACTCTGAACAGCCAATGCTAAATCAAGTCACAGTGCTTCCACAGGAAAACCATGCAGACTGAGATTGGAGCAATAATGCCTCAACATGGACTAATGATCTGCCAAGATCCTATAAAAATCACATGGATTAACCCTTGTAGCTAATGAAGAACACAACATCATTCAGAAACACTTTAAAATAAATTTATGAAATACACAACACAAGGTTTCAAATATTACATGAATGACAAGTATGAGGGCTGATGTCAAGTGCTAACATTTAGCGAAAGGTTAACATTTCCATTGCAGATGATGTTAGCCAGTATTGAATTCTAATATTCTCTGCAGATTCCTGATGATACAATTTGCAGCTGAGAAAATAGGGGGGAGTCAGAAGAGACGGGGAAGATTGGAATCACGCACAATTGATATCTACATTAATACTCATTAGATTCCTCACTTGAATAAAGTAGCAATTATTAACTGCTAATGCAAGATCCAGCATGAGTCTCCAACTAATGGATGGAATAATTCGGGATCATTAAATGTTGCTTCATTATGGTGTAATCAGCTATTTTCAGTTTTTTGCAGTGCCTACATATGTTCCATTTTATTGATTGACGATTCATTTGCATACAAATGAAGGCACTTATTATGCAAATATTTTGGTACTGTAAAAGACACTAACACCTTAAAGTGGACCTTCACCCTGAATAAGAGCACATCTTATATGTTTCCCACACCTTGTACATACAGATTGCTCACATTAAAAATCATCCTACCTGCATCTACTGCATGTTATGAGTCTTTAAACATCCAAAATGGCGGCTCATGGAGCATCAGGCAGCCTGAAAACAGGAAGTGTCTTCTGACTGTGTCGCTCTGCATTCTGGGATTGGTGTCCTTTCCCTGACCCCAGCTCTGCTCTGTATGTGCAAAGCACAGCTATAACCCTGCCCCTGCACTTTATCCTGCTCTCCCCTCCTCAATATGTGATGCTTCTGAGATACGGCGGCACCCGTATCCTAGAGTTCTGAACAGAGTTGCAGCCCGGTAGACAACCAAGTACTGCCTTTTTGACTGCAATATCAGGAAAGTGTTGCTCACACAGAAATCTTCTCAGGTTTCAAAAGAGAAAGTAATCACTGGGCACCAGGTCTAGACTGTAGGGTGGATGTTTAAGCCTCATGAAACCACATTCCCTTGTAGCAAGACTTGTGATCTTCTGGTGCATTGTCGTAAAACAGCATAATACCTGCCAGCAACTTCCCTTGTAGTTTCTATTTATTGTTGAAGCTATGTGTCTCTAGTAATTTGTATCTTCTCTAATTGAATCCCTAATTCTTGATCTATAGCACTGATTTTGAACTAACGATTTCCAAAATGACGGGCTCCACTTTATGGTTCCTTTTTCTCTGAAGATGCTTCAGGTCACCCTGAAAAGGAATCCTCTTCGATTATTTCTTACTCCATTTAAACTGCTTGGCCCAAATCCTTTTTTGGTAGTAGGGAGGTGCATCATCACCATATACAGCAATCATCCTTTTATAGGTTTCTTTTATTTCTGCACTTGCCATCCTGTCACTTTCAGTGCTTTCATAAGACTGAACTTCTCCTTTATGTGTTGCATGTCCAGACATTGGGTATTGGAAACCACATTCCCTTGTAGCAAGACTTGTGATCTGGTGCATTGTCGTAAAACAGCATCATACCTGCCAGCAACTTTTTTTGTAGTTTCTATTTAATTGCATCTTCATTGTTGAAGCTAGGTGTCTCTAGTAATTTGTGTCTTCTCTAATTGTTAGAATCCCTAATTCTTGAGCTATAGCACTGATTTTGCATCATCACCATATACAGCAATCATCATTCCTGCAAACAGTTTTATGAGCAATTACTCTGAATTTAAGTTGTTAAAGTGATTATAAATAAATATGCAGAAGCCAAACATTCCCCCAGCTCGTTCTTCTCTGGTCAGTGTCCTGAATGAGGAAATCCCCCTCCTCACTCAGGCTCTGGCCACACCCCGCCGATTCGATCCACCAATCAACTTTCAGGCTCCATAATAGAACCAGCTCCCCCCCCAGCTTGAATGTCTCTCTGGCATGAAGCCTAACTAATCTCACTCCTTTTAGGTGCCAAGCATGTACAATCTACGTGCCTGGCTACCTGGATCTACCCCCCCCCCCCACCCCCCGCTAGAGAAATAATGTAAAGAAAACCTGGCACCTCATTTGATCTGTCTGGGTCTCTTCTTCACCTGGGGGGTCTTCCAAACCCCCCCCCAGGCTCCTCCAGCTTCAGCCCCCCCTGTTAAATCCCCGCCAGCATTTACTGAAAAAAATGGCATTTACTTACCTCTATGTGTGATCCCTCCTGTCGGGTCTCCTCTTCACCGGGGGGGCCTTAGGAGAGGGCCCAACAGGCCTCTTCCCCCCTCTTGCATGATCACCACCACCATTCTTACTACTAGCCCCGTCCTTTTGATGTCATCCCGCTCCCGGCCTGACAGTTGTCAGATGCGGTGATCCTGGAGAGAGGGGGGAGGGGCATGGGATTCTCTGATCCCATGCCTGCATCCCTCCAGCTATCACCACATCTGTCATCGGATCCTTGAGGGATAGAGGAGCTGGCGATCGAAGGTGAGTAAAAGGATTTTTTTCTTAATAAAGTAATTTTAAAAAGTGTCTTTTTTCCAGTTAACCCTTTGTGAACTTATAAGGGATAAATGAGATCCCTATACCAGTTCACAAGGTGCAGGGTGACTTGCCATTAACCCTAACCCCCCATTACCTGCCTCCCCAAAGTCTGGGGGGGCAGAAGAGCCTGGGGCTTTTTGGGCTTTGCAGGCTTGTAGCCTGCAGGATGGAGGGCTACCCAGGCTGGCCCCTGTGCCCTGTTCTATAAGCCTTGCATAGCTGGTTTTTTTTAAGGGTTTTGACCTCTAAAAATCCCCCCAAAAAGGGGTCCCTTTATTACCTGTCACCAAGCAGGTATAAAAGGCTTACAGCAGCAGCAGAAGAGGAGAAACCAAAGTGATCAGCGTGGTACACAGTGCTCCAGAATGGATCGGAGGTAAGTATTAAACAAAAATAATAATACAATATATTTTTCTGTGTGTGTGCTTTTTTTACATTTAACCCTTCGAGAACTGATAAGGGATCTATGAGACCCCTATACCAGTTCACAACTGGCTGGCCCCTGCGCCCTGTTTTATAAGCCTTGCATAGCTGGTCCCCTGGCTGGTTATCCTGGGAAGGGGGGACCTCACACCAGTTTTTAACCTAGATCGGGGAAGCCCCACTGTGTGAAGCCCCCCAGGTCGCCCAAACAAACTCACCTCTTCCCGGTCCTACAAGGCATGCACGGCCGCTCATCCAAACAGCTCACTCAGATCCGCTCGAGTCCCTTCATCCAGGAACACGCTGGTGGCTGCATCCCATGCTATCCTCTAACAGGGGGTGTGCTCGTGCCAGGCATTTGTGAGTGGCGTTTTGCTAGAGGGATAGAGGGGATGCAGCCGTGGCTCATGCATGCGCTGTTGGACCAGAAAAGAGGGCGAATTTATGGGCGACCTGGGGGGTTTCAAACAGGGGGGAGGGAATCAAGCAATCAGTAAGATTCCCAGGCCAATATCTGTGGGTTTTGGTCCACTTTAAAGCCTAAACATGTAATATATAATTTCCCTAGAAATTACTGCAAGAATCACAGTTAAAATTGTTAAAAATTACCTGTCAACAGAGGGTCACAAAATCTCAAGTAGGCTGGCAGTTAAAAGGATCAAAAGTACCTATGCATGTTGGGTATTGTTCTGTTTGGGGGAACTTGTGCTTTCAGATTTAGCTTGTTTCTTCTTGTTTGCATATTGATGCTTTAGGAAAATGTGTTTTTTATTTTGCATTTTTATCCTGTTTTTTTTTTTCAAGGGATTACTTCCAGAAAATTAAGTCCACTACAACAAGCCGGGTAAGCCTAGAAAGCTTAACGTGTGTACTTTCAGGGAAAATATAGTTCGCGGGGAGTATTTCAAATACAAAGGGTTGTTTTAGTTAAAAAATTGCAAGGTGTGCACTTTGTCTGCAGAATTGAAATTTTCAATTGAAAGTAAAGTTACTGTTACGCACATGCTTTACAGTGGGGTGTTTGGCAACTCTTCCCTTGACAATACCTATGCATGTGGGGAGGCTCTATTCAGGGGACATTGCTTTTTCAGATTTACCTTGTTTTTTCTTGTTTGCATACTGTTTTTTAAGTAAAATGTGGCATTGATTTTGTTTTTTTTTTATTCTTTTTTAAGGAACCCTGTGCAACCAAAGAATTAATTAAGGGATTACTTCCAGAAAACTGTGCCCACGTCAACAAGCCTGGTCTGCCTAGCAAGCTTTGGGTGTGTTCTTCCAGAGAATATATAGTTTGACTTTAATGTACCCATAGCAGTTGTATTTTATATCAAAGTGCTGTTTCAGTTTGGGGGAGTTCCCAGAGCAGGAAAGGGTGCCTACCAATACATATGTGGTACCATTGTAAATGAAAAAAATAGAGCTTTTACATGCAATATGATTTTTTTATAAGAAAAACTTTTTTTTTTATAACATTTTTTATTACAAAAAAACTACAAATTGTAAAAAATAGACTTGTTTGCTCCCTATCTAGCCATTTCTGCCAGCTTGACAAAAAAACACATGAATGAATAGAAATAAAGATATAAAAAAAGGAATGACTGGCCGGAAAATAGATAGATAGATAGATAGATAGATAGATAGATAGATAGATAGATGAAAAAGGGAAGAAAAAAAGAAGAGAAAAAGAAGGTAAGCAAAAAAAACAGGTAAGAGGCAGATTTATAGAAGAATATACAGAGCCTTATTGAAGAAGCATCAGTGCCACACAGCACCACTTTTTTGGCCTCAGTGTCACTCAGCATACGATTTAACAACTAAAAAAATGCTGATGTGCTGCCAGCTAGTGTCTTATTTAACACGAGTGCCAAAAGGGTGCACTGCTGGGGAGCACCAGAAAAATGGCAGTACAAAGTGGCCCTCATTGGTGCTGGGATGATCGGCTGATACCTATGGGCCACAATCAAAGTTAATTAATTAGCATTTAGCGCAGAGACTGCTAGCGGTAATGTAGTACACAGCACAGCGTCAGATAAAACCAAAATGCCGGTGCTCTGAATCTGGCACTATAGGCACAAAAATTATACTAAAAGGGGCTCATCATAAATAAGGCCCATAGATGGATAAAAGGATGAATGGATATAAATAGAGATAGGAAAGACAGGTGGATAAATACATAAAGGGGGGAAAAAGAATGGAGTAAAGAAGGAGAAAAAAAGGAAAGAGAAAGAAGTTAAGAAAAATGAAGTTGAAAGAAAAGATATAATAAAGGATGGATATATAGATAGTCAGAAGGAAAGAATAAAAAAGAAGGAACGTGAAAGAAGAAAAGACAAACAAAGCAGAAGAAAAAATATAGAAGATAGATGGATATATATAGGATCAATAGAAATAGATAAAGGATTGAGAAATGTAAGAAAAAAAAAGAATAATGAAGGAAAGAGAAAAAATGAGTAAAGGAAGAAAGGAAAAAATAGGAAAGAAAGACAGAAAGTAAGAAACGACAGGAGGAAGTAATGAGGGAAAGAAGAATGTAAATGCGTGTGAAAAGATCCTTAGAACCATAGAAAATATTTTGGAACCAACTGGCATAATTGCATTTCCTTTTAAAAGTAATTTTACAGTAAAACTTTAATTTTCAAGTTAGTAAACTTCATCAGTAAGATTATTCATTAAAATGATCAGCATGCCATACAATATCAGTAACACAGCCACAGAGGTGATCACAAACAAAGCCATCTGCATTTAATAAAATATGCTAATGTAGAAACCATACAACAAACAGCAGCGTCTGTCTCTTCCTCAGTGACCTTATAGCAGCTGACCTTTGGGACATTCCAGATGAACAAGTGTTTTGAAGCTCATCAGCTTGTGCTGCCCAGATAAAGGGCATGATCACACAGATTGTATGCTATTGATAACAAAGTTTTAACCCATAACAGATATTTGACATCCTGGTGAATGCTTCAGGACCACAGCAAAGACCAATAAGTAAAGTTGGGTGAACCCGAACCGCAACGTTCTGGTTTGTACCGAACTTTGTGAGTTCAGGTCCCCGAACCCGAGCATGTATTTAAAAATGAATTCTGTGCACGTATTCGGCATTCAGCCCGAACCTGGAAGAAGGCTGATTGGCTGCATGGCAGCCAATCAGTCTTCTTCCTGCACAAGAAACCATTGGCCACTTGAGACATGTGGTCCCGCCTCGAAAAAACGGGGTCCGTGTTGCCGATCACGCTGGTGCTCTGCGGTAGGTAAGGAATGATGCAGGCTGCTGTTGCTGCTAAGGGGCAGATAGGGCTTTATTCTTTTACAAAAACTGTCCTTGTAAGGACATTTACTTAGGGAAAGTGGGAGTGAGGGCTAGATAGGTTGTTAAAGGAGCACTATCACAAAATTGTGTAACATTGAAAAATCCATATAAACACTCCATGAGGGACATCTGTGCAGAGCTGCAGTGTTTCCACTACGCCACCAATATGGTCAGCGCATTTGCCTGCTGGAAAAAACCTTCAGGCCATGATGATGCAGGATGTGATGGAAGCAGAGGAGGAGGAGGAGGAGGAAGGCCCATTTTCCAGGCATCAGGGGAGTGCACACGTAGCTCACAGGGTGTGTTGCTGGGCAGATAGCAGCCAGGTACACCTCTGTCCAGCCGGCGGATAGTTTTGGGGGGCTCCAAGGAGGAGGAGGAGGAGGAAGACTTTCTCTCTCACCAGGATGGCACCCAACGCAGCTCACAGGCGTCACTGAAGCATGGCTGGAAGGAGGAGCAGGAGGAGGAAGCGGAAACACCTAACACTGAGGAAAGCTTCTCCTTGACTTGGGCAGCCTTGGCTCATGTAAGCGCATAGTCACCAGTGCCAATTACTGGGTGGCCACCCTGCTGAATTCCCACTATAAGCACAACATCACCCCCTTGATACCAGCACTGTAGCAGGATCACAAAATGAGTACAAACACACTTTGGTGGATGCACTATTGGCAGAGTTTCCAGCTGAATTTGAGGGCTCAGTAGTGGCACAAAGCTGAGAAAGAGGAGGAGGAGCAGCAAGTCGCCAATGCAGAAGAGGCACTGACCCCCCCTCACAGAGGAGGGTCAGCATGGCCACAATGTGGAACAACTTAATCCATTGTCTGCCACATACACCATTAGATACAGCCCGTAGTACCAGGAGGCAGACTTTGACTTGCATGGTGAATGACCCCAATTTCTGGGTCACTAAACTGGATATGTTGTCTGAGCTTGCCCTCTATGCCCTGCGGCAAGTGTCCTATCAGAACGTGTGTTCAGCACCACAGTAGGTGTCATCACAGACTGCACGATCCACCTATCCATAGCCAACGTGGACATCCTTAAGATGTACCTGACTGAGTGGTTAAAGTGGACCAACACCCACGGGTGATCGGTCCGGGAATCTATAAGATTCCCGGGCCGATCACCCCCCACCCCGCGGGACATCCGAGATCGGGATGTCCCGCGGGGTGAAACCCCCCCAAACACCCCAAACTCCTTACCGCCGCCGCCTCCCTCGCGCTCCTGTAGGCGTGCTCGCGCCCGCGCCGGCCGTCTGCGAATGGCCGGCGGGGGCGCGCGCGCGCCGAAAGTGACGCGAGGGAGGCGGCGGCGGCGGCTGCCGCTTAGACGTTCCTGATCCTCGCTTGTACGTCGGCGCTGCGAGCGGGGAGAGGTGAGTTTTTCGGGGGGTTAGGGGGGGTTTCACACAGCGGGGCACCCCGATCGGGGGTGCCCCACCGAAGTGGACCAAGACCCAGGATAGTCAAAATCCTGGGTGTTGGTCCACTTTAAAGTGTTTGCTACCTCCTCCTCCACCTCCTCCGTTTCTTCCCCTTCACCACCACATCCACCTCCCAACACATCCCCTGCCCCCCCAGACCTCTGACACCTGTAAAAAATGTATATTTTTATTATTTATTTGCGTATTTAATTATATACATATATATATATATATATATATATATATATATATATATATATATATATATATATATTTGTTTATGTTAATATTTATTTATTTGCTCATTTATGTATTTTTAGGTTTTTGTTATTATTTTATAGTATTTTTTAGAGTATTTTCCCTAGATCATTTTGTGCAGGGCAATCGCCCCAAACACAAAATTCGGCCTTTAACACCCTTAAAAAAACTAATATTTAATTATTGTTATTTATGTATGTATGTATGTATTTCTTTAACATTTTAGTTTTCTTTTATTATTTTAAGTTCTTTCCCTAGCCCATTTTGTGCAAGGCAATCACCTAGGTCCCCCCAAATGTGCCCTCTGTCACTCTTAAATACACTAATATTTGATTTTTGTATGTATGTATGTATTTCTTTAACTTTTTAGTTTTATATTATTATATTGACTACCTTCACTAATCCATTTTGTGCATGGCAATCATCCAGGTGCCCCCCCCCCAATAAATAAACTAATATTTTCTCTTTATTATTTATCTATGTATGTATTTTTTTAGTTTACAGCTATTACTTTGAGTACTTTCCCTAGCCCGTTTTTTGCAGGTTAATGAGCTAGGTCCCCCCCTCCCCTATTTGCCCCCCCAACACCCTTAAAAAATGCTTTTCTTTTCTTTATTCATGTATATATGTATTTTCTTTTACTTTTTTATTTTTCTGATATTATTTTAAATCCTTTCCCTAGCCCATTTTGTGCAGGTTAATCAGCCAGGCCCCCCTCCCCAATTTGGCCCCTTAACATCCTTAACAAAACAAATATTAAATATCTTCTTTTTTATTCATGTATGTATGTATTTTTTTACTACCATGAGAATTTCTCTCAATTCTTAGTAAATGAAGGTCATGGATTTTCATGGACTGGAAAGGTTAACGCAAAAACATAGTTTAACACATAAACATAATTTACTTGTTTAGTTGCAAGTACTATAATATACAGAGCTAAGTGTAGCATTGTTTTACTGAAAGCAGGGGCGTACATACAGTAGGTTTCACAGGGCCCCAAAAAAGTCAGGGCCCCTAAAAAAGGCCCCAGCAGTATAATACCTGCAATGAAGTACAGGGACTGCAGCCTTGGTTTGTGAGAAGACCAATCATTCAGAGACCAAGCTTGGACTGGTTTACCGGGTTTCCAGGGAATCCTCCAGTGGACCCCTGTACTGAGGGACCCTTTGGGTGGTGCCATCCCCAAAATGGATTTAGCAAATACTGTGCTGTGCTGAAGCAGTAGTAGTAGTAATGTCACTGCTCTATGACAGGAGATCACAGGTTATCCACTCACGCACAATAAAGATATGTTTAATGTGTTTGTGAATGGTGTCAGATGAGGGTGCAGAAGGCATTCAGTATCTGCACAGAGTTGAGAAAATATTTAAATAAGTCATTTAAAATGAAGCATGCGTGAATGAGGACTGGAGCATTGAAGATGTATATGGACAGGAGGCATCTAAAGTGAGGCTTGCTTTAAAGAATATCTTTTCCCTAACTGTTAAAGGGATTGACCAGTTAAACTTGTTAAACCTGATGCATTGTCAGTCCCATTCTGTCTCTTTGCTCTGGTCACTGAAAGTAAGGAGATGTTGTTCTTCCTTTGCCTTCAGCGCCTCCCCCTGATCCTGACTACGAATTTGATCCGGAGACTGGTGTCAGGTTAACATCCCCTGTGTTAATTATAGGCCAGAATTAATCACAGCTCCTTCCAATGCAATGCACACAACACGCTTGCATCACTCAGCCCTGGCACCCCCATCACAGAGGACAGCACAACACAAGGATTAAACTTTGGCAATATACAGTAGTGTTGATGTTAAAATGGGAAAAAATAGAACATTGGCATGTGTAACCCTACACAATGGTAATTCTTCTAAATGTGCCTGGACAAGGTATCCAATACTATTATGTGATGCTGTACATTTTGACATTTTAAAAATAGAAAGCCATTTCCAAGCATGTATAATGTTGTGCTTAGGAACCTCCTCTTGTGCTGTGTAGTCTGTTTTTCAGCTGAGCTCTCTCTCTCTGGTCATTTGAGGCATTGGTAGATTGAATAATTGGGCATTTCCTGATAAGATGGCGTTATGGAGCGTCCCTTCCTTTGAAGCGTTAGTTTCGCTAGAAGTGAAAAGTTCATTTGCTGTGCTGAATGGGAACGATCGCTAAAGATGCTGAAAATCTGCAAGGATGTAAAAATCCCTATTCAAGGAGCCGTTATAAAGAAGGGCCCACACGCTTGAGAAGTTTTATTAACACAAACATCTACTGAACTGTGCAGCCATTTATGTACAACATATGAGTTCAATGCTTGGAATAAATGTATTAAATCAATTGTTACAGTATAGCAAGCATATTGTTAATGTTCAAGGTTCTGCTGGCCATACAATCACCCATCACAGCTATTCAGGCTTGAATTTCATGCAAGAATTATGGGGTACATTTTAAAGCATAAAAACTAGCCACATATAATGCACAGGGTTGGGCGAGCAGCTGCCAGCATAAACCTCCAAGTTCAGGTACACTAGTTATACAGCATATTAAGCGCACCTCTAATCAAAAAATCTAAGCTTAGTTAATTGCTCTCCTACAGCTGCACTGTGGCAACCATGACGTATGCTATTTTAGAGGGCTTAACCACATGCAGATTTTCCTGAACTGCATATAAGTGGCCAAATAGCTACACATCTAATAGCCCTGCTCAGCATCAGACTACGACATGGGTATCATGGCACTCTCCAGGTAATTGCTGGCAGGCCTAGATTGAGGGCAGTCAGGTATTGTGATGTCCATCACTGTTTGCAGGGGGCTGGAGGAGTCAGTGCCATAGCTTGCATAAGCTGGAACTAAGATGCTGCCCTCTTGTCTCTGACGGTGCTCTGTCATTGAAGCGTGGGCGGAAACAAGAGGCCAACATCTTCCAGCTTGAATATTCGTTTCCCCCACTGCTAATAGAATGGGGGAAACCTGTGCAGAAATTAACAATATAGGGCCTGATTGGTGCTGACAGAGATCGTACTGCCTCCTACTGGCTGGCAGAAACCAACCCCTACCAACCCCTACCCCTACCAACACCTCCTGCAGCAGGTTCACTAAGGCCCTTATTCATCAAGCGATAGCGCCAGGTAGTGTCTGACGAGCGCCAGGTAGCGGCAGCTAACGGCGACTACCGACTCAAGTACGCCCGACGGCTAGCGCGGCATTCATCATGAAGCCGCCTGGACCGAACAGCACCGCTGCAAATTCCCTCACTGCGCCAGGTATGAGCTGTCGCTCCCTGGCGATGTCCAATGCATTTCAATGGAGCAATCTATAATTATTCCTAATTAATTGGTATTATTTTTTTTTATAATTTTTTTAATGTCAAAAAATCGGAGACTACTTCTGCAATGTTAGGATTTATTTTTAAGTAAAAAAAAAATTAAAAAAAAATATGTGCAGAATTGATCTAACAGGTCTGAGATTAATGTATCCATATTACAAAATGATTCTAAAAACATGTATAATGTTACATTCAAAAAATATGGTTGTTTAGGGGTTAAAAACTAGTTAATACACATCGCCGCCAGCGCTCTGGGGTTTAAACAAGGAATGGACAGCGACAGCACATTTGGAGCGTGATTTGTTGATGAATATGAAGCTAGCCGTTCGCTCTGGCCATTCGTTGTCAGGCGCTCACATACAACGCTGGACCTGTGAAACAGCGACCCCCCAGCCCGTATTCAACATTACCGCACACCGACTGAGTCGCTGTCATCAAGCTAACGCCGGCCAAACACAGCGAATACTGGCTGGCGCTGAAAAAATCACGCTACAGTCGCTCATCTGTCGCTACCTGGCGCTATTAATGAATCGCCCTCTAAGACTGCCTCTGACTGCAGGTGGGGGGGGGGGGTAAATAGAATCAATAAACAAAAAAAGGCAGTTGGTCTGCTGATCTCTGGAGAATAGGGGCATCCAAATTTAGGATGCCCCTATTCTCCAGAGATCAGCAGACCAACTGCCTTTTTTTGTTTATTGATTCTATTTACCACAGATCAGCAGACCAAGTGTCTTTTTCCACTGAGCACCCACGCAGGTCTATGGGTACAGTGTTTGCACTGTGGGGTCAGTGAACCAGCCGTCGTTTTTGACTGTTTGTTTCTTTTATTATATGCTGCTTGTCTTGTAGAGACTATCTATTTAAACCCAACCAACACACGCACAATGAATAATACTTACAGTATATGCATCCCAGGGGCAACTTATATTGCTGCACATAAAAGATTAATTTACCTTTTTTGGGACTCCAGCTGTGGCTGATTTCACACCCTTCAATGGTGTCCTATGGATCTGCCAGTGGCCTGCCAGAGTTAATGCCGCTTGGTATTCTAATGCTTTGCATTCTGCATTTTGATGGTTAAGTTCAGGCAGCAGCATGGATGGAATGCTGGGAAAGGAAGAAGCCTCCATGGCTGCCACCCGGAAAGAAACCGTGAGGCGGCATTTTAGCTTTGAGTGGATCCAGGAGCAAATGTAAGTGCTGACAATGATTCATCATGCATGCAGATGGGGCAAGGGAGTTTTGGGGCATTTTTTTTAACTGGCAAGGCTGTTGGTCAGATTTAATGCTACTCTTTAATGCTTGCAATTGTAATGTATTGACCATTCAGTTCCATACAGAGATATTGACCATACAGAGTTCCTAAAGATAAGGTACCACTGACCTAGAGTGTATAAGACTCTAGTGCCAGTGGTTTCACTCTCTTTCTCCCTATTTGGGTTGTTCTGCCATTTGTAAATGGCGAATATATGAAGAAGTGATCAGTGGCTTGCTTTGAGGTCATAGAAAAGCATAGCAAAGCTAAATGGTAGCTCAAGCGGCTGACTGAGGTCATAGAACAGCAAGCTGAATGGTAGCTCAAGCGGCAGATTGGCGTACAGCCTGTGCATCCTCATGGGATCCCCAGCAATGTAAATACGACAGCTTTCCAGGGGGACTCAAACAAGGAGGCTTCCCAAATCGGGATGCCGCAGGGAGGAGGGGATAGCCACCTGCATCATTTAGTTACTTCCCATTCATCTTGAGGTGCAACTGTTCCCCCCCCCCCCCCCATACATCTGGAAAACCATTGTTTTTCTCTGGCCATTTTCCATTTGCAGGATGATCATATACAGTTTGCTTATTTAGTTAGTTAGTTAATAGATAGAATCACATAATCATAAAATAATAGAGTCTGTGAATTAGTAAGTTGATTAAAGTGGACCAAAACTCACTGAACTTGTAAAACACTTTAGCTGTTCCTCTCTGTAATATTGCATGGGATCAGTCATTGCATAGATGTAACAATGACATCAGTGCCACATGACAGTAGTAATTAATAGTGAAGCAAAAGCAGTGAAATCGGCAAAAATAAATCTTCATAGAGGAAGCAATTCAAGGGATGCTAGTTTAAAACTGTGGTTTTGGTCTGCTTTAAGGACTTAAGGATTAAAGCTAGTACCTGGGAACATTCATATAAATGTAGTATAGCTATCTGATGAGTTTGAGCTAAATATGAATAGTGAGAATAAAATTGGGTTTTACGTATGGTTACATTTATTTTGGGATTATAATGTTACTTCTTTTGTAAAACTGATGATTTGCTTCCCTTTATCATCCATGCTCATGCCATTTCCTTACATTGTCAAAAGAAGTGACTATGTACTATGAAGACCAAAGAATCTACTGCTCATGTTTGACTTGGCCTTTGATGTATTCTACAATCTTTTTTTGGCGGGGCCAAGTATAATTTCTTTGATGTGACTTTCTTGTACATGGCTTGTGCCAAAGATAGAAAAAGAAGTTTTAGCATCAATCAAATGAGTCTGTATATGCTCATATGCAAATTCTTGCTCAACTGGGTCTTTCATGCCATGGCAGGAACTCAGAATTCAGAACTAAATACAGAATACATGAGGCAAGAAATTCCGCGATTACAGAAGGTTGATAGCCAAAATCTGGGACATATTGATTCTAGGTGAAAAGATTTACCATATGAAAGTCCTCTGGAAGGCAACAGCAGTAACTTTGTGCATAGCGGAAGAAAGGGTATTCTATAAAGGTGGAAATGTAGGTAAGAAGAATAAAGGTCTTATAAAGGAAAATAAAGATCAGTAAAAGAAAAGCATGCTTACCATCTATCATGGAATGCCAAAGGTCCATTAAAAGGAACTGCAGACTGTAATTTTTAATGGAAAAGCAGTCATCTTAAAACTCCTAGATCAGCTGTTTTTCAGGTACACATTATGGAAATGATTAAAAATGCAACTTTTTGGAGACTTACTTTCTTAGAAAAAGCACACACATTATATATTTATAACAGCCTTAAATAAAAAAAAATCTAAACTCACATTTAATTCCCTGCAGCTCTCGATCCCTTGCTTCCCTATAGTTCTTCGCAACTCAATGTACTCTAGTACACGGGGAGGCCGATTCATCAATAGCGCCAGGTAGCGACAGATGAGCGACTGTAGCGTGATTTTTTCAGCGCCAGCCAGTATTCGCTGTGCTTGGCCGGCATTAGCTTGATGACAGCGACTCAGTCGGTGTGCGGTAATGTTGAATACGGGCTGGGGGGTCGCTGTTTCACTGGTCCAGCGTTGTATGTGAGCGCCTGACAACGAATGGCCAGAGCGAACGGCTAGCTTCATATTCATCAAAAAATCACGCTCCGAATGTGCTGTCGCTGTCCATTCCTTGTTTAAACCCCAGAGCGCTGGCGGCGATCTGTATTAACTAGTTTTTAACCCCTAAACAACCATATTTTTTGAATGTAACATTATACATGTTTTTAGAATCATTTTGTTATATGAATACATTAATCTCAGACCTGTTAGATCAATTCTGCACATATTTTTTTTTTTTTTTTTTTTACTTAAAAATAAATCCTAACATTGCAGAAGTGTTCTCCGATTTTTTGACATTAAAAAAAAAAATAAAAAAAAAAATACCAATTAATTATGAATAATTATAGCTTGCTCCATTGAAATGCATTGGACATCGCCAGGGAGCGACAGCTCATACCTGGCGCTGTGAGGGAATTTGCAGCGGCGCTGTTCGGTCCAGCCGGCTTCATGATGAATGCCGCGCTAGCCGTCGCTCTCACCGGCGCTAGCCTCATTTTGCTTGATAAATGCGTCATTGTGACCGCCGCGGGCGTACTTGAGTCGGTAGTCGCCGTTAGCTGCCGCTACCTGGCGCTCGTCAGACACTACCTGGCGCTATCGCTTGATGAATAAGGGCATAATATTGTATAGCTTACCCTTTAAAGTAATAATCCTACCTATTTTGTGCCAAATAAACACTAACATGTTTTTTTTCCATGGTTTTCTATTTGCACTGGAAAGAAAAGACACTAAATCATAGACATAAATATGGAAAGTCCACTGAAGGTCTGGCTTCCACTTGAGGAATTACTGGGGCAGTCCTTTTTGAGCCATCTTCTTTGGCATATTCCACTTGCTTCCCAACTGTCTCCAACCTCTCCTGGCTCTCTTTCGGCTGGAGAAGAATTATTAGAGTCAGGCATGATGCAAGATCTCTTTCTTTATAGTCATCTAAAAGCTGATACATGTGTAGAACAGGGTCTTTTTCATATGTTATATAAAACCATGTGTTCATGATTAGTGCTCTTGCTAAAACCCTTGCCATTCATCTTTGGAACAATCTTCTTTGGCCACTGCCTTCTTGAAAACATGTATCCTGCAGCCAACAATGTTTCTCCTAGGCTGAGAAATTGGTTTGCTTGGTCCCATGTTATTATGGTGTTTCTTATGAGAGGACCCTTTCTTCATCATAATTGCTGAAACTCCTGTATGTGCCGCCTCAGCTCTCAATCGCTGTGTTTGCTTCATTTGTCTGTACATTAGAGGAGAGCAAGGCTGCCACACTAGAGATAAAAACAGATCACCCTTTAACTGTTGGTGTTTCATTTTGCATGCAAAATATTCTACATGTTCCACCAGTCCATGTGTTTTCTGCCAGGTAGGTGGAAGAGATGGAGAGAGACAACACTTCAACTGCTAGTTCAGGCGATGGCACAGCCAAATGCTGTGGGATCCCAGTCCAGTTTATCTTTGCAGTTTAATTTGCCTTACTAGGTCATGGGCATAGACGTGGTGAAGGTTATCCCGAGAGGCACCCTGTTTGTACAGCGGAATACAACAGCGCTCTATAAATAAACAATAAAAATACTATTTTTTTTTGTTAGCTTTGCAGGTCCCTGATGATCTAGAACTTGAAGCACCATGTGCCATATAATCTATCAATGCCTCAACTTGGTCTGGCCTCATCATTCTGGCAACAGTACTGGGGCCTACAAGAATTCGCTGCAAAGCCTGGTGCATGTTGGCACCGGAGAAAGGTGTAGCAAGCACAGATGTAACACATCCTCTCCCTTCAGCACCAGCTCCATCACCACCAGCAGCAGTACCATGGCCACATCCATGTCCATTATTTCCTAATTTCCTCATTTTTGAATTACTGACAGTGGCCTGTCCGCCTCAGTATATCAGCCACCTGTCCATAAAAGTGGCCTGAAAATGACAATTAGCAGAGGTTTCTTTGTCCCTAACTGTCCCACAGTATGTCAGCCACCTGTTCATGGAAGGGTAATGAAATGGACAGTTAGCTTTAGAAAATGCCCCCCTATCTTACTCATCCGATCAACAATATCAATAATATATCTATTTTCTAATTTTTTTGTTCTCTATTATTATTTTGAGTACCTTCCCTAGCCTATTTTGTTTCCCAGGCAGTGGCCCAGCTGCCCCCCCCCCCAATTTGGCCTCCAGCACCTATACTATTTTTTCTATTAATGTATTTCTTTAATATTTTAGTTATATTTTTTATTTTAGTTTTTGTTACAATTTTGAGTACTGTCCCTAGCCCACATGTGCAGGGCTATCGCTTAAAAATGTGTGAAGTTTATTTTAGCTTCAAAATGTTTACAATAAACACACTTAGGCCCTTATTTAAGAAGGGATAGCGTCAGGTAGCGGCTGGTTAATGAGAGGTAGCGACAGGTAGCGACTGGTGAACGCCGGACACGGCACGCAATTACACATTTATCAAGCAGAATCAGCGTCAGCGTTCAGCCTTGCACAGTGCCAGGTATGACCTCTCGCTACCTGTCGCTCTCCCATACATTTCAATGGACGATCCTTTTCTTCTATTTAAACAGGGTTTTTGGGTTTTTTTCAAAAAAATCACAAATAATTCTTTGACCTCTTTTGGCATTGAAATAGCAGTTTTTTCAAAATGTTTTCATTTTTTATATATTTCTTCAGAAATGACATTACAGGTCTGGCATTAAAGTGTTCATGTTACAATGTTGTTACAATGTAATTCCATATGTTTTCGCTTTGTTACTAGTTGATAGATGCTGGAAAACAGACTTTAAACACACCACCTCCTGCGCTCTGGGCTTCAAACAAGTATTTTTCAGCGCCAGAGATTTGGGAGGCTGTTTTTTTGCTGAATATGGTGTGAATATGGTGTGAGTCGGTCGCTATGAGCAGTCGCTAACATGCGCTCCCATACAGCGCTGTACTGGTCAAATAGCGACTCACAATGTATTCAACATTACTGAGTCGCTATAAAGTAGCGACCCACGGGCGACTACTAGCGGGCGCTCTGAAAATGCCTGCTACAGACGCTCATCTGTCGCTACCTGCCGCTAATGATGAATTAGCCTCCCCGTTGCTACAATACATTAAAATGGACAAATAAAATAAGATTTATCTACATTATTCACTAAATCAAGAACCATAGAGAAAGAAAGAAAGAAAGGCAGATATATGTGGTCTCTAAAGAGTGGCTGTACATTCAAAAAAGGGAAAGTTTGTTGGTGGAGGCTTAGAAAAAAATGTAACTTGGCAAGGGAACAAAAACTCTATATGAAAATCTGCAGAGGAACACTTTTCAATTTTAATTATTTTGTTTTATTTTATTCATAAACTTTAATAGACACCACCATCCAATCTACAATCGCTTAATATAATAACATTCCATTGTATTTATTTAGCTGTAAAAATATTTTTTGTACCTAATTTTATTTTCCTGCTGTATGCAGTAATTTTACTAAAGCCTACTTTTTAAAAATAGAAACTAATTACATTTTACAACTGTTATAATAGGAAATGTAATATTCCATCTGAAGCTGAAAAAAAGAACATTTGGAAAAGTGGTTTTCCGAGTTTTTATCTCTGATTACACCCGAGCAGGAAATGCACATATTAAAACAATTTGATGTAATGTTGAGGCAGAGTGAGAATCCCAGGAGGAGCCAGGCACTATTTTTAAATATTCAGAGAGCTATACCATATGGCTGCACCCTCTGGATTTTGTGGGCTGATGGCTTTATATAACTGATATCTGCTACATCTTACCCCAGACACCATATCTGTTATTATTTTTAAGACTATTCTTTATTTATCTAACACTGTTTTTTCTTGTACATGGTAAAATTTACCTACAGGGTAAGACAAGTTATACACAAGGTATTACAATTGAGATGACAACAAGGTGGAAGAGCATTGACCTTACTTACTTGCTTGAATCTTTTTGGGTCCAAGGGCCACATTGGCATACTGTTCCACTTCAAGGGGCCCCAATAATTTCAGGCAAATTTTAACTTTAAAGCATTGTATATGATTTTATGTGCATGCATGAAAGGTGAGCAGCGCTGGGTAGAGGTAGGCAGAGATGTGTAGAGGTGATGTGAGCAGAGGTGAGGGTGCTGAAGAAGTGAGCAGGGGAAAGGAAAAGGTGAGGGGAGCAGAGGCAAGTAGAGGTAGGCAGAGGTGAGGTAGAAAGTGGGAAAAGTGGTCAGGGGTGAAGTGGAAAAAGGTGAGGGGAGTAGAGGTAGGTAGAGGTAAAAAGAAGTGAGATGGCAAGAAGTGAGGTGAGCGAATGTGAGCCGGAGTGAGGTTGGGTGAGGCAAGGTGACAAGACGTGAGGTGGGCAGAGGTGAGGTAGAAAGGGATCAGGTGAGCAGGGGGCAAGTGGGAAACGATGAGGTGGTAAAAGGTGAGATGAGGTAGGTAGAGGTAGGCAGAGGTGCTGGGGGCCCCAACTGAAGCAGTCTAAACGATAAGAGATGAAGGTATGTTCATAAGCATGGTTTCCATCCAAGCTACATGCCAGGACCTGGCTCTCCTTTAATGACTTGGCCGCTCTGGCCCCACACTGGTGTCTTGTCTGTCCTCCACTGATGGCAACCCTGGTCACAAGTAGGTTGTACTAAAACATGTCATGATTAGGACCAGAGTGAATGACACGTCAACATTTGCTACTTTGTATGCCTACTGAGCTGCATTTATGAATACAAGCAAAAAAAAGACGCATGTAAAGGTATTGTCCTGCTGGACATTTTTTCTATAGTTCTGAGAAAGTGAGCATCCTTCAACTGCACAGGAGCTGGACAGCATGTACATATTTAGGGGTAGATGAGCTGGTTACTGGACTGTCCTTACTAAAGCACACCTACACTCAAAAGTAAAGTCACCTTCACCAAGGGCTTCCATAGCTTCTACCCATTCACCTGTAGAATTAGCAGCTGCCACAGGGTTTTGCACTGGCTGCTGTTGTAGGCAAAGGCTTTACTTTTGGATGTAGGTCCATTTTAGTGAGGTAGAATGTGCATTGTTAAGTGTGAATAGAAAAAAAGAGAAAAAGGCGGGGAGAGGCTCATGGACTCTTATATAGTCTAAGCCCCTCCTTAATGTGGGTTTGACACTGTATTCCTCCTGTACCTCCAGTATGGGTATGTAAATACCCCTAGTTACCCAGTTAATACAAATGTTCTGTCACCCTCATGCATGTGCAGAGTGTGGTGCAGCCCACTAACCTCAATGTAGTAACTCGACGCTGAGCCTAACCTTTTATTCGAGAAGAAGGTGTAAAACTGAAATAAGAAGTAACCATCCTTACTTATCTGAGGTACAGTAACCATGGCAAATACGATTGCTATACACTAGATATGACTACACATGGAAGATGAAGAAAGGAAGGGATGGCATAAAACCTGGGCAGGGATATGATGGACAGAAGCACATGTAGGGGACCATATGGGACAACAGCACAGAAGGATGTAAAGCTAAAACATATCCACATTCTAGTAAAGACAACAGTAAAGGATAAATAGGACTTACCAACTGTGCTAGGCAAAGGCTAACCAGAGTGCGCAGGAGTTAAAGCATCAACTGATAACAAACAGGTAAACAAATGAAATGCAGTACATTATTCTAAAGAGTTTGTCATCTGTAAAAGCATCTGTAGATGGTGCTGTTAGCAATGTAACTTTATGGCTAATAGAAATCAATGACACTCTGTAGAAGCTTTTGCAATGATCAGGTAGGGACACAGAAGGACATAGAACTATAATAACAATAGCCTGGTGAACAAAAAGGTATGCACGCATGTATTAACTTATAAAGGGCATTAAAAGTGCAAATTTATTGTTAATTTTGGGAACAATGTTTATAAGATTAAGCGTTACAGTTTCTGATGTCATTCAATGTTCTTTAGATGCATTTTACCGTACACAGACTTTTCAGTATGACGCAAACCTTCAGGAGTATAACATTTTAGTTGTACAGCTGCAAACCATTATTTGATTTATATACAAACTATAGTGTGGGGTAACGTCGTCTACCTTAATTTATTATTAATTATTACCAATACATGTTATATGTGATAGTCTACTGCTCAGTGGTGACAGACAGTGGTGTGCTAGCTTGTGTGTCGGGTGGGTAGTGGGAACTTAGATGTTATGCAAAATAGTGCATGGGATTAGGATCTACTGGTCTTTGTCTATGCCTCTATAGTGCTGAGCTTACTAGCTAAAGTGGACCAAAACCCAGGATTTTGACTAGGGATGAGCGAATCGATCCGGACGAACCCGGATTCGATCCGAATTTCAGGAAAAATTCGATTCGGATCGAATCCGAATTTCCCCGCGATTCGATCACTCGAAGTTTTCCTTTAACATCCATTCATTTACATTTACAGGCATTCTAAGATGGCGGACGGGACATGTCTGGACATGTATCCCGCGCCAGTGCAAGCTGGGGCAGTCACATGCAGCCTATCAGCAGCCAGCAAGCCCGGTGACGTCACACAGCGGTATTTAACGGCGGCCATCTTGCTTTTCCTCATTTCTCTATTGCATTCGTGACAGACAGACAGAACGCTGTGTAGCTGAGGCAGTTAGACAGGCTGGAGACAGGGACAGACAGGGACAGGCAGGAGACAGGCAGGAGACAGACAGGAGACAGACAGAAAGCCAGGGAAAGGTAGGAAAAACGGAGCTGGCTGACAGGGAGATTTTTTTTTTTTCATCCAGCCTTTGTTAGCGTTTTCAGGCTGCTTATAGTAACTAACTGTGCATATATACTGAACTGATCTTAAGTCTGCTGTGAGGCATCCCATTCTGTGACTAAAGCAGCCTCTGTTTAAGACCATATAAGCATTTGCTCTTATCATATTTGAAATTAGGCCTGATAAAGACACTTTTGCTGGCCAAAGCACTATTGGACCCTGCCAGGTCCATTCCTGCCCAGGGCATCCCATTCTGTGACTACAGCAGCCTCTGTTTAAGACCATATAAGCATTTGCTCTTATAATATTTGAAATTAGCCTGATAAAGACACTTTTGCTGGCCAAAGCACTACTGGACCCTGCCAGGTCCATTCCTGCCCAGGGCATCCCATTCTGTGACTAAAGCAGCCTCTGTTTAAGACCATATAAGCATTTGCTCTTATCATATTTGAAATTAGGCCTGATAAAGACACTTTTGCTGGCCAAAGCACTACTGGACCCTGCCAGGTCCATTCCTGCCCGGGGCATCCCATTCTGTGACTACAGCAGCCTCTGTTTAAGACCATATAAGCATTTGCTCTTATCATATTTGAAATTAGCCTGATAAAGACACTTTTGCTGGCCAAAGCACTACTGGACCCTGCCAGGTCCATTCCTGCCCAGGGCATCCCATTCTGTGACTAAAGCAGCCTCTGTTTAAGACCATATAAGCATTTGCTCTTATCATATTTGAAATTAGGCCTGATAAAGACACTTTTGCTGGCCAAAGCACTACTGGACCCTGCCAGGTCCATTCCTGCCCAGGGCATCCCATTCTGTGACTACAGCAGCCTCTGTTTAAGACCATATAAGCATTTGCTCTTATCATATTTGAAATTAGGCCTGATAAAGACACTTTTGCTGGCCAAAGCACTACTGGACCCTGCCAGGTCCATTCCTGCCCAGGGCATCCCATTCTGTGACTAAAGCAGCCTCTGTTTAAGACCATATAAGCATTTGCTCTTATCATATTTGAAATTAGGCCTGATAAAGACACTTTTGCTGGCCAAAGCACTACTGGACCCTGCCAGGTCCATTCCTGCCCAGGGCATCCCATTCTGTGACTACAGCAGCCTCTGTTTAAGACCATATAAGCATTTGCTCTTATCATATTTGAAATTAGGCCTGATAAAGACACTTTTGCTGGCCAAAGCACTACTGGACCCTGCCAGGTCCATTCCTGCCCAGGGCATCCCATTCTGTGACTACAGCAGCCTCTGTTTAAGACCATATAAGCATTTGCTCTTATCATATTTGAAATTAGGCCTGATAAAGACACTTTTGCTGGCCAAAGCACTACTGGACCCTGCCAGGTCGATTCCTGCCCGGGGCATCCCATTCTGTGACTACAGCAGCCTCTGTTTAAGACCATATAAGCATTTGCTCTTATCATATTTGAAATTAGCCTGATAAAGACACTTTTGCTGGCCAAAGCACTACTGGACCCTGCCAGGTCCATTCCTGCCCAGGGCATCCCATTCTGTGACTAAAGCAGCCTCTGTTTAAGACCATATAAGCATTTGCTCTTATCATATTTGAAATTAGGCCTGATAAAGACACTTTTGCTGGCCAAAGCACTACTGGACCCTGCCAGGTCCATTCCTGCCCAGGGCATCCCATTCTGTGACTACAGCAGCCTCTGTTTAAGACCATATAAGCATTTGCTCTTATCATATTTGAAATTAGGCCTGATAAAGACACTTTTGCTGGCCAAAGCACTACTGGACCCTGCCAGGTCCATTCCTGCCCGGGGCATCCCATTCTGTGACTACAGCAGCCTCTGTTTAAGACCATATAAGCATTTGCTCTTATCATATTTGAAATTAGGCCTGATAAAGACACTTTTGCTGGCCAAAGCACTACTGGACCCTGCCAGGTCCATTCCTGCCCAGGGCATCCCATTCTGTGACTACAGCAGCCTCTGTTTAAGACCATATAAGCATTTGCTCTTATCATATTTGAAATTAGGCCTGATAAAGACACTTTTGCTGGCCAAAGCACTACTGGACCCTGCCAGGTCGATTCCTGTTGGGGCATACCATTCTGTGACTAAAGCAGCCTCTGTTTAAGACCATATAAGCATTTGCTCTTATCATATTTGAAATTAGGCCTGATAAAGACACTTTTGCTGGCCAAAGCACTACTGGACCCTGCCAGGTCGATTCCTGTTGGGGCATCCCATTCTGTGACTACAGCAGCCTCTGTTTAAGACCATATAAGCATTTGCTCTTATCATATTTGAAATTAGGCCTGATAAAGACACTTTTGCTGGCCAAAGCACTACTGGACCCTGCCAGGTCCATTCCTGCCCAGGGCATCCCATTCTGTGACTACAGCAACCTCTGTTTAAGACCATATAAGCATTTGCTCTTATCATATTTGAAATTAGGCCTGATAAAGACACTTTTGCTGGCCAAAGCACTACTGGACCCTGCCAGGTCGATTCCTGTTGGGGCATCCCATTCTGTGACTAAAGCAGCCTCTGTTTAAGACCATATAAGCATTTGCTCTTATCATATTTTAAATTAGGCCTGATAAAGACACTTTTGCTGGCCAAAGCACTACTGGACCCTGCCAGGTCGATTCCTGTTGGGGCATCCCATTCTGTGACTACAGCAGCCTCTGTTTAAGACCATATAAGCATTTGCTCTTATCATATTTGAAATTAGCCTGATAAAGACACTTTTGCTGGCCAAAGCACTACTGGACCCTGCCAGGTCCATTCCTGCCCAGGGCATCCCATTCTGTGACTAAAGCAGCCTCTGTTTAAGACCATATAAGCATTTGCTCTTATCATATTTGAAATTAGGCCTGATAAAGACACTTTTGCTGGCCAAAGCACTACTGGACCCTGCCAGGTCCATTCCTGCCCAGGGCATCCCATTCTGTGACTACAGCAGCCTCTGTTTAAGACCATATAAGCATTTGCTCTTATCATATTTGAAATTAGGCCTGATAAAGACACTTTTGCTGGCCAAAGCACTACTGGACCCTGCCAGGTCCATTCCTGCCCGGGGCATCCCATTCTGTGACTACAGCAGCCTCTGTTTAAGACCATATAAGCATTTGCTCTTATCATATTTGAAATTAGCCTGATAAAGACACTTTTGCTGGCCAAAGCACTACTGGACCCTGCCAGGTCCATTCCTGCCCAGGGCATCCCATTCTGTGACTAAAGCAGCCTCTGTTTAAGACCATATAAGCATTTGCTCTTATCATATTTGAAATTAGGCCTGATAAAGACACTTTTGCTGGCCAAAGCACTACTGGACCCTGCCAGGTCCATTCCTGCCCAGGGCATCCCATTCTGTGACTACAGCAGCCTCTGTTTAAGACCATATAAGCATTTGCTCTTATCATATTTGAAATTAGGCCTGATAAAGACACTTTTGCTGGCCAAAGCACTACTGGACCCTGCCAGGTCGATTCCTGTTGGGGCATCCCATTCTGTGACTAAAGCAGCCTCTGTTTAAGACCATATAAGCATTTGCTCTTATCATATTTGAAATTAGGCCTGATAAAGACACTTTTGCTGGCCAAAGCACTACTGGACCCTGCCAGGTCGATTCCTGTTGGGGCATCCCATTCTGTGACTACAGCAGCCTCTGTTTAAGACCATATAAGCATTTGCTCTTATATTTGAAATTAGCCTGATAAAGACACTTTTGCTGGCCAAAGCACTACTGGACCCTGCCAGGTCCATTCCTGCCCAGGGCATCCCATTCTGTGACTAAAGCAGCCTCTGTTTAAGACCATATAAGCATTTGCTCTTATCATATTTGAAATTAGGCCTGATAAAGACACTTTTGCTGGCCAAAGCACTACTGGACCCTGCCAGGTCCATTCCTGCCCAGGGCATCCCATTCTGTGACTACAGCAGCCTCTGTTTAAGACCATATAAGCATTTGCTCTTATCATATTTGAAATTAGGCCTGATAAAGACACTTTTGCTGGCCAAAGCACTACTGGACCCTGCCAGGTCCATTCCTGCCCGGGGCATCCCATTCTGTGACTACAGCAGCCTCTGTTTAAGACCATATAAGCATTTGCTCTTATCATATTTGAAATTAGCCTGATAAAGACACTTTTGCTGGCCAAAGCACTACTGGACCCTGCCAGGTCCATTCCTGCCCAGGGCATCCCATTCTGTGACTAAAGCAGCCTCTGTTTAAGACCATATAAGCATTTGCTCTTATCATATTTGAAATTAGGCCTGATAAAGACACTTTTGCTGGCCAAAGCACTACTGGACCCTGCCAGGTCCATTCCTGCCCAGGGCATCCCATTCTGTGACTACAGCAGCCTCTGTTTAAGACCATATAAGCATTTGCTCTTATCATATTTGAAATTAGGCCTGATAAAGACACTTTTGCTGGCCAAAGCACTACTGGACCCTGCCAGGTCCATTCCTGCCCAGGGCATCCCATTCTGTGACTAAAGCAGCCTCTGTTTAAGACCATATAAGCATTTGCTCTTATCATATTTGAAATTAGGCCTGATAAAGACACTTTTGCTGGCCAAAGCACTACTGGACCCTGCCAGGTCCATTCCTGCCCGGGGCATCCCATTCTGTGACTACAGCAGCCTCTGTTTAAGACCATATAAGCATTTGCTCTTATCATATTTGAAATTAGGCCTGATAAAGACACTTTTGCTGGCCAAAGCACTACTGGACCCTGCCAGGTCCATTCCTGCCCGGGGCATCCCATTCTGTGACTACAGCAGCCTCTGTTTAAGACCATATAAGCATTTGCTCTTATCATATTTGAAATTAGGCCTGATAAAGACACTTTTGCTGGCCAAAGCACTACTGGACCCTGCCAGGTCCATTCCTGCCCAGGGCATCCCATTCTGTGACTACAGCAGCCTCTGTTTAAGACCATATAAGCATTTGCTCTTATCATATTTGAAATTAGGCCTGATAAAGACACTTTTGCTGGCCAAAGCACTACTGGACCCTGCCAGGTCCATTCCTGCCCGGGGCATCCCATTCTGTGACTACAGCAGCCTCTGTTTAAGACCATATAAGCATTTGCTCTTATCATATTTGAAATTAGGCCTGATAAAGACACTTTTGCTGGCCAAAGCACTACTGGACCCTGCCAGGTCCATTCCTGCCCAGGGCATCCCATTCTGTGACTACAGCAGCCTCTGTTTAAGACCATATAAGCATTTGCTCTTATCATATTTGAAATTAGGCCTGATAAAGACACTTTTGCTGGCCAAAGCACTACTGGACCCTGCCAGGTCGATTCCTGTTGGGGCATCCCATTCTGTGACTAAAGCAGCCTCTGTTTAAGACCATATAAGCATTTGCTCTTATCATATTTGAAATTAGGCCTGATAAAGACACTTTTGCTGGCCAAAGCACTACTGGACCCTGCCAGGTCGATTCCTGTTGGGGCATCCCATTCTGTGACTACAGCAGCCTCTGTTTAAGACCATATAAGCATTTGCTCTTATCATATTTGAAATTAGGCCTGATAAAGACACTTTTGCTGGCCAAAGCACTACTGGACCCTGCCAGGTCCATTCCTGCCCGGGGCATCCCATTCTGTGACTACAGCAGCCTCTGTTTAAGACCATATAAGCATTTGCTCTTATCATATTTGAAATTAGGCCTGATAAAGACACTTTTGCTGGCCAAAGCACTACTGGACCCTGCCAGGTCGATTCCTGTTGGGGCATCCCATTCTGTGACTAAAGCAGCCTCTGTTTAAGACCATATAAGCATTTGCTCTTATCATATTTGAAATTAGGCCTGATAAAGACACTTTTGCTGGCCAAAGCACTACTGGACCCTGCCAGGTCGATTCCTGTTGGGGCATCCCATTCTGTGACTACAGCAGCCTCTGTTTAAGACCATATAAGCATTTGCTCTTATCATATTTGAAATTAGGCCTGATAAAGACACTTTTGCTGGCCAAAGCACTACTGGACCCTGCCAGGTCGATTCCTGTTGGGGCATCCCATTCTGTGACTAAAGCAGCCTCTGTTTAAGACCATATAAGCATTTGCTCTTATCATATTTGAAATTAGGCCTGATAAAGACACTTTTGCTGGCCAAAGCACTACTGGACCCTGCCAGGTCGATTCCTGTTGGGGCATCCCATTCTGTGACTAAAGCAGCCTCTGTTTAAGACCATATAAGCATTTGCTCTTATCATATTTGAAATTAGGCCTGATAAAGACACTTTTGCTGGCCAAAGCACTACTGGACCCTGCCAGGTCCATTCCTGCCCAGGGCATCCCATTCTGTGACTAAAGCAGCCTCTGTTTAAGACCATATAAGCATTTGCTCTTATCATATTTGAAATTAGGCCTGATAAAGACACTTTTGCTGGCCAAAGCACTACTGGACCCTGCCAGGTCCATTCCTGCCCGGGGCATCCCATTCTGTGACTACAGCAGCCTCTGTTTAAGACCATATAAGCATTTGCTCTTATCATATTTGAAATTAGGCCTGATAAAGACACTTTTGCTGGCCAAAGCACTACTGGACCCTGCCAGGTCCATTCCTGCCCGGGGCATCCCATTCTGTGACTACAGCAGCCTCTGTTTAAGACCATATAAGCATTTGCTCTTATCATATTTGAAATTAGGCCTGATAAAGACACTTTTGCTGGCCAAAGCACTACTGGACCCTGCCAGGTCGATTCCTGCCCGGGGCATCCCATTCTGTGACTACAGCAGCCTCTGTTTAAGACCATATAAGCATTTGCTCTTATCATATTTGAAATTAGGCCTGATAAAGACACTTTTGCTGGCCAAAGCACTACTGGACCCTGCCAGGTCCATTCCTGCCCAGGGCATCCCATTCTGTGACTACAGCAGCCTCTGTTTAAGACCATATAAGCATTTGCTCTTATCATATTTGAAATTAGGCCTGATAAAGACACTTTTGCTGGCCAAAGCACTACTGGACCCTGCCAGGTCCATTCCTGCCCGGGGCATCCCATTCTGTGACTACAGCAGCCTCTGTTTAAGACCATATAAGCATTTGCTCTTATCATATTTGAAATTAGGCCTGATAAAGACACTTTTGCTGGCCAAAGCACTACTGGACCCTGCCAGGTCCATTCCTGCCCAGGGCATCCCATTCTGTGACTACAGCAGCCTCTGTTTAAGACCATATAAGCATTTGCTCTTATCATATTTGAAATTAGGCCTGATAAAGACACTTTTGCTGGCCAAAGCACTACTGGACCCTGCCAGGTCGATTCCTGTTGGGGCATCCCATTCTGTGACTAAAGCAGCCTCTGTTTAAGACCATATAAGCATTTGCTCTTATCATATTTGAAATTAGGCCTGATAAAGACACTTTTGCTGGCCAAAGCACTACTGGACCCTGCCAGGTCCATTCCTGCCCAGGGCATCCCATTCTGTGACTACAGCAGCCTCTGTTTAAGACCATATAAGCATTTGCTCTTATCATATTTGAAATTAGGCCTGATAAAGACACTTTTGCTGGCCAAAGCACTACTGGACCCTGCCAGGTCCATTCCTGCCCGGGGCATCCCATTCTGTGACTACAGCAGCCTCTGTTTAAGACCATATAAGCATTTGCTCTTATCATATTTGAAATTAGGCCTGATAAAGACACTTTTGCTGGCCAAAGCACTACTGGACCCTGCCAGGTCCATTCCTGCCCAGGGCATCCCATTCTGTGACTACAGCAGCCTCTGTTTAAGACCATATAAGCATTTGCTCTTATCATATTTGAAATTAGGCCTGATAAAGACACTTTTGCTGGCCAAAGCACTACTGGACCCTGCCAGGTCGATTCCTGTTGGGGCATCCCATTCTGTGACTAAAGCAGCCTCTGTTTAAGACCATATAAGCATTTGCTCTTATCATATTTGAAATTAGGCCTGATAAAGACACTTTTGCTGGCCAAAGCACTACTGGACCCTGCCAGGTCCATTCCTGCCCAGGGCATCCCATTCTGTGACTACAGCAGCCTCTGTTTAAGACCATATAAGCATTTGCTCTTATCATATTTGAAATTAGGCCTGATAAAGACACTTTTGCTGGCCAAAGCACTACTGGACCCTGCCAGGTCGATTCCTGTTGGGGCATCCCATTCTGTGACTAAAGCAGCCTCTGTTTAAGACCATATAAGCATTTGCTCTTATCATATTTGAAATTAGGCCTGATAAAGACACTTTTGCTGGCCAAAGCACTACTGGACCCTGCCAGGTCGATTCCTGTTGGGGCATCCCATTCTGTGACTACAGCAGCCTCTGTTTAAGACCATATAAGCATTTGCTCTTATCATATTTGAAATTAGGCCTGATAAAGACACTTTTGCTGGCCAAAGCACTACTGGACCCTGCCAGGTCCATTCCTGCCCGGGGCATCCCATTCTGTGACTACAGCAGCCTCTGTTTAAGACCATATAAGCATTTGCTCTTATCATATTTGAAATTAGGCCTGATAAAGACACTTTTGCTGGCCAAAGCACTACTGGACCCTGCCAGGTCCATTCCTGCCCAGGGCATCCCATTCTGTGACTACAGCAGCCTCTGTTTAAGACCATATAAGCATTTGCTCTTATCATATTTGAAATTAGGCCTGATAAAGACACTTTTGCTGGCCAAAGCACTACTGGACCCTGCCAGGTCGATTCCTGTTGGGGCATCCCATTCTGTGACTAAAGCAGCCTCTGTTTAAGACCATATAAGCATTTGCTCTTATCATATTTGAAATTAGGCCTGATAAAGACACTTTTGCTGGCCAAAGCACTACTGGACCCTGCCAGGTCGATTCCTGTTGGGGCATCCCATTCTGTGACTACAGCAGCCTCTGTTTAAGACCATATAAGCATTTGCTCTTATCATATTTGAAATTAGGCCTGATAAAGACACTTTTGCTGGCCAAAGCACTACTGGACCCTGCCAGGTCGATTCCTGTTGGGGCATCCCATTCTGTGACTAAAGCAGCCTCTGTTTAAGACCATATAAGCATTTGCTCTTATCATATTTGAAATTAGGCCTGATAAAGACACTTTTGCTGGCCAAAGCACTACTGGACCCTGCCAGGTCGATTCCTGTTGGGGCATCCCATTCTGTGACTAAAGCAGCCTCTGTTTAAGACCATATAAGCATTTGCTCTTATCATATTTGAAATTAGGCCTGATAAAGACACTTTTGCTGGCCAAAGCACTACTGGACCCTGCCAGGTCCATTCCTGCCCAGGGCATCCCATTCTGTGACTAAAGCAGCCTCTGTTTAAGACCATATAAGCATTTGCTCTTATCATATTTGAAATTAGGCCTGATAAAGACACTTTTGCTGGCCAAAGCACTACTGGACCCTGCCAGGTCCATTCCTGCCCGGGGCATCCCATTCTGTGACTACAGCAGCCTCTGTTTAAGACCATATAAGCATTTGCTCTTATCATATTTGAAATTAGGCCTGATAAAGACACTTTTGCTGGCCAAAGCACTACTGGACCCTGCCAGGTCCATTCCTGCCCGGGGCATCCCATTCTGTGACTACAGCAGCCTCTGTTTAAGACCATATAAGCATTTGCTCTTATCATATTTGAAATTAGGCCTGATAAAGACACTTTTGCTGGCCAAAGCACTACTGGACCCTGCCAGGTCGATTCCTGCCCGGGGCATCCCATTCTGTGACTACAGCAGCCTCTGTTTAAGACCATATAAGCATTTGCTCTTATCATATTTGAAATTAGCCTGATAAAGACACTTTTGCTGGCCAAAGCACTACTGGACCCTGCCAGGTCCATTCCTGCCCAGGGCATCCCATTCTGTGACTAAAGCAGCCTCTGTTTAAGACCATATAAGCATTTGCTCTTATTATATTTATATTATAAGACACTTTTGCTGGGCATAGGCTTACTGCTGCCTGCCAGGTGCACTTCTGTTGAGGCATCCCATTCTGTAACATAGCATACCCCTCTTTATTTACACTAAGCAGCTCTCTTATTTACACTAAGCAGGCCTGTTGGAGGCTGAGTGTTACTGCTCACTTTTGGTGTGCATTATATTCTGTTTCATATAGACCCACCGCTGCCCGGGGTTTTTTTAAATATCACCTACTACCACGCCAGTTAGACTATGTCGGGCAGACAAGTGCCTGGAAGTGAAAAGAGGAGTGGCAGAGGCCAAGATTCCGCAGGCAGAGCTCGCATCAGACTGGGGGCCAGTAGCAGCAGGAGTCACGCTGAGAGACCTAATCTGCCAGTATCTGCTAGCGGTCGGGTCTCCACCAGTAACGCATCTGCCGTGGTAGATTGGTTGACGCGCTCATCAACAACATCATCACAACTTACGTCTGAGACCCCCAGTCTAGGGTCGGTAGGTTCCTCTGACACAACCCTGAGTTGGCATGCCCCGAGAGCAGTCCCTGTCCTCCCATTGCCTCTGGCCTACGCCGTTCCCTCCCCCAGCGACGTATCCTATGCTTTGGGTTCAGCTCCACTCTTTAGTGAGGAGGACCATCAGATAGAGGACAGTCAGCAGCTACTGCCCAGCCAAGAAATGGAGGTGGCTTCTTTAGCTAGGCAGACAAATAGTGATGTGGACAGTGTCGTGGGTGCTGCGAGCGTTCCAGCTCCTGCGCCAGACATTGTTGACGAATCCACGAACATCAGTGACGTACAGCCACAACTCGGTGATGATGATGATGATGACGATGAAGCCGATCGCACTTGGGAGCCGGGTGATGAAGGGGCTTCATCGTCATCATCAGGAGAAGAGGGGTGCAGGTTGCCCCGGAGTCAGCAGCTGAGGCAGCAAGGTGGTAGCAGTCAGCATGGGGGCACAATTCCAAAGGCTGGAGCCGGCCGGGGCCGGGGCCGGGGTAGAGCACCTGCTGTGCGGCAGTCTACCTTATCGGGAGGTAGTGGAGCAGGGGTTCCTGGAGTTGGCAACAGCAGCAGTGAATCAGTGAGGCCAGGGGGTGGGAAAAGTAGCTACTCGGCAGTGTGGCAGTTTTTCCTGAGGCATCCGCAGGAGGGTAACATGGCCACATGCAAGATATGTAGGCAAAAGGTGAAGCGTGGCCAGGGTCCAAATGTTGGCACCACGGCCCTGCGTCAACATATGATGCGTCACCATAAAACGACCTGGGAGAACCGAGGCTCCCAAGGGGTGGTCCAGTCTGCTTCCTCACCAAGTGAGCTCCCAATTTCTGCCAGCCAAGGCTCCAGCACCTCAGCCGAAGGCAGCTGTGCGTCATACCCATCCTCTGTCGCTCCTGCTCCTCCTCCTCCAAGTCATGCATCCCGCCAGCAATCCATCAGCGAAGCCATGTCCAAGAGACAGCAGTATGCGCCCACTCATCCTACGGCGCAGAAGCTGAATGTGCTCCTGTCCAAGTTGCTGGTGCTGCAGTCGCTCCCTTTTCAGGTGGTGGAATCTGCACCTTTCAGAGAACTGATGGCTTGTGCCGAGCCGAGGTGGAGAGTCCCAAGCCGTCATTTCTTTGCCAAGAAGGCAGTACCAGCGCTGCACACTTTTGTTGAACAGAAGGTGGGCCAGTCCTTGAGCCTGTCGGTGTGTAGCAAAATACATGGCAGCGCCGACATCTGGAGCTGTAACTACGGTCAGGGGCAGTACATGTCGTTTACGGCCCACTGGGTGAATGTGGTCCCTTTGCAGCAGCAACTTGGACAGGTCACGCCGCTTCGGCCTCCGCGCTCTCTGCCCATTGGGCCTGTGACACCGTGCGACTCGGCCTCCTCATCCTCCGCCATCTCCTCACCCTCCACTGTAGGCTCAAGTCTCAGTGCCCCTCCAGTCTACCATGTGTGCAGGGCACGGAGGTGTCACGCAGTGCTTCACATGGTTTGTCTTGGCGAACGGAGTCACACAGGGGAGGAACTGCTTAAATGTATTCATCAGGAAATCCAAACATGGCTTACTCCGAGAAAACTTAAAATGGGAATCATGGTTACCGACAATGGGAAGAACATTTTGTCTGCGCTGCGCCAAGGAAGCCTGACCCATGCCCCCTGCATGGCTCACGTCTTCAATCTGGTTGTCAAGCGGTTTCTGAAGTGTTCCCCCCATCTGCAGGACATCCTAACAACTTCACGGAAACTTTGCATGCACTTCAGCCACTCCTACACCGCCAAACACACCCTTCTTGAGCTACAGCGTCAGAATGGTATCCCCCAACATAGTCTGATTTGCGATGTTTCCACCCGTTGGAATTCCACCCTTCACATGTTGGACCGATTATATGAACAGAGAAAAGCCATCACGGATTTCCTGATGATCCAAGCAGATAGGGGGACTCCCCTGTGTAACTTCAATGTCAACCAGTGGCAGCTCATACGTGACACCTGCCGTTTGCTCAGGCCCTTTGAGGAAGCCACTTTATTTGTCAGTCGGCAGGATTACGGGATGAACGACGTGATTCCACTGCTTCATGTACTACAGCACATGTTGGAAACCATGGCTGGTCAGGGCACTGGAGACATGGCGTTTACATCTTACGGCCACATGAACCCCGTTGGAGCTGAACTGGAGGAGGAGGAGGAGGAAGAGGAGGAGGAGGAGTTGCCCAGCGAAACACAGTTTAGGCTTGGCGAAATGGCTGGTTTATCTAGTCAGCGGACAGGAGAGGAGGAGCAGGAGCAGCCAGAGGAGCTAGAGGTTTTTGAGGAAGGAGAGACAGAGGACCCGGGCACACCGTGGCAGTATGCAGTGGAGATGGAGACAGGTAGTCCATCCGAGTCACTTGCGCAAATGGCACGAAGCATGCTCACATGCTTGCGTAGTGACCCCAGAATTGTTTCCATCTGTCGGCGGGATGACTTCTGGCTGTCCACCTTATTGGACCCTCGCTTCCGGCACAAAATGGGGGCATTTTTTAAACCCACCGAGAGGGAGGACAAACTCAACTACTACAAAGACATTCTACGTAGGCAGTTGGCCGATGCCTATCTGCGCCATGGTCCATACTCTCGCAGGTCTGACTCGAGGGGACCTCTGCGCTCACCTTCCACTGCCATGGCCGCTGGGGGGGTTGGCAGCAGCAGCAGCAGAAGCTCCATCAGCAGCAGCAGCCTCAGTCTTCAGTCGCTAATGAGTAGCTTTCTACACCCGCATAGTGAGGCTACTCATGAGCAGCAGGAAGACCTGGAGCAGGACCTGAACCAGCAGGTCATGTCATACTTTGACATGACCATGCCAACACACCTTGAGGATCCGCTGGACTTCTGGGCAGCCAAACTTGATTTGTGGCCGCAACTAGCAGAGTTTGCCCTGGAAAAGCTGTCCTGCCCGGCAAGTAGCGTGCCATCTGAGCGGGTGTTTAGTGCGGCGGGGGCCATAGTTACGGCGAGGAGAACTCGTCTGTCAACTAAAAATGTGGAGAGACTCACCTTTGTCAAAATGAATCAGGGATGGATCAGCCAGGATTTCCACCCACCAATGCCTGATGCATGCGACTAGATTCAGCATGGTGCCACGTTTTACACTTTCCAAATGGTGCAAAACATATTTATGTCTTTAGGCCATTTTTTGGGCTCCTGCTGCTGCTGCTGCCAACTCCTGCCAACTCCAGGGTGTGATTCATCCAATTTTTGGGCTCCTGAGGCCAACTCCAGTGTATATTTGGGCTCCTGCTGCTGCTGCTGCCAACTTCTGCCAACTCCAGGGTGTGATTCATCCAATTTTTGGGCTCCTGAGGCCAACTCCAGTGTATATTTGGGCTCCTGCTGCTGCTGCTGCCAACTTCTGCCAACTCCAGGGTGTGATTCATCCAATTTTTGGGCTCCTGAGGCCAACTCCAGTGTATATTTGGGCTCCTGCTGCTGCTACTGTCAACTCCTGCCAACTCCAGGGTGTGATTCATCCAATTTTTGGGCTCCTGAGGCCAACTCCAGTGTATATTTGGGCTCCTGCTGCTGCTGCTGCCAACTTCTGCCAACTCCAGGGTGTGATTCATCCAATTTTTGGGCTCCTGAGGCCAACTCCAGTGTATATTTGGGCTCCTGCTGCTGCTACTGTCAACTCCTGCCAACTCCAGGGTGTGATTCATCCAATTTTTGGGCTCCTGAGGCCAACTCCAGTGTATATTTGGGCTCCTGCTGCTGCTGCTGCCAACTTCTGCCAACTCCAGGGTGTGATTCATCCAATTTTTGGGCTCCTGAGGCCAACTCCAGTGTATATTTGGGCTCCTGCTGCTGCTACTGTCAACTCCTGCCAACTCCAGGGTGTGATTCATCCAATTTTTGGGCTCCTGAAGCCAACTCCAGTGTATATTTGGGCTCCTGCTGCTGCTACTGTCAACTCCTGCCAACTCCAGGGTGTGATTCATCCAATTTTTGGGCTCCTGAGGCCAACTCCAGTGTATATTTGGGCTCCTGCTGCTGCTGCTGCCAACTTCTGCCAACTCCAGGGTGTGATTCATCCAATTTTTGGGCTCCTGAGGCCAACTCCAGTGTATATTTGGGCTCCTGCTGCTGCTACTGTCAACTCCTGCCAACTCCAGGGTGTGATTCATCCAATTTTTGGGCTCCTGAGGCCAACTCCAGTGTATATTTGGGCTCCTGCTGCTGCTGCTGCCAACTTCTGCCAACTCCAGGGTGTGATTCATCCAATTTTTGGGCTCCTGAGGCCAACTCCAGTGTATATTTGGGCTCCTGCTGCTGCTACTGTCAACTCCTGCCAACTCCAGGGTGTGATTCATCCAATTTTTGGGCTCCTGAGGCCAACTCCAGTGTATATTTGGGCTCCTGCTGCTGCTGCTGCCAACTTCTGCCAACTCCAGGGTGTGATTCATCCAATTTTTGGGCTCCTGAGGCCAACTCCAGTGTATATTTGGGCTCCTGCTGCTGCTGCTGCCAACTTCTGCCAACTCCAGGGTGTGATTCATCCAATTTTTGGGCTCCTGAGGCCAACTCCAGTGTATATTTGGGCTCCTGCTGCTGCTACTGTCAACTCCTGCCAACTCCAGGGTGTGATTCATCCAATTTTTGGGCTCCTGAGGCCAACTCCAGTGTATATTTGGGCTCCTGCTGCTGCTGCTGCCAACTTCTGCCAACTCCAGGGTGTGATTCATCCAATTTTTGGGCTCCTGAGGCCAACTCCAGTGTATATTTGGGCTCCTGCTGCTGCTGCTGCCAACTTCTGCCAACTCCAGGGTGTGATTCATCCAATTTTTGGGCTCCTGAAGCCAACTCCAGTGTATATTTGGGCTCCTGCTGCTGCTGGTGTCAACTCCTGCCAACTCCAGGGTGTGATTCATCCAATTTTTGGGCTCCTGAAGCCAACTCCAGTGTATATTTGGGCTCCTGCTGCTGCTGCTGCCAACTTCTGCCAACTCCAGGGTGTGATTCATCCAATTTTTGGGCTCCTGAGGCCAACTCCAGTGTATATTTGGGCTCCTGCTGCTGCTGCTGCCAACTTCTGCCAACTCCAGGGTGTGATTCATCCAATTTTTGGGCTCCTGAGGCCAACTCCAGTGTATATTTGGGCTCCTGCTGCTGCTGCTGCCAACTTCTGCCAACTCCAGGGTGTGATTCATCCAATTTTTGGGCTCCTGAGGCCAACTCCAGTGTATATTTGGGCTCCTGCTGCTGCTGCTGCCAACTTCTGCCAACTCCAGGGTGTGATTCATCCAATTTTTGGGCTCCTGAAGCCAACTCCAGTGTATATTTGGGCTCCTGCTGCTGCTGGTGTCAACTCCTGCCAACTCCAGGGTGTGATTCATCCAATTTTTGGGCTCCTGAGGCCAACTCCAGTGTATATTTGGGCTCCTGCTGCTGCTGCTGCCAACTTCTGCCAACTCCAGGGTGTGATTCATCCAATTTTTGGGCTCCTGAAGCCAACTCCAGTGTATATTTGGGCTCCTGCTGCTGCTGGTGTCAACTCCTGCCAACTCCAGGGTGTGATTCATCCAATTTTTGGGCTCCTGAGGCCAACTCCAGTGTATATTTGGGCTCCTGCTGCTGCTGCTGCCAACTTCTGCCAACTCCAGGGTGTGATTCATCCAATTTTTGGGCTCCTGAAGCCAACTCCAGTGTATATTTGGGCTCCTGCTGCTGCTGGTGTCAACTCCTGCCAACTCCAGGGTGTGATTCATCCAATTTTTGGGCTCCTGAGGCCAACTCCAGTGTATATTTGGGCTCCTGCTGCTGCTGCTGCCAACTTCTGCCAACTCCAGGGTGTGATTCATCCAATTTTTGGGCTCCTGAGGCCAACTCCAGTGTATATTTGGGCTCCTGCTGCTGCTACTGTCAACTCCTGCCAACTCCAGGGTGTGATTCATCCAATTTTTGGGCTCCTGAGGCCAACTCCAGTGTATATTTGGGCTCCTGCTGCTGCTGCTGCCAACTTCTGCCAACTCCAGGGTGTGATTCATCCAATTTTTGGGCTCCTGAAGCCAACTCCAGTGTATATTTGGGCTCCTGCTGCTGCTGGTGTCAACTCCTGCCAACTCCAGGGTGTGATTCATCCAATTTTTGGGCTCCTGAAGCCAACTCCAGTGTATATTTGGGCTCCTGCTGCTGCTGCTGCCAACTTCTGCCAACTCCAGGGTGTGATTCATCCAATTTTTGGGCTCCTGAGGCCAACTCCAGTGTATATTTGGGCTCCTGCTGCTGCTGCTGCCAACTTCTGCCAACTCCAGGGTGTGATTCATCCAATTTTTGGGCTCCTGAAGCCAACTCCAGTGTATATTTGGGCTCCTGCTGCTGCTGGTGTCAACTCCTGCCAACTCCAGGGTGTGATTCATCCAATTTTTGGGCTCCTGAGGCCAACTCCAGTGTATATTTGGGCTCCTGCTGCTGCTGCTGCCAACTTCTGCCAACTCCAGGGTGTGATTCATCCAATTTTTGGGCTCCTGAGGCCAACTCCAGTGTATATTTGGGCTCCTGCTGCTGCTACTGTCAACTCCTGCCAACTCCAGGGTGTGATTCATCCAATTTTTGGGCTCCTGAGGCCAACTCCAGTGTATATTTGGGCTCCTGCTGCTGCTGCTGCCAACTTCTGCCAACTCCAGGGTGTGATTCATCCAATTTTTGGGCTCCTGAAGCCAACTCCAGTGTATATTTGGGCTCCTGCTGCTGCTGGTGTCAACTCCTGCCAACTCCAGGGTGTGATTCATCCAATTTTTGGGCTCCTGAAGCCAACTCCAGTGTATATTTGGGCTCCTGCTGCTGCTGCTGCCAACTTCTGCCAACTCCAGGGTGTGATTCATCCAATTTTTGGGCTCCTGAGGCCAACTCCAGTGTATATTTGGGCTCCTGCTGCTGCTGCTGCCAACTTCTGCCAACTCCAGGGTGTGATTCATCCAATTTTTGGGCTCCTGAAGCCAACTCCAGTGTATATTTGGGCTCCTGCTGCTGCTGGTGTCAACTCCTGCCAACTCCAGGGTGTGATTCATCCAATTTTTGGGCTCCTGAGGCCAACTCCAGTGTATATTTGGGCTCCTGCTGCTGCTGCTGCCAACTTCTGCCAACTCCAGGGTGTGATTCATCCAATTTTTGGGCTCCTGAGGCCAACTCCAGTGTATATTTGGGCTCCTGCTGCTGCTACTGTCAACTCCTGCCAACTCCAGGGTGTGATTCATCCAATTTTTGGGCTCCTGAGGCCAACTCCAGTGTATATTTGGGCTCCTGCTGCTGCTGCTGCCAACTTCTGCCAACTCCAGGGTGTGATTCATCCAATTTTTGGGCTCCTGAAGCCAACTCCAGTGTATATTTGGGCTCCTGCTGCTGCTGCTGCTGCCAACTTCTGCCAACTCCAGGGTGTGATTCATCCAATTTTTGGGCTCCTGAGGCCAACTCCAGTGTATATTTGGGCTCCTTCTGCCCCTCATAGTGATGCCACTTCAACTCTCTGCAATTGTGCCACTCTGCGATTCTATTAGCGATGCCTCTGATCTGCATGTGATATTTCTTCAAAGTATTATTTAACTAACCCAGCACGCATCCTGTGCGTGTTACAGCAAGGCTGAATGGTTTACAACCCTATTGAGGCTGTAGGAGGCTCAGAAATAGCCGTTTTTAATAGCGATTCGTCGCGAATTTATTCGGGTCGAAACGATTTTTGTCGGAAAATTCGGCGAATCAGTCGAATCGAATTTTTCAAAAGTTCGCTCATCTCTAATTTTGACTATACTGGGTTATGGTCCTTGCTTCCGGGGCACCCCAATCGGGGGACCCTGCTCTTGGAAACCCTTCAGGTCCCCTGGGTGCAGCAAGGGATGTGGCCGCTCATACAATCTGACAGCCGCATCTCCCGCTACCCTGTAACAGGGAGCAGGCCCGTGCCAGCCATTCACAAATGTCTGGCGCGGGCACGCACCCTGCTAGAGGGATGTCGGGGATGTGGACGCAGTGCACGCATGCGCAGTTGGACCGGGAAAGAAGGTAAGTGTATGGGACGACCTGGGGGGGTTTACACAGCGATTTTGGATACCCAGGGGAGGGAATCAATCGGTGCGAGAATCTTATAGATTTCCGGGCCGATCACCATGGGTTTTGGTCCACTTCAAAAGGTCAACTTCTAAGAGTGCTCTCTGTTGTTCTCTTTCCGCCTCCTGATGGGCCCTGTATGCCTCCTGATGGCCCTATCTGCCTCCTGATGGGCCCTGTCTACCTCCTGATGGGCCCTGTCTACCTTCTGATGGCCCTGTCTGCCTCCTGATGGGCCCTGTCTGCCTCCTGATGGGCCCTTTCTGCCTCCTGATGGGCCCTGTCTGCCTCCTGATGGGCCCTGTCTACCTCCTGATGGGCTCTTTTAAGCTTCAAACCAAGCATTTTCTTTCTTATTCTGGATTGCCCTTGCAGCAAAGGAAGCTTTTATTCTGGTTACTTGAGCTTTAGCTCTGGTAAAGGCGATGGCAGAGCTGCTTACTACCTTCTTTGAACCTTTCAGATGCATAGGATCGGGTCTCAAATTGCTCTGACCTTCTGTATGTCATGTCAGATGCTTAGAGGCGTGTAATTGTCACTTGCAGTGGTATTGCTGCACTATGACACTTAGGGCCTTATTTATGAAGGGATAGCGTCAGGTAGTGCCTTGTTAATGAGAGGTAGCAGCAGGTGAACGCTGGACACTGCATACAATTACACATTTATGAAGCAGAATCTGTTGAGCAACTGGGATAACGCCATGTAGAGTCCGATTCATCATTATCCCAGCCTCAGAGAACAGCGCCGGCGTTCAGCCTTGCACAGCGCCAGGTATTACCTCTCGCTACCTGTCCCTCTCCCATACATTTCAATGGACGATCTTTTTCTTCTCTTTTAACTGGGTTTTTGTTTTTTTTAATTTTTTAAAAAAATCTCAAATACAGTTGTGACCTCTTATGGCATTGAAAATGCATTTTTTGCAAACATTTTTCATGTTTTATATATTTATGCAGAAATGACATTACAGGTCTGGCATTAAAGTGTTCATGTTACAATGTTATTACAATGTAATTCCACATGTTTTCGCTTTGTTACTGGTGGATACATGCTGAAAAACAGACTTTAAACACACAGCCTCCGGCGCTCTGGGCTTTAATGAATGTGAGTATGTGAGTCGGTCGCACTGACCAGTCGCTAACATGCGCTCCCATACAGCGCTGTACTGGTCAAATAGCGACTCATCACAATGTTTTCATCATTGCTGCACAGCGACTGAGTCGCAAGGAACTAGCGACCCACGGCCGAGCACAGTGACTATTAGCGAGTGCTCGGAAACTGCATGCTACAAACGCTCATCTGTCGCTACCTGGCGTTAGTGCTGAATCAGCCTGTTAGGGTCAATTCATGGTCATGCACAAACAAATTTACACATATTTTTTGCACATATCACATATAACCCTGATTCATGGTCGTCAAAATGGGATGCACATATGCTTTTCCACCAATTTGCGCACAAACATTTGCCAATGTGCCAATTTGAGACTGAAATTTTCAGCTTGTGCTAATTTGGCACACCTAAATTGTCTCCCACGCCTGATTTATGGTATGTATAGGGCAGAAAAGCGAGCACAAATGTGGCAATTTAAAAAGTGAATTTCCTCCAGCAAATAGATGGATACTGATTCCAATGAGCTTATTTAATTACGAAAACACGTGGGGGCACAAAAATTAAGGTCAAACAACAAAAATGTGGATATTAGGTGCAATTATTATTAACAAAAACAAAAGCAAATATTAAGCATTAATATGCAAACCAAACAGGGGAGAGAAGGTTAAAGAGAACATCTGGGACAAAATATTGGGCAAAAAAAGATAAGGGTTAACTGGAATCAGAATATCACCCCCAAAAAACACCCCAAACAAAATGGAGAACACAGATTAGCTTAGTGCTTAGCCAGGCAAATGTGGGCAGGGCCACGTGCGCTTCAAAACAGCAGATTTGTCCTGCAGAAGGTGCAAATTGGCACAAGAAGAGGCAATTAGCACTTCTCCCCTGCTCTTGCCATTCGGTGCGCTTTGCACGTGCACCCAGCATGGATCATGCACCTTGGTACATATGGAAGTGTTTGCCCTCCACCTGAGCATTTTTGTGCATTGACCACAAATCAACCCGTATGTAGTTGTCTGTACGCTGATATGAAGCACTGGAGAATAGAGTGTGAGGAAGGTAAAAGAAGGTTGTGGCCAGAGTGTACAGTAGGTTGCATCTGGAATATATCTCTTCACACATTTATCTTAAATTTCTTCTGAATTGAATGTATCAAGAGGCTTACATTAATGAAGCACGCTCGTGAAAAAAGGCACAGTAATAAAAAAAACACAGAAAAATGCTAGATAATCTTGTCCTCTGGTCTTGACAAATTTAAATTATTTAATCAGACCCCCCCCCCCTGTCAATGCTAAATTCAAATCCTGCCTAGTATGTACCCTTTACTGATATCCGGGAAACCTGTCCCTAGACCCCCCCATCGCAAAGTACTCATCACATTGCACTGTAAGTTATCTAAATTCCGATAATAGGCTCATGACTACTTTAGAAATTATCACAGCTGATTACAATAGAAACAATTAAGATAAATGAATTGCTGTTTGGCTTAAAAATGTAACACAATGGATCTCTCAGCGGGAGTCTTGCAGGGTTTTCAAAATGACTCATCTTGTTTGTTAACATCTCAGCAGGAGGGAGAGATCCCAAAAGCCTATCCAAAAGGTTTACCTCCTATCCTAATATATACTGTTGTCTCTTAGACATGGCTTGGCCAATGGATTGCTGGCGGAATGACTGACTCGAATTAAGAGGAGGAGGAGCATCTGGAGTGACAGAGGATGGGTATGACACACAGGAGGTGGTGGGGCCTTGGCTGGCTGGAACAGAGAGCGGCGTGCCACTGGGTAATGCAGCAGGCTGGACCACCACTTTGGAGCCAACTCTCCCAGGCCGCTTGATGGTGACGCTGTAAATGTTGACGCAGGGCTGTGGGTCCAACATTAGGACCCTGGCCACACTTCACCTTCTGCCTACACATCTTTCATATAGCCATGTTAACCTCCTGCGGATGCTTGATGGAAAACTGCAACATGGCCTTGTAGCTGATTTTTCCTACCAACAGTGCGCACTAATTCACTGCTGCTGCCGCCACCGCCAACTCCAGGGACCCTCTTCCACTACCTTCTGGGAAGATAGCCTGCCGCACAAGTGGTCTACCCCGAGCACATTTGCCTCCATACTTTCCCCTTCTGCCACCATGCTGGCCGCTAAATCTGTCACTCTCCATCACTCCAAGCCTTTAAAAGTGCCCTCAAAACTCACTGATGTCCTCCTCAGGTTCCTCAACAGTGTCTGCTTAAGAAGCCAAAACGCTTGCAACACCACCTCCCACACCACTCTCCTCAGTCATCACTACTTGCCCGCCTAGTGGAAGAAGCGGCGAGTGTCTCCTGCACTTCTTGGCTGGGCAGTAGCTGCTGATTTTTCTGATTATCAGATCGTCCTCACTGAATAGTGGAGCTGAACCCTAAGCATAAGACATAACCGACAGTTGACTGGGGGTGTCAGATGTCACTTGTGATGCAGTGGATGATCGTGTTAACCAATGGATGATGGCAGATGGGTTGCTGGTCAAGACTCGACCGCTAGCTGAGACCTCTGCAACGTCTCTGTGCCCATCCTGCCACTTCTCTGCCTGACATACTTAGTGCGTATATGAGGTGAGGACAAAACGCTACACTACACTTAAAACAGGATTTGTCGATAAGAGCAGCAGGTGTGTAACTATCTATGGTCTTTCACTAAGTAGTAACTAGGCCCTGAAGACTTTAACATGAACAAAGTGATGAAACTCTTAGATGTGCGTAAGTGATGCTCTGATGAGAGCAATTCAATGTGCTCCAGTATGCTTCAAAAATGTTTTTTTTTTTCAGAGACCTGCGTGGAAATGAATCGGGCATGGATCAGCCAAGATTTCCACCCACCAATGCCTGATGCATTAGAGTAGATTGATCATGGGGCCAGACCAACACTAAAGAAATATGGATCGTGCAAAACAGATTTAAGGCGTTGCTCTCCAGTTACAGAAATTCCTCCGCATTAGACCACAGGTAATTATTGAGAAAATGCTTTAGGTTACTCTTACTTTTTATTAATATTCTTCGGATAAGATATCTGTGCCGAAAATCTGTATATGTTCTCTTAATGCTGCTGCCAACTCCAGGGTGTGTCTTTCTGGCAATTTTGGGCTCCTGCTGCTGCTGCTTGCAGCTCCAGTGTGTCTTTAGGCCAATTTGTGGGCTCCTGCTGCCAACTCCAGTGTGTCTTTCAATCAATGTTTGGGCTCCTGCTGCTCCTGCTGCCAACTCCAGTGTGTCTTTCAAGCAATGTTTGGGCTCCTGCTGCTGCCAACTCCAGTGTGTCTTTCAAGCAATTTTGGGCTCCTGCTGCTGCTGCTTGCAACTCCAGGGTGTCATTCAGACAATCCTTGACCTCCTGCTGCTGCTGCTGCCAACTCCAGTGTCTCTTTCAAGCAATGTTTGGGCTCCTGCTGCTCCTGCTGCCAACTCCAATGTCTCTTTCAAGCAATGTTTGGGCTCCTGCTGCTGCTGCTTGCAACTCCAGGGTGCCATTCAGCCAATTTTTGGCCTCCTGCTGCTGCCAACTCCAGTGTCTCTTTCAAGCAATGTTTGGGCACCTGCTGCTCCTGCTGCCAACTCCAGTGTGTCTTTCAAGCAATGTTTGTGCTCCTGCTGCTCCTGCTGCCAACTCCAGTGTCTCTTTGAGCCAATGTTTGGACTCCTGCTGCTGCTGCTGCCAACTCCAGTGTGTCTTTCAAGCAATGTTTGGGCTCCTGCTGCCAACTCCAGTGTGTCTTTCAAGCAATGTTTGGGCTCCTGCTGCCAACTCCAGTGTGTCTTTCAAGCAATGTTTGGGCTCCTGCTGCTCCTGCTGCCAACTCCATTGTGTCTTTCAAGCAATTTCTAGCCTCCTGCTGCTGCTGCCAACTCCAGTGTCTCTTTGAGCCAATGTTTGGGCTCCTGCTGCTCCTGCTGCCAACTCCAGTGTCTCTTTCAAGCAATGTTTGGGCTCCTGCTGCTGCTGCTGCCAACTCCAGTGTCTCTTTCAGCCAATGTTTGGGCTTCTGCTGCTGCCAACTCCAGTGTGTCTTTAGGCCAATTTTTGGGCTACTGCTGCCAACTCCAGTGTGTGTCTTCAGGCCAATTTTTGGGCTCCTGCTGACAACTCCAGGATGTCTTTCAGCCAATATTTGGGCTCCTGCTGCTGCCAGCTCCAGGGTGTGTTTTTCAGGCAATATAGGGGCCCCTCAATCACAATATAGTGATGCCACCTCAACTCTCTGTAATTGTGCCGCGCTGCGATTCTAATAGTGATGCATCTGATCTGCATGTCATAATTATTTACAGTATTATTTCACTAACCCAGCATGCATCCTATGAGTGTTACAGCAAGGCAGAATGGTTTACAACCCTATTGAGGCTCTAGGAAGCTCAGAAATAGCCTTTTTTAATAGCGATTCATCGCGAATTTATTCGGACCGAAACAAATTTTGACGGAAAATTCGGCGAATCAGCCGAATCAAATTTTTAAAAAGTTCGCTCATCTCTAGTTATACCCTTAACCCTTCTAGTGCCAGCTACATGACTCTCACGTAGCTGCCTCTCCTACCGTTAAGTGCCAGCTACGTGAGAGTCACGTAGCTGACATTTTCTTACCTTAAACTTGATTGGAAGCTCGCAGCACCTCAGTTCTGGATTCTTCTTGAAGACGAGGCTTGGGGGGTCATCCAGAGGTGAGTTGATGACTGTAGCTGTGACCCGATCGCTGCAGGAGCCAATCAAAGTGCGGCTTCTGCGGTGTCATCATCCGGCGCCGCACTGCTATAAAAAGGCCAGATCATCCGGCCTTTTGCTGCCTGGATCTGAGGTGAGTGGTGTGTCCCTTGTTTTGTCTGTGTCCCTTGTGTTGTCCCCCCTCCCATCACGCTGCCGACCTGCACTGACAAGGGACAGATCGGGGGAGCACGATCGCTGCTTTGCGCCGATCTGTCATTGATCATCATAAATCTCTCTCCCCTCCGCCGATGGGCGGAGGGGAGAGAGATTTATGATGATCAATGACAGATCGGCGCAGCGATCTCGCTCCCCCGATCTGTGACCACATGTGTTGTCCCCCCTCCCATCACACTGCCGACCTGCGCCGATCTGTCATTGATCATCATGAATCTCTCTCCCCTCCACCCATCGGCGGAGGGGAGAGAGATTTATGATGATCTATGACAGGTCGGCGCAGCGATCTCGCTCCCCCGATCTCGCTCCCCCGATCTGTGACCACATGTGTTGTCCCCCCTCCCATCACACTGCCGACCTGCGCCGATCAGATCGGCGCAAAGCAGCGATCGTGCTCCCCCCGATCTGTCACTGGCCACATGTGTTGTGTTGGGGGGGGTCAATGGCACGTGGGGGGGATGCCACACTGCCCATGGAATTGGGATGGGGTATGCCACACTGTCTATGGGGTGGGGGGATGCCACATTGCATATGGGATGGGAGGGAATGCCACACTGCATATGGGAATAGGAGGGGGGGTCAATGGCACGTGGGGGGGGATGCCACACTGCCCATGGAATCGGGATGGGGTATGCCACACTGTCTATGGGGTGGGGGGATGCCACATTGCATATGGGATGGGAGGGAATGCCACACTGCATATGGGGGGGGTCAATGGCACGTGGGGGGGGGATGCCACACTGCCCATGGAATTGGGATGGGGTATGCCACACTGTCTATGGGGTAGGGGGATGCCACATTGCATATGGGATGGGAGGGAATGCCACACTGCATATGGGGATGGGGGGTCAATGGCACGTGGGGGGGGATGCCACACTGCCCATGGAATTGGGATGGGGTATGCCACACTGTCTATGGGGTGGGGGGATGCCACATTGCATATGGGATGGGAGGGAATGCCACACTGCATATGGGAATGGGGTGGGGGGAATGCCACACTGCATATGAGAATGGGGTGGGGGGGATGCCACACTGCATATGGGGTGGGGGGAATGCCACGCTGCATATGGGAATGGGGTGGGGGATGCCACTCTGCATATAGGGTGGGGGGGATGCCACGCTGCATATGGGAATGGGGGGGGGGAATGCCACGCTGCATATGGGAATGAGGTGGGGGAATGCCACGCTGCATATGGGAATGAGGTGGGGGGAATGCCACGCTGCATATGGGAATGAGGTGGGGGGGAATGCCACACTGCATATGGGAATGAGGTGGGGGGAATGCCACGCTGCATATGGGAATGGGGTGGGGGGATGCCACGCTGCATATGGGAATGGGGTGGGGGGGTGCCACGCTGCATATGGGAATGGGGTGGGGGGGATGCGGGAATGGGGTGGGGGGGATGCCACGCTGCATATGGGAATGGGGTGGGGGGAATGCCACGCTGCATATGGGAATGGGGTGGGGGGAATGCCACACTGCATATGGGAATGGGGTGGGGGGAATGCCACACTGCATATGGGAATGAAGTGGGGGGGATGCCACGCTGCATATGGGAATGAGGTGGGGGGAATGCCATGCTGCATATGGGAATGGGGTGGGGAGAATGCCACGCTGCATATGGGAATGAGGTGGGGGGGATGCCACACTGCATATGAGAATGAGGTGAGGGGGATGCCACGCTGCATATGGGAATGAAATGGGAGGGAATGCCACACTGCATATGGGAATGGGATGGGGGGAATGCCACACTGCATATGGGAATGAGGTGGGGGGAATGCCACACTGCATATGGGAATGAGGTGGGGGGAATGCCACACTGCATATGGGAATGAGGTGGGGGGAATGCCACGCTGCATATGGGAATGGGGTGGGGGGAATGCCACGCTGCATATGGGAATGGGGTGGGGGGAATGCCACACTGCATATGGGAATGGGGTGGGGGGAATGCCACGCTGCATATGGGAATGAGGTGGGGGGGATGCCACGCTGCATATGGGAATGAGGTTGGGGGGATGCCACGCTGCATATGGGAATGAGGTGGGGGGGGAATGCCACGCTGCATATTGGAATGGGGTGGGGAGAATGCCACGCTGCATATGGGAAAGCGGTGGGGGGGATGCCACGCTGCATATGGGAATGAGGTGGGGGGGATGCCAAGCTGCATATGGGAATGAGGTGGGGGGAATGCCACACTGCATATGGGAATGAAATGGGAGGGAATGCCACACTGCATATGGGAATGGGGTGGGGAGAATGCCACACTGCATATGGGAATGAGGTGTGGGGAATGCCACACTGCATATGGGAATGAGGTGGGGGGGATGCCACGCTGCATATGGGAATGAGGTTGGGGGGATGCCACGCTGCATATGGGAATGAGGTGGGGGGAATGCCACGCTGCATATGGGAATGGGGTGGGGAGAATGCCACACTGCATATGGGAATGAGGTGGGGGGAATGCCACACTGCATATGGGAATGGGGTGGGGAGAATGCCACGCTGCATATGGGAATGCGGTGGGGGGGATGCCACGCTGCATATGGGAATGAGGTGGGGGGGATGCCACGCTGCATATGGGAATGAGGTGGGGGGAATGCCACACTGCATATGGGAATGAGGTGGGGGGAATGCCACACTGCATATGGGAATGAGGTGGGGGGAATGCCACACTGCATATGGGAATGAGGGGGGGGGATGCCACACTGCATATGGGAATGAGGTGGGGGAATGCCACACTGCATATGGGAATGAGGTGGGGGGAATGCCACACTTCATATGGGAATGAAATGGGAGGGAATGCCACACTGCATATGGGAATGGGGTGGGGGGAATGCCACACTGCATATGGGAATGAAATGGGAGGGAATGCCACACTGCATATGGGAATGGGGTGGGAGGGAATGCCACACTGCATACGGGAATGAGGTGGGGGGAATGCCACACTGCATATGGGAATGAGGTGGGGGGAATGCCACACTGCATATGGGAATGGGGTGGGGGGAATGCCACACTGCAAATGGGAATGAAATGGGAGGGAATGCCACACTGCATATGGGATGGGATGAGGGGGAATGGAAAGAGCGAGTGTTGGAGAGACCCTCCTAACCCTAGCCCGAACCCTAGGTTAGGTCTTGGGCTAGGGGCGATCACGCTGCCCCAACCTGTCACTGATCAGCATGAACATCTCTCCCCTCCGACGGGCGGAGGAGGGAGAGATTCACGCTGATCAGTGACAGGTCGGGGCAGCCTGATCGCCATTGCCCCTTGGCAGAGGGGGTGGATATTCATGCTGATCAGTGACAGGTCGGGGCAGCATTGATGTTACATGTTGATGATACACCTCGGAGGGGCACAGACATGGATACAGTAGAGCAGTGGTTCTCAACCTTTCTAATGCCATGACCCCGCAATACAGTTCCTCATGTTACAGTGTACTGTTGTTACACCAGCAGGTGTCGCGCAGGCTCTTGGCTTCTGTCCTCCGGTGCTTGCTGCGTCTGCCCCGGTTCCCCCGCCCCTTAGGCCCCAGACGGATGATGCAATCACGTCTGCGCATGCACGCAGGCATTCGGTTTGGAAGGTGCATCCATAACGGCGTGTCGGTGACAGGTCGGGGCAGCGACAATCACATGCAGGGAGTGATGCCACTGCCCAGACCTGTCACTCACCTGGGCACACTAAGCTTTGAACTGCTAGCGTTGCCCCTCTCCCTACATGTAATCCCCCCTTACCTACGCTGCTGCCCTGACCTGTCAATGATCAGCGCAAATCTCTCCCCTCCGTTGAGTGGGGGGAACACAAGGAGCCGCCCCATCCTCACCTCCCTCCACTGCTCGGTGTGTAAGCGACCACTGATCGCCTGACCAGCTCCTTCCTACCATGTTGCGCCGCTGCAATTGTCCATTCATTGTTTCTATCTTGGAGGGGCCCATGTACAGAGAGGTACAACTCCAGCATATACATATTGTGTACACACCTACTCCTCCCGCAGCCTCTCTGTACATGGGCACTACAGCTGCAGGTGGTTTCAACCATCCTTCTAAATTGTAATGTTCTGTTACTTTAACTTCCTTTTAGATTGCGATTGCTCTCGAAGATTCTTGGTTCTGCAAGCTTGCTGATGTTTACTTTTGAGTATTTGCTTTTTGGCTGTTTTGTTCCTCAACTTTAGTTCTAGGCTTTAGTTTAGCTTTTAGTTACTGTAAACTTCCCCCTAGTTCCTCCCCTTTAGTGTAGTATTTTTATTGTTTTCATTTGGTTTTAGCCTTTGTTTAGCAGATTTCAGGATGGCTGGGAAAAGGTACTCTGCCCAGGAAGCAGCGGCTTACATGATGGAGTCAGACTCGGAAGAGTATAGTGTTTCAGGGTCAGATTATTTGCCCTCAGATAGTGAGTCTGACAGTGTCTCCTCTACTGAAGAGACACAGCCGTGCAGTAGTACCAGTGGTAGTGCTAGGCATCCTAGAAGGGATGGTAGCGCACAAGGAGAAGCCACGCTGGAGGAGAGTGTAGATCAGATGGAGAGTGCTGCAGCTGGTGATGGAGTGCCTACGTGGAGGCCTCCCAATAATTATTCCCCCGAAATTCCCCCTTTAGATTCGGTCCCCGGAGTCAACGTGGACACAACAAACTTCCGTCCTGTTGACTTTTTCAAATTGTTCATCACGGAGGCCATGCTACAGGACATGGTCTACCATACAAACTGCTATGCTGAGTGGGTCCTAGCACAAAATCCCCCACAAAGGCACGCCCGCGCTCATACATGGCAGCCCACAAACATAAGTGAGTTAAAAAAATTTTGGGGGCTCACTTTAGCCATGGGTATCTGCAAAAAATTTAGTATCGCCTCCTACTGGGATACCCGAACCCTTTTGGCAACACCATTATTTCCGGCCATAATGACCAGAAACCGCTACCAAATTTTACTGCGGTTTCTACATCTTAATGACAATTCCACTGCAATTCCCCGTGGTGAGCCCGGTCACGACAGACTTCACAAAGTACGTCCCCTGATCGATAGTCTGTCTGAGAGCTTTGCAGAAGTGTACACCCCCTCCCAAAATTTAAGTATTGACGAATCGCTTCTGCTTTATAAAGGGCGCATTGTATTTCGTCAGTATATCCCTAGTAAGCGTGCCCGCTATGGGATAAAATTTTACAAATTGTGTGAAAGCTCGACCGGCTACACCAAATTTTTTCGTCTTTACGAAGGAAGGGACACACATCTGGACCCCCCTGGTTGTCCCCTTGATTTGTCTGTCAGTGGAAAAATAGTTTGGGAACTCATGACTCCTCTACTGGGGAAAGGTTACCACTTATATGTGGATAACTTTTATACCAGCATCCCCCTATTTCGAGCCCTCTACTCATTGGACACACCGGCCTGCGGCACCATCAACCGTAATCGAAAAGGCTTGCCCAGGTTATTGCTGACACAAAAAATAAATCGTGGAGAGTCGTATGCTGTAAGAAGCGATGAGCTCCTGGCCGTGAAATACATGGACAGAAAAAATGTTTTCATGCTGACTACAATCCACGATGAGTCAGTCGTGAGATTACGGCAACGTGGTCCCCGAGCCCCTTCCCAAAAGCCACGTTGTATCAAAGATTATAATAAATTCATGGGTGGCGTTGATAAAACAGACCAAATTTTAACATATTACAACGCCACCAGAAAATCCAGAGCCTGGTACAAAAAAGTTGCTATCCATTTGGTCCAATTAGCAACTTATAACTCCTTTGTTGTCTTCAAGGCAGCAGTACCAGGCTCCAATTTGTCGTTTGTAAAATATCAGCTGCAGATACTCCCTGCTCTGTTATTTGGGGATACCGAGCAGGCACCAGAGATGGCTGGTAATGATGACGAGGCTAGATTAGTGGGGAAGCATTTCATAAATCCCCTCCATCAATAAGAAGAGGTATCCCCAGAAGCCTTGTAGGGTTTGTAGTAGACGTGGCTTTAGGCGAGATGTGCGCTACTACTGCCCGACATGTCCCAGCCAACCTGGTTTGTGTTTAGAAGGTTGCTTTGAAGCATACCATACTAAATTCGATTTTTAGTTGTTTTATTCTGGTTAATAGTTTTTTTATGGATTTTTAGACTGTATGTAGGTTAGGTTAGGTTTTGTTCCGTGCCCTAGGGTCATCCTGGTTTGGAATACCCTGCTCTGCAACACCCCCCAGATCTATAGTAACAGAATACATCTCCACATCTGGGTGAAGGTAAGTGGCCAGACCTGGAATATTTTAGGCTATTTGCATATACTTTCTCTAGTTAAAAATTCAGTTAGATAATTGCATTTTCTTGTCCCTGTGTTTTTTTATTTTTGGTACTTGCGAAGCCAAAAGATGATGCAGGAAATGGTGAAGGAGGAGTCGCTGGATACTTGTGATAGATGATGAAAACATGGGGCCCTTCATTAGGATTTCAGTGTTTACTGACGTTCACAATCTATCAGCACAAGGCTAATCCTCCCATGACTAATCCTAGCAGAACCTATTAGTAACATTATTGAGATTATTTTGCATTGCTTTTTCAGATGTTTATTCTGTGCTATTTGTCTAGCGGTCTGTGTCCACATATGCATGTTATGTATTGTTCTGTTTCAGGGACCCTGCGGTTTCAGATTTATTGAGTTATTTCTTGTTTGCATATTGATATATTAGGAAAACTTTCTTGTATGCTGCATATTTATTAATATTTTTTAGGGAAATCCGTTGCAAACTATGAACTCCTCAAGGTTTTTCATCCATAAAAAGGTTCCCACAACAAAAAACCCAGCACGCCTAGAAACCTTGAGGTATGTACTTTCCAAAAATATATAGTTTGTGGGGGGTATTTCAAATGTAAAGGGTTGTAAATTTGGAAAAACTGCAAGGTGCGCACTTTGTGTGCGCAGCTGATTTTTGCCAGTAAAATGACCCTCAAGTGCACACTTGACTTTGGGGTGTTTGGCAACTCTACCCTTCAAAGTACCTATGCATGTGGGGTATTATTTTGTTCAGCAGATGTTGTGCTTTCAGATTTACTGTGTTACTTCTTGCTTGCTTATTGTTTTTATCGGAAAATATGGTTTTGAATCTGCTTTTTGTTTGTTTTTTTAGGGAAATCCTTTGAAACCAGAGGTTCTGCCAATGAATAGAGTCCAAATGAATGTACCCACGCCAACAAGCCCAGTAGGCTTAGAAACCTTGAGGTATGTACTTTCCAAAAATATATAGTTTGTGGGGGGTATTTCAAATGTAAAGGGTTGTAAATTTGGAAAAACTGCAAGGTGCGCACTTTGTGTGCGCAGCTGATTTTTGCCAGTAAAATGACCCTCAAGTGCACACTTGACTTTGGGGTGTTTGGCAACTCTACCCTTCAAAGTACCTATGCATGTGGGGTATTATTTTGTTCAGCAGATGTTGTGCTTTCAGATTTACTGTGTTACTTCTTGCTTGCTTATTGTTTTTATCGGAAAATATGGTTTTGAATCTGCTTTTTGTTTGTTTTTTTAGGGAAATCCTTTGAAACCAGAGGTTCTGCCAATGAATAGAGTCCAAATGAATGTACCCACGCCAACAAGCCCAGTAGGCTTAGAAACCTTGAGGTATGTACTTTCCAAAAATATATAGTTTGTGGGGGGTATTTCAAATGTAATGGGTTGTAAACTTGGAAAAACTGCAAGGTGTACACTTTGTGTGCGCAGCTGATTTTTGCCAGTAAAATGACCCTCAAGTGCACACTTGACTTTGGGGTGTTTGGCAACTCTACCCTTCAAAGTACCTATGCATGTGGGATATTATTTTCTTTAGCAGATGTTGTGCTTTCAGATTTACTGTGTTACTTCTTGCTTGCTTATTGTTTTTATAGGAAAATATGGTTTTGAATCTGCTTTTTGCTTTCTTTTTTAGGGAAATCCTTTGGAACCAGAGATTCTGCCAATGAATAGAGTCCAAACCAATGCACCCACGCCAACAAGCCTAGTATGCTTAGAAACCTTGAATTGTGCACTTTCCAAAAATATATAGTTTGTGGGGGGTATTTCAGATGTAAAGGGTTGTATTTTTTTAAAAACTGCGAGGAGCGCATAGTATTTGTATTTTATCTGAAAATCTCCTCTAGCACTCTTTGCAGTTTCTGGGGTCTCCTGGGCAGGAAAGGGTGTCTACTAATACATGTGTGGTACTGTTGTAACCGGGAGAAATGGGGCTTTTACCCTCAATATGTTTTTATTGTAAAACCTTTATTTTTGATTAAAGAAAAACACTGCAAAATGTAAAAACGTGTGTATTTTTAATTTTCTTTCACATATTTTGCCCAAAATAATTAGGATAAGACAACAAAATTGATAAACAAGACATATGCTCTTAAAGCCCAGATTCTGCTGAAAAAAACGATATGTAATTTTTATGGGAAGTCCCAGAAAATCCCTTCAAAAATTACAGTTGAACATGGGGAGCGCAAAATAGTGAAAAATGCTCTGGCAACAGAGCGTGACAAAATCTCCAGGTGGGCTGGCACTTAAAGGGTTAAACCCTTAAAAATCTTTTTTACATTTTTTATTTTTTTTTATTTTAAGTGTTAAATGTACGGGACATAATAAATAAGAAACCGCTGGGAGAAAAATCACCATTAACACTTTCTTCCATGTTCACCAGCAAAACAGAAAAAGTTACATCACAGACATCCATTGACTTAATTAACCAGTTTTTATTGCTCTTTATATATTTATTTAATATCCACTCACTATGTTCGATACATTAATAATTAATAACTCTTTGATTTTCTTTATGCTGGGAATGTTTCCTTTTTCTGTGCTACTACTTTTTCCGCCAGTTTTGATAACTGTCTCCATATGCCTTTTGAAGGCAATACAATGCAGAAGCCTGGTTTAATCATGTTTTATGCATGATGTTTAAGAAAACACAATTATTATCCCGCAATAGTTCCATCAATATTTGATTAAAGACCCTAAGGAGTATCTTTGTGGGGGAGACTTGTCATGAAGAGTCTGCTGACATGGTCTGTCTTTTTATCAGTGGTGCAAACTCCAGCTCGCGGTTTCTCCAATTATAATTGGAACACGTTTTACAAAATTCGGTTTTGTTTGTTGAAAAGGAAATGAGCACTTAGCAAAATAAACAACACAATTCCTGATTTGTTGTTTTCATTATATGTGAAATGAGTTTGCCGCACTGATTACTGTTCACTGTAGAGCATACACCAAAATTGTTCTTCCTGGAGTTGTTTGTAGACACTTTAAATAATTACGTACACACATTAGACATATCTACTGTATGCAAATGGAAAAGACAGATCTATAGTGATAGCATGCTTCACGGGGTATCCCATACGGTTTACTCCCAAATGATGCGACCCTGTTTCCTGTATGTCCTGCCACCCCGCAGGTTATTGTGTTATTTGTGTTTCTTATGGTTGATTCATAACCCAGTCCCACTATTAAAAACTACTTTTTCGAGACTAGGTACCTCCCAGGATTTTTTTGGCTTCAGCTTATGATCTCAACTAGGATTTTTCTATCTGTGCCTTCAAGAATAATAAGGGGCGGTGAAGGAAATAGAAAGGGTATACCAACATCTCTTCTATAGATAGCTGGATGAATTGTGTACAGTTTCCACTATTTATATAATGAACAATTAAATAAGGGCATTGAAAAAGCCCAAATCGGGCAAAACATGTCTGCGCTTTCTCCAACGATCCAATATAGGATAAGCATAAGAGAGAAAAAGAATGTTATTAGGAAGTGGTATACTACTTTTTAAGATTTTAAGACAAGGTGAGGTGTGGTCATAACCTGAAGCCAAAAAAAATCATGGGAAGTGCCTAGTCCCGGAAAAACTAGAAAAAGAAAAACTAGAAAAACTCTGTGGAGTTTCAGCCTGTGTGAGAGCAGCTTGACATAAGTGCAGCAGGACACAAGTGTGTAGTTTTAAAAACTGCAGTAGTTTGAAAACAGCAGGGGTTGTACACAAGTAATAGTGGTGAGTACAGCATTTACTTTTTAGCCGTACCTATTCTTATTATCTAGAATGTCTGGTTTGGTGCAGTGTAACTCTTGCCTGGCCGTTGTGTTTTGTAGTACTCTGTGGAACTTGCGATGCTGTCCGATTTGTATGCAAATGAAGGGGTTGTATGACAAGATTTCAAAATTACAGTCTTTAGTTTCTACTCTTCAGTCTGAAGTTATGAAGCTATCCCAGCCAGTAAAGCAGCTTGTTATACAGCCACCACCCCCACAAAGACTTCACAAGAGAGGGGCAGAGTGGAAGACTGTTGGCTCTGGAAGATTGCGCATTGTAGAACAAAAACATCAACATTTTGGACTAAGCCAATATAACCCATTTGCTGTTCTTTCTGAGCTTGATGTGGATGTATCTGCTAATGCTCAGTCTGGGCAGGATTTGGTAAGATCAAAGGAAGTGGACTTAAATAAGGGACCATATAAAATGAGTACAAAAGGGCAGCAAGGAACAGTTACCAAGCCAACCAATAGGAAAAGACATATTCTGGTTGGTGACTCAACAATTAGAGGTGTGGACTTTGGACAGGATAAAGATGAGCTAAAGGAAGTGAGGTGTCTCCCAGGTGCCACGGTTAATAGGGATAAGAAACGTATTATAAATATTGTGAAGTCTGCAAGCAAACATAACCAAGTGGACATTGTGCTACATCTTGGCACAAATGACTTATCCCAAAAAGATTTGTTTGTTGTACAGAGGGACTTCCAAAATTTTAGTCAGGAACTTTGCAAAATAACAGGTTCCATCACATTTTCTGAAGTTTTGCCAGTATGTAATCAGGGAAAAAAGGCACTCAACATCGCCAAGTTCAACTTGTGGTTACGTCAGTGGTGTGAAGACAAAGGCTTTGGATGTATTAGTCATGATGTTAGAAGGTGGTCGAACAATGAGTTGTTTAAGAGGGATGGCTTGCATCCTTCACAGAAAGGCACAGAAGAACTTGGAGTGGAACTCAGAGCATTTTTTTATTTAAACTAGAGGAAGGGGACAGAGATGTAACTTGCGAGGGTGATTTCTGTCCCCTACCATTTAGGATGAAGCAGGACATTGAAGCAGGAAACCCGGTTAGTGGTAGGCTAGAGGTGGAAAAGATCAAGGACACACTAAAATACAATACCAACAACATCCACATGATGTGTACCAATGCTCGCAGCTTGGGCAACAAGCTCTGTGAATTAATGGCTATCATATCCAGAGATGAATTGGATCTTGTTGCAATAACAGAGACTTGGTTCAAGGATCACAATGACTGGGAGATAGCCATACCCGGTTACACATTGTACAGAAAAGACAGATTGGATAGAAAGGGCGGTGGAGTAGCCATTTATGTCAAGACTACCCTTCAATCAACAATAATTCAGCATACACATAATGAACTAGAAACTCTCTGGGTTACCATGCAGACTAAGGAGGGAGCTGTGGTCAGAATTGGTGTGATATATAGGCCCCCTGGACAATCTGAGGATCTAGATAACCTGTTAATAGATGAAATCAGTGGAATGGCAGAGAAGGGGGACGTTGTAATTACAGGTGACTTCAACATGCCTGATGTGGACTGGAATATCCCAAGTGCATCGGCATGCAAGAGCAGGACTATATTAGAGGCACTTAATGGAGTGTCTCTAAAACAACTTGTGACATTGCCAACTAGAGGAGATAACATTCTGGACTTAGTTCTGACCAATGGGGATCTGGTGTCCGAGGTCAGGGTTGAAGAAAATCTGGGTTCCAGTGACCATCAATGCTTATGGTTCAGAATAAAAACAGACATTGTGCAATCACACACCAGAACCAAAGTGCTAGACTTTAGGAAGACAAACTTCAAGGAAATGGCGGAGTATGTAGAAAGAAAATTAGGAGAGTGGAACAGAGTAGCAGAAGTGAGTGCCCAGTGGTCACTATTAAAAATGGCCATCTTAAAGGCAACTAAGCAATATGTGAAACAAACTAGCAAGAATAAAAGGAAGAAGAAACCATTATGGTTTACTAGGGAAGTCAGCACTATCATAAAAGATAAGAAGTCTGCCTATAAGAAGTATAAAGTAAGTGGAAGTGTAGCTGACAGAGAGGCGTATAAAATTAAACAGAGGGAAGCAAAACTAATTATAAGGACTGCTAAAGGGCAAAAAGAGGAAGAAATGGCCAAATCTATGAAGAGGGGAGATAAAACCTTTTTCCGATATATTGGTGACAGAAAGAAGAAAAACAATGCAGTCTCAAAAATTAGAAATAGGGAAAATAAATATATTGACGGAGATAAGGCTGTGGCTGACCATCTGAATAGCTACTTTTGTTCGGTATTTTCAGATAGTAGCAGGCATGGTCATAGCACAACATCCAGCTGGGAGAGTACAGCTCCGGAGTTTCTGGAGGCTGATGTCTTAGCCGAGCTGGCACATCTAAAGGTAAGTAAGGCAATGGGTCCAGATGGAATCCACCCCAGAGTTCTAAGGGAACTTAGGTTTGTGATTGCAGCCCCTCTGACTGATTTACTTAACCATTCCCTTTCAACTGGTGAGGTTCCAGATGATTGGAGAATGGCCAATGTCGTACCAATCCATAAAAAGGGGAGTAGAGAAGAAGCCAGTAATTACAGGCCAGTTAGTTTAACATCTATAGTGGTCAAATTAATGGAAACACTCTTAAAAAAACAGATAATTTCCCATCTAAAAATTAATGACCTATTGGACCCAAAACAGCACGGCTTTACTGAGGGCAGATCATGTCAGACCAATCTTATTGATTTCTTTGACAATGTCACTAAAGTGTTAGATGAAGGTGGTGCTGTGGATATCGCCTATCTGGATTTTAGCAAAGCCTTTGACACTGTACCACATAAGGAGCTCATAGATAAGTTATTGAAGGTAGGACTCAATCCCTGGATAGTTCAGTGGATTTCCAGTTGGCTGAGGGATCGGTATCAGAGCGTTGTTGTAAATGGCGTGCAATCTGAACAAAGGCGAGTTACAAGTGGTGTGCCGCAGGGCTCTGTCCTGGGCCCCATTCTTTTTAATAAATTTGTAAGTGACATAGGAGAAGGCTTGGTAGGAAAAGTTTGTCTGTTTGCTGATGATACAAAGGTTAGTAATAGGGTGGATATTCCTGGAGGTGTCTGCAACATGGAAAATGATTTAGCTTTACTGGATAGATGGTCAAAACTGTGGAAACTAGAGTTTAATGTCTCTAAATGTAAAATCATGCACTTGAGTAGAAGGAATCCCTGCTCTGAGTACCGTATGGGCAGTACTGTGTTAGCCAGGACCTCGGAGGAGAGAGATTTAGGGGTACTGATTACTGATAGCTGCAAGATGAGTGGACAGTGTAGCCAGGCAGTGGGAAAAGCAAGCAGGATGCTCGGCTGCATAGCTCGAGGCATCACCAGTAGGAAGAGGGAGGTTGTGATGCCGCTGTATAGAGCCCTGGTAAGGCCACAGCTAGAATACTGTGTGCAGTTCTGGAGACCTTACCTGCAAAAAGACATTATTCAAATAGAACGTGTCCAAAGGCGGGCAACGAAAATGGTGGAAGGACTTAAACTTAAAACTTATCAGGAGAGACTTAAAGAACTTAATTTGTACAGTCTGGAGGAAAGAAGGGAGAGGGGGGACATGATTGAGACCTTTAAATATGTGAAAGGATTGAATAAGGTTCAGGAGGGAAGTGTTTTTAAGAAGAAGCTTAATGATAGAACAAGGGGGCACAACCTGAAGCTAGTCGGGGGGAAGATCAGGAGCAATGTTAGAAAATATTATTTTACAGAAAGAGTAGTAGGTGCCTGGAACAAACTTCCAGCAGAGGTAGTTGAAACATCAACAGTCACTGAATTTAAACATGCCTGGGATAAGCACACATCTATCCTAAGATAAAGAGTACATACAGTATACACATAAGGGCAGACTAGATGGACCGTATGGTCTCCTTCTGCTGTCAACCTTCTATGTTTCTATGTTTCTATAAGTAGATCTATAGTAAATTAAAGCCCCACAGTTTCGAGTAGGATGAATCACCATGGCTAGAACAAGGTTAAAGACCATCTGTGGTCAAAAATTCAAATACTTGGCTAGTGGTAGTGTGGCGAGGAGCAGGTATGCTTGTGACCCAGGTTGTTTGGTGTCTAAGTGGTTGCAACAGTCCCTAGTTGCTTACAGTTCACTGAGACATGACTGCCTAATGTGCAAGACTTCTTTCCCTCTGATTTACACTGCCTCCTCTCCACACTCAGATTTTCCCCAGCCAAAAACCAGAAAGGCCATTATTCTTGTAGAATGATTTATTACAAAATCAAATGTCTCCAGCTTCAAACATTATACATAACATAGATATAAATAAACCTTTGCCTTTATTTCTAAACAGCGAGAGCTGCCTTTCATTTTCCACCACAATCTGGCTCAGGAGGATACTGGGCTTCACCACCCAAACCCATAGTAATCGTTAAACAACCACTCCCTGAACATGAAAAGTCAGTGAAGAATCCTGCTTAAAAATGTATAGATTCTTACCTTTCCGATGTTTTCCGATAGCTTTCTGGGTGAGGTAAACAATTATGTCTACACCTCCAGGATCTCTGGGCTTAGGTGCACTCCCGTGCCTATCCATTCAGAGCAAGAGCACTCCCCAGCCTAAAGAGCACTGGGGATACGGGCACTCCTGCTCCCAATTGCCAAGTTCTGTTCTAAACAGAGTCATATTGCCGTACATTAATAAGCAGAGCATACAGCGCTGATTGGATTGAGCTTGTGCATGTGCCATAAGACCGGAGAAAGGTACATTTCTCTTTGTAATTTGGGGGTTGCACACAGAGCAGCTTCCCAAATCAGTATGCCCCAGGGACTAGGAACAAAGTCTGGGATAGTCGAATTCCTGGGTTTTGTTTTGCTTAAAAGCTCCATTTCTTTCGCTGCAGGGAGGGAATACTCACTAATGCCCCCACAAAGTGAAAGGACCTTCCTTCCTTTGTCCACCTCTTAAAGTGGATGTCCAGTCAAAGAGTAACCCCCTACCCTGAAATGATGTCAGAGAACGGAGCCCTCACAAGCGCCGCCGTTTGGTGCAATTTGCACACATGCTGGAGGCCCTAATAGTATAAATACTTACCTACCAAGCTCTTATGATACCGCTCCTCCTGAGAAAGGCTACTTCTAGCCGAAACGTCGAGGGTCTGATCTGTTTATCCACCGGGTGCCTCAGCCTGTAAGCCTGTTGCTATGTCCTGATTTACATGTTATTGATCTACTATTGCATGCTCTGCTCTCTCTGGAACGAACTGAGGGATAATCCGCCATTTTACCTTTGGGCAAATCCATTTCTCTCACTGGCATTTGAATACTTTGCCTGCCTCAGTATATCCCATTGCAATTTGGCTGGATGTTCCTTGTAATGCTGGGCATAGCACCAATTCTACTTATCAAGCGGTCCATCTTGTAGATATATTGTTTGTCATATTATCTGTATATAATGCTGTATATACACCATGTCAGTGTGATCCTATGTGTTGTTTATTATTCCGATTGTTGGGTGTTTAATCTTCCTCCTCCATATATAAACATGCTACATTGGGTACGCAAAGAGTGGACACACCTTGGAACCTTTAAACCCCTCACTATTTTTTGTATAATTCTTTTCTATATGATTCTTGCTTGAAGTGTGCTACAACCTGGAACTAACGCAGGACTGGGGGTTACAACACAAAAAAAATGTATTTCCTCACCCGGTCACCTGCGCTCCTGTGGCAGTTGCACAGACTGTGCACAGAGCAGCTTCCCCTGCTTTGTGCTTGTGCCCACTCATTTAAGTGAATGGGTGGGCGGAGCCAGGTAAGTAGACAGGCGGACAGACGGGTAAGTGGCTGGGTGGTCAGGTCGGTATGTGAGTGGGTGGATAGGAAGCTGGATGGCAGACATGTAGGTAGGCGGACAGAAGAGTAGGTGGCTGAGTGGTCAGGCGGGTAGGTAGGTGGGCATGCAGGCGGGCAGGTGGGTAAGTGGACATGCAGGCAGTGGGGTGGATGAATGGGTGGGCATCATGGCAGGTGTGTAGGTGGGCATGCAGGTGGGTGAGTAGGTGTGCATGCAGGTAGGTGGGTAGGTAGGTGGGCATGCTGGCGGGTGGGTGAACTGGTGGGTATGCAGGCAGGCAGATGGGTGAATGGGTGGACATGACGATAGGTGGATAGGTGGGCAGGCAGGCAGATGGCTAGGTGGGTGGGAGAGCAGATAAGTAGACGGGCGGACAGACGGGTAAGTGGCTGGGTGGTCAGGTAGGTAGGTGAGTGGGTGGATAGGTAGTTGGGTGGCAGGCATGTAGGTAGGCGGACAGAAGAGTAGGTGGCTGAGTGGTCAGGCTGGTAGGTGGGTGGCCAGAAGGTAGATAGGCATGCAGACGGGCAGGTGGGTAAGTGGGCATGCAGACAGGTGGGTGGATGGCAGGTAGGTAGGTGGGCAGGCAGGTGGGCATGCAGGAGGGTGAGTAGGTGAGCATGTGGGTGGGTGGATAGGTGGGCATGCAGGCAGGCAACTGGGTGGATGGGTGGACATGACGGCAGGTGGGTAGGTGGGTAAGCAGGCATGTAAGCAGGCAGGTGGGCATGCAGGTAGGTAGATAGATGGGTGTGATAGCAAGTGGGTAGGTGGGCATGCAGGCAGGCAGTGAGTAGGTGAGCATGCAGGTAGGTGGGTTGACAGGTGGACATGCAGGTGGCAGGGGAGGAAAGGAAACTTGCTGCAATGTGGGAGCGAGGGAGGCTAAGTAAGTAAAGAGCTTGCCTCGCATGCCCAACACTCATCCCCAGCCCCCCGCACATTCACCCGCCACACTAGTCCCTATAGAGACTCTGGAAACCCTCCTCTTTCCACCTTGTATCTAGCACAGGGCAGCTTTGCCTGGATTTGCCCCTTTAATTATTCCATCTTTTGTCCCCAAAGAGAGCCCTCCCCCCCAAGTTTGGTCCATTTTACAGTGGCAACCAAATTTGAACAACTCAGCTTTTTGTGATCCCATGGTGCATGCACCGGCCGCCAGCTGATCATCAGAAAATGGAAAGCTAGTCTGATATGCTTGGCACAGGTATGTGCCTCAGCTAGTGGAAGGGGGATGCAGTTGTAGCCTATGTATGTGCTGCATAATCTCCGACGAGATCAGTATACTGGGTGATCACGGGGGTTTCAAACATTGAGGCATCCCAAATCAGAACTCTAGGCTGGTGGTTGCTCCTCTTTAAGAGTTTCCTAGCTTTCTGCTTTTTGTACAAAGCATACTAGCAGTTAGTCCTGGTGGGGTGCTGGGGGTGGGACCATAAAAGAACTGCTCCATACCAGGGACACCCTTAATCTAGCCCTGTAGGCAAACTGGTAAAAGCTGGATTTAATCCTATAAGTGAGTTCCTAGGTGCTTAGCTCCACTTTTGTCTTCTGGGATGCTTCTGGTCTCTGGGTCCCTTCTCTAGGCTTTCGTCTCACTCTGCTGTTCTCAATAGTTAGTTATCCTTCTTTAGTTCCTCAACCATTATAAGGGTTGATTTATGGTTGGTGTGCAAAAACACTCAGACGAACCCAAATGGTTCCACCTCCGCCTAGGTGCATGATTCACGTTTGTGTGTGCCTGCCGGTTGCACGTGCGAATCGCACCAAATAGCAAGCACACGGGAGAAGCTCAAATAGCATCTTCTTGCACCAATCTGCTGTTTTGATGCGCAAATGGCCCTGCCCCATGAGCATTTGGCTGGCTAAGGGCCTTATTTATCAAGGGCTAGCGCCAGGTAGTGTCTGACTAGCGCCAGGTAGCGCCAGCTATCGGCGGCTACCGACTCCAGAACGCCAGGCTGCAAACACAATCACGCATTTATGACTCTAAATGAGGCTAGCGCCGGCGAGAGCGTCAGCTAGCGCGGGATTCATCATGTAGCCAACTGCAACGAACAGCGCCGCTACTAATCCCATCACAGCGCCAGGTATGACCTGTCGCTCCCTGGCGCTCTCCAATGCATTTCAATGGAGCAATCTTTAAATATTCATAATTAATTGATTTTAAGTTTTTTTTTTTTTTAACTGTCAAAAATTCTGTGACCACTACGGCAATGTTAGATATTTTTTTTAAGGTTAAAAAAAAAAAAAAAAAATTGTGCAGAATTGATATTACAGGTCTGATATTAATGTATTCATATTACAAAATGTTTGGAAAAACTTGGTTGTTTGGGGTTAAAAACTACTTTTAAGCCATCGCCGCCAGCGCTCTGGGGATTAAACAAGCATTTCACAGCGCGAGAATTTTTTGAGCGTGATTTGTTAATGAATATGCTGGGAGCCGTTCGCTCTGGCCATTCGCTGTCAGGCGCACCCATACAGCGCAGAACCTGTGAAACAGCGACTCCTAACCCCGTATTCAACATTACCGCACACCGACTGAGTCGCTGTCAACAAGCGAACAATGGCCAAGCACAGCGAATACTAGCGGGCGCTGTGAAAATCATGCTACTGGCGCTCATCTGTCGCTACCTGACGCTATTAATGAAACCACCCATGTGTCTCCCTCTAAATATACCATACATCAAGCACCGGTTTGGTGCACCAAAGTTTCAGGCAAAAATTGGTGCATTGGCAAACGCTAGTGTGCAAATTGGCGCAAAACCAAATCAGCATCCCATTTTAATGACCATGAATCAGACAGAAACCTAAGCGCGACAGCCAAATGATCAGACAGAGATCATGGCACAACCTTCTTTCAGGGACATTCTTATGTCAGGGAAGGTTATCTGTGGCATAAATGTATATTTTGAAAGCCACAGAAAGGGTTAAGTGCATTATTCTAGATCCTGTGAATTCAGGGCTGGATTAAGTGTGGTGGAGGCCTCTAGGCACAAAAGCCTCGATTCAGAGAGACACAAAAAAACTTCCGTTTTCGTGCCGACCTGTTTTTTTGTGAAATGTTTCCGTTCTCGTATGAGCGTTTGAACGATTCAATGCATGCATTGAAAACCTTCTATAAAGTTTCCGTCCGTTCGTACGCCAGATTACGAATTACGAGGATGACTTTTCCGTTTCATTTTCACATGTTAGAACGTAGGCTTTCGTTTTTGCCCTTTTCCCATCGTATCCTCCAATGAATCCTTTACGTTTCCCGTTCAATTCTTTTTCCCTTTTTCAATAAATATTCGTACAGACAGAAATCCTTACCATCTTGCGCCTGCGCACTACAAACTTAACTCATTAAAGTGCTCGCCTACATATTTGCCACCCTCACTTCTACTACAATGTTTAGCTAAATCACTTAGCACTCTCCTCCATCTTCCCTTTTGGACCCTTAAAGCTCACCCAAACCACTTAGCACTATCCTCCATCTTCCCTTTTGGACCCTTAAAACTCACCCAAACCACTTCTCGGTTAGGTTCTTCTTCCATTTTAGCCCCCTAAAACTTACCCAAATCACTTCTCGGTCATGTGAATATTCATCTTTAAATATTTCTGGGCCCATTAGTTTTGTGTTAATGTATTTTGTAAATGAAATGACAATGTAACATTTTTTATTTTATACCATCATAAAATATAAAATTTTAAAAAATTTTGAAAATGTAAAATTTTTACAACTATAAAAAACAAAATACATAGCAATGGCAGGCCAGTGAACAGGGTTGCAAAAACAAAAAAAAACAAAACAACAAAAACAAAAAAAGGCTTGCCCAGGTGTGGGTGGCCCCCACTGTCGCCGATACCGTTGTTGCTGGCCCCATGGCCCATCAGACCAAAGACTGAAAAGCCTCCTGGACCAGACCATAACCTAAAGGTTGGTGGAGACCCCCTTTGCAGGGCAAGTGGTGGAGGCCCCTTGCACCCCCCCCCCCCATAATCCGTCCCCCCGTGCATTCAAGAATTAATGCTCAGGCTTGCTCAGGTAAGAGTTTAAATGAAAACATTAGTCCCCCCCCCCAACACACCTGAAGGTTGTTGGGTGTACTCATGGATCTTGCTGTTCATCCCTGGTAATGACAAATGTATTATATCAGACGGTGTAATAAAAGTGAAAAGTGCTCTTTAATGATCTTTAATGTAGCATTTTTATATAATGTTTATGATCAGTTTAGAAAGTTTCAGCAATAAGAATGTTATTCTTAGTCATCTTTTAATTTAATACTAACCTTTCATTGGTAATAAATGTTAATCTTCCATATTATTAGTGAGCCTTGTCACACTTTGCTGCTGTGTGGATCATTTTTCTGGGAATCAATTATCTACAGTGCTGCCTAAAAGGGACACCATTAAACCATAGCTGGCTAATTAGATACGTAATGGACAAGTTACCCAGCAGCAAAATATTAGAGAAACTATAGAAAATGACTCATGCTATTTTAAAGCCACCTCGTCTCCCATTGGTCATGTCTACCCACCTCCAAACCTGGACAATATACCCCCATATCGCCAAGAAATTCAAAACTGCAGCAAAACTGCAGCTATTTTAGATGTTCTCCTACATAGTATAGTACATAGTATATTTCCACTACTTTAGAGTTGATTCATAGAGACTTTCGTTTTTGTGCCGATCTGTCTTTTTTTAAAATTTTCCCGCTCTCTTATGAGTGTGCGAGCAATTCTATGCATGTATTGCAATCCTTCTGTAAAGTTTTCGTCCGTTCGTACGGCAGAGTACAAGGCTGTCATTTTCCAGCGTGACTTTTCCATTTCATTTTCTCATGTTACAACGTAGGCTTTCGTTTTTGCCCTTTTTCCATCGTCTCCTTCCACGAATCCTTTTTCCTATTAGATTCTGTTTCCCTTTTTCAATAAATAATCGTCCGGACGTAAATCCTTATGATCTTGCGCCTGCGCACTACAAACTTAACTCATTAAAGTGCTCGCCTACATATTTGGGTCACTCACTTCTACTACAATGCTTAGCTAAATCACTTTGTGCTTTCCTACACCTTCCATGTTTGACCCATAAAACTGACCCAAACCACTTCGCAGTTAGGTTCTTCTTGCATTTTAGGCCCCTAAAACTGACCCAAATCACTTCTCGGTCATGTGAATATTCATCTCTAAATATTTCTGGGCCCATTTGTTTTGTGTTAATGTATTTTGTAGATGTAATGACACTGAAACTTTTATTTTTTTATTTTTTTTGGAATACCAAATGCCATTTTTGTTCGGCCTTTTTTTGAAAATGTTTTTTTTTTTTTAATTTTACATTTTTTTTTCATAAAATCTAAAATATTAAAATATTTAGAAAATTTAAAATTTTTACAACTATAAAAAACTAAATATATAGCAATGGCAAGCCACAGAACATTATTCTTCATCTGTGGTCCCCAACGAGTCGCGAAGCTCCTGCATCTCGCCCACCAACTGAAGGATCCTGACACTCAGTTGTGCCACTCTGGCACGTGTGGTCCCTGTTAAAAAACGTAAATTAAATTATTGGTATAACCTTGTTGGGGTCATACTGCAGTCCCCCCCCCCCCCCGTATGGTCCAAACACCTAAATCTGGATTTCAAAAGCCCGAAGGCCCTGGCCACCACGGCCCGGGTTTTGCATAGGGCCCGATTATAGAACTCCTGGGCATCAGGAGCAAGGGCAGGAGCGGATATCCAGAATCCCCTGAAAGAATTTATAAATACTAACATAAAATACACATTCTAAGCAACAATATTGTTTAACATGTCATCAAGGGCTAAAAACAGCCATAGGTTAAGACATGAGTCATCAACTATATTCATTGCCATACAGATAATTCTCCTGACTCAAACTGACGAAATTAGCCGGAGCTCTGCAATATATAAGCATCATGGGACAACCCTGGTTGCCCTGCAAAAACACTGAGGAATCGCTGGACCAAACACTGCGTTTATGTTGTGCGAGTGGCACATCTTGCGGTTCCTGCAACCAAATATAAAATAATTACACAAAGCAAAGGTAACCAACTAAAACAATAACTCCTACAATAAATTAAGATTCAAGTTCAACAATCCAAATATAATTCACAAAGGACATAAGTCTAAAAAAATATAGCAATTATATGGATGTGTGGGAAAATAAAGGTTTATATGCTAAAGACTAATTAAGGTCAGCATTAAAATGCTTCTAGAAGGCATACATGAAATGTATTGATTCAGGTATGCATTGCTATACAATTTATGGCCTCGGCCATGCTGATACATGAAATGCCTTGGAGCTAAAGGCGCGCAGACTCCTCCACATAGACGCAAAACATGTTCAACAACAGCAATCGGAGGCCTCAAAGGTCCTGTAAGTGGATCGCAAATGAAACGGTTTAATAGGGTGGTGGTCCCTCGGCAATCAGCTCTCTGAATCAGGCGCAAGCCCATCCCAACAACGTAAGTTATCTGAACAAACGCAAAATATCAGATTTTGATGGGAAAATGATCCGAACTAAGGCAAATGTTCCGATTTAGTTTCGTACTTCGAAAGCGCATATACGAAAGCGCCCGAGCGTTCGTACGAATGGAAAATGAACGAAAAAAAACAAAAAAAATGACTAACACACACAAAAACTTTCACAGACAGCTACGGAAGTCCAGACGAATGTGCCTCTGAAACGAGCCTTTTGTGTGGCTGCCACTTCTTAATTTCTACCCTGCCTCCGTAATCCTTTATTTCTAATTCTGGGTATGCTAATAATTCTATTTCCTGTTGTAATTATCCTCGCCATCACAATGAAAATCCTGTATATGTAATATATATACCTAGTTAAACCAGACCTTCAGCACCATTTAATGAAAAGCTCAAACCCCTAAAAAACTATTCCCTAGCATATAAAATTTATATATTTAAGAGTAAAACTAATAAAAGATACAAACCTGAAAGTGTGGACCCCCAAGAAGCAAGGAGGGGGCAAATATAGAGGGGAATGCAGAAAAAGCCAATACATTAAAAATCTTCTTTGCTTCCATATTGACAGAGGAACATGATATACCATGTGAAATGAGGAGCAATAATCCAAACTCCCCAATAAATGTCACTTGTACGACTAAAGAAGAAGTGAGGCATTGCCTTAAACAGATTAAAATAGACAAATCCCTGGGACCAGATGGCTTTCACCACTGTGTGTTAAGAGAATTATATACAGTAATAAACAAGACATTATTTTTAATATTTCAAGATTCCATAGTGTTGGGGACTGTTCCACAGGATTGGCGCATAGCAAATGTGATGCTGGGAACCTGGGAGCTACAGACCGGTAAGTTTAACATCTGTGGTGGGCAAGCTTTTTGAAGGCTTTTAAAGAGATGCCATCATGAAGTATCTCTGTGAAGGTGAGCATATCTCTCCTTATCAGCATGGGTTTATAAGAAATTAAAGTTCAGGTTCGGGGAAACCCAGTACCTATTGAAATCAACAGGGACCCAAACTTTGGGGGGTGGCTGTGGTGGGGGGTTCAGAGTGTGCAGCAGAAGCGCGCTGCTCTGACTTACCCGTGCCCGATTCTCTTCTGTCAGCGGCGGTGGGGCGGTGGCAGCAGTGGCAGCAGCATTTGATTCTGGCCCCAGCCAGGGATACAAAAAGATGGCCACCAGCTTCCATGAGTGAGGACACTTCTAGTGCCAGTAACCTTAGGTGAAGCGGGTTGATGCGCTGCCCATTAACCAGCTTTTCCGTGTTTGGGCCGGATTACAAACTCGAATACAGACTTCTGGCTGAAGCTTTTATGAGGAAGTAAGTTCAAGACTGGATCAGGGTGAGTCATTGAATATCATATATCTTGACTTTTCTAAAGCATTTGATACTGTGCCACAGTCACAGTCGCTTACTTACTATGCTTTCCCCCACTGGGTTCCAAATCTGTTCAGGACTTTAGGATAAGGGCGCCACCATCTTGCCTCAGAAGCATCACATATTGGGGAGAGGAGGGGGAGTAAAAGGTGCAGAGGGGCGGGTTAAAGCTGTGCTCTGAAGAAAAAGGGCAGCAATCCCAGAATGCAGAGTGACATAGTCAGAAGAAACTTCCTGTCTGCAGGCAGCCTGAGACCCCATGGGCCACCATCTTGGATGTTTAAAAGCTCAGAAAATGATTCACAGGTCAGACCATTACTGGAAGGTGCCAACAATGTACAACAGCTCAGGTATTCTGTATATGCAACTGATCCCTACAGCATCCCCAACCACAGCAGATACTATTCTCAGCTATGTTTTATTCAAGGGGTCACAATTTGTTGTTGCTTATATGCCCCACACAAATGATCTTGAGCGTACCTTAACCTAACCTGACCTCTGTGTTTTAACTGTTTAGCTTCAGCGGCTCTTTAAATCAAACCAACGTAATACTATTTTGAAACTATTACTGCAAGAACGTTCTTTAAAATGACTTATTATTTAATGTGTAGGAGGCTTAATTAACTGCTTCTCTGTATTTTGATATTTTCAGATGGATGACCTTCATTTAATGTTTTTATTAAATGTTCTGCTTGACTAAATTTCTTTGAGATGACTGCCTTGGCCAGTAATTTGCAACATAGCATTAAATTGTTCCGTTAAAAGGTATTAGATAGGGCTGTTCATATGCGTCTTTAGGATACCAAGCTGAGCGCAGCATTTCTTTCAGATTTGAGTGTCTCTCTCCCCTTTGCACTATTCATTTTATATTAACCTGCTTTTCAGGTATATAATTATTCTCAAGGCACTTCGCTGTCCACATAATAGAATGTACAAAGAGACAATCTATTCTGTTCTCCTGTTCTTTCCAAGTGTTCTATTGCCAGAGCTCACATTATATGAAAAAAAGCAGAGTGGATGGAAGTTGTGAAGTGTGCATATTTCTTGGCAATGATAAAGCATACAATTGTCAAAAAATACATATGCAGTGCTTTTTACGTTCTGTAGTTCAAACCTAACTCTAGCTAATTTTTTAGTTTTATATAGAGTTAGGAATAGTTCAACTGTCTGTAGCCACATTAAAAGATACAGTACAGTGCCTCTTCTTGTTTGGTGTATGGAAACAGATGTGAAGGTAACGGGGAGGCCGATTCATTAATAGCGCCAGGTAGCGACAGATGAGCGACAGTACCGGCATTTTCAGAGCGCCCGCTAGTAGTCGCTGTGCTTGGCCGTTGTTCTGTAGTTGATAGCGACTCAGTCGGTTTGCCATAATGTTGAATATTGGGTGAGGAGTCGCTATTTGACAGGTTCCGCGCTGTATGGGAGCACATGACAGCGAATGGTCATAGCGAACGTCTCCCAGCATAAATCACGCTCAAAAAATTCTCGCGCAGTGAAATGCTTGTTTAAACCCCAGAGCGCTGGCGGTGATGGGTTAAAAGTAGTTTTTTAACCCCCAAACAAACATATTTTTGGATAAAAAAAAACAAGTTTTTCAAAACATTTTGTAATATGAATACATAATATCAGACCTGTAATATCAATTCTGCACAAATTTTTTTATTTTTTTTTTTACCTTAAAGAAAATATCTAACATTGCAGAAGTGGTCACAGAATTTTTGACATTTAAAAGAAAAAAAAAAACATTAATAGCAATTAGTTAAGAATATTTAAAGATTGCTCCATTGAAATGCATTGGAGAGCGCCAGGTAGCGAGAGGTCATACCTGTCGCTGTTCAAGGTCGCTCGCTGGCGCTGTGGGGTGAGGCTGGAATAATGATGAATGATTCGCTATCTGGCGCTCTGTCAGTCGCTAAGCAGGATCGGCTTGATAAATGTGTGATTGCGGAGGGGAGCCGGCGTTCTCGTGGCGGTGACCGTCATTACCGTTCGCTCACCATTCGCTACCTGGCGCTATCCCTTGTTAAATAAGGGCCTAAATCCCTGTGGTGTCTAATCTTTCTATTTGCTTTGCAGGTGCATCTCCCTGTAACTCGAGGAGGGGAGTGTTTGCATTGGAATTAGAATATTTTAAGATGATGTGTGGTGGAAGTGGCTGACAGCTTGGTACACCGCATGGTCAGGCCAAAGAATCTCTGGTCTTGTTAATGCAGTCCCTGAGGATAGTAAAATGCCTATGTGGAATAGTACACCACCGAATCCTTCCTTTCTTCAATCGGGGGGTGTCCCAATGCCAACCCAACTGTTTCTTAGCAATAAGCAGCAACAGACTGGGGCCATAAATTACAACCCCTGGCTAGCCTACCATCAGCCCATGAGTTCCCTTGCCCCACCAGCCAATCAATAGGTGGGTTTATGAGCTGCTGCTATAGCATTGCAGGAACGGCATGGGCAGGGTGGATATTCTATATAAATTATGATTTTTTTAGCTGCATGCTGTAGGCTACACCCTGCCCAAGTGGTCCTAAAGCAGCGTGGCACAATGGGAATTCTTTCCAAGCTAACAGGGTTGAGTGCTGTGGCTCTTTTAAGACTTTTTTTATCCAAATTGCCCTGCTAACGTGCACCTCCCAGGTTAGTTATAAAATGGTCTAAGCAGCTGCCACCCCTCCTTTAATTCGTTCTATTCTCCCTATTGCCAGTAAGTTGTAGGTAGGGAAGAATCATTGCATAATCAGTTACATAGTTAATGGAATTTGTCTTAGAATGGATGTGTGGTGTCTAGTGTGTCTAGGTTTCTGGGGTTCTTTGGGAAGACTCAAAAAAATAGTTTAAAAAAAGTTGTGTTTCAGTCAGTTGTTTCTCAAACACTAGTTAGCTATCTGGCCTTTACACTCAATGGGGACAATAGGGTTGATTCTTATCTGATACAGGTAAGAATCTCACTCCTTTTTTTAGAAGAGAAAGCTGTCATTCACATTCATTATCTACTTTTGGGCTGATTCAACAACCAGATGTAAATTTTCACTTGGTGTTGAATCAGCCCCAAGGTAGATGATGTGAGTTTTTTCACCTAGCTCTGAATCAACCCTATTGTTGCCAATAATATGATTGCTTCCTATGGGGTTCGTTGCATTTACCTGGCAAGAACAACAAGACATAAATACAGCAAACATGGTCTTCGTCTAATGAATAGGCCACTTTTTTCTATAGTAAATGCGGGAAACTAGTGAAATGTTGCCCACACTAGTTGTTCACAGATTCGAAAGGATTCTGAAGGAACTTGGGTATTGGGCTGTGGAGTCCGTACACACTCAGTTCAATAGTCTCTTTCTGCAACTTTATTCCACACAACAACTCTCTGTTCAGCAACTTCAGTTTAAACAAAGTATCTGCTTTCATGGTCTCACTGGGGGCTGGGACTATACAAACTTTCTGTACCTTTCTGATGGTCTTCAGTGTACTGCTCATGGATCCTCCTAGGCCTGCATGGATTCTCGCACAGAGTCACGCTGTCCTGTTCTACTGGCTTTACCAGGATTTTCTGCTACACTTTCGGTGTGTATTAACTACCTCAAAAGGTGCTCTCAATTCCACGTTCTCTCTCTGGTTGCTTTACTAAGTCTTTCACTCAACCTTGTCTGATTTGGGCTAGCTCACCTGCACTGTACTGCCACTCTGGTGCACGCACACAGGAACTGCATTACACTCTGCTCTATGCTATACCAGGAAGAATCGGAGATATATATAACCTTTGTTTACCCAGACTGCATTGGGCCTCTTACTGTCACCAAAACCGCCTCTGTTTCTACTGATTAACTGTGTAGCTGCTGTTCCTTATTACATACAACTTTACTGCTTATTTTGTTGAGATGTTTGTAGCGTTTTATGCACCCCTGTTTTCTACTGAGCCACAGAAAGCATAGTGGATGCTTGTTAAACACTTGTTAACACGTAAATCACCCCTATAGCAACAGATTACTACCACTTGACCCATGAACATGTGATAACTGTTGTACAAGCTCCCGCTTCACCTTATTTCTGTTCATTTTTTTCCCAAATAGATCTCTTTTGTGAGGGATTGAGAGCATAACTACATGAATCCCCAAGACCTGGCTTTAGAACATTTTTCATTACCAGAAACATAATTTCTGACCCAAAGCTTTGGTAATCTTTATATGTTATGTTGCCTTGCACCCATTCAAGGACCCCTGTGTAAAAGGCAGCAAAACAACCCCAAAACATCTTTGAACCTCCTCCAAATTTGAATGAACGTACTGTGTTCTTTTCTTTGTAGGCCTCATTCTGTTGTCTGTAACAGTAGAATGTATTACCAAAAATCTCTATCTTGATCTCATCTCATCTCAAGACGTTTTATGTCCCTGTCAGCAGTGGGGTCCTATTGGGTCTTCAACCATAGTGTTTTTATTGAAATGTGGACAGCTATTTTGTGTTGATACTCATGCACCCTGAGCATGGAAGACTTTTCTTTGGGCTTTAATTGGAGATGCTTATCCACCATCCAGACTATACTGCGTCATAAATTTTTCTCTTCTGTCCACATCCAGGGAGATTAGTTACAGTGCCATACGTTGTAAAGTTCTTGATCATGATTCACACCGCGGACAAAGGCGCTGCAGAGTGTGAGTGCTGGGTGCAGTGGAGTCAAGTCCAGATAGACATTAGTGGTATAACGGGAACCAGCTTTACTGGAACACGAATGCAGTAAGAGAATGTCAACTTAACATGGTGGCTAACATAGACAGGAAAAAGAAGTGATAGAGCACAGCTGAACATACAGGAAACACAAAACATCAGAACATGCATAGAGAGACTACAGATAAACATTGGTTACAGTGCCAGCTACTGTCATAACTTGTCATAACTGCAGACACTCTGGCAAAAGTCCCCAAATCACATTCAGAGACATGCAAAAGCTGTTGCAAAGTATTGTATTTCTAACAAAAGGAACATCAACATCTCTGGAGATAGACTTGATGTGTTTCCACAATTTTGGTTTACAAGTCTTCATATAGTTCTCTTCATCTCTTTATATTCGCCTTCTAACTCTACCCCCTTTATCTGCTTTATGGTGTGATTTTTATATTGCCTACACCTGTTACTTGCCACAGATGTGTTTGAACTATCATCACATGCTTGAAACAAAGTTGTTTATTCACAATTTTGAAAGGGTATCAACAATTTTGTCCAGCTCATTTTTGGAGTTTTGTGTGAAATTACGTTCATTTCAGTTTGCCTTTTTTTCTCGTTTTTTCTGTGCTGTTCCAAAACACACAAAGGCAATATATATATATATATATATATATATATATATATATATATATATATAAAACATGTGTAATACCAATCATTTTTGGGGGGAAATTCAGGGGTGCCAACACTTGTGGCTATGACTGTATATTGTCATCAGAATCAGTTTATTGTTTGCCATGTACAATTACTTACAAGGAAATTTGCTTTTGTCCGTAAAAAAGCAATCCACCCAGTATGGTCTCATGAAATGAAATGTATAGTATTCTGTATCTGCTATCAGAGATAATCATTGTATTTATATGCGGTGTGTATATTTATGTATAGGGTGGAGAAGGGTGGAAAAACCCTAATTTTAATCATGTTGTAATAAATGATCTATTTTTTATTCAAACAATGATGATCATGTGAATTGGACCGATGAGGTAGCAACCAGGAAGATGGACCTGGGTCAAGACAAGGTTCTGTCTTATATTGGTTTCTTTAGCAAGTACCCTTTCTGCCAATTAGTCAATTCATATCAAATAACGAAGGTAGGATACACTCCTCTTTTTGTCTCTATTTTGAGACCCACAAAATTTAAGCCAACTTATTTTACTTTACATTGTCCTATCAATAAATCATATTGTTTACTCAACAACAAAGAAGATAAAGAAATGTCATATTTTTATTGTATCAAATTAACCTCAAGAACTAAACTTTGGAGAAACCTTTTCAAAATGACTTGAGAATCAGCAGGGTCAGGGATACAGAAATCAGCTAAATGAGGCTTTATAAATAACCTTTTATAAGCCTACATAATTATTGAAACTTAAGATTTCCATTTCGTGTTTTCCTGACCGAGCTGACCTTTCATGTCTTAATTAGATGCATGATTTTACACGGAGCACCAGAAATTTCAACAGTTGTCTTTTCTTTTTCTCTCAGAATGAGACATTTTATCACCTTCCTGCCATTTTGAACTATTAGCAACAGTATATATTGACAGGCAGGAAATGTAGAGATTTCAATCCCAACCACTGAAGGAATGAAAACTACTTTTCCTATTAGACAACCACCATAAATAGAATAAGATGTGTCTGTAAAGGTTATCCTTTATCTAGTTAATTGAACATCTTCAGTGATAGGTAAAAAAAAGACAAAAGCGTCCCTCCATCCCTTACAGCACTGTTGCTCAACCTGCGGTACGCGTGGAGGTACTCAGTGAAGTTCAGTGCCACACCAGCAGGGGGAGTCTAATGGGTCTGGTATGTTACTTGAACAAAAACTTGATACCTTCTTGCTTTAAAAGTGCTATGAGGCCTGTTACTGCTACTTAATTTTGTAACATCGTTGTAAATATAAAAATCAGTCTCCTCTGGGGGGTTGTTGGTTTCAGTTGTTGGTTGGAACTTCCTGTCCCTAGTGGGTAGAGATGAGCGAATAGATTCTGACGAACCCGAATTCGTTAGCAGATCAGGCAGGGAGAGAGCGAGGGACAGATAGACAGATAGATAGATAGATAGATAGATAGATAGATAGATAGATAGATAGATAGATAGATAGAGCAAGGGAGAGATAGATAGATAGATAGATAGATAGATAGATAGATAGATAGATAGATAGATAGAACAAAGAACAGAAGGAGCGAGGGACAGATAGAGAAGGAGAGAGGCTGTGACAGTGACAGAGAAAGACAGGGAAAGTTTAAAGTGTTTGCATTAGCTTTCAAGCCGATTTAGTGTTAATAACACACCTGCCTATTTAGCTTTTCCTTTTCCTGGTGTCATTCTTTAAAAAGCATGTTAGCATAAATATTTCAAGAGTACCTGTCTATTAACTGGTTGCATTTTGTAATCAACGTCACTTTTCCACTGTCAAAGCAGCCAGCCTATGTATTTGAAGAGGGGGCATCCCAAATACTAGCATACATATTTCAAGAGTACCTGTCTACTAACAGGTTAAATTTTGCAAACAAAGTCACTTTTCCACTATAAAAGCAGCCAAGCTGTGTATTTGAAGAGGGGACATCCCAAACACTAGCATAAATATTTCAAGAGTACCTGTCTACTAACTGGTTGCATTTTGTAAAGAAAGTCACCTTTCCACTGTCAAAGCAGCCAGCCTATGTATTTGAAGAGGGGGCATCCCAAATACTAGCATAAATATTTCAAGAGTACCTGTCTACTAACTGGTCGCATTTTGTAAAGAAAGTCATTTTTCCACTGTAAAAGCAGCCAACCTATGTATTTGAAGAGGGGGCATCCCAAATACTAGCATAAATATTTCAAGAGTACCTGTCTACTAACTGGTTGCATTTTGTAAAGAAAGTCACTTTTCCAGTGTAAAAGCAGCCAGCCTATGTATTTGAAGAGGGGGCATCCCAAATACTAGCATATATATTTCAAGAGTACCTGTCTACTAACCGGTTGCATTTTGTAAAGAAAGTCACTTTTCCACTGTCAAAGCAGCCAGCCTATGTATTTGAAAAGGGGACATCCCAAATACTAGCACGTGTCTTTTAAGAGTACCTGCCTACTTACCTTTTGCCTTTTGTATAAAAACAGTCTGGTTGTCAAGTTTAAAGCACCCATTGCCTTTCACCGGGGGCTATTGTCAGTGCTACCACTTATCTTTTAAGAGTACCGGCCGACTTACCTTTTGCCTTTTGTATAAAAAGTCTGGTTTTCAAGTTTAAAGCACCCATTGCCTTTCACCGGGGGCCATTGTCAGTGCTACCACTTATCTTTTAAGAGTACCGGCGACTTACCTTTTGCCTTTTTTAAAAAAAGTCTGTTTTTCAAGTTTAAAGCACCCATTGCCTTTCACCGGGGGCCATTGTCAGTGCTACCTACCACTTATCTTTTAAGAGTACCTGCCTACTAACCTTTTGCCTTTTGTAAAAAAACACCTGGTTTTCAAGTTTAAAGCACCCATTGCCTTTCATCGGGGGGGGGGCATCCCAAATTCTAGCACTTAGCTTTTAAGAGTACCTGCATCTTTACCTTTTTTACATTTTGAACAAAAAACACGTTTTAAAACTGCCTGTGGTGCATTTAACTCTGACCAGGGGCATCCTGTGTCAGACCATCTGACAGTGTCTTTTTGCAATAGCTTTTAGCTACAGTGTCTTCCTATTTTGATCTAACTTTTCTACACACCTGCTGTTGCAAAAATACTATTCTAGGTGTAGTGTAGTGTATTGTTTTCCCCTCCTAAACGCAGTAAAAATGTCAGACAGAGATGTGCCAGGATGTGCACCGAGGAGAGGCATAGATTCATCAGGCAGAGGTCGCAGCAGACTAGGGGCAGCAGAAGTCGCGGTGAGAGGCCTGATCTCCCGGATCTGCTAGCGGTTGTGTCTCGACCAGCAACGCATCTGCCGTCATCGATTGGTTAATGCAGTCATCGACCTCATCACAAGTGACATCTAACACCCCCAGTCAACAGTCGGTAGGTTCCTCAAAAACAACCCTGAGTTGGCATGGCCCGGGAGCAGCCCCTGTCCTTCCATTTGGGTTCAGCTCCACTATTCAGTGAGGATGATGTGTTAGAGGACATTCAGCAGCTACTGCCCAGCCAAGAAACGGTGGAGACATCCCCCGCTTCTTTCGCTAGGCAGACAAACACTGAGGAGGAGAGTGGTGTGGGAGGTAGTGTGGCAAGCGTTCTGTCTCCTGTAGCACACACTGTTGTGGAAAATGAGGAGGACATCAGTGACATGCAGACACAACTCGATGATGATGATAATGAAGCCGATCGCACTTGGGAGCCCGGTGCAGAAGGGGCTTCATCATCATCAGGAGAAGAGAGTCCCAGGTTGCCCCAGAGTCAGCAGCTGAGGCAGCAAGGTGGTAGTAGGGGTGGCAGTCAGCAAGTTGGCAGAATTGGGATGTCTGGAGCCACACGTGGCCGGGGGCGGGGTAGAGCACCTGCTGCGTGGCAGGCTGCTTTCCCGGGAGGTAGTGGAGCAGGGGTTCCTGGAGTTGGCAACAGTAGCAGTGAATTAGTGCGGACTGTTGGTGGGAAAATTAGTTACTCAGCAGTGTGGCACTTTTTCATCAAGCATCCACAGGAGGGTAACCTGGCCACATGCAAGATGTGTAGACAGAAGGTGAAGCATGGCCAGTGCCCCAATATTGGTACCACGGCCCTGCGGCAACACATGCAGCGTCACCATAAAGCGACCTGGGAGAACCGAGGCTCCGAAGTGCGGGTCCAGCCTGCTGCGTCAGCCAGTGCCACGCCGCTTCCAATTTCACCCAGCCAAGGCTCCAGCACCTCAGCCGAAGGTAGCTGTGCGTCATACCCATCCTCTACCGCTCCAAATACTCCTGCTCCTCCAACTAAAAGTCAGTCATCCCGCCAGCAATCCATCAGCGAAGCCATGTCCAAGAGACAACAGTATGCGCCCACTCATCCTACGGCGCAGAAGCTAAATGTGCTTCTGTCTAAGTTGCTGGTGCTGCAGTCCCTCCCTTTTACGGTGGTGGACTCTGCACCTTTCAGAGAGCTGATGGCTAGTGCCGAGCCGAGGGGGAGAGTCCCAAGCCATAACTTCTTTGCAAAGAGGGCAGTACCAGCCCTGCACAAATTTGCTGAGCAGAAGGTGGGCCAGTCCTTGAGCCTGTCGGTGTGCACCAAAGTGCACGGCAGCGCCGACATCTGGAGCTGTAACTACGGTCAGGGACAATACATGTCCTTTATGGCCCACTGGGTGAATGTGGTTCCTGCACAGCAACTTGGACAGGTCACACCTCTTCGGCCTCCACGCTCCCAGGCCGTTTTGCCTGTCACAGAGTGCGACTCCACCTCCTCATCCTCCGCTGTCTCCTCAGCCTCCACTGTACGGTCAATTCTCCATGCCCCTCCAGCCTACCATGTGTGCAGGGCACGGCTGTGTCACGCTGTGCTTCACATGGTTTGCCTTGGCGAATGGAGTCACACAGGGGAGGAGCTCCTGAAATTCATTCATCAAGAAATCAAAACATGGCTTAACATTGGAAATGGGAACCATGGTGACTGACAATGGGAGTAACATCTTGTCTGCGCTGCGACAAGGAAACCTGAGCCATGCGCCCTGTATGGCACACGTGTTCAACCTAGTTGTCAAGTGTTTTCTGAAGTCTTCCCCCCATCTGCAAGACATCCTAACAACGGGAAGGATGCACTTCAGCCACTCCTACACCGCCAAGCACACCCTTCTTGAGCTACAGCGTCAGAACGGTATCCCCCAACATCCCCCCATTGGAATTCCACCCTACAACTACAATGAGCTGCCAGTTTCAGCTCCAAATGGTCCCCAAACAAAGACCGCACAACCCAAGGTAAAATATGAATAACTATATCTTTAATGTCCACCAAGTACCAATCCACAATGACATAAACATATAATAAATACACAAGACAAGAAGACACAATAAAAACACATAAGACATTGCCATAAAATGCTGACCCAAATGACTCTCTCTAAAAAATTATTGCACTATGCCCAGATACTTATATAAAACAACTCTATAAGACCGCTCAATGACTTGTTATTTGATATATAATAAAGTGCTTGAAAATGTTATAAAGAAAAAATTCCACAAAAAATCTAAATTACATTCTGTGCAACATGATACAACATTACCTCAATAATTATAAACATTGTGCCAATATATAAAGTGCATAAGTGCCAAATTAATAGATATGTGCAAACAGATGCAGTATAAAGTGAGACGAAAGCAAAATCATCATATCTTTGAGCTAGATAGAATAAATAGGGCAAAGTGAGAGTAACTTAAAAGTAAGACTCATATCACCATAATAATATTGGGAGTCCGGGTCCACACCAAATTAGGCTAAATTCGCATCGTCGCGTTGCGTGGGCGTCACACAACCCACTTCATCAGGATGCCAAAATTCCACCCTACATATGTTAGATCGACTATACGAAAAGCCATCAATGATTTCTTGATGATCCAAGCAGATAGGGGAACTCCCCTGTGTAACTTTAATGTGAACCAGTGACAGCTCATACGTGACACCTGCCGTTTGCTCAGGCCCTTTGAGGAAGCCACTTTATTTGTCAGTCGCCAGGATTACGGCATGAACAACGTGATTCCGCTGCTTCATGTAATACAACACATGTTGGAAACCATGGCTGGTCAGGGCACTGGAGACATGGTGCATACATTTCACGGCCACATAAGCCCAGTGGGAGCTGAGGAGGAGGAGGAGCACAGTGAAGCACAGTTTAGTTTTGGCAAAATGGGCGGTTTATCTAGTCATCTGACAAGAGAGGAGGAGCAGGAGCAGCAAGAGGAGCTAGAGGGTTGTGAGGAAGTCGAGACAGAGGACCCAGATACACCGTGGCAGTATGCAGTGGAGATGGAGACAGGTAGTCCCTCCGAGTCACTTGCACAAATGGCACGATGCATGCTCACGTGCTTGCGTAGTGATCGCAGACTTGTCTCCATTTGTCAGCGGGATGACTTCTGGCTCTCCACCTTATTGGACCCTCGCTACCGGCACAAAATGGGGGCATTTTTAAATCCACTGAGAGGGAGGACAAACTGACCTACTACATTCTACGTAGTCAGTTGGCCGATGCCTATCTGCGCCATGGTCCATACTCTCGCAGGTCTGACTCGGGGGGACCTCTGCGCTCACCTTCCACTGCCATGGCTGCTGGGGAGGGGTGGCAGGAGCAGCAGCGGCTCCATCAGCAGCAGCCTCAGTCTTCAGTCGCTAATGATTAGCTTTCTGCACCCGCATAGTCAGGCTAGTCATGAGCAGCAGGAAGACCTGGAGCAGGGCCTGAACCAGCAGGTCGTGTCATACCTTGCCAACGCACCTTGAGGATCCTTCTGGGCAGCCAAACTTGACTTGTGGCTGCAACTGGCAGAGTTTGCCCTAGGAAAGCTGTCCTGCCCGGCCAGTAGTGTGCCATCTGAGCGGGTCTTTAGTGCTGCGGGGGCCATAGTAACGCCAAGGAGAACTCATCTGTCCACGAAAAATGTGGAGAGACTCACCTTTGTGAAGAGGAATCAGGCATGGATCAGCCAAAGTAGCTAATGCATGGTAGCTCCTTCTGCTGCTGCCAACTCCAGGGTGTGTCTTTCAGGCAATATATGGGCTCCTAATGCTGCTGCCAACTCCTGGGTGTGTCTTTAAGGCAATATATGAGCTCCTCCTGCTGCTGCCAACTCCTGGGTGTGTCTTTCAGGCAATATATGGGCTCCTAATGCTGTTGCTGCCGCTGCTGCTGCCAACTCCTGGGTGTGTCTTTCAGGCAATATATGAGCTCCTTCTGCTGCTGCCAACTCCTGGGTGTGTCTTTCAGGCAATATATGGGCTCCGAATGCTGCTGCTGCCAACTCCAGGGTGTGTCCTTCAGGCAATACATGAGCTCTTTCTGCTGCTGCCAACTCCTGGGTGTGTCTTTCAGGCAATATATGTGCTCCTAATACTGCTGCCAACTCCAATGTGTTTTTCAGGCAATACATGGGTTCCCTATGCTGCTGTCAAATTCAGGGTGTGTTTTTCAGGCAATATATAGGCTCCCTATGCTGCTGCCAACTCCACTGTGTGTCTTTCAGGCAATATATGGGCTCCTAATGCTGCTGCCAACTCCAATGTGTTTTTCAGGCAATATATAAGCTCCTAATATTGCTGCCAACTCCAATGTGTTTTTCAGGCAATATATGAGCTCCTAATACTGCTGCCAACTCCAATGTGTTTTTCAGGCAATATATGAGCTCCTAATACTGCTGCCAACCCCAATGTGTTTTTCAGGCAATATATGGGCTCCTTATGCTGCTGCCAACTCCACTGTATGTCTTCCAGGCAATATATGGGCTCCTAATGCTGCTGCCAACTCCAATGTGTTTTTCAGGCAATATATGAGCTCCTAATACTGCTGCCAACTCCAATGTGTTTTTCAGGCAATATATGGGCTCCCTATGCTGCTGCCAAATTCAGAGTGTGTTTTTCAGGCAATATATGGGCTCCCTATGCTGCTGCCAACTCCACTGTGTGTCTTTCAGGCAATATATGGGCTCCTAATGCTGCTGCCAACTCCACTGTGTGTCTTTCAGGCAATATATGGGCTTCTAATGCTGCTGCCAACTCCAATGTGTTTTTCAGGCAATATATGAGCTCCTAATACTGCTGCCAACTCCAATGTGTTTTTCAGGCAATATATGAGCTCCTAATACTGCTGCCAATTCCAATGTGTTTTTCAGGCAATATATGGGCTCCCTATGCTGCTGCCAAATTCAGGGTGTGTTTTTCAGGCAATATATGAGCTCCTAATGCTGCTGCCAACTCCAGAGTCTCTTTCAGGCAATATATGGGCTCCCAATGCTGCTGCCAAATTCAGGGTGTATTTTTCAAGCAATATATGGGCTTCCTATGCTGCTGTCAACTCCAGGGTGTGTTTTTCAGGCAATATATGGGCTCCCAATGCTGCTGCCAACTTCACTGTGTGTCTTTCAGGCAATATATGGGCTCCTAATGCTGCTGCCAACTCCAATGTGTTTTTCAGGCAATATATGGGCTCCCTATACTGCTGCCAAATTCAGGGTGTGTTTTTTAGGCAATATATGGGCTCTCTATCTTGCTGCCAAGTGCAGAGCTGATGCCACCTCAAGGTTCTCTAATTGTGCCGCTCTGCGACAGCGAATCTAATAGCGATGCCTCTGATCTGCCATACTTCTTTACAATATTATTTCACTAACAAAGCATGCATCCTATGCATGTTACAGACAAGATGGGTGGGTGGCCGCTCACTGCACATTAGCCACCAAGCACAGCTGCTGGAAGCTCAATGCAGGGAACTGTTTTCTGCTAGACCAGCTGGGCGACTACACTACCCCCCGACCAGAATGGCCAAGCAGGAGTTCCCGAGCAGCACGCAACCACACAAGTGTGGCACAAAGCCTTCAATGAGACATTTCAGTAAGTGGCCGGCTGCCAGACAACCACCAATACGTTACTTGGCTGGACTGTTATTTTAAAGGAAAAAAATACTGTATCTGGGCCTCCACCACACTTAATCCAGTCTTGGTAACAGCAGAAGGGTGAATTTCCTAGGTGAAATGTGGGGACACCCACAGCAGGGCATCCTAAATTGGGATGCCCAGTTTGAGAGGAACAACACCCAGGTGAGTGAAATTCCCAGGTGTTGTTCTTCTTTAAGAGCAGGCCTCATCCCTCTTGTTACATTGCACAGCGCAAGAAATATAATTCTTGCCATTACTATCAGTGATTGTGCTCCAGTAACCTATCCAAGAGCCCCCCTAACATTATCCTGTAGCCCATCCAAGCCTGGAAAACAAGGTTATAGAATAAAATAGTGTTACCATAAATTGCAGGACTCTCCACTAACATCAGACCGCAGGAACACTATCTGGGAGGTACAGTATATACAGAATTTCGTGGCCAAGGCAAACACATCCATGACCAGGCAGTTCACAGAAACCAAATGGATAACAGCACAGAATAACAAGAAGGCAGCGTTATATTTAGAGCATAGTAAGTAAATTGCTGTGACTCAGCAATGATCAGATTTAAAACATGCAGGATGGATGTGGGATGGATGAGTAGGGCTTTCTTTGCCCTCTGCTGGCCGCACTGTAAAGGCACCGCATGGAAATGAAATCCACTATGCACGCTTTATATTCCAATGTTTTAGACAAAAATAATGGCCTTGATTCACTAAGGGTTGAAAAAAATTCTCATGGTAATAAAATATTCAATTGGTGAGAATTGAGCCTGAGAATGTCACTGTTAGTGAATCACCAGATAGGAATACAATGGTACTTCCTACTCCTGAGAAAAGTAAACCTTTTACTACTTTTTACTCTCTAGTAAAAAAAAGTACCATTGACTTTCATTGTCTTCCTATCCGGTGATTCACTAAAAGTGAAAAACTCAGGCTTTTTACTCACGGATTGAATTTTTTACTACCATGAGAATTTTTTTTTAACACTTAATGAATTGAGGCCAATGTAATAGATAGTTTTTTAGTTCTTAAGTGTATCATTCATACCAACCTCACTTGGATAATATTAGCTAAATTAATTTTCACCTTAATAAACACAAATTATGATAATACAATAAATTAAATACAGATAGAGCAGAGCTGAAGCACTCTAAACATGTGCTACCCACCAATGCCAGAGATATCCTTTACTCACCGATGGTATCTTCATCAGCCAGCATTGCAATACATTTTTTGTCCAAAAAATAGTGTCAATATTCAGGAGGTGGTCAAGAGTCAATATTCATTTCAATGTTCTTTAGTAATTTTAACATTATTTTCCATGTTCTAGAACACTGTTTCTCAACCTGCAGTACACGTACCCTAGGGGGCAAGTGGCAGTGCTCCGGGGAAAACCTTCAGGGGGTGTCTGACTGGTCTGGTATGTTGTTTTGCAAGCAAAACCTAATCCCTTCTTGATTTAAAAGTGCCATGAGGCACTATTTATAATTAATCCCCCCCACCACCTTTGGGTTACTTGTTTGTAGCTAGTTGTCGCTAGGGTGTCTTTGGTGTACAAAGTTGAGAACCACTACTCAGGGTTGCTCAACCTGTGCCCGGGGGTAAAATGTAGCCCTTTGAGCTATCTGATTTGGCCCCCAACACTTAAGTGAAAACAATGTAGATAGGAGCATTATGCAGGGACAGATGTAAGCACTTTCTGTGAGGAAAGGGGGATAGGTAGATAGAACTGGCACATAAAGCGAGTTCAATAATGGCTTAGTAAGGAAAGAAGGTTGGAAGGAGAGTGATATAAAAGGGATACCCAAGGCAAATAGAGGTGGCAGTGGCAGACTGGAATAACGCATGGTATTGTAGGGGCCTGGGTGTAAATAGGAACATGTCAGTTAGTTAATAAGAAACCCTTGTACATAGAGTTAAGAGATTAAACCCCAGCCATGAAAGTGTATAGAGATTGCAGTATCCTTATTTAGACTCAAGATGGCAGCAGTGAAGCCATAAAGAAGCATTGGGTCATAAAGGAGACTGTTCTAGAAGGGAAGGTAGCAAGAGTTACTAACCAGAGCTGGATGCTTGGTAGAGACCTAGTAACAACCAGGAAGATAGTGATTGGTTGGAAGGTCTGAGGGAACAGCTTATCATATGTTTGACATGTGGACGAACATGTGATGGAAGGTTCTAGGAGGTAGCTAGAGGTTATATAAGGGAAAGAGACCCTGTATTAGTGTTCTAGACCACAGTACTTACCACATGAATCGTTGAGGAGCAGATTGATGATGATTCCCTGTCAGAGAGCGTGAGGTAAAGCTCCAGCCTGACAGCAGTGGCCACCCATAAAAACTCAGTGGAAGAAATCTGGGGAATCCTTCTAGGGTAGTAAGCCCAGCTGGATGACCCGAGGATATGGATCTGACAGGAGGGAACCTGACTGAATGGATGGATAAAGCTGTGCCATATGTTAATGTCTACTGTTAGAGTCAATAAAGAGGAACCCTGTTTTTATATATTGGATTGTCGATCATCTTATTGAAACTGCACAGTGAGTACAGACATCCCCTGTGGTAGAGCCCCAGCCACACAGACACATACACACTTAGAGCACCCAGGGCTCAGAAGAACCTGCTCCCTGCTGTCCTCATCCAACACCAGGTGTGTGAGGGCTACAGTATCCCGAGGTAAGTCACAGAAGCCGAGTGGCCACCCCCTGGCCCTGAGGACTATTAGCCTGCATAGCCCATATGGGCCACGGGGTCTTCGGCACCCCCCTGGGCATTGGGGCAGGTAATGGGAGGGGGTAATATCAAGTCACCCGCTTGCTGGCAGGTGATTGCCAGCCCCTTCTGCCTTGTGAACTGGTAGAGGGGTCTCAATGACCCCTTATCAGTTCACAAAATGGAAAAAGTAGGAAAAAAACAAACACACCAGGAAAATATTTATTTTCACTATATCCAGTCCAGGTCGTCCCAGAAGTGATGACATGTGGGTATTCCGCCACTAGGTGGCGCTCGACTGCAAGATCCAAAGCTGTCGCTCCTCCCGGCCCCCTATAAAAACAGTTGTCTCACTAAGATTCCCCAGTGTTCATCTTGCAGTCTGCTGCTGAAGATCGTTTGGATACTCTCTCCTGGATATTGCAGCTGAGCGGGGCCTCCTAGCCCATCAGCCACTGCGGACCCTATTCCCACTGATCCCGTGGACCCACTACTGCCTTCCAGCCTTGGCTGATCGGGACTGTGACGGTAGGGAGAACGCCGGGGTCAGGCGTCCTTACAGAGCTAGGCTCTGGGCCGCAGACCCTGTAGCCGGCCATAGGCTGATGGTGAGCCTATAGAGGGGGGGAACAATTTTTTTGCCCTTGTTATTCCCATTCTGCCCCACAAGCTTTATTAGATGTGTGTGTGTGATTGCACTTTACTTTTCTGCGCTGGCATATTTACCTCCCTCGCTCCCTCGTGTTGTCTCTCCTGCTCTCTCTCCCCTCCATCTTTGGCACATTACGCTGTGAGGCCGCAGGCCTTGTCCCCTGTGCGGGGTGTGTGTGTGCGGCATGCTGTGTGGGGGCCCCTCTGGGGCTGCTCTGCGGCTTTGGCTGTTTGGAGGTCGGCCTCCATCTTGTCAGATGCTGTGAGGAGGCAGGAGGCGTGGCGCTGTGTTTGCGCCATCGGGGGGGGAGGGGTGGCACTATGACGCTTTTTGCGTCACTGTCAGTGCGGCCTGCCCCTCGAGGAATGCGTGGAGCTGGCTGTGGGCGCCAACTTGCTGCTCCTCCTGCCTTGCTGCTCTTCTTTTGCGGTGTGGGACCCCTCCGGTGATCTATCGCTGTCGGTGTCGTGAGTCCCTTGTTTTTATTTATTTATTGTATTCTGCCATGCGCATGTGCTGTGGGATGCGTACGGCCCCTTCTCTGCTTGTGTCTTTCTGGTCGGGCCTTTATAGATTGTGGGTTGGGGTTCCTCCCGGTCTCACCCCCCCTCCCTCCTCCCCCCTTTTTTATTAAGAGGGATCACACTAAAAGAGGGATTATATCGGGGGGATTTAGCGGTTTGGGCGTGCCTTGTAACCTGCATAAGATTTTTTTGTCTGCTAATCAACATAATGGAGGCTTCTGGGGATAGTGAGCTAGGGGCCCCATCTGGGCGGCTGAAGCTCTGGCCCATGTGCGGTGCCAGTCCTCTGGACGGACTCAGCACGGTTTGTGTCACTTGTGCCAGGATTGTCTTTTTGGAGCATGATAGGTCGGGCGTATCTGCCCCTAGCCCTTTATTGCCTGCGGCTTCTCCAGAACGTCCGCTGCTGAACTCAGCCCCCAGTGAGGGGGAAGCCAGCAGGGGGTCCCAAGTTGATTTGGCATATCGAGTAGCCAGCCTTGAGAGACAGATCTCGCGAATGGCTCCTAAGAAGGCCACGAATAAGAAGCGGCACATCGAGCACGTTTACTCAGATAATGATGATTATGATGGTGACCTTTTTTGGAGGTGGGGGCTCCGTGGAGGAAGGCGAGTTGCATGAGGGCTCCACCTCCACTGTGGATTATTCTGCTGGCTATGACAGCGGGCCTGGCTCTTCCTTGGATGAGGATACGTGGCTCCCTGATGATACGGATAAGCTGCTGGTGTCAGTTTTTGAGACGTTGCACATTATCCCTCCTAGAGAGGCTAAGAGGAAGCAGGGTGAATTGTTTAGGCATGAAAAACAGAAGCGAGTCTTTCCTGAGCAGGCCCATTTTTCAAATATGATATGTAAGGAGTGGGAGAGGCCTAACAAGCTCCCGTCGGTGCCTAAGGGCCTGGACAGGCGGTATTCCTTTCCCGAGGAGCTGGTCCGCTTATGGTCCCGTCCTTCCGAGGTGGACTCCCCTGTGTCAGGGTTGTCCAACACTACGGTTATGCCGTCACCTGATACCACTTCCTTAATCGATCCAGCTGACAGGCGCATGGACCAGCTGGTTTGTCATGCGTTCACCTTTACTGGTGCTTGGTTTCATCCTGTGTGCGCCGCGGCTATTGTCTCCTTAGCCATCAGAAAGAAGGTGAGACGTCTTGTGGACATTGCTAAGTCTCGCAAGCGGGCGGAGGAGTATAAAGAGCTCCAAGCCTGTGTAGAGTTTATTGCCTTTGTTGTCTCTGCCATGGATGATGGTGTCCGGCTCGGTGCCAGGGTTTAGGCCCTGCTTGTTGCGCTTCACCGCTCGCTCTGGTTGCGGCAATGGTCGGCTGATGCCGCGGCCAAGAAGTCGCTGACTAGTATGCCCTTCGTGGAGCACAGATTGTTCAGGGAGCGTCTGGACCCCCTAATTAAGGACGGTAGACTTCCTCAGCGATGGAAGCCTGTGCGGACCTTTCGAGGTTCCTCTGCCTAACGCTCCTTTCGAGAAGGAAGAGGCTCTTCTTTTTCAGATGGCCGCAGAGATTCCTGGGGACGAGGTAGGTCCCGCAGCTGTCCCAATCCCTCCTGGGGATCCAGGTCCAAGACTTCAGCTAAGGCCCTTCAGGCATGAGGAGGCGCCCTCACCCATCCAGGTGGGGGGATGGCTTCTGCTATTTGCTCATATCTGGAGACAGATATCTCAGATCAGTGGATTCAGGAGGGGGTGTCCTCCGGTTACAAAATAGAGCTGGCAGTCTGGCCGCCCTCAAGATTTCTTCAGTCTCGCATACCCCAGAACCCAGTGAAGGCACGGGGCCTGCAAATGGCCGTGCAGCACCTTCTGTGGTTGGGAGTGATTTGCCCGGTGCCTCCCCAGGAGCAAGGCCGGGGATTCTATTCCAATCTGTTCATGGTTCCCAAGAAGGATGGAACGCTGAGACCTATCCTGGACCTGAAGGGTCTCAACAGGTTCGTCAGAGTCCGACACCTTCACATGGAAACCTTGCGTTCTGCGGTGAGCTAGCTTCGGGCCGGCGACTTCATGACCACGGCGGGCATCAAGGATGCCTATTTGCACATCCCAATATTCCAGGGACATCAGAGGTTCCTGAGATTTGATCTGGAGAAGGTCTTGCCTTCCTTGTATCCTGCACCGACTAATTCTAAAGAAAGGACCCTCTATGCCTTGGATGTGGTTAGAGCCATCAAGTATTATCTGATCTGGAGAAGGTCTGATCTGGAGAAGGTCTTGCCTTCCTTGTATCCTGCACCGACTAATTCTAAAGAAAGGACCCTCCATGCCTTGGATGTGGTTAGAGCCATCAAGTTTTATCTGGTTGCGACTGAATCCTTCAGGAGGTCGGATTCGCTCTTTGTACTAACAGAGGGTTCTAGGAAGGGCTTGCCTCCAGCTAAGTCCACTCTTAGTAAGTGGATCAGACAGGCGTGGTGCAAGCATATTCTGCCAAGGGGAAGGAACCCCCTTTTCGAATCACGGCTCATTCTACCAGAGCTATCTGTTGAACAAGTTTGTAAGGCCGCCACTTGGTCTTCAGTTCATACCTTTACCAAGTTTTACAAGGTTGATGTTAGGGCTTCAGCTGATGCTCTCTTTGGCCGAAAGGTGCTTCAGGCGGTAGTGGAATGAACTACATGCTGTTCCGCACTGGGGATCCCACCCTAATGGACACTGCTTTTGGATGTCCCACATGTCATTACTTCTGGGATGACCTGGACTGGATATAGTGAAAAATACAATTCTGTGATACTCACCTGTAGAATTGTTCTGGAATATATCCAGTCCAGGTCGTCCCACCCCACTCTTTGTTCATTATCTCTTGTTTGCCTTTTATGGTGATTACCATTTTTGGATTGGACCGTTGTCCTTAAGGTTTTTTGTTGGAGAGATTACCTGCTGAAGCTATGTGAAGTAACATGGTTTCTTGGCCTCCCGGCCTGTCGCTTTTCTTACTGCTTGTTAACCACTGGGGAATCTTAGTGAGACACCTGTTTTTATAGGGGGCCGGGAGGAGCGACAGCTTTGGATCTTGCAGTCGAGCGCCACCTAGTGGCGGAATACCCACATGTCATCACTTCTGGACGACCTGGACTGGATATATTCAAAAACAATTCTACAGGTGAGTATCACAGAATTGCATTTTTTATTTTTTTTTCCTCCTTACTTACCTCTGCCTTTCCCCCCAAAGTTCCCTGTACCTGGGATTTGGGGCATTAAGTTTAAGTACATAATTTTTCCCATGAGGTAAGGATATTTTTTAAAGCGGAAGTTTAGTCAAAAGTGCCCCCCCCGCCCCGCCCTGCCACCCTACCCTGGTGCTAAGGTAGGAGAGTTTTAGAAAGAAAAAGATCCCTTACTTTCTCCTCGGGCAAGCGCCACTCCACCGGTCTCTATGCTTCTGCCACAGGGAAAGCACAAAGCCGCTTTCCCCGAGTCCACGTTTGCTCCCTCTGCCCATTCACTGGGTAGGAGCACGCACAGAACCAGGGGTGTGCTGAGGACCCCCAGATAAAGTAAAATGTCATTTTCTTTCTAACCCCCCCCCCATCCTGCCTCAGCGTCAGGATGGCAGGGCGGGGGGGGGGGTTATATAGTGACTGAAGTTCCGCTTTAAGGAATTCGACAAGATTCTCACTGAGGTGTTTGCTGAGATTCAACTATGCTTCAGCCTAGAGAAACGGATTTTCTTCAAAAAGAAAATAAGTTAGCTAACAACTCCGGGTACTCATGGGAGACCACTGGATGTAAAGCTTCTGCATTAACTTCAAGGCAGCCTGGAGAAACTGGAGGTAGATTGCCCAGTTGAGCTCGTTGTAGCGAGGAGGGAGAACAAAAATATACCTGCCTGTGGGAGCTGTGGAACTTTCAGAGTCTGTAGCAACTGATGCACTTGCGAATATCTTGTGGCATAGACCAGACTTACACACACTAAGAATCCTGGTATGGATACTGGGGCTTGGATCATTTTGTCATGTACAAGTGATTTTAATCACTGGGTGCTCAAGGTGGTTTGGAATTTACCTTGATTTGGGGATCAGGACTCGGAACAGGGAGGCGGCTCTCAGCTAGCCAGCCAATGCCCCCTGGAGGTCATAGTCAATGGTCACTATCTGGGGACAGGGAAACTAGGTAGCTGACTGGGTACAGATGGACAGACAACCTGCCTGCGCCACCAATGTGGCAATTCACCGACCATTCGGGCATAGGAGGTATGGTACTTGACAGAGAGCCCATAACCAACCTTGTTCTTCAGCAGGATTCCTTAAGGCAGGGGATACACAGGCCCCTGGTAGTCTTTTGATGGCGGCAGACTTGGGGAACGGATGGTCTGGGCCCCAGTGCAGACAATGGCAGAACCAGGCCCCAGTGGAAACAATGGCGGAAGTAGACCCCAGTGCTGACTATAGTAGGCAATAGTAGGATGTGAGCACAGTGCAGACAATAGCATAGACACACACACACACAGCACAGACAATGAAAAGGGTGGTGACTCCAGCAAGGACAAGAGGGCATGAGCCCAAGATTCAGGAAGGCCTGTGGACCCCACAAGGACAAGTAGATATAGCAGAAGGTTGGAGAGCACATCTAGACTCCAGGAAGACAATGTAATGATCCAACACGGGGACTGGCCCAGGCACATTTACAGGAACCACCACAGCATAATAAATGCCAGGTGAGGTGAAACAAGGCAGCGCTAGCACCCAGGGGAGAACTACACCACTCCAGCAGACACACAACCACACCACAGCAAATAGCACAGTGGCTAGAGGAATGATGACAAATGGTGGATAGCTGGTTCAAGACGTGTCAGTCCTGACAGTGGTTGGATGAAAAAATGTTGTCTTACACTATTGGAAAAAGTATGCACCTTACCTGTAAAAATCACAGGGGTAGGTGATTTTCTGGGAAAAATTAGAGCAACTTTTTTTACAGATCTTTTTTGTGTGTTCAAGTTAGAAAAGCTCACTCAGATATAAGCTTCAGCACACACTGGAAAGCACACCCAAGGGTAAACGTGCTTCACCAGATCTTTTGCATGACCCCGACCCTCACCTAGCAGAAGCGGCATGGGAAGCTGCGTACGTAGGTGTCAGTTCGAGTGATTCCTCTTCCCCTCTCCTTCTCTGGATGGTGGTTGCTGGCTCTGGTGGTATTACACTGTATCCCTTTGTGGTCTTCCCTTCTGTTTATTTTGCTTTGGTCTCCTGGTAGCCATGATTGATATTGTTGTTTGATACTTATTTGATTCATGCATTTGACCACCAATTGCACATAAGTCTTGGTTCTTTAGCCTAAAGGTACGGTTTATTTGGTATATGCACCTAGTACTTTACTTTATATACATATATACATCTATATAAAGAATATATAAACCTTTGGTATAAATTGATGTATGCACTTTATCACAAAATGATTTGTTTTTGATGCTTTAACATTTTATTAGCACATTAGGCTCGATTCAGAGAGACAAAAAAAAACCTCAGTTTTTGTTCCGATCCGTTTTTTTTTGGAAATGTTTCCGTTTTCGTATGAGCGTACGGGCGATTCTATGCATGCATTGAAAACCTTCTGTAAAGTTTCCGTCCGCTCGTACAGAAGATTACGAATACGAGAATTTTCCATCCAGACTTTTCCGTTTCATTTTCACATGTTACAACGTAGGCTTTCGTTTTTGCCCTTTTCCCATTGTATCCTCCAACGAATCCTTTACGTTTCCCGTTAGTTTCTGTTTCCCTTTTTCAATAAATAATCGTCCAGACGGAAATCCTTACGATCTTGCGCCTGCGCACTACAAACTTAACTCATTAAAGTGCTCGCCTACATATTTGCCACCCTCACTTCTACTGCAATGTTTAGCTAAATCACTTAGCACTGTCCTCCATCTTCCCTTTTGGACCCTTAAAGCTCACCCAAACCACTTAGCACTATCCTCCATCTTCCCTTTTGGACCCTTAAAGCTCACCCAAACCACTTCTCGGTTAGGTTCTTCTTCCGTTTTAGCCCCCTAAAACTTACCCAAATCACTTCTCGGTCATGTGAATATTCATCTTTAAATATTTCTGGGCCCATTAGTTTTGTGTTAATGTATTTTGTAAATGAAATGACAATGTAACATTTTTTTTTTAATTCCATCATAAAATATAAATTTTTTTAAAATTTAGCAAATTTCAAATTTTTACAACTAGAAAAAACAAAATACATAGCAATGGCAGGCCACTGAACACTATTCTTCATCTGCGGTCCCAAACGAGTTGCGCAGCTCCTGCATCTCGCCCACCAACTGAAGCACCCTGACACTCAGTTGTGCCACTCTGGCACGTGTCGTCCCTGTTAAAAAAAGGTAAATTAAAATATTGGTATAACCTTGTTGGGGTCATACTGTAGTGCCCCCCTCCCTGTATGGTCCAAACACCTAAATCTGAACTTCAAAAGCCAGAGGGCCCTCGCCACGGGCCGGGTTTTGCATAGTGCCCGATTAGAGAACCCCTGGCCCGCATTCTGCAGGCAAAGAACGGGCATCAGGAGCAAGGGCGAGTGGCACATCTTGCAGTTCCTGCAACCAAATATAAAATAATTACACAAAGCAAAGGTAATCAACTAAAACAATAAATCCTACAACAAATTAAGATTCAAGTTCAACAATCCAAATATAATTCACAAAGGACATAAGTCTAAAAAAATATAGCAATTACATGGATGTGTGGGAAAATAAAGGTTTACATGCTAAGGACTAATTTAGGTCAGCATTACAATACATCTATAAGGCATACATGAAATGTATTGATTCAGGTATGCATTGCTATACAATTTATGGCCTCGGCCATGCTGATACATGCAATGCCTTGGTGCTAAAGGCGCGCAGACTCCTCCACATAGCCGCAAAACATGTTCAACAATAGCAATCCGAGCCTTCAAAGGTCCCGTAAGTGGATCAGAAATGAAACGGATTTATAGGGTGGGGATCCGTCGGAAATCAGGTCTCTGAATCAGACAGAAACCCATCCCAACAGCGGAAGTTATCTGAACGAACGGAAAATTTTGTTTGGAAAATGATCCAAACTAACGGAAATGTTCCGATTTGCTTCCGTTCATCGAAAGCGCATTCCCGAACGTTCGTACGAATGAAAAATGAACGAAAAAAAGCAAAAAAATGACAAACACCCACCAAAACATTCACAGACAGCTACGGAAGTCCAGACGAATGTGTCTCTGAATCGAGGCTATTGTTTGATATTTCTGCTGCACAGGCCACTTTAGGGATTTTACTGGGACCACCATATAGCATCATTATGTATTATTGAGGATACTTTTAGATCAAGGGATACTCTTTTGTGCCGGCACAACTAGTGGCCCATTTCTAGCATTGTGTTGGGGGCCCTGTCCAGACACTTATTGACTTATTTTCGTATTATACATGTAATTGTAATATATGAAATTTTTTGGGGCAGGAACACTCTGTTTTTAACTTGTGCTTTGTGTTATATGTTGATTTAAAAATTTGTTGGATTTAAATTGTTGGATTGATCTTGTGACATAAAGTTAATTTCTATCCCTATAATTAAACATGTGGTGCTCCTCTTTGGGTGGTAGATGAGGAGTGTTCTTGCTTGGTACATGACCTCGACTAACATACAGGACACCAGTTACCTGCTCCCACAGACCTACAAAATGGTAAGCAGGCTTCAGCTGTACCCCACCTACACAGGCCTAAGTAATAACAGACGGAGTACGAGCCCTCCCTTCCTGACCCAAGCAAAACACTGCATGCAGATTGGTGTGAGCAGATTAACTCTTTCAGCTGTTTTACAGGTGTACAATCTCAGTGCAGGCTTCTTGGCAGTTTTAATGTTGTTGATTGCAGTTCCACTTTTAGCTTTTTTCTTTCATTTGCTTTCTAAAATTTGTGGTAGCAAGAGACACAGCACATTGCCATCATGCTTCTTTGGTGGAAAATTCTATTTTGGTTGTTAAATTGCCGTGTTGCGGCTAAACATAGATTTTACTAGCTCAACACAAAGAGCACAGAATGACATAAATACCTCCTAATCACTCTGTTATTATTGAAGACTGCACAGACCCCATCCTGCTGCTAGAGCTCTATTCTGGATATTGCCAGCAAGTCTATGGGGATTCCAGCCAAAGCACCACCCCTTTGTCAAAAAGGTCTGTTTTCATTTTTATTTTATTTATAGACATGTTGTAAAATCTCTAACCAGAATCATTAAAATCAATGTGGCTTCCGAAAAGGCTGCAATGAAAAGAGAATGAAGTTCATCTTAGGATCGGTTCTGTAGCATAGAATAGAATTTGTCACAAAGAAAACTCCAAAAGGCAGTATACAAAATTATTTCATTCTAATGTCTTATAATTGAATCTATTCAAAGCATAGAACATTAAATGGCCTGTCAGTCACACTGCCAGTTGCCATGGTGAACAAACTGCATTGTTTGACAAAGCAACTTAGAATCTGTCTTTTACATCTTTTATATTACTTGTTATGTTTTATGTTGAAAGGGGGAGCTTACATTTGGTTGATTTTTAAAGAGGAACAAACCCTAGGATTTTGTATGGGCCACGGGATCCGTGGGCTGGTTGGGATTGATTTTATATGCATTTTGAACACTTTTGTGTTGTGCTGCAAACTTGTGATTTGGGCCATGCAAAACTCGTAGCATGCCTTTTAAGTGTCCCCAATTGCAATTCCTGGTGTTTGTTTTATTTTTTGCCTCGTGGGGGTGTCTGCCAAGATCTGCCCACATCCAGCCTCTATGAGATTAGATACATATTTTATAAAGAGTAATACCCCCACAGTATGCATGGTATCATATTGTAACCAAGAAATTCATGATCCCCATACATTTCTTAGTTAAATGAGCCTAAACATCAAATACATATCATACAGAGTCTGATACTATGTGGATTATCAGGCTCTGGACAATATATGTAGACCATGTTTGATATCAAATGAAAGGTCTTATAATCCTAAACAAGACTCTCTCATTAATATAGTCATAACTTACATTCTTAAGGAGCTACAATGCTTCCCAGAAATATCAGCTAATGCCCAAGCGTCCAACTATAATGTCTGCCTCCTTTTATTGAGGTTGTTGGCAGCTAGGTGTGAATATGTGAATATAGGTTGGCCTAGGTGTTACAGTGGGTCAGCTCTAGAGTCCCACTGTCGAACAATAGGGTATAGTAGTGCAATTTCCCCCTTAAGGCCTGCACCATTCATTTTCTAGGCTGTGCATATTTTTCTGTGCCATTAGGTGTGAATATAGTCTATTGTATTCATGCGGCATGGTCTGTTTTCTTATAGACATGGCAGGATCTTAGACTACATACTATTTGAGTGTTAATTCGAGGGACAGCTGTCCTTTAACAGATGCCATCCCCCAAAGTAGAAAAAAATGGGGATTGCAACAGGCGCTGTGCCTGGAATCCCCTTCTTACAGTGCCCATGCAGGTGCAGTGTGTTTTCGTTCTTAAATATTGAAGTTTTGCGGCGCTCCCAGTTAGGGGTTGCAAGCGTGTAAAGGCTTTGACAAGCCTGCTCTGTGGGCACAGCCCAGCCAGGGCCACATGAAAGCTCAGTGCCAGCTGTCTCCAGATGCCTCGGAAGAGACACTCACCTAGCACCCGCAAGACATTTAAATAAATTAGGCTGAATACCTCATCCCTATTACATTGCACAGCTGGAGAAAATGGGTTTTGAAACTCCCAGCCAAAGTTTCATTGCATTCAGTGCTACTGCCTTTGTACCAAGGAATAAACTGAAGATGTCATCAAGAATAGATACAATATGCCACAATTGTTCCTAGACATCCCTCAATTATTGATGAAGAAAATTTTATAAGGTAAGCTGCCAGAATGCCTACAGCAACATTACGGAGCTGCAGAAATTTCTGGCAAGTACTTGTGTAATGCATGAGACAGCAATATCCCAAATTCTTCCTTTATATGGCATTTACTAAATCACATGGAACATTTTTTTAGCTCACATGACATATGAGAGTGGACAGACTGTACACTTGGCCTACTATATCTCTTAAAGTGGACCAAAGTAGACCAAAGCCCACAGAGATCGGCCCAGGAATCTATAATATTCCCGAGCTGATCAATTCCCTCCCCCCAGGGCAAAATCAGGATGCCACATTGTGTAAAACCCCCTAGGTAGCCTATAAACTCACCTTCTTTTACGGTCCAACAGCACATCCCTGCTTTTCCTTATAGCAAGGCGCGCAACCACGACAGGCATTTTGTGCATGGCCTGTGCAGGCATGCTCCCTGTTAGAAGGTAGTGGGGGATGCGGCCGCCAGTGCACTCAGATCTGCTCGCATTAGATGAAATCCTGGATGCAGGGGCTCGAGCGGATTCGTGCGTGCTGATTGGACGAGCAGCCACGCATGCGTCATAGGACCGGGAAGAGGTGAGTTTGTTTCCTGGGGGAAAGGACCAAAACCCAGGATAGTCAAAATCCTGGGTTTAAGTCCAATTTTAACTTCCCCATTTGGACTGAAATACAGTTTGAGCTTTCATTCTTGCATGTCTCAAGGATAACTATATAGAAAATATTAAAAAGCCATATAACGTAACCATTCCTTTCTGATCTTGAACATCTCATCTGATTTGTCATATCCTCTTTAAGCTGATGATAACTGCATTCATCTCTCCAGCCCTAATATTTACCTCTTATTATCCCTATTATTCCTGACCCTATTATTATCAGCTGTCATATGTCCTTTCATTTTGTTATATCACTCGCCTTTGGAAACAGGAGTAAACGAGGTGTTATCAACAATGATTGTTGTGTAAAGCAAATGCAGAAACTTAGAGCGGCAATAAGAAAACAACCAGTTCGCTTTTCCAGTTTTAAGCCAGGAAATTTTGAAGTGAAACCTTCCAAATAAGCCAGGTCATGGGACACTACTAATTCAATGACCCAAGTGCTCAATACTGGGTAATTGGTGACCTCTTATGATCTTAGATCTAGGAGGAGATTCAAATGAACCAAAAGTTGAAAAAGATTTTGGGATTTCTAGTAGTTGCTATCATTGGTTCCAGGGGGCATCTGGATTTGGAATTCCCAGTGGCAACCGATCAGAAAGCTTGGTTCTGGAATATACATGTAGCTAACTCTGGAATCCTGCAGCAGTTAAAACTGTGGAATCCTCAGAGCATGCGGAATCTCTGTTGAAGAAGCAATTAAAGGATCAGGATAAACACAAGGTCTATTTAAAGAGGACCAAAAGATTTTTGGAAACCTCCCAAGGGGAATCCCCCATTAGGAGAAGCAGCAGGTAATTTGGCCTCAATTTAGTAAACCTTCCATAAAATATCTTAGGAAAATATGGACCAATCTATGCTTTATTTCAGAATAGTGCATGAGCTAAAATAGACATGACTCAAAGAAGAAAGACCATTACACACATATACTGGAGACCAGGGGCGGGCTGGGCATATGGAGACCTGGGACCATGCCCGGTGGGCTGCACTCCTTTGGAGCCAGTTGGGCTGCTGCTTTTAACACTCACATTTAATCCCTAACCCCTTAGTCTCCCTCTCAGCCCCCTGTACCCAGCCCCACTGTACCCACAAGCCAAAGAATGCTATAGTCCTGGCATCATGGTTGGGGGGGGCCTCAACAAGGATGTCTTGGGCTGGCCAGGGGCTGGTAAAATCCAGGGCTGATATTTGATACCAGTCCGCAACTGCTGGAGATGTATAAGAATCCAGCAAAGCAAATAAAATAAGTTTCCACATTACATTATCAGAAGATATAGGCCCCTCTTGGGACCCTTATACCAGTTCACAAAGGGTTAAGTGTAAAAAAAACGATGCCACACTGTACAGTCCTAAATTTAATTTTACATTATTACTCACCCCCTTCCTTGCTGTTGAGCGCAGAGCCATCTCTAGGCTTTTGTCCACATCTTCAGTAGGACGGAGGACACACCCTCCATCTTGCGCTGGAAATCCCACAGCAGGGAGGGGCTATTTATAGACAGGAGTGAGCAAGCCAGGAAAGCCCTTCCCGCCCCTATCACTCACATTGGCCTCAGAGGAATTTCCTGCAGCATAGAGTGAGCGGCAGGAGCCCAGTGTTAGGTCTGTAGCCTCCCATTTGAAGAGGCCTGGAACGTGGACAAAGGTAAGGCTGTTTGTTTGTTTTAACAGTGATTATTTAAAATTTGATTTGGACAAACCTAAAATTATTTGGGAAATTGGGAATCTCTTGAATCAATTTCTCTCTTTGTACCACCTATTAGATAACTGCATTCTGATCTGTACCCCCAATCTGAATTGCTGTCATCTAAACTTTACCCATAGCTGATTAGCTCCACAAATAAATACAAAACTGATCTAAAGGTGGTGAAAACTACTTATGTGCATTTTCTTTAACTTAAAATTATTGTACATTGTTAAGAGTTTAAACCGAACCTTCAGCATCATTTAATGAAAAGCCCAAATTCTTAAAAAAACTATTCCTGAGCATTTAAAATGAATATATTTTAGGTTGCTTACTTATTATTCTTTCCCCCTCTGGGCTACAACTCTGTTTAGGACTCCAGGATACAGACACAGCCATCTTGCCTCAAAAGTATCACATACTGAGGAAAGAGGGCAAGTGCAGGGGGGCAGGTTATAGCTGTGCCTTGTGCAAACAGAGCAAAGCTAGGGTCAGGAAAAGGACAGCAATCCCAGAAAGCAGAGTCAGAAGACACTTCCTGTCTGTAGGCAGCCTGAGACGCCATCGGCCACCATCTTGGATGTTTAAAAGCTCAGAAAAGGCAGTAGATGCAGGTAGGATGATTTAATGTTAATGTGGGCAATCTGTATGTACAGGGTGGGGGGGCATATAAGATAGGCTCTCATTTAGAGTGAAGGTCTATTTACCTAAAGCACCCAGTTGGTGCTTTAGATAAATACAAACTGGAAAGTGGTTGTTAATACTTAATTAGCTCCATACTTGATAAAACAAGGTAGGGAACCCCTGATCTATATAAAGCATGCCTTTTATTTTTAGCAGTATTAATATTTGGATTGTTTTACACACTAGACTAAGAGCTTTTCTTTTCCTTAAAAGGAATATGGGAAAAAATTATGCTATTCATCTTTTTCAGAAAAAAACACTTTTAAGATTGATACTGAACTCTGACTTGCTTCTAATGGTTCTAAATGTGGAAGGTTAGGGCTTAAAAAGAAGGTAAGTTGAAATGCGCGGTGTGTCTACACCCCACAGCAGCAATTTTATCATTTAAGTATGACACGCTGGCACAGAGCGCTTCACAGTTTAATGATGTGACTGAACGACAAATATCATCTCCTTTCTGACATGCTGAATGCATCACTTCTCACCTTCAAAAGTTGCCTCCTCTATCTGCTCAGATGTCACTTTTTCCTCCCGGCAGAGGTAACAGAAAAAAGTGAGAGTGTGTAAATTTAAATCGGGTCAAGTGTGGAGAGTACGGAACTGTCACACTGAGTTCTGGATTCCTCTCGATCACTGTCACTGACACAGTTAAGTATCAGCAGCACATGATGGGGAAAAAAACTAGGCTGAGGAAAGCTACTGCTAATTACAAACTACAGTCCCCATATATTAATAATTATAATTATAAAATTATTATAAAAATCCCAATATTAGTTTGGTTGGGTATTGTATACATATTAAAAACAATATTAGCCTATGAGCATTAAAACTAACACTTGTTAAGAACAGGGCCCTTAGGGTTTATTTAAGAAATGCTAAGGCCACGTAGTGCCAGATGAGTGTCACGTGAATGTCAAGTCCTGGTGCAAAAGGTGAGAAAAACACGCCGCAGGTGACGTCCATATGGTGGGCGGGGAGATCATCCCCGACTCACAAACAGGGATGAAGGGGTCACTGTAGTTGGTCGGATGACACAAGCCCGTCCAAAAACCGTGCAGGGGCGGAGCTACACATTTGAGCGTTGCTGCCGGAAGTGGACCGGCTTCTCAGCACGCACTATTGATTGATTTCTGTACACATTTAAGAGCGAGGCGTCCCCACATGGAACAAGGTGGGATTAAAGGGTGTCTTAACCCTGAAAACCTTTGTTTGGGGGCATCGTGGATGTACACCATTGCACAGGACACCTATGATTTTAAAATGATTATTAAATGTTAAGTTTTAAAGGGGAGCCTGGTGAGCTGGTTTTGCAGTATCCATCTGTCTACAGTGCCATAAATAGGATGCGCTGAGTTCCCTACAGAGGCCAGGAAGGTAAGACCAGGCGCTCACCCTGCACTATGTATCATACATACATTTTAATGGGCTGGGATGGTTATAATTATTCAGGTCACTTTTTGTATTTTTTTTACTTTTTGTTTTTGGATGTATTTTATGCACTTTTGTACTGTAAAATGTTTCAAATTTTAAAGTGCCCCCCCCCCCCCGAAGTCCAAAACAAAAGTTTTCTGCAGGTGCTGTGAATCCCCTTCTGACAGCGTTGGTTCGGGCACTGTGTTTTTTTTTCCCAAAAGCTGCTCCATTTCTTAGCTCCCAGCCAGCGCTAGGGATTGCAGCCGCATCAGCTTTGATAAGTCGTGCGCTGCGCTGAACCACTGCCTGGGAGGGAGTACAGGCATAGCGCTGCATTGCTTCCTGCTACAGACAGCGGCTTGTGCAAGCTGCTCATCTGACGCCTGCTGAGTTTTTAGATAAATACGGCTGTTAGTTAAAATATGTTGCAATACATATATAAGCAAGCGCTTATTGGAGCAGTTAAATCCAGCATACGGGCTAATGGATATACAAACAAGCACTGACGCTGGCTGGTCTACAGGGAGAAGCAGCTAAGTATATTTAGCATTTTTTTCTGTGTACCCCTCCTGTTGTTTCTAAAGTCCTAAAAATATACCCTACCTAACTGGAAAAAGCATGAAAAATGCTTCATCGTCGTTACAGGTGATTGCATTTTCTTGTGTGTTAAAACTAAAAAGCTCACTGAGATGCAGGTTGCAATTAACACCACACGGAACACCGGAGGCACACCTTACTTACCAAATAATTAGCATTAGTGTGTGCCAATGCAGATATTACTACATGATTGGACTTTTCGTAAGATTGCTTTTACAAAATGAATGAAAACAAAAGTCACATTACTCTAGTGACAGTTTAAGGTGTAATTAACACTTTTGACTTCCTTTCTTTAAAAACATTTTAGATCACACGTCCTACTCGGAAATAAAACAGGAAAATGTCCCTTTTTTCTGAACTTATTGGGTAGGGTTCAGCACATTCTGAAAAATTGGAATACAGCAACATTTATGCAGGAAAAATAAGGTGTATCAGTGAAGAAAAAGCATGAAAAAAATAAATACAAAAAATGTACGTGTCCCAAATTGTTTGAAATTTGCGTTGTTGCGAGTCAAGTGCCACTTTGGCTGCCTGTTAAGGAGGGATTCTGCACACTGCCTCCCTCTTAATTCTAGGTGCGTCTTATGGTCAGGTCTGTCTTTTGGAGGCAAATAGAATCTTTTAGGAGGGGAAATGTCTGGTTTGTGACTCTCAATTGGAGCCCTTCTATTCTGTTTGAGTGGAATGTGAGCGTCTGAAGCATGAGGCGACCAGGAAGAGCAGCAAAATGGAAATCCCAAAGGTTTTTAGGTAACAGATAGATATGGGCCAGCTACCCAATTGGGCATGCTTTGAACTGACATGCATAAACCATGATGCTTTATCCATATTTTGTCCCTCTGACAGCTAAAGTGCCATATCCAGAATGATATGATTGCCTGTTGGCGACAAATGAATCTTACTCCTTTTCCCTTCTTCCTATGTGAAGAAGCCCAAGACAAGCCTCAGATGTGCAGTGTTCTTCAGCCCTCACTGTCACTTTTCTCTGTTTTATTTGAAGCCACTAAAACATCCTGGTCTTACAGGTCATGCACCTGCATCAATCGTTTCCTTCATGAGACTTCGGCCTGTCAAGAATGATCAATGCCTTCTCTTCTTCCAGTTTTACCAAATATTTATCAATTTTACTACAGACTAGCCATGGTACTAGTACCCCTGGTGGTACTAGAGTTCATTAGAGCAAGGGCTATATGCTATGAACACCCAGACCCAGGACTATGCAAAAAATAACAAGCTTTTAATGATGCTAATAATGAAGTGACACAGTGACATACAAGAGTGAAAGAATGGCTCAAAGTAGAAAACATGGGCATAATATGCAGAAGAAAACGCCAATGCTGACCACTAGGTGGTGCTATGGTCTATATGCTGGGGAACACTGTGCTTAGTTATAGAGATTAGGCTAGGCAAATAGAATTCACTTTGAACAAAGATAGCAACCAGTATAATATGCAGAAAAGATAGCACATTGACTCCCTTCATCAACAGCAGGTATAGAATACATATACATCAGTGGTATATAGTAAATAAACCAAAAACAGATATAATGTTATCACAGAAAATAAGCAAGCTAACAAGCAGAGTACCTAGTGGAAGTGACACCAGAAACCCTCAACGTTTCGGTGTGTAAACCTTCGTCAGGAGGGAGAGCCACTAGAGTACTCTCCCCTCTGGTGGTACACAGAGCATCTAGGGGTGAAAATGGGAAAACATGCTATTGCTCTAATATGATGTGACAGGTGACCAAACCAACAAGTTGGAAGAACAGGTGCTCTTGGAATAAGCTTACATTGTTTGGTTAGCACAGGACATACACCCTTCCGGAGAGGTCTGTATTAGTGATAGTAAGGATGGTACTTGACATAATTACCATAAAAGAAGTGGTTCTCCATGAAAAAAGGTTGAGAAACCATAGAGTAGACTGTAAACTAAAATTCCCTTTTTTGAGCCCTGCCTAAACTCACTTTTCTTAAAGAGCCTGCAAAATATTTCTGCTCAACAAAGGTGCAAGAATGAAACACACAAAACAATGTGGAGTTTTCTGAATTTTTTTGTGTACCCCCACAGACAAAACTTTCCTAACCATGATAACATTCTGTATAGTTTTTGCATTTATTTGAATGTTCCTGTCCACACATGGATTTAACAAAGGCAATGCTCGGCTTTTGTTCCTCACAGCTTCTCATAGCAGCATCACTTTGTCTTTATACTTACCCATGATGGCATAGGAGTGACTCTGTCCTCCAGCACCAGGCAGACATGGCAGGGTCCATCAAGATGGCACACACAGCCCATAGATGCTGGGGATGTGGACGCTGATATTAACAGCAAGAGAGCCAGGGAGAAAGTGAGTTTTGTGGCACCGGGGGGCCATATTCAACCCATGCACCATTGGCTAGATGCCACTAAATGATTGGCTGGCTATCTGGCCCCTCTATTGGCTGCCTTGGACTTCTTCTAAGTGTCCGCCTTTAGGTTTGTGGCAAGGAAATCCTGTCAGCCTAAGAGCTAGAGGAATTGTGCAGCGACTGCTGCAAGGAATCGGTTTGGGGGTAGCACTCCAGCTGCTTCATCTGTCTAGTGACCCTCTGTCAGCACAAGGGCAGGGGGAGTTTGCTGGGGAGAAGAGACAGCAAGGCTGAGGTATGAGGAATTTAGGCTTTATACAGCCTTATCTCACCTTGTTCTTGGATTCCAGTTTCAATTACTGTAATAGTGAAGAGTACAACCAGAAATACTATGTAAGCATTATCCCCATGTAGAATAAATGATTGGTGGCACACTCTTATTCAAGTATTATATAACAGACTTTAACTGAAAATACCAGGGTGCTGCCTGATGGGATAATTCCTCATACCCCACAGACCATATATTATTAAAGATTCAGGCGCACACCAATTCGACTAAAAAAGAGTTTTTTACTTTTTGATAATGCAATTAAATTCATATAGGCATATACAAAATTGATACATGATCACAAGGTAATATATTTACAAAGGTATATACATGTGTATCAAGGGCAGTCTCCTGTGTGAACTCAGTTTAAATCTATGAGCATCCAAACTGCACCATCTGTTCACAGCACAGTGGTGAGATAATCAGCACAATTCTATTCCAACACAGAGTCCATACCAAGAGACACCAAATGCATAGTCTCTCTAAACATCTATTTACATAGGCTCCTCAGAGCGCTTCTCGCTGCACACTTCAAAAAATAAGGTCAGCGTGCCATGTAATCAACCATATAGCTCACATGTACAGATTTAAACAAAAATAAGCATTAAGAAGATGAACTTTTAGCATAAGTTCATTAATATGCATTTAACAGATTACATGCAACACAGTGTACATAGCAAAGACAGCATATTACCCAAGTGCGTATAACATATAGTATAGGTGGGGGCAATCCTCCCACGTTCCGGGGATCACGTCCCCTTTCTCAAGGAATAGTGCATGTAATCTGTTAAATGCATATTAATGAACTTATGCTAAAAGTTCATCTTCTTAATGCTTATTTTTGTTTAAATCTGTACATGTGAGCTATATGGTTGATTACATGGCACGCAGACCTTATTTTTTGAAGTGTGCAGCGAGAAGCGCTCTGAGGAGCCTATGTAAATAGATGTTTAGAGAGACTATGCATTTGGTGTCTCTTGGTATGGACTCTGTGTTGGAATAGAATTGTGCTGATTATCTCACCACTGTGCTGTGAACAGATGGTGCAGTTTGGATGCTCATAGATTTAAACTGAGTTCACACAGGAGACTGCCCTTGATACACATGTATATACCTTTGTAAATATATTACCTTGTGATCATGTATCAATTTTGTATATGCCTATATGAATTTAATTGCATTATCAAAAAGTAAAAAACTCTTTTTTAGTCGAATTGGTGTGTGCCTGAATCTTTAATAATATAAAGCATTATCCCCATGCCCATGTAAACTGGTCTCCAAGGTTGGCATCTCTGAAGTTCTGTACAAATAAATGTGCATAACATTATTCATGTGGTCTATGCAGAGCAGTAGCTAGGCTTTCTGGGACCTGGGGCAAAGATTCAAAATGGTGCCCCCCACCTGTGCTGAGACCCCCTTTGGCACCCCCTGACCTGCTGCACCCGGGGCATGTGCCCCCCCTGCTCCCCCCTAGCTACGCCCTGGGTCTATGGGATATAAACCTACAGTGGCACTATAAACCAGGGCAGCTTTGAGAAGCGCGCCAGTGCAAACTACATAGTGCTGGTAAAAAAATTAGCGCTGACTGGTGTTTGTTAAACCACACATCGAGTGAGTGCCGCTGAGTGGCACTGAGTGGCACTGAGTGGCACTGACACATGATAATTTAGGTAGAGATGAGCGATCTGGTTCATCAGAACCCAAGTTTGTTCAGAATTTCCGGAAAAATTTGATTGGGCATGAAACCAAATTTTTGGGGGTTCGTGCTGACCAAATTTTCCCTGAAATTGACTGGCACCTCAGCCGGTGGGTAAAAAAAAAAAAATCACCAACATCCTAGTTCTATCACCATGCTTGGATCCAGTGTGCGTGGCGGAATCTGAATTGCACAGCTGACAGTGAATCCGGCTCCTCGTTCCTCCCATGCACGGGGGAGGGGGGAGCCAGCTGCACTGTCAGCTGTGCAAGTCGGCTTCCGCAACATGCGTGACAGTGTGGCCAGCCTTCTCCTCTGCCACCGTACTGTGTAACATGCCGGCTTCCCCACCGTTTTGGCCCAGCAGCTGGCTCTGGACCAGAACGACGAGGAAGCCGGCATGTAGGTAAGTGTGCAATGCATACAGCACAGTGGGAGCGGGGGGAGGACGGCTGCACTGTCAGCTGTGCAAGCCACCCACTAACAGTGCAGCCAGCCTCCCCCACTCCCACCATGCTGTGTGACATGCCGGCTTCCCCATCATTCTGGCCCAGAAACTGGCTGCTGGCGTAAGTTGGCTTGCAAGCCAGCTTGCGCCCGCAGCCAGCCGCTGGACCAGAACAACGGGGAATCCGGCATGTAGGTAAGTGTCTGTGCGTGCAGCAGAAGGCGACTTGTACAGCTGACAGTGCTGTGTGTATTCCACTAGCGACGAGCGATTCTCAAAGGTTCAATTTCGGCGAACCCGAATTTCGGCGAATTGTCCGAATTGAATTTTTAGGAATTTTGCTCATCTCTAGAATTAGGCTAAAGGATAACTTTAAGACATTGCAGTTGCATAGTATGGGGTACAAAAATTTCGGATAGTTTCCCTGATGGGCTTCCCTAATTAGCAGATTGACATCAATGGTTGTTATTGTATGGACATGTTTGACTTTCCTTCCAAGTTACCAAAGCACAGGGAGGGTTACAATGTATGAACTTGATGAAGAGAAATATCTGTAGCTATCTCTGTCTGTCAATGTCTGTCAACATAAAAAGAATAAAGAAAAGACAGTCTCCTCTCTGATCTCATCATTGCCACAAACTGACAAGTGGTTCAAGTTCATTTCCAGTCAGATGTATATCTGGGGTGCAGTGCCAGACAATGCTGATCTGCCATGTCTCTCATTTTATGAAAAGGGTCACTTTTTCAATAACTCAGCTACCCTCTGTCGTGGCAGGTTTTACATGACACAGCGCTTGGTTTCATGAAAGCGCTGCACCAAATGATATGTTTTATCGATTAAATAAAATCTAGTGGCAAAGCAAGCTTTACCTGAACTGTAAAAGGCCGCAGGGTATTACATTTAATGCAGGTCAGCGAGCTGGAACAACTGTCTGACAACAGGAACGTGCTATAGGAACTAAAATAGAAGCAATGGATGAGTGAAACTGTCCCCGCTCAGATTACCTGAAAGAGTAAATAAGGCGGGAGATCTGTGTCGGTGGTAAGTGCAGGAACCCCTCCATAGTCTCCCAGTGTTCCACAGGTCTTTCGAGATGCTATCAACAACCACTCATCTGTTCTCTATGTTTAAATGCTAAGTAGAAAATAACTATTTCCAATACATTTTGTTAAGAGAACAAAAGTGCAGAAGCTCCTTACAGACCCCTCCCATCTTGGACTTGCCCTACTACAAAAATTAGGTCAAAGCTTCAGGGTTCTGGGTTGTAGAACAGTCAGGAGAGGAACACCAGACCTAAAGTAAAAAGGGACCCCTACTTACCGTTTGGATGTCACCGCTGGCTGTGTGGCAGAATACCCCAAATCTTACCTTAATAAGCTGGCCATTGGCTCGAGGGTCCACATGCTGGCGGGACTTCTTGTTGGGGGGCGAATCAACCTCAGACTCACTGGAAGTGTGAGTTTGCCTGTGTCTGTAGGGGGGGGGGGGGCATCTTGTCACCGCAGTGCATCTGTGTAAGTGTTCAAACCAATGAAGGCTCCGCTATTTGGCTGTATTTAGGAGAACGCTAGGTTACGCAAGGTGTGAAGGCTAGAAAGTGTCCACTACATTTAAGATCGAAAGTCGTAGCTCCATTGCAGAATGCACAAAAGGTGGCGCAGGAGCCTACATTTATGAACAACAGACACAGCATTAGCGTGGGCACTGTAGAACTGTGGGCTAAGGCGTACAGTGCCTGATGCAGGATTAAAAACCGCTATAAAAGAGCCAGAGGACACTTGAACCAAACGAAAATAGAAGGGCTGACATTGGGGACATACAAAGCCACTGTCACTTGAAGGGCAGCCACAAAAACGCAAGTTCCCCAAAAAATAGGTTAATGTGTGTAAAATACATCCCAACCAGCCCAAGGACCTCTTGTCAGTTGATTTCAGTCAAAAAATGTGAAAAATGCTATGGAAAAGTTGTATAGATGTATAGATTAAGTTGTATAGATTACAACACTCAAAAAACAGTGTATGGGAGAATGCCACTGAGCGTCTTAGGATGTGGTGCAGCAGATCAGACAGCACCAGCGCGCTGATGACGCCGGGCACTAATAATACATAGAACGCTACCTGACATTATAACAGGTGCTAGACATTTTTACTGTCATTCATATGACTTTCTACATGACTGCCGCTAAAACACCTGCCGTTATGTGATGCTACCTGGCATTAGTGTTTCTTAAATAAAGTCCTAAGTGTATTCTACTAGTGTATGGGGCTCTAATGTGTCTGTCTACAGAAAAATTGTATCCAAGGATTATAGCAATATTCTCTATTGTAGAGCTTAATTAGGTCTTAGAGGAATGGGGAGTATCCCCACACATCCAGCCACCACTATCGCCCTCTGTCCCCGCTTTGACTTCTGGCGCCGCCACTACCTCTCGGGTACTTGTGTCAGCGCATTGACTCGAGAGGTGGTGGCGGTGCCGGAAACCAAGGCAGAGACAGACAGGGTGTCCGCTTTGACTTTCGGCGCATCTGTTGCCTTTCAGTGTCAGTGCACACTGGCACAAACACTTGCTGACACCTGAGAGGCAGTGGCGGCGCCATAAGCTAGAGCAGGGACGCTGTGTCCCCACTCTGGCTTCTGGCACTGCCACTGCCTCTTGGGTGTCAGTGAGAGCTCACACAAACACCCGAGTGTCAGCACGCACAAGCCTGAGAGGCGGTGGCAGCAGTGTGAGCCTGAGCGGGGACGCTGTCCTTCCACACTCTGGCTTCCGGGGCTGCCACTGCCTCTCGGGTGGCAGTGCATGCTGACACATGGGTGTTTGTGTCAGTGCTCACTGACACCAGAGAGGCAGTGGCAGTGCCGGAGGTCAGAGTGGGGATGGTGAACGTGAAACTCATTCGTGTATGTTCCTTTTATTTTTTTACATTCACCCAATAAGACGCACTGACATTTTCCCCCAACTTTGTTTTGGGGAAAATAGTGCGTCTTATATGGTGAAAATACAGTATATCCTGAGATACGTTCTGCTACCTTAATTGTACATATCACTGATTTATGATGGCGTCATGATGTATATTATGAGACTTGAACATGTTATGCTCACGTGTTTCAGGAATGATGTGATCTGACCTAGCCATATCTTTTTACACATATCATAAGATACTTTCTGTATGTTACCTTAACTGCATTTTGTGGCCAGACATTACAACTACAACCATGTGTTCTGTACCCTACCCCGGTAATAAGAGGTTCATGTATCAGGTATTCATTATACCTTTTTTATCTATACAATACACATAGAACAAACAACCTTGTATCCTTTTTTTTTTATCAAAGATGCCTACAGCTTCTTCCCTATGCCGGTTTATATATATATATATATATATATATATATATATATATGTAAAATACACTGAATTTTGCATTCTGAAAACTATTAACTGTTTGGTCTGCATTCTTACTCAAATTTTTGGGTAACCTATTAGGGAGTATGGAAAGTAGCCCCATATAGCACCCAATTGCAATACTGTCTTTATAGTTTATTATTGTGTGCTCTCTAATCTGATTATTAATTCCTCATTTAACCCATCCATGCAGTGGGCTGCCATAATTACAGAGTAGTTGGGGGGTTAGGTACATTGCTCAGGGGCACCTCGGTCATATCCCATGACAGGGAATCAAACCTGCCACCCTCCTGTCCCAAGACTGTACCCCCTCCTTTTTAATGAACAGAGTGGGCCTGCAGAGGGATTGGCGGGTGTCTTGGAGAATGCAGCCATCTCAATATTGGCAATCGGAAATAACATCGGTACATGACTGAAAAGCTGTTTTTTGTTGTGCTTGGACTATCCCTTTAGGTGTATGTACCGTAGGTGCATTTAATTAATTTTTATATGCACAATGGTTTATTCTAAGGGATTGTTTTGGGGCAAATTATACCATAAATGTAGCTTACAATTTTTATTTTTTTTTTATCATCATTAAAATGCAAAAAACTGTATTTTTATTATTATGCTAAAAAACTGTTTTTGCTGCCTTTTCAAAGTGCGCCAAAAAGCGCAAAGCTCTTTTGTAAAATATTAGATGTGTAATGGAATATTTTATTCCCGCTGGTACAACCATGGTGTGTATTCCTGTTTTGCTATCAAATTGTCGCTTAATTGTGTCTGACACTTGCTGCAGTGTATAATTAAGCTGCTCCTTTTAGCAAACCCACACACTGCTAAACAGACATGGAAGGGGGAGTTAAAGGTGACGGCTTTGCTTGTCACTCCCCGCACCTGCAGCGGCCCAGTTCACAAGGAAGTCTGCCAGCTTGGGTTGTTTTCCAATGCTCCTTAAAGAGAAATGTACCCGCAATTAAATTGTAATACTGTAAATGTCATACTGTTTGGTGGGAAAACATATTTAACTGTTTAAAGCGCAGAGTTAGTAATGCAAATATCCACTAATACTTTTTTCTACAAAGATTAAAGAAGTGCTAACATATGCTCGAGGTCTTCTCGAGGTTGGTCATGGGCTGGTCAGGTCCAGCTGGCCATGTCTAGCAAGCTCCTGGCCTGATTTTTGACCCTAGTCCACCCCTGGCTGGACCTAAAGTTAACAGATACAGTTCACTTGTGTTTTATGCAGCCTGCATAGGCTGTAGCATAGTGTAATATTCTCTCATCTCCATGGCATCAGCCATGTGGGCGATGGTGTCTTAGGCCATTCAGCTCCAGGACGTGCAAACAAAACAAGTAAAACTTAACACAGGTAGCGGCTACTTCATTATGTGTGTCCCCCTAGCAGAGCAGCAGAAAGCAGGGAAACTGCTGCAGAAGAAAGTTCCTCTGTTATTGCATTTGAACAACGTAGGATCCGAAACATATGGGATTCTGACTGTGGGTGTCCATAGGGTTTTGTACTGTGGGGCATCCCTAATCAAGATGCCCCCTAGGATGCATTCTATTTTGACTTTAAAATAGACTGTGATTTTGACTATCCCTATCTGAGTTAGGATGCCCTGCTGTATCTTCCCCCTGTCGCTGTCCTCTACTCCCTGACGCTCTCCTCTACCACTCACCTAACCTCTCCACCCCCTGCTGCTGTCCTCTACAACTCACCTAGGCACTCCACCGTCTGCTGCTGCCCTTTATGCCCTGCTGCTGCCCTCTACCACTCACCTAAGCCTTTCTCCTCTGCCGCTCTCCTCCACCTACCTAACGCTCAAAAGGGTCTAATTCTAGGTGTGCCAAAATTTAAGTTGATTTTATCAGAGGACGAAAGGGACTAATGCAAGGTGTGCCCACAAGTAACTAGTTTTATCAAAGCCCAAAAGGGTCTAATGCAAGGTGTTCCAACAAGTAACTAGTTTTATCAAAGCGCAAAAGAGTCTATATATATATATACCTTATTTTGTTCCATGGTTTACCAGGGTTTAGGAGGACAAATATAAGAAAGAAAGAGAGGGGGGAGTAGTAGATTCGGGCACAGATCAGATTTGGACACAGATCAGGAACAGATCAGATGTGGAGACACAGATCAGGAGCAGATCAGATTTGGACACAGATCAGGAGCAGATCAGATTTGGAGACACAGATCAGGAGCAGATCGGATTTGTAGACACAGATCAGGAGCAGATCGGATTTGTAGACACAGATCAGGAGCAGATCAGATCTGGAGACACAGATCAGGAGCAGATCAGATTTGGAGACACAGATCAGGAGCAGATCAGATTTGGAGACACAGATCAGGAGCAGATCAGATTTGGAGACACAGATCAGGAGCAGATCAGATTTGGACACAGATCCGGAGCAGATCAGATTTGGACACAGATCAGGAGCAGATCGGATTTGGAGACACAGATCAGGAGCAGATCAGATTTGGAGACACAGATCAGGAGCAGATCAGATTTGGAGACACAGATCAGGAGCAGATCAGATTTGGAGACACAGATCAGGAGCAGATCAGATTTGGACACAGATCAGGAGCAGATCAGATTTGGAGACACAGATCAGGAGCAGATCGGATTTGGAGACACAGATCAGGAGCAGATCGGATTTGGACACAGATCAGGAGCAGATCGGATTTGGACACAGATCAGGAGCAGATCAGATTTGGAGACACAGATCAGGAGCAGATCAGATTTGGAGACACAGATCAGGAGCAGATCAGATTTGGACACAGATCAGGAGAAGATCAGATTTGGACACAGATTGTGAGGTGGCTTTGAAGAAGTTTTCTCATTGGTCACACTGGCCCCCCAGCCTCTCTCCTGTTACATGGCTGTGAGAGGCTCCATTTAGCAGACATATAGTATATGAAGGACCTGAGAACACAGGGACAGGCAACATGGAGCTCTGCACAGCCGAGTCTATAGACAGCACATGGGACACTGTTTGTATTGTAAAAGGGGGTTGAACATCTAAACTTTCCTTAATAAGCTGCCAGGAGGGAGGACACACAAAGGGAAGCCTTTACCTTGTGGCAGAAGCAGCAGCACTTCCCTGCAGCCGAGTTACAAATGGCAGAACCTAGTGTGAAGCATCCACTGACCTCCAGCTCTTGGGACAGGCTGTCACTAGTGGGTAGCAGCGTGCACACATATCCTGCTCTGTCACATGACTCAGATCTATGACGGCTCCTCTGCTTCCTCGTCCTGTAAGTGTAATTGCTGATGCCAAGCCTGCGCGGAGCCAACGTTCTAACAGCGGCCGATGCGCAGAGCAGTGTAATGGGTGGAGGCCGCTCTGCCTGCCGCTGCTCTCACACACACACTAATGTTTACAGGCAGATAATCTGGGTGTGTGTGTGTGTGACAGCGGGGCCGGTGGCGGCGGGCAGTGCGGCCTCCACCCGTTACACTGCTCTGCTCATCGGCCACCACCTGCGGCCTTCCCATATGCCGGCCTACCGGGATTCTGCCCGGTATGCCCTATGGCCAGCCCGCCCCTGGCTGCAAGTATGCTTTCAAAGTTTGGCACAACCAAGAGGGGAGTTGATGCACAACCCACAAAAGGTCCCCAAAACAATCCTCACTTGCTGAATTCAACACAATATTTGCATATGCCGCCAAAAATAAACTCCCAAAGAAACAGCACTGATGCCAGAAAACCTCAACAAAGCCACAGACAGTGAGCAAGAAACACAGCCAGACACTTATTGCAAGCTAGGCCTAAGTAAACCAAACACCACAGCCTTTGCCACAGTGTATTAATAAAAGAATGTTTAAGAAAAGAGGTATTTATACTTATCCAAAGGACTGGTCCGCTTAGCCGCCTCTTGCGTTTGTTAGCTGTTTCCGGTCTGTAACTGGCTTACCACAAGTGTGTTGGAAACGCCTAGCGCAAGCATAATAGCGTACTTTTGCAGATCTGTTTGCTCAGACATCTTTTGGCCAATGAAAGTTATGTGGCTGCAAATTCAAATAGCCGTTTTTGACACCACATTTCCAATGTTGTTAAGAGACATGGTTCACATTTCTTCCTAATGTCTGTCTGCCTTGTTAAGTAGGTCATTAATTAGTTCATTGCCTGACACACATGTTTGCCAGAAACCTCAGTCATTGGAGTCAAGATGTAGCTACAAACACCTGGCCAGTATGTGTGAAGCAATTAACTGGGCCTGTTTGTGATTGGTTCTTACACCACATAAAATCTGGCACACTCAAACAGCAGTTGTTGCCATTTTGTAGTCTGCATGCGTGCTGGTGTGTGTTGTTTTGTGGTGTGTGCAGCTACAGGATTGAGCCAAATTCTGGACATCTGACGGCCACTGCTGGACCGAGTACCAGTGGGGTGGGTGCTGGCCGGAGACCTCCCTTAAGGAAAAGGGCACTGCCAGAAGGTGAAGCACCACCCAAGGATAAGCGTCCATTTGCCAAGAGGGAGCCAGAATTTAATTTGGCGGATAACAATACTCTTGTGCGTCTGACACTGGCTAAATGGGACTTATTATTTAGTTACCAAAGTCAGTGTTTAGGCAAACAAGAAAGGAGCAAATTGTGAGATGCTATTGCTGAGAAGCTTACTAGTAGAGATGAGCGAACTTTTGAAAAATTCGATTCGACTGATTCGCCGAATTTTCCGACAAAAATCGTTTCGATCCGAATTTATTCGCGACGAATCGCTATGAAAAACGGCTATTTCTGAGCCTCCTAGAGCCTCAATAGGGTTGTAAACCATTCTGCCTTGCTGTAACACGCACAGGATGCGTGCTGGGTTAGTTAAATAATACTTTGAATAAATATCACATGCAGATCAGAGGCATCGCTAATAGAATCGCAGAGTGGCACAATTGCAGAGAGTTGAAGTGGCATCACTATGAGGGGCAGGAGCCCAAACATTGCTTTAAAGAGACACTGGAGTTGGCAGCAGCAGGAGCCCAAAAATTGGATGAATCACACCCTGGAGTTGGCAGCAGCAGCAGCAGGAGCCCAAACATTACTTTAAAGAGACACTGGGGTTGGCTTCAGGAGCCCAAAAATTGGATGAATCACACCCTGGAGTTGGCAGCAGCAGCAGCAGCAGCAGCAGCAGGAGCCCAAACATTACTTTAAAGAGACACTGGGGTTGGCTTCAGGAGCCCAAAAATTGGATGAATCACACCCTGGAGTTGGCACCAGCAGCAGGAGGCCAAATATTACTTTAAAGAGACACTGGGGTTGGCTTCAGGAGCCCAAAAATTGGATGAATCACACCCTGGAGTTGGCAGCAGCAGCAGCAGCAGGAGCCCAAACATTACTTTAAAGAGACACTGGAGTTGGCTTCAGGAGCCCAAAAATTGGATGAATCACACCCTGGAGTTGGCAGGAGTTGGCAGCAGCAGCAGGAGCCCAAATATTACTTTAAAGAGACCCTGGGGTTGGCTTCAGGAGCCCAAAAATTGGATGAATCACACCCTGGAGTTGCAAGCAGCAGCAGGAGCCCAAACATTACTTTAAAGAGACACTGGGGTTGGCTTCAGGAGCCCAAAAGTTGGATGAATCACACCCTGGAGTTGGCAGCAGCAGCAGCAGCAGGAGCCCAAACATTACTTTAAAGAGACACTGGGGTTGGCTTCAGGAGCCCAAAAATTGGATGAATCACACCCTGGAGTTGGCAGCAGCAGCAGGAGCCCAAATATTACTTTAAAGAGACACTGGGGTTGGCTTCAGGAGTCCAAAAATTGGATGAATCACACCCTGGAGTTGGCAGCAGCAGCAGGAGCACAAACATTACTTTAAAGAGACACTGGAGTTGGCTTCAGGAGCCCAAAAATTGGATGAATCACACCCTGGAGTTGGCAGGAGTTGGCAGCAGCAGCAGCAGGAGCCCAAATATTACTTTAAAGAGACACTGGAGTTGGCTTCAGGAGCCCAAAAATTGGATGATTCACACCCTGGAGTTGGCAGCGGCAGCAGGAGCCCAAATATTACTTTAAAGAGACACTGGGGTTGGCTTCAGGAGTCCAAAAATTGGATGAATCACACCCTGGAGTTGGCAGCAGCAGCAGCAGGAGCACAAACATTACTTTAAAGAGACACTGGAGTTGGCTTCAGGAGCCCAAAAATTGGATGAATCACACCCTGGAGTTGGCAGCAGCAGCAGCAGCAGGAGCCCAAACATTACTTTAAAGAGACACTGGGGTTGGCTTCAGGAGCCCAAAAATTGGATGAATCACACCCTGGAGTTGGCAGCAGCAGCAGGAGCCCAAACATTACTTTAAAGAGACACTGGAGTTGGCTTCAGGAGCCCAAAAATTGGATGAATCACACCCTGGAGTTGGCAGGAGTTGGCAGCAGCAGCAGCAGGAGCCCAAATATTACTTTAAAGAGACACTGGGGTTGGCTTCAGGAGCCCAAAAATTGGATGAATCACACCCTGGAGTTGGCAGCAGCAGCAGCAGGAGCCCAAATATACACTGGAGTTGGCTTCAGGAGCCCAAAAATTGGATGAATCACACCCTGGAGTTGGCAGCAGCAGCAGCAGGAGCCCAAATATACCCTGGAGTTGGCTTCAGGAGCCCAAAAATTGGATGAATCACACCCTGGAGTTGGCAGCAGCAGGAGCCAAAACATTACTTTAAACAGACACTGGGGTTGGCTTCAGGAGCCCAAAAGTTGGATGAATCACACCCTGGAGTTGGCAGCAGCAGCAGGAGCCCAAACATTACTTTAAAGAGACACTGGGGTTGGCTTCAGGAGCCCAAAAATTGGATGAATCACACCCTGGAGTTGGCAGGAGTTGGCAGCAGCAGCAGGAGCCCAAATATTACTTTAAAGAGACCCTGGGGTTGGCTTCAGGAGCCCAAAAATTGGATGAATCACACCCTGGAGTTGCAAGCAGCAGCAGGAGCCCAAACATTACTTTAAAGAGACACTGGGGTTGGCTTCAGGAGCCCAAAAGTTGGATGAATCACACCCTGGAGTTGGCAGCAGCAGCAGGAGCCCAAACATTACTTTAAAGAGACACTGGGGTTGGCTTCAGGAGCCCAAAAATTGGATGAATCACACCCTGGAGTTGGCAGCAGCAGCAGGAGCCCAAATATTACTTTAAAGAGACACTGGGGTTGGCTTCAGGAGTCCAAAAATTGGATGAATCACACCCTGGAGTTGGCAGCAGCAGCAGGAGCACAAACATTACCTTAAAGAGACACTGGAGTTGGCTTCAGGAGCCCAAAAATTGGATGAATCACACCCTGGAGTTGGCAGGAGTTGGCAGCAGCAGCAGCAGGAGCCCAAATATTACTTTAAAGAGACACTGGAGTTGGCTTCAGGAGCCCAAAAATTGGATGATTCACACCCTGGAGTTGGCAGCGGCAGCAGGAGCCCAAATATTACTTTAAAGAGACACTGGGGTTGGCTTCAGGAGTCCAAAAATTGGATGAATCACACCCTGGAGTTGGCAGCAGCAGCAGCAGGAGCACAAACATTACTTTAAAGAGACACTGGGGTTGGCTTCAGGAGCCCAAAAATTGGATGAATCACACCCTGGAGTTGGCAGCAGCAGCAGCAGCAGGAGCCCAAACATTACTTTAAAGAGACACTGGGGTTGGCTTCAGGAGCCCAAAAACTGGATGAATCACACCCTGGAGTTGGCAGCAGCAGCAGGAGCCCAAACATTACTTTAAAGAGACACTGGAGTTGGCTTCAGGAGCCCAAAAATTGGATGAATCACACCCTGGAGTTGGCAGGAGTTGGCAGCAGCAGCAGCAGGAGCCCAAATATTACTTTAAAGAGACACTGGGGTTGGCTTCAGGAGCCCAAAAATTGGATGAATCACACCCTGGAGTTGGCAGCAGCAGCAGCAGGAGCCCAAATATACACTGGAGTTGGCTTCAGGAGCCCAAAAATTAGATGAATCACACCCTGGAGTTGGCAGCAGCAGCAGCAGGAGCCCAAATATACCCTGGAGTTGGCTTCAGGAGCCCAAAAATTGGATGAATCACACCCTGGAGTTGGCAGCAGCAGGAGCCAAAACATTACTTTAAACAGACACTGGGGTTGGCTTCAGGAGCCCAAAAGTTGGATGAATCACACCCTGGAGTTGGCAGCAGCAGCAGGAGCCCAAACATTACTTTAAAGAGACACTGGGGTTGGCTTCAGGAGCCCAAAAATTGGATGAATCACACCCTGGAGTTGGCAGCAGCAGCAGCAGGAGCCCAAACATTACTTTAAAGAGACACTGGAGTTGGCTTCAGGAGCCCCAAAATTGGATGAATCACACCCTGGAGTTGGCAGGAGTTGGCAGCAGCAGCAGGAGCCCAAATATTACTTTAAAGAGACCCTGGGGTTGGATTCAGGAGCCCAAAAATTGGATGAATCACACCCTGGAGTTGGCAGCAGCAGGAGCCCAAATATTACTTTAAAGAGACCCTGGGGTTGGCTTCAGGAGCCCAAAAATTGGATGAATCACTCCCTGGAGTTGGCAGCAGCAGCAGCAGCAGGAGCCCAAATATTACTTTAAAGAGACCCTGGGGTTGGCTTCAGAAGCCCAAAAATTGGATGAATCACACCCTGGAGTTGGCATCAGCAGGAGCCCAAAAATTGGCCTAAAGACATAAATATGTTTTGCACCATTTGGAAAGTGTAAAACGTGGCACCATGCTGAATCTAGTCGCATGCATCAGGCATTGGTGGGTGGAAATCCTGGCTGATCCATCCCTGATTCATTTTGACAAAGGTGAGTCTCTCCACATTTTTAGTTGACAGACGAGTTCTCCTCGCCGTAACTATGGCCCCCGCCGCACTAAACACCCGCTCAGATGGCACGCTACTTGCCGGGCAGGACAGCTTTTCCAGGGCAAACTCTGCTAGTTGCGGCCACAAATCAAGTTTGGCTGCCCAGAAGTCCAGCGGATCCTCAAGGTGTGTTGGCATGGTCATGTCAAAGTATGACATGACCTGCTGGTTCAGGTCCTGCTCCAGGTCTTCCTGCTGCTCATGAGTAGCCTCACTATGCGGGTGTAGAAAGCTACTCATTAGAGACACTGGGGTTGGCTTCAGGAGCCCAAAAATTGGATGAATCACACCCTGGAGTTGGCAGGAGTTGGCAGCAGCAGCAGCAGGAGCCCAAATATTACTTTAAAGAGATTTCTTAACAAACCATAAAAACCTGGGAGCATCCAATTTTTAAAGCATAGATGGTGCACTGCCCTTTACTTCGGGCGTCCCGCTCAACCTATCAGATTACCCAATACAAAGACACCGTACAGACAATGGTTGTTCTGCGGGGCTGGCACTATCAAAAATACTAATAGTCTAATATAGCCAAATCACATCCAAATTTAATGTAACATATATATTGGCACATGACACATATAGATACAAAAGACACACTGATGATTGTACAATGTAAAAAGCAATTGCTGTTAAAAACGGGGCCCCCAAACCACGCCTCCACACACACACGCCTATATCACACACATACACCGGCCGGCGTCCCTCAGAGGGACAAAAGTCCACAAATGGGGCTGAGAAATGGGGCTGCTGTTTTGTTCATTAACAATAAACCTGTTCCTGGTTCCACCTCTTCACAGCTTTAGGTGTTACTGCTGCCTGTTCCAACGTGACTACGCCATCACCAGGCTTGAAACAGTCATACTGACAGATGTGTATCAACTTAGCCCGCAGGCACTCACGTGACCTTGTGGGGGAACTGAATCCAAATCCAGGAGCAGCGCGTGCCGGGGCCAAAGCTTTGCCCAATCGTCTTCGCCTATATCAGGCTTCACTGAGTTCCAGGCGTCAGCGCAGCGCTCCCACAGTCCTTCTTACAATGCTCGCCATCCGAAGCAAAGCCCACGTGGAATCAAGAGGGAGGGAAGTCCATTCAAAAACAGAGTCGCAGTTTCACCGTCGGCCGTGGCGTGATGACGTCAGCGCGGGGGGCGTGGCTAGAGGCCGTCACCGACGCACGTTTCACTCCCCATTGGGAGTTTCATCAGGGTGAGGGAGGGGTCGAATGAGGTAGTGTTTTTATATATCCACTCCAAGTCTATTGGCCAGCTCCCGGCCAATCGCGTCTGAGTTCCCAGTGCAGCTGTCAATCATGCTTTTCATTCCTCTGGTCTCCAGCGCACACAGACTGAGTTGTCAAGATTACCCTTTAACCCCTTCTCCCCTCCAACAATCTCACACAGCAGACATCTCTAACTCATTCAATATCTAAAAAGGGGAAAAAGATTACCCAATATTTATGTGTCTAAAAGCTGTAAATACAGCGGTGGCAGCATTTGACCTAGACTAATTTTGTCTAAAGCTCACCTAAAGGCTAAACCTCCATTTAATCAAAGTGTCCAAAAAACCACCACCCCACCAAGAAACAGTGAATATAGGCAGAAAGACATTTGTAACAGAAAGGCATTTATAACAGAACACATAGTTCCCTTGGCACCCCAATAGCAGTCTATTCCTCATTTATCCCACTACTCAAATGGGAGCTTTTTTGCTCTCCTTAACTTATGCCATACATCATATTGCACATACTGGGGGACAAACAAGAAACAAAACCAGCTACCCAACGGGCTATTCTCTATCCCACAAGGCTTGCCCACCCAAGATCCATACACCTAAGCAAAAGGGTCAGGAAAGGCCTAGGAGGGGATCCTTGCCAGTATATCCAACCTATCCAAACTATCTCAGACTTTACAAGCCCTGGAAAGTAAAAATTACTAGCTCATGCAAAGGTTATAAATATGCCTTAAGGCCCAGATCTGTGTTGAGCCCATTAGGAATCATAGTCCCCAGCTCAAAAATTAAGCGGGACTCATTTTGCAACAATATAGTATCTCTAAACCCCCTCCTTCCTCTGATCTCTAATTTGAAGATTCCTGCCACCCGCAAATTCTTGGGATAGCTGTTATGATATATCTTAAAATGCTCCGCAACGGGGCTTTTTTCATTTCTCTTGCGAATGTCCCTAATGTGTTCCCCTATCCTGATACGTAACTCACGTTTGGTCTTCCCAACGTATTTTTTATTGCACGGGCATGTAAGCAGATAGATCACAAATCTCGTAGCACAATTTATAAAGCTTTTGATTGGTCTTGGGAACTTGCTTTTTGGACCCATAAAATGCAGGGTTTTTTCCATATAGGGGCAGATGTGACAATGTCCACATCTATATGACCCCTTTATGGCCCTCCTTTCTAACATATTTTCTGTCTTTGGTATATACTCACTGTGCACCAGACGATCCCTCAGATTACATGCCCTCCTAGCTGTTATTAACGGTCTAGGGCCTACCTGCCTAGCTATATTAGGGTCTAACATAAGGATATTCCAATGGGACTGTAAGATATTCCGAAATTTTTCCCAATGAACACTATATTGAGTGATAAGACGGGCCGACTGGTCACCCGTCGCTCGCTTAGATCTATGACTACCCAGTAGTCCTTCTCGTGAGGACTCTAGGGCTTTTTGAAAACACGTCCGCAGCAATCTGTGGGGATAACCCCTATCTCTGAACCTCCTAGTCAGAACCCTGGCCTCCCGCACATAGTCCTCCACTGAACTGCAGTTCCTCCTAATACGCAAGAACTGCCCCAGGGGTATGCCACGCCTCAAGGGGCCAGGGTGGTGGCTCGTAAAGTGCAGGAGAGTGTTTCCCGCTGTGGGCTTGCGAAAAGTGGTGGTGACCAGTCGGCCCGCCTCCTTCGTAATCAGGAGGTCCAAAAACTCAATTTTAGTGGGGCTATACTTATATGTCAGCCTAATGTTCCTCTGGTTCTCATTAAGCGAGGATATGAACTCCTCCAACTCTTGAGCACTCCCCTTCCATATTAACAGTACGTCATCAATATATCTAAGCCAGAGGGCGGCGCATGCCCCGTAGGACGCCCGCCCAAACACCTCGAGACTCTCCCACCGTCCCAGGTGAAGGCAGGCGTACGACGGGGCACACGCCGCCCCCATGGCTGTGCCGCGAATCTGCTGATAAAAATTTCCATTGAATCTGAAAAAGTTGTTGGTCAAAACAAATTCTAACATGTCAACTATGAATTCATCATAGGCAGCATCTCCTGGGCCCAAAGCCTCTAGAGTCTCCTCCACAGCCTGGAGACCCACAGTGTGGGGAATGGAGGTATAGAGACTTTCAACATCAACGCTAGCCAACCGCCAATTTTCTTCCATTGAAAAGTGTTGTAACTTACGCAGCAAATCACTACTGTCTAAAACAAAAGAAGGAAGAAGTCTCACCAGTGGTTTCAAATTTTCATCTATGAATCTAGCAATCCTTTCAAGTGGTCCTCCATTCCCCGACACTATGGGTCTCCCAGGCGGCGCAGAGGCATCCTTATGTACCTTAGGTATTGTATATAGTACCGGAATATTATAGTCCTGTACTCTCAAGTAATCATATATTTTGCCAGTTACCAAGTTTTCTTCCTTTGCCCAAAATAACTTTTGATTCAATTTCTCTATGACCTTAGGGAAGGGATTTTCTCTAACCCAACAGTATGTGTCCACAGCCCCAAGCTGTTGTTCAATCTCACTTACATAGTAGGCCTCATTCATAATCACCACATTTCCCCCCTTGTCACTCGGTCTAATAATGATACCTGGTGCACGTTCCAACTCATTTAAGGCCACTCTCTCTGATTTAGTCAAATTATCAAGGTTACCTGGCATCCCCCAATCTTCCTTTGCTAAATCTTGTTCCACTAATTGTAGAAACATTGCCAGATGTCTATTAAGGCTTAGGGGTGGAAAGTTTTTTGAGGGGACCCTGAGATTACTCAAATTGGGCAAAAGATCAGGGATCTCATCCAATTCAACATTTTGTACCGATTCGTCATCTCCCACATCTCCTACTTCCAACCCTATTTCTTGGTCCTCCAGGTCCTCCTCTCCCCCAAGCCAAGGACTGTCCGCAATCTCCTCACGGACCGGAGCAGCACTCTTATTGAACATTGTCCTAAAAAGGACTTTCCTCAAAAATAGGGCTGTATCCCTATATAGGGAAAACTCATCTCCTCTTGCGCTAGGGGAGAAGGACAGACCTTTAGACAAAACAGATAGATGTTGATCATTTAATATAAAAGTAGATAAATTTATGACATTCAGGCCCTCCCCACCAACATCCTGTGTCTCTATGGCGGGGGGCCTACAGTTTTGACTTTCCTGATTCCTCTCAAGTTTTTCACCCTGTTGGCCACGCTTTCTCCTTCGTCGCCTCTTTTTTGGTCCTGATCTAAAAAAGTAACATTTTGCCGGGGTCTACGAGAATTGCGGGGTGGGCTATCGTCAGAAACTTCTGTCTCTGCCCCCGATAAGTCACTAGAAACCTCCCTCCATTGTTTCCGTCGGAAATTGAATCTATTTCTAGGCCGAAAATCAAGGAAGATTTTTCCCCCCTCAAATTCATTAAGGTCCCTCTTAAACTTTTTTTGTTTGACCTCTTTTATGGCTTTTTGAACTTTTTCTACCTCAGATTTCACTAACTCATTAAGTCTTATGAATTCAGAATCCTCACTGAAACTGTCCAATTTACTACAGGTTTCTTTAATAGTTTCATCAAGTTCTACTAGCTGACATCGTTCCTCTTCTACAATTAATTCCATTATACGAATCCCATGATTTATGCATTCCTGCTGCCATTTAGCCAAAAATCTTTCAGTTCTTAGGTGCTCTGCTGGGACTATACGTTCCCGTAATCCCCTAGGGATTACGCGTTGTTGTATATAATTTTCAATGGTACAAACGTCCCAGTGGCGCTTAAGCTGTTTGATTACAGAGGATTTATGCTTTTTAAATATTGACCGTACCTCATCACTTTTTGAATTATGCTCACTCCCATCTTGTGAGGCAAATGCTGCCTGAATATTTTGTAAACACACTTTGTCCAATTTGAAGGCCATTTTGATCTTAGATACAATTATCTTATACTAACAAAGGAGCTATACAAATGTAAACCACCACCTCTACTCAGACACTAAGGCACCCCTACGTGCAAAAACCAGTGTGTCGTGCATTACCTTTGTAGAAAATGTCTAAACTTTTCCATTATTCATCATATTCATTACTGGATGCTCAACCAGAAAATGGAGGCAACTACATCTCCTTGTCCATACTAATTTCTTAACAAACCATAAAAACCTGGGAGCATCCAATTTTTAAAGCATAGATGGTGCACTGCCCTTTACTTCGGGCGTCCCGCTCAACCTATCAGATTACCCAATACAAAGACACCGTACAGACAATGGTTGTTCTGCAGGGCTGGCACTATCAAAAATACTAATAGTCTAATATAGCCAAATCACATCCACATCACATCCCTCCCTCACCCTGATGAAACTCCCAATGGGGAGTGAAACGTGCGTCGGTGACGGCCTCTAGCCACGCCCCCCGCGCTGACGTCATCACGCCACGGCCGACGGTGAAACTGCGACTCTGTTTTTGAATGGACTTCCCTCCCTCTTGATTCCACGTGGGCTTTGCTTCGGATGGCGAGCATTGTAAGAAGGACTGTGGGAGCGCTGCGCTGACGCCTGGAACTCAGTGAAGCCTGATATAGGCGAAGACGATTGGGCAAAGCTTCAGTTCCCCCACAAGGTCACGTGAGTGCCTGCGGGCTAAGTTGATACACATCTGTCAGTATGACTGTTTCAAGCCTGGTGATGGCGTAGTCACGTTGGAACAGGCAGCAGTAACACCTAAAGCTGTGAAGAGGTGGAACCAGGAACAGGTTTATTGTTAATGAACAAAACAGCAGCCCCATTTCTCAGCCCCATTTGTGGACTTTTGTCCCTCTGAGGGACGCCGGCCGGTGTATGTGTGTGATATAGGCGTGTGTGTGTGGAGGCGTGGTTTGGGGGCCCCGTTTTTAACAGCAATTGCTTTTTACATTGTACAATCATCAGTGTGTCTTTTGTATCTATATGTGTCATGTGCCAATATATATGTTACATTAAATTTGGATGTGATTTGGCTATATTAGACTATTAGTATTTTTGATAGTGCCAGCCCCGCAGAACAACCATTGTCTGTACGGTGTCTTTGTATTGGGTATTACTTTAAAGAGACCCTGGGGTTGGCTTCAGGAGGCCAAAAATTGGATGAATCACACCCTGGAGTTGGCAGCAGCAGCAGCAGCAGCAGGAGCCCAAACATTACTTTAAAGAGACCCTGGGGTTGGCTTCAGGAGCCCAAAAATTGGATGAATCACACCCTGGAGTTGGCAGGAGTTGGCAGCAGCAGCAGCAGGAGCCAAAAAATTTCTTTAAAGAGACCCTGGGGTTGGCTTCAGGAGGCCAAAAATTGGATGAATCACACCCTGGAGTTGGCAGCAGCAGCAGCAGGAGCCCAAACATTACTTTAAAGAGACCCTGGGGTTGGCTTCAGGAGCCCAAAAATTGGATGAATCACACCCTGGAGTTGGCAGGAGTTGGCAGCAGCAGGAGCCAGAAAATTTCTTTAAAGAGAGCCTGGGGTTGGCTTCAGGAGCCCAAAAATTGGATGAATCACACCCTGGAGTTGGCAGGAGTTGGCAGCAGTAGCAGCAGGAGCCCAAATATTACTTTAAAGAGACACTGGAGTTGGCTTCAGGAGCCCAAAAATTGGATGATTCACACCCTGGAGTTGGCAGCAGCAGCAAGAGCCCAAATATTACTTTAAAGAGACACTGGGGTTGGCTTCAGGAGCCCAAAAATTGGATGAATCACACCCTGGAGTTGGCAGGAGTTGGCAGCAGCAGGAGCCCAAATATTACTTTAAAGAGACCCTGGGGTTGGCTTCAGGAGGCCAAAAATTGGATGAATCACACCCTGGAGTTGGCAGCAGCAGCAGCAGGAGCCCAAATATTACTTTAAAGAGACCCTGGGGTTGGCTTCAGGAGCCCAACAATTGGATGAATCACTCCCTGGAGTTGGCAGCAGCAGCAGCAGGAGCCCAAATATTACTTTAAAGAGACCCTGGGGTTGGCTTCAGGAGCCCAAAAATTGGATGAATCACACCCTGGAGTTGGCATCAGCAGGAGCCCAAAAATTGGCCTAAAGACATAAATATGTTTTGCACCATTTGGAAAGTGTAAAACGTGGCACCATGCTGAATCTAGTCGCATGCATCAGGCATTGGTGGGTGGAAATTCTGGCTGATCCATCCCTGATTCATTTTGACAAAGGTGAGTCTCTCCACATTTTTAGTTGACAGACGAGTTCTCCTCGCCGTAACTATGGCCCCCGCCGCACTAAACACCCGCTCAGATGGCACGCTACTTGCCGGGCAGGACAGCTTTTCCAGGGCAAACTCTGCTAGTTGCGGCCACAAATCAAGTTTGGCTGCCCAGAAGTCCAGCGGCTCCTCAAGGTGTGTTGGCATGGTCATGTCAAAGTATGACATGACCTGCTGGTTCAGGTCCTGCTCCAGGTCTTCCTGCTGCTCATGAGTAGCCTCACTATGCGGGTGTAGAAAGCTACTCATTAGAGACACTGGGGTTGGCTTCAGGAGCCCAAAAATTGGATGAATCACACCCTGGAGTTGGCAGGAGTTGGCAGCAGCAGCAGCAGGAGCCCAAATATTACTTTAAAGAGACCCTGGGGTTGGCTTCAGGAGGCCAAAAATTGGATGAATCACACCCTGGAGGTGGCAGCAGCAGCAGCAGCAGCAGCAGCAGGAGCCCAAACATTACTTTAAAGAGACCCTGGGGTTGGCTTCAGGAGCCCAAAAATTGGATGAATCACACCCTGGAGTTGGCAGGAGTTGGCAGCAGCAGGAGCCAAAAAATTTCTTTAAAGAGACCCTGGGGTTGGCTTCAGGAGGCCAAACATTGGATGAATCACACCCTGGAGTTGGCAGCAGCAGCAGCAGGAGCCCAAACATTACTTCAAAGAGACCCTGGGGTTGGCTTCAGGAGCCCAAAAATTGGATGAATCACACCCTGGAGTTGGCAGGAGTTGGCAGCAGCAGGAGCCAAAAAATTTCTTTAAAGAGACCCTGGGGTTGGCTTCAGGAGCCCAAAAATTGGATGAATCACACCCTGGAGTTGGCAGGAGTTGGCAGTAGCAGCAGCAGGAGCCCAAATATTACTTTAAAGAGACACTGGAGTTGGCTTCAGGAGCCCAAAAATTGGATGATTCACACCCTGGAGTTGGCAGCAGCAGCAAGAGCCCAAATATTACTTTAAAGAGACACTGGGGTTGGCTTCAGGAGCCCAAAAAATGGATGAATCACACCCTGGAGTTGGCAGGAGTTGGCAGCGGCAGCAGCAGGAGCCCAAATATTACTTTAAAGAGACCCTGGGGTTGGCTTCAGGAGGCCAAAAATTGGATGAATCACACCCTGGAGTTGGCAGCAGCAGCAGCAGGAGCCCAAATATTACTTTAAAGAGACCCTGGGGTTGGCTTCAGGAGCCCAACAATTGGATGAATCACTCCCTGGAGTTGGCAGCAGCAGCAGCAGGAGCCCAAATATTACTTTAAAGAGACCCTGGGGTTGGCTTCAGGAGCCCAAAAATTGGATGAATCACACCCTGGAGTTGGCATCAGCAGGAGCCCAAAAATTGGCCTAAAGACATAAATATGTTTTGCACCATTTGGAAAGTGTAAAACGTGGCACCATGCTGAATCTAGTCGCATGCATCAGGCATTGGTGGGTGGAAATCCTGGCTGATCCATCCCTGATTCATTTTGACAAAGGTGAGTCTCTCCACATTTTTAGTTGACAGACGAGTTCTCCTCGCCGTAACTATGGCCCCCGCCGCACTAAACACCCGCTCAGATGGCACGCTACTTGCCGGGTAGGACAGCTTTTCCAGGGCAAACTCTGCTAGTTGCGGCCACAAATCAAGTTTGGCTGCCCAGAAGTCCAGCGGCTCCTCAAGGTGTGTTGGCATGGTCATGTCAAAGTATGACATGACCTGCTGGTTCAGGTCCTGCTCCAGGTCTTCCTGCTGCTCATGAGTAGCCTCACTATGCGGGTGTAGAAAGCTACTCATTAGAGACACTGGGGTTGGCTTCAGGAGCCCAAAAATTGGATGAATCACACCCTGGAGTTGGCAGGAGTTGGCAGCAGCAGCAGCAGGAGCCCAAATATTACTTTAAAGAGACCCTGGGGTTGGCTTCAGGAGGCCAAAAATTGGATGAATCACACCCTGGAGGTGGCAGCAGCAGCAGCAGCAGCAGGAGCCCAAACATTACTTTAAAGAGACCCTGGGGTTGGCTTCAGGAGCCCAAAAATTGGATGAATCACACCCTGGAGTTGGCAGGAGTTGGCAGCAGCAGCAGCAGGAGCCAAAAAATTTCTTTAAAGAGACCCTGGGGTTGGCTTCAGGAGGCCAAAAATTGGATGAATCACACCCTGGAGTTGGCAGCAGCAGCAGCAGGAGCCCAAACATTACTTCAAAGAGACCCTGGGGTTGGCTTCAGGAGCCCAAAAATTGGATGAATCACACCCTGGAGTTGGCAGGAGTTGGCAGCAGCAGGAGCCAAAAAATTTCTTTAAAGAGACCCTGGGGTTGGCTTCAGGAGCCCAAAAATTGGATGAATCACACCCTGGAGTTGGCAGGAGTTGGCAGCAGCAGCAGCAGGAGCCCAAATATTACTTTAAAGAGACACTGGAGTTGGCTTCAGGAGCCCAAAAATTGGATGATTCACACCCTGGAGTTGGCAGCAGCAGCAAGAGCCCAAATATTACTTTAAAGAGACACTGGGGTTGGCTTCAGGAGCCCAAAAATTGGATGAATCACACCCTGGAGTTGGCAGGAGTTGGCAGCGGCAGCAGCAGGAGCCCAAATATTACTTTAAAGAGACCCTGGGGTTGGCTTCAGGAGGCCAAAAATTGGATGAATCACACCCTGGAGTTGGCAGCAGCAGCAGCAGGAGCCCAAATATTACTTTAAAGAGACCCTGGGGTTGGCTTCAGGAGCCCAAAAATTGGATGAATCACTCCCTGGAGTTGGCAGCAGCAGGAGCCCAAATATTACTTTAAAGAGACCCTGGGGTTGGCTTCAGGAGCCCAAAAATTGGATGAATCACACCCTGGAGTTGGCATCAGCAGGAGCCCAAAAATTGGCCTAAAGACATAAATATGTTTTGCACCATTTGGAAAGTGTAAAACGTGGCACCATGCTGAATCTAGTCGCATGCATCAGGCATTGGTGGGTGGAAATCCTGGCTGATCCATCCCTGATTCATTTTGACAAAGGTGAGTCTCTCCACATTTTTAGTTGACAGAAGAGTTCTCCTCGCCGTAACTATGGCCCCTGCCGCACTAAACACCCGCTCAGATGGCACGCTACTTGCCGGGCAGGACAGCTTTTCCAGGGCAAACTCTGCTAGTTGCGGCCACAAATCAAGTTTGGCTGCCCAGAAGTCCAGCGGATCCTCAAGGTGTGTTGGCATGGTCATGTCAAAGTATGACATGACCTGCTGGTTCAGGTCCTGCTCCAGGTCTTCCTGCTGCTCATGAGTAGCCTCACTATGCGGGTGTAGAAAGCTACTCATTAGCGACTGAAGACTGAGGCTGCTGCTGATGGAGCTGCTGCTGCTGCTCCTGCCAACCCCCCCAGCGGCCATGGCAGTGGAAGGTGAGCGCAGAGGTCCCCTCGAGTCAGACCTGCGAGAGTATGGACCATGGCGCAGATAGGCATCGGCCAACTGCCTACGTAGAATGCCTTTGTAGTAGTTCAGTTTGTCCTCCCTCTCGGTGGGTTTAAAAAATGCCCCCATTTTGTGCCGAAAGCGAGGGTCCAATAAGGTGGACAGCCAGAAGTCATCCCGCCGACAGATGGAAACAATTCTGGGGTCACTACGCAAGCACGTGAGCATGCTTCGTGCCATTTGCGCAAGTGACTCGGATGGACTACCTGTCTCCATCTCCACTGCATACTGCCACGGTGTGCCCGGGTCCTCTGTTCTCGCCTTCCTCAAAAACCTCTAGCTCCTCTGGCTGCTCCTGCTCCTCCTCTCCTGTCCGCTGACTAGATAAACCAGCCATTCCTCCAGTTCAGCTCCAACGGGGTTCATGTGGCCGTAAGATGTAAACGCCATGTCTCCAGTGCCCTGACCAGCCATGGTTTCCAACATGTGCTGTAGTACATGAAGCAGTGGAATCACGTCGTTCATCCCGTAATCCTGCCGACTGACAAATAAAGTGGCTTCCTCAAAGGGCCTGAGCAAACGGCAGGTGTCACGTATGAGCTGCCACTGGTTGACATTGAAGTTACACAGGGGAGTCCCCCTATCTGCTTGGATCATCAGGAAATCCGTGATGGCTTTTCTCTGTTCATATAATCGGTCCAACATGTGAAGGGTGGAATTCCAACGGGTGGAAACATCGCAAATCAGACTATGTTGGGGGATACCATTCTGACGCTGTAGCTCAAGAAGGGTGTGTTTGGCGGTGTAGGAGTGGCTGAAGTGCATGCAAAGTTTCCTTGAAGTTGTTAGGATGTCTTGCAGATGGGGGGAACACTTCAGAAACCGCTTGACAACCAGATTGAAGACGTGAGCCATGCAGGGGGCATGGGTCAGGCTTCCTTGGCGCAGCGCAGACAAAATGTTCTTCCCATTGTCGGTAACCATGATTCCCATTTTAAGTTTTCTTGGAGTAAGCCATGTTTGGATTTCCTGATGAATACATTTAAGCAGTTCCTCCCCTGTGTGACTCCGTTCGCCAAGACAAACCATGTGAAGACACCTCCGTGCCCTGCACACATGGTAGACTGGAGGGGCACTGAGACTTGAGCCTACAGTGGAGGGTGAGGAGATGGCGGAGGATGAGGAGGCCGAGTCGCACGGTGTCACAGGCCCAACGGGCAGGGAGCGCGGAGGCCGAAGCGGCGTGACCTGTCCAAGTTGCTGCTGCTGCTGCAAAGGGACCACATTCACCCAGTGGGCCGTAAACGACATGTACTGTCCCTGACCGTAGTTACAGCTCCAGATGTCGGCGCTGCCATGCACTTTGCTACACACCGACAGGCTCAAGGACTGGCCCACCTTCTGTTCAACAAAAGTGTGCAGCGCTGGTACTGCCTTCTTGGCAAAGAAATGACGGCTTGGGACTCTCCACCTCGGCTCGGCACAAGCCATCAGTTCTCTGAAAGGTGCAGATTCCACCACCTGAAAAGGGAGCGGCTGCAGCACCAGCAACTTGGACAGGAGCACATTCAGCTTCTGCGCCGTAGGATGAGTGGGCGCATACTGCTGTCTCTTGGACATGGCTTCGCTGATGGATTGCTGGCGGGATGCATGACTTGGAGGAGGAGGAGGAGGAGCAGGAGCGACAGAGGATGGGTATGACGCACAGCTAGCTTTGGCTGGCAGAAATTGGGAGCGGCGTGCCACTTGTTGAGGAAGCAGACTGGACCACCCCTTGGGAGCCTCGGTTCTCCCAGGTCGCTTTATGGTGGACCATGGACCATTTGGACCCTGGCCACACTTCACCTTTTGCCTACATATCTTGCATGTGGCCATGTTACCCTCCTGCGGATGTTTCAGGAAAAACTGCCACACTGCCGAGTAGCTACTTTTCCCACCCCCTGGCCTCACTGATTCAATGCTGCTGTTGCCAACTCCAGGAACCCCTGCTCCACTACCTCCTGATAAGGTAGACTGCCGCACAGCAGGTGCTCTACCCCGGCCCCGGCCCCCAGACTATTTGTCTGCCTAGCTAAAGAAGCCACCTCCATTTCTTGGCTGGGCAGTAGCTGCTGACTGTCCTCTATCTGATCGTCCTCCTCACTAAAGAGTGGAGCTGAACCCAAAGCATTGGATACGTCGCTGGGGGAGGGAACGGCGTAGGACAGAGGCAATGGGAGGACAGGGACTGCTCTCAGGGCATGCCAACTCAGGGTTGTGTCAGAGGAACCTACCGACCCTAGACTGGGGGTCTGAGACGTAAGTTGTGATGATGTTGTTGATGAGCGCGTCAACCAATCTACCACGGCAGATGCGTTACTGGTGGAAACCCGACCGCTAGCAGATACTGGCAGATTAGGTCTCTCAGCGTGACTCCTGCTGCTACTGGCCCCCAGTCTGCTGCGAGCTCTGCCTGCGGAATCTTGGCCTCTGCCACTCCTCTTTTCACTTCCAGGCACTTGTCTGCCCGACATAGTCTAACTGGCATGGTAGTAGGTGATATTTTAAGAACCCCCAGGCAGCGGTGGGTCTATATGAAACAGAATATAATGCACACCAAAAGTGAGCAGTAACACTCAGCCTCCAACAGGCCTGCTTAGTGTAAATAAGAGAGCTGCTTAGTGTAAATAAAGAGGGGTATGCTATGTTACAGAATGGGATGCCCCAACAGCCAGCAGTGCACCTGTGAGCAGTACTACTATGCACAGCAAAAGTGTCTTTATCAGGCCTAATTTCAATTAGAATAAGTGCAAATGGTTATGGTCTTAAATAGAGGCTGGTGTAGTCACAGAATGGGATGCCACAACAGGAGTGCACCTGGGACCAGTAGTGCTATGCACAGCAAAAGTGTCTTTATCAGGCCTAATTTCAATTAGAATAAGTGCAAATGGTTATGGTCTTAAATAGAGGCTGGTGTAGTCACAGAATGGGATGCCACAAAAACCAGAGAGCATGCACAGCAAAAGTGTCTTTATCAGGCCTAATTTCAATTAGAATAAGTGCAAATGGTTATGGTCTTAAATAGAGGCTGGTGTAGTCACAGAATGGGATGCCCCAACAGGAGTGCACCTGGGACCAGTAGTAAGTCTATGCACAGCAAAAGTGTCTTTATCAGGCCTAATTTCAATTACAATAAGTGCAAATGGTTATGGTCTTAAATAGAGGCTGGTGTAGTCACAGAATGGGATGCCCCAACAGGAGTGCACCTGGGACCAGTAGTGCTATGCACAGCAAAAGTGTCTTTATCAGGCCTAATTTCAATTAGAATAAGTGCAAATGGTTATGGTCTTAAATAGAGGCTGGTGTAGTCACAGAATGGGATGCCACAAACAGGAGTGCACCTGGCAGGCAGTAGTACTATGCACAGCAAAAGTGTCTTTATCAGGCCTAATTTCAATTATAATAGGTGCAAATGGTTATGGTCTTAAATAGAGGCTGGTGTAGTCACAGAATGGGATGCCCCAAAAACCAACAGGAGTGCACCTGGCAGGCAGCAGTACTATGCACAGCAAAAGTGTCTTTATTAGGCCTAATTTCAATTAGAATAGGTGCAAATGGTTATGGTCTTAAATAGAGGCTGGTGTAGTCACAGAATGGGATGCCCAAACAGGAGTGCACCTGGCAGGCAGTAGTACTATGCACAGCAAAAGTGTCTTTATCAGGCCTTATTTCAATTATAATAAGTGCAAATGGTTATGGTCTTAAATAGAGGCTGGTGTAGTCACAGAATGGGATGCCCAAACAGGAGTGCACCTGGCAGGCAGTAGTACTATGCACAGCAAAAGTGTCTTTATAAGTCCTAATTTCAATTATAATAGGTGCAAATGGTTATGGTCTTAAATAGAGGCTGGTGTAGTCACAGAATGGGATGCCCCAAAAACCAACAGGAGTGCACCTGGCAGGCAGCAGTACTATGCACAGCAAAAGTGTCTTTATCAGGCCTAATTTCAATTAGAATAGGTGCAAATGGTTATGGTCTTAAATAGAGGCTGGTGTAGTCACAGAATGGGATGCCCCAAAAACCAACAGGAGTGCACCTGGCAGGCAGCAGTACTATGCACAGCAAAAGTGTCTTTATCAGGCCTAATTTCAATTAGAATAGGTGCAAATGGTTATGGTCTTCAATAGAGGCTGCTGTAGTCACAGAATGGGATGCCCAAACAGGAGTGCACCTGGCAGGCAGTAGTACTATGCACAGCAAAAGTGTCTTTATCAGGCCTAATTTCAATTATAATAGGTGCAAATGGTTATGGTCTTAAATAGAGGCTGGTGTAGTCACAGAATGGGATGCCCCAAAAACCAACAGGAGTGCACCTGGCAGGCAGCAGTACTATGCACAGCAAAAGTGTCTTTATCAGGCCTAATTTCAATTAGAATAAGTGCAAATGGTTATGGTCTTAAATAGAGGCTGGTGTAGTCACAGAATGGGATGCCCAAACAGGAGTGCACCTGGCAGGCAGTAGTACTATGCACAGCAAAAGTGTCTTTATCAGGCCTAATTTCAATTAGAATAAGTGCAAATGGTTATGGTCTTAAATAGAGGCTGGTGTAGTCACAGAATGGGATGCCCAAACAGGAGTGCACCTGGCAGGCAGTAGTACTATGCACAGCAAAAATGTCTTTATCAGGCCTAATTTCAATTAGAATAGGTGCAAATGGTTATGGTCTTAAATAGAGGCTGGTGTAGTCACAGAATGGGATGCCCCAAAAACCAACAGGAGTGCACCTGGCAGGCAGCAGTACTATGCACAGCAAAAGTGTCTTTATCAGGCCTAATTTCAATTAGAATAGGTGCAAATGGTTATGGTCTTAAATAGAGGCTGGTGTAGTCACAGAATGGGATGCCCAAACAGGAGTGCACCTGGCAGGCAGTAGTACTATGCACAGCAAAAGTGTCTTTATTAGGCCTAATTTCAATTAGAATAGGTGCAAATGGTTATGGTCTTCAATAGAGGCTGGTGTAGTCACAGAATGGGATGCCCAAACAGGAGTGCACCTGGCAGGCAGTAGTACTATGCACAGCAAAAGTGTCTTTATCAGGCCTAATTTCAATTAGAATAAGTGCAAATGGTTATGGTCTTAAATAGAGGCTGGTGTAGTCACAGAATGGGATGCCCCAAAAACCAACAGGAGTGCACCTGGCAGGCAGCAGTACTATGCACAGCAAAAGTGTCTTTATCAGGCCTAATTTCAATTAGAATAAGTGCAAATGGTTATGGTCTTAAATAGAGGCTGGTGTAGTCACAGAATGGGATGCCCAAACAGGAGTGCACCTGGCAGGCAGTAGTACTATGCACAGCAAAAATGTCTTTATCAGGCCTAATTTCAATTAGAATAAGTGCAAATGGTTATGGTCTTAAATAGAGGCTGGTGTAGTCACAGAATGGGATGCCCCAAAAACCAACAGGAGTGCACCTGGCAGGCAGCAGTACTATGCACAGCAAAAGTGTCTTTATCAGGCCTAATTTCAATTAGAATAGGTGCAAATGGTTATGGTCTTAAATAGAGGCTGGTGTAGTCACAGAATGGGATGCCCAAACAGGAGTGCACCTGGCAGGCAGTAGTACTATGCATAGCAAAAGTGTCTTTATCAGGCCTAATTTCAATAATAATAAGTGCAAATGGTTATGGTCTTAAATAGAGGCTGGTGTAGTCACAGAATGGGATGCCCAAACAGGAGTGCACCTGGCAGGCAGTAGTACTATGCACAGCAAAAGTGTCTTTATCAGGCCTAATTTCAATTATAATAGGTGCAAATGGTTATGGTCTTAAATAGTGGCTGGTGTAGTCACAGAATGGGATGCCCAAACAGGAGTGCACCTGGCAGGCAGTAGTACTATGCACAGCAAAAATTTCTTTATCAGGCCTAATTTCAATTAGAATAAGTGCAAATGGTTATGGTCTTAAATAGAGGCTGGTGTAGTCACAGAATGGGATGCCCAAACAGGAGTGCACCTGGCAGGCAGTAGTACTATGCACAGCAAAAGTGTCTTTATCAGGCCTAATTTCAATTAGAATAGGTGCAAATGGTTATGGTCTTAAATAGAGGCTGGTGTAGTCACAGAATGGGATGCCCCAACAGGAGTGCACCTGGGACCAGTAGTGCTATGCACAGCAAAAGTGTCTTTGTCAGGCCTAATTTCAATTAGAATAAGTGCAAATGGTTATGGTCTTAAATAGAGGCTGGTGTAGTCACAGAATGGGATGCCCAAACAGGAGTGCACCTGGCAGGCAGTAGTACTATGCACAGCAAAAATGTCTTTATCAGGCCTAATTTCAATTAGAATAAGTGCAAATGGTTATGGTCTTAAATAGAGATGAGCGAACTTTTGAAAAATTCGATTCGACTGATTCGCCGAATTTTCCGACAAAAATCGTTTCGACCCGAATAAATTCGCGACGAATCGCTATTAAAAACGGCTATTTCTGAGCCTCCTACAGCCTCAATAGGGTTGTAAACCATTCAGCCTTGCTGTAACACGCACAGGATGCGTGCTGGGTTAGTTAAATAATACTTTTAAGAAATATCACATGCAGATCAGAGGCATCGCTAATAGAATCGCAGAGCGGCACAATTGCAGAGAGTTGAAGTGGCATCACTATGAGGGGCAGAAGGAGCCCAAATATACACTGGAGTTGGCCTCAGGAGCCCAAAAATTGGATGAATCACACCCTGGAGTTGGCAGAAGTTGGCAGCAGCAGCAGCAGGAGCCCAAATATACACTGGAGTTGGCTTCAGGAGCCCAAAAATTGGATGAATCACACCCTGGAGTTGGCAGGAGTTGACAGCAGCAGCAGCAGGAGCCCAAATATACACTGGAGTTGGCCTCAGGAGCCCAAAAATTGGATGAATCACACCCTGGAGTTGGCAGGAGTTGGCAGCAGCAGCAGCAGGAGCCCAAATATACACTGGAGTTGGCTTCAGGAGCCCAAAAATTGGATGAATCACACCCTGGAGTTGGCAGGAGTTGACAGCAGCAGCAGCAGGAGCCCAAATATACACTGGAGTTGGCTTCAGGAGCCCAAAAATTGGATGAATCACAGCCTGGAGTTGGCAGAAGTTGGCAGCAGCAGCAGCAGGAGCCCAAATATACACTGGAGTTGGCTTCAGGAGCCCAAAAATTGGATGAATCACACCCTGGAGTTGGCAGAAGTTGGCAGCAGCAGCAGCAGGAGCCCAAATATACACTGGAGTTGGCTTCAGGAGCCCAAAAATTGGATGAATCACACCCTGGAGTTGGCAGGAGTTGACAGTAGCAGCAGCAGGAGCCCAAATATACACTGGAGTTTGCTTCAGGAGCCCAAAAATTGGATGAATCACAGCCTGGAGTTGGCAGGAGTTGACAGTAGCAGCAGCAGGAGCCCAAATATACACTGGAGTTGGCCTCAGGAGCCCAAAAATTGGATGAATCACACCCTGGAGTTGGCAGGAGTTGGCAGCAGCAGCAGCAGGAGCCCAAATATACACTGGAGTTGGCTTCAGGAGCCCAAAAATTGGATGAATCACACCCTGGAGTTGGCAGAAGTTGGCAGCAGCAGCAGCAGGAGCCCAAATATACACTGGAGTTGGCTTCAGGAGCCCAAAAATTGGATGAATCACACCCTGGAGTTGGCAGGAGTTGACAGCAGCAGCAGCAGGAGCCCAAATATACACTGGAGTTGGCTTCAGGAGCCCAAAAATTGGATGAATCACACCCTGGAGTTGGCAGAAGTTGGCAGCAGCAGCAGCAGGAGCCCAAATATACACTGGAGTTGGCTTCAGGAGCCCAAAAATTGGATGAATCACACCCTGGAGTTGGCAGGAGTTGACAGTAGCAGCAGCAGGAGCCCAAATATACACTGGAGTTGGCTTCAGGAGCCCAAAAATTGGATGAATCACAGCCTGGAGTTGGCAGGAGTTGACAGTAGCAGCAGCAGGAGCCCAAATATACACTGGAGTTGGCCTCAGGAGCCCAAAAATTGGATGAATCACACCCTGGAGTTGGCAGGAGTTGGCAGCAGCAGCAGCAGGAGCCCAAATATACACTGGAGTTGGCTTCAGGAGCCCAAAAATTGGATGAATCACACCCTGGAGTTGGCAGGAGTTGACAGCAGCAGCAGCAGGAGCCCAAATATACACTGGAGTTGGCTTCAGGAGCCCAAAAATTGGATGAATCACACCCTGGAGTTGGCAGAAGTTGGCAGCAGCAGCAGCAGGAGCCCAAATATACACTGGAGTTGGCTTCAGGAGCCCAAAAATTGGATGAATCACACCCTGGAGTTGGCAGAAGTTGGCAGCAGCAGCAGCAGGAGCCCAAATATACACTGGAGTTGGCTTCAGGAGCCCAAAAATTGGATGAATCACACCCTGGAGTTGGCAGGAGTTGACAGTAGCAGCAGCAGGAGCCCAAATATACACTGGAGTTGGCTTCAGGAGCCCAAAAATTGGATGAATCACAGCCTGGAGTTGGCAGGAGTTGACAGTAGCAGCAGCAGGAGCCCAAATATACACTGGAGTTGGCCTCAGGAGCCCAAAAATTGGATGAATCACACCCTGGAGTTGGCAGGAGTTGGCAGCAGCAGCAGCAGGAGCCCAAATATACACTGGAGTTGGCTTCAGGAGCCCAAAAATTGGATGAATCACACCCTGGAGTTGGCAGAAGTTGGCAGCAGCAGCAGCAGGAGCCCAAATATACACTGGAGTTGGCTTCAGGAGCCCAAAAATTGGATGAATCACACCCTGGAGTTGGCAGGAGTTGACAGCAGCAGCAGCAGGAGCCCAAATATACACTGGAGTTGGCTTCAGGAGCCCAAAAATTGGATGAATCACACCCTGGAGTTGGCAGGAGTTGACAGCAGCAGCAGCAGGAGCCCAAATATACACTGGAGTTGGCTTCAGGAGCCCAAAAATTGGATGAATCACACCCTGGAGTTGGCAGGAGTTGACAGTAGCAGCAGCAGGAGCCCAAATATACACTGGAGTTGGCTTCAGGAGCCCAAAAATTGGATGAATCACACCCTGGAGTTGGCAGAAGTTGGCAGCAGCAGCAGCAGGAGCCCAAATATACACTGGAGTTGGCTTCAGGAGCCCAAAAATTGGATGAATCACACCCTGGAGTTGGCAGAAGTTGGCAGCAGCAGCAGCAGGAGCCCAAATATACACTGGAGTTGGCTTCAGGAGCCCAAAAATTGGATGAATCACACCCTGGAGTTGGCAGGAGTTGACAGTAGCAGCAGCAGGAGCCCAAATATACACTGGAGTTGGCTTCAGGAGCCCAAAAATTGGATGAAGCACACCCTGGAGTTGGCAGGAGTTGACAGTAGCAGCAGCAGGAGCCCAAATATACACTGGAGTTGGCTTCAGGAGCCCAAAAATTGGATGAATCACACCCTGGAGTTGGCAGAAGTTGGCAGCAGCAGCAGCAGGAGCCCAAATATACACTGGAGTTGGCTTCAGGAGCCCAAAAATTGGATGAATCACACCCTGGAGTTGGCAGGAGTTGACAGCAGCAGCAGCAGGAGCCCAAATATACACTGGAGTTGGCTTCAGGAGCCCAAAAATTGGATGAATCACACCCTGGAGTTGGCAGAAGTTGGCAGCAGCAGCAGCAGCAGCAGGAGCCCAAATATACACTGGAGTTGGCTTCAGGAGCCCAAAAATTGGATGAATCACACCCTGGAGTTGGCAGAAGTTGGCAGCAGCAGCAGCAGGAGCCCAAATATACACTGGAGTTGGCTTCAGGAGCCCAAAAATTGGATGAATCACACCCTGGAGTTGGCAGGAGTTGACAGCAGCAGCAGCAGGAGCCCAAATATACACTGGAGTTGGCTTCAGGAGCCCAAAAATTGGATGAATCACACCCTGGAGTTGGCAGAAGTTGGCAGCAGCAGCAGCAGGAGCCCAAATATACACTCGAGTTGGCTTCAGGAGCCCAAAAATTGGATGAATCACACCCTGGAGTTGGCAGGAGTTGACAGCAGCAGCAGCAGGAGCCCAAATATACACTGGAGTTGGCTTCAGGAGCCCAAAAATTGGATGAATCACACCCTGGAGTTGGCAGAAGTTGGCAGCAGCAGCAGCAGGAGCCCAAATATACACTGGAGTTGGCTTCAGGAGCCCAAAAATTGGATGAATCACACCCTGGAGTTGGCAGGAGTTGACAGTAGCAGCAGCAGGAGCCCAAATATACACTGGAGTTGGCTTCAGGAGCCCAAAAATTGGATGAATCACACCCTGGAGTTGGCAGAAGTTGGCAGCAGCAGCAGCAGGAGCCCAAATATACACTGGAGTTGGCTTCAGGAGCCCAAAAATTGGATGAATCACACCCTGGAGTTGGCAGGAGTTGACAGTAGCAGCAGCAGGAGCCCAAATATACACTGGAGTTGGCTTCAGGAGCCCAAAAATTGGATGAATCACACCCTGGAGTTGGCAGGAGTTGACAGTAGCAGCAGCAGGAGCCCAAATATACACTGGAGTTGGCTTCAGGAGCCCAAAAATTGGATGAATCACAGCCTGGAGTTGGCAGGAGTTGACAGTAGCAGCAGCAGGAGCCCAAATATACACTGGAGTTGGCCTCAGGAGCCCAAAAATTGGATGAATCACACCCTGGAGTTGGCAGGAGTTGACAGTAGCAGCAGCAGGAGCCCAAATATACACTGGAGTTGGCTTCAGGAGCCCAACAATTGGATGAATCACACCCTGGAGTTGGCAGAAGTTGGCAGCAGCAGCAGCAGGAGCCCAAATATACACTGGAGTTGGCCTCAGGAGCCCAAAAATTGGATGAATCACACCCTGGAGTTGGCAGGAGTTGGCAGCAGCAGCAGCAGGAGCCCAAATATACACTGGAGTTGGCTTCAGGAGCCCAAAAATTGGATGAATCACACCCTGGAGTTGGCAGAAGTTGGCAGCAGCAGCAGCAGGAGCCCAAATATACACTGGAGTTGGCTTCAGGAGCCCAAAAATTGGATGAATCACACCCTGGAGTTGGCAGGAGTTGACAGTAGCAGCAGCAGGAGCCCAAATATACACTGGAGTTGGCTTCAGGAGCCCAAAAATTGGATGAATCACAGCCTGGAGTTGGCAGGAGTTGACAGTAGCAGCAGCAGGAGCCCAAATATACACTGGAGTTGGCCTCAGGAGCCCAAAAATTGGATGAATCACACCCTGGAGTTGGCAGGAGTTGACAGTAGCAGCAGCAGGAGCCCAAATATACACTGGAGTTGGCTTCAGGAGCCCAAAAATTGGATGAATCACACCCTGGAGTTGGCAGAAGTTGGCAGCAGCAGCAGCAGGAGCCCAAATATACACTGGAGTTGGCCTCAGGAGCCCAAAAATTGGATGAATCACACCCTGGAGTTGGCAGGAGTTGGCAGTAGCAGCAGCAGGAGCCCAAATATACACTGGAGTTGGCTTCAGGAGCCCAAAAATTGGATGAATCACACCCTGGAGTTGGCAGAAGTTGGCAGCAGCAGCAGCAGGAGCCCAAATATACACTGGAGTTGGCTTCAGGAGCCCAAAAATTGGATGAATCACACCCTGGAGTTGGCAGAAGTTGGCAGCAGCAGCAGCAGGAGCCCAAATATACACTGGAGTTGGCTTCAGGAGCCCAAAAATTGGATGAATCACACCCTGGAGTTGGCAGGAGTTGACAGCAGCAGCAGCAGGAGCCCAAATATACACTGGAGTTGGCTTCAGGAGCCCAAAAATTGGATGAATCACACCCTGGAGTTGGCAGGAGTTGACAGCAGCAGCAGCAGGAGCCCAAATATACACTGGAGTTGGCTTCAGGAGCCCAAAAATTGGATGAATCACACCCTGGAGTTGGCAGAAGTTGGCAGCAGCAGCAGCAGGAGCCCAAATATACACTGGAGTTGGCTTCAGGAGCCCAAAAATTGGATGAATCACACCCTGGAGTTGGCAGAAGTTGGCAGCAGCAGCAGCAGGAGCCCAAATATACACTGGAGTTGGCTTCAGGAGCCCAAAAATTGGATGAATCACACCCTGGAGTTGGCAGAAGTTGGCAGCAGCAGCAGCAGGAGCCCAAATATACACTGGAGTTGGCTTCAGGAGCCCAAAAATTGGATGAATCACACCCTGGAGTTGGCAGGAGTTGACAGCAGCAGCAGCAGGAGCCCAAATATACACTGGAGTTGGCTTCAGGAGCCCAAAAATTGGATGAATCACACCCTGGAGTTGGCAGAAGTTGGCAGCAGCAGCAGCAGGAGCCCAAATATACACTGGAGTTGGCTTCAGGAGCCCAAAAATTGGATGAATCACACCCTGGAGTTGGCAGAAGTTGGCAGCAGCAGCAGCAGGAGCCCAAATATACACTGGAGTTGGCTTCAGGAGCCCAAAAATTGGATGAATCACACCCTGGAGTTGGCAGGAGTTGACAGCAGCAGCAGCAGGAGCCCAAATATACACTGGAGTTGGCTTCAGGAGCCCAAAAATTGGATGAATCACACCCTGGAGTTGGCAGAAGTTGGCAGCAGCAGCAGCAGGAGCCCAAATATACACTCGAGTTGGCTTCAGGAGCCCAAAAATTGGATGAATCACACCCTGGAGTTGGCAGGAGTTGACAGCAGCAGCAGCAGGAGCCCAAATATACACTGGAGTTGGCTTCAGGAGCCCAAAAATTGGATGAATCACACCCTGGAGTTGGCAGAAGTTGGCAGCAGCAGCAGCAGGAGCCCAAATATACACTGGAGTTGGCTTCAGGAGCCCAAAAATTGGATGAATCACACCCTGGAGTTGGCAGGAGTTGACAGTAGCAGCAGCAGGAGCCCAAATATACACTGGAGTTGGCTTCAGGAGCCCAAAAATTGGATGAATCACACCCTGGAGTTGGCAGAAGTTGGCAGCAGCAGCAGCAGGAGCCCAAATATACACTGGAGTTGGCTTCAGGAGCCCAAAAATTGGATGAATCACACCCTGGAGTTGGCAGGAGTTGACAGTAGCAGCAGCAGGAGCCCAAATATACACTGGAGTTGGCTTCAGGAGCCCAAAAATTGGATGAATCACACCCTGGAGTTGGCAGGAGTTGACAGTAGCAGCAGCAGGAGCCCAAATATACACTGGAGTTGGCTTCAGGAGCCCAAAAATTGGATGAATCACAGCCTGGAGTTGGCAGGAGTTGACAGTAGCAGCAGCAGGAGCCCAAATATACACTGGAGTTGGCCTCAGGAGCCCAAAAATTGGATGAATCACACCCTGGAGTTGGCAGGAGTTGACAGTAGCAGCAGCAGGAGCCCAAATATACACTGGAGTTGGCTTCAGGAGCCCAAAAATTGGATGAATCACACCCTGGAGTTGGCAGAAGTTGGCAGCAGCAGCAGCAGGAGCCCAAATATACACTGGAGTTGGCCTCAGGAGCCCAAAAATTGGATGAATCACACCCTGGAGTTGGCAGGAGTTGGCAGCAGCAGCAGCAGGAGCCCAAATATACACTGGAGTTGGCTTCAGGAGCCCAAAAATTGGATGAATCACACCCTGGAGTTGGCAGAAGTTGGCAGCAGCAGCAGCAGGAGCCCAAATATACACTGGAGTTGGCTTCAGGAGCCCAAAAATTGGATGAATCACACCCTGGAGTTGGCAGGAGTTGACAGTAGCAGCAGCAGGAGCCCAAATATACACTGGAGTTGGCTTCAGGAGCCCAAAAATTGGATGAATCACAGCCTGGAGTTGGCAGGAGTTGACAGTAGCAGCAGCAGGAGCCCAAATATACACTGGAGTTGGCCTCAGGAGCCCAAAAATTGGATGAATCACACCCTGGAGTTGGCAGGAGTTGACAGTAGCAGCAGCAGGAGCCCAAATATACACTGGAGTTGGCTTCAGGAGCCCAAAAATTGGATGAATCACACCCTGGAGTTGGCAGAAGTTGGCAGCAGCAGCAGCAGGAGCCCAAATATACACTGGAGTTGGCCTCAGGAGCCCAAAAATTGGATGAATCACACCCTGGAGTTGGCAGGAGTTGGCAGCAGCAGCAGCAGGAGCCCAAATATACACTGGAGTTGGCTTCAGGAGCCCAAAAATTGGATGAATCACACCCTGGAGTTGGCAGAAGTTGGCAGCAGCAGCAGCAGGAGCCCAAATATACACTGGAGTTGGCTTCAGGAGCCCAAAAATTGGATGAATCACACCCTGGAGTTGGCAGGAGTTGACAGCAGCAGCAGCAGGAGCCCAAATATACACTGGAGTTGGCTTCAGGAGCCCAAAAATTGGATGAATCACACCCTGGAGTTGGCAGAAGTTGGCAGCAGCAGCAGCAGGAGCCCAAATATACACTGGAGTTGGCTTCAGGAGCCCAAAAATTGGATGAATCACACCCTGGAGTTGGCAGGAGTTGACAGTAGCAGCAGCAGGAGCCCAAATATACACTGGAGTTGGCTTCAGGAGCCCAAAAATTGGATGAATCACAGCCTGGAGTTGGCAGGAGTTGACAGTAGCAGCAGCAGGAGCCCAAATATACACTGGAGTTGGCTTCAGGAGCCCAAAAATTGGATGAATCACACCCTGGAGTTGGCAGAAGTTGGCAGCAGCAGCAGCAGGAGCCCAAATATACACTGGAGTTGGCTTCAGGAGCCCAAAAATTGGATGAATCACACCCTGGAGTTGGCAGAAGTTGGCAGAAGCAGCAGCAGGAGCCCAAATATACACTGGAGTTGGCTTCAGGAGCCCAAAAATTGGATGAATCACACCCTGGAGTTGGCAGGAGTTGACAGCAGCAGCAGCAGGAGCCCAAATATACACTGGAGTTGGCTTCAGGAGCCCAAAAATTGGATGAATCACACCCTGGAGTTGGCAGGAGTTGACAGCAGCAGCAGCAGGAGCCCAAATATACACTGGAGTTGGCTTCAGGAGCCCAAAAATTGGATGAATCACACCCTGGAGTTGGCAGAAGTTGGCAGCAGCAGCAGCAGGAGCCCAAATATACACTGGAGTTGGCTTCAGGAGCCCAAAAATTGGATGAATCACACCCTGGAGTTGGCAGAAGTTGGCAGCAGCAGCAGCAGGAGCCCAAATATACACTGGAGTTGGCTTCAGGAGCCCAAAAATTGGATGAATCACACCCTGGAGTTGGCAGAAGTTGGCAGCAGCAGCAGCAGGAGCCCAAATATACACTGGAGTTGGCTTCAGGAGCCCAAAAATTGGATGAATCACACCCTGGAGTTGGCAGGAGTTGACAGCAGCAGCAGCAGGAGCCCAAATATACACTGGAGTTGGCTTCAGGAGCCCAAAAATTGGATGAATCACACCCTGGAGTTGGCAGAAGTTGGCAGCAGCAGCAGCAGGAGCCCAAATATACACTGGAGTTGGCTTCAGGAGCCCAAAAAATGGATGAATCACACCCTGGAGTTGGCAGAAGTTGGCAGCAGCAGCAGGAGCCCAAATATACACTGGAGTTGGCTTCAGGAGCCCAAAAATTGGATGAATCACACCCTGGAGTTGGCAGGAGTTGACAGCAGCAGCAGCAGGAGCCCAAATATACACTGGAGTTGGCTTCAGGAGCCCAAAAATTGGATGAATCACACCCTGGAGTTGGCAGAAGTTGGCAGCAGCAGCAGCAGGAGCCCAAATATACACTGGAGTTGGCTTCAGGAGCCCAAAAATTGGATGAATCACACCCTGGAGTTGGCAGGAGTTGACAGCAGCAGCAGCAGGAGCCCAAATATACACTGGAGTTGGCTTCAGGAGCCCAAAAATTGGATGAATCACACCCTGGAGTTGGCAGAAGTTGGCAGCAGCAGCAGCAGGAGCCCAAATATACACTGGAGTTGGCTTCAGGAGCCCAAAAATTGGATGAATCACACCCTGGAGTTGGCAGGAGTTGACAGTAGCAGCAGCAGGAGCCCAAATATACACTGGAGTTGGCTTCAGGAGCCCAAAAATTGGATGAATCACAGCCTGGAGTTGGCAGGAGTTGACAGTAGCAGCAGCAGGAGCCCAAATATACACTGGAGTTGGCTTCAGGAGCCCAAAAATTGGATGAATCACACCCTGGAGTTGGCAGGAGTTGACAGTAGCAGCAGCAGGAGCCCAAATATACACTGGAGTTGGCTTCAGGAGCCCAAAAATTGGATGAATCACAGCCTGGAGTTGGCAGGAGTTGACAGTAGCAGCAGCAGGAGCCCAAATATACACTGGAGTTGGCTTCAGGAGCCCAAAAATTGGATGAATCACACCCTGGAGTTGGCAGAAGTTGGCAGCAGCAGCAGCAGGAGCCCAAATATACACTGGAGTTGGCTTCAGGAGCCCAAAAATTGGATGAATCACACCCTGGAGTTGGCAGGAGTTGACAGTAGCAGCAGCAGGAGCCCAAAAAATGGCCTAAAGACATAAATATGTTTTGCACCATTTGGAAAGTGTAAAACGTGGCACCATGCTGAATCTAGTCGCATGCATCAGGCATTGGTGGGTGGAAATCCTGGCTGATCCATCCCTGATTCATTTTGACAAAGGTGAGTCTCTCCACATTTTTAGTTGACAGACGAGTTCTCCTCGCCGTAACTATGGCCCCCGCCGCACTAATCACCCGCTCAGATGGCACGCTACTTGCCGGGCAGGACAGCTTTTCCAGGGCAAACTCTGCTAGTTGCGGCCACAAATCAAGTTTGGCTGCCCAGAAGTCCAGCGGATCCTCAAGGTGTGTTGGCATGGTCATGTCAAAGTATGACATGACCTGCTGGTTCAGGTCCTGCTCCAGGTCTTCCTGCTGCTCATGAGTAGCCTCACTATGCGGGTGTAGAAAGCTACTCATTAGCGACTGAAGACTGAGGCTGCTGCTGCTGATGGAGCTTCTGCTGCTGCTGCTGCCAACCCCCCCAGCGGCCATGGCAGTGGAAGGTGAGCGCAGAGGTCCCCTCGAGTCAGACCTGCGAGAGTATGGACCATGGCGCAGATAGGCATCGGCCAACTGCCTACGTAGAATGTCTTTGTAGTAGTTGAGTTTGTCCTCCCTCTCGGTGGGTTTAAAAAATGCCCCCATTTTGTGCCGGAAGCGAGGGTCCAATAAGGTGGACAGCCAGAAGTCATCCCGCCGACAGATGGAAACAATTCTGGGGTCACTACGCAAGCACGTGAGCATGCTTCGTGCCATTTGCGCAAGTGACTCGGATGGACTACCTGTCTCCATCTCCACTGCATACTGCCACGGTGTGCCCGGGTCCTCTGTCTCTCCTTCCTCAAAAACCTCTAGCTCCTCTGGCTGCTCCTGCTCCTCCTCTCCTGTCCGCTGACTAGATAAACCAGCCATTTCGCCAAGCCTAAACTGTGTTTCGCTGGGCAACTCCTCCTCCTCCTCTTCCTCCTCCTCCTCCTCCAGTTCAGCTCCAAGGGGGTTCATGTGGCCGTAAGATGTAAACGCCATGTCTCCAGTGCCCTGACCAGCCATGGTTTCCAACATGTGCTGTAGTACATGAAGCAGTGGAATCACGTCGTTCATCCCGTAATCCTGCCGACTGACAAATAAAGTGGCTTCCTCAAAGGGCCTGAGCAAACGGCAGGTGTCACGTATGAGCTGCCACTGGTTGACATTGAAGTTACACAGGGGAGTCCCCCTATCTGCTTGGATCATCAGGAAATCCGTGATGGCTTTTCTCTGTTCATATAATCGGTCCAACATGTGAAGGGTGGAATTCCAACGGGTGGAAACATCGCAAATCAGACTATGTTGGGGGATACCATTCTGACGCTGTAGCTCAAGAAGGGTGTGTTTGGCAGTGTAGGAGTGGCTGAAGTGCATGCAAAGTTTCCGTGAAGTTGTTAGGATGTCCTGCAGATGGGGGGAACACTTCAGAAACCGCTTGACAACCAGATTGAAGACGTGAGCCATGCAGGGGGCATGGGTCAGGCTTCCTTGGCGCAGCGCAGACAAAATGTTCTTCCCATTGTCGGTAACCATGATTCCCATTTTAAGTTTTCTCGGAGTAAGCCATGTTTGGATTTCCTGATGAATACATTTAAGCAGTTCCTCCCCTGTGTGACTCCGTTCGCCAAGACAAACCATGTGAAGCACTGCGTGACACCTCCGTGCCCTGCACACATGGTAGACTGGAGGGGCACTGAGACTTGAGCCTACAGTGGAGGGTGAGGAGATGGCGGAGGATGAGGAGGCCGAGTCGCACGGTGTCACAGGCCCAATGGGCAGAGAGCGCGGAGGCCGAAGCGGCGTGACCTGTCCAAGTTGCTGCTGCAAAGGGACCACATTCACCCAGTGGGCCGTAAACGACATGTACTGCCCCTGACCGTAGTTACAGCTCCAGATGTCGGCGCTGCCATGTATTTTGCTACACACCGACAGGCTCAAGGACTGGCCCACCTTCTGTTCAACAAAAGTGTGCAGCGCTGGTACTGCCTTCTTGGCAAAGAAATGACGGCTTGGGACTCTCCACCTCGGCTCGGCACAAGCCATCAGTTCTCTGAAAGGTGCAGATTCCACCACCTGAAAAGGGAGCGACTGCAGCACCAGCAACTTGGACAGGAGCACATTCAGCTTCTGCGCCGTAGGATGAGTGGGCGCATACTGCTGTCTCTTGGACATGGCTTCGCTGATGGATTGCTGGCGGGATGCATGACTTGGAGGAGGAGGAGCAGGAGCGACAGAGGATGGGTATGACGCACAGCTGCCTTCGGCTGAGGTGCTGGAGCCTTGGCTGGCAGAAATTGGGAGCTCACTTGGTGAGGAAGCAGACTGGACCACCCCTTGGGAGCCTCGGTTCTCCCAGGTCGTTTTATGGTGACGCATCATATGTTGACGCAGGGCCGTGGTGCCAACATTTGGACCCTGGCCACGCTTCACCTTTTGCCTACATATCTTGCATGTGGCCATGTTACCCTCCTGCGGATGCCTCAGGAAAAACTGCCACACTGCCGAGTAGCTACTTTTCCCACCCCCTGGCCTCACTGATTCACTGCTGCTGTTGCCAACTCCAGGAACCCCTGCTCCACTACCTCCCGATAAGGTAGACTGCCGCACAGCAGGTGCTCTACCCCGGCCGGCTCCAGCCTTTGGAATTGTGCCCCCATGCTGACTGCTACCACCTTGCTGCCTCAGCTGCTGACTCCGGGGCAACCTGCACCCCTCTTCTCCTGATGATGACGATGAAGCCCCTTCATCACCCGGCTCCCAAGTGCGATCGGCTTCATCGTCATCATCATCATCATCACCGGGTTGTGGCTGTACGTCACTGATGTTCGTGGATTCGTCAACAGTGTCTGGCGCAGGAGCTGGAACGCTCGCAGCACCCACGACACTGTCCACATCACTATTTGTCTGCCTAGCTAAAGAAGCCACCTCCATTTCTTGGCTGGGCAGTAGCTGCTGACTGTCCTCTATCTGATGGTCCTCCTCACTAAAGAGTGGAGCTGAACCCAAAGCATAGGATACGTCGCTGGGGGAGGGAACGGCGTAGGCCAGAGGCAATGGGAGGACAGGGACTGCTCTCGGGGCATGCCAACTCAGGGTTGTGTCAGAGGAACCTACCGACCCTAGACTGGGGGTCTCAGACGTAAGTTGTGATGATGTTGTTGATGAGCGCGTCAACCAATCTACCACGGCAGATGCGTTACTGGTGGAGACCCGACCGCTAGCAGATACTGGCAGATTAGGTCTCTCAGCGTGACTCCTGCTGCTACTGGCCCCCAGTCTGATGCGAGCTCTGCCTGCGGAATCTTGGCCTCTGCCACTCCTCTTTTCACTTCCAGGCACTTGTCTGCCCGACATAGTCTAACTGGCGTGGTAGTAGGTGATATTTAAAAAAACCCCGGGCAGCGGTGGGTCTATATGAAACAGAATATAATGCACACCAAAAGTGAGCAGTAACACTCAGCCTCCAACAGGCCTGCTTAGTGTAAATAAGAGAGCTGCTTAGTGTAAATAAAGAGGGGTATGCTATGTTACAGAATGGGATGCCTCAACAGAAGTGCACCTGGCAGGCAGCAGTAAGCCTATGCCCAGCAAAAGTGTCTTATAATATAAATATAATAAGAGCAAATGCTTATATGGTCTTAAACAGAGGCTGCTTTAGTCACAGAATGGGATGCCCTGGGCAGGAATGGACCTGGCAGGGTCCAGTAGTGCTTTGGCCAGCAAAAGTGTCTTTATCAGGCCTAATTTCAAATATGATAAGAGCAAATACTTATATGGTCTTAAACAGAGGCTGCTTTAGTCACAGAATGGGATGCCCCGGGCAGGAATCGAGCTGGCAGGGTACAGTAGTGCTTTGGCCAGCAAAAGTGTCTTTATCAGGCCTAATTTCAAATATGATAAGAGCAAATGCTTATATGGTCTTAAACAGAGGCTGCTGTAGTCACAGAATGGGATGCCCCGGGCAGGAATCGAGCTGGCAGGGTACAGTAGTGCTTTGGCCAGCAAAAGTGTCTTTATCAGGCCTAATTTCAAATATGATAAGAGCAAATGCTTATATGGTCTTAAACAGAGGCTGCTGTAGTCACAGAATGGGATGCCCCGGGCAGGAATCGAGCTGGCAGGGTACAGTAGTGCTTTGGCCAGCAAAAGTGTCTTTATCAGGCTAATTTCAAATATGATAAGAGCAAATGCTTATATGGTCTTAAACAGAGGCTGCTTTAGTCACAGAATGGGATGCCCCGGGCAGGAATCGAGCTGGCAGGGTACAGTAGTGCTTTGGCCAGCAAAAGTGTCTTTATCAGGCCTAATTTCAAATATGATAAGAGCAAATGCTTATATGGTCTTAAACAGAGGCTGCTTTAGTCACAGAATGGGATGCCCCGGGCAGGAATCGAGCTGGCAGGGTACAGTAGTGCTTTGGCCAGCAAAAGTGTCTTTATCAGGCCTAATTTCAAATATGATAAGAGCAAATGCTTATATGGTCTTAAACAGAGGCTGCTTTAGTCACAGAATGGGATGCCCCGGGCAGGAATCGAGCTGGCAGGGTACAGTAGTGCTTTGGCCAGCAAAAGTGTCTTTATCAGGCTAATTTCAAATATGATAAGAGCAAATGCTTATATGGTCTTAAACAGAGGCTGCTTTAGTCACAGAATGGGATGCCCCGGGCAGGAATCGAGCTGGCAGGGTACAGTAGTGCTTTGGCCAGCAAAAGTGTCTTTATCAGGCTAATTTCAAATATGATAAGAGCAAATGCTTATATGGTCTTAAACAGAGGCTGCTGTAGTCACAGAATGGGATGCCCCGGGCAGGAATCGAGCTGGCAGGGTACAGTAGTGCTTTGGCCAGCAAAAGTGTCTTTATCAGGCCTAATTTCAAATATGATAAGAGCAAATGCTTATATGGTCTTAAACAGAGGCTGCTTTAGTCACAGAATGGGATGCCCCGGGCAGGAATCGAGCTGGCAGGGTACAGTAGTGCTTTGGCCAGCAAAAGTGTCTTTATCAGGCTAATTTCAAATATGATAAGAGCAAATGCTTATATGGTCTTAAACAGAGGCTGCTTTAGTCACAGAATGGGATGCCCCGGGCAGGAATCGAGCTGGCAGGGTACAGTAGTGCTTTGGCCAGCAAAAGTGTCTTTATCAGGCCTAATTTCAAATATGATAAGAGCAAATGCTTATATGGTCTTAAACAGAGGCTGCTTTAGTCACAGAATGGGATGCCCCGGGCAGGAATCGAGCTGGCAGGGTACAGTAGTGCTTTGGCCAGCAAAAGTGTCTTTATCAGGCTAATTTCAAATATGATAAGAGCAAATGCTTATATGGTCTTAAACAGAGGCTGCTTTAGTCACAGAATGGGATGCCCCGGGCAGGAATCGAGCTGGCAGGGTACAGTAGTGCTTTGGCCAGCAAAAGTGTCTTTATCAGGCTAATTTCAAATATGATAAGAGCAAATGCTTATATGGTCTTAAACAGAGGCTGCTGTAGTCACAGAATGGGATGCCCCGGGCAGGAATCGAGCTGGCAGGGTACAGTAGTGCTTTGGCCAGCAAAAGTGTCTTTATCAGGCCTAATTTCAAATATGATAAGAGCAAATGCTTATATGGTCTTAAACAGAGGCTGCTTTAGTCACAGAATGAGATGCCCCGGGCAGGAATCGAGCTGGCAGGGTACAGTAGTGCTTTGGCCAGCAAAAGTGTCTTTATCAGGCTAATTTCAAATATGATAAGAGCAAATGCTTATATGGTCTTAAACAGAGGCTGCTTTAGTCACAGAATGGGATGCCCCGGGCAGGAATCGAGCTGGCAGGGTACAGTAGTGCTTTGGCCAGCAAAAGTGTCTTTATCAGGCCTAATTTCAAATATGATAAGAGCAAATGCTTATATGGTCTTAAACAGAGGCTGCTTTAGTCACAGAATGGGATGCCCCGGGCAGGAATCGAGCTGGCAGGGTACAGTAGTGCTTTGGCCAGCAAAAGTGTCTTTATCAGGCTAATTTCAAATATGATAAGAGCAAATGCTTATATGGTCTTAAACAGAGGCTGCTGTAGTCACAGAATGGGATGCCCCGGGCAGGAATCGAGCTGGCAGGGTACAGTAGTGCTTTGGCCAGCAAAAGTGTCTTTATCAGGCTAATTTCAAATATGATAAGAGCAAATGCTTATATGGTCTTAAACAGAGGCTGCTTTAGTCACAGAATGGGATGCCCCGGGCAGGAATCGAGCTGGCAGGGTACAGTAGTGCTTTGGCCAGCAAAAGTGTCTTTATCAGGCTAATTTCAAATATGATAAGAGCAAATGCTTATATGGTCTTAAACAGAGGCTGCTTTAGTCACAGAATGGGATGCCCCGGGCAGGAATCGAGCTGGCAGGGTACAGTAGTGCTTTGGCCAGCAAAAGTGTCTTTATCAGGCCTAATTTCAAATATGATAAGAGCAAATGCTTATATGGTCTTAAACAGAGGCTGCTTTAGTCACAGAATGGGATGCCCCGGGCAGGAATCGAGCTGGCAGGGTACAGTAGTGCTTTGGCCAGCAAAAGTGTCTTTATCAGGCTAATTTCAAATATGATAAGAGCAAATGCTTATATGGTCTTAAACAGAGGCTGCTTTAGTCACAGAATGGGATGCCCCGGGCAGGAATCGAGCTGGCAGGGTACAGTAGTGCTTTGGCCAGCAAAAGTGTCTTTATCAGGCTAATTTCAAATATGATAAGAGCAAATGCTTATATGGTCTTAAACAGAGGCTGCTGTAGTCACAGAATGGGATGCCCCGGGCAGGAATCGAGCTGGCAGGGTACAGTAGTGCTTTGGCCAGCAAAAGTGTCTTTATCAGGCCTAATTTCAAATATGATAAGAGCAAATGCTTATATGGTCTTAAACAGAGGCTGCTTTAGTCACAGAATGGGATGCCCCGGGCAGGAATCGAGCTGGCAGGGTACAGTAGTGCTTTGGCCAGCAAAAGTGTCTTTATCAGGCTAATTTCAAATATGATAAGAGCAAATGCTTATATGGTCTTAAACAGAGGCTGCTTTAGTCACAGAATGGGATGCCCCGGGCAGGAATCGAGCTGGCAGGGTACAGTAGTGCTTTGGCCAGCAAAAGTGTCTTTATCAGGCCTAATTTCAAATATGATAAGAGCAAATGCTTATATGGTCTTAAACAGAGGCTGCTTTAGTCACAGAATGGGATGCCCCGGGCAGGAATCGAGCTGGCAGGGTACAGTAGTGCTTTGGCCAGCAAAAGTGTCTTTATCAGGCTAATTTCAAATATGATAAGAGCAAATGCTTATATGGTCTTAAACAGAGGCTGCTGTAGTCACAGAATGGGATGCCCCGGGCAGGAATCGAGCTGGCAGGGTACAGTAGTGCTTTGGCCAGCAAAAGTGTCTTTATCAGGCTAATTTCAAATATGATAAGAGCAAATGCTTATATGGTCTTAAACAGAGGCTGCTTTAGTCACAGAATGGGATGCCCCGGGCAGGAATCGAGCTGGCAGGGTACAGTAGTGCTTTGGCCAGCAAAAGTGTCTTTATCAGGCCTAATTTCAAATATGATAAGAGCAAATGCTTATATGGTCTTAAACAGAGGCTGCTTTAGTCACAGAATGGGATGCCCCGGGCAGGAATCGAGCTGGCAGGGTACAGTAGTGCTTTGGCCAGCAAAAGTGTCTTTATCAGGCTAATTTCAAATATGATAAGAGCAAATGCTTATATGGTCTTAAACAGAGGCTGCTTTAGTCACAGAATGGGATGCCCCGGGCAGGAATCGAGCTGGCAGGGTACAGTAGTGCTTTGGCCAGCAAAAGTGTCTTTATCAGGCCTAATTTCAAATATGATAAGAGCAAATGCTTATATGGTCTTAAACAGAGGCTGCTTTAGTCACAGAATGGGATGCCCCGGGCAGGAATCGAGCTGGCAGGGTACAGTAGTGCTTTGGCCAGCAAAAGTGTCTTTATCAGGCTAATTTCAAATATGATAAGAGCAAATGCTTATATGGTCTTAAACAGAGGCTGCTTTAGTCACAGAATGGGATGCCCCGGGCAGGAATCGAGCTGGCAGGGTACAGTAGTGCTTTGGCCAGCAAAAGTGTCTTTATCAGGCCTAATTTCAAATATGATAAGAGCAAATGCTTATATGGTCTTAAACAGAGGCTGCTTTAGTCACAGAATGGGATGCCCCGGGCAGGAATCGAGCTGGCAGGGTACAGTAGTGCTTTGGCCAGCAAAAGTGTCTTTATCAGGCTAATTTCAATATGATAAGAGCAAATGCTTATATGGTCTTAAACAGAGGCTGCTGTAGTCACAGAATGGGATGCCCCGGGCAGGAATCGAGCTGGCAGGGTACAGTAGTGCTTTGGCCAGCAAAAGTGTCTTTATCAGGCTAATTTCAAATATGATAAGAGCAAATGCTTATATGGTCTTAAACAGAGGCTGCTTTAGTCACAGAATGGGATGCCCCGGGCAGGAATCGAGCTGGCAGGGTACAGTAGTGCTTTGGCCAGCAAAAGTGTCTTTATCAGGCTAATTTCAAATATGATAAGAGCAAATGCTTATATGGTCTTAAACAGAGGCTGCTTTAGTCACAGAATGGGATGCCCCGGGCAGGAATCGAGCTGGCAGGGTACAGTAGTGCTTTGGCCAGCAAAAGTGTCTTTATCAGGCCTAATTTCAAATATGATAAGAGCAAATGCTTATATGGTCTTAAACAGAGGCTGCTTTAGTCACAGAATGGGATGCCCCGGGCAGGAATCGAGCTGGCAGGGTACAGTAGTGCTTTGGCCAGCAAAAGTGTCTTTATCAGGCTAATTTCAAATATGATAAGAGCAAATGCTTATATGGTCTTAAACAGAGGCTGCTTTAGTCACAGAATGGGATGCCCCGGGCAGGAATCGAGCTGGCAGGGTACAGTAGTGCTTTGGCCAGCAAAAGTGTCTTTATCAGGCTAATTTCAAATATGATAAGAGCAAATGCTTATATGGTCTTAAACAGAGGCTGCTGTAGTCACAGAATGGGATGCCCCGGGCAGGAATCGAGCTGGCAGGGTACAGTAGTGCTTTGGCCAGCAAAAGTGTCTTTATCAGGCCTAATTTCAAATATGATAAGAGCAAATGCTTATATGGTCTTAAACAGAGGCTGCTTTAGTCACAGAATGGGATGCCCCGGGCAGGAATCGAGCTGGCAGGGTACAGTAGTGCTTTGGCCAGCAAAAGTGTCTTTATCAGGCTAATTTCAAATATGATAAGAGCAAATGCTTATATGGTCTTAAACAGAGGCTGCTTTAGTCACAGAATGGGATGCCCCGGGCAGGAATCGAGCTGGCAGGGTACAGTAGTGCTTTGGCCAGCAAAAGTGTCTTTATCAGGCCTAATTTCAAATATGATAAGAGCAAATGCTTATATGGTCTTAAACAGAGGCTGCTTTAGTCACAGAATGGGATGCCCCGGGCAGGAATCGAGCTGGCAGGGTACAGTAGTGCTTTGGCCAGCAAAAGTGTCTTTATCAGGCTAATTTCAAATATGATAAGAGCAAATGCTTATATGGTCTTAAACAGAGGCTGCTGTAGTCACAGAATGGGATGCCCCGGGCAGGAATCGAGCTGGCAGGGTACAGTAGTGCTTTGGCCAGCAAAAGTGTCTTTATCAGGCTAATTTCAAATATGATAAGAGCAAATGCTTATATGGTCTTAAACAGAGGCTGCTTTAGTCACAGAATGGGATGCCCCGGGCAGGAATCGAGCTGGCAGGGTACAGTAGTGCTTTGGCCAGCAAAAGTGTCTTTATCAGGCCTAATTTCAAATATGATAAGAGCAAATGCTTATATGGTCTTAAACAGAGGCTGCTGTAGTCACAGAATGGGATGCCCCGGGCAGGAATCGAGCTGGCAGGGTACAGTAGTGCTTTGGCCAGCAAAAGTGTCTTTATCAGGCCTAATTTCAAATATGATAAGAGCAAATGCTTATATGGTCTTAAACAGAGGCTGCTTTAGTCACAGAATGGGATGCCCCGGGCAGGAATCGAGCTGGCAGGGTACAGTAGTGCTTTGGCCAGCAAAAGTGTCTTTATCAGGCTAATTTCAAATATGATAAGAGCAAATGCTTATATGGTCTTAAACAGAGGCTGCTTTAGTCACAGAATGGGATGCCCCGGGCAGGAATCGAGCTGGCAGGGTACAGTAGTGCTTTGGCCAGCAAAAGTGTCTTTATCAGGCTAATTTCAAATATGATAAGAGCAAATGCTTATATGGTCTTAAACAGAGGCTGCTGTAGTCACAGAATGGGATGCCCCGGGCAGGAATCGAGCTGGCAGGGTACAGTAGTGCTTTGGCCAGCAAAAGTGTCTTTATCAGGCCTAATTTCAAATATGATAAGAGCAAATGCTTATATGGTCTTAAACAGAGGCTGCTTTAGTCACAGAATGGGATGCCCCGGGCAGGAATCGAGCTGGCAGGGTACAGTAGTGCTTTGGCCAGCAAAAGTGTCTTTATCAGGCTAATTTCAAATATGATAAGAGCAAATGCTTATATGGTCTTAAACAGAGGCTGCTTTAGTCACAGAATGGGATGCCCCGGGCAGGAATCGAGCTGGCAGGGTACAGTAGTGCTTTGGCCAGCAAAAGTGTCTTTATCAGGCCTAATTTCAAATATGATAAGAGCAAATGCTTATATGGTCTTAAACAGAGGCTGCTTTAGTCACAGAATGGGATGCCCCGGGCAGGAATCGAGCTGGCAGGGTACAGTAGTGCTTTGGCCAGCAAAAGTGTCTTTATCAGGCTAATTTCAAATATGATAAGAGCAAATGCTTATATGGTCTTAAACAGAGGCTGCTTTAGTCACAGAATGGGATGCCCCGGGCAGGAATCGAGCTGGCAGGGTACAGTAGTGCTTTGGCCAGCAAAAGTGTCTTTATCAGGCTAATTTCAAATATGATAAGAGCAAATGCTTATATGGTCTTAAACAGAGGCTGCTGTAGTCACAGAATGGGATGCCCCGGGCAGGAATCGAGCTGGCAGGGTACAGTAGTGCTTTGGCCAGCAAAAGTGTCTTTATCAGGCCTAATTTCAAATATGATAAGAGCAAATGCTTATATGGTCTTAAACAGAGGCTGCTTTAGTCACAGAATGGGATGCCCCGGGCAGGAATCGAGCTGGCAGGGTACAGTAGTGCTTTGGCCAGCAAAAGTGTCTTTATCAGGCTAATTTCAAATATGATAAGAGCAAATGCTTATATGGTCTTAAACAGAGGCTGCTTTAGTCACAGAATGGGATGCCCCGGGCAGGAATCGAGCTGGCAGGGTACAGTAGTGCTTTGGCCAGCAAAAGTGTCTTTATCAGGCCTAATTTCAAATATGATAAGAGCAAATGCTAATATGGTCTTAAACAGAGGCTGCTTTAGTCACAGAATGGGATGCCCCGGGCAGGAATCGAGCTGGCAGGGTACAGTAGTGCTTTGGCCAGCAAAAGTGTCTTTATCAGGCTAATTTCAAATATGATAAGAGCAAATGCTTATATGGTCTTAAACAGAGGCTGCTTTAGTCACAGAATGGGATGCCCCGGGCAGTAATCGAGCTGGCAGGGTACAGTAGTGCTTTGGCCAGCAAAAGTGTCTTTATCAGGCTAATTTCAAATATGATAAGAGCAAATGCTTATATGGTCTTAAACAGAGGCTGCTTTAGTCACAGAATGGGATGCCCCGGGCAGGAATCGAGCTGGCAGGGTACAGTAGTGCTTTGGCCAGCAAAAGTGTCTTTATCAGGCCTAATTTCAAATATGATAAGAGCAAATGCTTATATGGTCTTAAACAGAGGCTGCTTTAGTCACAGAATGGGATGCCCCGGGCAGGAATCGAGCTGGCAGGGTACAGTAGTGCTTTGGCCAGCAAAAGTGTCTTTATCAGGCCTAATTTCAAATATGATAAGAGCAAATGCTTATATGGTCTTAAACAGAGGCTGCTTTAGTCACAGAATGGGATGCCCCGGGCAGGAATCGAGCTGGCAGGGTACAGTAGTGCTTTGGCCAGCAAAAGTGTCTTTATCAGGCTAATTTCAAATATGATAAGAGCAAATGCTTATATGGTCTTAAACAGAGGCTGCTTTAGTCACAGAATGGGATGCCCCGGGCAGGAATCGAGCTGGCAGGGTACAGTAGTGCTCTGGCCAGCAAAAGTGTCTTTATCAGGCTAATTTCAAATATGATAAGAGCAAATGCTTATATGGTCTTAAACAGAGGCTGCTGTAGTCACAGAATGGGATGCCCCGGGCAGGAATCGAGCTGGCAGGGTACAGTAGTGCTTTGGCCAGCAAAAGTGTCTTTATCAGGCCTAATTTCAAATATGATAAGAGCAAATGCTTATATGGTCTTAAACAGAGGCTGCTTTAGTCACAGAATGGGATGCCCCGGGCAGGAATCGAGCTGGCAGGGTACAGTAGTGCTTTGGCCAGCAAAAGTGTCTTTATCAGGCTAATTTCAAATATGATAAGAGCAAATGCTTATATGGTCTTAAACAGAGGCTGCTTTAGTCACAGAATGGGATGCCCCGGGCAGGAATCGAGCTGGCAGGGTACAGTAGTGCTTTGGCCAGCAAAAGTGTCTTTATCAGGCCTAATTTCAAATATGATAAGAGCAAATGCTTATATGGTCTTAAACAGAGGCTGCTTTAGTCACAGAATGGGATGCCCCGGGCAGGAATCGAGCTGGCAGGGTACAGTAGTGCTTTGGCCAGCAAAAGTGTCTTTATCAGGCTAATTTCAAATATGATAAGAGCAAATGCTTATATGGTCTTAAACAGAGGCTGCTTTAGTCACAGAATGGGATGCCCCGGGCAGGAATCGAGCTGGCAGGGTACAGTAGTGCTTTGGCCAGCAAAAGTGTCTTTATCAGGCTAATTTCAAATATGATAAGAGCAAATGCTTATATGGTCTTAAACAGAGGCTGCTGTAGTCACAGAATGGGATGCCCCGGGCAGGAATCGAGCTGGCAGGGTACAGTAGTGCTTTGGCCAGCAAAAGTGTCTTTATCAGGCCTAATTTCAAATATGATAAGAGCAAATGCTTATATGGTCTTAAACAGAGGCTGCTTTAGTCACAGAATGGGATGCCCCGGGCAGGAATCGAGCTGGCAGGGTACAGTAGTGCTTTGGCCAGCAAAAGTGTCTTTATCAGGCTAATTTCAAATATGATAAGAGCAAATGCTTATATGGTCTTAAACAGAGGCTGCTTTAGTCACAGAATGGGATGCCCCGGGCAGGAATCGAGCTGGCAGGGTACAGTAGTGCTTTGGCCAGCAAAAGTGTCTTTATCAGGCCTAATTTCAAATATGATAAGAGCAAATGCTTATATGGTCTTAAACAGAGGCTGCTTTAGTCACAGAATGGGATGCCCCGGGCAGGAATCGAGCTGGCAGGGTACAGTAGTGCTTTGGCCAGCAAAAGTGTCTTTATCAGGCTAATTTCAAATATGATAAGAGCAAATGCTTATATGGTCTTAAACAGAGGCTGCTTTAGTCACAGAATGGGATGCCTCACAGCAGACTTAAGATCAGTTCAGTATATATGCACAGTTAGTTACTATAAGCAGCCTGAAAACGCTAACAAAGGCTGGATGAAAAAAAAAAAATCTCCCTGTCAGCCAGCTCCGTTTTTCCTACCTTTCCCTGGCTTTCTGTCTGTCTCCTGTCTGTCTCCTGCCTGTCTCCTGCCTGTCTCCAGCCTGTCCCTGTCTGTCTAACTGCCTCAGCTACACAGCGTTCTGTCTGTCTGTCACGAATGCAATAGAGAAATGAGGAAAAGCAAGATGGCCGCCGTTAAATACCGCTGTGTGACGTCACCGGGCTTGCTGGCTGCTGATAGGCTGCATGTGACTGCCCCAGCTTGCACTGGCGCGGGATACATGTCCAGACATGTCCCGCCCGCCATCTTAGAATGCCTGTAATGTAAATGAATGGATGTTAAAGGAAAACTTCGAGTGATCGAATCGCGGGGAAATTCGGATTCGATCCGAATCGAATTTTTCCTGAAATTCGGATCGAATCCGGGTTCGTCCGGATCGATTCGCTCATCCCTAGTCTTAAATAGAGGCTGGTGTAGTCACAGAATGGGATGCCCCAAAAATCAACAGGAGTGCACCTGGCAGGCAGCAGTACTATGCACAGCAAAAGTGTCTTTATCAGGCCTAATTTCAATTTAGAATAGGTGCAAATGGTTATGGTCTTAAATAGAGGCTGGTGTAGTCACAGAATGGGATGCCCAAACAGGAGTGCACCTGGCAGGCAGTAGTACTATGCACAGCAAAAGTGTCTTTATCAGGCCTAATTTCAATTATAATAGGTGCAAATGGTTATGGTCTTAAATAGAGGCTGGTGTAGTCACAGAATGGGATGCCCCAAAAACCAACAGGAGTGCACCTGGCAGGCAGCAGTACTATGCACAGCAAAAGTGTCTTTATTAGGCCTAATTTCAATTAGAATAGGTGCAAATGGTTATGGTCTTAAATAGAGGCTGGTGTAGTCACAGAATGGGATGCCCAAACAGGAGTGCACCTGGCAGGCAGTAGTACTATGCACAGCAAAAGTGTCTTTATCAGGCCTAATTTCAATTAGAATAAGTGCAAATGGTTATGGTCTTAAATAGAGGCTGGTGTGGTCACAGAATGGGATGCCCCAAAAACCAACAGGAGTGCACCTGGCAGGCAGCAGTACTATGCACAGCAAAAGTGTCTTTATCAGGCCTAATTTCAATTAGAATAAGTGCAAATGGTTATGGTCTTAAATAGAGGCTGGTGTAGTCACAGAATGGGATGCCCAAACAGGAGTGCACCTGGCAGGCAGTAGTACTATGCACAGCAAAAATGTCTTTATCAGGCCTAATTTCAATTAGAATAAGTGCAAATGGTTATGGTCTTAAATAGAGGCTGGTGTAGTCACAGAATGGGATGCCCCAAAAACCAACAGGAGTGCACCTGGCAGGCAGCAGTACTATGCACAGCAAAAGTGTCTTTATCAGGCCTAATTTCAATTAGAATAGGTGCAAATGGTTATGGTCTTAAATAGAGGCTGGTGTAGTCACAGAATGGGATGCCCAAACAGGAGTGCACCTGGCAGGCAGTAGTACTATGCACAGCAAAAGTGTCTTTATCAGGCCTAATTTCAATTATAATAAGTGCAAATGGTTATGGTCTTAAATAGAGGCTGGTGTAGTCACAGAATGGGATGCCCAAACAGGAGTGCACCTGGCAGGCAGTAGTACTATGCATAGCAAAAGTGTCTTTATCAGGCCTAATTTCAATTATAATAGGTGCAAATGGTTATGGTCTTAAATAGAGGCTGGTGTAGTCACAGAATGGGATGCCCCAAAAACCAACAGGAGTGCACCTGGCAGGCAGCAGTACTATGCACAGCAAAAGTGTCTTTATCAGGCCTAATTTCAATTAGAATAAGTGCAAATGGTTATGGTCTTAAATAGAGGCTGGTGTAGTCACAGAATGGGATGCCCAAACAGGAGTGCACCTGGCAGGCAGTAGTACTATGCACAGCAAAAGTGTCTTTATCAGGCCTAATTTCAATTAGAATAAGTGCAAATGGTTATGGTCTTAAATAGAGGCTGGTGTAGTCACAGAATGGGATGCCCAAACAGGAGTGCACCTGGCAGGCAGTAGTACTATGCACAGCAAAAGTGTCTTTATCAGGCCTAATTTCAATTAGAATAGGTGCAAATGGTTATGGTCTTAAATAGAGGCTGGTGTAGTCACAGAATGGGATGCCCAAACAGGAGTGCACCTGGCAGGCAGTAGTACTATGCACAGCAAAAGTGTCTTTATCAGGCCTAATTTCAATTAGAATAAGTGCAAATGGTTATGGTCTTAAATAGAGGCTGGTGTAGTCACAGAATGGGATGCCCAAACAGGAGTGCACCGGGCAGGCAGTAGTACTATGCACAGCAAAAGTGTCTTTATCAGGCCTAATTTCAATTATAATAGGTGCAAATGGTTATGGTCTTAAATAGAGGCTGGTGTAGTCACAGAATGGGATGCCTCACAGCAGACTTAAGATCAGTTCAGTATATATGCACAGTTAGTTAGTATAAGCAGCCTGAAAACGCTAACAAAGCCAGTCAGCCAGCCAGTAACAAACACTCAGGCTGGATGAAAAAAAAAAAAAATCTCCCTGTGACTGCCTCCGATTTTTCCTAACTTTCCCTGTTTTTCGCTGACTTTCTGTCTGTCTCCTGCCTGTCTCCTGCCTGTCTACAGCCTGTCCCTGTCTGTCCCTACCTGTCTAACTGCCTCTCCCTCACTACAGCGTCCTGTCTCTCACGAATGCAATAGAGAAATGAGGAAAACCAAGATGGCCGCCGGCCTTAAATAGCGCTGTGACGTCACCGGGCTTGCTGGCTGCTGATAGGCTGCATGTGACTGCCCCAGCTTGCACTGGCGCGGGGTAGATGTCTGGACATGTCCCGTCCGCCATCTTAGAATGCCTGTATGTAAATGAATGGATGTTAAAGGAAAACTTCGAGCGATCGAATCGCGGGGAAATTCGGACTCGATCCGAATCGAATTTTTCATGAAATTCGGATCGAATCCGGGTTCGTCCGGATCGATTAGCTCATCCCTACTTACTAGCACTGCTCAATACCCACGTAGTGGCACATCCTGCAAGAAACGCTTCTACACTTTGAAAAGGGCCCTTATGCTAAAGATGAAGAATGATCTACTTGTAGACAGTGGGACCAAGCAGGGTCCAAAGAGTAAATACAGGCCATATGAGGAGATGCTGAAGTGCAAGATTCCTCTCAGTCGCCTGCAGGGTGTGGATACTGGGGATGACACCACAGGTTGGGGTGAAGGTACATTGTTTTAACATTGCAAATTATGGTTGGTTTAATGTATCTTCTTATTTGTTAACCAATTCTTTGCAATACTAACAGTAGGACATGTTAAGTAGCAGATTAAACCTCTGTAATATTTTAACTTCCTGTCTCTTGCTTTATGCATAGTGGCACATGATGACTCACATGATTCACCTGATGAGGTCACCCGGAATCCTGCCCTTCCCCCACCCTCAAGCTTAACACAGTCTTATATTGAAGGTTTGTTTTTTTTTGTTGTTTTCTAAACTTTTTTGTTTGTTTGTCACACATTAACAATGCATTATTCATTACTTTGCTTTATCATAGTTGCCCTCAGAATTACACCAGCATCTCCTCATGAGGCTACCTACTCTTTGGATGCCAGTAAGTGCATGTGTCAACCTTGATTTTGGCATTTTGGCTTTCAATCATGTTATTTCATTGTAGACCAAGTCCCTGCTTCATCTTTGGACCCCACTTCCTGTGTTGCAGGTCAACAGGACCCTGTTGGTGTGTATTGCAAAGCACACTGTATCCTTTCTGTTGTTTGAGTTCCAATGCGTATATTTTGTTAGTTGAAAACTCAAAATCATGTTAAATCTCACTCAAAGCTGAATAGTTAAAGGGGATTGGGCATCAACCAGGTCCTACATGATAATGTTGTAATGATGTCCATGCTAAGTTATTGTGCTTAAATAAGTCATTATTTCTGAAATGCAAACATTAACAATACTATGGTTGTTAATATTGATATCCATTGTGGCTTGTTTTAGACCCAAATACAGGAAGTGCGCGTCCGGAAAGGGTCCTTCACTGTGCAGCTGCTAGGGATGAGGGTAAGACTGATTTTTGTGGGGTTCTAGTAAGGATGTTGTTTTCAATGAAATGTTGTTTGTGTCTTGACATTTGTTTGGAAACATGTTATTTTAGGGCAAAGCTCGACTGAGGCCCTAGGTCTGGACATCTTTGAGGTGGCGGGTATGTGTAATTTGACCTATGTATGTATGTTCTAGTTTGGCAAACTGATTACCTCATCTTGCTCTTCCATACATCTTCAGAATATGTTAGAAACTAAAAGCTTTTGTGTCTTGCATCAGTCACTTGGGAGAGGTATGGGCTCGATAATGTTGTTAAGAACTAGTCACACAATATCAAATGACACACTAACACGACCTTCCTGTTTAGCATATGCGAGCTTGCCACATCTCTTAGATGATGATTTGCCCCTTTCTGGCAGCCAGACACCGGAACTATTTGTGGAGGAGCACACTCAGGTACCATGGATAAATGTTTTAGAGATTAACCACGATTACCTGTTTGGGGGTCACTCAGGTCCCACCATGTAACATACAACATACTTTGTTGTTAGCAGGACTCCTTCCCTGAAACACAGGATGTGCCCTCCACATAAGTGCCATGTGCGCAGGCTGCAGAGGCTGGACCAATGGTAAATTCTAATGGAGCCATACTTTTTTTTTTTTTTCTTACCTTCATTATTCAAGCTTGATTACAATATTGTGTTTTTTGTTTTAGGCTGCTCAACCAACAACTGGGCGAAGTGCACCGACAAGTGCTGAGATTTATGAGCTAGGGTCCCGGATGCTGGAGGCCTACAGTCGCCAACAGCCGCGTGATGGAACTCTGGAGCGCATTGCGGCGTTGGAAAATCAGTCGCTGCTGGACCAACAACAAATTAATGAACTGCGCCAACAACTTAATGAAGTGCGGACTCAACAGCAGTCTGGAGTGCGGCATGCCTTGCAAGAAATGATGCATGGCATCCAGCAATCTTTACAGCGCCAGGACGAAACTTTGTTGTTGTTACAGCAGCTAATACAGCAGTAGTCTATTTTTTTACTGCACTGTTGTCCCCCAACACCGCCCCTAGCCATGAGTCGCAACCTCCCCGCCCACCCAGGGACTAATTGGTCCAGTTGGGAGCCATTTGAAAGGCTTGAATTTGTATTGACTTGATTGACTTAAATAAACGTATTTGTAAACGCTAGAATTTGTGTGGGTTACCAAAATACATACCTACAAACACAGTCAGGGATACCTCTCTATATCTAGATATGTTAATGTTGACTGAAAATTACTACAGTCATTGTTTGCCATACATTACTATGTTTACAAAATGAAATGCAGAACAATGTGTTTAAGAAACCCCCAAAAAATTGGTTACTATACACATAACATATGGTTTAAAAGGTACGACACACTGAAAGTAGAAACATAAAAAAAATTTATTTTTTATAAAAGGGGCCAACATGGCCAAAATTACTCCGCACAGCGGATAAAACCATACCCCCCACCCTACCGCTGTTTCTTCTTTCCCAGCAGCATAAGTCGCGTCCGCTGGACGTACTGCCACAGTCTGCGATGCTCATTAACGCAAGCTGTATGGAGACCAAAAAATGGATTAGTCAATAGAACGTGAGACAAACATACACAGATGATTTCACATTATCTAGTTTGGTCTCATAATGTGACCAACTACATTAACATTTGTGCAAACTGGGCCCTTATGTGGGTCCATTATATGAGTACAAGTGCCTTACATGTTCATTTATCAGCAATACCCTACATATTGAAGTAACCGTTTGCACTAAATGAAGGGTGAAGTAAGATTGTGGGCATTGTTTGGGTTATTTTGGTCCAAACATCATGTCCAAAGTACTAAAGATTCTAACCCTTCGGCTATTCCTATTCTAGTTCTCAACCTTATTTTGAAATATTTTAATTTGGACACCAAAACTTTTTAAACAAAATGTATTATGGGTTTGAAAGGAAACAAAGGGGATGCAACAATCTAGTATGCAGACATGCATTTATGATTGTGGGTCACGCAAATGTCAGCTAAATGTGTGCTAATTAACCACATAGGGACATTGCCAATTATTCTAGCTTTTAGGGTGACACATAGGTGGCCAAAGTATGTTTGAATATGAAGTTAGTGTACTCACCATCGCAGCTGTGGCTTGGGCCCATGTTGCTGGGTGTCCCTGGAGCTTGGGTGGGGAGTATGGTCACAGGGTCCGTCTGCGTGGAAACATCTGTTTGGAAAAAACAAACCAAAAACAATGATAAGGTTTGCGCTTACAAATTAAGATTATACATCCACATGTTTAGGGAGTCTGGTAAATCATGCTACCATGTTTACACACATGTTTGCTATACATTAGCATATTTACAGGTCCGTGAGGTCAGGTGAATAATTTAGGTGTGCAACATGGACACATCAATATAATGTGCCGCAAACATTTACAGTGCAATGCTAATGCAGTAATTTAAGTTGAGCTGATCATATTCATAGTAGAGTGTGCAACATGTGTTTGCATTAAACAAATAAAAAAAAAATGGCTAGACAGCATCATGGTGATCATATTCATAGTAGAGTGTGCAACATGTGTTTGCATTAAACAAATAAAAAAAAAATGGCTAGACAGCATCATGAACGATGGAAGAGGGGAAAAAACAGGCTGCCGCCGCAACAAGTGATCACATCAACCTGTAATTTACGATAGACAAATGACTGAGCCAAGTTCGGAAGATAACATACGAACGGACGGGCATTTTACGATAGGAAACGGATTAGCTTATAGAATCACTGGCAAGTTCATACGAGTGCACGAGCGTTCGGAAAAAATAGGCAACAAAATCAAAGCTGTAACATGTTTCTTTGAATCGACCCTTATATCCTTGAACTTTCTTTATTGAATCAGTGGTGTTGCGGAGAGGGCCAGTCGCTATGCCGAGTCGCTATGTGTCGCAGGCGGCGGCGCTGTGCTGATCATACATGTTTTTTTTTTTTTTGGTTGAATGTTCTTTTAACGCCCACAGTCGCTGTTGTTGAATACGCAGCAGACACGGGCGCATCTGACTCATCACTAGCATGACTGACACGTTTTTTTTTTGGTTTTGCGTATGCTAGCGATTTGGAAAGCGTATGTTAGCGTATTTTAGCGATGAGTGTCCTTTTTTTTTTGCCTTTCACTTTCGTTTTGCAACTTCCGGTTTCCACCTCTGAGGATTCACCATGCGGCTAGACGCCCTGCCACACGCCTCCCCAGCTACACCTCCGATTCTTCCCCCCCAACCCCTCCCCACCCTCCCCTCCCTGTCTCCCCTGGCCCCTCAACATCCCCTGTTCCTCCCACACCCAGCAAGCTGCGCCGCAAAAGGGTGGATCCGCGTGTTATCGGCCAGGGGGTTAAAGTGAGTATATGGTCCATTTATGTTGTGCAAGAATATAGCTTGTTATATATGTTTATTACTGTATATATATATATATATATATATATATATATATATATATATGTACTGATGTTTTTTTTTTTAATGTGTTTTTTTATAGGATGTTTGTCTAGCGGAATATGATTATGCCCGTGGTGCAAAGAGGCGCATAGCGTTGGGGGTGAAGCCCACTGTGTCCCGGCGCTTCCAGACCAATCTCAGTGTCCGTTCAATTATACAGAAGTGGTCGGATTTCAGGCGCCGGGACCCAGAGGGCATTTATAGGCTCTATGATGCCTATGCTTCAGTTAAGTGTCACCTCACCACATTTAAATCCATACAATAATGTTGAATTATAATGTAGTACATTTTTGGGTTTATTTTTAAAGGTGTCCTTATTTTTTTACCTTCTACACAGATAAGCGTCCTCCCCTGGGCAAACGTGGGAAGGGTTTCCTCCCCCGCAGAAGAGTGGTGGGGTCGGATGAATCTGCGGGGGATGACGCCCCAGAGGAGCGTGCTGCTGGGGGGGAGGGCAGTCTGGAGCCTCAGCTCCTCACAATCGGACTCAGTTGAGTCTCAAAACCCTGTGGGCCACTCTCAAGTGGGGAGTCCAAGAGGGGAGGTGGAGTTGGACTCGCCCACACTCCCTCAAGGATCTGGGAGTGAGAGGGAGGAGGGTGGCCCATGTGTTTTGGGATCTTCTGGGCCGATTGTGAGGAGTCGAGGCTCCACGCCTCCTCCTCAGAGTCCTCCCTGGGATACCAGCGGCAGTTCATCCCCTGGTGAGTGCATTTCTAATTGTTGTTTGTATGTTACAGGTGGAATCTGTGCATTTTCAATAATCATGTGCCCTTGTTATCTGGTTTTTAGGGCATCATAGAGCCGGCACCTCCAGCAGCTATGCGCCAGCCCTTGCCCGTGGGCATAGTCGTGGTAAGTGTTTGTTGTTCTCACTCACATGTTTGCTGCTACATAGCATAATATTTTTGTCTAATTAGAAGAATATTCTGGAACCCCACTCCAGTTCAATCCAAATGCAACCAACCCCAAAGTTACTGCGTACACCATGATGCTGTCTAGCCATTTTTTTTTTATTTGTTTAATGCAAACACATGTTGCACACTCTACTATGAATATGATCAGCTCAACTTAAATTACTGCATTAGCATTGCACTGTAAATGTTTGTGGCGCATTATATTGATGTGTCCATGTTGCACACCTAAATTATTCACCTGACCTCACGGACCTGTAAATATGCTAATGTATAGCAAACATGTGTGTAAACATAGTAGCATGATTTACCAGACTCCCTAAACAGGTGGATGTATAATCTTAATTTGTAAGCGCAAACCTTATGATTGTTTTTGGTTTGTTTTTTCCAAACAGATGTTTCCAAGCAGATGGACCCTGTGACCATACTCCCTACCCAAGCTCCAGGGACACCCAGCAGCATGGCCCGAGCCACAGCTGCGATGGTGAGTACACTAACTTTATATCCAAACATACTTTGGCCACCTATGTGTCACCCTAAAAGCTAGAATAATTGGCAATGTCCCTATGTGGTTAATTAGCACACATTTAGCTGACATTTGCGTGACCCACAATCATAAATGCATGTCTGCATACTAGATTGTTGCATCCCCTTTGTTTCCTTTCAAACCCATAATACATTTTGTTTAAAAAGTTTTGGTGTCCAAATTAAAATATTTTCAAAATAAGGTTGAGAACTAGAATAGGAATAGCCGAAGGGTTAGAATCTTTAGTACTTTGGACATGATGTTTGGACCAAAATAACCCAATCAATGCCCACAATCTTACTTCACCCTTCATTTAGTACAAACGGTTACTTCAATATGTAAGGTATTGCTGATAAATGCACATGTAAGGCACTAGTACTCATATAATGGACCCACATAAGGGCCCAGTTTGCACAAATGTTAATGTAGTTGGTCACATTATGAGACCAAACTAGATAATGTGAAATCATCTGTGTACGTTTGTCTCATGTTCTACTGACTAATCCATTTTTGGTCTCCACACAGCTTGCGTTAATGAGCATCGCAGACTGTGGCAGTACGTCCGGCGGACACGACTTATGCTGCTGGGAAAGAAGAAACAGCGGTAGGGTGGGGGGTATGGTTTTATCCGCTGTGCGGAGTAATTTTGGCCATGTTGGCCCCTTTTATAAAAAATAAATGTTTTTTATGTTTCTACTTTTAGTGTGTCGTGCCTTTTAAACAATATATAGTTTATATTTTTTGGGGGTTTCTTAAACACATTGTTCTGCATTTCATTTTGTAAACATAGTAATGTATGGCAAACAATGACTGTAGTAATTTTCAGTCAACATTAACATATCTAGATATAGAGAGGTATCCCTGACTGTGTTTGTAGGTATGTATTTTGGTAACCCACACAAATTCTAGCGTTTACAAATACGTTTATTTAAGTCAATCAAGTCAATACAAATTCAAGCCTTTCAAATGGCTAACAATTGGACCAATTAGTCCCTGGGTGGGCGGGGAGGTTGCGACTCATGGCTGCTGTTGAGTCCGCACTTCATTAAGTTGTTGGCGCAGTTCATTAATGTGTTGTTGGTCCAGCAGCGACTGATTTTCCAACGCCGCAATGCGCTCCAGAGTTCCATCACGCGGCTGTTGGCGACTGTAGGCCTCCAGCATCCGGGACCCTAGCTCATAAAGCTCAGCACTTGTCGGTGCACTTCGCCCAGTTGTTGGTTGAGCAGCCTAAAACAAAAAACACAATATTGTAGTCAAGCTTGAATAATGAAGGTAAGAAAAAAAAAAAAAGTATGGCTCCATTAGAATTTACCGTTGGTCCAGCCTCTGCAGCCTACGCACATGGCACTTATGCGGAGGGCACATCCTGTGTTTCAGGGAAAGAGTCCTGCTAACAACAAAGTATGTTGTATGTTACATGGTGGGACCTGATTGACCCCCAAACAGGTAATCGTGGTTAATCTCTAAAACACCCGAGTGTGCTCCTCCACAAATAGTTCCGGTGTCTGGCTGCCAGAAAGGGGCAAATCATCATCTGAGAGATGTGGCAAGCTCACATATGCTAAACAGGAAAGTCGTGTTAGTGTGTCATTTGATATTGTGTGACTAGTTCTTAACAACATTATCGAGCCCATACCTCTTCCAAGTGACTGATTGTGCAAGACACAAAAGCTTTTAGTTTCTAACATATTCTGAAAATGTATGGAAGAGCAAGATGAGGTAATCAGTTTGCCAAACTAAAAATTTAATTAAATTACCGCGCTAAATTTGTGTGTTTCAAAATGCTACTTTTTACAAGGTGGCACTGCTCAACGTGTTGTGATCTGAATATCCAGCAGATTTTTTACAATAAACTAAAAGAATATAACACAGAGCAGTTAGAATAATAAAATCAACATATTTAACCATTAAAACATTGATCATTAATAAAAAGTCCCAGTGTTGTCCCGCAGATTCAAGCGCGGTGTCACCATGGCTGAAATAAGCTTTATAGCACCGATTCACGTGCCCACCACCTCTTAGGTTATACTCTTACCAGAAGGGGGTTTGGTTAGCTGCCTTTTTGTTTTATATCTCCACAGAATTTCTCCTATATAGAATTATGGTTATCCTTAGGAACTCCGCTTAAAATCGATCCCAATTTTCTCCTTCCTCAAATCTCCAAAGTAAAGAGCATGTGCCTTCGCAAAAGCTCATTTGGAATTTCACCATAAAAGCAAAAAGGGAAAGAGAGGGATCTAGCGCAATATGTTTTTTAATATGCAGTTAAAATCTATAAAAAGTGCCAATCTCGCACTCACATTTGATTAACTTTACATGCGCATTAAGTGCCAGAAGCGGTTCTCACCCAACCTCTATGTAGCATCGGCCGATGATGGGAGAGGGAGGGAAGAGGATGCCGCCTCTGATGAAAAGAGTTCCAAGGACTGCAATGTGAAGGGTAGTACTGTCACTGCCGCTGTCCTCAGTGCTGTGTATGTGGAGTGGTTGGTCTGTATGTTGATATTGTTTTTGGTTTTTGGGGCAGTGCCTGAGGTCTAGCCAGTGATTGTGAGATGGTTGAGTGGGTGATGTTTGGGTTATGGATGTATTGTTGTGGCAGCATACAGGAAGGTCAGGAGGCAAGGGAGGAGGGTGCTGTGAGGCTTAGGGCACCCCGATCCTTTGCCATCCGCCTCTCTGTCTGGGATTTAAGTGACGAGCAGATCAGAAGCAGATTTCATCTGAATTGTGCAGCACTACAGTCCCTATATGATCAGATCAAGACCAAAATCGATCCATCCACCAGACGCACCCAATCCATCCCTGGCATAGTTCGCCTATGTGCCATGCTTAATATTGTGGGACGGGGGAATTTCCAGGCAACCTCTGCCCTCCTCAGCGGGATCAGCCAGGCTACAATGAGCCGCATATTTTACCAGGTAGTCCTGGCTATTTGTGACCTTATCCCTGTTTATATAAAATTTCCTGAGGATGAGGAGGAGGTTGCAAAAATCAAACGGGCGTTCTACCGCATGGGAGGGATTCCTAATGTGCTAGGGTGCGTGGATGGTACACATATCCCTTTCCACCCCCCCCCCCCCCGTGCACAGGAGCTGCATTACCGGAATCGGAAACAGTTCCATTCCATGAATGTCATGGTAGTATGTGACCATGACAAGCTGCGGACCGTGAGATCTGGCTTCCCCGGCTCATGCCATGATTCTTACGTGCTCCAGAAATCAGTCCTGTGCCGGAAGTTTGAGAACAATGAAATACCACCTGGCTGGCTACTGGGTAATTACTAATCCATGACATCTATTTACAAGTTTAATATGTGGACTATTAACTGAACCAAATATATAACTGAACCTAGACTGTTTACATTATGTTGTTTGAAATGTACTAATTGCTCGCTCTCTCAATCTGTTTATTCAACAGCGGACAAGGGATATGGGCAGAAAACGTGGCTAATGACTCCCATCAGAAATTCACAGACCTCTGCCCAAGGACGCTACAATGCAGCACATCGCAAAACCAGATGCATTGTGGAAAGAACCATCGGCCTGCTGAAAGCACGCTTTCTCTGTTTGGCACGCCCAGGAGGAGAGATGTTGTACAGTCCACAATAGGTCTCCAAAATAATACTCGCATGCTGTGTCCTACACAATATTTGCATATGTCACCGAATTGAACCCCCTGAAGATACAGCACTGGTGCCAGAAGTCCCCAACATGGCCGCAGACAGTACTGAGGACACTCAGATGGGATTTGAGCGACGGGAAAGCATGATTACCTCTTTTTTTTTGGTAAGCTAGGTCACCTTAACTCTAAAATACCTACTGTACTAGAGGGCCCTTCAAAAAAACAAAACCAACAAATGTGGTTGGTCTTCAAGTTCCACCCCCCCCCCCCCAAAAAAAAAATGGATCCCAAAACTCCAAATCCCCCCCCCAAAAAAATGGGTCTACTTGTATGGGAAATGACAAAAAAAAAAAAAGGGGGTTTGGTATGTAATTAAATGCAACAACCAAACCAAATAGGGAAGTATAAAAAAAAAAAAAAAACTAACTACACTTTTGTTTCTTTTTTAGGCACCATGAAGATTCAAAACCCAGATTTTGATTTATGTAAATATAACAAAATACAATTTAATATAAATAAAAGTTACCAAAACATACATGGTTCAATGTGTTGGCTACAGAATGTTCTAACAGATTGATTTCTAGGCAACAGCAAAAAAACGCTCAGGCGCTGTATTGAACACGGTGTAAAAACTCAACAGCGCCTATAAAGCAGATCTTTAACATCACATTCACCAATGTCAGCGTGATTCCCAAGAACGGCAGATAGCGACTGAGGAGCCCTGCAATAGCGGCTGACAGCCGATCGGGGCGGACAATAGCGGTCACTCATAGCGCCCCACTCCAGACGCTCATCTGTCGCTACCTGCCGCTAGTATTGAATCAGCCTCCCCGTCTGCCATAGAAATGTATGGGAGAGCGACTGGTAGCGAGAGGTAATACCTGGCACTGTGCAAGGCAGAACAATGGCGCTGTTCGCTGAGGCTGTGAAATTGATGAATCATCCGCTACATGTCGCTATTCCAGTCGCTAAACAGATTCTGGTTGATAAATGTGTAATTGCGTGCCGTGTTCGGTGTTGACCAGTTGCTATCTGTCGCTACCTCTCATTAACCAGGTGCTACCTGACACTATCCCTTCTTAAATAAGGGCCTAAATCACTGCGTGCGAGTTGTAAAGGATTTCATTGATAAAAGCCATGCCAGCAATTGTTTTTTTTTTAGTTATTTTTACTATAAAAAAGTGTGTAGTGCCCCCCAAGAGCCAACTAGCCCAGGTGCCAGGCATTAAAGCTGAGGACTGAGTTGAAAGCAGAGGCCCTGTTGGTATACCAGCCCATGCCCATACCATTGGGCACCAGGTTCCTCTGCTCCCCCTGGGTCCCAAATAGGGGTGCAGGTAATCGGGCAGGGTACCACCTTGCCACCCACCTTTGCCGGCAGGTGACAAAGCAGCCCCCTACCCTGTGTAAGGTGGAAATGGGTTTTGTTACGCCCATAGTTCTCACTGCCCCCTATAGAAAGGGGACAAACTCTACAGTGCATTTGGCTGACTTGTATCTGTTGTGGTCCAAATTACACATTGCTAAGAAAGAGAAGCCATGAAAATCAATTTTAATATACAGGAAAAAAAAGACATTTTGTGACATGTAGGGCCTGTGTTTCCATTATTGACAAGTCACAATGCAAGTTCTGTACAATTAAATCTAAGTAATATTAATTATAAGCATAAAACACTTCAAAACAGTTCTGCCCATTAGCTCTGTGAGATCTTGACCTACAGCGCCACTCTCAGCTGCACTGCTTCAACCAGAGCACCCAAGGCTGTGACCTTTTGGGCACTAGTTTTAACCAAGGCGCTAGCTGGTGGCTGCATCCACACTGCCATTTTTCGTTTTCTTAAACCGCCTGCTGAGTGTTGTGTGTTGTGACATTTTTAGGGGAGAAAATAGACGCCTTAGTCGTGCTGCTTTTTCACATCGCAACTGGAACCCATAGTCTTTTGGCCGCCAATACATTTTAGTTAGCGCTGCCTTTAACTCAGTGGCTTGCTTAAAAGCTTCAAAGTGCCCCATAAAATTAGTCATTTACTTATGGTTAAGTGAGCTTGTGTTATCCATGATAGCTGGGACCAACAGTAAGGCTGCTGGAGAAAAATGAACCACCACTATCAGGAGATTTATTCAAATCACTATCAGATAAGGTCATTGAATGACCAAGGCCTCTATTTAATACCATAACTTTAACCAGAACGATCTGAAAATAACATTGCAGCTAAGAATATTAACACTCCATTGAATTCAGTGAGTATGCTCGCTAATGCCTGATGACAGGACACTTTAAATACCTCCTTAGGTTTCCTATTTTTACAGTAAGCAGGGTGTCATCATAATAGACATAACTTCTCCAAAAAGTGTCCAAAACAAGATAAACAGAGAGTTATCAGTCAGTACTTGGATGGTCTATGAGTCTGCTGAGTTATCTGGAGCTGTTGACGTGAGGGACAGGGTGCTCTTAGACCTGAAGGATGAAATGTATGAAAGGTGCAGGTCTATGTTCCAGAGTTATTTGCGCAGCAGAAATGTGACACTGATAAAGAGTTTGAAGCTAGTGCTAATCATGTAGTTGGTAAGAGATATAGCCAAGGGAAAGGAAGCAACAATCCTGGTCCTCTCCTGTCTTTCAGTATTTTGCAGTATTGCTATCTTAGAATTACGAGGCAGTAGTAATGAAACAAACAGTCTTCCACTCTCTCATGTTAGGCCAAAGTTGTCCAGCTATTTAGGTTTTCCTTTAAAGTGGACCAAAACTCACCGCGATCGTCCCGGGGGATCCAAAAGGTCGCCCATACACTTACCTTCTTTCCCGGTCCCTTCTTGCGCGAGCCATGGCCGCATCCCTGCTATCCCTCTAGCAGGGCACATGCCTGAGCCAGGCATTTGTAAACACCCCCTGTTAGAGGGTAGCGGGGGATGCAGCCGGCAGCGTGCTTGGAGCCACTAGCCTTAGATAAAGGCTTAGACAAAGTGACGGCAGTGGATCTGAGCGTGCTGATTGCGTCGTAGGATCAGGAAAAGGTTAGTTGGTTTCGGCGACTTGGGGGGTTTCACGCAGTGGGGCACCCCCGATCGGGGTCAAGGACCAGAACCCATGATAGTCAAAATCCTGGGTTTGGTCCACTTTAAGCATGACGTGATTCACCCTGAATAAGTGTCTATTTTATATGTTTCCTCCACCCTGTACATACAGATTGCCCACATTAAAAATCATCCTACCTGCACTTTTGCCCCCACTCCTCGGTATGTGATGCTTCTGAGGCAAGATGGCAGCACCCATATCCTAGAGTCCTGAACAGAGTTTCATCACCGTGGGGAAAGAATAAAAAGTAAGCGACTAAAACATAAAATCTATTAGTTTTAGATGCAGGGGAATAGATTTTTAAGGGTTTGGACTTTTCATGAAATGACGCTGAAGGTCCGGTTTAAGTAAATGGAACATTTTTGGAGGAACTGAAAGTGAGACCCTTAGTTAACCCACTGACCACTTTACAGGGTTATGGCTATGGCAGGGCTGTGGTTTGAGGGTGGGGTGTATCTGCAGGTTTTTGAGAAACAAATATCCACAGCATTCTATGCTACTGCTTTATGTGTAAGTACAGTAGGTGTAGCCCTGCCCCAGCACAACTTGGATATCTCTGGTATATAAAGGATGTTGGTGCTTGACCTAACGCTTACATTCTGTGACCGCCATTCAGGTTATACACCAGAGCAAGGCACCTGTTGTAAAATGGCGAGATGTCCTGGATTTGGTGGGATCATTATCCTACTAATGCCAGCAAAGTGGGACATTTAACTGTTCCCAGGGTTTTTGGGGAGACAGTGGGCCAAAATGTCACAAAGTGGGACATCTGGCAAGTTTATTGTTAAGGCGTGTGGGGGGAAAAATGCTGAATTTCTTCTGCTGGCTTTTTTCTTTTTTTTAAAGTCCCTCCCTCCCCCTAAACTTCCAACCTGGAACACCAAGCACAGAGGCTGGTATGTCCAGGGCTGGTAGACCTGGAGGCTGCAAAGGCCGGCCTTTTGCTCTGCAGGCCCCTATACTCTTCGAAACACATCTGATGCTTACCAGCAGGCCCGGCTCCAGGTTTGTGGTCACCTTTCAGCCCAGCTGAAGGTGACATGATGTCACCTTTCAGCTCCGCTGCCACAAATGGGTCATCTCCTGCTGCTGATCGCCCTCCAGCTGTCACCTGGTTCTTGCCACCTTCTGCGCTTCCATCAATTGCTCTCCATTCCATGACACCTCCTCCATTGTTGCTGATCATCCCCTGTTACTGAGGCCAGCCATGAGCAGGTGTGCTCACAGCACCCAGCATTTGGTGGTTAGGTCCACTGTTAAATAATACCATGGCCAAGTGTGGTCCCCTGAATATGCCAGGAGCCCTGGCAATTGCCCAGGTTTGCCCTGTGCTGGCGCCGGCCCTGCTTACCAGTTCAGTAAATAGTAACGAAAAATACACTTCACAAAAACTCAATTAACCATACTCACTACCAGTGACATATCTGCAGGCACTCGGCCCCCGAAAGGCAGTGGCATCCTCTTTCTCTGGAGGTGGGCTTAGGGAGACAGGTCATAGGAGACCCAGAAGAATTCCCGATGGGCAGCACTGCTTTGGGGCCAGTTTCTCACACCCCCATCCAATCCCGGCTTCCCTAGCCTACCCTGCAGCCCTCCTGTACCTGGCTCCACTGTATCCACACAACCACGAATTCCCAACCCTTATTATGCCCCCTTTATTCTGCCTCCTATCAATGCTATAGCCCCAGCATGAAAGCTATAGAGGGCATAGTCACAATTACCATATTATCTGCCCCTGAACATTAAAGCTACAGTGTCGATTTGGACATATCCACCACTGCCTATGACCTGTTCCTGAAATGCACACTTTGACCAGTCAGGGAGCACATTGGGGAGCAGCTGGCATGTCACAGACTGGCAGGGGCGGTAAAATTCCTGCGGGGATGTGAAACAGACTGTAAAAAGAACTATGTGAACTAAATACATAGTACCATGCCATGTTTTTATCATCCTGTAGATTACTATTTGTTTATTGTACTATAGCATATACATCTTTTTGTACCAGAGGGAAAATGTCATGTTATTCTTCCAGCCTGTAGTTGTCACTATTTTATTTTTTGCACTGTTCTGTACTATATATCTGGAACTAAATGTGACGAGGCCCTGGTTTCGAATAATAAATGGGGCCCTTTCAAAGCTCATACAATAAAGTTTTTTCCGTCTTTTAACTCAATTGGATGCAGCTGGACAACTAAAAACTGAAACAGCAGCAATGAATGTTACTTCGTTTCTCTAAATGTTGCCAAGTGAGCACAAGGTAGAGGAGCACCAAATACGGGGCCCTCTCTGACATTCTGGGTCCCAAAGCAGTCGCACCACCTATAGTCATGCTCCTGACTCAAACATTAACCCCTGGCCTGTACTGCTGATTGCTGCCTGCATAATCCTGAGGAAAATACCTGAGGTTGCTGCAGCACCTGAAATTACTTTGCTTATACAAGCCAATGGCTGCAAAGAATTGGGTCTGCTACTTCTATATAAGACCACTATATAACACTAACTTATCACGGATTTACCATATTTTTTGCCCTATAGGATGCAGCTCCCTATAAGACAAAGCTAGGATTTGGAGCAGGAAAATAAGAAAAAATACTAGTCAAGGTGCAGAACAGAATCCCTTGATTACAGGTAGTGTGGCATTCTCCCCCTCCCATTCCCCATATAGGCAGTGTGGCATTTCCCCACTATTCCCCATGAGCAGCGTGGCATCCCCCTGCTTTTATTCCCACAGGCACTGAGGCATACCCCCATCCCATTACCCATGTAGATAGACAGCGTGGCATTCCCCCATCCCATTTCCTAAAGGCAGTGTGGCATTCTCCCCTCCAATTCCCTATAGGCAGTGTGACATTTCCCCCTCCCATTCCCATAGGTAGTGGGGCATTCCCCCTCCCATTCCCTATAGGCAGTGTGGCATTCCCCCTTCCTATTCCCCATAAGCAGCATGGCACCCCCGCTCTTATTCCCATAGGCAGTGAGGCATACCCCCATCCCATTCCCCATGTAGGCAGTGTGGCATTCCCCCAATTCCATTCCCATAGACAATGTGGCATTCCCCCATTCCATTCACCATAGGTAGTGTGGCATTCCCCCTCTAATTCCATATAGGCAGTGTGGCACTCCCCCATCCCATTCCCATAAGTAGTGTGGCATTCAACTCTATCCCATACCTGTAGGCAGTGTGGCATTCTCCCTTCCCATTACCCATATAGGCAGTGTGGCATTCTCCCTTCCCATTACTCATATAGGCAGTGTGGCATTTCCCCAATCCCATTCCCTATAGGCAGTGTTTCCTTCTCCCTCCTATTCCCACAGGAAGTGTGGCATTCTCCCCTCCAATTCCTTATAGGCAGTGTGGCATTCTCCCTTCCGATTACCCATATAGGCAGTGTGGCATTTCCCCAATCCCATTCCCTATAGGCAGTGTTGCCTTCTCCCTCCTATTCCCACAGGAAGTGTAGCATTCTCCCCTCCAATTCCTTATAGGCAGTGTGGCATTCCCCCTCCAATTCCCTATAGGCAGTGTGGCATTCCCCCCTCCTATTTCCAATAGGCAGTGTGGCATCCCCACCTCCCATTCTCTATATGCAGTGTGGCATTCTCCCTCCCATTCCCATAGGCATTGTGACATTCCCCACTCCCTATATGCTGTGTGGCATTCCCTCCTCCCATTTCCTATAGGTAGTGTGGCATTCCTCCCTCCTATTCCCATAGGCATCGTTGCTTTCCATTCTCCCAATCACATAGACAGTGAGGCATACCCCATCCCATTCCCTATAGGCAGTTTGCCATCCCCCATCCCATTTCCATAGGTAGTGTGGCATTCCCCCCTCCCATTCACTATATGCGGCATTCCCTCCTGCCATTCCTTAGAGGCAGTGTGGCATTCCCCCCTCCCATAGGCAGTGTGGCATTCCCCCCTTCCATTCCCATAGGTGGCATTACTTTCCACGCTCCCTTTCCTGTAGACAGTGAGGCATACCGCTACCCCATTCCCCTGAAAAAAAACAAGCAAAAAAAAAATACACATGTCCTGGCACTCCCACACTGTTAGCTGGGCTTCCACAGCTGCTGGGAGTCCTGAAAATCTAGGAACTGCAGCTGGGCAGGGTAACTGAAGCCTGACCGATGTCCCCAATGTCCCCGTAGCTGCCTCCCCACTGTTGCCGCCGCTGCTTCTCCCGGGGGCACGGGCAGCATCCAGGCCACGTCCACCCACTGCACCGAGCTGGATGTTTGCGTGTGCCCACACCCCCAGGAGAAGCAGTGGGTAGGTGGCTACCAGGACAGCAGACAGTTTTCCGTTACCCTGCCCGCCTCTCCTCAGACGTCTGGCCTCCCAGCAGGTGTGACGGCCCCGCCAGCAGCATAGGAGCGCCAGGACATGTGAGTACACTTTTGTTTTTTTACATTCGCCACATAAGATGCGTACACATTTACCCCCACTTTTGGGGGAATAAAGGTATGTCCTATGGGCCGAAAAAAATCAGGTATATACCAATATTCAATTTAAAACACAACATATAGAGGCAGCTAATTTGTACCTGAATTATATACTGTATACAGCATAGAGACTGAATCATCTACCAAGATTATATATATATATATATATATTATTCCGAAAGCAATTTCATTGTTTTTTCTATTGCTACTTTTTTTACATTAAGCTGCTTGTTTGTTCTTCCATTTCAGCACCTTTTTTTATCACTGTTTGTTATTTTCTCCTATCTCATGTTTGTGTAGTTTATTAAGCACTCACAAGGCACCATGTCTAATTATAATGCATAAAAAAGATACCCAAAGCCAAAATGTCACAAAGGATTAATTTTGAAGCTGCAAGTTACTTGTCACAGAGCAGGTATGATGCAATGGCTTATCGAGGGATTGACACCAACTTCATTCCAGTGCTCTGGGAGCGTTTCACACTAATCCAGATGCGAGCCATAGTCACTTAGTCAAGGTCCTAGCTGGCTGTGGAATCATTGGTTGGGAATATTTGCTTGATGAATTGAAGGGAATTAATTTCTTTAAAGTAGTTTAGGATCTACCGGTATTAATAAAGTGAGCTTGAGATAACATTTTTCAGATAATAAATGTTGAAAAGTAATTGATGCTTTACCATATTTAAAGAATGAGGGGCTTAAAGTGTTCCTATAGTCAACCCAGGACATCCTTGCGAAATCCTTTCCTATTTTCACATTCTTTTCTTTCTCTCCTACTTTCCTAACTATTTTTTCATTCCGAGAAAAAGCAGGACAATGGCTTGGTTTCTATTAACAATAATTAAAAAAAATAAACAATACTGAACAGCAGACTGATGGCTGATATGCATTGGCTAGGCTTATGATTAATTATTAGAGATGAGCGAGTAGTGAAATATTCGAAATTTCGAATTTCGATTCGAATAGACCGCGTTACTCGACTACTCGACCGAATATCGAATCCCATTATAGTCTATGGGAAAAAAATGCTCGACACTTGGAAATCTCAATTCGACCACTTGGAGGTCACCAAGTCCACCCTGAAACATCAGAAAATGATGCCAACACTGCTGGAATGCAACTGGGACAGCAGGGGAAGCATGTCTGGGTGCATATAACGCGCCCAAGTCGCACTATTACGCCACTATCACAGCCACTCAACAATACACTCCAAACACAATATAACTTCTACGTAAAGTGAGACAAGACAAGGAAACCTTCTTTCCTCTACATTGCCATGGACCCCAAGCCAAACTGTACAAAAAAGAAGAACAAAATTCTGCACCCCTTAAAATCACGTTGCCTAATGACAACCACAGATGGCATAGGCAAGGGGGAAAATAAATAGACCCCACCCCTAATTGTCATTGTGTGTGTGTGTGTGTGTGTGTGTGTGTGAGATGTGGTCAGACATGTCCTCTTGTGTCATTGTGTCACCCCAGCAGTAAGGGAAGCTTAAAGGAGGAGGTTTGTTACAGTGTGTCACCCCAGCAGTAAGGGAAGCTTAAAGGAGGAGGTTTGTTACAGTGTGTCACCCCAGCAGTAAGGGAAGCTTACAGGAGGAGGTTTGTTACAGTGTGTCACCCCAGCAGTCAGGGAAGCTTACAGGAGGAGGTTTGTTACAGTGTGTCACCCGAGCAGTAAGGGAAGCTTAGAGCTGAGACATCTTAAAAATTGTGTGGAGGCCCAAGATCTGAGACCTCTTAAAAATTGTGTGGAGGCCCAAGAGCTGAGACCTCTCAAACATTGTGTGGAGTCCCAAGAGCTGAGACCTTTTAAAAATTGTGTGGAGGCCAAAGAGCTGAGACCTTTTAAAAATTGTGTGGAGGCCCAAGAGCTGAGACCTTTTAAAAATTGTGTGGAGGCCCAAGAGCTGAGACCTTTTAAAAATTGTGTGGAGGCCCAAGAGCTGAGACCTTTTAAAAATTGTGTGGAGGCCCAAGAGCTGAGACCTTTTAAAAATTGTGTGGAGTCCCAAGAGCTGAGACCTTTTAAAAATTGTGTGGAGGCCCAAGAGCTGAGACCTTTTAAAAATTGTGTGGAGGCCCAAGAGCTGAGACCTTTTAAAAATTGTGTGGAGGCCCAAGAGCTGAGACCTCTCAAACATTGTGTGGAGTCCCAAGAGCTGAGACCTTTTAAAAATTGTGTGGAGGCCCAAGAGCTGAGACCTTTTAAAAATTGTGTGGAGGCCCAAGAGCTGAGACCTCTTAAAAATTGTGTGGAGGCCCAAGAGCTGAGACCTTTTAAAAATTGTGTGGAGGCCCAAGAGCTGAGACCTTTTAAAAATTGTGTGGAGGCCCAAGAGCTGAGACCTCTCAAACATTGTGTGGAGTCCCAAGAGCTGAGACCTTTTAAAAATTGTGTGGAGGCCCAAGAGCTGAGACCTCTTAAAAATTGTGTGGAGGCCCAAGAGCTGAGACCTTTTAAAAATTGTGTGGAGGCCCAAGAGCTGAGACCTTTTAAAAATTGTGTGGAGGCCCAAGAGCTGAGACCTTTTAAAAATTGTGTGGAGGCCCAAGAGCTGAGACCTTTTAAAAATTGTGTGGAGGCCCAAGAGCTGAGACCTTTTAAAAATTGTGTGGAGTCCCAAGAGCTGAGACCTTTTAAAAATTGTGTGGAGGCCCAAGAGCTGAGACCTTTTAAAAATTGTGTGGAGGCCCAAGAGCTGAGACCTTTTAAAAATTGTGTGGAGGCCCAAGAGCTGAGACCTCTCAAACATTGTGTGGAGTCCCAAGAGCTGAGACCTTTTAAAAATTGTGCGGAGGCCCAAGAGCTGAGACCTCTTAAAAATTGTGTGGAGGCCCAAGAGCTGAGACCTTTTAAAAATTGTGTGGAGGCCCAAGAGCTGAGACCTTTTAAAAATTGTGTGGAGGCCCAAGAGCTGAGACCTTTTAAAATTGTGTGGAGGCCCAAGAGCTGAGACCTCTCAAACATTGTGTGGAGTCCCACGAGCTGAGACCTCTTAAAAATTGTGTGGAGGCACAAGAGCTGAGACCTTTTAAAAATTGTGTGGAGGCCCAAGAGCTGAGACCTCTCAAACATTGTGTGGAGTCCCAAGAGCTGAGACCTTTTAAAAATTGTGCGGAGGCCCAAGAGCTGAGACCTCTTAAAAATTGTGTGGAGGCCCAAGAGCTGAGACCTTTTAAAAATTGTGTGGAGGCCCAAGAGCTGAGACCTTTTAAAAATTGTGTGGAGGCCCAAGAGCTGAGACCTTTTAAAAATTGTGTGGAGGCCCAAGAGCTGAGACCTCTCAAACATTGTGTGGAGTCCCACGAGCTGAGACCTCTTAAAAATTGTGTGGAGGCCCAAGAGCTGAGACCTTTTAAAAATTGTGTGGAGGCCCAAGAGCTGAGACCTTTTAAAAATTGTGTGGAGGCCCAAGAGCTGAGACCTTTTAAAAATTGTGTGGAGGCCCAAGAGCTGAGACCTCTCAAACATTATGTGGAGTCCCAAGAGCTGAGACCTTTTAAAAATTGTGTGGAGGCCCAAGAGCTGAGACCTCTTAAAAATTGTGTGGAGGCCCAAGAGCTGAGACCTTTTAAAAATTGTGTGGAGGCCCAAGAGCTGAGACCTTTTAAAAATTGTGTGGAGGCCCAAGAGCTGAGACCTCTCAAACATTGTGTGGAGTCCCAAGAGCTGAGACCTTTTAAAAATTGTGTGGAGGCCCAAGAGCTGAGACCTCTTAAAAATTGTGTGGAGGCCCAAGAGCTGAGACCTTTTAAAAATTGTGTGGAGGCCCAAGAGCTGAGACCTTTTAAAAATTGTGTGGAGGCCCAAGAGCTGAGACCTTTTAAAAATTGTGTGGAGACCCAAGAGCTGAGACCTTTTAAAAATTGTGTGGAGGCCCAAGAGCTGAGACCTTTTAAAAATTGTGTGGAGGCCCAAGAGCTGAGACCTTTTAAAAATTGTGTGGAGGCCCAAGAGCTGAGACCTCTCAAACATTGTGTGGAGTCCCACGAGCTGAGACCTCTTAAAAATTGTGTGGAGGCCCAAGAGCTGAGACCTTTTAAAAATTGTGTGGAGGCCCAAGAGCTGAGACCTTTTAAAAATTGTGTGGAGGCCCAAGAGCTGAGACCTTTTAAAAATTGTGTGGAGGCCCAAGAGCTGAGACCTCTCAAACATTATGTGGAGTCCCAAGAGCTGAGACCTTTTAAAAATTGTGTGGAGGCCCAAGAGCTGAGACCTCTTAAAAATTGTGTGGAGGCCCAAGAGCTGAGACCTTTTAAAAATTGTGTGGAGGCCCAAGAGCTGAGACCTTTTAAAAATTGTGTGGAGGCCCAAGAGCTGAGACCTCTCAAACATTGTGTGGAGTCCCAAGAGCTGAGACCTTTTAAAAATTGTGTGGAGGCCCAAGAGCTGAGACCTCTTAAAAATTGTGTGGAGGCCCAAGAGCTGAGACCTTTTAAAAATTGTGTGGAGGCCCAAGAGCTGAGACCTTTTAAAAATTGTGTGGAGGCCCAAGAGCTGAGACCTTTTAAAAATTGTGTGGAGGCCCAAGAGCTGAGACCTCTCAAACATTGTGTGGAGTCCCACGAGCTGAGACCTCTTAAAAATTGTGTGGAGGCCCAAGAGCTGAGACCTTTTAAAAATTGTGTGGAGGCCCAAGAGCTGAGCACTTATTAGTGCTGCAGCTACGGCTGCTTTAGTGAGGGGTAGCTGCTGCTGCTGGAATAGGGACAGAAAGACTTCAGTGGTGTATTACCACCTATATACAAAACTATATACACTCTGCTCAAAACGGCTGCTTTAGTGAGGGGTAGCTGCTGATGCTGGAATAGGGACAGAAAGACTTCAGTGGTGTATTAGCACCTATATACAAAACTATATTTTGCACTACTGTTTTGTGTCCTCTGTGCCAACAAAACACTGTTTTATACACGGTGCGTATAGGCACCATTTCACCTTCTGGCAGTATACGGCTGTATAGCCAGGTGTTTTTCTTAAAAATATTTTTATATTTGGCACTACTGTTTTGTGTCCTCTTTACCAACAAAACCTTGTTATATACCCGGTGCGTATAGGCACCATTTCACCTTCTGGCAGTATACGGCTGTATAGCCAGGTGTTCTTCTTAAAAATATTTTTATATTTGGCATAACGCGTGGCCAAAAAAGTAAAACGTCTGAAATGCGGAGGGCTAGCGCAAAGGGACGTGGACGAGGACGGGGGCGCGGAAATGCTGGTGGGGGCACAAACCGCGTTGAAGCCAGTGGGGATACAATGCGTGCTGATGAGGGGCAGCCAGCATTACGCTCATCCAGCTTCCCTGCCTTTATGGGACAGTTATGCGGGGGGCGGGGTACACCTCTGTTAAAGCCTGAGCAGCGTGAACAGGTGGTGCAATGGATGGCCGATAACGCTTCCAGTCACTTGTCCACCACCCAGTCATCCACACAGTCTCACTCTGACCCTCCTTCCTCCCAACCTGGCCAACAGAGTCAGCCCACCCTTGACCCCTCCCAGGACCTCTTTTCGGGTCCTTTTACAGATGTGCTGCAAGAATCCCAGGAGCTAGCAGAGGAATTTGTTTGTAGTGATGCCCAAACACTTGAGTATCCGCCATCTGCTAGTGATGTGGACCCGGAACCAGCATCTGCTATCATGAGCGATGATGATGAGACGCAGTTGCCATCAAGGGAGGCTGTTGGAATGTCCAGTGGGCAGGAGGAGGAGCAGAGAGAGGAAGTGGAAGAGGAGGTGGTGGACGACGAAATGACCGACCCCACTTGGACAGGGGTGATGTCCAGCGGGGAAAGCAGTGGAGATGCGGTCTGCGCATCACCGAATAAGGCAGCAAGAGGCAGAGGACAGTCCAGAGGCAGAGGACAGTCCAGACAGAGAAGGCAGGCCACAGCCAGCAGGGCCGAAGCTCTTCCCGGCAGCAGGCAGTCGCTCGAAGCTCCCCCATCGAGGCTTCGTACTTCTGTGGTGTGGAGATTTTTTAATGTTTGCGCGGATGACAAACTGAGCGCGGTTTGCGCAATCTGCCACTCAAAACTGAGTAGGGGCTCTGAGAAGAGCAATCTGACCACCTCAGGCATGCGCCGTCACTTGGAATTCAAGCACTGGGCTGAGTGGGAGAGAGCAAACGCAATACAACCTGCGCCCCGTCTTGCTGCCACTGCCTCTTCCCCTTTGTTGTGTGCTGCCACTGCGGTCCAGACCTCCAGCCAGGACACCTCCACATCTGCCTCTGCCTCGGCTACTTTGGGGCCTTCTCCTTCAGCCCCCCCTTCCCCCGCATCTTCGTCTGCACCTTCCATCTCCTCGTCCCATCAACTGTCCATCTCGCAGGCATTCAACCGCAGGCGGAAGTACGCCTCCAGTCACCCCCAAGCCCAAGCCTTAACCTGCCTCATCTCCAAACTGCTGGCCCTGGAGATGTTGCCGTTTTGGCTTGTGGAGACGCAGGCCTTCCGCGACCTGATGGCGGCTGCCGCACCTCGCTATTCCGTCCCTAGCCGCCACTATTTTTCCCGGTGTGGCGTCCCCGCCCTGCACCAGCACGTGTCGCGTAACATCAGGCGGACCCTGAGGTACGCAGTCAGCGCAAAGGTCCACTTGACCACCGACTCGTGGACAAGCGCTTGCGGCCAAGGACGCTACATCTCTTTGACGGCACACTGGGTGAATGTTGTGGAAGCGGGGACGGGGTCGCAAACAGGGACGGCCTACATACCACCCCCGCCCAAGATTGCCAGCACGGGTTCTGATAGACCCCCCTCCTCTTCCTCCTCCTCCTCCTCCTCTGCCTTAACATCGCCCTCAGCCCCTAGCTGGAAGCGTTGCAGCACTGGCACGGGGAGACGTCAGCAGGCGGTGCTTAAGCTCATCAGCTTGGGCGACAGGAAGCACAGCGCCGCAGAGGTGAGGCACGCCATATTGCAGCAGACAGAGATGTGGCTGTCGCCGCTGCAGCTAGGACCAGGCATGGTCGTGTGCGATAACGGCCGTAACCTGGTGGCGGCTCTGGAGCTTGCAGAACTCAATCACGTACCATGCCTGGCCCACGTTTTTAATTTGGTAGTACAAAAGTTTCTAAAGACTTACCCCAACCTGGCAGAGCTACTGGTCAAAGTGCGGCGCTTGTGCGCTCACTTTCGGAAGTCAACTGTAGCTGCTGCTAGCTTAAAAAAAATCCAGCAACGCCTCCATTTGCCTCAACATCGGCTGTTGTGCGACCTGCCCACTCGCTGGAATTCCACCTATTGCATGTTGGCCAGGGTGTGTGAGCAGCAGAAAGCATTGATGGAGTACCAGATGATGCATCCACGCGTGCCTCCAACTCAGCTCCATCAGTTTGCCAACCACGAGTGGCCATGGATGGCAGACATATGCGATGTATTGCGTATCTTTGAGGAGTCCACTAAGAAGGTCAGCAGCGAGGACGCTATAGTGAGCGTAACCATCCCGCTCCTAGGCGTCCTTAAAGAATCGCTCATCGCAATAAGGGAGAACGCATTGCACACAGAGGAGACGGGGGTAGGAGGAGACGCAACGCAGGTAGACAGTCAGACCACACTTTTGTCTGCTGCTCGGTGGCAGTTGCAGGAGGAGGAGGGTGAGGAGGAGGAGGACAACGTGGAGGTGGCTGTGGAAGAGGATGCTGGCGGCGAGGGTAGCAGTCAGGCTGTGTGCGTCCCATTGGTTCAGCGCGGATGGGGCGGAGAGGAGGAGGAAGAGGAGGAAATGGAAAATGATCCTTCTGGTGGGGGCAGTGAGGTCATGCCTACTCAGAGTCTGGCACACATGGCTGACTTCATGCTGGGCTGCTTTTCCCGGGACATACGTGTTGTCCGGATATTGGAGAACAAACTATACTGGGTCTTCGCACTCCTGGACCCCCGGTATAAAGATAACTTCTCCTCTTTTATTCCGGTAGAGGAGAGGACGAATCGATTACTGGAATACCAGAGGGAACTCTTGCAGAACATGATGCAGATTTTCCCACCCAGCATCGCTGGCGGCAGAGAGGAGAGTGTCTCCCAGAGTCTGACAACATCGATCAGGCCCACAGCCACCAGGGGAACACTCTCCAAGGTGTGGGACACGTTCATGTCACCCCCTCGTGCAACTTCCATCACTGCGGGGCCCGCTATCAGCAGGAGGGACAAGTATCGGCGGATGTTGCGGGACTACCTGGCAGACCACACCCCTGTCCTCCCCGATCCCTCGGCGACCTACACTTACTGGGTCTCCAAGTTGGACACGTGGCTGGAACTGTCCCTGTACGCCTTGGAGGTGCTTGCCTGCCCTGCCGCCAGCGTGCTATCAGAAAGGGTGTTCAGCGCAGCCGGGGGCATTATAACCGATAAGCGCAGCCGCCTGTCAACCGACAGTGCCGACAGGCTGACGCTAATCAAAATGAACAGCAAGTGGATTGACCCGGACTTTGCTTGTACAACAGTGGAAAGCAGCCAAGAGTGAAGTGCCATCTGTATGAAGTGCCATTTCCTCCTCCTCCTCCTCCTCCTTAACCGCCGTAGAATTGCTGTATTAATGAAAAAAATTATGGCTCACCTCTTGGGCTTAATACAATCAATTTTTAAGAGGTCTCAACTCTTGGGCCTCACACAATTTTTAAAAGGTCTCAGCTCTTGGGCCTCCACACAATTTTTAAAAGGTCTCAGCTCTTGGGCCTCCACACAATTTTTAAAAGGTCTCAGCTCTTGGGCCTCCACACAATTTTTAAGAGGTCTCAGCTCTTGGGCCTCCACACAATTTTTAAAAGGTCTCAGCTCTTGGGCCTCCACACAATTTTTAAAAGGTCTCAGCTCTTGGGCCTCCACACAATTTTTAAAACATAGCAGCCCTAATAAGGGCTCTCAATGACTCTCTTGTCTTCTGGTAGCTGGTATATATGGTGGTAAAAGTGATATTCTGAGCTTCTGGGGCCCTGCCTGCCTACATATGAGCTATATACTGTTCAGCATAGTAGCCCTAATAAGGGCTCTCAATGACTCTCTTGTCTTCTGGTAGCTGGTATATATGGTGGTAAATGCGATATTCTGAGCTTCTGGGGCCCTGCCTGCCTACATATGGGCTATATACTGTTCAGCATAGTAGCCCTAATAATAAGGACTCTCAATGACTCTCTTGTCTTCTGGTAGCTGGTATATATGGTGGTAAATGCGATATTCTGAGCTTCTGGGGCCCTGCCTGCCTACATATGGGCTATATACTGTTCAGCATAGTAGCCCTAATAAGGGCTCTCAATGACTCTCTTGTCTTCTGGTAGCTGGTATATATGGTGGTAAATGCGATATTCTGAGCTTCTGGGGCCCTGCCTGCCTACATAGGATATGAGCTATATACTGTTCAGCGTAGTAGCCCTAATAAGGGTTCTTAATGACTCTCTTGTCTTCTGGTAGCTGGTATATATGGTGGTAAAAGCGATATTCTGAGCTTCTGGGGCCCTGCCTGACTACATAGGATATGAGCTATATACTGTTCAGCATAGCAGCACTAATAAGGGATTAAGGACTCTCTTGTCTTCTGGTAGCTGGTATATATGGTGGTAAAAGCGATATTCTGAGCTTCTGGGGCCCTGCCTGACTACATAGGATATGAGCTATATACTGTTTAGCGTAGCAGCCCTAATAAGGGCTCTTAATGACTCTCTTGTCTTCTGGTAGCTGGTATATATGGTGGTAAAAGCGATATTCTGAGCTTCTGGGGCCCTGCCTGACTACATAGAATATGAGCTATATACTGTTCAGCATAGCAGCACTAATAAGGGATTAAGGACTCTCTTGTCTTCTGGTAGCTGGTATATATGGTGGTAAAAGCGATATTCTGAGCTTCTGGGGCCCTGCCTGACTACATAGAATATGAGCTATATACTGTTCAGCATAGCAGCACTAATAAGGGATTAAGGACTCTCTTGTCTTCTGGTAGCTGGTATATATGGTGGTAAAAGCGATATTCTAAGCTTCTGGGGCCCTGCCTGACTACATAGAATATGAGCTATATACTGTTCAGCATAGCAGCACTAATAAGGGATTAAGGACTCTCTTGTCTTCTGGTAGCTGGTATATATGGTGGTAAAAGCGATATTCTGAGCTTCTGGGGCCCTGCCTGACTACATAGAATATGAGCTATATACTGTTCAGCATAGCAGCACTAATAAGGGATTAAGGACTCTCTTGTCTTCTGGTAGCTGGTATATATGGTGGTAAAAGCGATATTCTGAGCTTCTGGGGCCCTGCCTGCCTACATAGGATATGAGCTATATACTGTTCAGCGTAGTAGCCCTAATAAGGGCTCTTAATGACTCTCTTGTCTTCTGGTAGCTGGTATATATGGTGGTAAAAGCGATATTCTGAGCTTCTGGGGCCCTGCCTGACTACATAGAATATGAGCTATATACTGTTCAGCATAGCAGCACTAATAAGGGATTAAGGACTCTCTTGTCTTCTGGTAGCTGGTATATATGGTGGTAAAAGCGATATTCTGAGCTTCTGGGGCCCTGCCTGACTACATAGGATATGAGCTATATACTGTTCAGCATAGCAGCACTAATAAGGGATTAAGGACTCTCTTGTCTTCTGGTAGCTGGTATATATGGTGGTAAAAGCGATATTCTGAGCTTCTGGGGCCCTGCCTGACTACATAGAATATGAGCTATATACTGTTCAGCATAGCAGCACTAATAAGGGATTAAGGACTCTCTTGTCTTCTGGTAGCTGGTATAGATGGTGGTAAAAGCGATATTCTGAGCTTCTGGGGCCCTGCCTGCCTACATAGGATATGAGCTATATACTGTTCAGCGTAGTAGCCCTAATAAGGGCTCTTAATGACTCTCTTGTCTTCTGGTAGCTGGTATATATGGTGGTAAAAGCGATATTCTGAGCTTCTGGGGCCCTGCCTGACTACATAGGATATGAGCTATATATTGTTCAGCATAGCAGCACTAATAAGGGATTAAGGACTCTCTTGTCTTCTGGTAGCTGGTATATATGGTGGTAAAAGCTATATTCTGAGCTTCTGGGGCCCTGCCTGACTACATAGGATATGAGCTATATACTGTTTAGCGTAGTAGCCCTAATAAGGGCTCTTAATGACTCTCTTGTCTTCTGGTAGCTGGTATATATGGTGGTAAAAGCGATATTCTGAGCTTCTGGGGCCCTGCCTGACTACATAGAATATGAGCTATATACTGTTCAGCATAGCAGCACTAATAAGGGATTAAGGACTCTCTTGTCTTCTGGTAGCTGGTATATATGGTGGTAAAAGCGATATTCTGAGCTTCTGGGGCCCTGCCTGACTACATAGAATATGAGCTATATACTGTTCAGCATAGCAGCACTAATAAGGGATTAAGGACTCTCTTGTCTTCTGGTAGCTGGTATATATGGTGGTAAAAGCGATATTCTAAGCTTCTGGGGCCCTGCCTGACTACATAGAATATGAGCTATATACTGTTCAGCATAGCAGCACTAATAAGGGATTAAGGACTCTCTTGTCTTCTGGTAGCTGGTATATATGGTGGTAAAAGCGATATTCTGAGCTTCTGGGGCCCTGCCTGACTACATAGAATATGAGCTATATACTGTTCAGCATAGCAGCACTAATAAGGGATTAAGGACTCTCTTGTCTTCTGGTAGCTGGTATAGATGGTGGTAAAAGCGATATTCTGAGCTTCTGGGGCCCTGCCTGCCTACATAGGATATGAGCTATATACTGTTCAGCGTAGTAGCCCTAATAAGGGCTCTTAATGACTCTCTTGTCTTCTGGTAGCTGGTATATATGGTGGTAAAAGCGATATTCTGAGCTTCTGGGGCCCTGCCTGACTACATAGGATATGAGCTATATACTGTTCAGCATAGCAGCACTAATAAGGGATTAAGGACTCTCTTGTCTTCTGGTAGCTGGTATATATGGTGGTAAAAGCGATATTCTGAGCTTCTGGGGCCCTGCCTGACTACATAGGATATGAGCTATATACTGTTTAGCGTAGTAGCCCTAATAAGGGCTCTTAATGACTCTCTTGTCTTCTGGTAGCTGGTATATATGGTGGTAAAAGCGATATTCTGAGCTTCTGTGGCCCTGCCTGCCTACATATGAGCCATATACCGTTCAGCGTAGTAGCCCTAATAAGGGCTCTTAATGACTCTCTTGTCTTCTGGTAGCTGGTATAGATGGTGGTAAATGCGATATTCCGAGCTTCTGGGGCCCTGCCAGCGACAGCCTGTCTTTCCCTGCTGTGAGCGTCTGTCCCTCACTAAGTTCAAGCTGCTAATGCTGACGAAGAGGAAGTGCTGAGTTTTGTATATTCGAGGTCACATGGTTTTTCCAGCCAATGCGTGTAGACGCCGTTTTCGCGATGCCAGCGTCCTCCCAGGACCTGTCCCACCCCCCCTGCATGGTGATTGGTGTAAAAAACGCGCCAGGGAAGGTGGGAGGGGAAACGAATTGTGAGTGCGCCATCGCCGCTGTACTCGATCGAAATCGAGTATGACGAACAGCGTAGTATTCGATCGAATACCGGCTCGGTCGAATACTACTCGCTCATCTCTATTAATTATATCTCCGAATGGGGGGCGTGGTTAAGATGGCCGCCTAGTCGGACGTGTCTGCTAGGGGCTCCTGGAAGAATCCTGACTTATTGCCTTCTGGGCTACTGTGGGCGCATCTGGATACCCCAATCCCACTCACCTGAGTGGAAGAATCACACCTGTGCCTTGAGAGACCTGGGGCTGTGCGGTGGAGGCGGCTCCCGGGAGTGGACGGCAGCCTGAGAGATCCGGACCAGCGGCTGGCTGGTGGAGGAGACGCGCGGGCTCGGCACGTGGAGAGCGGGCGGAGGCGGGTGAGCAGGACACCATCCCCTGGAAGCCCCGGGCGGCGGCGGAGAGAGTGAGGAGCGTGCCCGGTGGTCGCGGGTGTGTGGCTGTGGTGAAGAGGGCGGGCGGCCCCATTGCGAGCGGCGGCGGAGGTGGCCTGCCACTATATAACCGGGCGGCGGTGGCGTTCGTCGGGATCCCCTCCCAGGTGTGCTGTGTGTCTCCCTGTCGAGGACTGCAATCAGCGGCGGTTTGGCGCAAAACGGGAGTGAGGCCAGCGCCATCTTGGAGAGGTGAGGGGGAGCCGAGAGGGAGCTGAGGCTGTCACCTGGACATTCATCACTGTGCTGACTTGCCTGGGAGAGGCTGGTGTTGGCTGGGGCTGTTCCTGCAATCGTGCCCCTTCGGTGGGAGGTGTGGGCAGTTAGAGGGGTGAACGGGCCCCCCCCGGGAAGCACCTGAACACTCCTAAGCCCCATATTGGAGAAGTTGGGGCGGTCGCCCTGGACACCCCCCAGTGGAACTGCGCAGCAACCAATCTTGAGGCCATGTATAGATGCAGCGTGGAGAGGGGCTACTGAGGCTCTGCATGACAGAAGGCTGAACTCTGCTGCCTCAATATTATATGCTATTCTCTCAGCGGCTGCGTGTCTGCAGCAGGTCTCCCTGACCTCCATATCTGCGTGGTGCCTGTGGGCCCCCCTGCCCCCCCCCCTCCGGTCCCGGGTGGCAACAGGAGGCTTATTGAACCCCACATTTGTGCTCCCTGAACCCCCCTGCCGGCACGGTGTCTGCATGGTCCTTGAACCCAAGGCCTTGCTCCTTGTATCCTATATCTGTGCAGCAGCGGAGGTCTCCCTGAATCATATATCGGTGCAGCAAACCAAGCTCCATGTATCCTTTATCTGTGCAACAGGTGAGGGCTCCCTGAATCCTATATCAGTGCAGCAAAACAACAAGCTCCTTGTATCCTATATCTGTGCAGCAACTGAGTGCTCCTTGAACCCTGTATCTGTGCAGCACCTAAGAGATCCTTGACCCTTTATCTGTGCCGCAAATCAAGCTCCTTGAACCCCATATCTGTGCTGCAGAACAAGCTCCTCATACTCCATATCTGTGCCGCAAAGCAGGCTCCTTGGCCCCTGGGCCCTATATCTGTACCATAAAACGGGCTCCTGGTACTCCTCGGTAGTGCCGCAAAACAAGCTCCCCGAACCCCCTGCCTTGTGCCGCAAAACTGGCTCCTTGAACCCTAGGCCTGTGCAACAGCTGAGACCTTCTTGAGCCCCGTATTATTGCAGCATCTGTGGGCGCCTTGGGCCTTGTATCTGTGCCGTAAATCAGGCTCCCAGTGCCCTATACCTGTGCAACAGCCGAGAGCTCCCTGAACCCTCTATCTGCGCATCTTTTGAGAGCTCCCTGAATCCTATACCTGGGCCGCACAACAAGCTCCTTGGGCCCTGGATCTGTGCAGAAACTGAGCACTTCTTGAACCCTATATCTGTGCAGCATCTGGGAGCGCATTGAACCCTACATCTGTGCAGCAAAACAGGCTTCTTAAACCCTGTACGCCTTTTCTCACGTATGTCAGGAAATAGGAAGCGTAAATCCACAGTGGTCAGTTGCAGCACGCAAACAATGGAGGCCCCAGGCAGAGCTGGGCTGGAGCCCTCTAATCCGGATACTGCGGCAATCATGGCTGCCATTGCCTCCTGTCAAAATGCCCTTACGACTAAATTTGACACTCTACAGGAACAATTCAACTATTTTCGCCATGACCTGGATAAAATTCGGGACCGTACAGGGGAGAGCGAGAGGAGAATTGGGGAGACGGAGGACCGTTTGTCGGTGCAGGAGGGGGAGCTGGCGACCTTACGCAGACAGGTGACGGTCCTTTTGGGGAGGGCCGAGGACTCTGAAAACAGGAACAGGAGGAATAATGTTAGAATCCTGGGACTACCTGAAAAATCGGAGGGCTCCTCCCCAGAGGAGTTCGCTGAGAACCTTATAAGAGACATCCTGGTGCCCAGAAACCTGACCAAATTCTTTACCATAGAAAGAGCACATAGAATCCCGCTGAGGTCCCCCCCGCCCGGGGCCCCGCCAAGGCCATTTATATTCAAAGTCCTCCATTACAAGGACAGAGACGCTATACTTGCCGCGGCCAGAGTGAAAGGTACGGTGTCTTATGAGAACGCCCGGCTGTCTTTCTATCCGGATTTCACATCGGAGGTCCAGAAATTGCGGCGCTCATTCAACGGTGTTAGAGAACGGCTTAGAAAGAAGAAGATTAAATACGCCATGCTGTTCCCAGCGCGGCTACGTGTTCAAGATGGAGAGTCTGTTAAGTTCTTTACCTCAGCCGAGGAAGCTAACACATGGCTTGACTCTCTGCCAGGGGCCTGATGAACTGGGCTCTGACCGGAGAGAATAAACCAGCCATTGCCTTGAGCTGTTTTTCCCCCTTGTCCGGCCTGCGCCGGTGGCGGGGGTTCGCCTCCTCTGCTCTCCCGGGAGCCCCACAGCTGGGCATCCTGGTGAGACCCCAGGTGGTGCTTTGTTATGTTTATTGTTTATGTTACTGAAGTTGTGTCCTTTATGATGCCCAATTAGCTAGTGTATCCTGTCAGCAATTGTTACAGGGGAGCCTGGCTCCGGATTCCCAGGGCGTGACAGGCGCTGTCGCCCCTCCATCCCCCTCTCCCCCCCATCTCACCTGGTGCCCGTCCCTGTTCCTTCTCCCTCCCGCCCCCCCCTCCCACCCTCCTATGTCTGCCTCTCCTAGCCCTCGCTAATGAGGTCTGGGAGTCCCATAAGGACCCTCCCCTTCCCTCCTCCCTGATCGCCCCTGGATGGCTCTGGGAACCCGTGGCGGATAATCCGCTGACCTGTATTTGATCGGCAAGCCCGTCTTTTGCAGACCCCTGGGCAGCGGGCCTGCGCACCCCATTTGCACATAGTTAAACCAGTGTTGTGTTACTTTGTTGGGGGATATGATGCTCGCCAAGGTTGGGGGGTGGTGGAGCGGGGTGGGGGGTGGGCCCGGGGAAGGTTTACAGTTGTTGTCTATGTGTTGGTATGACTGTGATGTATGAGTGCTGGACTTGAGTTGTAGGAAGATTTCTGGGGAGGGGGGTGAACCGCGGAGAGGTGGCCCTTGATAGTAGCATCTTAACCAGTAATAATGGGTGAGTGTAAATTTCTCTCCTGGAATGTTCGGGGGCTTAATGATAAGATCAAGAGGGCTACTGTCCTCCAGTTTGTTCGGAAGCATAAACCTAATGTAGTGATTCTCCAGGAGACCCATCTGGTGGGCCAGAGGGTGTTGGCGTTGAAGAAGCCATGGATCCAGAGCTCCTTTCATGCCCCATTCTCAACTTACTCAAGGGGAGTGTCGGTGCTGATCTCTAAGGGCACCCCGTTTACGTTGTTCTCAGTGCACATTGACCGAGAGGGTTGTTATGTTATCCTTCATGCCAAACTAATGGATACTGACATGATAATAGTCGGAGTATATGTTCCCCCACCATTCTCTGCTAGGACCCTAGATAGAATAATGGAGAAAGTATTTTCCTACCCCCCAGCCCCGATACTGCTATTAGGGGACTTTAATATGGTTTTGGATTCAGCGCTGGATAGGATGAGTAAGAATCCAGGCCCCAGGACCCAACTGGCAAACTGGGCCGAAACGCTGGGGCTGCAGGAGCTTTGGAGGTGGAAGCACCCCACCGACAGGGCATACTCTTGTCACTCGGTTACGCACAAGTCCCTGTCCAGAATTGACCTCGCGTTCTCCTCGCCTGAATTTCTAACCAAGGTAGCGACCTGTAGTTATCTCCCGAGGGGGATCTCGGACCACTCACCCTTATTGCTCACAGCTGGTCTGTCACTGAGGCGGGAGAACTGGGTGGGATGGACATTGAGCCCTCTATGGTTGGAGGCCCCCGACATTAAGAGTAGTCTGCAGTCCTCTACTGAGGCGTTCTGGGAATATAATACGGGGGAGACATCGGTGGAAGTAAGATGGGATGCCTTTAAAGCTGTCACCAGAGGGGCGGCCATCAGCGCTATCGCTACAGCTAGGAGGAAGAAGGGGAGGGAAATGGTGGATCTTGAAAACAAGCTGGCGCGGGCGGAGGAGAAGTTTAGTGAGACCTCAGATAGCAAGGACCACTCAACACTGTTGGCATTAAAGAGGGAATATAATCTGCTTTTGACTGACTCGGCTAGGAAACTGCTGCTTTATAAGCAGGCAACAATCTTTGATAAAGGGGATAAGAACGGTAGGACCCTGGCACACCTAGCGAGAGCTGAAAGCCAATCCAATCACATTGCTGAAATCCTAGAAAATGGGGCGAGAGCAACGGGGGGAGAGGAGATAGCCCAGAGGTTTCTGGAGTACTACTCGGCCTTGTATTCCTCGAGGGCGAGCTATGGAGCGACTGATCTGGGTAACTATCTGGATCAGATTGATTTTCCGAGGCTTACTGAGGAAGATCAGGAGGCTTTGAACTCCCCTATCACCATTGATGAGGTCTCTGGCGCAATTAGAATGCTTTCCAGCAGGAAGGCGCCGGGACCAGATGGGATGCCGGCCGAGTGGTATAAGCAGGACCTGGAACAGGTGACTCCAAGGTTGTGGGAAGTGCTGAAACATGCGCTTGAAAGTGGGTGCCTTCCGGCCTCTTTCCATGAGGCTCATGTGGTCCTCATTTATAAGGAGGGGAGACCCCCTGACTCCTGCGCGTCCTATCGTCCTATATCCCTATTGAACCAAGATGCCAAAATATTAGCCAAAATACTAGCCACTAGGCTGAACAAGGTTATTCTACATTTGATCGGGCCAGACCAGTCAGGGTTTATGCCAGGGCGTACCACGTGTGTGAATCTCCGTAGACTGATGTCCAATCTCCAAATTATACATGACAACCATGGGAAACGGGTGGTTATATCATTAGACAATGAGAAAGCCTTCGACTCGGTAGAATGGGAGTATCTTTGGGCAGTCTTGGAAAGATTTGGGCTTCCCACTAGTTTTATTACATACATTAAACTGTTATATGAACGGCCAACCGCTCGGATACGGGTCAATGGGTGTTACTCTGAACCATTTGTGTTGCATAGGGGGACGAGACAGGGGTGCCCGCTGTCGCCACTGCTCTTCGCCTTAGCTATTGAACCCCTGGCGATCATTGTCAGGAACTCCCCAGGCATCTCCGGGTGGAAGCTGGGAGCAGTAGAAGAGAAGATATCTCTTTATGCAGATGACACATTGCTGTACCTGGCGGATGGCCATGGGTCCCTAGACGCAGCTCTGGACGCTATTGGGGTGTTTGGGGGGTTCTCGGGGCTGAGGATTAACTGGGACAAATCTAGTCTAATGTTAGTGGATGAGCTTGACTCCCCCGACATCTCCTCGAGGTCCCAATTAAAAATAGTCCAACAATTTAAATACTTGGGGATTCTGATTAGTAGGCAACCAAGTGAGTTCATGTCTCTGAATATCTCCCCTGTTGTGTCTAAGTTAAGGCAGCGAGCCGCTCAGTGGGCGAACCTGCCGCTGTCAGTTATGGGCAGAATTAACATATATAAAATGATATTCCTTCCCAAATTTCTGTATATATATCAGGCCTCGCCAGTGTTGTTGCCTGTCTCCCACTTTAAGACATTGGATTCAATTCTGTTTGGCTTTATCTGGGGGCAGTCTCCACCTAGGCTCAACAGACAAATAATGAAGGCACAGGTGGTGGAGGGGGGACTGGCGGTCCCGCACATGCAACTGTACTTCTATTCTACGCAGCTCCTGTTTGTGCACTGGTGGCTTTGTCAGCCGCATAATAACCCGGTGGTAAGTTTGGAGGTGGAAGTGTTGGGTTCCCCTGGGAGACTATCCCTTTTGGTGTATAGGGGGGTTCGGGGGGTCCGGGAGGCAACCGGTTGTATGAGGGCAGTGTGTAACATATGGGAAAGGGTGACCAAGTTGAACAGGAATCCAGACGAGGCCCAGTATTGGTCCCCCCATGCTCCTCTCTGGAACAACCCCAAGCTCCCTGAGTTGGTTTCAATGCAGGACCCGCAGTTCTGGGACGGAAGGGGTCTTCAGACGCTGGGTCAGGTATACAGCGATGGTGTGCTTATGTCATTTGATCAAATTATGGAGACATTTCGAATTTCCCATCGGGACTTCTTCCGCTACCTGCAACTCAGGCACGCTCTGCAGACTCAATTCCGTAGGGACAGCCCGAATTTCTCGGTGTCCCGAGTGGAGAGTGTGGTGAGAGAGTCGGACTTGGGGAAACCTGTCTCTACACTGTACAGGTGCTTGGTGGCTGGACTGGAGTCCCCCAGGGGGAAAGTTGAAAGCAGGTGGCAAACTTTAGACCAAACCCTCGGCCGGGATGACTGGGAAGAAATCCTAGATAACCTACACTCATCGGTCATAGAAGCCAGAGATAGATTTATCCAGACCAAGTGGTTGCATCAAGCCTACATCACGCCGATACGTTTACATAGAATGGGACTGCTGGCAAGTGACTTATGCCCTAGGTGTGAGAGGGAGGCTGGTACATGGGAACATGTGACCTGGTCCTGTGAGGTTCTGGCGAGATACTGGGGTGAGGTGATGGACCTGATCGGTGGGGTGGTGGGCATCCGGATTGCTGGCTCGATTTCCCTGTGCCTCCTGGGGGTGGTCGAAACACTGTCGGTGTCGTGCCCGTTGAAATCACTATTTAGGTTGCTGCTCTTTTACGCCAGGAAATGTGTTCTGCTTAATTGGAAGCACCCGGCCAAACCATCAGTACAGGCGTGGAGGGCTTTAGTTAACCAGAAACTCGCTATGTACAAGCTGACATACACGGCCAGGGGGGTGCCTGATAAGTTTGAAAAGGTGTGGGGTCCCTGGCTGCAGAGCCAGGACACCGCTTCATAGGACGATTAAAGGAGGGGAAGGCTTACTTAAGGGACGAGGCTGCCCTCTTATGGTAGGGTGAGTCATTGAGCGAGCTAAGTGGAACTGGGGAGACGGGAGAGGCCTCCTGGGAGACGGGCTCTCCGATTGGTTCTTCCATCCCGGTGCATGGTCAACTGGAACTCGAGTCCAGATGTATGTGTGTAGGATGAATGGTTGTCGTGTCTAAATATTTGCTGATTCTGTACTACTGAACTGGGTGCCTCCGGCGCCTCAATGTGATATGTAATGTGTAAGTGTAACTTGTTGGGTGTTATGCCGTTTGTTGAACTGCAAATAAAAAGAAACTTTAAAAAAAAAAAAAAAATTATATCTCCGAATAGTTTAACAATAAAATATGCTCATCAAGGGAGGATTTTGAAAACCATGCCACAGAGAGTTGTGAGCATACTGTCAGCCTTGAACCTGTCAGCAGGAGAATGGCAAAGACCTACAGTATGTGACTACGTGGGATTAAGTAAGTGAAAGGTCAGGTATGTATAATTTTTTTTGCTTTAAAATGGAAAAACTCCTAATGGGTAAACTTTGTTTGAGGACACATAAGCTTGAGCAGCTGAACAGCAGATCAGGATTTTGGAGAGACTTAAACATTGCTGATATGCATTGGCTAGGTTTGCGTCCTAATGATATGTCTAAACAGTTTAAAGTGGACCAACACCCAGGATTTTGACTATCCTGGGTCTTGGTCCACTTCGATGGGGCACCCCCGATCGGGGTGCCCCGCTGTGTGAAACCCCCCCCAACCCCCCGAAAAACTCACCTCTCCGCGCTCCCAGCGCCAACGTACAAGGTCTATTCCAGGACGTCTAAGCGGCTGCCGCCGCCGCCGCCTCCCGCGCGTCCCTTTTGACGCGCGCGCGCCCGCGCCGGCCATTCGCAGACGGCCGGCGCGGGCGCGCGCACGCCTGCAGGGGCGCGAGGGAGGCGGCGGCGGCCGGCCGCCGCCGAAGATCAGGTAGGGTTTTTCGGGGGTTTTGGGGGGGTTACACCCCGCGGGACATCCCGATCTCGGATGTCCCGCGGGGTGGGGGGTGATCGGCCCGGGAATCTTATAGATTCCCAGGCCGATCACCCGTGGGTGTTGGTCCACTTTAACAATAAAACTTATAACAAAACATTTGTCCTATAGCTCAAATATTAATTATGATAGCGTCCTGCTGTCACCTCCAAGATTTCTGAAAGTCTAATGGTCAAATTGGTAGCCAGTTTTGTTTTTTTATTCAATGCGGACCCGGAAAATGCCCCTTAGCATCTGGCATATAAATTATGGGGTGAAGTGATTCTGTGTCACATAAGGAGGGCCCAACTTTTATCGGGTGTGTAAGCATTAATCTGCCTTCCCCTTAGGATCTGAAAACCCATACTAAGGTATATAACTTTTTAGACTTTTATCCCAGTTTATTGTATAGCTCTTTTCTGCTGATTGTATGTCTGTGGTCTTTTTAACATACATTTTTTCATTTCAGCAATTTCGTTATTGGCAAGTAATTCCTACTGCTTGTGCTCATAAAGCTCTAAAAACAAACATGGTTTCTAAAGATTTAGAAGAGTGTTTACATGTGGTAATGGGCTTACATTCTTGCATTCAGCTGAAATTCTGTCTCGTTGATTTTCTCCTGGTTGCGGCCATCTTGCAGGACCTTGGAAGCTTCTTTTCCCAGGATCCCAGTTGTGCTGCTGCCTGACATAACCCACAATGCACAGCGGCAGGAAACCCAGCAACACTTCCTCCTTGCAAGCTACCTGCAGCTGCATAGGATACCTTTAAAAAGGGAAAATCAACCACAACAGGATTTCTTTTCTGCAAAAAATTTCTATGCAGCAATCTGAATTGCCCTGTGAAGTACTGCTTCTTGTAAAGGTTTTGATCTGGTTTAACTCTTGCTCTTTGGATCTAGCTGTGCCTTGGCTGAACAATATCATTTTTTCTGTCACATGGACCACATGTACTAAAAATGTTTGCCATGTATCAGGGAGGTTGGGTGCCCTTAACCTGTTTGCTGGGACTGGAAGGCAGCTTGCTGTGGTGGCAGCATGGCAGCTGGCCTCATGGCCAAAGAAAATTATAGGCCAGTTCTTTTCTGCGCTGATGCCACCCACAAGCCCTTACTCATTATGGGTGCGGCCCTGGTCTTACCTTTTGTCACTGTAGAGATACATATCTAGTTCTGTACAACAATCTGTGCAGCTTTGGAGAAATACATTTTAAAGCAATTCAAACAAATGCTTTTACACTTACGTCTTTCTGCATTAACTTTACCATATGTTTGTTTGATCTGAATACATCATTAATGAGACTGTTGCCACTTGCCAATGTTTTTCTTGACAAAGGCATCTCAACAGGGCATCTGCTGTTTTACTGTATACTGTATTCTCCATCACACAGTGGAATAGCTGCATGCTGCAAAGCCTCAATAATTCTTTGCATGACACGGTGCTTTGCTGTCACTCACTTGGGTCTGTCAACAATCACGATAAATGACAAAGACAGGATTATGCAGAAAATTCGGCACGCTGCTGGGTAACTGATAGATCTCATTACAGGCATGAGGCATAATTATTTCAATCTAAAAGTTGAAAGAACAACATTGCTTCCCTGAAACAGGAAATACTGGTGCAATACTGCTCACTGGCATATTCAAATATTTAAAGTGAACCTGAAGCCAAACAGGCTCACAGGGTTGCTCTATTTCTAAACTCAGTGGACATCGGCTGAAAGCCTCATACTGTAGCTAGCTTAAATGTCAAAAATATTACAGTGAATGTTATGGCAGTGAATGTTACCATGTGGGTACATTTATAGGTTGTTGCACTTGCCTCTGCATTCCTAAGCTGTTAAATTAGCGAACATGAGGTTGTAACTGCTGCAGGAACATTAAAGGAGAGCAAAACCTATTTCTGGGTGCTCTGCTTATCCAGTGGGCCCCCTCCTGCGAGCAGCCGGGTGATCGCTGATTGGCTGGTCTCAAAGGGGCCAGGTGACACGAAGGGAAGCCAGAGATGCAGCGGCCCGCAATTGCAGCAACACACAAGCCACTAAGAAAGGTGAGCTTACTGGCGAACCTGGGGGCATCCTGCTATAGGATCCCCCATGGGCAGTCTAATGGCTGGCACTGTAATATTTTAGACTCCAGGGCCAAGCTGAGAGGGTTTTGCTCCGCTTTAAAGGTTATTTTGCATGACTTACTGAGTGCTCCTTTTGTTGCTGAGCTCTTTATGGCCAGACACCCTCCCCTCTCATCTCCAGAAACATGATAACCTGTTCATCTGAGATGTGTTCCTGGCCTCCATGAACTTGTGGCAAAAGATAACTGCAGTGGTGCTGTGCTCCACCAGGCCTGGGGGTTCCACCCCTTGGGTGCTCTCCTCCCCATCAGTGTTTGTGGATCATCATTGACAGCTGCATTGGGTGTTCACATCACCCCGAGCAACCAACAGAGTTTGCCAAGTGGGCACACACATGGTTCACCCTGTGCACACCGGCATCCCAGTGGCTGCCAACAGTTATTTGAAAAAAAACATTGGACATGGAGCACAGACTAGATGAGTATTATGCTCATTTTTGTGGCCTCCTGTAAATGGGCATAATCATCTTCCAATTTCAGCAAGGATGAGTATAAAATACCTATACAGAGCATGATCTTCTGTGGTATTTGATAATTTCTTGTCCTCCAAAAATAGACTTTGGTCATCTTAGATAGTCTTTAAAGGGGAAGCAATGTCAAAAAGATGTTACTTTCCCTAATCCCTGCAACCCCTCCGCACATTCTCACCCTGTTTCAGCGATGGCAGTCAATCATGTCACTGTTAGTGACTATTTATAAAAGCCATCGCTGGAATGTGTAAGTGGTGTAAGATGCTCTCTGAGATTGTGGAACAGAAAAATGCATAGGGGCATCTTAATTATGGATGAATAACCTAATGGCCACCAGCTAACACTTAGAGAAACCATCATGTGTGGGGCAGACAGCGGTGACTCAAGACGGTCCTTGTACAAAAATCTCTAACCATTCCGACTGCAATGCATTCCACAGCTGTTGAAGCGGGGGGAATCTCAGTAGAACAAACATTATTATTATTAAAGTGATCCCTTAGATGCCTAATTGGGCTCAATACTGGGGAATTAGGGGGCCAGGTAGTACTTGGAAGGCTTGGACATGCTCTTTAAACCAATGTCAGACATTCTAGCTGTATGACATCTTGTTGGACGATTCCATCTACCCCAGAAAAGACAATCAGCATATATGGTTGTATATGATCTGCAAGGAATGATTAATACTCAAATCAGTTGGGAGTGCGTTCCACATTGGGAAGTAGGCCCAGAAAATTCCACAAATACATTTGCCAGATCATACTGCTGCCACTGCCAGCTTGTGGTGTTACAGCCATGGCTACAAGTCGTGTGTTTCTTGCCTAAAACACAAGGTGACAGATCTGAAAGTACTGTAGTAATCTAGCCAAGGGTGCCCATGTGCCCCGTAAGTAATATTATTTCACTTGATTCTTGCACAAAGCCAGTCCAGAATCATGTTGGGGCAGGAAGGAAAGTATAATCCAAATACAGGGATAGATTTGGCAGGTTGTATAAAGTGACTCCATGTTAGTTCATGGAAAGGTCAGCATGTGTACAGCTTGAAACCGTTTTTTAAAGACAATGCACAACTGCATTCTAGTTAGCAGAATGGTATCAATTGTGAAATGTGGCCTGTCCAGTTAACAGTCAGTTTATGACCCCAGCCTGAGCTTTGTCCCATTTAATTTGACAGCCCTTCCCCTGAGCACACCTCTCTGGGGACCTGTTGCCTTTATAAATGGACATGTGTCCTCCTTCAGCTCCCTGTCATTCTTTAAATTGGAAACATTAAGTAGAAATCACAACTGAATAGTGCTGCCAAGATGAAGCCTGGTGATATTTACATGATCGTTGAAGGAAAAACAAGTTTGAACAACTTTTGACTTTTATTTAAGCAGCTTTAAGCAGCTTTCGTTATTGATAAAGTGCCAAGGGCATTGATTCAGTGAACTTGCCTTAGAATATCTCATGAAAGTTAGGACTTCTACTTTCTTTATTTCCAAATAAGCCTCCAGAAAAAATAAGAAATTAAGATGAGCGAACGCTTTAAAAGTTCGGATTGCCGATACACTGAACATTTCGGAAAAAGCTTGATTTGGACCAAACAAATTTGCCTCAAACTTTAGTTTAAAATGCATAAAAACTGTGTCTGATGGCCCTAAAAGCCCTGCATAACACTCTCACCTCCAACAGTTAACCCAACTTTATCTTTATCACCTAGAACTGTATAAAAACACGTTTTAGGGGGCTAATTAGCATATTAATCGCCCACAGTCCCATTTTGTTTGTTTGATAATTAATACATTTAATCCAAAATTGAGGCTCTGGAGAAGCCCTTAAAAGAACCCCTTGTAAGAAAAGGGTCGCACACCCAAAGATATATACCAAATAATCAAAAATAATTTATTTAGTAAAGAATACTATACATTGCATTACACACTTAAAGGAGCACTATCGCGAAATTTTGTAACGTTAAAAATTTATATAAACACGTCAGCTAATGAGAGGATGATTCTCTCATTCACAGAGTAACACTTTGTGGTTTATTCTCACATGGTAGGAACAAAATCCAGGGGTGACAGGTTTAATTTATTTGGGGTGACAGAGCCCGTCATCCCTGATTTCCGCTTCTATCCATTAAAATAGAAGAAACAAGCCTGGCTGGATATTTCTTGATGCCAGGTGTATCAGTGACCCTCCTCCCATCATCATGGTGATATAAAGCTTTTCCTATTTTTTCATTCTTTGTTTACCTTTCTCCACTGTCGCCTGAACAGTAGCTCAGGTTTTTGCTTGGGCACCCCACACTTTATTTGAGCATTCACTCAAATAGAATTTTTTTTTTAATGAATTTATTATGGCACTCTATCATTACTAGTATTTTTTGATCTATTTAATCATTTTTGCTTAGATTGTAGCACTAGCACTTTAGCATTGGCACTTTCTTCAATCATTATATTTTATATTCGGTGACCATTCACTTTGCATATTAGATCTCAACTGAGAACTCCTCACATTTTTCACTCTATAAACCAGAATATATATATATACATATGTATATATAATTTTTTTTCCCCCTGGCTACTTAAAGGGGTGGTAACTAATTTAATCTTATTTAATTCATTAACATATTATTATTCTTCTTATTACATAATATTAGAGCTTTGTATTTGGGTTCCCCAGAGTTTGCTTTTTATGTTTTTTAAATATGTCCTTAAGTGTGTAATGCAATGTATAGTATTCCTATCTAAATAAATTATTTTTGATTATTTGGTATATATCTTTGGGTGTGCGACCCTTTTCTTACAAGGGGTTCTTTTAGGGGCTTCTCCAGAGCCTCAATTTTGGATTGATACATTCGGTAGTTGGGCCCCTTGCGGTATGCACCCCCTTTTAATATTTATTGGTTACCCATTAGGAGGGCTGTGCGTATCCACAAAGTTTTGGTTTATGATAATTAAAGCACATAAAAAAACAAAGAAAATTTTAATTTGACAGGATTGGCATTCCTGGAAAGTGAAGTGAAGAAAGTGAAGAAGAAGCGATGGTTTTTACAAGAGGTGCAATAAGGGTAAATAGTGTGAAATCTATCACAGGATTGGCCTGCAGTTGTACAGACTTTTCAGTAGCAGAGAGTGGCAGCAGAGGTGCTGTTTGTGGTGGTAGTAGGGGACAGGGGACCTATGGTGGTTGTGTAGGACTGGCAGTAGCAGTCAAGCCCTCAAAATATTATCCCATTTGTATGGGGTAGCAGCAGGACTGGCATCCTGAAAATTTCATTGAAGAAGAAGCAATGTTTTTTTGCAAGCAATGAAAAATATGCCCATTTTGGGCATCATAGTGTTGACCTGCAGTTATGTAGGCCTAGTAGTAGCAGATTGTGGCAGCGGAGGTGCTGTTGGTGGTAGTAGTAGCATTAGTAGAGGCACAGTTGTTGACAAAGACTAGGCCGGGAGACAGGAGACCTGGGCTGGATGTGTAAGCAAACCCTCAAAAAATTATCACATTTGTATGGGGGCAGCAGCATGATTAGCATAGTGAGAATTTTATTGAAGAATAAGCAATGGCTTCATACAAGTGGTCAAACATTTGCCCATTTTGGGCATCACTGGGTTGGCCTGTGGTTGTGTAGGCCAAGTAGTAGAAGAAGGTGGCAGCGGAGGTGCTGTTGGTGGTAGTAGTAGCATTAGCAAAGGCACAGTTGTTGGGGAAAGACTTAGCCATGGGACAGGAGACCTGTGGTGGTTGTGTAGGCCTGGCATCAAAGGGCAAGCTTGTCGGGGAAGCAGCAGGATTGGCATCCTGAAAATTTAATTGAATAAGAAGCTGTGAGGAAATTACGTGAGCCTGCGGAGACCACCGCATTTAGGATCGTGCAACACACTTTCCTAACCCTTGCCCATTAACCAGCCCAAAGGCCTAAAATTCTAGCCATGAACGCACTTGTTTCGGTTAAGGCAAAACAACAACAACTCAAGTTAAATATATATTTTAATGTGATAGGAACACTAGATAGTGCTGGTACTGCACCAACACCCTTAGTGGCAGAAGGTTTTGCAGGGATGTCTATTTCTCTACCCTATCCTTTCCTTTCCCAGACATTTTACTTATTATTTCAAAACAAATGAGATTATTCAAAGCTGTGCACACCCAATTGCCAGAATTACTCGGGCAAGCAAAATAGGAATACTTGGCTGATGAAGTGGGGTTAACTGTTGGGGATACAACAGACTTAACTTAGTATGTGTATGTCAGCTGCATCTATATTGCTGGGTTAATGCAGTTTACATTTAAGAGTAGATGGCGCTGTTACGTATAGCTATGTATAGTCTCTGTTGTACATTCTCTGCTGCATGTTGTGTTTCCTATACATTAAGCTGATCTCTAGGACTTCTTTTACCTGTCTATGTTGTCATGTAAGGTGACCTTTTATTGCACTCATGCTCCAGTAAAGCCAATTCCTGTTTCACCACAAATGTCAGACAGACAGAGCAAGCCCCAAAAGGGAGACACCGTGGCCAATGTCATAATAACATTTTATAGTGGAAATGTTACTATCCAGAGATGACTTGTGGAAGGTTATCACTACAGAGAGTCCACAGGACAATAATCAGGACTGGGACAAGAAAAACAGACAGGTGCAAGCCACCATAAGCTTACTAGTAGAAGATGATCAGCTTATTCACATACACAGTAAAAATACAGTGAAAGCCATGTGGATGTACTGACAAGCAGGAACATAGAAAAGCCATCCTGGAACTGATTGCACAACTCAGATCAGTTGATGAGAATATAACAGTCATGTGACAGTCATGCCACAGCCATGTTGTTGTGCAGCTTACACTACACTGATACATACACTACACTGATCAACGCGCTGGAGACAAGGCTTGAGACAGATCTGACACTAGCATTTGTAAAGACCAGGATCAAAGATGATTATTAGCCAAGAAGGGAGCTTGCGCATGACTCCACAGAAACTGACACCAGAACAGCTCTTTACGCTACATACACAAGGATACGCAGGAAGGAAACCAGGGTGTGCTTTAGAAGCCACAAACAGGGACACATAAAGAGAGACTGTACTAGCAGAGCAAATGAGACAGCCTCCCTCTGATACTATGGAAAAGTCAATGCCACAATTTCTGATTTGTGTGAAGGGAACTGCAATACCGCATTGAACAGGAAACAAGATTTGAAAGGCAACCATACATTTCAAGGCTGGAGCATTGACTCGGGAGCAACCAGACCTTGATGTGAATAACAAAGAGACAATTTACCTTCCAGATGGAAGTAAAATACATGCAGAGGGATATGGGCATGGAACCATTGCATGCCCAAGTGATGTGGCACACAATTTAGCCATACCAGTAAAAGATTTATGTTCCTGATCTATAAGGAGGACTCCTATCTGTGACGCATCTGACAGCCAAAGGACTCACTGTAAAATTCCAAGGTGACCTAGGCCTAGAGTTAAAGTAGTGGCCTTACAACCTGAGGGGTGCAGGTTCAAGTCCCAAGTACCATGGAACATGATTGAAGTGTTCTTGAGCAAGGCACCTAGCCCCCAAACTGCTCTCCCCCATAATTAGGACAGCCAACCTCTCTGGGCACATTTATACTCACTGCACAGATGGGGGAAAATTCCTGTGTGCACAAGCCCCAAATGTGTACCAATGCCCCTAAATGTCATAGATGACTATTCAAGATACACAGTCAGTTACCTAATTCAGCACAACAGTGAAGTTCTTGACAAATTACAGAACAATGTAGTAAAGACAATTAACAAGTTTCAGAGGAAACAGCTTGAACCACAAAGTGACAATGGAGGCAAAGCAGTAGATCCATACACACCAGAGCAAAATGTGGTAGCTGAAAGAAAGAACCAAACTCTAACTGAAATGATCAGATGTATGCTGACACCACAAAAATACTGGGGTCAGGCAGCAATGACAGCCACTTATTTGCAGGACTCTTTTCTAGAAAAGTGAAAAAAAACTCCATATGAACTGTGGCACAATGAGAAGTCAAGTTTAAAACACCTAAGAGTTTTTGGATGCAAAAACAGCCAAGTCCTGTGGAAACCATTCCTTGTTCATCTTGAGGAATGTAGAGGATGCCCACATTGTCTGTGGATAGGCGGATCCTCCTGATGGTGATGAACACACTTTCTGATAGGATACATGCCACAGGGCAGGCCAACACCTCCAAGACATAGAGGGAAAGCTCTGGCCATGTGCCCAATTTAGAGACCCAGAACTTGAACGGGGAGGAGCCATCAATCAGTTCCAGTACCAGGAGATGCGTGGACAGGTAGTCATCCACCATGTGAGCCAAAGTCTGCCTCTAGGTACTAAGGGACATATCCGATAGTGGTGGATGTGGCGAACAACAGAATAGGTTCTTCCACATGTGGGCTATGCTCACCCTCCCCTGTTAGGTGGTGCCGGTGCCCCTGCTGTGCTGCATTGGTGACTTGCTGCTCCTCCTCCTCCTTGGCCTTGTGCCGCCATTGAGCCCTCGAATTCTGCTGGGAATTCTGCCAATAGTGCGTCCACCAGAGTGCATTTGTACTCTTTCATTTTGTGATCCTGCTCCAGTGCTAGTATCAAGGAGGTGATGTTGCCGGGTGGCCACCCAGTAATCGGCACTGGTGACTATGTGGGCAACTCTGCAGTCGTTTCACAGGCACTGGAGCATGTAGTGGCTCATGTGAGCCAGGCTGTGCTGAGTCAAGGAGAATTTGTCCTCAATGTCAGTGTGATATCCCGGGGTTCAGGTGATGCCGTCTGGTGGCTTGTGCCATTTATTACTCCGCCTGCAGTTTGGACAGCCACCACCGGGTGTCAGCAGAGCCCCTAGCTGTTCTATCTCCCACTCTACTGCTGCACATGGTGTTAGGCTATTTAAGTAGGAACCACCCTTCACCTGGGGCAGCAGGATTGTGTTCATTCTGTTTCCTTTGAGTGTGCATGTATCTCATGGACTCTTTACCACTGGTGCTTCTGGATCCAAGTCTCCATCTGAATCTTGTGGCAAGCAGGCCTCTCTCTGGTTTCCCAGAGGCTGCTTCATGCTCCGAGTCCGCTATACTGCAGGCTTCCTACCGGCTCCTGGAGGCTGCAGGCCCCTGTCCTAGGCCCTAGGTGATTGCACCAGCACCTGGGGGTCCCTCTGTTTTGTTTATGTTCCCTTTAGTATATGGTTGGGTTTAGTTAGTTTTGGTTTAGTCTTCGGTACCCCGAATTCAAGGTTTTTCCTTTCTTTTGTTTCACAGTAATTTTTCCTTTTGTTCAATAAAACTTCCTTTAATGCATTAATCCCTGTGCTGTGCCTTGCTCTGGCTAATTAATCTGTTTCCCTGGCAGAGTTCCATTAAGTCCATTAGGTCCACGCTCCATCTATGCCATGAGCTACGCTGGGTGCCACTCTGCTGTGAGAGAAAGTTCCAAAACTGTCCTCTGGCTGGACAGTGGCGAACCCACCCTGCAAGCCACGTGTACACTCCCCTGACTCTTGGTAAAATGAGTCTTCCTCCTCCTCCACTTCCATCACATCCTCCATCATGGCCTGAAGGTTTTTTTCCAGCAGGCAAAGGATGGCAATGGTAGCACTGACTATGCCGTCATCAGCACTGACCATATTGGTGGAATACTGGAAACTCTGCAGCATTGCCCACTCTTTGGTGGTGGCCTATCCCTGGTGGTGAAGTGCTGTTGGTCTGCTCTCCTACTCACCCGGGAATTTTGGAGCTGTCCTCTGGCTGGACAGTGGCGAACCCACCCTGCAAGCCACGTGTACACTCCCCTGACTCTTGGTAAAATGAGTCTTCCTCCTCCTCCACTTCCATCACATCCTCCATCATGGCCTGAAGGTTTTTTTCCAGCAGGCAAAGGATAGCAATGGTAGCACTGACTATGCCGTCATCAGCACTGACCATATTGGTGGAATACTGGAAACTCTGCAGCATTGCCCACTCTTTGGTGGTGGCCTATCCCTGGTGGTGAAGTGCTGTTGGTCTGCTCTCCTACTCACCCGGGAATTTTGGAGCTCAAACTCCACTATTGCCTGCTGCTGCTCACAAACCCTTTCCAGCATATACAATGTGGAATTCCACCTCGTGGGCAAGTCACATATGAGGTGGTGGTTGGGAAGTCCAAAGTTTCTCTGCAGTGCAGTCAGGTGAGCAGAAGCAGGGTGGGACTGTTGAAACATGTGCCAGACAAGGGATGTGTGTCAACCTGGCTCGTCCTAAGGCTGCTACAAGGTTGCGCCCAGTGTTGCACACCACTTTGCCGGGCGTCAGGTGCAACAGCAGCAGCCATTCATCTGTCTGGTCCTGGATGCTGGTCCAGAGCTCCTGGGCGGTGAGGGGTCTTTCGCCCAGACAGATGAGTTTTACCACCACATGCTGCCCTTTCCCCATGACAGTGCTTAATTTGGTGGTGCAGGGGCTGTGCTGACTGCTTGAGGAGGAAGCAGAGTAGGTGGAGGAGGCTACAGGAGGCAGTGACTGATTTCCAGCAGTCCTGGGTGGTCAAAGGATCTGCGTCACAGTGCATCCCGCCTTTGTCCCAGCTGCCACTACATTGAACAAGTGGGCAGTTAGAGAGATGAAATGTCCCAGCCCCTGCTAACTTGTCCACATATCCGTGGTGAGGTGACACTGGTACTCAGGGCCGGCATCAGCACCCGGCAAGGCGGGGCAGCTGCCAGGGACCCTCGCCCTTCGGGAGGGGCCCACTGGCAGTGCCGGCTTTTGGTGTGTGCGACGGTGCTTGCCCGGTAGTGCCCACATCTCTTTGAATGGATGGGTTCCACACAATGGGGCATGTCAATTTAGATTCCAGGGGAGGAAGTGCTGGGTTTTGTTCTGCTTTTAAGTTGCCCACCCACAGCTTATTTCCTGTCCCTGGAGCATCCCAATCTGTGATACCCTACTTTGTGAAACCCCCTGGGATACCCACTATGCAAGCAATAACACCCATGAGTTTTGGTCCGCTTTACAGGGGCATCTCAATTTGGGATGCCCCTATTTGTGAAAGAACCCCCCTGGTTTGGCCGTTAACTCAAACTGGCGACCCCACAGTGCATTCACCAGTTCCAGGAAAGTAATAAACAAAGGGGGTCACACACCGGGGCATCCAAAATCAGGAGAATCTAGATTCATTTAAACTCTGAGGTAAGGAATAAAGGGGTTTAGTGTGTTTCAAAGTAGACCAAAGCTATTTGGTCCAAATAGCATGACCCTTAGGGAGCATCAAGGTTTGGGACATCTCTCAGTGATGTGACGTGACTCTTCACCACAAAGGGGCCCCCTGAGACCATGCCGCTCAAGGGCCCACATAAACCTGGAGCCGACCCTGTTGGTACTGATGGCATTGCCCAGTGCACATCTTAATTTTAGAACAAGCTGCAAGATAGGGATGGCCTGACGAGAAAAGTAGTAGCGTCTGGGAACAGAATATTGTAGGACGGCCACCGCCATGAGATCTTTAAAACTGTCTGTCTCCACCAGGAGGAATGGGAGCATCTCAAAGGCCAGTAATGTGGAAATGCTTGCATTCAAGGCCAGGGTTCATGGGCGGGGTGGGCCAGACTTCTGCTTCCTCTCCAAAGATTGTGGAATGGGAAGCTTGGTGATGGTGGGGGTGCTGCTGGTGGTGGCCCCACATCCTCCCTTTGGGGGGAAACAGGTGGCCTTTTTTTTGGGAGGCGGTAATCAGCAAAAGCAGCAGAATGAGCCTCAGATGTTTCTATGATTTTTAGGTGTTACTGCCACTGCAGCTCATGTTTGGCTTGCAGGTGCCTGATCATAGACACGGTGCTGAGATTCTGGACCCTTTTAGTGTCATACAATCGGACTAGGATGGGCTGGCTGCGGGGGATGTGAATAATAAAGGAGAACTATCGTGGAATTGTGTAAAATTAAAAAATCATATAACCACGTTGGCTAAGGAAAGGAGGTTAACTGGTTTAAACTGTCCCACTTTGAGGACTACAAAAAAGTATCAGTTTATTAAAGGAGCACTATCACGAAACTGTGTAACATTAAAAAATCGATGGGCAGGCTGATTCATGAATAACGGCAGGTAGCAACAGATGAGCGTCTGTAGCGAAGATTTCAGAGCGACCGCTAGTAGTCGCTGTGCTCGCCAATGGTTAGTTGTTTCAGAGCGCCTCAGTCGCTGGCCGGCATTGATGAATATGTTGTGTGAGTCGCAGTACTACGCTGTATGGGAGCGAATGGTAGCGCCAGTTCAGTGCGACTGACTCACACCACATTCATAAAAAAAAAAGCCTCATACAGTTCCGGCGCTCAAAACCGAGTTGTTGTAGCGTCAGAGGCTGTGTGAGTAAAGTCTGTTTTTGAACATGTATCCACTAGTAACAAAGCGAAATCATATGGAATTACATAGTTATTACATTGTAACATGAACAATTTAATACCAGACATGTAAGGACAATTCTGCATAAAAATATGAAAAATCCAAAAAGTTTTAAAAAAATGTCATTTTCCAGGCCAGGATACATGTCAGAAAGATTTGAGTTTTTATAAAAGAAAAAAAAAATTGGGAACAGGAAAGGGATTTAAGGATAATCCATAGAAATGTATGGGAGAGCGCCAGGTAGCGACAGGTAAGACATGGCGCTCTGCAAGGCTGCATGCCGGCGCTGTACGCTGAGCCTGGGATAATGATGAATCGGACGCTACATGGCGTTGTTTCAGTCGCTCACCAGATTCGGCTTCATAAATGTGGTATCACGTGCCGTGTCCGGCGTTCATCTGCCCCTACCTGCCGCTTACAAGGCACTACCTGTCGCTATCCCTTCTTTATTAAGGCCCCAGTAAGGCCACATTTATGAAGCCTTATGGTATGAAATTGTTCATGTTACAATGTAATAACAATTTAATTTCATATGTTTTCGGTTTGTTACTAGTGGATACATGTTCAAAAACAGACTTTAATCACACAGCTTCTGGCGATGTGGGCTACAACCACCCGATTTTGAGCGCCAGAACTGTGTGAGGCTTTTTTTTTTATGAATGTGGTGTGAGTCAGTTGCACTGAGCTGGCGCTATCGTTCGCTCCCATACAGCGTAGTACTGCGACACACACAACATATTCATCTGTTGATACCTGGCGTTAGTAATGAATCAGCCTGCAAGTCATGTTGACTAATGAGAGGAGGGGGTCACTTATACACCCGAATGGAAAAAACTCCCGCCAAGCTTGTGGTTTTCTTTTGCTGGTAGGAATAAAATCCAGGGGTGAAAGGTTTAGTGTATCAGGGGGTGACAGAACCCGTCACCCCTGATTTTCCCTTCCTTCCATTAAAATAAAAAAAACAAGCCTGGCTGGATATTTCTTGATGCCGGGTGTATAAATGACCTTTCATATTTTTATGGACTTTTATCATTGGGCCATTTTTCGCGATAGTGCTGCTTTAAATAAAAACCCAGATACCACACTGGAAGACTGGGAGACTGAAAGCTACAACAGGTAAGCTGGCATGCTTCATCACCTGCCCCACTCTGCATTAGCCCCATGTACAGTGCTTAATATTATTTATATATATATATATATATCATCTTCCGTAGCGCTTTACAAGGTAATAATTATAGACAGGGTAGAAACATACGGTACATATACTATTTCAGATGCAGTTTTACAGATTTGACAGTGGATATTCTGAGTACAAGATACAATAGGGGAGAGAGCCCTGCCCTTGCGAGCTTACAGTCTAAAGGAAGAGGAGTGAAGACAAGGAGGAAGGATCACAAACAGTCGGTATTGAGCTTTGTGGCGTATGCCCTTTAGTTAGTTTAACTGGTTAAACCAGATTATATGATTGTCTGAATAAGTGAGTTTTAAGGGCACCTTTGAAGGTTTTGAGGGTTGTGGAGTGGCGGATTCGGTGGGTGAGGGCATTCCAGAAGATTGGAGTTGCATGTGAGAAGTCCTGGAGGCGGGCATGAGAGGAGGTGACCAGGGTGGAGGACAGGAGAAGGTCAGCAGCAGAGTGAAGACTGCGTCTAGGTTGATACTGTTGGATTAGAGATGAGATGTAGGGAGGGGCCTGGTTAGAGAGAGCTTTGTATGCGAGAGTTAGAGTTTTGAACAGGATTCTCTGTGGGACTGGCAGCCAGTGTAGGGATTGACAGAGGGGGACAGCACTGGAGGAGCGAGAGGAGAGATGGATGAGACGAGCAGCGGAGTTCAGAATAGATTGGAGGGGTGCCAGTCTGTTAGTTGGTAAGCCACAAAGAAGGATGTTGCAGTAATCCAGTCGGGATATGACCAGGGCATGCACTAGCATTTTAGTGGTGTCAGGTGAGAGGAAAGGACGGATGCGTGAGAAGTTTTTAAGTTGGAGGTGGCCAGGGAGTGAATATGTGGTTTGAAAGAGAGAGAGAAGTCCAGAATGACTCCCAGGCACCAAGCTTGGGGAGTTGCTGTTATTTTGTAATTGTTGACAGAAATAGACGTGTTAGAGAGGGGAGGGGAGTTAGATGGTGGGAAAATGACCAGTTCTGTTTTATCCACGTTTAGCTTGAGGTAGCGAGATGACATGAATGAAGAAATAGCTGTAAGGCAGTTGGGAAGGCGCGATAGGAGAGAGGAGAGATTGGGGACTGAGAGATATATCTGAGTGTCATCCGCATAGAAGTGATATTAAAAGCCTAGTGAAGTTATACGTTTGCCAAGGCCATAGGTGTAGACTGAGAAAAGTAGGGGGCCTAGGACAGAACCTTGTGGCACACCGACATAAAGGGAACGTGAAGATGAGGCTGTGTTAGAATAGGATACACTGAATGATCTGTCAGAGAGGTAAGAGGTGCAAGACCTTGAACCCCAAGAGTGGAGAGAATATCAAGAAGCAGAGGGTGAAAAAGCCCAGAATTGTCCAGGACCTCTTCTGTAGCCTAGAAGTCCTGTATCAATGGCATTTTTGAAAGTGTCTATTATGTGACAAAAGGATGTCTTTAAAGCGGACCAACACCCTATGTGAGGGTACCTGCATGCGTGGGTACCTGTAGCGGGCATGCATGGGCACTGCGGTTTGTGCATGCACAGTGTGCTTTTCATGTTGCGCTGGTAACGGTTGTGGGACCCTGGCATGGGGGCTCCGGTGAACACCAGGTCTGCCAGTAGACTACCCACTCCAAAGCTGGTGTACCGTAGTGTTCCAGCTTGTTCCACTGGTTTTAGCCTGTTCCAGTACTCAGACTCTCCAGCTTAGTTGCTGTTGAGCTCTCCCTGTTCGTCACCTCAGGATGGGTCACAATGGGCACCGCTGGTGGCGTTGTGTTCCTTAGTCATCTGCTACAACTATGTGACAGTGACAGACATAACAGCAGGGCCGGCTCCAGGTTTATGTGGGCCCTTGGACGGCATTGTCTCAGTGGGCCCCTTTGTGGTGAAGAGTCGCGTCAAATCACCAAGGAACATCCCAAATCTAGATGCCCCTAAGGATCATGCTATTTGGACCAAAACTCTAGTTTTGGTCTACTTTGAAGCGCATGGACCTTGGAGTCTAAATGAATCTAGATTCTCCTGATTTTGGATGCCCCTGTCGCACACCCCACAGGCCGGCCCTGTCAGTGGGCCCCCTGGAGGATGGGGGCCCCCAGCAGCTGCCCTGCCTTGCCAGGTGCTGACGCCGCCCTGCATAACATGTATAAAATAAATTATTTTCCACAAAGTTTTAAGAGAAATTAGCATTAATGTTCAGGCAAACACTAACTTTCTCCCACCTTATCCCCCTTGGGAACAGTAAGAATGTAAACTAGACCTTCACCCTGAATAAGAGCATATTTATATGTTTCCACCACCCTGTACATACAGATTGCCCACATTAAAAATCATCCTACCTGTATCTACTGCATTTTCTAAACCTTTAAACACCCAAGATGACGGCCCATGGAGTCTCAGGCTACCTGCAGACATGAAGTATCTTCTGACTGTGCTGCTCTGCATTCTAGGATTGGTGTCCTTTTCCTGACCCCAGCTCTGCTCTGTCTGAGAGAAGCACAGCTATAACCCGCCCCCCTGCAATTTTCTCCCCTCGCCTCTACTCAGTATGTGATGCTTCTGAGGCAAGATTGTGGCGCCCATATCCTAAAGTCCTGAACAGAGTTGCAGCCCAGTGGGGGAAAGAATAATATGTAAGTGACTAAAAACATAACATTTATTAATTTTAGATGCTGGGGATAATTTTTTTAAGGGACTAGGCTTTTCATTAAATTATGCTGAAGGTCCGGTTTAAGCCAATTCAAAGCACCTGAACATCCCTGATTGTATGTAAATACCTTATGAATTCTAGGCTAAACCAGTTACTTTCCTTGAGTTTAAGGGTTGTGGCTGAGCTGGGAACGGAGTGTCATGATGCAGCTATATGAGTTATGCTCTGCTGTGGTCAGAGACAGATAAGGGACCACTGTGACTTGCCATTCTTACTCACACTGAGATCACCAAGGGACAAAGTGGAGTAATGAAATTGAAAAAAGGACAAACTTTAAAACCCTGCTACTGCTTCTAACCTGTGCTGCAGGATATAGAGAGGCACATGGGACAGGTATAAGGTTAATTATTGCTTTTGGGTTTAGAGTCCCTTTAAAGTGGACCAAAACCCACCCTGGCATCTATGAGACTCCAGGACAGGCTTACTCCCTCCCCCAAACTGGAATGCCCCGCTGTGTAAAACCCCCAAGGTACCCGAAAATCTCACCTTTCCTCTGAGCCCACCGAGCATGCGCAGCCACCGTCAGCATCACATGTGCCGTTCATAAGTGCAGTAGGATTTCATTAAGCTTCTCCAGTCACACATTAATATGTACAGTGGGAGAAGCTGATTATACTGGGCTCAAGGAGGAGTGAGTGAGCTCAGCATTCTTGGGGGGGGGGGGTTCACACAGCAGAACTGGGGAAAAGACCAAAACCTGCAATAGTGAAAATCCTGGGTTTTGGTTCACTTTAACTTTACTGTCTCAAATAACATGGACAAAATTTGATTTATTTTTTTCTTCTCTTTAAACAGGGTTTTTTTTTTTTTTTTTAAATCTCAAATAATGTTGTGACCTCTTCTGGCCTAGAAAAAGCCAAATATTTTTGCAAATATTTTTTATATATATATATTTTTTTTATATATTTTATATATTTATGCAGAATTGACATTACAGGTCTGGCATTAATGTGCTCATGTTACAATGTTATTACAATGTAATTCCATATGTTTTTGCTTTGTTACTGGTGGATACATGCTGAAAAACAGACTTTAAACACACAGCCTCCGGCGCGCTGGGCTTCAGAGAAGCATTTTTCAGCGCCGGAGTTTTGTGAGGATGTTTTTTTAATGAATATGTTGTAGGTCGCACTGACCAGTCGCTAACAGCGCTGTACTGGTAAAATAGCGACTCCTCACAATGTATTCATCATTACTGCACAGCGACTGAGTCGCTATGAACTAGCGACCCACGGACGAACACAGCGACTACTAGTGGGCGCTGTGAAATGCCTGCTACAGACGCTCATCTGTCGCTACCTGGCGTTAGTGATGAATCAGCCTGTTGATGTGAAAAAAAACATAAATGCAGTTTGCACATGAATCTGAAACTGGTGTAGTGCTTTCAAAAAACAAGCCCTACGTCTGTACACCGAGATCATACAAGAAGACAGAAGTGGGCCCTGTAAACACAGAACACTGCGCAAGATTATTTTAGCAATGATCCCAATTACAGGCATGTATTATCAGAAGGACTGAAAATAATTCAGGAAGTAGTAACCTAATATAAATAATTATAACAAGACTACCCGTTGACACATGAAGAACAATAGAGAAGGGATTGTAGTGGAAAACAATGATGATTGATACCAGACACTAACCTGGATTAAGACATGCACGTAGAAGAAGTAAAAAAAATAAATAAATAAAAAAAGGGGGAGAATAGGGGGAGGGCGAAGAAGGCATAGGAAATATAGGTGAAGCAAAGCAGCCACGAAAGTAAGGATTAACACCCTACCATATACAAAACCAGTCACTTTTCCTTAAGTAGCATATATAATACAAACGATGATGCAAACCAAACTCGATTATCATAAAAGTTCGATATGCTGAAATATATTATGGACATACAGCAACTGAATTTCTGACTGTTTGTAAAAAAAAAAAAATAAATAAAAAAAAAAAAAAGAACACTGCTGCTTGGCATGTGTTAAGTGCAAGTGAGCTCCCTCACCTCAGCAGCCTCCATAGAAGCCGTTTCTCTGTGTGTACAGGTCTTACTTCGCTGTTCTTGTAGATTTAGATATACAGACTTGGTGTACGGTTGATACATATTGCAGGTAGAGAAAACTGCTTGCATAAAACACACAATTTCTGACAATTGCTGCTAAGAAAAATAGATAAGTTCAGCTCCTTGAGGACATTCTATTGGTACACAATAATATACACTTTCAAAAATGCCATAGAAACGGAATACAACCTACCAGTGGCCGCCTGGAATCTGGAGTCGGAAGCAGGCATCTGCCGCATCCCCTGCCACATCTCTGGTGGTGTGCATTCTCTCCCCTTCAACCTTTCAGACAGGCTGGGATGGGAGTGCACGTGGTGGCACCGGGGATTTGTGGAATGGTGCACCGCGCTCCCCCCATTGAATTTAATCAGAGTCATTTGCCAATGATGTAGTCAATTCAAAGAACTCAGATTGGACAAGAGTTTTATTGGGAGAACTGGGGCGTTTCCCCAATTCGGGATTTCTCAGGGGCACGGAACAAGACCTGGGTTAAATTCAAGTCAAATTCCCGGGTTTTGTTCCCCTTTAACTGTGTAATAAACCTCTGCAAGTGTTCTTGTCTTGCAGACAGCTGTCACCCAGAAAGGGTCCGTGAGCTACAGGTGGCTCCTGAGCTAGGGATTGGGGTCCCCTGTTCTAAATCAAGTAATAATCAGGAACAGAGCTTGACTGGCAACTATAGCCCTATATACTTAGAGGCCGATTCATTAATAGCGGCAGGTAGCGACAGTTGAGCGACTGTAGCAGTATTTTCACAGCGCCCGCTAGCAGTCGCTGTGCTTGGCCATTGTTCGGTTGTTGATAGCGAATGAGTCGGTGTGCAGTAATGTTGAATACGGGGTGACGAGTCGCTATTTGACAGGTTCCGCGATGTATGGGTGCGCATGATAGCGACTGGTCAGAGCGACCGACTCCCAGCATATTCATCAAAAAATCACGCTCAAAAAATTCAAGCGCTGTGAAATGCATGTTTAAACCCCAGAGCGCTGGCGGCGATGTGTTAAAAGTAGTTTTTTAACCCCCAAACCACCATATTTTTGGAAACCAAAAAAAAAAAAAATTTTTAAGAATTTAGTAATGTGAATACAATAATATCAGACCTGTAATATCAATTCTGCACAATTTTTTTTTTTTTTTTTTTTTACCTTACAAAAAATTATCTAACATGGCAGAAGTGGTCACAGAATTTTTCACATTAAAAAAAAAAAAAAAAAACATTATTAACAATTATTTATTAATATTTAAAGATTGTTCCATTGAAATGCATTGGAGAGCGCCAGGTAGCGAGAGGTCATACCTGTCGCTGTTCAAGGTCGGACGCTGGCGCTGTGGGCTGAGGCTGGAATAATGATGAATGAGTGGCTATATGGCGCTATCTCAGTCGCTAAGCAGGATCGGCTTGATAAATGTGTTATTGTGGTGGGGAGCCGGCGTTCTCGTGGCGGTGCCCGTCATTACCGGTCGCTCACCAGTCGCTACCTGTCGCTATTCCTTCATAAATAAGGGCCTTAGAGCACCATTCCAGTCAGTGGGGATGGGCTCTGATTTAGGCAAATCAGACAAGCCCCAAGCCCCTTGCTAATAACATTTGCCCACCTTTTTCTTGCCCGGTCCTTCTTCCTAATTGGGTAGACCCCGCCATGTTAATCCCGTTCCATCCCCTGCCCAAGTGCAGTACCACTTTTCTTCAGTGCATCGTGCTCGACTCCACAGCGATACAGAGCATCAGAGCTGGCTCCAGGTTTATGTGGGTCCTTGGGCAGCATGGTCTCAGTGGGCCCCTTTGTGGTGCAGATGCCCCCTAAGGATCATGCTATTTGGACCAAACCCCATTTAATTCTGACCTCTGAGTCTAAACAAATCTAGATTCCCCTGATTTTGGATGCCCCTGTGTGTGACCCCCCCCCCCCCCCCCCTTTGGTTATTACTTTCCTGGAACTGGTGAATGCACTGTGGAATCGTCAGTTTGAGTTAATGGCCAAACCAGGGGGGTTCTTTCAGAAACAGGGGCATCCCAAATTGAGATGCCCCTGTAAAGTGGACCAAAACTCAGGGGTGGAATTGCTAGCATAGTGGGTATGCCAGCGATCCCAGGGGGTCTCGCACAGTACGATATCACAGATTTGGATGCTCCAGGGATAGGAAATCAGCTGGAGTGGGCAACTTAAAAGCAGAACAAAATCCAGCAATTCCTCCTTTGAGCCCAATCTTGCAACAGGCCAGATTTCGGCATGAGCTGAGCCAATCAGCAGGTGCCATAGGCTTAAAGCGGACCAAAACCCACTGAACTTGTGAAATACATTTGGTCCAAGCCCGTGCCAATATTCCCTTGTTAGGGTATAGAACCAGAAGTGGATATTTTCACTTTTTGAATAGTCCAGTTTTTTTTGCTGTCCCTCTCTAAGATGGCAGACGATCAGTCATTGCATAGGTGTGGCAATGACATTATTGCCACACGCAGCAGTGCCAATGAATGGAGGAGGCAGAGCTTTACAGCTAAAACAGGGATTGATCTGGGATTAGAGTGAAGCAGGAGCAGTAAAAATTTGCAAAAGGTCCTCTTCCTGGGGAGAACAATTTAGGGGATGCTAGTTAAAAATGTGGGTTTTGATCCACTTTAACATGGCACATAATGGGCCTCTATGGCAGCAGCGGCTGCACGCCATGGGCCGCAGGGGTCTGAGTAAACTAGAGGTATGTCCAAAAAAAACCTTTCATATGCAAAATGGTGAAGTGGCTGCATGACTGAATGCCCGCAAGTCACCTGGAGACTGGACTTCCAAAAAAACATGGTTTGAAAGGAAAAAAACAGCCTAATTATTATTATAATTTCTCTGCGTTTATGGATTCATTGTAGATACGGCTTACACCGGTGATTTTTATTTGACTGTTCCCTTTTCCTCATAATTGCATATTATGTGGTTAGTCATCAGCGTGTATATATAGGGAGCAATTCTTGGTAAACAATCTGATACTTAAATAGCTACACATGCATCAATAGTTACATTATCTTCTTATTATAGATTATATATATATAGATTATAGATCTATTAATAGAATTATTATTCTCTTACTGAAATTTTCCGGCTCAACATAATCTCTAACAAGGTTTCCATACAGCAAGGCAGCTGAACTACATATAAAAGTCAATGATCCCTGGTGTTACTGTGGGGGCGAAACGCCCCGTAAGTTGCATTAGCCAGCCTATGAGCCAAGTGTTCCCCCCAGCCAATCCTGTTAGTTCCTGTCATATAAAGGTTGTTCCCCCACACTGCTTCTTTGCCCGTGATAGCGTTTAGCTGGGTGTGATTTCATGTATTGTTTATCCGTTGTCGACCCTTGCTAGCCTGACTGCCGTCTGTATGGACCTCAGCCTGAATTACAACTACGAACCCGTCTGATCCTTGGTGCCGGTGACGATGTCAATCGTCCATTCTTTGTTGAAGTGGACGCCTCTGAACTCGGGATGGGAGCCGTCATTTCTCAATATTCCGGTTCTCCAGAAAGACTACACCCACGTGCCTTTTTTTCGCAAAGATTTAGTTCAGCAGAACAAAACTATGATGTAGGCAATCGAGAATTATTAGGAATAAAATTGGCTTTTGACTAGTGGCGGCATTGGCTAGAGGGTTCTTTACACACAGTTACGGTTTACACCAATCACAAGAACTTTGAATATATTGAATCAGCCAAAAAACGTAATTACGGACAGGCTCGATGGGCGCTCTTTTTCTCCAAGACTTCCGGGCATTTAGGCTATTGCAAAACTATAGCTCTTGCCAAATGCCATGTGTGGTGGCCAACGATCAGGCGTGATGTTATCGCCTTTGTTGAGGCCTGTTCTGTATGTGCCCATAACAAGGGGCACCGTAAATCTCCACCGGGCTTATTGGTTCCCCTGGAAATCCCTGAGGAACCTTGGACCCACATCTTTATAGATTTTATTGTTGATTTGCTACAGTCTCAAAATAACTCTGTAATCTGGGTGGTGGTCGATCAATTCAGTAAAATTGTGCATGTCATTCCTCTGACGAAACTCCCGTCAGCACCTGAATTGTCTCAGTTATTTATTAAACATGTCTTTCGTATTCACGGCATACATCAGAATATCGTCTCTGATCGAGGAGTTCAAATTGTTTCTAGTTTTTGGAGGGAATTTTGTGCGCACCTGGGGATCAAAATCTCTCTGTTGTCGGGATATCATCTGCAATGGAATGGTCAGACAGAGAAGGTTAACCAATGTTTGGACCAGTATCTGCGATGTTTTGTCTCTGATTGCCAGTAACAATGGTTGGAATTTAACAAATTTGCTGAATTTGCTTATAATAATGAGCCCAGTGAATCGACCCATATGTTGCCGTTCTTTTGTAACTATGGGAAGAATCCCAAGGCATCTTTTCTCTCCGGTCCTTCCTCCAATTTGCCGGCTTTGGTGGAATGGCTTTGAGAAAGAACGATCATTTGGTCTAAGGTTTAAGAAAACCTTGAAGAAGCTGCTAAAAGGCATAAGTCTTTTGCCGACTGGCATAGATCACAAGAACTTCCATTTCAGGTGGGTGATCTGGTTTGGGCATCCACCTAGAATATTGCCCTTTGGTTCCATCGTGATAATCCCAATAAGCCAAATAAGGGTCCTGAGGCCCCTCGTGAAGGAGCCCGGTGTTTCCAGGTGGCGCGGGCTCGGGCGGTGGACCTGGCTTCCTTCCGCCCGGCAGCCGCTCTGACAGCAAGCGCCGGCTCGGGCGGTGCCGAGCGCTTCCACCTGCTCCTCTCCCTGCCACGCTCCCGACTCCTGTGCTCCTGTTCGTGCATATGAGCACAGCTGACTTATACCCTTCAGCGGTGCTGCACAAAGCGTGGCCGCTGGAATCTGAATTAAAGGGCCAATGAGCCCTAGTGTTACTGTGGGCGAAACGCCCTGTAACTCTAAAAAAGCAGACCACAAGTTGCCTTAGCCGGCCTATGAGCCGAGTGTTCCCCCCAGCCAATCCCGTTAGTTCTCGTCATATAAAGGTTGTTCCCTTGCCCCTGATAGCGTTTAGCTGGGTGTGATTGAACCTGAGATTTCTTGTATTGTTTATTCGTTGCCGACCCTTGCTAGCCCGACTATCCTGACTGCTGCCTGTATCGACCTCAGCATGAATTACAACTATGAACCAGTCTGACCCTTGGTGCCGCAAAGCTCTCTGATCTCCATGTTTGACCCTTGGTGTGACCCTTGACCTTGCCTGTTTTCTCCCTCTGAGTTCCCAGAGCTGCATTCAGTACTTACCTGTACTTACCTCGTGTACCATTTTACGCCCAGTCTTAACTTCGGTTCATACGTCTTCACCCCCTTGGGCTTACATCCTTTGAGCTAATAAGTCCTGGGGGCAACCGTGTCCGGTGAGGCGTTAAAAGCGCCCCGGGCAAACGGGAGCTTGGCTAAAGGTGAATCTAGCTGCGGAGATTGTGGGTTGTAAGCTCACAAAGAAGGCGGGTGTCCCCCGGGGTTTCAGGGTTTGACAGAAACCACTGTTCCATTGATAAATAGGGGATGTGGTTTTGAAGGAGGCTTCCTAAAGTTTATCACCATCTCTGCCGCCTTGCTATTGATGATCAGATTGTTCCAACTGCACTATTAATCATCATTATGGTACACCAATGCTGATTATCCTGGTAATCGAAAGTATGTTTATGTTTTTGTCATAAGCTATTCAATATTCTTATCGCAGTATGTTTTGAGAGCCTCCTGCAAAGCACAATAAAGTGTAAACAAAAATTAGGCCAGTCTCTTACACCTATTTTTGTGTGATGGAGCAGGTCACCACCCCATTGAAGATATAGTAATACTTAGTCCTACAGTCCCTGCAATCTAATTTCCTGCTCACTCACCCTGTTTCTAAAGTCAAGGTTGTGAGGAAAGTCTTTGCAGTTAGAAGGAGAAATGTAAAATTATAAGGGAAGAAACTAAGGGGGTAGTATGAGGGTCCTTCTTGAATAGGCAGTAATTCAAGGCACCATCTTGGATGTTTGTGTTTGGTTTGGACCATGAAAAGGCCCTACTGCTCCGGTTCTGTATCTTTCTGAGAAGCAGCAGAAAATTCAGTTAAAAGGTTTTGCTTAGATCAGGTAGGACCAGTACGGCCCACAAACCTGGAAGTTAGGTTTTAAGGCCTCCAACCTATTATCTCTTATGTCCGACGAGACACTTTCACTGAGCAATAACGGCTACTGACATGTTTTTAATGAACACATGTCCTAACTGTGTAATGCACATGTCTGGCAATGGAACTTTCCTTATTCCCACTGCTAGTGTCACACTAGGGTGTGATGGGCCAACCAGTGGAACTGGCCCTGGAGGGGGGCCCACCCTACAGTTACATGAAAATATACTTTTTTGGGGGGGTTATGCCTAACTGTATTGTGTGTTGGTAGATAACGTATGCAGTCTTCTTCTTCTTCTTACAACAGCTACATTCAGAATTACCTAGCGAGCCTAGCATTGAAAAATGAGCATCATTATAATTACTCACATAGTGCTCCATATTATCTGTGGATAGGGGGGCCCTGAGTTCAGAGGCTCACCGAAGCATTCTATGGAAACCTGCTCAGCCAGTGCTGGTTTAAAAGAGCACAAACCACAACATAGCAGTTTCACATGCCCCATTTTTCATCTGTACCCATACTGCTCTATGTGGGGGCCATGAGGCTGTACGAGTGGCCCTGCCAGAAAAGCTCATCACTTCCAACAGGGCCCAAAGCCGCACACCGGGAGAACCTCAGAACAGGGTTGCCATTAGAGCCACCTGGCCAGAGACTTGGGCTCCATACTCGAGTCTTGGCTGATGTTGACCCTCCATGTGGCCTGTCTCTATTTCTCTGTACTTTGCACAACTGATGTGAGATGAGGTAACACAAAAGCCAGGGGTTTATGCGGCCGGACTGTGCACTGTAATGAAGCATTGGAGAAGGGGGGGCTATTCCATGTTCCCCAGCAGATGGAGCTCTACTAGGAAACGGTTAGTATCTCTCCAAGGCAGGGCTTGCTTATGGGTTGAGGGGGTAGCTTAGTTATGTGACAATGTGGACTAGAACTCTCCCTGGCACAGAGGAAGCACACATCTTTAAAAGGAAGGATGTATGTAAGAAAAAAGAAAATAAAAAGAATAATTTTAAGGAGCCAAATTAGTTTTAGGCACTGAGACAAGGGTGTAGCTAGGGGACAGCAGGGATGTAGCTCGGGGCACGTGCCTTGGGTGCAGCAGGTCAGGGGGGTCTGAGCACAGGTGGGGGTGTAATTTCGAATCTTTGCCTCAGGTTCCAAAAAGCCTAGCTGCCTTTGCACTGAGGCAAAAGTTCGGACTTCGGAAGTTCAGAATTTTGGCAACAGGTTGTGCCTTACCTTCATGCTCTTCCTGCTCCTTCTTTGATATTACACACCATATTCAGTCTTTTAAATCCTAACTTCAGCTTGTAATTAGATTTTGAGGAAACGCACCAAGCCAAAATCTGATCACAACCGAAATTTTTAGTGCCAGTGCTGCAATCTTAACTCAAATTGGTCTCCCAGGGAAATTAATATTGTGTTTTAGAAAACATTTCCTTTCTGTTAGTCAGAGCATGTCTGCCGTTAATGAATGTGCCTAAACAAAAGGAAACATAAAACAACAACATATTTAAAAAAAAAAAAAAAAGATATATATATATTGTAGACATGTCACTGGAGAAGTGGTCGAGGGGGTGTACATTTCACCTAGGTTACTACGCTGGGTGAGATGGTAAGTCCAGGATTGATTTGTTTCTCAGCAGTGATATGCTGCTGAGTTGTTGTTTAATCTTGCCGGGCCTGGATTTATATGGAATGGCAGGTAGGTTTGGTAGAGGGACCTGTCATTCCACACCCCCCCGATCCAGTTTGGGTTTTGAATCAGGTGAGCTCTGATCCTAATTAGCCTGGGAAGGTAAAAGCTCTGCAGAGCCTGCAGGTTATTGCTCTCAGCCAGGAATGAACAGCCTGTGGGTGTTTGAAGGAAGCTGCGAACGCAGCCACTGCTGGAGCTAAAAACTCACCCTGCGATATCCAGGCGAACGCTGTGTTTTGAAAGTGTCAGATAGGTGAGAAGAACCTGTTAGTAAGCGCCCAGACGGGCTAGGTCTTTTATTTTGATTGTACACAAAAGAAGCACGTTGTTGCTGTATGTTTTGTTTGCTGGACTGTTTATGCCATGAATAAACGCCAAGACCTGCTTTTATAACATCTAAGTCTGCCGTGAACTGTGTCCAAACACACCATCCCCCGGGAAGATCCTTACAATTGGTGGAGGATGCGGGCAAAACGGTTGCTAGGGGCAACGGTGTGGACAGATTTGGCTACAGCTGCTTATGTCCTGGGTGAAAGCTGCAACTACACTCCAAGAACAGTCGGGCAACATGGAGGAGATGCTGAAGCAGTTTATGCAAGTGAGTTTGCAACAACAACAGGCTCAGATAGAGGCCAATAGACGACATGAACAGACCATGGCTGCCCAACAACAACTTATTGAACACCTGATAGCAAAACAAGAGGCGCCTGTGGTTGCTAACCCCCAAACAGTGGTGCGAGCCGCTCCAGAGACTTTTGATGTGAAAAGAGCTGTGCAGCGAGCGCTGCAAAAGATGACTGCTGAGGACGATGTTGAGGCCTTCCTAACTGTGTTTGAGCGTGCGGCTGAGCGAGAGAAGTTACCAGTCGCTGAGTGGGCAGAGGTAATTGCGCCCTATTTAACCTCAAAAGGCCTACTATGACCTCAGTGAGCAAGAGGTTAAGGACTATACTCGGCTAAAAGCGGAGACACTTGCCCGGCTAGGCGTTACTACTGCGGTCCGTGCCAGGAGGGTACGCAACTGGAGCTACAGTTTGGACAAATCAGCAAGGTCCCAGATGTATGACCTGATCCATTTGGCGAGAAAGTGGTTGGAGCCAGACACTTCTACTCCTGCACAGATCCTAGAGAGGGTTGTGATGGATCGCTACCTCCGAGCACTTCCTACTGACCTGCAACGCTGGGTGGGACAAGGTGACCCTAAGAATGCAAACGAACTTGTCAACCTTGTGGAGAGGTTCCAGGCGACTGAGGACTACCTCCGTGATGTTTCTGCAGCATCTTCACCTCCCCGGAGTGCCAGATCTGTGCCATCAGCTGGTAAGAGACTTCCATCTATTGGGGGAGTGTGGAGGGGTGCTGAGGGAGGAAAAAGGGCTCAAGTGGTGTCTCAGGGGCAAAAGACTGGCGATGGTCCCGGGTGGCTAAGTGGCCCTAAAAAGGACTCCTTGCCAAGGAGACCAGGCTCTATCCAGTGCTGGAGATGCCATGAGACGGGACACGTGTCTGCCCATTGCCCTCTTACCACTGAGCCCATGGAATGTGAGGCTAGTCGGCGTCAGTCGCTATTTGCGGAACCATCTTGTGTTGCAGTTCCTGGACTAGAGACTGAACCGCAAATCTGCAACATTACAATTAATGACTTTCCTGTTAAGGCGTTGCTGGACTCAGGAAGCCTCGTAACCTTGGTGCATGCCAGCCTGGTGGCTGGGGACTTTGAGTGTAAAAAGCATATGAGTGTTGTTTGTATACATGGGGATACAAAAGTGTACCCTATAGTGCTGGCTGAAGTCGGGACTGAACAAGGCACCGTACAATATGAAGTGGGTGTGGTTAAAAATCTCATGCATAACGTAATATTGGGGCGCGATTTTCCGTTATTCTGGGCTCTCTGGGGAAAAAGAAAATCCCCCGAAAGGAGTGAGGATACTCCTAAGGTTGTTGCATTACCCCCTGTAAATGATAAAAGTGTGCAGGATGAAAATGATTGTTTTCCTTTGCAGGTCCTGGCTGGAGAGGAGGAGGCTCCTCCCACTGAGCAAAATATACCAGACTTAGAGGTGTCTAGGGATAATTTTGGGACTGCACAGTTACATGACCCCACTCTCAAAAATGCGAGAGAGCAGGTTGCTGTCATGAATGGGGTACCTCAGGAACCAGATGCTGAGAAAAGATTTCCACATTTTTCTGTGACTAATGATCTTTTCTATAGAGTCACTAAGATTAAGGATGAGATTGTGGAACAGCTTCTGGTGCCTAAGCCGTACCGGCGTCAGGTGCTTGACATGGCACATAACCATGTTCTTGGGGGACACTTGGGGACTGACAAAACGCAGGAGAGGGTTCTCCAGAGGTTCTACTGGCCGGCGATATATGATGATATTAAAAAGTACTGCGAGTCGTGCCCCACATGTCAGCTTAGTGCCCCAGTGTCACATTTTCGCAGTCCTTTGGTTTCGCTCCCTGTTATAGAGGTGCCTTTTGAGCGTATAGCCATGGATTTAGTCGGTCCCATTGTAAAATCAGCTAGAGGACACCAGTATATTCTGGTGGTCATGGATTATGCGACCCGCTATCCTGAAGCTGTGCCCTTAAGAAACACCGCATCTAAAACAATTGCACGTGAGTTGTTTTATATGTTCTCTAGGACTGGAATCCCCAAAGAAATCCTGACTGACCAAGGTACACCCTTTATGTCAAAGGTGATGAAGGAGTTATGCAAACTATTTAAAATCTCACCCATCCGTACCTCTGTATACCACCCCCAGACGGACGGATTGGTGGAGAGATTTAATAAAACTTTGAAACATATGTTGAAAAAAGTGGTGGAAAAAGATGGTCGTGACTGGGATCATTTGTTACCCTACCTCATGTTTGCTATTAGGGAAGTGCCCCAAGCGTCCACAGGGTTCTCACCATTCGAGTTGGTCTATGGTCGTCACCCTAGGGGTCTACTGGACATTGCAAAAGAGACATGGGAGAGCGAGTCCACCCCTTACAAGAGTGTTATTGAGCATGTAGTACAAATGCAGGACCGTATAGCCACTGTAATGCCCCTAGTAAGGGAACACCTCCAGAGGGCGCAAGAGGCCCAAAGTAGAATTTACAACCGGTCTGCAAGAATCAGGACATTTAACCCAGGCGATAGGGTCCTTATACTAGTTCCCACTGTTGAGAGTAAATTCCTGGCGAAGTGGCAAGGTCCCTATGAAATTGTTGAAAAGGTCAGTGAGGTGAACTACAAGGTGCACCAACCAGGTAGAAGGAAGCCTTTCCAAGTTTACCACATAAACTTGATTAAGCCCTGGAAAGACAGGGAATCCTTGGGGGCGACAAATACTGTTAATAATTTGTCACAACCAATCCCTCCAGTCAAGGTTGGTGATACCCTATCAGTGTCACAGAAACAGGAGGCTCAGGAATTTTTACAGAAAAACAAAGACAAGTTTTCTGACCTTCCAGGGCGTACACACCTCATCTATCATCACATTGAAACTGAGCCTAGAAGCAGAGTAAACCTCAAGCCCTATAGGATCCCGGAAGCACGTAGGGAATCCGTATCTGCCGAGGTAAAACGTATGCTTGATCTGGGGGTAATTGAGGTGTCACAGAGTGAATGGTCCAGCCCGATTGTATTAATCCCAAAGCCTAATGGAACTTGGAGGTTCTGTAACGATTTCAGAAAGTTGAATGAGATCTCAAAATTCGATGCCTATCCTATGCCCAGGGTAGATGAGTTGATTGAGAAGTTGGGTAATGCCAGGTACATAACCACCCTCGATCTCACAAAGGGCTACTGGCAGATTCCACTTACTGATGAGGCTAAAGAGAAAACTGCATTCTCCACCCCTGATGGGCTATTCCAGTATGTAGTGATGCCGTTCGGGTTACATGGAGCACCTGCGACTTTCCAGAGGTTGATGGACTTGATTTTGCGACCACATTGTGATTACTCAGCTGCCTACCTCGATGATGTGGTCATTTTTAGCCCTGATTGGGAAAGTCACCTCTGTAAGGTACAGGCCGTATTGGATACCATAAGTGATGCAGGGTTGACCATAAATGCCGAGAAGTGTGCAATAGCCCTAGAAGAGGCCAAGTATCTGGGCTACATTATTGGAAGAGGGTTGATTAAGCCACAGCTAAATAAAATTGAGGCAATACAGAATTGGCCTTGACTCCTGACAAAGAAACAGGTCAGAGCTTTCCTTGGTATTACGGGCTATTACCGTAGATTTGTGCCGAACTTTGCCTCAGTTGCTGCTCCACTAACTGACTTGACAAAGGGCGGAAAGAGAGCAATGATCACGTGGACTCCAGAGGCCGAGAAGGCTTTCCAAAGCCTTAAATCTGCCTTGTGCCAACAACCTGTGTTAGTTACCCCCGATTTCAGGCGAGAATTTCTGGTCCAGACAGATGCTTCTAACACAGGCTTAGGTGCAGTACTCTCACAAGTAGTAAATGGTGAGGAGCATCCGGTGATGTACTTGAGTAGGAAGCTAACCCCGGCCGAGAAAAATTATGCCATTGTGGAGCGAGAATGTTTGGCAGTGAAGTGGGCCCTCGAATCCCTAAAATATTACTTGCTAGGCAGGAAATTCAAGTTAGTGACAGACCATGCCCCCCTAACATGGATGAAGTTAAACAAGGAGAGAAACGCAAGAGTGACTAGATGGTTTCTGTCCCTACAAAACTTTAATTTCACTGTGGAACACAGGCCAGGGAAATTACAGGCAAATGCTGACGCATTGTCGAGGGTACATTGTCTGTGGGGACAAAATGCTCAGCCCTCCGCTCTGAAAAAGAGGGGGGGGATATGTAGACATGTCACTGGAGAAGTGGTCGAGGGGGTGTACATTTCACCTAGGTTACTACGCTGGGTGAGATGGTAAGTCCAGGATTGATTTGTTTCTCAGCAGTGATATGCTGCTGAGTTGTTGTTTAATCTTGCCGGGCCTGGATTTATATGGAATGGCAGGTAGGTTTGGTAGAGGGACCTGTCATTCCACACCCCCCCGATCCAGTTTGGGTTTTGAATCAGGTGAGCTCTGATCCTAATTAGCCTGGGAAGGTAAAAGCTCTGCAGAGCCTGCAGGTTATTGCTCTCAGCCAGGAATGAACAGCCTGTGGGTGTTTGAAGGAAGCTGCGAACGCAGCCACTGCTGGAGCTAAAAACTCACCCTGCGATATCCAGGCGAACGCTGTGTTTTGAAAGTGTCAGATAGGTGAGAAGAACCTGTTAGTAAGCGCCCAGACGGGCTAGGTCTTTTATTTTGATTGTACACAAAAGAAGCACGTTGTTGCTGTATGTTTTGTTTGCTGGACTGTTTATGCCATGAATAAACGCCAAGACCTGCTTTTATAACATCTAAGTCTGCCGTGAACTGTGTCCAAACACACCATCCCCCGGGAAGATCCTTACAATATATATATATATATATATATATATATATATATATATATAGTGTTTTTCACACTATAAGATGCACCTGGAATAAGTGTAAATGACACCCCTAATCTGCCCCTCCCCCCAAGAAACAAAGACACCCCCTAATCTGCTACCGACTCGCTGTTTAAAGGGTCATCTGGGATCTATTTTAAAGTAGACCTAAGCCTGTGCTGCAATGCAGGAAGTCTCACAGTGGAGAGTTGCTTATCTTTACCTTGTACTCTCCAGTTAATAGAGGAGTGAGAAATGGCAGTGCACTGCATTGAATGTGTCTTTGACTGTTTCCAGGTCCATCAGTTCCAGGTTCATCAGATGGGCTAAAAAAATTGGGGGGCTGCAGAGCTCCTGTTCAACAGAAGGTGATGGATTATAATTCCTACATCATAGCTCCACAGGGCATTATTATTAATATTATTGTTTATTTCTATAGCGTCATCTTCTGTAGCGCTTTACAAGGTATGATTACAGACAAGGTAAAACATATAGTACAGGGAACAATACAAAATTTGATGCCACGAGGTTTAAACCAAGTGTTGTGAGCACAGGAGACAATGGAAAGGAGAGCCCTGCCCTTGCGAGCTTACAGTCTAAAGGATAGGGTTGGAGACGAAAGGTGTGGATCACAAGAGGTAGAGCTTGAATTGGGCTGCATGTGCCATTTGAAGGTTATAGGAATTGCTTAAGCCAGGTTATATGCTTGTCTGAAGAAGTGAGTTTTAAGGGCACTTTTAAAGACTTGGGGTGATGGAGAGTGGCGGATTGAGTGGGGAAGTGCATTCCAGAGAAATGGGGAGGCACGGGAGAAGTCTTGAAGGCGGGAGTGCGAGGAGGTAACCAGGGAGGAGGACAGGAGAATGTCAGAGCGGCAGAGCGGAGGCTGCGCTTGGGTTGGTAACGCTGGATCAGAGATGAAATGTAGGAAGGGGCCTGGTTAGAGAGAGCTTTGTAGGTTAGTGTTAGAAGTTTGAACTGAACTCTATGGGAGACAGATAACCGGTGGAGGGACTGACAGAGGGGGGCATAAGTAGAAGTTTAGATAGCAATGTTGGTCTTGCTTCTCCTGCCTACTGCATTACATTAAAAACCACCTCCCATGCTAGACTTATATAAATATCCCCTAGGCCAGATTTTAATTATTACTCTCCCCCCAGGACCAGCCTTTAATGCCCATGTCCAGGAAGAAAATAAAAAAAGGGTTGCATTTCAACAGTGAGTGCATGATGGGACTGCTCATGAGCATCCTGAGCTCATTTAAATCCAGACAGGGAGCACACTATTTCCAACAAAAACTTCAGCACTAAAACTGGAGGGCTACAGCCTTCAGGATTCCAAGGGATTGAGCCTACAGGCTGGGAGTTAAGTACCTTTTTTTTCAAGCCTGGACTGGACCCCTGGACCAGCCCTTATTAGCAACCTGTCCTACAGGACCAGCCTTTTATAAATAACACCCTTTTTACAGGACCTTAAAGAGGAACTCCAGTCAAAACGGACTAGAGTTCCCCAATATGCTCTAACAGCATCCTGGACCTGGACATTGTGCAGCACTGGCCCAATGCCTATCCACCTCCTGCTCCTTGCCACTCATGTGCCTGTGGGTATGCTTCCCAGCAGCCACAACATTTGGCTAAACTGATTGCACACAATGAATAAGAATAATATATACTGGTAAGACTTTTTGTTGGGACCTTGGCTGAGGGTGCTGACGCACAGTGAGGGCCAATTTAGGATGCCCCTATGCTGTTAAAGTGAGGGGACCTCCAGCCAGTTTAACTGGAGGTTCTTTTTAATTCGCCCACCCCCCCCTTCCCCAGAACAGCATAGGTTGGAATTAAAGTTATACTAAAGGCAAGCCCAATTTCTGGCCCATAGTCTTGGGCCCTAAACTTCAATCCATTTTTAAAAAGACCCTGTAGTAATCTTTAAAAGTATTAGTGGATTTGAGACTCATAGAAAAAATGAGGAGAAACAGTGGGTGTGGCAACAGCGATTTGATGTTAGCACACTGTGATAAGTGTGAGAGGAGGGTGGGGTGCTGCAGCCAATCAGGTCATCTGGGCAGGGAGTGGGAGATGTTTCAGTTCTTTGTCCACTGAAGGTTGATTGATGGACCAGGTCAGCAGGACTGAAAACTGAATGAGGAAGTGATTTTCCTAACTAAGGAGACAGAAGAGGAAGCACAATGCTCAAGCCATTCAATGAAAGGTAAGCTACTGATATTTATGTTTTAACTTTTGACTTGCCAATCACTTTTACATCTACCCACCAAGACATTAGGTGGTTGTTTCTCCTGGTGCTCTCTCTATAGATGTCCTGGGGGAAACTACCGTAAATACCAGCATTTTAGTTCAAAACATTCATGGGCTGGTAAGTAGTCCTACCAGCCCTACCACCCCTATTCAGCGTTATACCTGCGTTCAGCCAGGTATGAACGCAGGTATAACGCTGCCTGCTGCCTGTGCTGGGTCCCCATCTAACCCCTCTGGCAGCAAATACCACCCATTCCGCGTCTCACAGCTGCCACCACTGTCCGTTCCCGGTCCCGCCAAGTCTTACCACCACCATTACTGTCCATGCCTGATCCAGCAGCCGCACATACAACCGGTGCACAGGCCTTGCCGCCACCATTGCTGCCTGTATTGGGTCTTGCTGGGTTGGATGGAGAAGTCACTTATAGATAGACATCGTGTGAGAATAAACTGCTTTACTGGAACACATGGACAGTGAGAGTTATCATATCAAAATGGAGGATTACATCAGGAAAACCAACAATATACTGTTACAGTATATATAAAAACAAAACAGATCAGAGAGACTACAGATAGGTAGGAGAAACAGCACCATCTATTGTCCTGTCAATGAACTGCAGACCCTTCAGCATAACACACAGCATAATATGCAAGACAAATGATGTACTAAAGCTGTTGTATCACCAACACAACTGATGTCAGAGGGTCATGTTGCCCTCGCACACCTGGTGTTTGATGAGGACTGCTGGCAGCAGGTTCTACTGGGCCCAGGGTGCTTAAAGGGTGTCTGTGTGAGTGGGGAGCTGGGGCACTACCACAAGTGATGTTGGTACTCACTGTGTGGCAAAACAGACAGTAGATGACGAAAACAGAGTTCCCCTTTATTAACGTCTTCATGATAATACAAGGCACAGTATCAATACAGCGTAGCAAAATCAACGTATGCAGCCGATCCCAGTCCCTTCCACAGCCAAGGTCTATGGGCAATCAGGACCAGGTCCTCCATTGGATTCCCAAAGGTAGCCACTGCAGAGTTGCTGGATCAACATGTGCTGCCCTCTCTCATTACTGCTCCTCAAAAATACAAGCGGTATAGAACCCTGGTCACAGGGTCTGTCTCTCTTATATAATCTCTAGTAGGCTTCTAGAACCTTCCGTCATGTGTTCACACACATGCCAAACATGTGCTGGTCAGTTCCTTCCAAAACCTTCCAACCAATCACTATCCTCTAGGTTGTTACACTACCTCCATCTTGCCTCTTGCTCTAAACATTAACTCTTTCTACCTTTCTAGTAAATTCTCAATTCAAATCTATGTCCCAAGAATTTCCTATGGCCTGTGCTCACTGCTGCCATCTTGTGTCTAATTAAGGTACTATCACTACAATGCACTGTGGAGACTCTAGCTGACTAACTGATATGTTCCTATTCACATCCAGCCTCTACAGTCAGATGTCCCTCTTTCTGTGCCATAAGTCTCACTTTCAGGCATTCTGTCTCACTGCCCTCCCCCCCCCCCCCCCCCCGGAAAACTCAGGGGACACCTGAATGTACCACTTTGCTGACAATAAGGGGGAGACTGGCCCAACAAAGGCAGGATGCAGGATGTCTGGTTAGTTTGCAACTGCTTACTCTTTAGTATTCCCATACTTTGAATAGGGAGCACCTCCTCTCCTGACTCTCATCACAGCCAAAGGTGGAGGTTAGAGATGAGCGAACCGGTTCGGACGAACCGGAATTCGCTCTGAATTTCAGAAAATATTCGATTCGGCACGAACCCGAATATTTTGTGGTTCGTGGCGATCGAATTTTTCCTGAAATTAAAAAAAAAAATGCCGGCATGGTGGGAGCGGGCCGGCGGGCCGGTAAAGCCGGCCGGCCCGCTCCCACCATGCCGGCATTTAAAAAAAAAGCAAACAATTACCTGCAGGTCCGGAGCGTGGAGGCCGGCGCCGCTCTCAGCTGTCATCTGAGGGCGCGTCATCAGAGGCGCCCTCTGATGACGCGCCCTCAGATGCCCGCCGGCCCGCTCCCACCATGCCGGCATTTTTGATGGGGAACTTCGTAAAAGTTCGATTCGGCCGAACCCGAATTTCTTTGTGAAATTCGGCGAATCGGCCGAATCGAACTTTTCAAAAGTTCGCTCATCTCTAGTGGAGGTACATAGGAACAAATAATCATATAATGACCACCTCTATCCTCATGAATGCTCTTTACCAAATGGTGGTCATGATGTACTCACCCACTGTCCATATTTTCTCATCCTGATTTCCCATTCTTCAAAAACAACATATTTATTTTTGTTCCTCTAAAATGTATCTCACTTCTTCTGCCATGTCCAGTTTTTCCAATCCTGCAACCCAGTGCTGACCGTCGGGCGATTGCAGCGCTTCTCGCCGCCATGTTTTTTTTTTCCTTGGCTGGCCGCTTAGAGCAGCGTGGATTGTGCACACGCAGGGGCCCGGACCGCTCCCGGCCGGCCAGGGAAAGAAAAAGATGGGAGCGAGCACTGCATCAATTGCCTGACGATTGGCGCTGGATTGTGGGACAGGTACGTGTTAAATCATAAACCTTCATTTCTGGATCTTTTACATTACTACATTATATATTTACTAACTTATAAAATGTATATATATATATTAGAACAACACTACGTGTTATCATTTTTTATTTTTTTAATACCTCTTTCTTTTTTGCACCCTTTTCCTGAATTTCCCTTTAACCTTCTATTTTGTTTTGTGATTCCTCCAATTTCCTTTCTTTCCATGCCTCCCCTTTTTTATGTCATTTATTAATTCCCTCCATCTTTCTCTTGTCACCTTCCTCCCATCTGCCTCTCTTTTCCACTTCTTGACATCTTCCTTCTTTGCTTATTTTCTTATCTTACCTTCATCTCTGTTTTCCAGTTTCTTTCTTTCTTTCTTTCTTTCTTTCTTTCTTTCTTTCTTTCTTTCTTTCTTTCTTTCCTTCTTTCTTTCTTTCTTTCTTTCTTTCTTTCTTTCTTTCTTTCTTTCTTCTCTCTGCATTCCTAATTTGTCCCCCTTTTTTTCTAGCCCTTCTAATCTCTCACTTTCTTTATTTCTTTTTTTCTCCACTGATCTATCTGATCTCATTCCCTCAGTCATTCTCTCTCTCTCTCTCTCTCTATCTGCCCCCCTCCACCCATCTTGCTCTAATTTTTACAGTCTCTCCATTTTCTCTTGTCAAATTCCTTCAATCCCAGTCTTGTTCTATCCTTTTTTTATATATTTTCCCCTCTTTTACACATTCCCTCCATCCTCACCATTTTCCTTCTCTCTATCTCTTTTCCACATTTCTTTTTATTTCTCTCTTGTCTCTGTCTCGTCTTTTGTTCTCTGCACTTCCTCTGCCCCCTATGGCCAGTCTGCCGTTGCCTGTGAGTATTTCATAAGGGTTGAATGCATCAAGCTCAGTGCAGTGTATGAGCTCTGTGTATCTGAGTGAATGCTTAATGCAGAAAGAATATGAAGCAATGCTGTTTATGGGGATAAATACATTTCACGGGGTACAGATCATCTGTTAACTTCTAGATAGGGGGCAGCCATGATATTAAACCGAACCTTCACCCTGAATAACAGCCTGTGTTGTATGTTTCCCCCACCCTGTACATACAGATTGCCCATATTAAAAATCATCCTACCTGCACCCATTGCGTTTTTGAGCCTTTTAACATCCAAGATGGTGGCCCATGGAGTCTCAGGCTACCTGCAGACAGGATGTGTCCTCCAACTATGCCGCTCTGCATTCTGGGATTGCTGTTTTTTTCCTGACCCCCAGTCTTTGCAAAGCACAGCTATAACCCGCCCCTGCACTTCCCCCCTCCTCAGTATGTGATGCTTCTGAATCAAGATGACGGCGCCATATCCTGGAGTCCTTGCAGCCCAGCAGGGGAAAGAATAATAAGTAAGGGACTAAAAACGTAAAATATATTAATTTTAGATGTTTAATATATATATATATATATATATATATATATATATATATACTGGTCTGGTTTAATTCTAAAGTTGTCATAGTTAACTTCTCGTCTAACAAATAAAGTTCTTGATTCAGAACATCATATTACTGTACAGCTCAATTTTGGGTTTCCATGGCAACATGCCGGGATCCTATCGCCCATCTCCTTCTCTCAAAAGAGAATTCTCAAGTAGGTGTTGTTGCTTGAGTTGATTCCCTTAACACAGAATTCTCTGTTTTACCTGGCAAACACATCCAACCCGGGGGACCAGGCAACCAGCAATTGGGGATGAATAATTACCCCGGCAAGAACGTTGTCAGATAGCTCCCTCGCCGCTGAGACATTACAGGAGAAAGTCATTTCTCCTGGACCTACAACTGCACAGCAAAAACATGGCTTTAGCGCCTCCCTGAGGGCAACAAATAAATGGCAGTGCCATTTATTTTGTTGTTTACTAGCATTTCTCAGTTTATTTACTAAAGGGACTGTCCAAGCAAATAAACGTATACTTAACGAGGAAGACAAAGCTTTTTCTGTTTTTCAATAATTTTAGCAGAAAAATATATTTGACATGAGATGTTATGACAGCGAGTAAAAAAAACATTCATTTTACATGTAAAAAGAATACAACTGCAGCACCACATCTCTAAATGCTTTTGTCACAAAAAAAGAAGTTTCTTTTTATCTATACATATTGAACAGGTAATAGAAACAGGAGTGCAAAACGGGGAGGCTGATTTATTAATAGCGACATGTAGCGACAGTTGAGCGACTGTAGCGGTATTTTCACAGCACCCGCTAGTAGTCGCTGTGCTTGGCCGTTGTTCGGTTGTTGACAGCGACTCAGTCGGTGTGGCGTAATGTTGAATACAAGGTTACGAGTCGCTATTTGACAGGTTCCACGACGTATGGGAGCGCATGATAGCGACTGGTCAGAGCGACCATATTCATCAAAAAATCACGTTCAAAAAATTCAAGCGCTGTGAAATGCATGTTTAAACCCCAGAGCGCTGGAGGCGATGGGTTAAATGTATTTTTTTAACCCCCAAACCACCATATTTTTGGAAACAAAAAAAAAAAAAGTATTTTAAATAATTTAGTAATATGAATACAATAATATCAGACCTGTAATATCAATTCTGCACAATTTTTTTTTTTCCTTAAAAAAATTATCTAAAATGGCAGAAGTGGTCACAGAATTTTTCACACTTAAAAAAAAAACAAAAAAAACATTAATAACAATTAATTATTAATATTTAAAGATTGTTCCATTGAAATGCATTGGAGAGCACCAGGTAGCGAGAGGTCATACCTGTCGCTGTTCAAGGTCGGACGCTGGCGCTGTGGGCTGAGGCTGGAATAATGATGAATGAGTCGCTATATGGCGCTATCTCAGTCGCTAAGCAGGATCGGCTTGATAAATGTGTGATTGTGGTGGGGAGCCAGCGTTCTCGTGGCGGGGCTCGTCATTACCGGCCGCTCACCAGTCGCTACCTGTCGCTATTCCTTCATAAATAAGGGCCTAAGTTTAAAGTGTCAGCCTGGTTTCAAGATGCAGATTAAGGCCAAATCGCCTATATATAAACCATTTCCGAATGCCGAAGCCTTAGTTTATGCATTTTCCTCCCTCACTATTTGGTGTAATATATGCTTGCATTGAATACAAGAGAACGATAAGAAAAAGAAAGGAATAACAAGCATCCTCCCCTGGGAAAAAGATTAAGAAAAAAATATATATATATATTTTAAAGAAAATTATAATAATTTAGTGACAAAAATAGGGAAAAAAATGGAGGGAAAGAAGGTAAGGAGGAGGGAAATATACTAACGGGCAGGCTGATTCATCATTAGCGCCAGGTAGCGACAGCGTCTGTAGCAGGCCTTTTCAGAGCGCCCGCTAGTAGCCACTGTGCTCGCCCGTGGGTCGCTAGTTCCTAGCGACTCAGTCGCTGTGCATTAATGTTGAATACATTGTGAGGAGTCTCTATTTGACCAGTACAGCGCTGTATGGGAGCGCATGTTAGCAACTGGTCAGTGCGACCGACTCACAACATATTCAGCAAAAAAACAACCTCACAAAACCCTGGCGCTGAAAAATGCTTCGTTGAAGCCCAGAGTGCCAGAGGCTGTGTGTTTAAAGTCTGTTTTTCAGCATGTATCCACCAGTAACAAAGCGAAAACATATGGAATTACATTGTAATAACATTGTAACATGAACACTTTAATGGCAGATCTGTAATGTCAATTCTGAAGAAATATATAAAAAATAAAATATTTGTGAAAAAACTGCTTTTTCAATGCCAGAAGAGGTCACAGCATTATTTGAGATTTAAAAAAAAGAAGAAAAGGATCGTCCATTGAAATGTATGGGAGAGCGACAGGTAGCAAGAGGTCATACCTGGCGCTGTGCAAGGCTGAACGCCGGCGCTGTTCGCTGAGGCTGTGAAAATGATGAATCGGACGCTACATGGCGCTATTCCAGTCCCTAAACAGATTCAGCATGATAAATTGCGTGCCGTGTCCGGCATTCACCTGTTGCTACCTGTCGCTATCTCTCATTAACCAGCCACTACCTGACGCTATCCCTTTTTAAATAAGGCCCTTAGTTGCAGGTTGTCAAGAGAAAGCTTTTTATAACCCCCTATCACTGGAGGGCAGGGAATGGAGGGGGTCCCAGTTTCACACAGATGTCAGCTGTGCGTTCTGGCTGTCAGCTGTTCTGGGAGAAATCCATGTTTGTGCTCAGGACCCAGACACCCATTGTTCGTTACAGTTTGGGTTTGCTCATCCCTAGTACAGGGCTCACTTCTCTCTTCTTGTAGACCTTGTGTACAGTTGCCAATAGCATCATACTGCAGGTAGATCCATGAAACTAATTTACTGAAAAAAAAAAATCCACAGTATTTTGCCCTATAAGATGCCCCTTCCTATAAGACGCAGGGTGCGTCTTATAGGAAGCCGCGTCTTATAGGGCAAAATACTGTGGGTTTTTTTGGAGGAGAAAAATTAGAAAAAAAAATTCTGAACCAAATGATGTGCTAAAATCCCCCTCCCAATCACCCCATTACAGACAGTGTGCAGAATTCCCCCTGATCACACCATTACAGACCCCACATTACAGGCAGTAAGCAGTATTCCACAAAGGCAATGAGGGGTATCCCCAATACAGGCAGTGTGCAGGCATCCCCAATACAGACAGTGTACGGGCATCCCAAATACAGGCAGTGTGCTGGCATCCCCAATACAGGCAGTGTGCAGGTATCCTTAATACAGGAAGTGTGCGGGCATCCCAAATACAGGCAGTGTGCATGCATCCCCAATACAGGCAGTGTGCATGCATCCCCAATACAGGTAGTGTGTGGGCATCCCAAATACAGGCAGTGCGCTGGCATCCCCAATACAGGTAGTGTGTGGGCATCCCAAATACAGGCAGCGTGCTGGCATCCCCAAATTCAGGCAGTGTGTGGGCATCCCAAATATAGGCAGTGTGTGGGCATCCCCAATACAGGCAGTGTGCTGGCACCCCCAATACAAGCAGTGTGTGGGCATCCCCAATACAGACAGTGTACGGGCATTCCAAATACAGGCAGTGTGCTGGCATCCCCAATACAGGCAGTGTGCAGGTATCCTTAATACAGGCAGGGTGGTGGCATCCCCAATACAGTGTGCAGGCATCCCCAATACAGGCAGTGTGCGGGCATCCCAAATACAGGCAGTGTGCTGGCATCCCCAATACAGGCAGTGTGTGGGCATCCCCAATACAGGCAGTGTGCGGGCATCCCCAATACAGGCAGTGTGCAGGCATCCCCAATACAGGCAGTGTGCGGGCATCCCCAATACAGGCAGTGTGCGGGCATCCCCAATACAGTGTGCAGGCATCCCCAATACAGGAAGTGTGTGGGCATCCCAAATACAGGCAGTGTGTGGGCATCCCCAATACAGACAGTGTGCATGCATCCCCAAAACAGGCAGTGTGCGGGCATCCCTAATACAGGCAGTGTGCTGGCAACCCCTAGTACAGGCAGTGTGTGGGCATCCCCAATACAGGCAGTGTGTGGGCATCCCCAATACAGGCAGTGTGCGGGCATCCCCAATACAGACAGTGTGCGTGCATCCCCAATACAGGCAGTGTGCGGGCATCCCTAATACAGGCAGTGTGCTGGCATCCCCAATACAGACAGTGTGCGAGCATTCCAAATACAGGCAGTGTGCGGGCATCCCCAATACAGGCAGTGTGCTGGCATCCCCAATACAGGCAGTGTGCGGGCATCCCTAATACAGGCAGTGTGCTGGCATCCCAAATACTGGCAGTGTGCAGGCATCCCAAATACAGGCAGTGTGCAGGCATCCCCAATACAGGCAGTGTGCGGGCATCCCCAATACAGGCAGTGTGCGGGCATCCCCAATACAGGCAGTGTGCTGGCATCCCCAATACAGGCAGCGTGCGGGCATCCCTAATACAGGCAGCGTGCGGGCATCCCTAATACAGGCAGTGTGCGGGCATCCCTAATACAGGCAGTGTGTGGGCATCCCCAATACAGGCAGTGTGCGGGCATCCCCAATACAGGCAGTGTGCGGGCATCCCCAATACAGGCAGTGTGCGGGCATCCCCAATACAGGCAGTGTGCGGGCATCCCCAATACAGGCAGTGTGTGGGCATCCCTAATACAGGCAGTGTGCGTGCATCCCCAATACAGGCAGTGTGCGGGCATCCCCAATACAGACAGTGTGTGTGCATCCCCAATACAGGCAGTGTGCGGGCATCCCCAATACAGGCAGTGTGCTGACATCCCCAATACAGGCAGTGTGCGGGCATCCCTAATACAGGCAGTGTGCGGGCATCCCTAATACAGGCAGTGTGCGGGCATCCCAAATACAGGCAGTGTGCGTGCATCCCCAATACAGGCAGTGTGTGGGCATCCCCAATACAGACAGTGTGTGTGCATCCCCAATACAGGCAGTGTGCGGGCATCCCCAATACAGGCAGTGTGCTGGCATCCCCAATACAGGCAGTGTGCGGGCATCCCTAATACAGGCAGTGTGCGGGCATCCCTAATACAGGCAGTGTGCGGGCATCCCTAATACAGGCAGTGTGTGGGCATCCCCAATACAGGCAGTGTGCGGGCATCCCCAATACAGGCAGTGTGTGGGCATCCCTAATACAGGCAGTGTGCGGGCATCCCCAATACAGGCAGTGTGCGGGCATCCCAAATACTGGCAGTGTGCGGGCATCCCAAATACAGGCAGTGTGCAGGCATCCCCAATACAGGCAGTGTGCGGGCATCCCAGATACAGGCAGTGTGCGGGCATCCCCAATACAGGCAGTGTGCGGGCATCCCCAATACAGGCAGTGTGTGGGCATCCCTAATACAGGCAGTGTGCGGGCATCCCAAACACAGGCAGTGTGCGGGCATCCCCAATACAGGCAGTGTGTGAGCATCCCTAATACAGGCAGTGTGCGGGCATCCCCAATACAGGCAGTGTGTGGGCATCCCTAATACAGGCAGTGTGCGGGCATCCCCAATACAGGCAGTGTGTGGGCATCCCCAATACAGGCAGTGTGCGGGCATCCCAAATACTGGCAGTGTGCGGGCATCCCTAACACAGGCAGTGTGTGGGCATCCCTAATACAGGCAGTGTGTGGGCATCCCAAATACAGGCCGTGCGGGCATCCCCAATACAGGCAGTGTGTGGGCATCCCTAATACAGGCAGTGTGCGGGGTGTGTTTTGTGGCTAGGTGGTGGGCAGAGAGGTGGCCTACATCTTGGTTGGCATCACTATGAACCAAGAACCTGGCTTTTTGGGACACTGACCATTTTGGGTGGTGGTGAAAATCATGGGGAAGCAGTCTCAGGAATAAATTAGTATGCTCCATCCTGACAAATGACGGGGGTGTCGGCAACTAACTCTTTAACGGCATCTCCCAGAACAGTGGTGGTGCCGCTACAGTTAATTTTGTGTTGTCTGTATTAACTTCTGTTTTTAAGCTTTGCATTTTCCACGTTGGTCAGAGAAGAGTATAGGTACAACTCCCCTGACTTTAAGGTGGGAATTGAAGCTGGTTTTGTCGCATGGAGCGGCTGAGTGAAGGCGTGGGGAACAATGGTTTGCCTGGGAGAGGGAGGTTGCGTTATCTTCCTCAGAGCATAGAAGGCACAAGCTGTTTTTGTTTTGTTAAGGAGCCTTTTGTGAGAGCGGCAAGTCTGTGAACCCTGAGATGTATGATACACACTCATTTCAGACTGGTTCCAGTACCATGGCAGTCAGACAGGGTATGTCTGGAATGGTGGTCAGATTGGAAATATCGAGTTACGCTACTGGCATTAGGTCGAAGCTCTCCAATGAAAAAGATATTAGTATGGGACCCTGTAAGGTGTGGCTCACTCTTTATTTGACTACTGGGCAGAGAGAAGGGCTGAAGTTCATTTAGTGGTAGAATTCTACAGTATCCTGGCTGGGGGGATTCGAAGGCAGAAAGGCAGCAGTAGGCCTTCTAGATGTTTATTCATGTGAAGAGAAAATAGCTTGGGAGGTCACTAATGAAGCCCCTGCCCCTGAATGTAGCAATTTAGAGGGGAGCTTAGGTCGTTGATGGCTAGTTGTGGCTACCTAAGCAGCCAAGTCGGGTATGTCATGAGAGGTGATGAAGAAGATGAAAATCTTGGAGTTAATGTGATCCAGTGGAGTTTGAATTTTGGACATTCTATTGGTTATTGGACAGAGAGACGAGTATCCTGGCTAGGGGTTTAAGGGTTTTAATAGGAATTGTTGGTGATTGTTCAGGACAGAAGTGCTGCAGTCGGGTCACCACATGTACAGCATGTACATGCGGGTAGGTAGGATCTGGAGAAGCTATCAATGGAGACAGCTGATGGCAGCAATTAAAAGGGATCAGTGCGTATTGATGGTGAGCCACCAAGTCATGGTGATAATTGGTTGGATATGATCTTGTGTTCTCCGGGAGTCGGGTGGGCATGGGATTGGAGTGTCAATTAAGTTTTTTTGTGGATATTGGGTCTATTTTAGGGAGGTTGGGATTCATATGTTTAACTCACCCCTGTGATAAAATTGAGGTAGGGGTGGAGTTGTGGTGGATAGGCCAGCGATTAGGGGTCATCACTAGCCTATTAGTAGGGCCATCCTTGTTTACAAGTTTTGAGGTGGCTGGTGGTGGATAGTGCTTCTCAACATGAAGATGAGTAATGGTTCAGGTGGTTAAGCCCAGTAATCTCCTGAGCTGGTTCACGGCGGGAGATGAGGTGTGGTTTCCACTGTTGGTTGGTTGGTAATGAATAATGATTTGGGTGGTTAAGCCCAATAATCTCCTAAACTGGTTTGTGTCGGGAGATGAAGTGCGGTTTTCACAATTGTAAAAGCAGTTGATAGTCAGAATCCCTCCTATAAATGATACATATTGTATTCTTTCTTGGGTGAGGTATGCATACACCTAAAATGTTTTGACTTTGCATTAACCCCACGCATGGCACTGACAATGATTAGAAAAAGTCCAGCGCTCCAAGTGTAGCATAAAAACGAAACTTATATTATGCCAATAAAATGATATGCCATTAAAAAATGTGTTTTTGAAGGGTCTTCCTTCTTAATCTAAACTGGTTAAGGTTAAAGAAAGATTAAGACGGAAACCCCTCGAAATCTTTCACTGCTGGGTCTTGGGGACACACTGGGTGCTGCTGAATTTTAATGACATATAATACATTTGGATTTCATACTACACTTGCAGCACACGACTACTTCTAATCACTGGATTCCTGGCTGCCTAGTGAATCCTAATTGTCCTTCTCACATGCACCTCCCAGGTTAGTTATAAAATGGTCTGAGTGCCTGCTTCACCTTCTTTGTTTCCTTTGATTTTGTGCAAGCACGTGGAGTGTGGGGTCTGAAGCTGTACTGTGGGGCTTTCAACCCTTCCTCCCCCTGTGCTGCACTCGAGGAGATAGGGCAACCTCAGGTAAGTTGCTTCCAATTTATCTATTGCATTGTATGTCCCAAAGGGGTCTCATAGATTAGAGTTAGGACTGCACCCCACAGAGGCACCTTGGTGTTTGGTGGTGCAGCTTTAGCATACTTCTGCAGATGCGTGTGGACCAAGACCTCTGTTTTTACCAGATTTAGAGAAATATTATATTTTGGTTGCAAGCAGGCTGAGTGTTGTGGCCCCCATTAAGACTTGTGTTTCCTGGCCGCCATAACCTTTCTCTTGCACACAAGGACTTGGGTGAGCTGTCTTTTTTTAATATTTTCATGGCACGGACAATGGGACTCAACAGTGTCCTAAACCTCCGCAAGTGTTTTACTTTAGCGAGCCACACAGCAGGGGTCTGATTTGGAGCCCTGGCATAACAGACCATTCTTTGGGAGAAAGATGCTTAGATTGCAAAAGTCTAACAAAATGCTAGGTAAAATGTTTGCATAAACAGTTTGTCATTAGGGATGGGTGAATCCCCCAAAGGTGGCAGGCCTGGCCGCGCTTTAATTAAAAGATCAGGTTCAGATACCTGAACCCGGTCTTCATTGAAATCTACTCACCTACTCACCCACCCAGGCAGAGGGGGCTGCCCATCAAGGTGGGGGGGTGCGGAGTGTGCAGGAGGAAGCACTGCTGGTCAACTTACATGAGCCTCGCGATCCCCCTCTTGGCAACAGCAGTGCACCTTTGACATGGTCCATGGCCACACAAAGATGCCCATCGCTTCCATGAGTGAGGACACTCCTAGTGCCAGCTGGCAGTGCTTGGCACTAAGAGTGTCCTCACTCATAGGAGCTCTGTTGTAGAGAATGTATGGCCACGTCTTGTAGAGAGGAGCATGGCCACGTCCCTGCGACTGATAGCAGAGGGTGAGAGCTGCATGGAAGCGAGTGAATGAGATGTGGGAAGCAAGGGTTGCAGCATGGGCTCGGTTCCATTGATCAAGTGAGTTACTGACCGCCAGACTCGCCCCTGTCATCTGAGCTGGACAAAAGCTAAGTATCCTTATTTCTCTTTTTTTTTTCTTGGGTTGCTGAAGGACTTTAAGTTAAAGAATTATTCTTTTTTTTATCTATTCTTCTTCTTATTATAATTATATAATAATTATTATTATACATTCTTTTATAGTTGAGCAAAACCCAAGTTTTGGTCCTTGCCCCAGGGCATTCAGATTTGTAATGCCCCCCATTATTTGGTAAAGAAAAGATCTCTGTTACTTTTAAATTTGGTTTAAAACAATGATACTGCCCCAGGTGGTTTTCTATGAAGTATGGGGGCATTTGGCTGCTTTAGTTGCTTTCCAGAGTCCGAAAAACACTTTCTGATAGATTTTAAAGCTGGCCAAAACCCAAAAAGTCTCCCCTGTGCCCCCCAACACTCTCCTCCTGAGTATCTGGGTTGATGATGCTGGCTCTGTTTTGGTCCGGTCCAACACGTCCACCTGGCATTTTTGAGATCACATGATCTTCCTTTTAGTGCAGGTAGCACTTCCTCTCCAAATCTAACTTAATGGCTGGGCGGAATGGCACCTCAGCCAAAGAGAAGCTTGGAAATTTGGCCGACGGCAGCTAAAGTTTTCTGCTTGACCTGGGGAGGTTCACACAATGGATGTCCCAGGGGAAGGCTAGCTGCTGGCCCTGGAAGTGCTTAGACTGCTGCAAAACAGTTTTGGTCCACTTTTTGATTTTGGTGAGGTGGAATTATCCCTCAGAACTGCACAAAAAGAGATATATTAAAATATGCTCTTGGCTTTAAAAGCTTTCCTAGTAGGTAGCAATGACAGAAAAAGAAAGAAAATGAACTAAGAGGAAGTATGTTCTATGATAGTCCTTGAGCGCCATCTAGTGCCTGTTTTTTGTTATGCTACTTCTCGGGACTTACAGGATATGTAATAGGGGCTGCTATGATGATCATGTGTGTGACAGTTTGAGGGTTAATAGTCTGATTGCACTGGGAATGCTCAAAGTTGACCACAAAGCCCAGCAATCTTGAGGTATTCTGTGTAAGATTATGTTGGAATTATGCCTGACCCCATGTCATTATTTACATAAGTATATACCTTCTTATGTGTATCTCAGGATTAACTGTGTGGAGATTGCATTTTTGTTTTGGAAGGACAATTCTCCAAGAAAGGATCACAGACAGAAAATAGAGAAATTGTTCCAACTCATACACTTTGCAGTGCCTATTCAGCAGCAGGATGCGGGTATACTCTTGAACGTGGAGGGGTCTTGGGAACTGTACCACCTAGGGTTGCCACCTGGCCGGTATTTTCTCTTTAATTTACTGCCCACTAGTGCCAGTATTTGGTAACTGAAATTGTGGGTATAATTTTCCCACCCTCAATTTCCAGTAAAAAAAACAAATACCGGCACCACCAGGCCAGTGTCCAGTAAATAACAAAAACGGCCAGGTAGCAACACTAGTCCCACCCTCCATGAATAACAGACACTAGGCCAAATGTATATTTGGAACAATACAATTTAATCAGCCACAGTTAAACAAATCAATATCAATACAACATATATTTCTCCCTTTCGAGTCCTAAACCAGACCAACACCACCTTTTTAAAGAAAAAATGGGTGTTGGTCGAGTTTAAAGGCTCACACGAAAACATTAAAGTGGATCAAAATCCAGGATTTTGACTATCCTAGGTTTTGGTGCTTGCCCCGCTGTGTAAAATCCCCCAGATTGCACTGGTCCTATGGCACATGTGTGGCCACTCAGTGCTCTTGGAGTGCACTGACGCCCACATCCCCCGCAACCCTCTAACAAGGAGCGTGCCGGCCAATCACAAATGTCTGGCGTGGGCATGTGCCCTGCTAGAGTAATAGCGGGGATGCGGCCACAGCTTGCCCCTGCGCCGTTGGACCGGGAAATAAGGTAAGTGTATGGGGCGACCTGGGGGGTTTCACACAGTGGGGTATCCCCATTTTGGATGCCCCGGGGGGGAGGGAATCGATCGGCCCGAAATCTAGAGAAAGGAAGGAAAATTCTTACCGCCCCACCATATATCAAAGCAGATTGAGCTCTGCCCCATCCACTTGGGCTTGTAGCCAAACTGGACTAACCGCCAAGTTGCAAAAATGACTGCAGCATGGCTTCTAACCAAAAATGTAGCCATCCTCCCATATCTGGTGATCCCAGCTTATTTTCAGCCGCAAACAGACACCATTTCATGCCTCAGGTTTAGCTCTAAGTCTGCCCCCTCAGACCCGAAAGAGAGACTGCTCATTGACTGCAAAAACATTAAAAAAGTACAAACCAAACACTACAAAAGAAGATAGAATATAAATTACACACCAGCATAATACAATGACTCCAACCCCCTCTCAGCTAACATCTCTCTGCAATTCTTACTTCTTTTCTTTTTTTGTGTTTTTATTTACGCAATTAATGTTACATTAATGACACTTCCCCCCTTCATTTTTTTATATAACGACACATGCCAAAAACATGGCACAACCTTCGAAACGACATAGACACTAAACAATTAATTTAACAATAACCAAAAACAGGGGTGGGCGGGACTATTCATCCAGTGCCTATCACAGGGGGTCAAAGAGAGGATGGAAGGGACCTACAGTCACTTATACACCCCCCCTGCCCTTGCTACATTAGTTCATCACATGATTGCTGCCAACCAAGCATTGGGCTGCATTTCAGGTGTGGATCGCAGTTAAGGTAAGGATTTGTCAATGCACAGGGGGGCTCGTGAAATCTGGATGCCCCCCAAGCTTGTTGCAATGCGATTTGGACCAGCCCCACACCCACTTTAAAACATTGAACAAATATGTGCCTATATAATTCAAATGTACTCCATTAGCCCTGAAAAAAGGCATTTTGCCTTTTCCATCCACCTGTGGAGCAACTAGAGCCCCATTCAGCCAAATTGAGAAATAGCCCTATTGACCTTAATATGTACATTGCCAAGCGATCTTTCGCATACCTCCATTCAGAACAGAGAAACTTACGCTCTCTTTTGCTAGCGGGTAATGTAATCCAAACAATCTTGGCCTGCATCACCCTCCACAATTTTGCCTTGGCAGAGAGGGTGCCAGTCTATGTGGAGGAGGTAACCCCTGCTGAAGCTCCAGAGATACCTGGACAGCTTTATTCTGGGATCCTGAGCTGTGCTGCCTAAACAATTACGCAGCATTTGGTGGATTCATCTTTTTTATAACATTTCTTTTACTTCTGTACTTTATGGATTTGTCACCACATTTGCTTTGCTGGGTGGGATTAAAAAAACATCCAAAAACAGAAAATGTGTTTTTACATTTATGTTTCTGCTATATGTCATAATCGACCCAAGTTGTTTTGGTCTGTCACAACTCAGGCTGTAGTTGAGCTGACTTATCCCTGAGAGTGCTGTGGAGCTGGTGGGGCTGCTGCTGGCAGAAGGCAGTTGTTGCAGCTTGGAGCAGTGTTGATGCCCAGTGTCCAGGGTGCCAGCTGCTGTTGAAGGCGTCAAGGAGATTGGGTGTGGCATCCAGACTGGTTTAGTAGCCTTCCTCCAGCTCATTAATATCATCCACTAGAGGTGCAGTCTGTGTAGAGTGAGGTTAAACATTGTTTGTTTGGCTCAATGGTACAACACACTCCATCCCAAAAAACCTTTACATGATGGAATTATCCTCCTCCTTCACCCACCCCACCCCTTGGCCCTCCTAAGTTAAGGACACACATTTTCCTCATGAGTGTCTCGACTCCCCTCACTGTGTGGCTAGTGGATGGACCCCAGCCTTAACGGTGACTTGGTAAGCCAGATGTGGCAGCTGTGTTTCTGGGTGTGGGGTTGCTGCAAGGTCTAGGTAAATGCACTGGTAGTAGATACTTTTCAGTATATGGCCTCCTTCCCAAGCCAAATAATGGTTACACACTTGAGACCCACATCTTTGTGTGGCCCAGAGAACTTGGCTGCTACCTAAAGGTTACATTGAAAGTGTGACATATACCTTTTGTGTGTGGTTTAAGCCAACATGTGTGTCCCAGGAAAGCCATCAAATCTTGGTGGGTCTGGTGGTTGGTTGGCCTCCTGCTCCCAGTGCAAAACTACACTTAGCACCCAAGTCTTACCACTGGTGAGCACATGCAGCCAATCGGTGTCCAAGGTGCCCAAAACGCCCTGGAATATGTTGGGGTGGAGCAACCCCACCACCTGCTCCGCAGCATGTGAAAACTGACAAGTCTTAGTCTAACATTGAAAATACAAAGGAAAGGATGACTCCCAACCATCACCACTTACCCCTCAGCCCGTCTGGCGCTGGGTTTCCGCTGAACCACCACCTTCAGGTCGTCCCATTTTTTCTTGGCCTGGGATCCTCCCCGTGTTTTGGACCCACCCCGTCATGTTGTGGGCAATCTCCTCCCATAGCTCCTCCTGCATTGCTTTGGGGGCAGAGCGGGACCGAGGCCCAGCCTGCCAGTTATATTTTGGACAACATCATCCAGCAGAACCTCTCAGGTGGGGATCATTACATCTGCCATTCAACTTGCCCCTGGTTAGTTTGCAACCAGTGTGAGTGGCTGATGCTGGTGTCTGCTGGGTGGTGTCTTGGGGGAAGGGGAGCCACTATTCCCACTCCCAGGCCCAGGACTGATGGATACCAGCCTACTGGCCGGGGAAAGAGCAGCGCTGGCTCCGAATGGGACCACAAATGTGACTCCCACTTCTGATGTATCACACTGCTGTGGGTGACCTGCTCAGAGTGGGTAGTGTAGGTATCAGCAGGGGAGTGCATGCAGGATGAACATCAGAGCCTGGTGCTGGGGCTGTGGTACCTGGGTTGGGTGCTGCAGGTTCCTTGGCCATGCCTGTGTTTCATGCTCTAGGCTGCAATGGCTCCTATGTTGTGGCACAGTGAGCTCCTAAATTAGCACTGCCATAAAAGTCTGATGGTCAGCTGTTTACTTTTATACATAAGTGGGTGTGTAATTGGCCCTCATTTGTGCTTATTTAATAGGTCAGAATAGGCACATTCAAACTATAGGCTACATGGGCTTCACACTGCTGCAGGTTACCCATTCAGAGTGGGTAGTGTGGGTATCAGCAGGGGAGTGCCTGCGGGATGAACAGCGAGGTCTGGTGCTGGGGCTGTGGTACCTGGGCCGGGTGCTGCAGGTTCCTCAGCCATGCCTGTTCTGCTCTGGGGGCTGCAGTGGCATCTATGTTGCGGCACAGTGACCCCCTAAGTAAGCACTGCAATGAAAGTCTGATGATTATCTGTGTACTTTTATACATAAGTGGGTGTTTAATTGGCCAAGAGAAACCAGTTTTGGGTCAGCACTCATCTTTTATTGAAGTCCATTAAAAAACAGCCATAAAAACATATTACTAGACCACGCTGTAGTAAGTCGTGCAGCTCTAACGCGTTTCGGACACTACCTGGTCCTTAGTCATAGATGTTTCATAGGGTGTTTAATTGGCCCTCAATTGTGTTTATTTAACAGGCCAGCACAGGCACATTCAAACTATAGGTTACATTGGCATATGGACACAAGCACACTTCCAGGGGCACGTAGGCGTTGTTGCACCTCGGCACAGGGGTGTGCCACACAGACGACAACCAATGGAACAACATGGCACCCACTGTGTACACCTGGGAGCAGCAGGAGGATATCATGAGGGTAAGTCATGTTGCTGAGTGGTGTCCGCGAGGACTATCCAACAGTAGTAGCGGAGGTGAGAGATAGGCGCGCCACTTGGTCTAAGTGCGTCTGACCTAGCTACCCACCAGTACTGTCGTATGGGTGAGATGGCTTAGGTTGCATAGGCAGACACTAGCGTAGACATGCCTTTGCTGTTTGGACTGTCACAGAAAAGTGGCAGGGGCAGGGGCTTGCATGCGAACCTAAAGTTGACCAAAATGTTAACATTGCGATTCTATTTGTTCTTTACAGGCTTTCACTGATGAAAGGTACAACTTCAAGCCCAACACACAAGAAAAGAGGACCGTTGGCAGAGGAAGTGGCAACCTATGTGAGCGGTGTGGGGACGTCTCCTTACACCCACACCCAAATAATGCAACACTGGTTAAACCTCAAACGGCGAAAAGTGGCCCCTGGTGCGAAGGTTTTACAGTCAAAACTTCCCATGTAAGTGGATGTAAAACAAAGAAGGTGAGCAATCAAGTCCTTTTTTAGCAGATTATTTTCTCTTTTGTAGCTGGGGAGTTCTGGCTGCGCATCAAGCCCACCAGGAGGCGAAGGGTCCAACCAGTGGGGCCCAAAAGACAGGGTGTGGTTGTAAGGCTACGACCCCAACCTCCTCTCCAACCTCACCACCACCAGCCATAGAACCCATAGAAAAGGAGGGGGTGTTGGACATGGAGTCATCCACAGTTCATCACCACTCCAGGCTAATACACCATAAACACACAAGTTGTGCTGCATGGAAAGGCAAATGACAGGTTTGCTAAGTGCTTGTGTGATTCTCTGTCCCTACAGATCCATCTGAGGGGGAGTATGCGGCGATGGGACCACCCGATACAGGAATGCCATTTGACTCAGGTGGTTGAACAGAACACCTCACAAGCATTACACAAACAACACATGCCAATAAATAACTCAATACAGACCCTAAAGAAGGCAGGGGTCACGAAGGAGGGTGACCCCCTAAAAGCATGCCAAAATCAGTTGTGGTAAGTAGGTCAAAATAAGCGTGTATGTACAGGCACATATGTGTACCACAGGTGTTAACAGTTTTTATTTTTCTCTTTACAGGTGCCATGTTGGTCCCAAGAAATGTGTTTCACTACCTGTTTTTACAAAGTTAAACATTTGAATAAAATTATTTCAATACCAACGTTTTTAACCCCCCCTCCCCAAATATAACTTTATTAAAAATATCATTTTAATATCTATATGCTGTGTGGTGGTGTTTATTCAAAAAAACATAATTAATGCAGATTAAAAACAAAGAGCGGTGTAGAATGGTGAGCCAAAACAGAAGGTTGTCTAAGTAGGGGAACCAAAAAAAGGTGAGTAACAGTGGGTAGAAGCAGATGATATGGGAACCAAGGTACAAGGGTAAGTATGTGGAAGGCCATGCACACTAAATTGGATGCCCTATATGCCACCAGGGGGGAGAAGATAAGTATGTGGAAGGACATGCACACTACATGGGATGGTACACTGGGGGGGGGGGGCAGCGGGAAGCACCTTACAATTGCTGGAAAAAAGGTGTATGCCAAAAGGCCACCGAAGTACACGGCACACAGAGAACAATGGACTCAACAGCACGAAACCAGGTACAAATTCAGCTTCTGAGACGAGTACGCCAGCAAATACTGTAAATGCTCGACTTAACCGTATGTGTACGCAGAGCAAATACGGACACTTATACATGAATGAGCTTTTCTCAGAACACAGTTCTGAGCAATACAAACATTGGCCAATTCACAATTTCCGAAGTCAGTTACCGAAAAAACAAGCATTCACGGCCAGGCTCTGAACCAGGCTTCTTCAGGGATCTTATATACATTACCTTTGGAGTCTATGATCTATTTAATTTGAGCATATTCAGGTTTGTCTTGAATGGATCTGGATAACAGCTTACTACTCTTTGGCCTTAGCATAGTGTACATTTGGTTCTTAAATAATTGGGACTGTTGCGCTTTGTAGTTTATTAGGGCGAGGAGTTCTTTCCGTGTGTTCTGTAGCTATTCTAGATTCTGCTTAACCTGTTTCTCTTTAGGAGCTTGTTCCAGAGAGTTTACCTTTTGTACACTTTGCTCTAAAAGCTCCTGGCGCTTCATTAGCAGAGTCTAATGCAATGAATTCTCCCCCGGATGGTACATTTCTGCGGCTACCGTACCGTACTACCATTGGTTCAATCCCGTCACTTTTATTTTCCTCAAAAAAAGAGGCCTGCAATGCCACTTCCTTACTACAGATGGAGATATTAAGAGAGGAAAACCGGTTAGTTTCTTATCTCAGTGCGCCAGATCAATTGTAGATCTCACTGAGATGTAGTTAAGTCGGATATACTTGAAGACACAAATAATACGTTTAGTCTTATAGTCTTATGTGATTTGCCATTGCAAGTGTCCACTTGGAGGTTTAAGACAACGTTTAAGTCACTCGCTACTATTTAGATACCCTCTCTAAAGGAATTAATTTAGCTCAAGGCGTGGTTAAGGAACGAGATCTGATTGCTATTTGGTCCACAAACTGAGATTAAAGTGATCATCTGAGAGCCCCAAATCATACCCTTGGTCAAGTGAATCCTACATTCAATATGTCACATCTCATTTTTCTGCCTTTAATTCAAAGCAGAGGGTTCTATTCAGAAGGATCGATACCCCTTTAACTTAACTAAAAAATGTGGAGTAGCCCTCCAAAATTAGACACCTTGTTAATTTTAAAATGGGTTTATTGTATCATAGATATATGCATATCTTTCCTATGCATCATTTCTAATATAGCATATCTCTTCCCTGGAGGGTTCAAACATTGTGAATTCTGTGTTATTATGTTAAGCCACTTACCGTGATTGTGGCTGCGGTGTAAGGCACCCATTATGGCACCTTATACACCCAAAAAAGAGGGAGAACGTATATGGGAATCTTATCGCAGTATGGGGAAGAGGCAAGTGGTTATTGCTATCTAAAATTGTGGGAGGTCTATGAAGAGTGGAAAAAACAAAAAGGAAGGGCCCACAGAGAGCAAATGGGAAAAATAAAGAGGTAAGAAAAGGAAAAAAAATATATTCAAGAGTCCACTAAGTTAGGAGTTCAAACCACCCACCCCTCACCAAACCTGGTTGGGGTTGCGGGAAATGTTTGGCACCACCCAAGGTCAAGATCTTATTAATCCTTTATCTGGGCCCATTTCTTCCCCTCCCCAACTATATAAAAGTATAAAAAGGGAAAATAGTAATATGTGTGGTGTTCCCTAATCTAATCCCCCTGCTACACATAAATTCATTAATCATTTGTGAATTGTTAACTATTCATGAACAGTGATTGTGTAACATTTGTAATCCTACAGCATGATCAAGTGAACCCCAAATATTCCCCACTAACTAAAACACATTGTGATGTCTAATGCTAGTGTAAATGATAAAAGAATAGATAAATAGAAAACAAGAGAGTAAATATGGTGGATAAAAAAGAAAAAGAAGAAAACAGTGTAGCCCCATTAAGTGTTAGTGTCATCATAAGTGTCAATTACAACATCAGTTCCATTTTATATAATCCAAGTATGTGAACATGTGAAGAAGAAGTAAAGGGAAAAAGAAAACCTCAACCCCAATCTTGCCCTAGCCTCCAAGTGTGAGTATAAAAAGCTAGACCATATTTATCTCTTCTTCCCCCCTCCCCTCCCCATCCCGCAATCCAACAAAACAAGGTCGGGTTGATGTGATGGGGATACAGATCGAAGGAGCCCCCCCCATTACACACACCCGTCCCTGGGATTAAAAAGGAAGACAAGAACACCAGGAAAGCCCCCCCCTTAACCCCCCCCCCCCCCCCGGGCAGATCTACCCCACCCACCCAACCACGGTGGAGGGGTCCCCCTACCGAAGGGAAAGGTGTTGTCACTAAGGGAGATAAACAAATGCATTAGAGGGTGTAGGAATGCACAGTAATGACAAACCTACACTGTTAACTATTATAATTAAAGCTCCTCCCTCTTCTCACTTTATTTTTCCCCAAAAAGATGTCTCCCTTGTTATCCTCCCGCTCCCGGGCAACCAGAGTTATTTATTCCAGGTAGCTTAGAGGGTGGGAGGGGAAGCCATTATATAAATAATTACACTATCTTATAACAAGGCATGGGTTGGTAGAGAAGAGGAGGAATGTAAAAAAAAAGGGGAAAAAAGAAAAGGGAAGTCCCCCAAAATGTTTTGCCATCCACTCTGGAATTTTAACAGTGGAGATTTTCAATAGATGTAAAAAAAGAGAGTAGCTTATTCTTTTTTGTTTAGCTACTAGGCAAAAATGGAACCTTCATCTGTAGTTAATTTTGAGAGATCGCAATTGGTATAATAAGGGCCAGAGGATCCTGCATTGTCTCAAGGTTTAGGGTGATAAATCCTGGAATATTTGGATAGTGTTGTCCCTAAACATGTTCTGCCAGCACCTTCACACAGGTGCTGCTGCTACCCTGGTGAAAGGCCCTGCACGGGGCTGTACTGGAAGTTGCCTCTTCGTTTCGACCAACTGAGGCGACCACAACCACTGTCCGTGCTAAGTCCTTATCCACAGCAACCTGTTGGGAATATGAAAGGGGAGAAGTGCATGTGCCAGTTGAAAACCCAACCCCCTGATGTGCCAAACCCAAAGAGGAAGGAACCCTGGTGTTTGCAGGGGTAATGCTGAGGGGCATCCTGTGGGGTGTGGTAGCAGACCCAAAATATGCTGGGAAAGGGGCAGAGGCATGTACTGGTAATTCTAGCTGGTGATGGAGGGCAGGGATTGAAAGGAAGACGGAGGGATGAAGCCTAGAGAGGAAAGGGGGAGAAGGGAATTTTTACTAGGAGGGAAGTGATGGAAAGTGAAACACTATTCCCACCCCAGCACCGGCGAGGTGACCGAGCTGCCAAGGAAACCTTTGGAGGTGGGGCTTCAAAAGCATCACGTATGGTGCCACAGCAGCTCCGTTACCTCTGCCCCCCACTCGGGACCAAGCAGACCTTTGAACGCCTGCTCGCCAGAAGCATGATTGAGAAGGCGGCCATATCCTCAGCCTCCCTACAAAACTCTGCTACGACTCTATCCATAGTGCACTGGATGGGGGTCACTAGACTGCTCAACCAGTGCCTATCACAAGTGGATCAAAGAGGGGAAGGAAGGGACCTACTGTGCCTTATATACACCCCCTACCCTTACTACATCACTTCCACGAGTAACCACATCAAAAGTGCACTTACCCTTTAAGTAACTGTTTTTTGGGTAGATTGTAGCTATAGCTCAAAAAGATCTTGGGATGTGGGATCTAGCTGTGACAAATCAGGCCAGGGAACCAAACAAGGGTATCTAGCAAGTCTCTTGCTCTGTAGCAGGAGTGTTTGTTGGAGGACAGGATATTGTGGGTCAGTAGGTTGTGGGTGGGTGGTAGGGGTAGGTGGTGCTGGAGGTTCTGTAACTTGACGCCCCATAGTTATGTGTGCTGTCCATGACCTGATAGGGGGGAATATTCTGTGGTGGTGGAGGGGATGGCAGGTGGTAATGTGCCTGTGAATACATTGAAGGACAAGGACCCGAGGAACCAGATCTGCTCATGAATAGGTATGGGTGAATCCCCCAAAGTTTGGCCAAACTTTGAATAAATGTTCAGGTTTGGGGACCTGAATCCATTCCCCTTTGAAATCAATCTTTGGGGTGAGCTGTGGCAGGGGGGTGGGGGGGGCAGAGTGTGCAGCAGTAAGTGTGCACCTCAGCCTGATCCTCTTTCTCAGCAGCAGTGGTGGAGTTTGTCTGAATTTGGCCCCACCCAGGGCTACAAAAAGTTGGCTGCCGGCTCCCATGAGTGAGGACACTTCTAATACCAGGGAAGAGCTGAGGTACGTTTGAGCAGCATCCTGCTGCTGCACCCTTAGGTGAAGCAGGTTGATGTGCTGCTCAGCAGCTCATCAACCAGCTTTTCCATGTTCGGGCTGGACACTGAACTTGAACACGGACTTCTGGCTGAAAGTCAACGTTCGGTACGAACCCGAACATTGTGATTCAGGTTGGCCCATTTCTATTCATGATGGCTGACCCAGAGAATATGCTGGCACTGGCGCCTTGAATGGCCAGTCTCATTTTTACTCTCGCTTTCTCCTCATCTCTGGCATTAGTGACATGGCTATATGGTACATACTATTATGGTCTTCTTTTTTATTTTGGAGGATATCCTTAGTCATTTTGACAAATTCCATGTCAGCCCTACGGGTACCCTGATTCCGAAGGAGGAAGATTTTGGAGACATGAGCAGCTCTGGTGACTCAGACCTCGTTAAGGACCCAGATTGTTCCACATTCACATCCTCTTCCTCTGTTTCCTCCGGTTCCATCTGAGGCGACAGCTCCTCCACATTAGATGAGCTGCTAGAAGAAAGTAAAGGCAAGAAGTAATCCAAAATCCAGCTGTAATTTACTTTGTTCTCTCTATGTTTTCTTTACCTCCTCAGTTCCATGACTGGAGCCAAATATTGTAGTTGCTTAAAATAGTTGTGGTGGGTGGAGTTAGCTGCAGCACCACTTTTCAGCCTTCAAGTAACCTCCCTTTAATAGCTGTCTTTTAGACTCTTCCACCGCTTCTTGGGTCTACTACGAACATAATTACAAACAATTTTTTTAAATATTCAAAGGTTTCTGGGAACTGGCCCAGCCTATCCATCACTGCATTACAGCTTTAGAATGGGTGTGTCTACAATATCTGGAATAGTCAAGCACAAGTGCTGAGTGCTGCAGCAAATGGATAGAAATTGCTGATTATGAAGAGCACATAGTTTCCAAATTGCATTGGGGCCGTTGATGGGAAACATATACATTTGATCATACCCCCAGCTTCAGGCATTAAGTTCTTCAATTACTTTTATTTATTTTTCAATGGTGATAAAGGCTGTGTGCCCAATATAAATTAATCGTGCAAGACCTTGGGAGCTACGGCAGTTCAGCTGATTCCACAATATTTTGTTGGTCCAAATTTGGCCAACGTCTGTACCAGGGCAACTTGGATTTACTCAACCCTTGTCCACTGCCAGGAACGCAAGGCCCACCAATGCCCATGATTCTTGTAGCAGTCAAGGTTTTTGAATTCTCCCAAAATGTAATGTGTCCATATGCAAGGAGGGGATTGAATGACACCAAGAGAATGTTCAATTACCACCTGAGCTGTGCATGGAGGGTGGTTGAATGCAGTTTTGGAATACTGGCAAGCAAAGGGCTCATCTTTCATACACCACTACTGCTGAATGTTGACACAGCAGAGGAAGTAGTGATGGCAGCATGTATACTCCACAATTTTGGCAGACTACGTGATGGTGTGCATCAAGAGGAAACCTACAGTCATCGTTTGCAAGCAGTGCAGTGGCCAATCACCTGTGGGCCATCACCAGCCTTTTCTATCAGTTCATGCACAATCATGCACAATATACCACCAAATATTTGCAAAAACAGTCCAGTTCTCACAAAGAAGAAGAACCTCTCCATCACACAGGACAAGATGTTGCCAGTAAAAACAAAGGGCCTGCATGATGGAGAGGTTTTCCAGGACACACAGGGTTCCAGCACAAGGGCTTAGCCATAGGCCTCAAAGAAGTTTAGCTACATTAGCTCAAAATATATTTTAGTACCACTTTAAACAAAGGCAGGAAGATCCTTTCCAGCACACAGGATAAGGTGTGGCCAGTAGAAAAAATAGGGCCTGCATGGTAGAGAGGTTATAGTGGGCACATTGGAGTCCAGCACAAGGGCCTAGCCATAGGCCTCAAAGAAGTTAGGCCACATCAGTTCAAAATATATTGTAGTACCACTTTCAAGTCATACTGCAGGGAAAATTACTTACCTTTTATCCTGTGCCACTGGTCACTGCAGGTCCGGCAGTCCAAAACTAGACCGCTTTATTGGGGCCCCCACATCAGCCACTGCCTCCCTCCTGAAACTCAATTCTCTGGCACTTCTGTGCCAGACCACGCCCCCACCAACAGTCACAGGGGATGTGGCCACACTCCCTCCGTTCACTAAAATAGAGAGGGGGCCTTAAAGGCTTTGCCCACTACCTCCCATGCAATGAATGGGGAGGGTGTAGCCACACTCCGTGATGGTGTGTTGTGTTTCCATTCCGTCATCAATCTGGACCCCGGGATGTGGCGTGGGAGGTGTGGTAAGTGGCGGCTGGGGGGGGGGGGGGGGGGCGATAAAATGATAGTATGAATTCTGGAGCACTGGACTTGCAGTGACCAGTGACGCAGTAAACTTTTGTTTTTTATTTTCCTGCTGAATCAAAGGCAGGAAGATCCTCTCCAGCACACAGGACAAGGTATAGCCACCTACGTGGTGGAGAGGTTCCCCTGGACACACAGGGGTCCAGCACAAGGGCCTAGCCATAGGCCCCAAAGAAGTTAAGCTACATCAGTTCAAAATACATTTTAGCAAGCAATGTCCTTCTAACAGGAGAGGCCCTCTTATCTGTATACAGTGGCCTTAGCTTGCCACTCTCCCTCAACCCATTGGACACATTTAAAAAAATCACAATATTGATATATCAAATTACCTAAGAATACTTCATGTATTAAAGTAAGGCTGACAAATCTGATGGCTGGACAATATCATACCTACCTTGAGCTTCCCATGCACAAACTTGGATTTTAAAAAGGCAGACCAATCAGATTGGCTCCTGACTGGCTCCAAAATGCATGAAAAATGCGTCCATTCACTTCAATAGGATCGTGATTGCTGCACTTGCTAAAAAGCCTTGCACACAGGACTTTTTTTGAACGCTCAGAAAATGCCCTGCAAGCACAAATGCCAATGTGATTGGCACTATAGAAATATATGGTCAGCAATTAAAGGGCGTTTGCTAGAAGATCACAAACAACGCAATGCAAACAAATTGAGGATCACAAGTCGGCTGCTTGAGGAGCACTGCCAACATCACACATGTTCCCGAATTTTTTACAATGTTTTCCTGTACTTACCGATCCCGCCGAAGGCATGGCGCCAAGGCAAAGGGTGGCTCTCTAAAATGGGAATCTGAAGGGCCACAGTAAGTAATAAGAAATTGTCAGGGATACCTAGGAGACATGTGTTCAAGCAGATGTTGACCTGCCTTTGTTTTGTCCTTACAGGTGCCAGGGACAATACAGCTGAGTGGATTAGGAGCTGATTTTACAAATTTAACAACATTTTACCCCATTTTAAATGATCTACAATAGTTATATAAATAGTTTAACTACAAGTAGTTAAAAAATAAAAGATAAATGTTTTACATCAAATGACGCAGTGTGGTGTGTTCAGGAAAAACACCATGCTTAATGCAGGTTGCATAAGTGAAAGTTGAAGTGAAGGATGGTGGCAATAACCACTCAGGGGAAGCAGGTAAGAACAAGGAGGAAGAAGGTGAGTCACACAGGGACACACACACACTACATGGGATACCCCAAAAGGAGCAGGAAGAACTAAGAGGAAGGAGGTGAGTCACACTGGGGACACACACTACATGGGATGCCCCAAAGGTGGAGGAAGCAGGAGGGACAAGGTGAGTAACACTGCGGGGATGTACACACAACATAAGAAGCCCCAAAGGTGGTGTTGAAAGTCAGAAAAAAAGACAATCTGTAAGCGTATGGCTGCATGGACACCCAGCAGCAAGAACAAAGGACTCTGCTCCAACATACAGCTGGAAAAAGGTACAATTTCTTCTTAAGATGCTATTTTGTCAGCAAAAAACGTAAATGCTCGGCTCATACAAAAGCTTACGTGAAACACGCTTGCGTACACCTAAGCGAAGGAATCTCAGGCGTGGCTGTAAAAAAATGAGCATTTGCAAGTTTCCGGTCTGCAAGTTACACTGCGCTAAACTATTTACGGGGAAGCTTGGAATCAGCCTTATAAAGTGTATATACATGTAGCAGGCGCGTGCCTGGCCGTGGGCACCCGCTCTGGGGAGCGAGGGGGGTTCTTGGACCTAGGGTAGGGCATCCCATGTTGGTTTGGCATGTGTGGGGTGGAGGTGTAGTTACATGTTTCAGTCGACGCTGGTCTCCATTGATGACATTCCTTGGTGCAAACAACAGGGTCTTTATTGATAAGCTTCCATCCATGATAAAACAGCAAAGTTCAGTTACAGGCATAATCCATAGGTTACAGCAAACAGTACAATCCATTGGTTTCCTCCATGGCTGTCTCTCAGCTCCTCCACTATATTGAAACGCTTCCCCTCATGAGCATGGTCTAGGGTTTAACTAGAACTATTAAGGTTTCTATCACTATCAGGGACCTATTCCACTGACAGGGCTCTAATGTTTCCTATTTGTAGTGTTGCCCATGGTTTTCACCCATCACATACAAATATCTGTGAAACTGCCCCTTCTGCTTGCACTTCAGGTAGTGCAGGAAATAGGATGGGCAGTTAAGTGGAAAACACTAATTCTATTTCTGTAGTAATAAATCAAGGCAGCTAGGTTTGTTTTATTTTTCTAGAAGACTTATCTGACTGGCTTTCAAAATGACTCAGGATACAGGAACATCGGGCAATAAATAGTGCAGCACGAATCAACATTATTTTTCACCATTGACATGTAGAGCAAAGAGCTGCTGCTGGTCTCTGGATTTTACAGAAATCAGCAGAGACCTGCCAAAGTGCTGAAAATGTGTGATAAACAAAGGTGTATTGTGCTTCCACCTGATATTGCAATTTCACTGCAATGCGGTGGAGGGACTTTCTGTTGGGGATATGCTCATTGCAAGTGGTGCAATTTAATGTAAAATAAAAGCACCTTTGAAAGTGTGTATTATCCAGTGTCTTTTTGATAACCAATGTTACCCACCAAGGATGTCCCCTTTCACTATTTATTTTCTCATAGATTGGAGGCATTTCTGTGTAAGATCAGATGTGGACACATTGGACATATCTTTCTTCTCAGGTCACCATAAAGTCACAGCTTATGCGGATTACCTCATTTATTTCCTCTCCAGAACAGAAATATCAATGCTAAATCTCGTTTCGGACTTTAATACTTTGTCTACCTAAAGCCGAGGGTGGGATGGGCCTAACAGAACCCAATATTTTATGTTAGACCATTATGTTGCGCTACCTTTGGCACCGTCCTAAACTGTTTTCTGTAAGACAGGCATTCTAATCACCCTGGTTGTTTTCCCTTTTTCCCAGTCTTCATAGTCTGATGATTCAGAGCTTTAGACTACCAACTTTGCTGGTCTATGGCAAAGGAATTCAGGGGGTGTGCTACTACTCTTTGCCCTTTAAGCAATGGGTTACCCTTGAGCAGAGCTCCTCCTCATCCCCTATGCACTGCCTTCCGTGGCTGTCTAATGAGCCCCCCCTCAGACGCCCTATAATTTGCCTCACTCTGAAAATCTAAGCAAAGGCCTTGGCCCATTGGAATATTTCAATATAACAATTTTTCCACTTCTTAAAATCCTGTGCTATACACCCCAAGAACCTTAGACTCCTCTCACAGTTCGAGAGGTTCTGCAACACCCTGGGCCACATCCTACATGCTTTATCGCTGATAAGTTAGTTGTTGTCTACCCCCCTGCCCCCACCAGAGAATTTATTTCCTTGTCCAAACCAAATCTTGACTAGATCGAGAACACTCTTCCACATATTTTTGGACATGCCTGGCAGAATATCTGGTGTGGGGTGAAGTCCTACATGCAAAAACTAATGGATAACAATACCCTGGATGATTTTCACCCCCTTCTTCCTTTTTTATCGCAGCGACCGTCCCCTTCATGTTTACAAGAAACGCATTTGGTTGATGTTGCCAGAGCGAGTACAGTCTCAATGAGACATAGCTCCTCCACTATTGTGTTGTAGTTCTGGAAAGTTGTTGAAATCTGTAGGATGGAAGATGGAGAGCCTCACTGGTTCCCTTAAAGTAGGTTTAGAATTAATAAACCTTACTTGGCCCCCTTAGCTAGAGTTCTCTGTGTCAGCAGATTACCAATCTAGCTTGAGTAATTGAACCCAAACTTACAACCCCCCCCCCCCAAAAACACACTGGGAGGCAGAACATCCCCATAACACTCTGAGTGGCAAAACCCCCCATAACATGCTAAGACGAAGAACCTCCCATAACATGCTGAGTGGCAGAACCCTCATAACACGCTGAGAAGAACCCCCCCCCCAAAAAAACACATTGAGTGGCGGAGTCCCCCCATAACATACTTTTAGGCAGAACCGCCCCATAACATGTTAAGAGGCAGAACCCCCCTCATAACATGCTGAGTGGCAAAACCCCCCATAACACGCTGATTGGCAGAACCTACCAAACCACGCTGAGAGGAAGAACCCCCACGTAACACACTGAGACGCAGAACCTCCCCATAACATGTTGAGTGGCAGAACAACCCCATAACACACTGAGAGGAAAACACCCATAACAACCTGAGAGGCAGAACCTCCCCATAACACACTGAGAGGAAAACCTCCCATAACACACTGAGTGGCAGAACCTCTCCTTTTACTTTAATGCCTGCAGCCGTTCCCATTCACCCAGCCTGCTCTAAGAAGCCGGAGCTCTGGCTATATTGGACTTAATTCCCACTTAAAGCAGAACAAAACCCAGGAACTTGATTTTCCCAGGTTTTGTTCATTTCCCCCATTTCTACTGTGTGAAACCCCCCAGAAAGCCCAGAACAACTAACCTCTTCCTTGTTCCTATGGCGCATGCATGGGTGCGCAGCCAATCAGGACTGTTTGCCGTGTTTATTGCCGCATTCCTTGCATCCCCGTCGGTGCCTGTGTTTCCACCCCAACCTATCAGAATGAAAACAATGAGAGTCTTTTGCCGAACAACATAGTCACAGCAGACGGCTCTCACTGGACCAGAGCCTGCACATGTTATCCACATAAATGACCTCAGTTATTTTGTTATTGCTGCGGCCAGTAGTGGACTGGGCAAAAAAATCATCCCTGGATTTTACCATCCCTTGGGGGGCCCAAGACATCCTTCTGAGGCCCCCAACCATGATGCCAGGGCTAAAGCATTGTGGGCTGGGGTTCCCTGCCTTGTGGGTACAGTGGGGCTGAGAGGGAGATTAAGGGGGCAAGGATTGAGTGTGGGTGTTAAAAGCAGCAGCCCAACTGACCCCAGAGCAGTGTGGCCCACCAGCATTGTCTCTGGTCTCCCTATGGCCAGTTCGCCCCTTACTGTGGCAGTGTACCATGTGTATAAGCCCAAGTTTTTAAAAGCAATCTGCCTATTGACCACTAGATGGCAGTACTCTACAACAAATAGGTGTGTTTATAGTGGGTGCATATTGTCCACTTTGCTAAATCCTTTGAGATTTTTGAAGAGCAACACTAACTAGTTTGAAATATAGTAAAAAGGATTTTAGATGCAGATTTGTCGAAGTTTGAGTCCAAACACATTTGGGGGAATTCTGGTTGCTCTGGAAAGCAACTAAAGCAGCCATGTAACCCCTAATGCCCGAATGACCTAGAAAGATCACAAAACAAATAAGTTATATTGTGCTGATTAAAAATAAATGCTAGACCCCCCCCATTAAAAATTATTTTACGATGCAAGGAGAATCAGGAGTTCCTTTTAACAAGTATAAAAGAAGAAGTCCACTGTAGCTCAAGCATTTCACTGCTGATGAACACAGTGTTCCCCTTTAGACGATAGTTATGGTTTATAGGGACAGTAGGGGCCATTCAGCACCATGTGCCAAAGAGCAGGACCCATGCAGTATCCATGGCGTAAGCTGTAAATTTACTCATGGATGTAATTGAGGGACACATGCGCCACAATTCTGCATGTGCATGAACCATGCTTGAAACCCATGAGTACATTTGCTCTGCTCTTTGCTCTCATGCACAAGAACTAACCTGTCTGAACCATGTGCCCCTATAGCAGTTCATACTCCATTACCCGCACCACCAATGGGAATGAGCCCGGCAGCCCATAGCATGGGCACTGGGCCTGTGCTATAGGGTTTGTAATGGTCAGGGCCAGGGACTGACTGGGCAGCCCTTAAGCTCTGGAATTACAAGCCCCTATGCTTGGTTCACTAGGTTGGAAATGCTTAGATGGAGGGACCCCACGCATATTTAAAAGAAAATAAAAGTATATATATATATATATATGTAAACATGTTGGGGATGGGGTTAAATTTGAAGTAATTTTCCCACCAAAAATGTAAAAAAAAGAAATATGTGCCCCCCCAAGCATTACCAACCTGGCAAACTAAGCATAGGGGCTTGTAATCTTAAGGGCCGCCCAGTCAGACCCTTGGGCCTAAACAAGCCTATATGCCCCATAGCACAGGTCCAGTGCCCAGCACCACCCCATGCTATGGGCTGCCGGGCTTATTCTCACCACCCTGGCCATTGGTGGTGCCTGTAATTGAGTATGAACTGCTATAGTGTAGTAAACACACACACACACACACACACACACACACACACACACACACACACACTTTCCAAAAAATATTTTATTAATCTAAATTAACTTATACTTACCTCCATTCAGGCTCCTTCAAATGCATGCCTCTGGGGCTTCTAAGGATGCTCCAGCAGCATTCAGCAAGGAGGGGAACACAGGTTCCCCTCCATTCATCCTGGCCGGGGGTCTCCATGATGAGCCGTCAAGGAACGGCCAATTATCCTGGAGGCATGGCCTCCATGGAATCTCCCTGATATAATTGCTGATGTCACAAAAGGGGGTGGCACAGGAAAATCCCCTCTAGACCCCCTCCCCTTCTTTGACATCAGCAATGACATTAGGGAGATTCCATAGAGATCACACCTCCAAGTATAAAAGCGGGCTCCCCCTGCCCTCACTTCAGTCCCTCGCTGGGTAACGAGGAAGAAAGAAGGGGGAACCTATGTTCCCTTCAGTCAAATGGTGGCACAGCTGTCAGCTTCTGATGGCCGGTTCCACCACATCTACTCGTTGGAGGGGGACCCGAAGAGTCCTGAAGAAGGAAGAGTTGATGGTGCCGGACCCACCAGATACGAGGAAGTGGGAGACAGAAGATGGAAACCACAGGCAGTTTCAATGTTAAGTTGCATGCCTATAAAAGCAGCATTCAGAAAAACACTGAAAACAGAAAAAAATACAATTAAAAATGAAAAGTATGTATCTAACAAAATATGCCCCCAAAAAATCAAAAAAATATAAAAAAATAACGTCTCTGGCTCTGAAACTCTTATCATAGAACTCTGTGTGTCAGAGCCCCCCATCTTCCCTATAGAAGACTGTGTGGCAGAACTACCCCCATCATCCCTATAGCAAAGTGTGTGGCAGAACAACCCCCATCATCCCTATAGCAGACTGCGTGGAAGAACAAGCCTCATCATTCCTATAGCAGACTTTGCTGCAGAACAGCCCCATCATCCCCTTAGCAGACTGTGTTGCAGAACAACCCCCGATATCATTATAGCAGACTGTGTGGCAGAACAACCCCCATCATCCCTATAGAAGAATATGTTTCACAACAACCCCCATCATCCTTATAGCAGAATGTGTGGCAGAACAACCACTAATTTTCCATAGTAGACTATGACAGGGCCTCTTATCTCCCCCTATAGCAGACTGTGTGGCAAAACAACCACCTCTTCTATAGCAGACTGTGACAGAGCCCCCCCCCCCCCCCATATTCCATGGCAGAATGTGACAGAGCCCCCATCTTCCCTATAGCAGATTATGTTGCTGAACAACCCCCATCCCTCCTATAGCAGAATGTGTGGCAGAACAACCCCCATCACCTTCTATTGCAGACTGTGACAGAGACCACCATCATCCCATCTAATTAACAAGAGACCCCCATCATCCCATAGCAGACTGTAACAAAGCCCCACATCATCATCTATAGCAGATTGTGACAGAGCCCTCCAATCATCTTCCATAGCAGACTGTGACAAAGCCCTCCATCATCCCATAGCAGACTGTGACAGAGCCCCCCATCTTCTCCCATAGCAGACTGTTACAGAGCCCCCCATCTTCTCCATAGCAAAATATGACAGAGCCCTCCATCTTCCCTAGCGGGCTGTGACAGAGCCCCCCATACAGTGCTGTATGCACCTACCCCCTTTCCTGATTGGTTGGGAGGCAGGGCTCGGGCAGAAGGGGGGCAGCGAGATGGTCAGCTTTCTGGCAGACCTGGTTGGCTGAGGTAAGGGTAAAAGCTTTTCTGGGTTCAGTCCGAATGCCGAATTCCGGCACTGACTTCTGGTTAAAGTCCGTGTTTGGGTTCGGGGAACTGAACTCGCAAAATTTAGTACAAATCAGAACTTGGCAGTTCAGGGTCATTCATCCTTAGCCCTCAGGTAGCACTGCATTAAAGACAGACATGAATTGGTAATGCAAATTAGTGCGTGGGTTCAGTAATACTTCCAGAAATCATTGTCTGAGCGCAGATCACCACGCGGTCCACAAAAGAAAAGGTAAAGCTATATAATGCAAGGAAGAAGCCTGGTATGAACACAAATAAGGGCAAAGGATCATTTAAAATGGGCTGAGACAAAATGGAAAACTGGCTTACCCCAAAAGGCATCACAAATGCTGAGCAATAAATAGAGGTATTAGAACAACATATGCTCCTAACCAGACCTTGCATATTACATCAAGACAATGCTAAACCACAGACCTATTGATCAGGCAAGAACAGGACACTATTTCTCTCCCAAAACTTCAGCATTTGTTTCCCTTCCATTACAAGGAAAATGTCTAATTTCTGAAATATGCTCAATGTTCTAGTGTGAATAAAATATGGTTACACGAGTTTCCCAAATTATTGTACTCCCATTCCTATCCTATTCAACACATTTTACACAGTACCCCAACTTTTTAGGAATTAGGGTTGTAATACTAATGATTTCCTATGCAAAGAACTGCATTGTGGGTAAAAGCTTCTACAAACCTTTGCCACAATTATTAGTCTCTTTGTGATGTATGTACTTGTGCAGCAGAGAACCACAATGCCCAGCAACCTTAAAGCATACTAAAATCCAGTGTGAGAACCCCACAGAATGACAGTTTTTTACCTCTCTCAACGTACCCATGAATGGATTGCTGTGGCACCTACTCTCCAGCTATGCCCCCCCCCCAACTAAGATATGCTGGCTGGGGTGCACGCATGGGATGAAGGAGCACTGGAGGTTCATTGCCACATAGGGGGTGTCAATGCCACTGAATGAACTGGGCATGCTCCAGTCATTGACTGGCATGAGGTATGGTCCCAGATTCATATGCCACTGGTGGGATTTGGGATGTCCCACTGTGCCCCTACAGGGGAGGGGTACTGCTGGCTGACGGTAAATGTAAGACCTTATGTGTTTTGTCTATGTCCCTGTCATTACTCCTCTGTGTCCCTCTTATTTGTTAGATCATGCTCTAATGCACAGCGATTATGCTTACATGTTGCACAAATGGATTTTGATTAATGTTTGCACATTGGATTAATTGTACTATCTTAGTACTGTATTTATTTTTGATTTGCACGTTGCACTTTTGAATGGATAGCACCCAGCGCTTTCTACACAGGGATTTATATGAGACTATTGTGCCTTTATCTACTTGGCCGCCAGCGCCCTCTAGTGGTTATGTGGTGTCAGTATATTTTCAATGGACTTTTTAAATTGTTTTCTTTATGCATCAATAAAAACATTTACATGTATAAATTACTTAGAGTAGTGCAGCCTTTTCCTTGAGTCTTTGGGGGCTGTGTGGAGGCCTCCCCATGTAGTTTTATTGAGGTGGTTGCTCAGGGGTGCACACTTTTTTTCTGTTAGTTAGTGCGCCCACTTTTTGTAAAGTTCGGTTAACATGTCATAACATCTTCCCTCCCGCAGATTTGTTTATTCAGTCTGGGAGGCAGATTCATTAATAGCGGCAGGTAGCGACAGTTGAGCGACTGTTGCGGAATTTTCAGAGCGCCCGCTAGTAGTCGCTGTGCTTGGCCGTTGTTCGGTAGTTGATAGCGACTCAGTCGGTTTGCCGTAATGTTGAATATTGGGTGAGGAGTCGCTATTTGACAGGTTCCGCGCTGTATGGGAGCGCATGATAGCGACTGGCCCTAGCGACCGGCTCCCACCATATTCATTAACAAATCACGCTCAAAAAATTCTCGCGTTGTAAAATGAATGTTTAAACCCCAGAGCGCTGGCGGCGATGGGTTAAAAGTAAATCTAAAATGGCAGAAGTGGTCACAGAATTTTTCACATTTAAAAAAAAAAAACTATTAATAACAATTAATTATTAATATTTAAAGATTGTTCCATTGAAATGCATTGGAGAGCGCCAGGTAGCGAGAGGTCATACCTGTCGCTGTTCAGGTCAGACGCTGGCGCTGTGGGCTGAGGCTGGAATAATGATGAATGAGTGGCTATATGTCGCTATCTCAGTCACTAAGCAGGATTGGCTTGATAAATGTGTGATTGTGGTGGGGAGCCGGCGTTCTCGTGGCAGGGCCCGTCATTACCGGCTGCTCACCAGTCGCTACCTGTCGCTATTCCTTCATAAATAAGGCCGTGTGTTTGTGTGTGTGTGTGTGTGTGTGTGTGTGTGTAGAATGACAACCAATACCTTTACAACTATTTAATCTGCACCTAACCTAATAATAGGTGCAGGCCACGGGGGGGGGGGAACATACAATAACTCACCACAAACCAGTGGAGCCCCACGATAATATGATAATAAATTGACCATATAAGGTCAATTTATTATCATAACTAATAAATTCCTCTTGTATGGATGGCTGCGAGAAAAGTGCCAGTGCAATTAATACCAGTGCTATAGATAAGGAATATAAGAATCGATACAGATGATAAGTGTACACTAATCATCTGTATCAATTCTTATAATCCTTTTCTATAGCACTGTTATTAATTGCACTGGCACTTTTCTCGCAGCCATCCATACAAGAGGCATCAGAATTTATAAATTACGATAGTAAATTGATCTTATATGGTTTTAGATATGTATTAGCCCCAGAATTCCTCCCCACTAAGCTTTTTTGATTTTATTTTGTCTTATGTGTGTGTTTTTGTGTTTATGTTTTTTGCATTGCTGGTACAACTTTCTATTAAATTATTAATAATAAAGTAATGTAAGTGTGCAGTTATTTGTGTGTGGGGATTGCAGGGGGCTAGCTCTGGGGCTCCACTGGTTTGTGGTGAGTTATTGTGTGCAGAATGACCGGGATGCTGCCCTATGTTTCTAAAGCATATATCATTTTGGTGTCATATATCTTTATCGTTTTTTGGCACAGCTTCCCCCTTAAAGGGACGGTTTAAGGAAGCAATTTACTAAACTTAATTTCTTTGACTGGAGGCTCACTTTAAAAATGATGTAACCCTGGGATAAGTGCATTACTCCAAGCACAACAGTGTGCTATAACTGTGAATGTGTTTTGGCCTAGCAGAAAGCCACACAGAAGGGGTCCACGAGCAATATGTGGCTCCCGAGCTACAGGGTGAGTATCCCCATGTTATCAGGTAACTGGCACAGTGTGGGGGCAAGGTGGGTATCTATCTTCATTGGCAGTGAAATGGTTACAAAAACAAAAATAAATTAAGATTTCCCTTCACCCTGAATAAGAGTCTATCTTATAGGTTTCCCCCACCCTGTACACACAGATTGCCCACATTAAAAATCATCCCACCTGCCTCTACTGCATTTTCTGAGCTTTTAAACAAGATGGCGGCACATGAAGTCTCGGGCTGCCTTCATTCTGGGATTGCTGTCCTTTTCCTGACCCCGGCTCTGCTCTGTCTGTGCAAAGCACAGCTATAACCCCGCCCCTGCATTTTTGCCCCTCCTCAGTATGTGATGCTTCTGAGGCAAGATGGTGGCGCCCATATCCTAGAGCAGGGGTACTCAACCACTTCTTTTAAAGGTCCATATCCAGACATCTGGTGAGAGGTGAAGGTCCGGACGGGGGGGGGGCTGTTGCGGGGGGGGGGCTTTGGTTAGAAATCAGTGCACTGGGGGGTGCTATAGATTCCACAGGCAAAAAAGCCTGGGATGGATGGGGCAGAGCTGAGGGGACAGGGATGGATGGGGCAGAGCTGGGGCAGCGGGAAAGGATTAGATGCCACTTCCCACCCGTGCAGTACTTCACATTGTAATGCTAGGTGCCAGGCAGCAGAGTCATGACACCGGCAGGGAGACTAAGCACTACATCTACGATTAAGTAAAGGGGCAGCACTGAGCACGGCAACGCAGAAGCAACTGTGTGTAGAAACCTGGCACAGAGGTCCGCATTCGGACCACGGTCCGCCAGTTGAGTACCACTGTCCTAGAGTGGAACAGAGTTGCAGCCCAGTGGGCAGTGGGGGGGGGGGGGTGTAAAATATATTAAGTTCAGATGCTAGGGAACATTTTTTTAAGCGTTTTCTGCGTTTTCTTTTTATTAAATGATGCTGTTTAAGTGTTTGGTCCCTGTTTGCCAATTTACTAGGCTCCTCCACTGCCATATAAACACATTCAATTAGAAAGCCCCAATTTAAAATGCAGGGGGAGAATACTGTGAATGGTAATTTTTTCATTATGGTGAATAAGAGTCTCCTCCATACTGTACAGTATTTTCATAGTCAATGCTTCAGAAAATGTAACATGAATGTTCTTTCGATGTACTTGTCATCTGTGCTCGATGTGACCTTTTATGGACTAAAAAAAAATGCCGACAATATACCTAAAGGTAGTTGTAAATAATAGGAGCAATTACTGAGTAGTGGAAACCAACCCCAAACACCTTGTCTGTTTGCATCCCATGGAAATTAATATTTTAATTGGCTTTTAATATTCCTGCAGTCTTAGGTTTCATTACACATGAAAGGAAGTGCAGTCTATTTATTGTATACACTGTTGTAGGATATACTAGATTAACATTATTCTTTTTTTATTTTATTGTTTATTTTTGTTTAGTTGATTTCAATAGTCCTGCCTGAATATATTTATTATATAGAACAGCATTACTAAACAATGCCTCATATTAGGGCTCTTTCCTACCATGTGTTGCCCAGGGGCATAGCTAGGGGGGGGCAGGGGGGGCACGTGCCCCATGCTCCAAACTACGGCCTGAGCATTTCGAATATTTGCCCCGGGTTCCAGAAAGCCTAGCTACTCCTTTGCTTGCAGTGGTGCAACTAGGGGCAGACTGGACATAGGGAGAATCAAGAGGATTCCAGGTGGGCTGCAGTGATTTGGAGCCTCCATCCAATCACTGCCCCCCTAGTGTCTCCCTAGTTCTTTCTCAGACCCCCACATACCCAACCCCCTTACTCCCCTAGCTAAGACATCCCAGCCCATGTTCTGCCTCTGCAATGCTATAGCCCCAGCATCATGGTTGTAGGGCGTCATACCTACCTCTGCCACAGTATCTGTCAACACAATACTAAAAACTCAACACCATAACGTCAAGATTAACTATCACCACCCCTGCCCATGATCTGTCCTGCTATGTTATAGCCCCAGAATCATGGTTGTAGGGGGGTCATACCTACCTCTGCCACAGTATCTGTCAACACAATACTAAAACCTCAACACCATAACGTCAATAGTTACTATCACCACCCCTGCTCATGATCTGTCCTGCTATACTATAACCCCAGCATCATGGTTGTAGGGTGTAATACCTACCTCTGCCACAGTATCTGTCAACACTATACTAAAACCTCAATACCATAACGTCAAGAATTACTATCACCACCCCTGCCCATGATCTGTCCTGTTATGCTATAGCCCCAACATCATGGTTGTAGGGGGTCATACCTACCTCTGCCACAGTATCTGCCAACACAATACTACCTCAATACAATAACATCAAGAGTTACTATCACCCTCCCCCCCCCCCCCCGCCCATGATTTGTCCTGCTATGCTATAGGCCCAGCATCATGGTTGTAGGAGAGTCATACTTACCTCTGCCATAGTATCTGTCAACACTATACTAAAACCTCAATACAATAACGTCAAGAGTTACTCTCACCACCCTTGCCCATGATCTGTCCTGCTATGCTATAGGCCCAGCATCATGGTTGTAGGAGAGTCATACTTACCTCTGCCACAGTATCTGTCAACACTATACTAAAACTTCAATACCATAACGTCAAGAGTTACTATCAACACTATCAACTTAGGGATTAGCCCAGGTCCCATTATTTGGTTGCTTGTTACTGAATAAGAGGACAGCCAATACATGCACCATAGGTTCGAGGTGAGTACAGGGTGAGCCAAAGAGTTTCAAACATGGGGCACCCCAAATCAGGATGCCCATGCCCATGTGCAGTACTGAGTTGTGGTCTACTTTAAATAAGTCAGCAATTTTTTTTTTGCCAGTACGTATCGTATAGTAAGCTCTTTACAATTTCGTCTTAATTGGAAAATGTTTAAGTACAGCACATCACCTCAAACTCCAATCCAGTTTGAATTATTTCATTAACTTCTGTAGGCCTAATCCCCTGGAGACATAATAGAGCTCAACCCCAAATCATGACATGCCACTATTTTCTGCCCTATGACCCCAGACAGGCTCCCTTATTTATTCACTGTGCCCAGACTGGCCACCCTGATATAAGGGCACTCACAATGAAGGAGCATATATAGAGCCCATGTGAAAAGGGCAGAATAACCAGGGCAATATCAGAGCCCTTTCTAGCACCTTCCACCTATCGGCAGATGAGCGCCTGTACTGTAGCGCTCACAGCGACCGCTAGTAAACGCTGCAAGCGTGTATCGGCCCCTGTAACATAGCATCTTGGTCGCTCTAGTATTCTGGCCAGCATTGATCAATGTGATGTGTGTTGGGCGCTGTAACACCAGTACAGCGCTGGAGGGTGCGAAAGGTAGCGCCAGCTCAGTGTGACCGTCTCTCAGTGACTCACACCAAAAAACTACACACACACACAGCGTTGGTGCTCTTAATCTGGTCGCTATAGCATAGAGCTCCAAAACATAGAGACGTTGTGTGATTAAATCTGTTTTTGAACACATTTCCACCAGTAACAAAACATGGAATAACATTGTTGTAACATTGTAACATTAACACTTTAATGCCAGACCTGTAATGACAATTCTGCATAAAAAAAAAACAAAAAAATCAAAAACGTTTTCAAAAATGTCTTTTTCTAGGCCAGGAGAGGTGACACAATTATTTGAGAAAAAAAAAACCCTGTTTAAACAGAAGAAAAGGAACGTCCATTAAAATGTATGGGAGAGCGTCAGGTAGCGACAGGTAATACCTGGCGCTCTGGAAGCTAGAGCGCCGGCGCTATACGCTGAGCCACCTGTAGTAATACATTGGACACTACATGGCGCTGTTAGAGACGCTCACCAGAATCGCTTTCATAAATGTGGTTTTGCCTACAGCGCTAGCCATTCACCAGAGGCTGCCTGCCACTATAGATACTCTGTACTTTAAATACTGTAAGTCCCCATTACTTCGCAGTTAATTTGATTGGCCATAGTATGGTGGCAGATCCCCTTTAATCCACAGAACTATACTTAACTAGAATAGAGAATTTTGCACACAGTCTGCATCTTAGTTGAGCCAACAACGCTGCAATAAGTAAAGGTTCACAATGTCGTTATTTTCCTAAGTATTTACGATGCTCTGGGCTAATCATTTATGCCAATTCATGACTGTTTGCCAAAGTGTTAGAAGATCGGCTGAAAAGAGTGAAAACAGTATTTTTCAGAAGTAGCTCGGGGAGCAGGTTAATGCAACATGACAGAAAACTTGCGTTTCCCAGGGGACATTGGAGCCTCTGGGGAACAATTTCTTCTATGCACTGATCAAAAACTTCTATACTGCATGTGAAATGGGGAAACATGACATGTCTTCGTCTTGTCCTTTCCCCTCTCAAAGCCAGAAGGTCTTCAGCATTTCTTCTCCGTTCCTTGTATCACAGAGCTTGGCAGAAGCAATTGAAGTGACAAGCAGCCAGCTGCCATCTCGCATTGGTCCTTTTCTTAGAAATAAGGCTCACCACCTCCCAGGCTGATCTGTCATAATGGTATCATCTCCGTGGGTATTATTCGGATGCTCACATCGCTGCTTGCTGAAAAAACAGAATAGAACATCATTCTGCTCAGCAGTGAGAATATGGCATTGAGGTGGACCCATGACCAAAAACTCATCTTATCTAAAACAGACTGTAAGCAGACCTATAGTCTAAAAGTCTCTAGGCCCAGATGAACCCCCAACCCCCACCCCAGGGGGTATTCAAAACCAGGATGCTCCACGGATTCAATATGACCTAATCTGGTGATTATGGTTAGATTGTTACCCTGCCAGGCATGATCATGATGCTCCCCAGTAGTTAGGTAAAGAGGACCAAAAGTTATTTTAGTCCTTGCGCTTTACAATTTAACAATATCTCACTCTGTACATTGTAACATGTAGGGTAACATTGTAAAATGCTGGCAGCTTCCTGCTTCCCAAATCATAATGTCCTGCAGCTTTAAAGAGGAACATCTGGGGAGGTTAAAACCCCAAGCCTCACCGATCTGCTGCCCCCTCCAGTTTTACCTTTGGACGCTAAATGTTCACCTTGCCAGGGGATCCATGTTCTGAATCTCTTGGGTTCCAGACGACCTTCCGATGGGCAGCGCCATCTTGCATCCCATCAGGCACTGTGGGCAGCCCCCAATCTTGCGCCTGCACGGTGCCTATGAATGGGATGCAACGGGGCCACCCGAAATCCAACAAGACTTTGCTGAGTGATGCGGTTCTCTGAAGCAGCTGGATGTTGCCGCAGCAGGCAGCGGCGACATTCAAAAGGTAAGTAGGGGCCGATGGGGGTGGGAATTTTCTATTTTTTCCCCGATGTTCCTCTTTAAAGTGAACAGCCTTTCAGTTACGCCCTGAGCGGCAGACCTAAAAAGATGCGAGAGATGCCACTGCCGTAGGTTCGCTGGCAAAGTAAGAATATCGGATGACTGGCAAGGTTTCACGCGGCAGGGAATCCCAAATCAGAATGAGGAGCAGGGTATTTAAACAGACTTAGCATCTTATAGACAGTAGGTCTGGTTTTGGTTTGCTTTGGTCCATGCCTCCTACAGTGCTCAGATCAGTAGAGTGGGTCTGCCCGCAGCCAAATTCCTGCTCAGCATGGTCTACCCCCTTGGCAGACCTAAATACCTGCTGCCAGGATTGCACACTGCAGAGGGGGTAAGGAAATTGCTGCAGAATGGACCACTCTGCAGGATCTATGCCTGGTCGCAAAAAGCAGGTAGATTGTGGGTAGATTGTTACATCCTAAACCAGGATGCCCCCCAGAATTTCTGTAAAATGGACCCAAAAAGTAATTTTGGTCCTTGCGCTTTACAATGTAACAAGTCATTCTGCTGTAAAATATCACAAGCAGGGCAGAAGTCCTGCTGTTACCTTGTAAAAAGCTAGCCAGCATCCTGTTCCCTAAATCAGGCCACCCCACAGCTTTAAACTCAACTGCCCCCCATGACCTTATGGGCTCTGGTACAGTTGCTACTGTACCTCTGCACCCCATATACTATAGTTATGTAAGAGATATATAATTTACCCTTGACTTGTAAAGGCATATTACTGAAACAATTTAATGAGGTAGATTTATATTATTAGCAGTAATACTCAGTAAAGTCAGGCTCTTCATATGCAGTACACAATCTGCTCAGTAGTTCTAGAACTTCTCTGGGTTTCCAAATTTTCTAGTCTTTCTATTTCAGCCCCAAAGCATGGCTACAAGCAGAAACTTTGAGTCATCATTCATATTAATGGCAAGCCCTTCTGTTTTGAATGACAGGTCTATTTAAAAGCATGTTGCATAATATTAAATAGCTTTACAGTTCATTAGAGTTATTAATAAGAACACAAGGCCATACATAAAACATCATCAGTGCAATTTTTATTTAAACTAGTTGTGCAAATATGTAAAACGAGTGTGAAAATAATCAGTTTGATTGAGGCCTGCCAGGCGCACACACCTCTGTCATCTGCAGTGCTGAAATTAGGTGTTTGCTTCTGGGACTAGTGTAAGAGTCACAAATGAGGGAGAATAAAGATTCTTTTTACCCATCCAGCAAAAAAATCAACTGTAAAAATATTTTGTATTTTTTTTGGTATACACTTCTGGTTTCACAGGCACGGTTTAGAATGCATAGACAATATATAGGCAGTTGTTGTATATAAACTGCAACACAGTTTTTGGCCAAGTGCAAAATATCAGATTTTTTTGGTCGAACATATATGCTTTACTTCATATGTAATGCCAGGGTGCATTCTATGCCATGCCTACGCCTAGGTGCATTCTATGCCATGCCTATGCCTAGGTGCATTCTATGCCATGCCTACACCTAGGTGCATTCTATGCCATGCCTACACCTAGGTGCATTCTATGCCATGCCTAGGTGCATTCGATGCCATGCCTATGCCTAGATACATTCTATGTCATGCCTATGCCTAGGTGCATTCGATGCCATGCCTATGCCTAGGTGCATTCTATGCCATGCCTATGCTTTGGTGCATTCTATGCCATTCCTATACCTAGGTGCATTCAATGCCATGCCTATGCCTAGGTGCATTCTATGCCATTCCTATACCTAGGTGCATTCTATGACATGCCTATGCCTAGGTGCATTCTATGCCATTCCTATGCCTAGGTGCATTCTATGCCTATGCCTAGGTACATTCTATGCCATGCCTAGGCATTATATAGAATGTTCTTTAGGCAAAGTGTAGGTATGACATCTAGAGCCTAGAGAAAGCCTATGCAGTCATGTCCAATCGATCGGATCTTCATACGTTGTCGCAGTTGTCTTAAGCCATCACATGGAATGCCTGGGAAATGTGTGAAAGAAGACTAGGCATTATGATTGCTAGGAAAGTTATGCAATGCCTGCCTTTCATAGATTGATGAAACTTTCGTTAATTAATGATCCTCTTTTGCCAAACATTTGACATTCTTTATCATGCCTAAGCATGACTACGTGTGCACTTAGGTGTTACATTAAATGCCTTGGTAAAAAATTTATAATCAAATACATAATGGGATATTTTGCACTAAATGCAATGCATTATTTACAATGCCGGCCTAATACACATTGCTGTAACATGAATACCCTGTTTAAAATATAAGCCCTACCCAAAAAATAAGCCCTAGTTACAGGGGCAAATAAGGTAATTGTCTGGTGCACCAGGACCAGAAGGCACCTGTTAAGGTCAGGACTGTTACTTGCCCAGGGTCACCAGGTACCCTGCACGCTAGCAATCCACCACACTAATATGACACAGGCATGATGTGACAGCCTGTATCTTATTGTGGAGTCACACAGATGCCGGGGAGCCGAATGCAGGAGCCAAGACTTGTTGGCTGCTTGGCAGCAGTGCTTAATCGCCCTATAGCTCTCTATGAGTAGTAGTAGTAGTGCACATTGCAATTTGCACCAGAAAACCAGAAAAACTCTATACTCACCCTTTTTCCCAGAGAGTCTATTGCTCCTAGTCCAGCACTCCAGATCTTATTTCTCTGCATTTCCATTACAGTGAATGGAGGGGGGGGTGCCAGCTAACAGTGACTGATGGTGGGGGGCGTTTCCCCAGTAGAGGGCACAGAATAGATATGTGATGGGTGGGGTGGGCGCAGGTCATGGATCCAGCGTTCATGTAAGAGCTGGTGCACCACACTAGGAGCGATGGGCTCCGTGAAAAAAAAAAGTATAGAGTATAGAGTTTTTTGTTTTCTGACTGCAAGTTGTCTTTACCATTTTTAGTGGGTGGCACCCACCAGGAACATGGAGTGATGAGGGGAGTAGGACTGCCATATTACAGAAGCTCTATCAATTTTGGAATGAAAATGAAGACCAAAGATTGTTTATGAAAAATAAGACATAAAAATAAACCTTAGCCCATCTTTTCGAACAAAAATTAATAGAGGACCCTGTTTTCGGGGTAACACGGTGAGACGAAACCCGTACCTCGTGATGTCAGTGTCAACCAAATCATGGGGCACATTTTTGTTATTACAGGTCCAAATGACCCTAATCAGCTGCAGTACCTCATTCACTGGCACCATTAAACAGAGCCCTGCTAGCCCAGTAGTGGTGCCACCAGATCTGTTTGATATAGCCAGGTCCATTAGTGGAGTTATATGGCGCCAGAAGCCTTGAGCAGATACGATGCAATTACCTTAGTGCAGGCAGATAAACAGTGATACAGGCAGCTACCCCCTCTACATGCCATACGTGACCCCCAAGAAGACAAGACAACCAGAGGGTCTAAGCCCTTTGACCTTTATTCACAGGTCAGACACTCCCCCTCGCCTCTGGATATGGTATAAGGATATGGTATATCTATAAGATTCCCGGACCGATCAGCCCCCTGACCAATCGGGGGTGCCCCGCTGTGTGAAACCCCTAAATCCCTACCTGCTCCTCGATCCAGCGGCGCCTGCCGCCGCCTCCCGCGCGTCCCTCTAGCAGGACGCGAACCCGCGCATTTGTGAATGGCCGGCGCAGGCGCGCGCCCTGTAAGAGTGACGCGCGGGAGGCGGCGGCGGGCGCACTCTCTTGTCTGATCGCTGCCTCCCGCTTGTCCGTCGGCGGGGATTGGCAGCGGCGGTCACGTGGGAGCGAGGAGAGGTGAGTTTTTCAGGGTTTCTGGGGGGTTTTACACACGATCGGGGTGCCCCGCCGAAGTGGACCAAAACCCAGGATAGTCAAAATCCTGGGTGTTGGTCCACTTTAACTAAGGCCTTTTGTGAAAGAAGACATGGACACAGCAGAGATAGGATTCAATATTTTAGCCATTTTCCTTACGCATGGTACATATTTTAGACATTTCTACACAATCCAAATGTTCTAGTATGCAAAATGCCCAACAGGTAACAACACAGCACTAAAGGTTCTTTAGCAAGGTCATTTGCAACCTGCATCTTAATGAGTCTTTTTTACATTAACACATAAAAAAATGAGCAAATTGTTCCTAAAAGCATCACCTGTACCTGCGATGGTGCATTTTTTCAGTGAGGTAAGTGTGTAAATAACAGCACCCTATGGGCTATGCAGGAAATATCCAGCTGTTTCTGCACAGCCCATGTGGTGCTGCTGTTTCCAAAAATAAGGGCTGGTAATAGCTAGGCCAGGGGTCAGCAGTTCTGCCCTTGAGTCCTGGGATTTGGTGGGGGGGGTTACAAAATGCTTGGACTTCCTCTGACTTCTAACTTCCTTTAGCTGCCAGCCTACCTAGAGATTTTGTCACCTCTTGTTGCCAGATAATTTTTAGTCATTTTACACTATGGGGGTTATTTAAGAAGGGATAGCGGCAGGTAGTGCCTCGTAGCAACAGGCAACGTCTGGTGAATACTGGGCGCTGTACGCAAAACCACAATTATGAAAGCGAATCTAGTGAGCACCTCTAACAGGGTCAGGTAGCGTCACATGTATTAATACATGCGGCTCAGTGTATAGCGCTGGTGCTCTAGGTTCAAGAACGTCATGTACTACCTTTCGCTCAGTGTCGCTCTCCCATACATTTCAATGGGCTTTCATTAGTTGTGTATAAATAGCGTGTTTGTCAATTACATTTTTTGGGGCTCAAATCATTGTGTGACCTCTCCTGGCTGCAAACAAACACTTATATACATTTTTTTGACTTGTTATATTTTAATGCAGAATTGTATGTGCAAGTCTGGCACTAAAGTGTTATTGTCCCAGTGAAAAAACAATGTCATTCCATGTGTTTTAGCTTTGTTACGGGTGGATATGTGTTCAAAAACAGACTTCGATCACACAGCGTCTGGCGCTCTATGCTATAGCGCCCAACTTTAGAGCGCCGACGCTCTGTGTGTGTAGTTTTTTCTGAAATATAGTGTTGAGCGCCGAGGGCTGGATGCACTGAGCTGATGCAACCTTTCACTCGCTGCAGCGGTATACTGTTGTTAGAGCGCCCAACACACATCATATTCATCAATGCCGGCCAGGTTACTACAGTGACCGCTACGCTAGGTTAAAGCTCCCGATACCCACTTACAGCATCTACTAACGGTCGCTCTAAGCTCTATACAGATACTCATTTGGCAATACCTGCCTCTAGTATGAATCAGCCTCCACATTTATTTGACAGTGCTTTTTTCAGGAATTACCAGGAATTTTCAGAATAATTATATATTTTTTCCATCAGAGTTTGGGCTTTAACATGAAACATAATTTTTAGTGCTTTCTCAATATCTTGGGTGAAATATGTAGGAAACACCGTCAAAAATAATTTTTGTCAATTTTGTAGTTTTTAAAGAAAAAAAGTTTTTCAAGAAAAATATTTCTTGTAATAGCCTCATTCCCTCCCGATTACCAACAGTATCACATATGTATTGGTAGACACCTGTTCCTGCCCAGGAGACTCCCCAAACTGAAAAGAGCGCTTAATGAGATTATCACATAAAATACAACTACTGTGTGCACTATCAAAGGTTAAACCCTTAAAAATAATAAAAATGGTGTGGGGTATCCCCTCTCTGAGCAGCCTCCCCCCGCCCTGAGGGCTACCAGCCCACATAGCCCACACAGGCCCTGGGCTCTTTTGCCCCCCCTGACCTTTGGGGATGCAGGTAATGGGGTAAGGGGTTTTCAAGTCACCATCTGCCCTTTGAACTAGTACAGTGGGGTCTGGGGGGTAAAACAATGAATATTGGGCAAGGGCTTTAGTAGCCCTACACAGGGTATTTTGGGGCACTGGGCTGGGGATAGAATGTGAAGATATAAACGTTCTTTCTGGGCATGAGATCACTTTAGCTGCCCATCACCCAGAGATTCGCTTGGGGGTGGGGAGGTAAAACAATGAACTTACCCTATACAATAGGAGAGAGCCCTGCCCTTACAGTCTAAAGGATAGGGAGTGACAAAAGAGGAAGTAACACAAGTGGTTGGTAGTAAAGGGCCACTCCAACCCCTTTGTTAATAAACATACCTCCTGTCCTTCCCCCTTCTATGAGCGATTATTACTGCTGTTATTTTGGCGCTATATTATTTGGCATATATATGATTTTTTTCCCTTTTGAAATATTTGGCGCTGTATTTTTCCGGGGCTGGTCAGCATTTCATTATTACAGTTACAGGAAATCATTCCTTGGGACAGAGGTGACAAACTTTACAGTACATTTAGGTTGCGTTTTAGTTGTTGGTGTCCAACATTTATATTGTTAAGGCAAAAGAAGCCATTAAAATCAATTTTAACACCCCAAAAAAACATTTTGGACCATTTATGTCTTGCGTTTCCATTATTGACAAGTTCTGTACAAAAATCTGCTTAATAATAATTATAAACATTAAACATTACAATCCAGTTCTGTCCATTGTGCTCTTTTGGATCTTGACCTACAGCATCAGGTTTTATCTGGTGCTGCTTCAACCAGAGCGCCAGGCGCTGCATCATTTTCAGCGCTAGTGTTAAATAAGATGCTAGGCGCCGATTGCATCAGTGCTGCAGTTTTTTCCTTTCTTAGGGCCTGATTTATCAAGACAGACAGTGACACATTGGTGCAAATAAATATCATTTAGAATTTTTTTATATACTTGTGTATGTTGCTGCACTGCAAGAAACACATTTACTAAAACATTCGTGGTGCAGCAACATGCTGAGAAATTACTTTACTCTAATTTGCACTGAAATGGCATAGGCCTCGATTCACAGGGAGCCTTATTTAAGAAGTGTCAGCACCACACAGCGCCACTTTTTTGGCCTCAGTGGCACTCAGCATCAGATTTAACAATGAAAAAAACTCCAATGCGTCTTTTTAACTATAGCTCAGAAAATGATGCAGTGCCAAGCACTCTGATTGAGCTCAAGATCCCATAGAGCACAACAGAAAGAACTGGATTGAAGTGTTTAATGCTTTTAATTATATTAAACACATTTATTTGTACAGAACTTGCATTGGGACTTAATCAATCATACGTCAATAATTGAAATGCAAAAACTAGATGGTCCAAAATAGGTTTTTTTGTTATTAAAATTGATTAAAAAAGAAAGTTAACCCTCTGCACACTCATACTATTGAAAAACCTAGCTAACACTTGGTACGAACATGGACTGTTAACATAGCTTGCAATGAATGTAAAAGCGAGGTAGCCACTTCAAGGCCGTCCAATCTGTACCCCGTCCCTAACATTACTAAGTTTAAAAGTTTGTGCAGACATTGCTACTTCTCTACTTGTGTGTGCACAAGCAATGCAATATAGCATAGCATCGTGACTGCTATATATTGACTGGATGAGCACATCCTATCTTTCTTTTTTTGTTATTATTATTGTTATTATTATTGTTTATTTATATAGCGCCATCATCTTGCGTAGCGCTTTACAAAGTAGTAATTACAGACAGGGTAGAAACATACGGTACATATACTATTTCAAATGCAGTTTTACAGATTTGACAGTGGATATTCTGAGTACAAGATACAATAGGGGAGAGAGCCCTGCCCTTGCGAGCTTACAGTCTAAAGGAAGAGGGGTGAAGACGAGGGGGAAGGATCACAAACAGTCAGTATTGAGCTTTGTGGCATGTGCCCTTTAGAAGATTGGTTAGGCCAGATTATATGCTTGTCTGAATGAGTGAGTTTTAAGGGCGCCTTTGAAGGTTTTGAGGGTTGTGGAGTGGCGGATTGGGTGCGGGAGGGCATTCCAGAAGATTGAAGTTGCACGTGAGAAGTCCTGGAGGCGGGCGTGAGAGGAGATGACCAGGGTGGAGGACAGGAGAAGGTCGGCAGCAGAGCGGAGGCTGCGTCTAGGTTGTTACTGTTGGATTAGAGATGAGATGTAGGGAGGGGCCTGGTTGGAGAGAGCTTTGTATGCGAGAGTTAGAGTTTTGAACAGGATTCGCTGTGGGACTGGCAGCCAGTGTAGGGATTGGCAGAGAGGTGCAGAACTGGAGGAGCGAGAGGAGAGATGGATGAGACGAGCAGCGGAGTTCAGAATAGATTGGAGGGGTGCCAGTCTGTTAGTTGGTAAGCCACAAAGAAGGATGTTGCAATAATCCAGTCGGGATATGACCAGGGCATGCACTAGCATTTTAGTGGTGTCAGGTGAGAGGAAAGGACGGATGCGTGAGATGTTTTTAAGTTGGAGGCGACAGGTGGTGGCCAGGGAGTGAATATGTGGTTTGAAAGAGAGGGCAGAGTCCAGAATGACTCCCAGGCACCGAGCTTGGGGAGTTGCTGTTATTGTGTAGTTGTTGACAAAAAAAGACGTGTTAGAGAGGGGAGGGGAGTTAGAGGGTGGAAAAATGACCAGTTCTGTCTTGTCCATGTTGTTATTAAAATTGATTTAAATGGCTTCTTTTGCTTAACAATGTGTAATACAGCGTCAAAGATTTCAAGGAGAAAAAATTCATAAATATGCTGGGGAGCACCAGAAAAACAGTAGTACAAAGTAGCGCTCATTGGCGCTGGGCTAATCAGCCAGTGAGTCCAACAGACATAGGCTGTCCAATACCTCAGTGCAACAATAAATGCTAATTAATCAAAGCAAATTACACCTGCTAGCATCATTGTAGTGACCAACAAAGCGCTAGATTAGACAGGAATGCCTGAGCTCCGCAGTTGCTAAAAGACGCACATCATAAATTAGCGCCAAGGGATAGCGCCAGGTAGTGCCTCATAGCGGCAGGCAGTGTCTGGTGAAAGCCGGGCGCTGTAGACAAAACCACATTTATTAAAGCGAATCTGGTGAGCGACTCTAACACCGTCATGTAGCGTCAAATTCACTATTACAGGTGGCTCAGTGTATAGTGCCGACGCTCTAGCTTCCAGAGAGCCAGGTATTACCTGTGGCTACCTGTCGCACTTCCATACATTTCAATGGACGTTCCTTCCTTCTGTTTAAACAGTTTTGTTTTTTTTTTTGTTTTTTTTTCTCTCAAATAATTTTGTCACCTCTTCTGGCCTAGAAAGAGTCATTTTTGAAAACGTTTTTGATTTTTTGTTTTTTTATGCAGAATTGTATTTAGAGGTCTGGCACTAAAGTGTTAATGTCACAATTTTGCAATAATGTCATTCCATGTGTTTTCATTTTGTTACTGGTGGATGTGTGTTCAAAAACAGACTTTAATCACACAGCGTCTGGCGCTCTGTGCTATAGTGACCAGATTTGGAGCGCAGACGTTCTGTGTGTGTAGTTTTTTGATAAGTATGATGTGGAGCGCTGAGGGTCGGTCACACTGAGCTGGCGCTATCTTTCGCTCCCTGCAACGCTGTACTGGTGTTAGAGCGCCCAACATACATCACATTCATCAATGCCGGCCAGATTACTGCAGCGCCTGATACCCGCACATGAGCACCTACTAGCGGTCGCTCTAAGCGCCACTATACAGACTCATCTGCCGATACCTGGTTAGTTATTAATGAATCAGCCTCCTAATGTTGAAAAAAATTCTTATGGTAGTAAAAAATTAAATTCATGAGAAAAAAGACAATAAAAAGACAATTAAAAGTCTACTGAGAAAAGTAGACTTTTTACTCCTTTTTACTCTATAGTGAAAATTGCCATTGACTTTCATTGCCTTTCTATCTGGCGATTCACTAAAAGTAAAATTCTCAAGCTTTTTTCTCATGAATTTAATTTTTTACTACCATGAGAATTTCAACTTTGGCAGAAGTATTTGATAAATCAGTCCCTTAAATGCCACACTTAGAGCCACTGAGGCCAAACAATTTGCGCTGCCACTTCATAAATTAGGGCCACAATGTATTTTGAGACTTAACAATAACCTGGTGGAAATGAACCTCATTATCTATATATGAATTTTTGGGTTTTCATTTTGCATTCAAAAACAGAAATGGACAATGGTGTCAAATTTACCCCTAACCGAATCCAAACAGCAACGCTAGTTATAAACCTTTCCCTCACTTTCCAAATCTGGAGCTGGGCTTTAAAAGCTCGACAATTTCATTACACATTTGGCATATGAATGTTGCACAATGAAATCTGCCTGATTTTTTTTTCATCACAATATATCTCATGCATTTCTTTATTGTCTCTGCGATCTGTAATGTACTCTGCTTTATGCTCAGAAATCATATGTTCATTTCCAATACAAAACCCCGAACACCTGTTCATTTTTACACTCCCAGATGTTTTCTGCTGGCAAATGCTCACTTAGAATGCGAACAAGGTCTTTTTTTTACCCTAAATATCGCTGAATTTCTTTGATGATACCACATCTTACCATTAGGTGGCACTGTTGAATCTGTTTTGGTAAATCACTGCCTAAAAGAAAGTCAAAATAAAGCCAAACAAGATAAGATAAATTAAGAGACAATTATCCATGTTCCACTCCTTGCACTATGTGTGATTAAACTAGTTTCTTGTAGCCCGCAGGAACAATTCTATAGGGTGTCTGACTTAGTCAAAATTGTTTCTTCACATACACACCCTTCCCAGATTTCACCTCAATCTGTCATGCAGATTTGACACTGTGGTTTCCTTGTGCTACTTTGAAATGACACGTATATGTAATACGTAATATTGTGCAGATTACAGCCAGAGATCGTCATAAACAGCATCTCCTGCTGCACAGTAAAAACACAAAGTATAAAAACATACTTTTCTAAATCACGAGTGCTATTTATTTAAGAAAAAAAAAATCAGAAAAAGAAAATATAACAAATGTGATTCCTGCACAAATTAGGACGATAACAGTATTTTGGCTTTTGAACCTTTTTTTCCTTTTCGTTTTACAGATTTAGGTGCTTTAGAGCAAATGCAAAACCGTAAAGGGCCCAAGTGACATCCGATGTAACCTAAAACACCTGTCAGTTACATAAGAGACAGAGGACAGCTACAGTCTGATGGCTTGTTTATGATGTAGAAGTGTAGTATTTGTGAGTGTAAGTGAACATGTAAAATGAATTCTCTGGGATGTTAAATAAAAAAAAGTATTAGAATAAAATCGAAAACAAAAGTCGTTTTGGAACTCCAATTTTGGCTGGTAGGAGAAATAAATTAAAGTGCGCTTATCTACAATCAGGTATAAAAAAATGGAAAATTGGGCACCTCACCTGGAAAACCGATCCATGCAGCATTTAAACTAAAAATAAAAAACTAAATAAAAAACTAGAAAAAAAAAATTAAAAGCTTTTAAATGTTTTATTTGTTTATTTAAGTTTGCTGCTGTTTTTGGTGAATGAGAGAAAAAGCAAACACATACAAAGGAGCACATATGCTCAACATGTGGCCCGGGGGCCACATGTGGCCCTCAGAGCCATTTGATGTGGCCCCTGACCTGCTGAGAAGACGGTGTAAGGGGTAAATAGAACTGACATGAAAAGTATATTTATATAGAGCTGTTTGCAAAGAGAGTGATATAGAAGGGGTGCATTACCAAATAGAGGTGACAGCAGTGGTTTGAAGGAATGCAATGACATTGATTGTACAACACCACCCTGGAGTGAAATTTCTGGCACAATAATTTGGTAAAATAGTTTTTTCTATAATAATTGTATGCTTAGCATAGGTTAGCGAGATGGGTTGAGTATTGGGAACATGTTTAAAATGTGAGACTGATGGCAGAGAGGTATAATAAACAGAACTAGAATATATGCCCAGAGGTAAGCCAACTGACGTGTGCATTGCTAGTATGATTATTTATGAATGTAGGGGTGTGGTGGAAGGACATACGAGTGGAGTTTGTGGAGACAGTGGGTAGCCTGATTGTTGTACAAAATCTTCATTATGATATTCCAAGTATTCTCAACGTATTCATTGTGGCCCACGACCAGGTTCCATTCATTGTGGTGCTCATCAAAAAGTTGAGAACCCCTTAATTTTCACAGTGCAATGCACTCATTACATTGCACTGTAAGCTATCTGAATTCCAGTAAAAGGCTCATGACTGCTTTAGATGATGAAATGTCACAGCTGATTACAATAGAAACAATTAAGGTAAATACATTGCTATGTGGCTTAAATAACACATTACATCCCAATATATGGCTTCCTGAGCTTTGCGCCTCTATATATTCATAAATGACCATTGTATGCTTGCACACACATAGGACTTTTTCTCTGCATTAACCTATCCATGCAGTGAGACAAACACAAGCAGTGAGTGCACACATGCTCAGAGCAGTGAGCTGCCAAAACTGCGGCACCCAGGGTTTTCCTTAAGATAACGTCAGAGAGTGAAACCTACAGCCCTCTAATCATAAGATCGATAGCTTACCACTAGCCATGGCAGCCCGATGTGACATCCACTGAAACCTGAAACCCCTGTAATTCAATGTTAGACATGTTAAAAAAATACTAGAATTTTAACGAAAATATTAAGGAGCTCCGGTTTTGAGTGGTGGGGGAAATAAAGTAGAGTGCAGTTTTTAAAATATGTAAAAAAAAAAAGTTGGCCATATTTTTAAAGATTGAAGAGGCCTCAGCAAAATGTATTTGCCTTTCCCATTCTTATTGGATTGCCCCTGAAAAATGTATCATTAGACATGTTAAAAATTATTCAGATATGATTTGTTTTTGTTTATATATGTTTCAGTGTATGCATGTGTTATTGTTATTATATTCTTTTTGCTTGGGGGCGGGGACAAATGCACCTTGGCATGTGAGAAATAAAATAAAGAAACCTGTAACTACACACATTTACAAAATGGAGATACAATTTTTATTTTGTTATCTTTATATATAATTTGTGCAGCCATTTGTTTGACCATTTGTATGGCCATTATATCACAAACTGGAAAAGAAGCAGTTGTTTAAACTGGACCTCCACAGGCCCACAGTTTTTCAAGTGACAAAAAAGGTACCTTCCTACCCCTGAATCTGAAGCAGAGGCAGCCACTGATACAGGGCCAGGCTTCCAGAGGAGGAAATGGTGAATATTTTATTTATTATACTGAGGGCAGTGGGATATTTAGGGTAGACAGACCCTGGATACTTGTGATGAGTGATGAGTCGCTGGTAATCTAACTGTATCCTACTTACTTAAAGGACCACTATCGTGGAAAATGATCCAATGATAAAAATCCATATAAATATGCTGGGTGGAGGGAGGAGGGGTCACTTATACAACCGGCATCAAAAAATATCAAGCCAGGCCTGCTTTTTTTATTTTGATGGAAGGAAGAAGACATCTCGGGTGACAGGTTCTGTCACCCCTGATAGACTTAACCCTTCACCCCTGGATTTTATTTCTACTATGAGCGAATAAACCACAAGCTTGTCGGGAGTTTTATTTAGTTTGGGTGTATAAGTGACCCCTCCTCTCATTATCCAATGTGTTTATATGGATCTTTAATTTTACACAATTTCATGATAGTGCTCCTTTAAAGGGAGATGAATGTCACATAAAAATGTTAATTATGATTGGGTCCCACTTGAAGTTTGCACCAGGACCTCAAAAGGTGTGTGTGTATATATATATTTATATTTATTACAAATTAATAATATGGGCATCCCATGCTCATTCGCATTTAATTATATACTTCTTGTTTATACATCTCTAAAAAAAAAAACAATGACACAAAATGATCTTATTATCATATACCACTTAAGATGTAAAACTCTCTTATTCCTATGGCTGAAAAAATTCACAGACAGACATATTCCTATTTTTTCATGTGTTTGTCTTCTTGTGCTGCAACTCTACAGCGGTGCTGAACATCCGAGCCCGGATCATTAATATTATTATAATTTATTTATATATGTGCGCATTGTAAAGAAAGTCGTCGATAGTAGGGTGATTACTTTGAACTTTTCTAAATCGTTATAAAATTTACAAAATTAGGCAAAATTCAAAGAATAAAAATTGTAGCAATAAATAGTTTAGCAAAATGCCATTTCATAAATACATAAGCAAACCATAGGCTAAAACAGGTCTCTCCCGGGTGCTTATTGACTAAGGTGGAGTTCAAAGCTGTGATCGATAGCAATTCAGGTGGCAGGCAGCTCCTCAGAGAAATTGCTACTAAATCAATAGGTTTAAATGTAAGCCGAAAAAGAGAGAAAAAACAAATATATATCTGTATATATATAGATACTCGTTGCTATTCGCCCACCTTTAATCTTAATCTACATAGACTGCAAAAAGACAGATCCCTTCTTAGCATTAGGCTGGGGAAGGTTTATAAAATTGCTCTTAGTTCTGTAATTTCAGCTTTACAATGCCTAGTATTTTTTTTATTTTATTAATTTATTAATGCATAAATTATATTTTTGTTATATATGTTTAGGATTAATCTGTTATTTTCAGTAATTATAATTGATATATTATGTATATATATATATATATATATATATATATATATATATATATATATAATTAATATATATAATTTAAGATAATATTTTAGATATATTATTCATTTGTTTTATATTTTATATGCTTTTAATTACTACTTAATACTGTTTACATTTAAGTTAAAATTATGCAGATGTAATAACAAGATTATTTTTTGCACTTAATAAAATTAAAATCTATAAAAAGCTTATTGACACCATGAATATAGTTTGGCACTTTTATACTAAGCAGCTTCTATGTTGAGTCCAGAACATGCAAAAAGGTAAAAAAAAATCCTTAGCTTCTTGCATTGGCCTTTAGCCTGAGCCGGGTTCTTCAGCACTGATGGGAAGAGGGTCAATTTATCAAGTTGATTTTTATTAACGCTGTTTCGGAGAACCTGTGAAATAGTCTACGATCTGAGATCTTCCATACGCTTAACTCAATACTGTCAAGGCGCTTTAGATTTGACACTTTTTGATGTTTTTTGAAGCACGGCGGAGTGGAAGGAGTGTGTACTGTGAAATATTAGAAGTAGTTAAATGCACGCCGAGGCTACCGCGATAAAATGTCACCCTTATCTGAGGCCTGTCTGTATTTCTGTTGCTTGCTTTTATTGTGTTTGATATTCAGGGGTTCCAGGAAAGACAAAACATGTTTTATTTTATAAAGCTTTATCTAAAAAGCAATCAGCCCGTTTGTACATTAAATTAACCAGCTACTGTATGTGTTTCCTTGGCTGGGTTCTCTTTTTATTGTATATTGATAGATATTCCTGCTGCTGTACTGTAAGTGTATTTATATGAAAAATAAAGAATACAGAAATGTTGGTTGGGGCTCTTGTGTGTATACAAAAGGAGCCAATAGTGATGATATAAAATGTATACAAATAGGGGGACCCCCAAAAACATCCCCCTTAGAACCAGAGCATAAACAGCACCACCCAAATCGTATTCAAAATATATAAAAATCCAATTTATTATTACACAGAATTCACATGATTACAAACATTTAAAACATAATTAAAAATGTATTGATCATGACCACCGGGACTTTTTTGCCCAGAAGAAGTAACGGGTGTTAACCGTTACGAAACGCGTCGGCTGGGGCGGGGGTCGTATTGCTGTCATGCAGGCCATCTGTGGGTAATTATTATAAATGACATGTTGGCACAGTTGACTATGGTTTGATTGTTTCCTTTTTCCTTCACTTGGCGGTCCTTATAGACAGACCTTTACATTGCACATATAGCACTTTACATGTAGTATTTGAACATATATATATTTTGATGCACTTTAATAGATTATTGAAATTGGGTAAAGATTGATTTGATGAGGGATAATTATTGGAGATTTAAAGTGGTTTACATTGGTTGTTGGATAGGAGGATTGGCTTGCTGATAGTACCCCCCGGTGGTCATGATGATCAATACATTTTTAATTATGTTTTAAATGTTTGTAATCATGTGAGTTCTGTGTAATAATAAATTGGATTTTTATATATTTTGAATACGATTTGGGTGGTGCTGTTTATGCTCTGGTTCTAAGGGGGATGTTTTTGGGGGTCCCCCTATTTGTATAACTTTGGATATATAGCCAGGCTAGCACGCCCTTATTTATAAGCTGGTGCGGCCATTTCTTGTGTTTTTCACATGATATAAAATGTACACAGGGCCAACCTCAGAATAAATGTCACCCTGTGCAAGATGCCATGATGGTACCCCTAAACATACACACACTATCACGCTGAGACAAAAGGAAAAAGAAGAAGGGAATGTAGAAGACAAAGACAGTCAAAGGAAGTGTGGAAAAGTGGGTGAGAGATGAAGAGAATGTAGTAAAAAGATGGAAGTAACACCAAAAGAGTGATGGGGGCATTAAAAGAGGAAAAAAGAGAAAATGCAAAGAAAGACGCGAAAGGGAGAGTAGAAATGAATGTACGAAAATGCGGTTATAGGAAAGTGAGAGAAATGAAAGAAGGATAACGAGAGAAAATTAAGTAATGTGGAAATCAGAGCAATTAGATTGTATGTGAAAGAGAGAGAAGAAAGGAATATACAAACGAGAGAGAGAGGTAAATTAAAGAGAAGCAACACCTCCTCCATAAGACTCGGGAGGTTGGAAGCCCCCAGATCACCCGATCTACTCACCTCTTCCCCAAGCCCTTGCCACATCCTCGAAATACTCCTAGCTAGGCGCATGTCTTTGCCAGGCTTTTCTGATTGGCCAGAACGGGCACAACTAGAGGTGGCGCCTGGGATGCAGCCAGTGGTGCTGATCATGTAACCGATCCTGTGGATGCCCCACCAAAGGTGAACAACACCCAAGAAAGTCTATTTCTTGGGTGGTGTTCCTCTTTAAGGAATGTAGAAGAGAGAAAGAATGCACATAGAAGACTGAAGATGTAGAAAAAAGGTGCAATGTGAGAAAAATAGAGAGAAAAGAAAATAGAGAGAAATAGAGAGAATAGAGAGAAAGAATAGAGAGAGAGGGTAGGGGTATGTAAACAAAAGGAAGAGAGAGGTAAGGAATTTAAAAAAAAGAGAAAAAACAAATTTGAAATAGAGAGAGGAACAAAGTAATGGGAAAGAGAGAGACAGAGAAGAAATGAATGTGGAAAAGATATATAGAGAGGGATGGTGTTGAGAAGGTACTGTAAGAAAAAGGATAAAAGGAAGAATACCAGAGAGAAGAAATGTGCAAAAGAATGTAATAAAGTGTAAAATAGGAAAATGAAGATATGCAGAAGGGAGAAGAAGGAGTAAATGTGAAAATGTGAATAAAGAAAAAGGAAAGTGGAAATGAGAGCAAGTTACAGGGAATGTGTGAACGTGATGAAAGAGATTGAGTAAATATGAAAAAGATCTGCTGGGCCAGCTGAGATCTTTCTCTGTAGAGTCTAAATGATTTGTGCTTATGCCACTCTTACAGAGAAATTGAAATGGAACACCCATCTTTTGCTCCTCCCCCATCTATGTCACAGGGAACAGAGCATGAAGCTCTATTTACTGTGTATACCCCATAGGTATCTGTAAATCAGGAGACTCCTTCTGCTACCTTTCTTACTTTTCCCTGTGTGGATCATACTTACTTGGAGGCTGATTCACTACTAACGCCAGGTATTGCCAGATGAGCGTCTGTATAGCGGAGCTTAGAGCGACTGCTAGTATACGCTGTAAGCGCACACACAGCGTCGGCGCTCTAACGCTGGGCGCTGTAGCATAGAGCGCCAGACGCTGTGTGATTAAAGTCTGTTTTTGAACACATATCCACCAGTGACAAAGCGAAAACACATGGAATGACATTGTTTTTAACACTGTGCCATTAACACTTTAGTGCCAGACCTGTAAATACAATTCTGCATAAAAATATTAAAAGTCAAAAAAGTTTCTAAAAGTGTTTGTTTGCAGCCAGGAGAGGTCACATAATGATTTGAGCAAAAAAAAAAAAAAAAAAAGAAATTGGCAAACACTCTTTTATTATTATTTTTTATTATTTATTTTATTATTTATACACAACTAATGAAGCCCCATTGAAATGTATGGGAGAGCGCTACAGAGCGACAGGTACTACATGGCGCTCTGGAACCTAGAGCGCCATCGGGCACTACATGGCACTGTTAGAGTCGCTCACCACATTTGTTTTCTTAAATGTGGTTTTGCTTACAGCGCACATCGTTCACCAGACGCTGCCTGTCGCTACGAGGCACTACCTAGCGCTATCCCTTCTTAAAGCGGACCTTCATTCTGAATAAGAGCCTATCTTATATGTTTCCCACACCCTGTACATACATATTGCTCACATTAAAAATCATCCTACCTGCATCTACTGCATGTTATGAGCCTTTAAACATCCAAGATGGCGGCTTATGGAAGCCGCCATCTTATCAGGCAGCCTGCAAACAGGAAGTTCCTTCTGACTGGGCTGCTCTGCATTCTGGGACTGCTGACCTTTACCTGACCCCAGCTCTGCTCTGTCTGAGCAAAGGACAGCTATAACCCGCCCCTCTGTACCTTATCCCACTCTCCTCTCCTCAGTAAGTGTGATGCTTCTGAGTCAAGATGGCGGCGCCCTTATCCTAAATTCCTGAATAGAGATGCAGCCCAGTGGGGGAAAGAATAATAAGTTAGTGACTAAAAACGTAAAATATATTAATTTTAGATGCTGGGGAACCGTTTTTTAAGAGTTTGGGCTTTTCATTAAATCACGCTGAAGGTCCGGTTTAAATAACCCCCTTAGATCACCATACAAGTTCGATCTTACATCTAGATTTTTGAGATCACTCGCTATACCTTTTGTTTTCTTGAGTACAGGTATATTAGAAATTATGCCCTTCTAAAGCATTCTTTACCTTTTACGCTTGAATTAGGGGCTCCTTCTTGGTCCCATTTACTAAAGCAACACTTACCTTTGCTCACCCATGTTATCTCTATAATTATTTTTTTTTATCCTCAAGAGCTTGTGTGGGCGGGTTACTGTAAACCACTCATTATAAAAATTGTATCTCATTCCTACCACAGATACTCTCCCAATGCTTTTTCTTCTGTTCCCTTTAGTTCACTATATTAAAGGGATTTTCCAGGCTAAGAGTAAGAACAAATAATTGTTTGCCACAGAGAAGAATCCGGGCGAACCGCTATATTAAAGGGATTTTTTAGGCAAAAGGTTAGAAAAACAGCATCTTCCAACCTCCCAAATAACCGCAGAGGAATTTTCAACATTCTTTAATGAAATTTGACAGCATCCTACTTGGCTTTGCCCCTCAGAATCCCTCAACACTCCAAACAACCCCCTTGTGTTACTCTCTTACTTTCTTCACTCCAATAACTGAACTTAGACTAACCTTTCCTTTTTTCAGGGCCCATCTGACTACTTGCTCCCTCAATCCTATTCCATCCCATCGTATTCCTCAACTGTCTCCATTCCTCACTCCAGCCTTAACCTCAATATTCAACCTTTCCCTCTCCATTGGCACCTTTCCTTCCTCTTACAAACATGCAGTTATTTCTCCGATACTCAAGAAACCCTCTCTCGACCCCTCTGTCCTCTCCAGCTATCGCCCTATATGACTACTCCTCTTCTCCTCCAAACTTGAACAACATGTCCACTCGAACTGGCACAATACTTATCTACCAACAACTTACTTGATCTCCAACAATCTGGATCCCACCCAGTCCGACTTGCCCATCTATTGACTTATCAAGGAAATAAGCTGTGTAAGTGCTTGAACTGTGAGAAAGGGTTTGTTCTCAACTAAAACTGCCCTCACCAAAGTCACTAATGACATGCTCACTGCTAAAACCAAAGGTCACTATTCCATCCTCATCCTTCTTGACCTCTCCTCAGCCTTTGACATTGTTGACTACTGCCTGCTTCTTTATATTTTCTCCTCTCTTGGGGTTCAAGGTCTTGCCCTCTCGTAGCTCACCTACTACCTTTCTGACAGATCTGTCAGTGTATCCTTCATTGTTTCTTCTTCCCATTCTCTTTCTGTTGGTGTTCGCAAGGTTCTGTCCTAAGCCCCCAAATTTTCTACACCTACCGTCTTGGCAAACTTATAGCTTCACTAGGCTTTCAATACCACTTCCATGCAGATGACACTCAAATATACCTCTCTGGCACCAATCTCTCCTATCTCTCCTCCCCAACTGCCTTGCAGCTATTTCTTCATTCATGTCATCTCGCTACCTCAAGCTAAACATAGTTAAAACAGAACTGGTAATTTTCCCACCATCTAACTCCCCTGTTTAAAATGCTAACTCCCACCTACAAAGCTCTATCCAGCCAGACCTCTCGCTACATCTCATCTCTAATCCATGAATTTAAACCGAGACACAGCCTTGTCCTCCACCGCGGTCACCTTCTCTCATGCTCAGCTCCAGGACTTCTCACGTGCCACTCCAATCTTCTGGAATGCCCTCCCCCGCCCAATCCGCCACTCCCCAACCCTTAATCTTTCAAAGGTACCCTTAAAACCCGCCTATCAGACAAGCAAACAGCCTGACTTAAGCAATTCTCCAAAGGTTACATACATGCCATAGAGCTCAATACTGTTGTGATTCTTCGCCTTTGTCTCCACCCCTTATCCTTTAGACTGTGAGCTCACAAAGACAGAGCTCTCTCTCCTATTGTGCATTCAAAATATTCATTGTGAACTATTTGTAATAATCTATGTACTGTATGTTTCTACCCTGTCTGTAATTACTTTGTACAGCTCTATGGAAGATGATGGTGCTTTATATATAAATATTAGTAATAATCTTACCTTGCTAAGCGCTCCTCCAGCACTGTGCCTCCTCTCAGCTCTGCACCCTGAATAAGGAAATATACTTCCTTATCTGCTCCTCCAGCTCCACCTTCGAGGAGCTAGTCCAGACCACACCCCCTCTATATTGATGGCTTGAATGGCACTCTCAGAGCTGCCATTCAAGCCCAGCTCACCCCCCCCCATTTTCCTTTCCACAAAGCCTCCTCCTAACAAGCACTCTCCATCCCAGCCCCCCACCCATTATGCTAATTATTATGCAGCATCTCAGTTCCAGGGCCACACCCACATTCTTCAGAAAATAAATTATAGGGTAAAACTGTAACCCCGATATCTCAACCATTTCTTCTTCAATTAAAAAAAAAAACAGAAAACAGTTTAGGGGAGTGCCAAACGTATCCCTACGCAATGGACGAACATATGGCTATGCCTGGAACATCACTTTAGGCTGTTGCGGCCGAGATTCAGCTTTTTTTCTGTAGCCCAGTCCCAGGATTTTATTTATTCATGACCCCCTCTTTATAGGAGAGGTCTATCCTATACAAAGAAGCGGGGTAAAGAGAGAAGCGAGAAGTAGATATCCTACCCCACACAGCAGAGGCGTAGCTAGACTTTCTGGCACCCGGGGCAATGATTCAAAATGGCACCCTCCACCTGCTGCACCCACTGCATGTGTTCTCCCTGCCCTCCTCTAGCTATGCCCCTGCCACACACACAAGCATTGGTGTGCCCCTAACAGTCTGATGCAAGAGAGGTGGAGGTAGGTCCATCATTCAATGCTGAAAAAAGGGGGTCATCAAAAAATAAAATCCAGGGGGTGGGCTGTAAAACTTCACAGTAACATCTTTATTTAGCAGCACACTAGGATAGATCCTCTGTATAGCAGGTAGACAAACAAGTCTTGACCTTGCTGTTAATGCCCTTAAGTCTTGCCCCACACACAGCCATCGCTTCCAGCTTTGTAAGGTTGAGGGCCACAAGCCTAAAACACATACCCACAAGCAGGAACTGATGGCTGTGTAAATGTTAGTAGCTATTATCAGGCATTGCACGCTCAGCTGGTTCTACCAGAGTATTGAGGTAGCATAGTGAACTTAAGTGATCAGTTGAATGCCTCCTCCTACTTATTTAAAATATTATTAGATATAGCCTGTTGTTCTTTGTATGTGCTGTGTAAATATTCTGTTTTAGCAAAGCACTCTTTACATTTTACCCTTGAATAGGGGGCGATATTTAATCTAACAAGGGTGGGTCTCTCCCTAAGGTGGCTTGCTCCTCTGTTAAAGCACATTATTAAAATACATACTGCATGTACCTCTGTATTCTCCCTCTGTATTTTTGTAAAAATTAGAAAGCAAAAAGTAAGAAAAAGAAAAAAAAGAAAAAGTAAACCAAAGGGGGCTCTCATAGATTGGAGCAGGACCGTGTCTACATGGTGTGGTGGTGCGGCTTCCACATAACTTTGCAAATATCTGGCAACAGAGACCTCTGTTTTAACTCGACTTTAGAAATGGATAATTGTGACAGACGCTCTGTCTTTTGGATGTCATCACTATTCAGTTGCCCACCGGGTCATTCCCTGACCTTTTCTTAATTAGGTCATTGTATTTTGATACTGTTACAGGCAACGTCATTGTATTTTGACTGCCATTGTGTATTGTTGATTACGTCACAGTCAATGGCATTGTCCTGATTGATTATAATTATATTACAGCCTGCTATTGTTCTACTGATTGCGTCACCGGCAGAGTTGAGGGATTGTTTGCCCTGCTGCTATTGGTCGGTGTGTGTGTCATGCAATAGAGACTTGTGTATATAAGGCCCAGTGTGGCACTAATAAAGTTCTCTTCACCTTCACCCTCAATACTGAGTTCTGTCTCTTATTGGGGGAAACGCTATATTACAATTCACTAGCCCTTGTAAGGGCTGTTCCTGTTTCCTCACGGACGACTCTGGAATTCCAGCAGCACCTCTTACGATTGGGAAAAGGACGTCTCGGGCGGTGAAGCCCTCCGGCGATAAGGGTTATCGCTACAATTGGTGGCAAGCGGTCGGATGGTCCTTTGTACCCAGAGAGAGTGCTACCCTGATGGAGAGTCAGTATGACAAGTTGAAAAGGCTGACCCTGGAGGATCTACTCGAGAGCCGGGGAAGGTCAGCTAGCAACCGCCCACGTCAGGAACTGATAGCCGAGCTGATCGAAATGGATCGTACAGCAGTGATGACCGAAACCAATATAGAGATCGATGAAGATGCTGCTCTCGTTCAAGCGGTCGGTCTATGGCCCGAATCCATCACAGGAACTGATCGACCGAGTCTTCGCCGCAGCGGAGGCAGAGGCCAGTAAGCGAAGGGAAGATCGGCGACTCGCAACCCAGCAGCCTCTCAGCGCCCCTGTGTCTCCGAGCCTCAGTTACACTGGGGGGAAAAAGATTCCATTTGCAGCATTTAAGTCCTTCCAGGAAAGTGACGACGAGATTGACGGATTTTTGGCCGATTTTGAACGCCAGTGCGCTTTACACCGGGTACCCACGGAGGAATGGGTCACCATATTATCGGGGAAACTATCGGGGAAAGCTTCCGATGCTTTCTGGGCCATCCCTGATGCGGACATACCACACTACCATCTGGTAAAGGAGGCTTTGTTAGCCCGGCACGCTGTCACCCCGGAAGCCTACAGTTGTTTTTACTAGAACATTTTCTCAATGCCTTGCAACCAGAGCTAAGAGAGTATGTGTGTGTGGGTGTATCATCTTCACCCTCAATACTGAGTTCTGTCTCTTATTGGGGGGAAATGACAAGACCAGCACCCTGTGAGTACAACTGTATGTGTGTACAAGACCAGCACCCTGTGAGTACATGTGTGTGTACAAGACCAGCACCCTGTGAGTACATGTGTGTGTACAAGACCAGCACCCTGTGAGTACATGTGTGTGTACAAGACCAGCACCCTGTGAGTACATGTGTGTGTACAAGACCAGCACCCTGTGAGTACAACTGTATGTGTGTGTGTACAAGACCAGCACCCTGTGAGTACATGTGTGTGTACAAGACCAGCACCCTGTGAGTACAACTGTATGTGTGTATCATCTTCACCCCCAATACTGAGTTCTGTCTCTTATTGGGGGGAAAAGACAAGACCAGCACCCTGTGAGTACAACTGTATGTGTGTACAAGACCAGCACCCTGTGAGTACAACTGTATGTGTGTGTGTGTGTGTGTGTGTGTGTGTGTGTGTGTGTGTGTGTGTGTGTGTATCATCTTCACCCCCAATACTGAGTTCTGTCTCTTATTGGGGGGAAAAGACAAGACCAGCACCCTGTGAGTACAACTGTATGTGTGTGGGTGTGTGTGTATACAGGCCCGGTAGACAAAACGGTAATGCAGATGGATTATCCCGGCAAACAGAACTCTGCCCATGACAAGAGTCCGGACAGCCCCACGTTAACCCGAACAGGGTCAATCCGGGTCTGCCGGGTGTTCCACAAAAAGGGGGCATTGTGACAGACGCTCTGTCTTTTGGATGTCATCACTATTCAGTTGCCCACCGGGTCATTCCCTGACCTTTTCTTAATTAGGTCATTGTATTTTGATACTGTTACAGGCAACGTCATTGTATTTTGACTGCCATTGTGTATTGTTGATTACGTCACAGTCAATGGCATTGTCCTGATTGATTATAATTATATTACAGCCTGCTATTGTTCTACTGATTGCGTCACCGGCAGAGTTGAGGGATTGTTTGCCCTGCTGCTATTGGTCGGTGTGTGTGTCATGCAATAGAGACTTGTGTATATAAGGCCCAGTGTGGCACTAATAAAGTTCTCTTCACCTTCACCCTCAATACTGAGTTCTGTCTCTTATTGGGGGAAACGCTATATTACAATTCACTAGCCCTTGTAAGGGCTGTTCCTGTTTCCTCACGGACGACTCTGGAATTCCAGCAGCACCTCTTACGATTGGGAAAAGGACGTCTCGGGCGGTGAAGCCCTCCGGCGATAAGGGTTATCGCTACAATTGGTGGCAAGCGGTCGGATGGTCCTTTGTACCCAGAGAGAGTGCTACCCTGATGGAGAGTCAGTATGACAAGTTGAAAAGGCTGACCCTGGAGGATCTATTCGAGAGCCGGGGAAGGTCAGCTAGCAACCGCCCACGTCAGGAACTGATAGCCGAGCTGATCGAAATGGATCGTACAGCAGTGATGACCGAAACCAATATAGAGATCGATGAAGATGCTGCTCTCGTTCAAGCGGTCGGTCTATGGCCCGAATCCATCACAGGAACTGATCGACCGAGTCTTCGCCGCAGCGGAGGCAGAGGCCAGTAAGCGAAGGGAAGATCGGCGACTCGCAACCCAGCAGCCTCTCAGCGCCCCTGTGTCTCCGAGCCTCAGTTACACTGGGGGGAAAAAGATTCCATTTGCAGCATTTAAGTCCTTCCAGGAAAGTGACGACGAGATTGACGGATTTTTGGCCGATTTTGAACGCCAGTGCGCTTTACACCGGGTACCCACGGAGGAATGGGTCACCATATTATCGGGGAAACTATCGGGGAAAGCTTCCGATGCTTTCTGGGCCATCCCTGATGCAGACATACCACACTACCATCTGGTAAAGGAGGCTTTGTTAGCCCGGCACGCTGTCACCCCGGAAGCCTACAGTTGTTTTTACTAGAACATTTTCTCAATGCCTTGCAACCAGAGCTAAGAGAGTATGTGTGTGTGGGTGTATCATCTTCACCCTCAATACTGAGTTCTGTCTCTTATTGGGGGGAAATGACAAGACCAGCACCCTGTGAGTACAACTGTATGTGTGTACAAGACCAGCACCCTGTGAGTACATGTGTGTGTACAAGACCAGCACCCTGTGAGTACATGTGTGTGTACAAGACCAGCACCCTGTGAGTACATGTGTGTGTACAAGACCAGCACCCTGTGAGTACATGTGTGTGTACAAGACCAGCACCCTGTGAGTACAACTGTATGTGTGTGTGTACAAGACCAGCACCCTGTGAGTACATGTGTGTGTACAAGACCAGCACCCTGTGAGTACAACTGTATGTGTGTATCATCTTCACCCCCAATACTGAGTTCTGTCTCTTATTGGGGGGAAAAGACAAGACCAGCACCCTGTGAGTACAACTGTATGTGTGTACAAGACCAGCACCCTGTGAGTACAACTGTATGTGTGTGTGTGTGTGTGTGTGTGTGTGTGTGTGTGTGTGTGTGTGTGTGTATCATCTTCACCCCCAATACTGAGTTCTGTCTCTTATTGGGGGGAAAAGACAAGACCAGCACCCTGTGAGTACAACTGTATGTGTGTGGGTGTGTGTGTATACAGGCCCGGTAGACAAAACGGTAATGCAGATGGATTATCCCGGCAAACAGAACTCTGCCCATGACAAGAGTCCGGACAGCCCCACGTTAACCCGAACAGGGTCAATCCGGGTCTGCCGGGTGTTCCACAAAAAGGGGGCATTGTGACAGACGCTCTGTCTTTTGGATGTCATCACTATTCAGTTGCCCACCGGGTCATTCCCTGACCTTTTCTTAATTAGGTCATTGTATTTTGATACTGTTACAGGCAACGTCATTGTATTTTGACTGCCATTGTGTATTGTTGATTACGTCACAGTCAATGGCATTGTCCTGATTGATTATAATTATATTACAGCCTGCTATTGTTCTACTGATTGCGTCACCGGCAGAGTTGAGGGATTGTTTGCCCTGCTGCTATTGGTCGGTGTGTGTGTCATGCAATAGAGACTTGTGTATATAAGGCCCAGTGTGGCACTAATAAAGTTCTCTTCACCTTCACCCTCAATACTGAGTTCTGTCTCTTATTGGGGGAAACGCTATATTACAATTCACTAGCCCTTGTAAGGGCTGTTCCTGTTTCCTCACGGACGACTCTGGAATTCCAGCAGCACCTCTTACGATTGGGAAAAGGACGTCTCGGGCGGTGAAGCCCTCCGGCGATAAGGGTTATCGCTACAGATAATAGCATTGGTTTCTAGCTAACAGGATTTTGTGCTGGGGCTCGTTTAGATTCCTCTTCTACTTATGACAGTAGAATTAGTAAGCCTTAGGTTCATTTACTTCTAAAATTAGGTTAAAGGGACTGTACACACAAATAAAAAAAAACAAACAGGCACTTATCTACTCTCCCCAACAGCGGCTGCCGGACAGTCTGAATCTTTTGGGTTCTGAAAACAAGGGTAACTGTTGGCCATGCCCCCCCCCCCCAAAAAAAAAGATAATCCACCTATTCCATATCTCCTGGAATAACTCCTCTTTTTCATTAAGGTATGCTGTTAATTCATCCATTTCTTTAGTTTTCCGAACTTCTTTTAACCATTCTTTTACTGTAGGGAAGGTCTCTTGTTTCCAAAATCCAGGTATTATTCTTCTTGCTGTATTACTTGAGTGAAATGTTAAAAAGTTCTTGTATTTAGAAACATTCTGATTATTTATATGCGGAAGTAAAAGGCCTGGATTGAAGCTGCTAATTTTCCTTTATTACTGTATTAATCAAATATCTAACTTTCTTCCAATACAATGTCAGTTTTCTACAACTCCAGAAGATGGTGAGACTAGACAGATTTAATTCCCATAAACTTATCTTTATCAGTTTATTCTTCTTACCCTTTTCAGTTTTGGGGCTCTCCTCTCCACCCTTTCCATAATCAGGGCATCCTTTCTATTAACTGGCGCCCAGAAGTAGACGGCATATTCCAGGTGAGGGCACAGCAGTGCCTCGTCAAAAGGCAAAATGACATCCCTATCCCATGATTCCATGTCTCTTTGAATGCATGAACAAATCTTGGTGGCCTTAGAAGCAGTTGCTTGGCATTGCATGCTGTTCTTTAGCTGTAGTCTAATGTACCCCCAGATCCTTCTCAATTAGTGACTCTCTCAGCTTTGCTCCCTCAAAGACGTATATGGCCTGCAGATTATTACACAAGTGCATCACTTCTCCACATTGAACTTCATTTGCCAAGTGGATGTCTAGACACTTAAAGGGTGAGCTTGAAGCTTGTGAACATCTTTAATAGACTGCACTGTGATACATATCTTTGTGTCATCTGCAAAAATGGAGACAGTGCTTCTAATCCCATCTTCTATGTCATTTATAAACAGGTTGAATAATAGTGGGCCCAGCACTGAACCCTGGGGTACACCGCTTACAACCGGTAACCATTCAGAGTAACATTAACCACATGTTTTGCAAAAAACCCGCAGTTAAAAGATTGTTAAAACTTAGCTTTTACTATTGTTAGTTAAAATCAGTAGATAAAGCACTTACATGGGGACTCAAGGCCCCATTTCCCGTACCCCACAACTGCAACACGTTTATTAGTATCATTAAAGGAGCACTATCGTGAAAAAATGGCCCAACGATAAAAATCCATATAAATATGCAGGATGGAAGGAGGAGGGATCACTTATACACCCGGTATAGAGAAATATCCAGCCAGGCTTGTTTTATTTTAATGGAAGGAAGAGGACATCTCGGTGACAGACTCTGTCACCCCTCATAGACTAAACCTGTAACCCCAGGATTTTATTCCCACCAGGGGAAGAAAACCACAAGCTTGGTGGGAATTTTATTCAGTTTGGGTGTATAAGTGACCCCTCCCCTTATTAGCTAAAGTGTCTATATAGATTTTTAATATTACACAATTTTGAGATAGTGCTCCTTTAACCACAACTCTCTTCACATGGTCCTACAGTTTTCAATACAGTCACAAACTGTATTTTCTAACCCTAAAGACCTTAATTTCCCCAATAAGCGTCCATGGGGGACAGTGTCAAAAGCTTTTGCAAAATCTAGAAAAACATTTATTTACAGCCGCCCCTCTGTCCAGGCTTCTACTCACCTCCTCATAGAGGTCAATCAGGTTAGTCTGGCAGCTTCTGTCCTTAGTTAAATTGTGCTGACTGTCATTTATAATATTAAGCATGGTTACACAGATCTCCCAGAAACACTAACATGAATATGCAGAGTGTGCATGGATCCCCCCACCCCACCCCCTAAAACTGAAAATGCAGAATGTGCGCAGAACGCTTCCTATCCACAGGGGGAGCCTTTAGCCACAAATATGTTAAATGGCAGCTCATCCGTCTTTGCTGTTTCCAGCACCACACTTGTTTTCACAGCTGCCATTCTTTGCAGGCCCAAGAAATGTGACTCGGAAACAAGGGCAGCTTTGAAAACAGAAGATCCTGCCTAAATCTACATTAACCCCAGGCAGCCCATGTGGCTTAAAAGAGGGTGGTTATTCCTGCTGACAAAAATCCCTAACAACCATTACTGCATTATCTCTGGAGCATCTTCAGTTGTCATCCAACCCTCCCTGATGGACGACAACTATACGTAACTACTAGAGATGAGTAAATTTCATAAAAATACAATTCAGATATTTCGCCTAATTTTCCCAAGAAATATTGCTTCAGCCGAATAAGAATAGAAAATCAAAAACAAACTTACCTCTATACAGCATCGGGTGATGTCCATCGTCAGGTGCAAGTGTCCGCACCATTTAAAATAAGCTTTACCAGGTCTTACCTTCAATAGAGAATGCAAGGGTCCGATTAGTCCACACCTGGATACCTCCCAGGTTATTAGCCAATAAGGCAAAAGGAATATCAGAAGAAACTGATTGGGGGAGAAGTTGGGACACAACTTGCGCACTGAACAACAGAGCTTGGCGCCAGTCACAGTGCCACATTTCTTTTCCTTTCTATCTTTCCCTTCTTATTGGCATGGGCGGCCGTTTGCGCAGGTGGCCATTCTGAGTCACTCCTTCCTCTTTCTCTCTCTAGACGTGGCTGCTGATATTGTATCTTAGTAGTATCACGTTGCACTTTATTATTGCCCCTCCATGGGTCTTTATTGTGGTTAAGCGATTCTTTGTATTCATGGTTTATACTTTTTAGTGTTACTCTACTCAAAAATATTTTGTGGTTAGATGTAATATTTTGTGATTGCTCTTATTTGGATATCTAGCACAGGTGTGTGTTTTTTCAATATGTTTCACTTTTTTTATTTTTGATGTGCATATTTATTATTTATTTATGCATGACTCATTTTAGGGGTGGGTTTGTTCACCTCATACTTTTCAAAAGAATATTGTAGAGGGCCCTCGTCCATATTGATTTTCCAATTATTTGTTGCATTATATTATATAATAGAGGGGTAGGGTGTTTTAATGTGTTCTTTGTGTCATATGTGTTTTTTAATTGGTGCAATATAATCAGTGTACCAATTGATTGTGTTTAATAAAATTCATTTGTAAAATACATATATGTGGTGCCACTCTTTTGTGGGGGTAGGTGAAAAGTCTGATCACTACCTCCTCTTCTTTTTTATATGACTTATGATTGAAGATTAAACCCATTTTCAGGGACAGATTTGATCAGCACAAATTACAAGAAATTTGGATTCATGACAAATTGATTTTCCCTGAAATTTGGAGTCAATGTTCTATGCAGAAAACCTGACTCATTTCTCATCTCATTGCTAAATACTATACACAGTACACATCCATCTTTGCTTGGCCACACCCCTTTGTTGAGGACAGTGCAGGCAGTAGCTGATGATTGGGTTAATTACCACTGCTCCTGCAGGCTTTCAAATATATGGATAAGCTTACCAAATCACACACCTCTTTTCCACCCCTCCCCTGGCACTGAGCCTGATTTTGTGCTTTAAAACTAAAAAAAAACTCACCTGCTCTATACCATGTACCCAGTTTCACAGTGGATTTGGAACGCTACCGCCCTGACTGTGATTGACAGCTTAGTCAGCCAACCACTGCGCAACATCACTGCCGTCACTGCACTGATTGGCTGACTATGCAGTCAGTCAAGGTCGTAGTGACAGCTCAGAAGGCAGAAACGGTGCTGCAAAGCACAGCTCCTGTCAGGTGATTGGGTGTCTAGCAGCGTGAAGGTGTCTTTTTTTATTTTAGAACCCCAAATCAGCTTAGTACCTGCAGAGAGGGGCTAGTTACATTATGACCCAACTGCCTATTTTATCAGTTATCCCTCGGTTTTGCAGAACCACCAACCTCTTGCCCTTTTGTAGCCGAGGGGCCAGTAGATTTCTACTGCTGTAATGCTTTATTGAAAACTCACATCAGCTGCAAAGCATCATGGGGGATGAAAGGCGGTGGTATTCACTTAGTAGATAGAAAAATGCATTTTTAATGTGCCTCTGTCTACTGGGGTGTGGTGAGGCATGGACAGCTCAGAGATCATTTTGTGGTGTCTTCCATATTTTCCTACAGAGAATAATAGCAAATATTTGGTGTGTTTTTAAATCAGTGGCCTAAAAAAAAGTAAAGGTTACCCCTGCTCTATAGGTCACGTGACTATAATCTAATTATGAATGTTGAGTTTTAATTTGATAGCACGTTAACTAACAGCCGTTGCTCTCCCACAATAAGAGACACGCGGGAGGCTGGCCAGGCAGCAGCATGATGAGCGGTTTGATTGTCAGAAATGTTAGATGAGGATAATAGTACACCAATTTATCTGTTTCACCAGAATCAATAGGCATTGATTTTTTAGATGCGTATTCCTCTGAAATGTATTTGAGATGACCCAAAAAGGAAGAGTTTATTGCTTTTATTAGCAGAAGGGCAAATGATGAAACAGTGGCACATTGACGAGACTCAACTGATGTAAATGAATGAGCAACCATTAGAACCGTTTTTTTTTTCCTTTGAATTCTTCATCTATGATCGTTGTTATTTGTGCTTTTAGATGATACTGTAAGTTCCTGTTAAAAAGCTTTGTACAGGGAGGACCTCCCTAGATTGAACAGCCAACATATGTATATGTATTATTATGAAAAAAATACTGTATTAAAGGCACGTTATCACAGAAAATTATTAAGATAATAAAAATCTATATAAATATGCTAGATAGTAAGAGAGAATCTCTTATTTACAAAAAAGGGCGGGAGGCCAGAGTGTAAGGGTGGGGGAGCCTCTGTCCCCATGATCTTCAGATGCTGACAGACCTAGACCTGCCAGTAAGCATGCAAAGATGATGTTCTTGGCCGGGGGGGGGGGGGGGGTACAGGAGGTGAGTACTTTATTTATTTTATTAAAATGTCTGTGTGTGTGTGTGTGTGTGTGTGTGTCTTTATTCTACTTTTTGACTAATTGTGAACTGTGAGGACCTCTATTCTAGTTCAAAGAGTAGGGAGGCTTGGGAGGGCACCTTATTACCTACATCCTGGGCCCCAGCAGTGCTGGAGAACATGGTGCCCCATGGGCCCTGTGCTAAAGGACATAGGTGCTTTTATATCACTAGGGCCAGGAGCTGGCCTCTCAGCCTCCAAGCCCTGGTTTGCCTGCCCCTATGCCTGATGCGCTTTGCTGGTTATTCAAGGGGGCACAAACACAAACAATGACCTAAATATTGCTGCTGGTCGGACCAAAGAGGCAAAGTTTGATTCAAATTTAAAGGGACTAATCAATACGTACTCACAGCTAGTCTCACGCAGTTGATCCAACCTACCCTTGTAGTTTGAAACTTACCTCTTACGGAGATCCACACTGCACAATCCCTGCTCATGGCAGAGAGTCACCTTGCTGCCTGCTAAATTTAATCATGCTGTCTGGCCACACCCGATCCATTAATTTAAATAGAGGGGACGTGTCAAGGGCTGGCATGTTTCCTCCATTATAGTAAATTCCATTATAGTAAAGGCCATTCACCATGACTGAGGCAAGGGAACGGATGCTCATCTTGGAGCCGCCAGGATGCGCAGGAGGCAAGATTGCCAATGCCAATAAGTAGAGATAAATGAAACCAAACTGTAGAGTTCGGGGTTCATACTGAACGCGGGTGTCTAGGTCCCTGAACTCCAACTTCTCCCGGAAGATTGTGTTTATATTCGGAGGTCGGATTTTGAACAGAAACATAATTTCACACTCCCTGGGGCTCTTCTGACAGCCGGGACTTGGCCAAGCTGTTAGCTGCACCTTCTAGCTGTCAGTAGAGCCCCAGGGATGGGGGAAGTCAGCGGAGCTGTCAACTGCCCTGCCGCTACTAGAGTTTCCTCCAGTTACATCTGTTCTATGGTCAGAGACAGAGCCCCACTTCTGATCATATTAGAGCCATCATTGGGGGGAAACACCAGTAGTGGTTCGGCAGCTGCACACAGAGGAGTATTGTCCCTGGTTGTCCCAAATGCCGGCAAAAGTGGTCAGAATGACTGCTCCTGCTGGCGGAGAAGGCGGTGCAGGGCCCTGGCAGTGAAGGTACGTGTAAGTACAGGTTAAATTAAGAATAATAACGTTTTTTTGGTGTAGTCTCTTATTTATTGTGTTAACTATTTGTGAACTAGTTAGAGGTCCTACACTAGTTCACAAGGTAGTGGAGCTGCAAGCCACCTGCCCAATATGCCCTACCGAAGGGCATAGGGGCTGCTAATGCACCAGGGCTGGAGACCGGCTGTTGGGCCCCCTGGATCTGAGCTTACCAGCCCCGATGCTTGGTATGCAGGACTGGTTGGTGCCCTAGAAGGAGTACCTCTCACACTTTTTATTTGTTTTTACATTAAAAAAATGTACTATTTTTTTTTTTAAATAAAAAATACCACTCCATTCACAGCAGCCTAAACGGGTCCTTGCATCCCACCCACCTAGAGCAGCCTCCTAAGCCCGTACAATGAGCATTTTACAGCCCTTTTACGCCAACAAAGTTTGGGTCCTCATTATTCTTAGCGAGTAGGTGAAACCATGCAAATCAGAATTTTGTCCCTTATGTGCTCAAAAAGAATCTAGGTCCATCTTAAAGTTCTCAGTCAGCGATATTTCAACCAGAAAGGTTTGCTCCCGATTCCGTTCATTCCGTGTTCTTCTGTAGGTGTCACAAAAATACTCCTTGTGCCAAAGGGTCAAAATAAAAAAAAGCAAAAAGCAGCTTAAGAATGAGCAGGAAAACACATAATATTCAATGAAGGGAGGGAGTTAGAGCATGATGTGCACCTAAAATGTCCACTAGTAAAATGTCAGTAAATCTTCACAGTTAGTGGAACTTTTTTACTGCTCCGACGTAAAAGTTTTAAGGACTAATAACTAACACGTATATTTTTAAGCATTTTTTTAATCATGCCTTACTTGTATATTTTAGTCCACAAATCAGAACCAGGAGTAAAAATTGCGCTTTCATTTTCACTCCAAACGCCACTCCCATGTGGGCCATAGCTGTTGCGTGGGCTGGTTTTGCTAGAGAGGGGAGACAGCATTTTTTAATACTTTAACTCTTTAAATGCCAGCTACATGAAATTCACATTGCTGCCCCTCGGAGAGTTAGATGCCAGCTATGTGAAATTAACATATTTTCCCCTGTTTAAAAGCAAAAAACACTCACCTTTGTGCCTGATCTAGCGGCAGGGGTCTCCTCTTCCCCCAGGAAGCCTCAACTCCCCCCCCCCCCCGGGGTCTTGAGTGGGTTGGAGAACATCCATTCAAGGCCCTCCTGGTGACTTGGGGTGACTCACCATTAACCCACGGCCCCTTTACCTGTCTCCCCAAGGTCTGGAAGGTTAAAGAAGATCCAGCAGCCCGTGAGGGCTTTGCAGGCTGGTAGCCCTCAGAGACAGGACCCTGGTCTACAAGCCCCACAGCTAGTGCTCTTAATAGAAAGGAAGGACCCAATGCTGTTTAAAAATATGTAAGGGCTTAACCCTAGAAAGTACACATAGTAGTTGCATTTCATTTAAAAATGTCAGAAAGCGCACTTTTCAGTTTGGGGGGTCTTCTGGGCCAGATAGGGGTCTACTGAAATACTGCAAAGTGCACATAGTAGTTTCAGTTTGAGGTGTCTCTAGGGCAGGAACAGGTATTTACTGCTACATATGGGGTAACATTGTAGCCAGGAGCTACAAAAGTACAAAGTGTAAAAAATATCAAATGGAAATCCCTGGAAATTCCTGCAAAAATCACAATTTAACATATATAGTGCAGAATTGTGAAAAATGGCTTGGTAACAGAGGGTGACAAAATCTCTAGGTAGGCTGGCAGTGAAAGGGTTAAAGGGACATTCCAGGAAAAGGGTTACATTATCCTGCTTTCTGCTCTCCCTATCCTGTCTTGAAAGGTCTACATCCCCTTTTCTGCCTTCACTCAGATGTGCCTAATATTTCTCAATAATTCCTAGCACTTCCTCCTTAGCAGCCGAGGATGACTAATCCATGCAAGTTTCAATGTGACAGTCCCCCCAGAAGTAAATTCATTTTGGGGACTAAGAAAGATGAGTCAGCAGAAGAAAGCAAGTTCTATGGGGTTTATCAGGGAATGCAAAGCGCTGGTGAATGAGAGACACAGCCCCTGACAGCCAGCATGGGACAAGCAGAAAGCATTGACTCTTTGGCTGAAATGTCCCTTTAGGAAAAATCGGTATAAAAGCTCAATCTTGTAAACTACCTGTTTTTGAGGATTACATGGGAAGTGGTGCTAAATATTAATTTGGTTTGAAAGCAAAATTAGCCTTTATTTTCTCACCCCATAGAAAAAGTCTGGGCTTTAAATAAGTGAAATCCAACACCGTCCTAATCACATGAAAATCTTGTTCACTTTGTCTTGTCGGCTAGGCATGCCTATTAAACTTTGCACTGAAGAATACAGTCTCTATTGCCAGATAGAAACCTTTCTTTCAAGAGGTCAATTATTAATCGGCAGCCCTTCCCGCCCTCCGTCTGGAGAGTTGCGGCTAATTGCAGGGTGATAGTTTTCACGTCTGCAATGTGATGGCCGCGTCCCGATTACACTCAGATAGCCATTCTGACACAAATGGACCATCTATGGGCTGCTCGTGCTGCGTCTGGTCTTCAGACGATGGTCTGCCGTTATTACCGGGATTACGACTTTTTAATATGGATGCAAAGAAAGCACGGCTCTAATGAGAGCCTTTGAAGCGCTGTGACGTGGTTCCAAAAATATTGAAGTGATGAAGAGTTCTCTCTCTTCCACGTTCACTTTTCTATCTCTGAGACGGGTCTGTGATGTGGAGCTGATGACAGAAGGAAAGTCTTGCGCAATGTTCAATGACGCTCATTGTCTGGCTCTATGGCTGGCACACATAGAGGAACTCCAGGCAAATATATCAAACAGACCTGAATTACCTTCTTCATGAAGTGACACTGGCACACGTCAAATAATACAATTCTGATCTTACTGAGGACAAAGAACAGTGTAAGGAATTTCCTCTAATGTCTGACCTCCACAAGGACCATTATTTTCTTTTTTATTTCAATGCCTGTATCTTGATCAGGATATAGTGGGGCATCTAAAAGATAACCTAACCACAATGTCCCACTCAATTACATGTGCTGTAATCTGTTTCTCTAGCTGTAAAAATAATGACGGACCTTTTCTATATTTACTAGTATTGTTGCCAACATGAAAAATAAAATAGCCAGTAAAAATCAAACTGCCAAACTTCAAGAGTTTGGAGCTCCCAAACCTGGGACAGACTTCAACCAGAAGCAGTTGAGCAGCCTGTCCACCAGCTTTTAGCCCATAGCAACCACATAGAAACATAGAAGGTTGATGGCAGAAGGAGACCATGCGGTCCATCTAGTCTGCCCTTATGTATATACTGTATGTTCTCTTTATCTTAGGATAGATGTGTGCTTATCCCAGACATGTTTAAATTCACTGACTTTCAACTACCTCTTCTGGAAGTTTGTTCCAAGCATCTACTACTCTCTCTGTAAAATAATATTTTCTAACATTGCTCCTGATCTTCCCTCCGACTAGCTTTAGGTTGTTCCTCCTTGTTCTATCATAAATTTCTTTAACACTTCCCTCCTCAACCTTATTGAATCCTTTCACATATTTAAAGGTCTCAATCATGTCCCCTCTCTCCCTTCTTTCCTCCAGGCTGTACAAATTACATTTTTCCTGATAAGTTTAAGCCCTTCTACCATTTTTGTTGCCCGCCTTTGGACCCGTTCTATTTGAATAATGTCTTTTTGCAGGTAAGGTCTCCAGAACTGCACACAGTATTCTAGCTGTGGCCTCACCAGGGCTCACCAGTATGGGCATAGCTGTCAGATGGCAGTCAGATGGAACTGATTAGTCAGACAGGACACTGACATCAGCTCACTCGCTGGTATAAAAGCCCCTCCCTGTAGCAGTGAGCAAGTTGCTGGGAGTCCAGCCAGGTCTGTGGATTCTGTGGAGTGTGGCACAGGACAGCAACCAGTGAGCGGGACAGGACGGTGACCAGAGGACCAGAGAGCAGAGTTTTTACTTTTTTATTTAAAGATTTTAGGTGGTCGACTTACCAGTTCACAAAGAGTTAATTGTAAAATATCCCCCCCCCATTCGCTTACCTCCAATCCATCGCCAATTGCTGGAGTCCTGTGCTGTGGTAGAAGCTGGGCATTGGGCAGATTGGAGCAGGTTAGTTTTTCTTTTTAATTTAAAGCTGACCAAAACCCCCGAGAAAAAAATCTATTTTGCTTCCCCACCCCATGTACTTTTCCGTTTGGATGTTTTCTGCCCTCAATGTTGCTTGATACTCCTGGTATAGTGATTTTCATTTTCCCCAGGTATGCCATTTCTGATAGTTCTAAGCTAACTGTTTAAAGCTCCTCCTAGCACTCTCATGCTATGAGCAAATAGGGGCCACTGAAAAAAGTTCTAGATGGAAGATAAGAACCAAAAGAAGATTACATTTTCCCTTAGTTTTCCCCCAACTTTTCCTTTGATGCCAAAATCATTCTTTGAGTATTTTTACCAGGACACTAAAGGGAGCTGATACACGTTTTTTTTTTAAATTTAACCTTCCATAGGACGTGGTTGGTCTGCTCTAAAGTGAAACAGAGCAGTGGTCGGTTCTGGAGTCTAATTACTTGCTATTCCCCCGTGGGCATCCCAAATTGGGCTCTTGTCTAATGAAAGCCGACTCCTGTGACTACGCCATTTGGGAGGCAGCTCTCATTGTTGATATTTAGATAGGCCAGGTTGGGAGTGCATGCAGTGCCACATACCCCGCATCCCCAGCCATATTATTAAATGTTCTATTTTTGCACAAGTGTGTGTGTCTGCTCTGATAGGTCCATGTGTATCCACTGTATTTTTATGTAGAGACCCAAGCCAACCTTTAGACCTAAAAATGTTTTGGGCAGAATTCACAAAAGTAAACAAAGGTTCACAATCAAAATTAGGACCCAGAAACATGGAGTAATCCGTAAGAGGCCCTGATGCCTTGGCCTGTTAAGAAGCACATGACAAACTTACAAGTGACCAACACAAATTGAGCACACAGCATTGGGGGGCAGCAGCAAAACAGGGTGGACCGGTGACTGTAACACCTCAAGATACTGCTTCATATGTGTGTTGACCACACACACACACACACACACACACACACACACACACACACACACACTGTTTACAAAGATGTGGAGGCTCAGTAGGCCAGAAATATAGGCAAATATTAGCAAGAATGGCAAAATTAGTAGCAAAGGGGGAATTAGTGTTAAAATACCTGTGTGGATTCATCTACTGATGCTTGTGACAGCTGCTGCTGTAGTGGCTGCTGCTGCTGTGGTGGCTGCTGCTGCTTTGGTGGCTGTTGCTGCTGCTGTGGTGCATACTCTAGCATTGCTGGGAACTCATACAATGAGTATGCAAAACAAATGGCAAAGTGCGTTCAACATTGGAAGACACAATCAAGAGTAGTCCCATGCATGGCAAGCCTTCAATATCCTAAAAATACACAAATGCACTGCATTACTGTTCTCACAGTGTGTTCCTTGGGTCGAAGGCATATTGGAACTTCAGGTGAGGTCACTCACATACTGGCAAACCCCTCCATACTCTGCTCCATTTCCTAAATGTCAGATGTGAAGCCTATGAACACAGGGAAAAACAAGTAGCAATAACATAACATTAACATTAATCAGCATGACCAAAGGGACCATCGGCAGAAAAATTAGAAAGATCTTCACAGGTGTTCACTTACAGACAGTGTCAGCTTGGCTGGAGGCAGAGCAGGCTGCTGGTGGGTTTCCTTGCTGACTGGGGCCTGTTTCTACATGGTCGGACATATGTTGGCTGGTTCCAGGTTGCAGGCTAAACCCTATCTGAGGCAGAATCTGCATCCGCAGCTAGTGAGTAAAAGAAGTAAACACACACATGCTAACCCAAATTGGAAATCGAGTGGAGCAAAAGGACACACTTACCTTCAGCCAATGCTGTGGTGTCATCTCACACACCCTCCCCCTGTAGCCGATATACAGAGATATGGAGCTTCAGCATCAGCTCAAATTTACGATACTCATGGAGTTGCCCTTCAAGTTCCCCATGCTCGATTAGTAGGTCCGTCTCCGTTTTCTTCATGAGGGCCCTGCACAAGGTGTAATAGCGCTTGACCAAGATTGTGCAGTGATGTTTGGGGTGTGGTGAAATTGTTGCCGCAGAGGAGAAAAATGAGGCAGAGGATGCCACAGTGGTGCGAGTGATGACCAAGTGTTTACCATCAGTTTGTGGGGGATTTAAAAGATGAACAAGTACTCAGCCGATTACGGCTTAATCGAGCCCCACTTATGTCACTCTACCACCAAAAATGCCACAGAATTGACCCTGATACTGGGCACAGCAAGGCCGTACCAGGCATAGTGCGACTTTGTGCCTCATTAAACATAATTGTGAGAGGCACATTAAGCATCATTAGCCCACCATGTGCTGCATCTTTAATGAGGTCATCCTAGCCATATGTGACCTGATACCCGCCTATCAAATTTTCAGCCAATGAGGAAGAGGTGCAATGCATCAAACTTGCGGTTTACTGCATGGTAGGGGATACCCAATGTACTAGGGTGCATTGACGGGACCCATATTCCATTCCACCCTCCCCAAGCACAGGAACTGCACTTCTGCAACTGTAAAAGCTTCCATTCTATGTGATGTTTGTGTGCAATCACGAGATGCTGGATGGCTGATGTGCGGTACAACACAGCTCACCAAAAGACCAGATGCATTGTGGAACGAACCATTAGCCTGCTGAAAGCATGCTTCCGCTGCTTGGGCCGTCCTGTAAGGGAGATGCTATACTGCCCAGAGAAGGTGTTAACGATCATCCTGGCTTGCTGTGTGCTACACAATCTCTGCATAGAAATTCGTATGGAAGAGCCAATGCAATTGGTGTCTGTTCCAGACATGCCTGCAGACAGTGCTGAAGACACACAGACTGGCTTTGCATGGTGGATACAAAAGAATAATGCCCTTATTCATCAAGCGATAGCGCCAGGTAGTGTCTGACGAGCGCCAGGTAGCGGCAGCTAACGGCGACTACCGACTCAAGTACGCCCGGCGGCGGTCACAATGACGCATTTATCAAGCAAAATGAGGCTAGAGCGACGGCTAGCGCGGCATTCATCATGAAGCCGCCTGGACCGAACAGCGCCGCTGCAAATTCCCTCACAGCGCCAGGTATGAGCTGTCGCTCCCTGGCGATGTCCAATGCATTTCAATGGAGCAATCTATAATAATTCATGATTAATTGGTAATCATTTTTTTTTTAATTTTTTTAATGTCAAAAAATCGGAGAACACTTCTGCAATGTTAGGATTTATTTTTAAGTAAAAAAAAAAAAAAAAAAAATATGTGCAGAATTGATCTAACAGGTCTGAGATTAATGTATTCATATAACAAAATGATTCTAAAAACATGTATAATGTTACATTCAAAAAATATGGTTGTTTAGGGGTTAAAAACTAGTTAATACAGATCGCCGCCAGCGCTCTGGGGTTTAAACAAGGAATGGACAGCGACAGCACATTCGGAGCGTGATTTTTTGATGAATATGAAGCTAGCCGTTCGCTCTGGCCATTCGTTGTCAGGCGCTCACATACAACGCTGGACCTGTGAAACAGCGACCCCCCAGCCCGTATTCAACATTACCGCACACCGACTGAGTCGCTGTCATCAAGCTAATGCCGGCCAAGCACAGCGAATACTGGCTGGCGCTGAAAAAATCACGCTACAGTCGCTCATCTGGCGCTACCTGGCGCTATTGATGAATCGGCCTCTAACTTTTTCTTTGGGGTATGTTGCAAGAACTGTGATTTTTCTGTGTTGCTGTGTTGCGTTGCTGTGCTGCATTGCAGTGAGGTTACAATGCAGAGAAAACACTGCACATAATTCTAGATGGGATAGTTCACATATCTGCGCTGCATTACACAACGTAATAAAAAAGCATTGCAGACACCTTTTCAGCACAACATAGTAACAGCACAGGTCAATAGAGGTCTATGGCAATGCAAGTGCAAAGCACATTTTACGCAGTGTACCTGCGTTGCACTTGCATTGCGTTTGCATCACCATATAATTTACCATTTACTTATTGTGCAAAAAATGTTTTTCTTTTTAAAAACGCAAATGCATTGCCAACACATCAAAAGTGCAGAATTTGGCTACAATGCACCTCTGGCATACTTACAAAATGCCTGTTCTTAAAGCAACTGAGAGGTGTTTTTGTTGCTATTTTGCTTATGTCTTTGTTGGTGTTTTGCTTGTTTTTGATTCAAAACCCTCGCACATCGTGAATCAGGGATCTAAGTTCATGAGTGCCAATAGCTCATTACATTTACCAATCAAACATCAAAAGGTACCGCAACATTTTGGCTGCAGGGCCGAACGATGTCAGTGCCATTTGCCAGTTTGCGGCACTGCTGGTTGGGTACTATCTGCGCCACTCAGCAGGGGCAAAAATGGCGCTATTAATAAATTAGCCTTTATCTGTCATGGCTCATTTTCAGCCTCCTCTATGACTAAGGAAGTAACCTTTCATATTTGTTAAATAAATGAACTGTCATTCATGCCATCACACTGCTTCTTGCGAGTATGCATTGTCGCATGCTAGTCTTCAGCTTTGAAATTCAGCACCATTATTTCCTTTGCAAATTTTTTTTGTGAATAAAGTGTGCATGCATATCGGCAAATATATTCCCATGAGAAAATGTTCATACATGCGAACGCATGTTCGCATAATTCAGCAGAGTCACCTGACCTTTCCCATGGGATAAAAAGGAACAAAGGTATAAGGAAATTGCTCTCCACCATTTACCTGGCCAGTGTGTGCCCTTTTCTCATGCGTATGTTGTGCTACCACACTCAAATTACCCCATTGGTATGTAGCTATGGAGAAAAAAAACATCAAAATGTCAACTCTTAATGTACTTAGACGAGGCACCCATTGCAAGCAAGGACAATACTTACCCAAATCTGTAGCCACCATTTTTGTATGTGTATATAGTTTTATTTATTCTTATATTTTATTTATATTGTACATAAGGGGGTTGATTTAGCATCAGGAGAAAAAGTGAATGACAAAACTTGAAAGACAGTTTCTCTCCTAAAAAGTAGCACACTTTTTCACCTGGTACAGAATCAACCCTGTTGCTAGGGAAGGGGGGGGGGGTTCCATAGGTTAGATATGCTCATTGCAGGAGGAATGTTGGATAAGTTGAGGGGGGCTCCTGGGTGACTACAGGAGGAACACAGAGAGGTGAGTATTGCTGAACTATCACTGGAATAGCAAAAGCAGAAATAATTTAAAAATAAACATGTCTAAAAATAATGTAATTGTTGTGAAACAAATAAGAATAAACATTACACCTTTAAAAAAGGAGCGAAAGGAAAGACAAGTTTGAATTGACATAAATCACACATAGATTACAATAAAATAAAGAAAACATAATAAGTAATACAATCTAAAAGCAGTAAATAACTTTGCTCTTTGCATAGATGCGTATAGATCTTCTTAGAAGAGAAAGCACAGCTCTATTTGCACAAATCTGTACAAATAAGATACATGCTTTCTATTCTAAGCAGATCAATTAGCATATGTAAGCATCCATATGCATCCCTGCATGTATATGTGCAGACAGATACATGCTTTCTCACATAAGCATATATTTATCTATAAGCATTCCGGCATGTATATATTCACACAGATCCGACATTTTCATAAGAATGTATATTTGCATGGTGTTGAATTGGCCCTATGCCAGCCATAGACATCACTGCTTGGACATTCTCGCACAGCTTGAAAACCCTTGCACACTTCCCATGCCTTTTCGCATGCAATGCATGCAGCTATTCACGAGCAAACATACGTTCACATAAATGCAAAAAAGTTTTTTGTACGTACAGGATTGATTTGTCTGCACTACTCAAAAGCACCTACATTTGAATTGAAGCCGCATGCAAATATATTTTCGCACCTTAAGAATATATAATTGCATGGCGATGAATAGGCCCTCACATCTATATAAACAACTGTAGGCTGAAATTAAAACCCTGAATGTAAAAGTCCTCCTCCAATTTTCTCTCATAGCTTAATAATAAGAAATAATTGTATTCCTTATTAATTATGCTTTTTGGCTGGGGCTTCCCCTAGTGACTGCTTATATATTCAAATGTAATATTATAATATAATATAAAAGGCATCACCAGTAGGAAGAGCGAGGTTGTGATGCTGTTGTATAGAGCCCTGGTGAGGCCACATCTAGAATACTGTGTGCAGTTCTGGAGACCTCACCTGCAAAAATACATTATTCAAATAGAACGGGTCCAAAGGCATGCAACAAAAATGGTGTGGAAGGACTTAAACTTATAACTTATCAGAAAATACATAAATAACTTTATTTGTACAGCCTAAAGGACAGAAGGGAGAGGGGGGGGCATGATTGAGAAATTTAAATATATGAAAGGATTTAATAAGGTTCAGGAAGGAAGGGTTTTTAAGAAGAAACTTAATGATAGAACAAGGGGGCACAACCTAAAGCTAGTCGGAGGAAAGATCAGGAGCAATTTTAGAAAATATTATTTTACAGAAAGAGTAGTAGATGCTTGGAACAAACTTCCAGCAGAGGTAGTTGGCAAATCGACTGTCAGTGAATTTAAACATGCCTGGGATAAGCACACATCTATCCTAAGATAAAGAGAACATACAGACTAGATGGACCGTAAAAGATGGACTTATAAAAGTCGGTGCTTACTCAATGAAGGTGACCTTCCAAAAAAATGGTGCTTCTTGTATTGAAAAATATATTTTGAAGTTTCTATTTCCTGTTTTAGAGGCAGTGCTAGATGAGTTGTGGGATAAGGTGTTACAGCTGTATGTGCACTGGACAATAAAACCTGAAACTTAACTGGAAGCTCTAGTGCTTCAATGTTCATTGCTCATATATTGTACCACTGCCAAACACGTGACTGCTTGTGACTAGAGATGAGCGAACTTTTGAAAAGTTCGATTCGGGCGATTCGCCGAATTTCACAAAGAAATTCGGGTTCGGCCGAATCGAACTTTTACGAAGTTCCCCATCAAAAATGCCGGCATGGTGGGAGCGGGCCGGCCGGTTCCGCTGTCAGCGGAGCCGGCCGGCGGGCCGGTAAAGCCGGCCGGCCCGCTCCCACCATGCCGACATTTAAAAAAAAAAAAAAAAAAAAAAGCATTTTTGCCGGCATGGTGGGAGCGGGCCGGCCGGCTCCGCTGTCAGCGGAACCGGCCGGCCCGCTCCCACCATGCCGGCATTTAAAAAACAAAAAAAAAAAAAAAAAAAAAAGCATTTTTGCCGGCATGGTGGGAGCGGGCCGGCCGGCTCCGCTGTCAGCGGAACCGGCCGGCCCGCTCCCACCATGCCGGCATTTAAAAAAAAAAGCAAACACTTACCTGCAGGTCCGGAGCGTGGAGGCCGGCGCCGCTCTCAGCTGTCATCTGAGGGCGCGTCATCAGAGGGCGCCTCTGATGACGCGCCCTCAGATGACAGCTGAGAGCGGCACCGGCCTCCACGCTCTGGACCTGCAGGCAAGTGTTTGCTTTTTTTTAAATGCCGGCATGGTGGGAGCGGGCCGGCCGTTTCCGCTGACAGCGGAGCGGGCCGGCTGGTTCCGCTGACAGCAGAGCCGGCCGGCCCGCTCCCACCATGCCGGCAAAAATGTTTTTGTTTTTTTTTTTGTTTTTTTTAAATGCTGGCATGGTGGGAGCGGGCCGGTCGGCTTTACCGGCCCGCCGGCCGGCTCCCACCATGCCGGCATTTTTTTTTTTTAATTTCAGGAAAAATTCGATTGGCACGAACCACAAAATATTCGGGTTCACGCCGAATCGAATATTTCCTGAAATTCGGAGCGAATTCCGGTTCGTCCGAACCGGTTCGCTCATCTCTACTTGTGACCAATCAAGTTAGCTAAAGCTGCTTGGACATCAAACCTAAATTGACCCCTTACCAGTTAACAAAGTGTTAAATGTAAAAAACAGATTGCACAGCATAACATTTTTTTATTATTTTTTTCTCAACTTACCTCTGATCCAACACGATTGCTCTGTGTCCCATTCCAATCACCGCTGCGTTGTCACTGACAGCCAGAAGTGATGAACAGAGCCGAGCGATGGGGCAGGGGATCAGAGCCCTCTGTAGCTTCCGACTCGATCGCTGCTACTGGGAGTGTAGAGTCAGATGATGTCATCAGATAATGGCAGAAACTGGCACATGGGGCAGGGAACGGGTCATCTCTGGGGGAGGGGGAATCAGATGCCCCCGGGGGAAGAGGAGACCCTGGTTGCTGGATCTTATTTATTTTCGCCACAATAGGTGGAAAGCACCAAGAGTATAGATTCTACATGCTTGGCTACGGTAGGAGAGGCGAGCACTCAGAATCTAGGGGCTTGGCATTTAAAGGACAACTATTATTTGAACCCTCTGAAAAATGTTATGTTCTTATATTATAGATCTTGGGAAAAACATTTCAGCAATAAACATTCATTTAAAAAAAACTTTCCTTCTGTAATTTTTTCGCACTTGAAAGTCTCAGAATTTGAGCAGCAGAAATCACTATAATTACTATGCACAGAACTGGCACTTATGACAGGTGAGAGATTTTGATGTGGGTGTCTGAAGATACAGTACTGTGCTTGAAATCTTTGTGAGTAGACACTGCACAGAATCCTCAGCTTGTGCTGATTTCAAACTGCTATATCGCTCTTGAATTAAGTTAATTTACAGAGTGTGCAGAAGAAGCAATTGAATCTGGCAATGCCTGCACTAGAAGTGTCCTCACTCATGGAAGCCGCTGGCTATCTTTTTGTAGCCACGGCTGGGGCCAGATTCATAGGCTACTGCTGCCGCCGCTGAAGTCACAGCGGCTTTGGGCCGGACTCCGAACCTGAATGCGGATTTCTGGTTGAAGTCCGTGCATGGGTTCTGGAACCCAAACTCGCAAAATTCTGTACAAACCCGAACTTCGTGGTTCAGGTTCACCCATCTCTATCAATTGCGTATTTAAGACAGGTAAGTAGGTAAGTAAAAAGCAGAAGTAATTTGCTTCTCCACTTTTACAATTGTCTTGTTTAGCTCTTACTTGGCTGATGTTCTAATAAAGATAATAAGCACTGTCACTTAGGGTCGGGTAGATAAATAACATTATTCTATAGGAAAGGTTTTGATGCAGATGAATGAAGTTTTGGGTCAGGTCGTACTACTGATTGAGTTGTGGGTGGGTTGTAGATCTGGTGAAAAAGTTTGCAGGTTAGTTGTAGCACAGATGGCATGGACCATGGGTTGGGTTAAGTTGCCCAAGGGCTGCAGCGTTTCAGTTCTTGGTAAGGTGCAGAAGGATTGCAGGTCTAGCTGAGACACAGAAGGGCTGCAGTTTGGGGTGAGGTGCAGAAGGTTTACATATTAGGGTGATATGCAGAAGGGATGTGGGTATAAGTGCAAAGGTATTGGGTAGTCTAAGCTAGGTAGTACCTGTAATAGGCCCCAACACAACTGAACCCTTTAACCGAATTCTGCACTTCACAACTGGTCCTGCATTCTGCCAGGGTTGCCCCTAACAAACAAGCACCAGTAGGAGGTGCGGGTAATTGTGGAGAGGATATAGGCAAGCCATCTGGCCACCATGCAGCAGATAACTTGCCAGCCATGACTTCTGAACTAGTATAGGACTACCTAAACACAGGTTCTAGTCTGGGGCATGGCAGAACACATATCTGGCATAGCTTCTCCTCTACTGGATAGCAGTCCCGACACATTTGGGTGTAATCTCCTGCTCTTGCGTTCTATTCCCTCAACAGCCAAAGATCAACACTTGGCTAACTTGTTCCTAACCCTTTATAAGATCCCTCCCCAAATATTTTAGCTACTCCATCACATGTTTCACATGGTACCAGTCATGCATCCTATGTGTGGAACCTTTTAGAAAGTGTGTGTGTGTAGGGTGGGGGGTTGCAGACACTTGTCTTAAAATATTAACTGTTGCCAACTCTTTAACTACTACATCTAGGGGCCGACCGCATTAGGTTTAATAAGTTAAAGGTTACTGAAAAATAAAATTTTGGGGCATTGTACTTTGGGTCTTGGTCCAATGCCCTGGCACATCCCAGTTTTGGATGCACTGCTGTGTGCATGCTATGAGATCCCACAATGTATACGTGGGATCTCATCCAATCAGTGCTTTAGTCTTCAGGGCTGGCCATAATGGGGGTTTTTCTACCTCTTTTACACAAGTGTTATAACCATGAAAGGAAAATCATTCTGCTTTTAATGAATTAACTTTTATTAAAGTCATTGTCCAGGCAGTAAAACCAAAAAATACTATGCTCACCTTTTTCCCTGCAAACGATTGTTCCCAGTCCAGCTCTCTAAGTCTTAACTGATGAACAGATTTACACCTCACGAAATCTGGCCCAATTACCATCCTTCACACTGACTATGGCACGCCACCTCTATTCACTGCAATTGAGTTGACATGTCAAGATCTGGCACACACTAACCCCACTACAGTGAATGGAGGTGGGTGCCATAGTCAGGTTGACTCCAGGTTTATGTGGGCCCTCGGGTGGCATGGTCTCAGTGGGCCCCTTTGCAGTGGAGATTTGTGGGTCAGGGGTCTATAAATTCCATGGTCAACTAAGAAGGGCTGTTTGCCCTCCAACCACCCATTGGAACTGTTTTTTGAGGAAGAGGGATGGACAAAACAGGAAGGTCAGGAATGGACAGATAGAGAGATAGCTGGGAGAAAGAGGGATAGATGGGCAAAATGAAAATGACAGGAATGGCTGGGTAGAGCTGGTTTGGGGGGGGGGGGGGGTGGAGGTAGATGTGAAAAGCTGGGAGGACAGGGATGGAGAGGCATAGAGCTGAGGGGATGGGGCAGAACTGATGGTAGAGGGGTGGATGGGACAGAACTGAGGGGACAGGGTTGTGTGGCAGAACTAGAGGGCATGGGTGGATGGGGCACAGCTGAGGGCATGTGGATGTATGGGGCAGAGCTGGGGGGACATAGATGCATGGGGCAGAGCTGAGGGGACAGGGATGGATGGGGCAGACCTGGAGGGGCATGGGTGGATGGGGCAGAGCTGAGGGCACATGGAAAAATGGGGCAGTGCTGGGGGGAAATAGATGGATGGGGCAGAGCTAAGGGGACAAGTATGGCTAGGGCAGAAGTGTGGGGGCATGGAGGGGCAGCGTAGGCTCTCTGGATCTGGTCGCTATAGCATAGAGCGCCAGACGCTATGTAATTAAAGTCTGTTTTTGAACACGTATCCACCAGTAACAAAGCAAAAACATGGAATGACATTGTTGTAACATTGTGACATTAACACTTTAGTGCCAGACCTGTAATGACGATTCTGCATAAAAATATAAAAAATCAAAAAGGTTTTCAAAAATGACTTTTTGTAGGCCAGGAGAGGTGACACGATTATTTGAGAGAAAAAAAAATTAAAAACAAAAAAGGAACGTCCATTGAAATGTATTGGAGAGCGACTGGTAGCGACAGGTAATACCTGGCGCTCTGGAAGGCAGAGCGCCGGCGCTATACGCTGAGCTGCCTGTAATGGTGAATCGGACGCTACATGGCGCTGTTAGAGTCGCTCACCAGAATCGCCTTCATAAATGTGGCTCTGCGTACAGCACCCGGTGTTCACCAGACGCTGTCTGCCGCTACGAGACACTACCTGCCACTATCCCTTGGTGAATAAGCCCCTTAGCGTCATCTGTCCAGGGTCAGACCAACGGATTACAAAAATACATTTTAATGCTGAGTTATTGTATAAGGGAGAGTCGAGGGGAAGGCATTTTAAATTGTATTTTACCTACTGCTGTCCTTTAATGATCTAATGTATGCGGAGTGCCTCTTTAGCATTATCTCACCTCCTCGTAACCCCCTTTGTGCAGTCTGACATTTTACACCATTTTTAAAATGTGTTCGCCTTCCGTATTCACAACATTAGAATCCGGAGATTGAATCCGGTGCTGACAGCCATTCTAAAAATAATGACTTTATGACTTAGCGCGGTCTATGGGGAGGGGGAGCTGGAGACGCTCCCGGGGCCCTTAAACGCTTAACAAGTCAACAATAACATTTTAAAATCAATGTGGACCCTGACAGGAAGCCAATGAGCAGACAGAAGAGCAAGGCTGATGAGCCGCGATTCCTCACAAACCTTTAAGTAGCCGCCTGTCTGGACGCGGCGCGGCCCGCGCTTGTACAACATTCCCGGGAAGAGGCTCGTCTATAAAATAGCCGGGGTGGTTCGCTATTCAAACATTATTCATACTGTAAAATGCATAATAAACTGTACTCCATCATATTCCCAAATAGTAGACACATATCAAAATGTTTAATGATTCGTGCTACAACATATTAATCAAGACAGGCTGCAGGAGCGCGCCGAGTCAGTCATCATAATAACTACAGCAATGGGATTGGACAAACGCAGGCGATATTTTAAAGGCTTTTTCTTTTCACTTATAGAACAGGGTGCACAGGATGCTCAACTCCAGGCAAAAAAAAGGGGAGTATAATTTTAGGGCTCATACACAGACATGCTGAACTGTATTGTATGGGTAAGCTCTATATGTAGCGCAGGGCTGCTATATATATTATACCATACATGGCGGGGGGTATGAGGCTGCTACAGAGGTGCTGGTCGCTAGAATTTGGGCCTGGGCGGCATGGGATTTTATGTAGCGATTGGGTGAGGTGCTGAGCACCAGAGCTGGACCAATCAGCTACAGGGGATAAAAGTTGAGAATCCTTTGTTTTATTTTTTTTTTAAGTGGACCAAAATCCAGGAATTTGACTATCTTGGGTTTTGTTCCGTGAAACCCCCCAAGTCACCCGAACAAACTCACCTCTTCCTGGTCCTACGACCACTCGTCCAATCAGCACGCTCGGATCTGCTAAAGCCCCCTTCGTCCAGGAGCTCGTCTAATCCGAGCGTACTGATGGCTACATCCCCCGCTACCCTCTAACGGGGGGTGTGCCCTCGCAAGCCATTCACAAATGGCTGGTATGGGCACGTGCCCTGCTAGAGGGATAGCGGGGATGCGACTGATGCTCGTGTATGCACCGTTGGACCGGGAAAGAAGGTGAGTTTATGGGCGACCTGGGGGGTTCTTAAAGCAGCGCATCCTGATTCTAGATGCCCGGCGGAAGGGGATCAATCAAAAAAATTCCTGGGTCGATCTCCGTGGGTTTTGTTCCACTTTAAGGGAGCTGTTCAATGCAATAAGATAGAATATTCCCCTTTTATAGTAAAAAACATGGAGGCTGATTCATTACTAATGCAAGGTATCGGCAGATAAGAGTCTGTACAGCAGCGCTTAGAGCGACTGCTAGTATGTGGCGCTGTAACAGAGCGTCTTGGTTGCTGTAGTAACCTGGCCGGCATTGATGAATGTGATGTGTGTTGGGCGCTGTAACACCAGTACAGCACTGCAGGGAGCGAGAGGTAGCGTCAGCTCAGTGCGACCGACTCTCAGCGATCCACATCATACTTCATAAAAAATCATACTTCAAAAAAAACTACACACACACAGCGTCGGCGCTCTAAATCTGGTCGCTATAGCATAGAGCGACAGACGCCGTGTGATTAAGTCTGTTTTTGAACACATATCCACCAGTAACAAAGCGAAAAAACATGGAATGTCATTGTTGTAACATTAAGACATTAATACTTTAGTGCCAGACCTGTAATGACAATTCTACATAAAAATATAAAAAATCAAAGCTGTTTTCAAAAATGACTTTTTCTAGGCCAGGAGAGGTCACACAATTATTTGAGAGAAAAACAAATTAAAAACAACAAACCCTGTTTAAACAGAAGAAAAGGAACATCTATTGAAATGTATGGGAGAGCGTCAGGCAGCGACAGGTAATACCTAGCGCTCTGGAAGCTAGAGTGCCGGCGCTATACGCTGAGCCACCTGTAATGATGAATTGGACGCTACATGGCGCTGTTACAGTTGCTCACCAGATTCACTTTCATAAATGTGGTTTTGCGTACAGTGACCAGACGCTGCCTGCCGCTACCAGCCACTACTTAGCGCTATCCCTTCATGAACCACCCCCATAGTATATTAATCTAAAGTTCCCCTTTAACAAAATATATATGTTTAGAGAAGGATCTGTCCCGATAAAAAAAAAAAAAACACCTGTTCTACCCTACAGATATTCCGGCAGTGCAAAACACTTACCAGGTTCTGAGTCCTGCGGCCTTCAGGGGCATCTCCTGTTCACCAGCGATATAGGGGACAAGGGCATACATACCAAGTCCCTGATTTGGAGGGACTGTTCCTCATTTGAGGACATGTCCCCCTCATTTGGGACATGTCCCCCTGTCCCTCGTTGTTCTCATTTGTCCCTCTTTAAGGCATAACATGCAGATCTGCATCAATACATGATTCATTTGCCTATTAAAAGTGTTTCTATTGTTGTAACTATTACACCCTAAATCCTATCCATAAATCAATTAGGGGTGTGGTCTAATTTAACAAATGTCCCTCTTTCCCACCCTGAAAAGTTGGTAAGTATGCAAGGGGTCACTACTCTTGTCAATGACTGTAGCCCTCCCACTGCATTTATTGAAATAGAGGGAGTGTGACAAGTCTTGGCATGTCTCTGCTATTGCAATGACAGGAGTGGGTGGGGTCCAGTTACCGCAGAGCGCCGCAGGATTTGATCCCATGACCCAGTCTATGTTTTAGACTGCAGGAGTGAGATGGAACAGATTCGGGGACAAAATGTGGGTATGGTTGTTTGCCTGGACAAATCCATTGACTGTAAAAAATATATATATTTTTTGTTAAGGGGAAGCTCTAGACATTTGTTACATTACATTTGCATTTGCCTGCATTCCCCGCTACCCTCTAACAGGGAGCGAGCCCGCACCGGCCATTCACAAATGCCTGGGGCGGACACGCACTCTGCTAAAGGGATAGCGGGGATGTGGCCGCAGCTCGCATATGCGCCCTTGGCCTGGGAGTTGAGTTTCCGGGTGACCTGGGGAGTTTCACACAGTTGGGCATCCAGCGGCCATGGAATCTTATAGTTTTCAGGGCCGTTGAGGCATGGGTTTTGGTCCATTTTAATGGAGCACTATCGCAAAAAAATGGCCCAATAAAAATGTATTTTCTGGATGACAGCAGGAGGGGTCACTTATACATATACTTTCTTTAATGGAAAGAAAAGGACATCCAGGGTGACAGGCTCTGTCACCCCTGATAGACTAAACTTGTCGCTCCTGGATTTTATTCCTACCATGAGAGAATAAACCACAAGCTTTTGCAGGAGTTTTATTCAGTTGAGGTGTATAAGTGACCCCTCCTCTCATTAGCCAATGTGTTTATATGGGTTTTTAATATTACACAATTTTGTGATAGTGCTCCTTTAAGTGTTTCAAAAAAAATCCCCACATTCTATTTTTTGCTGAATGTTACCAAAACTCTGGGTTGAGCCGAATATGCAAAATTCTGGTCAAATTTAACACCAAACAGCAATATTATTAATGAGCAATAGCAGATAAATAAGCAAAAATTCTGGTTGGTTATTTCAGGTTAGAATCATTTTTAAATATCGTCATCATTCATTTAACAGCTAAACTAGCCTTGTGGTCTCCCTTTAGGGTCTCTCCAGGTTTTTGGGGAATTCCAAATTAAAATTCATCTCACAAATTCTATTAGATTTTGGTGTTGGTATTGGGGAAATGCATTTTACGGGATGTCACTGCATTCTAACCTATATTTAATATTGGAGCCTCCGATTTCTCTCCCTCATAACATATCTAATTTCTATCCCCAAATATTTGCTTTGGGCTTCAAATATCTTGTATTTCCATTTAGAAAAGGTAGAGTGTAAAGTAGTTGCTGCTAGAACCGCGCGCTCCCGCTCAGCAGCTTTCATTTTAGCGACACATGTTAACACTGGCCAAGATATGGCAACCTGCTCAGTGGCCGTTCAAGACTACAATTCCCAGCATGCCCTGCTGATGAGAAGTAGGCATACTTATTGTAATCCAACAGCAGCTAATTATATATTTTATTAGGTCTATGTTGTTACAGTAAGAATCAATTTAATTTTCCTTTTGCGACCCATGACCCCATGGTGGAGACTTGATTCCAAAAAAGCACTATCATGAAACTGCATACCCCCCAACTGTCCTGATTTCCATGGGACAATCCTGCTTTTGGGCATTTGTCCCGGTGTCCCGTGGTGCTTGCACAGGTCCTACGCCGTCGTTGCTCTCTTTCGCCCGTTACCAGAAGGCCATCGCGGCCTCCCAGATGCTCAGTCACCGTGGCCTCTCAGACACCTGCCACCGCCGGCTCAGAGTGTGCAGTTGAGCACTTACACTCGGACAGGCTGCTTTTTTTCTCTTTAAGCTCACTGGTCATTTTCTGGGTGGGCAGGACTCCAGGAAGGAGCCTGGCCTCGCTGGAGGGGGAAATCGCCTGCATTGCGGTGAGCATGTCTGTGAGTGCGTGTGTAACGGACATATAACAAACCTCTGCTAGGAGGGTTCTGGAAAACTCTTCTGTGTGTGTGTGGGTGGGCGGAGCCAGCCAAGAGAGAGAAGCTTGTGAGGTAATTCCAGCAGGCTATAAAAGGCACAGCACAGCTCTGAGGGAGCAGAGTCCGTGAGGTGGGTCAAAGGGAGCACTTCTGTGTCTGTATGTGTTTCTGAGCCCACATAAATTATAGGGCCACAGTGAAGTTTTTGGTTGAAACTAACTCTCTCCTTATTTACCTCACTGCTGGACTGTGTGAGGGGTGTAAAGACTTATTTTTTTGTGTGTTATTCACTGTGTGAAGCCTCCCGCGGAGCGCAAAGAAAGGGACTCAGCGCGGTTGGAGGACGCCCTTAATTATAATTTTATTTAGGAGAGTTTTGAGGCTGTGACCGTTGAAGAAAGAAATATCCAGAAAATATTTAAAGAAACAGCATCATTTTAGTCAGAAATAACAGGACATTTTCCACCAAGTTCGTTTGGTCTAAGGATAAGTGAACTTTTCTCATTTCTCCTCACTATTTAAAGCATAGTTACAAATTTAGAGCATCATCTATCTGAAGTTTATTATATAGAGTTAATCTTACATTTAAAATAGATTGTGAATGTATTGATAGATTGTTTGAATTACACAGAGCATACAGTGTGTCTTAAAGTTATCCAAATAGCCATATATGATAAAGTGACCTAGACACAAGTTTATCCTTTGTTTAACATATTCATCCTCCCCCCCCCCCCATATTCTTCAAGTAGAAATTATACTAGATTCTTCTACAGTCATTTATTGCCTTAAACCAGTGGCTATATACACCAACTATTGTTTTCAATGTATTCAACCGTTAAATTCTAAATTGGTTCTTATTCATCTGGTGTGGTGTGTTTTATTCCATTATTTAAACAACCACACCCTACACGTGTGTGTCTGTCTATCTTTCTGTGTCTGTGTGTGTCTGGGTGGCCCCTAACTGGCTGTAATGAGAGATGCCTCTAACTGGCTGTAATGAGAGATGCCCCCCACTAGCTGTAATGAGGGATGCCCCTAACTGGCTGTAATGAGAGATCCCTCTAACTGACCGTAATAAGGAATGCCCCTAACTGGCTGTAAGGAGGGATGCCCCTAACTGGCTGTAATGAGAGATGCCGCCACTGGCTGTAATGAGGGATGCCCCTAACTGGCTGCAATGAGAGATCCCTCTAACTGACCGTAATAAGGAATGCCCCTAACTGGCTGTAAGGAGGGATGCCCCTAACTGGCTGTAATGAGGGATGCCCCTAACTGGCTGTAATGAGGGATGCCCCTAACTGGCTGTAATGAGGGATGTCCCTCACTGGTTGTAATGGAGGGATACCCCTTACTGGCTGTAATGAGGAATGCCCCTCACTGGCTGGAATGGAGGGATGTTCCTCACTGACTGAAATAGAGGGATGCCCCTCTTACTACAGCCCCTGGCTGTATAGTGTTTGTGGAGGCCTTGCCTGTATTATTATTATTAATATTATTATTTATTTAATTCTTAGGTGGTGTTTCCCTTTAAGGGTAGGGCTAGGGGGCATGGCTGGGGCATGGTTTAAGTGTAAAAAAAGTCTTCTCATGTCCCTCTTTATGGCTTTCAAAAGGGTATGGAAACCTAATATTAAAAATCCATAAAACATGCTAGATAGTGAGAGAAAGCGTTATTTATAAACTCCAACTGAAAAAAAACGTCTTCTACTGATTGACATAAAAGCCAGGGGATGACAGGTTTTACTTTTATAGGGGAGAACTGCTCACCTCTAACTGCTTATCTTCTGAGCCAGCCTGCAGGGACCAGTAACTTTAACCAGTACAATATCTGTTCAAAGCATTGCATTATGGGTAACACATCTACTGGCCTAAGTGCCTCTGCGTCTTCAATCCACCAGTACTGTGGGATTGAAGAGCTGGGTTCGCCAGTGAAGCACAGAAACTTTGCAGACTTTCATCCAAAAACGACGACTTCAAGCCCAACAGCCAAAAGAGAATGTTGGCAGAGGAGCTGGCACCCCATCTGAGTGGGCAGGGGATGTCGGCTTACACCCACACCCAAATTATGCAGCACTGGTCGGGCCTCAAACGATGTAAGTGGCCCCGGTTCTACAGTCAGGACTTCCCAGGTAAGTGCATGTACTAGAGATAAGGTTAGCAATCACGCTGAACTTTTGTGTATCTTTTGTAGCTGGGGAGTTTTGACTGCGCATAAAGGCCACCCGGAGGTGAGGGGTCCAACCAGTGCATCAATCAAGAGGGGGTGTGGGTGTAAGATGGCTGCCCCGAACACTGCCAATGTCTTCTTCCTCCTCTACAGCCTCCCCACCACCAGCCCTGGAACATCGGAACATGCTGAAGAGGAGGGGGTGTTGGGTTTGGAGTCGGCCACAGTTCAGCAGCAGTCTGGTAGGCCAATAGAATAAAATACACGATTGGGTGAGGGGATGCCCAAATATGCTAAGTGCTGGTGTCTTGTGCTTCTATTTTCCTGCAGAATCCTCAGAGGGGGAGTATGGGGCCACCCGAGACAGGTCTGGCGCCAGACTCAGGTGTGTGTCAACCAACTCTAGCAGAGCAGTACACAAGCAGAACACAAACAACACATGCACAGAAGGGTAACATCACTTTTAGAGATGAGCAAACTTCTCAAAAATTTGATTCGGGCGATTCACCGAATTTCTCAGAGAAATTCGGGTTCGTCTGAATCGAACTTTAGCGAATCGCTCATCTCTGGTGGGAGCGGGGAGGCTGCCCGCTGAAAGCGCAGCTGGCCTCCCCGCTCCCACTATACAGCAAACACTTACCGGCATGGTGGGAGCGGGGAGGGCGGCTGCGTTGTCAGCGGGCGGCGTTCCTCCCCGCTCCCACCATGCCGGCACCTTTTTTTTACTGACAGCGCAGCCGGCCTCCCCGCTCCCACCATTCTGGCATTTTTTTTTTTACTGACAGCGCAGCCGGCCTCCCCGCTCCCACCATGCCGGCATTTTTTTTTTACTGACAGCGCAGCCGGCCTCCCCACTCCCACCATGCCAGCATTTTTTTTTTTACTGACAGCGCAGCCGGTCTCCCCGCTCCCACCATGCCGGCATTTTTTTTTTTATTTCAGGGAAAATTCGGTCAGCATGAACCACTAAAAATTCGGGTTCGTGCTGAATCGAATTTTCCCTGAAATTCGGAGCGAATTCAGGTTCGTTAGAACCGATTCGCTCATCCCTAATCACTTTCATTACAGACCAAGAAGAATGGATGGCATCATGGAGGAGGGTGGCCCCCCAAAATGCTGTTGTGGTAAGTAGGTTTAATTTGGGGGACATTACAGCCAAACATGTGTCCAAACAGGTGTTAACATGCTTTTCTTTTGTATTTACAGGTGCCATGTTGGTCCCATGAAAGAGAATATTTGTTTGAAGTGTTCAAACATTTTTTATACATTTTAACAACCGATTTTACATTTTTCATAGTTACAAAAAATAAATTAATAAACACATACATTTTTAATACTAATATGCTGCATGGCGGCCTTTAATAATGCTACTTACTTCAAGCACGGTATAACAGCTCTAACAGGGTTGGGTAATGGTGTGTGGGAAAAAAATGGTGGGCTAAGAAGCTCCAAAGAAAAGGCAGTAAAAAAGAGTAATAGTGGGTGGAAGCAGACGCCATGGGAGGACACTGAATGCCAAAATAGGGAGAAGGTAAGTCTCCAGAATTTCAATGCACGCTCCATGCGATGGCTAAAATGCAGACAAGGGGGGGAAGGTAAGTCTCCAGAATTTCAATGCACACTTCATGGGATAGCTAAAATTCAAACTAGATGGAAAGGTAAGTTTCAAAAAAATGCCAGGCTCACTACATTGGGTGACACAGATGACGGCTAGTGGGAATAAACATTAAATAAATAAAAAAAACATGCATATGCCAGGAGGCCAGTGCCAGGCATGGTTCAGCAAGATGAATGGACTCCACGGCAACTTACGGAAGAAAACAGGTACAAACCCAGCTTCTGAGACGAGTACGACAGCCAAAACCGTAAATGCTCGGCTAAACCGTATGTGTACGGCAAGCAGTTAGGCCTGTGTACGGCTGGCCAATATATTCTTGGAACACTGCTGAGAATAATACAAGTGTTCAAATATCCTGGCTGGAGTTCACTTCCACACAAAACCGAGCATTGCAAGCTCAGCCCCCAAATACCTCTGGAACTGAACACTCCCAGCTGGATGTTATGCTATGGCCATACATGCTTTGGGCTTGAAAGCCAATTTCTGAAAATGAGCGAGATTATCTTAGCAATAGACGTCAACTATAGAAATGTATTATCAGAAGGACTGAAAATAGTTCAGGAAGTGGAAATCTAATATGGATAAATAAATATGATAAAAGACTATCCATCTATACTTGAAGAACAACACAAGGGGGGAATTTAATCTAGATGAAATAAGGTTGGAATCAGGTATAAAATAGGAATAAGATCTGCACATAGAATCAGGCAAAAAATGGGGGGGGAGAAGGTACAGAAAAAACTTCTAAATACGCATTGGGAAATATTGGTAAAGCAGAGCAGGCGTGAAAGTAAGCACTAACGATCTGACACGTACAAGACCAACGACTTTTCCTTAAGTAGTATATATATTACAAACGATGATGCAAATTAAGCTCTAATATCAGAAAAGATGGATATGATGAAATATTCTATCGATGCACAGCAACTGAATTGCTGACTGTAAAAAAAAAAGCTGAACAAAAATAGCAATTCAGATGGTCAGCCGCAGCTTTATCCCTGTCAATATAATTCTCCCATTTTCTAATTTTTAAAATTCCACTTTTTTTTTTCCTTCTGCCTCCAATATTTTGGAAAAAGTCTTTGTCCTGTGGTTTTGGCCATTTCTTCCTCCCTTTCCCCTTTAACAGCAAGTTTTGCCTCCTTTTTAATTTTGTACATCTCTCTGTCAGCTTCACTTCCTCTTTATAACTCTTATAGGCCGACTTCTTTTCTTATGTTAAAGTGCTGATGTCCCTATTAAACCAGAGCGATTTCTTCTTTCTATTATTTTGCTAGTTTGTTTTACATTTGATCACTCACTGCTGCTCTGTTCCACCCACCTAAGAGGCCGATTCATTAATAGCGGCAGGTAGCGACAGTTGAGCGACTGTAGCAGCATTTTCAGAGCGCCCGTTAGTAGTCGCTGTGCTTGGCCGTTGTTCGGTAGTTGATAGCGACTCAGTCGGTTTGCCGTAATGTTGAATATTGGGTGAGGAGTCGCTATTTGACAGGTTCCGTGCTGTATGGGAGCGCATGATAGCGACTGGCTCTAGCGACCGGCTCCCACCATATTCATTAACAAATCACGCTCAAAAAATTCTCGCGCTGTAAAATGCATGTTTAAATCCCAGAGCGCTGGCGGCGATGGGTTAAAAGTAGTTTTTTAACCCCCAAACAACCATATTTTTGGAAACCAAAAAAAACAAGTTTTTTAAATAATTTAGTAATATGAATACATTAATATCAGACCTGTAATATCAATTCTGTACAATTTTTTTACAATTTTTTTTAGCTTAAAAAAATGATCTAAAATGGCAGAAGTGGTCACAGAATTTTTCACATTTAAAAAAAAAAAAAAAAAACAATAACAATTAATTATGAGTATTTAACCCTTTAAGTGCCAGCCTACCTGCAGCATTTCCCACTCCCTGTTGCCAGAGCATTTTTCACTATTTTGCGCTCCCCATGTTCAACTGTAATTTTTGAAGGGATTTTCTGGGACTTCCCATAAAAATTACATATTGTTTTTTTCAGCAGAATCTGGGCTTTAACATCATATCTCTTGTTTATCAATTTTGTAGTTTTATCATAATTATTTTGGGCAAAATATGTGAAAGAAAATAAAAAATACACACGTTTTTACATTTTTAATCGAAAATAAAGGTTTTTCAATAAAAACATATTGAGAGTAAAAGCCCCATTTCTCCCGGTTACAACGGTACCACACATGTATTAGTAGACACCCTTTCCTGCCCAGGAGACCCCAGAAACTGCAAAGAGCGCTAGAGGAGATTTTCAGATAAAATACAAATACTTTGCGCTCCTCGCAGTTTTTCAAAAAATACAACCCTTTACATTTGAAATACCCCCTACAAACTATATATTTTTGGAAAGTGCACAATTCAAGGTTTCTAAGCATACTAGGTTTGTTGGCGTGGGTCCATTGGTTTGAACTCTATTGATTGGCAGAATCTCTGGTTCCAAAGGATTTCGCTAAAAAAAAAAGCAAAAAGCAGATTCAAAACCATATTTTCCTATAAAAACAATAAGCAAGCAAGAAGTAACGCAGTAAATCTGAAAGCACAACATCTGCTGAACAAAATAATACCCCACATGCATAGGTACGTTGAAGTGTAGAGTTGCCAAACACCCCAAAGTCAAGCATGCGTTTGAGGGTAATTTTACTTGAAAAAATCAGCGGCGCACACAAAGTGCGCACCTTGCAGTTTCTCCAAATTTACAACCCTTTACATTTGAAATACCCCCCACAAACTATATATTTTTGGAAAGTACATACCTCAAGGTTTCTAAGCCTACTGGGCTTGTTGACGTCGGTGACTTCCTTCGGACTCTATTGATTGGCAGAATCTCTGGTTCCAAAGGATTTCGCTAAAAAAATAAGCAAAAAGCAGATTGAAAAACATTTTTTCCTATAAAAACAATAAGCAAGCAAGAAGTAACGCAGTAAATCTGAAAGCACAACATCTGCTGAACAAAACAATACCCCACATGCATAGGTACTTTGAAGTGTAGAGTTGCCAAACACCCCAAAGTCAAGCATGCGTTTGAGGGTAATTTTACTTGAAAAAATCAGCGGCGCACACAAAGTGCGCACCTTGCAGTTTCTCCAAATTTACAACCCTTTACATTTGAAATACCCCCCACAAACTATATATTTTTGGAAAGTACATACCTCAAGGTTTCTAAGCCTACTGGGTTTGTTGACGTCGGTTACTTTGTTCCGACTCTATTGATTGACAGAATCTCTGGTTTCAAAGGATTTCGCTAAAAAAAAAAGCAAAAAGCAGATTCAAAACCATATTTTCCTATAAAAACAATAAGCAAGCAAGAAGTAACGCAGTAAATCTGAAAGCACAACATCTGCTGAACAAAATAATACCCCACATGCATAGGTACGTTGAAGTATAGAGTTGCCAAACACCCCAAAGTCAAACATGCGTTTGAGGGTAATTTTACTTGAAAAAATCAGCGGCGCACACAAAGTGCGCACCTTGCAGTTTCTCCAAATTTACAACCCTTTACATTTGAAATACCCCCCACAAACTATATATTTTTGGAAAGTACATACCTCAAGGTTTCTAAGCCTACTGGGCTTGTTGACGTCGGTGACTTCCTTCGGAATCTATTGATTGGCAGAATCTCTGGTTCCAAAGGATTTCGCTAAAAAAATAAGCAAAAAGCAGATTGAAAAACATTTTTTCCTATAAAAACAATAAGCAAGCAAGAAGTAACGCAGTAAATCTGAAAGCACAACGGCTGCTGAACAAAACAATACCCCACATGCATAGGTACTTTGAAGTGTAGAGTTGCCAAACACCCCAAAGTCAAGCATGCGTTTGAGGGTAATTTTACTTGAAAAAATCAGCGGCGCACACAAAGTGCGCACCTTGCAGTTTCTCCAAATTTACAACCCTTTACATTTGAAATACCCCCCACAAACTATATATTTTTGGAAAGTACATACCTCAAGGTTTCTAAGCCTACTGGGCTTGTTGACGTCGGTGACTTCCTTCGGACTCTATTGATTGGCAGAATCTCTGGTTCCAAAGTATTTCGCTAAAAAAATAAGCAAAAAGCAGATTCAAAACCATATTTTCCTATAAAAACAATAAGCAAGCAAGAAGTAATGCAGTAAATCTGAAAGCACAACATCTGCTGAACAAAATAATACCCCACATGCATAGGTACTTTGAAGGGTACAGTTACCAATCACCCAAAACTAACACATGCGCTATGGAAAAACAAAACAATTTCTTACCTGTTCTAAGAAGTGCAAGTAGGATACTGTAGCTGTGCCATCAGATTATAGGATACTGTAGCTGTGCCATCAGATTATAGGATACTGTAGCTGTGCCATCAGATTATAGGATACTGTAGCTGTGCCATCAGATTATAGGATACTGTAGCTGTGTCATCAGATTATAGGATACTGTAGCTGTGTCATCAGACTATAAGCTCAGTGCAGTGATCAATGACCAATATTAGGAATCAAGAACCTGAAATTGGTCACATTTTATCATCACTTGCCACAAGTAACCAGCTGCTCCTGCTCCACCATTTCCCTTCGGATTAGCAACAGCGAAAAGAAACTAAAAGAAAATAAAATATAACGGCAACACAAAATACCTAAGAAACCTAATCCTAAAAGGGGCCTACCTACCAAAAAAAAAAATGCATTGCTCAATAATTTAGTTGAGTATGGTATACCTCAAAACAATCTTCGAGGCATAACCCGGGTTGGCTGGGACAGGTCGGGCAATAATACCGCACATCTCTTCTAATGCCACGCTTCCTACAAACCCTACAAGCTCTCTGGGGATACCGCTTTTTACCAATTTCGGGAAGCAACTTTATAAAGTGCTTCCCTACTAATCTGGCCTGGTTGTCATTGTTAGGCAGATCTGGTTCTTCCGCAGTATCCCCAAACAACAAAAAAGGGAGTAACTGCTGCTGGTATTTTATGTACGATAAATTGGAGCCTGGCACTGCTGCCTTGAAGGCAACAAAGCTGTTGTAAGTTGCCATTTGGACCAAATGTATAGCAACTTTAGTGTACCAGGCTCGAGTTTTTCGGGTGGCGTTGTAATAAGTTAATATTTGGTCCGTTTTATCAACGCCACCCATGAATTTATTATAATCGGTTATGCAACGTGGCTTTTGGGAAGGGGCTCGGGGACCACGTTGCCTTACATTCACAACTGACTCATCGTGGAGTGTTGTCAGAAGGAATACATTTTTTTTGCCCATGTATTTCATGGCCAGGACCTCATCGCTTCTTAGAGCATAAGACTCCCCCCTTTTTAATTTTTTTTCAAGTAGTGGCCTGGGCAATCCTTTGCGTTTAGGGTTGATGGTGCCGCAGGCCGGGGTATCCAACGAATAAAGGGCGCGAAATAAGGGGATGCTGGTATAGAAGTTGTCCACATATAAGTGGTAACCTCTACCCAACAATGGAGTCATAAGGTCCCAAACGATCTTTCCACTTATTGACAAATCAAGGGAACAACCAGGGGGGTCCAGATAGGAGTCCTTTCCTTCATAGATTCGAAAATATTTGATGTAGCCGGTCACACTATCGCATAATTGGTAAAATTTAATCCCGTAGCGGGCACGCTTGCTAGGGATATATTGCCGAAAAACAATGCGCCCTTTGAAAAGCAGTAGTGACTCGTCAATTGATAATTTTTGGCCGGGGGTGTACACTACTGCGAAGCGATCTGACAGGCTGTTGAGCAGGGGCCGTAATTTATGCAGCCTGTCGTGACCGGGCTCACCACGGGGAATAGCAGTGGAATTGTCGTTAAAATGCAGAAACCGCAGTAAAATTTGGTAGCGGTTTCTGGACATTACGGCCGGAAATAATGGAGTTGCCAATATGGTTTGGGTATCCCAGTAGGAGGAAATACTAAATTTTTTTAGGATACCCATTGCTAGAGTGAGCCCCCAAAATTTCTTTATCTCACTCAAATTTGTGGGATGCCATGCCTGAGCTCGGGCGTGCCTCTGCAGGGGGTTTTTCGCTAAGACCTGCTCGGCATAGAGATTGGTATAGAAGACCATATCCAGTAGGATGGCTTCTGTGAGGAACAATTTGAAAAAGTCAATGACACCAAAATTTGTGGTGTCTACATTGACCCCGGGGACCGAATCAAAAGGGGGAATTTCGGGGGAAATATTATTAGGAGGCCTCCACGCAGACGCTCCTTCACCAGCTGCAGCACTCGATGCCTCATCCTGCACTACACTCGCCTGAAGCGTGGCCTCACTTTGTGCGGTACTATCCCTTCTACGGTGGCTACTACTGGTAGCACTGCGCGGCTGTGTTTCCTCAGTAGAGTATACACTGTCTGACTCGCTATCTGATGGGAAGAACTCAGACCCTGACTCACTAAAATCTTCCGAGTCAGACGCCATCAGGTAAGCCGCAGCTTCCTGTGCAGTGTACCGCTTACCAGCCATACCCCAATGCAAACAAAAATCTAAAAAAAATTAAACTAAAGGCTAAAACTAAAGGCTAAAACTAAAGGCTAAAACTAAAGGCTAAAACTAAAGACAAATTACAAAAAAATACTATACAATAAAACAAAGCAAAAAAACAGACAAAAATTAAAAATACAATACAATAAAACAAAGCAAAAAAAATGACAAAAATAGAAATAAAAGAGTATAGCTACAACCCGATGAGAAGTGGTGGAGTCAGGAGCAGCAGGTCACGGGATCCCAGCTAGGCTCCCAAAAGGAGGGGCGGGGGCTAGGCTCCCAAAAGGAGGGGCGGGGGCTAGGCTCCCAAAAGGAGGGGCGGGGGCTAGGCTCCCAAAGGGAGGGGCGGGGGCTAGGCTCCCAAAAGGAGGGGCGGGGGCTAGGCTCCCAAAAGGAGGGGCGGGGGCTAGGCTCCCAAAAGGAGGGGCGGGGGCTAGGCTCCCAAAAGGAGGGGCGGGGGCTAGGCTCCCAAAAGGAGGTGCGGGGGCTAGGCTCCCAAAAGGAGGTGCGGGGGCTAGGCTCCCAAAAGGAGGTGCGGGGGCTAGGCTCCCAAAAGGAGGGGTGGGGGCTAGGCTCCCAAAAGGAGGGGGGGGGGGCTAGGCTCCCAAAAGGAGGGGGGGGCTAGGCTCCCAAAAGAGCAAGCGAAAGGTCCAAACGAAACAAAGGCAGTAGCGATCTCAGCGAACAACCTAAGAGAAAAAGTTAAGATTAGGGAGTGTTTAGGACGCATGCATGGACAACAGCCGCACTATGCTATACCTAGAGCGGTGAGGTAAGGTAAGTTTTACTGGCAATCGAGGGGATTCACTCTGACCACCGGCACACGCACGCACCCACCCACCGGCAGATCTCTGACCGCCGGCACCCACCCACCGGCAGATCTCTGACCGCCGGCACCCACACACGCGCGACCGCAGATCTGACCGCCGGCACCCACACACGCGCGACCGCAGATCTGACCGCCGGCACCCACACACGCGCGACCGCAGATCTGACCGCCGGCACCCACACACGCGCGACCGCAGATCTGACCGCCGGCACCCACACACGCGCGACTGCAGATCTGACCGCCGGCACCCACACACGCGCGACCGCAGATCTGACCGCCGGCACCCACACACGCGCGACCGCAGATCTGACCGCCGGCACCCACACACGCGCGACCGCAGATCTGACCGCCGGCACACACACGCGCGACCGCAGATCTGACCGCCGGCACACACACAGATCCGACCGCAGATCTGACCGCCGGCACACACACAGATCCGACCCCAGATCTGACCGCCGGCACACACAGATCCGACCCCAGATCTGACCGCCGGCACACACAGATCCGACCCCAGATCTGACCGCCGGCACACACAGATCCGACCCCAGATCTGACCGCCGGCACACACAGATCCGACCCCAGATCTGACCGCCGGCATACACAGATCCGACCCCAGATCTGACCGCCGCGACACACAGATCCGACCCCAGATCTGACCGCCGCCACACACAGATCCGACCCCAGATCTGACCGCCGGCACACACAGATCCGACCCCAGATCTGACCGCCGGCACACACAGATCCGACCCCAGATCTGACCGCCGGCACACACAGATCCGACCCCAGATCTGACCGCCGGCACACACAGATCCGACCCCAGATCTGACCGCCGGCACACACAGATCCGACCCCAGATCTGACCGCCGGCACACACAGATCCGACCCCAGATCTGACCGCCGGCACACACAGATCCGACCCCAGATCTGACCGCCGGCACACACAGATCCGACCCCAGATCTGACCGCCGGCACACACAGATCCGACCCCAGATCTGACCGCCGGCACACACAGATCCGACCCCAGATCTGACCGCCGGCACACACAGATCCGACCCCAGATCTGACCGCCGGCACACACAGATCCGACCCCAGATCTGACCGCCGGCACACACAGATCCGACCCCAGATCTGACCGCCGGCACACACAGATCCGACCCCAGATCTGACCGCCGGCACACACAGATCTGACCCCAGATCTGACCGCCGGCACACACAGATCTGACCCCAGATCTGACCGCCGGCACACACAGATCTGACCCCAGATCTGACCGCACAACACCCCCCCCCACACAGATCACAGCCCCCCCCACACAGATCACAACCCCCCCCCCACAGATCACAACCCCCCCCACACACAGATCGCAACACCCTCCACCCCCCCCCCACAGATCGCAACACCCCCCCCCCACACACACAGATCACAACACCCTCCACCCCCCCCACAGATCGCAACACCCCCCCCCCCAGATCACAACACCCCCCCCCCCCCGGGATGGCGGCGGCGCACTACAAGTGCTAGAATGACCCTACGGCCACCCACCACAACCATGCCCCCCCCCCCCCGGATGGCGGCGATGGCAGCGATCAAGGGTACCTACGGCCACCCACCCCAGATCACAACACCCCCCCCCCCCCGGATGGCGGCGGCGCACTACAAGTGCTAGAATGACCCTACGGCCACCCACCACAACCACCCCCCCCCCCCCGGATGGCGGCGATGGCGGCGATCAAGGGTACCTACGGCCACCCACCCACTCACCACCCCCTCACCACCCCCCCACACACCCCACTTACCTCAGAATCGGCGATGAAGGAGAACAGCATGAGGACCGAATGCTGTTATATAGGGGAGGCGCCGGCTGATGACAGCAGCCATGCGCCTCCCTTCCTATTGGTCCAGCGCCGATCTGCTGACTGGGGTGAGGTAAGGGTCACCTCCACATGACCCTCTGACGTCTTCTCTTCAATGCTGCGCTGGAATGGATGTCTTCTGCAGCCCCTGATCGCCACAAGGTAAGTAAGTGTCAAGCACGTAACACCTACGTGCTTGGCACTTAACACCCAGCCAAGCCAGCACGTAGGTGTTACGGGCTTGGCAACAAAAGGGTTAAAGATTGTTCCATTGAAATGCATTGGAGAGCGCCAGGTAGCGAGAGGTCATACCTGTCGCTGTTCAAGGTCGGACGCTGGCGCTGTGGGCTGGAATAATGATGAATGAGTCGCTATATGGTGCTATCTCAGTCGCTAAGCAGGATTGGCTTGATAAATGTGTGATTGTGGTGGGGAGCCGGCGTTCTCGTGGCGGGGCCCGTCATTACCGGTCGCTCACCAGTCGCTACCTGTCGCTATTCCTTCACAAATAAGGGCCCAAGTCATTTCATACATACTCAGCCATTTCCTTAAAATTAGTTTTCCTAAAATGGAGTATTTTGGTTCTAGTGTAGGATTGCACAATGTCTGTTTTATTCTAAACTATAAGCAACAGCTTAGCTTGGAAATGCTTTGTATAACCCCTTTAAGAGACTTACGCAGGGATTTCGATCTGTACCCTAACTCTGTATGCAGTCTGTGATTCATGTCAGCCTGTTCCCAGCCTGTAACGTACATACAAACTATATGGGAAATACTGAAATAGTTTGAAGAATATAGAATAGAACAGTTTTTTCTACCTTTTTCCCCAAAAATGACTGATACCTGTTATGGGGCATTTTTACAGGTGAAGTGCATAATTTTTCGTAAGAGGTAAGGATGCTATTGGAAACAACAGGACCCTGTGGACTATGCGGAAAAAATGAGCGAATTCTTTAGCATAGCCCATAGGGTGCTGTCATTTCCAAACTTTCATGAAAATATTCTTACCTCATTGGTAAAATGATGCACCTTACATGTAAAAATGCTCCATCACATGCGCAGGTGCTTCTTTTAGAAAAAATTAGAACAAATATTTATTATTTCAGTTTTTTGTCTGTTAACTAGGGATGAGCGAACCCCCAAAGTTTGGATCCGACAAGTTTGACCAAACTTTGAATAAGTGTTTGTGTTCGGGGACCTGAACTTTGAAATCATTGGGAACCAGAGCTTTGGGAGGTGGTTGTGGCAAGAGTGCAGCGGGAAGCGCTGCTGTTACTTACCTGGCTCCGAGATCCTCTTTGAAATTGGCCCCAGCGGGGCTACAGAAATATGGCAGCTGGCCCCCATGAGTGAGGACACGTCTAGTGCCAGCTGGCAGTACAGGCACTAGGAGTGTCCTTGGCAGGACGCCCTTTTAGTACAGGCTGCAAACGCCACTTCCCTTCATCACAACAATTAGGCCCTTATTTATGAAGGAACAGCGACAGGTAGCGACTGGTGAGCGGCCAGTAATGACGGGCCCCGCCACGAGAACGCCGGCTCCCCACCACAATCACACATTTATCAAGCCAATCCTGCTTAGCGACTGAGATAGCGCCAGATAGCCACTCATTCATCATTATTCCAGCCTCAGCCCACAGCGCCAGCGTCCGACCTTGAACAGCGACAGTTATGACCTCTCGCTAGCTGGCGCTCTCCAATGCATTTCAATGGAACAATCTTTAAATATTCATAATTAATTATTAATGTTTTTTTTTTTTTTTTAATTTCGAAAAATTCTGTGACCACTTCTGCCATGTTAGATTTTTTTTTTAAGGTAAAAAAAAAAAAAAAACAATTTGTGCAGAATTGATATTACAGGTCTGATATTAATGTATTCATATTACAAAATTATTTAAAAAACTTGTTTTTTTTGGTTTCCAAAAATATGGTTGTTTGGGGGTTAAAAAACTACTTTTAACCCATCGCCGCCAGCGCTCTGGGGTTTAAGCATGCATTTCACAGCGCGAGAATTTTTTGAGCGTGATTTGTTAATGAATATGGTGGGAGCCGGTCACTATGGCCAGTCGCTATCATGCGCTCCCGTACAGCGCGGAACCTGTCAAATAGCGACTCCTCACCCAATATTCAACATTACTGCACACCGACTGAGTCGCTGTCAACAACCGAACAACGGCCAAGCACAGCGACTACTAGCGGGCGCTCTGAAAATGCCGCTACAGTCGCTCAACTGTCGCTACCCGCCGCTATTAATGAATCGGCCTCTTAGTCTATAACAATTCACATGATGGGGTGGCCAGCATGCAACCTGCCAGCACCGGGGGATGGCATGCCGGATGATTTTGATGGTGAACCGGACCGAATTGGCAAGATCCGGGTTGAATTCAGCTCATCAATATTGTTAACAAACAACTATGTACTTCTATCACTTATAAGCTCATGGTATGTTCTATTTTCCTGACACACTCCTTATTAAATAAAATATTATTTCATGCCAAATTTTGATATAAAGCATTAAAATGGTCCATATTTAATGAGATATTTTAAAGTAAAACAAAAACCAGGGCGGGAGGCCCTAGAATCTATAAGATCTCAGGTCAGCCACTGGGCTCTCCCAAATTTGGATGCCCCGCCCAGATCACCGGTATCAGCTTACCTTTCCCCGGTCCAATTAGAGCCATTTGCTATGACTATGTAGCTCACTAGGGAGCAAGAGAAGACGCATCCCCTGCATTTATAGGCTGTGTGTGTGCTCCCGCTCCAGCCATTCCTATATGCTAGGAAGGAGCGTGTGCACTTCCGGGGCGATACAGCTGCATGCACTCCCCTTAGAAGTGCATCAGAGCCGCTTGCCAAATGACGGGTAAGACTGATTCATTACTAGCGCCAGCTATTGGTAGATGAGCGTCTGTACCGAGGCGCAAAGAGCGACCGCTAGTAGAAGCTGTGATCGGCTATCGGGTGCTGTAACAGAGCATCTAATTCGCTGTAGTAATCTGGATGGCATTGATGAATGAGATGTATGTTGGGCGTTCTAACACCAGTACAGCGTTGCAGGGAGCGAGAGGTAGTGCCAGATCAGTGCGACCGACTCTCAGCTACTCAGAGCAGCAGACGCTGTGTGATTAAATTCTGTTTCTGAACACATATCCACCAGTAACGAAGTGAAAACACATGGAATTACATTGTTGTAACATTGTGACAATAACACTTTAACGCCAGACCTGTAATGACAATTCTGCATAGAAATGTAAAAAAATCAAAAAAAGTTTCAAAAAATGACGTTTTCTAGGCCAGAAGAGGTCACATAATTTTTTGAGAGAAAAAAAATAAAAAACAAAAAACCCTGTTTAAACAGAAGAAAAGGAACGTCCATTGAAATGTATGGGAGAGCGACAGGTAGCGACAGGTAAAACCTGATGCTCTGGAAGCTTGAGCACGGGCGCTATGCGCTGAGCCGCCTGTAATAATACATCGGACGCTACATGGAGCTGTCACTCACCAGATTCGCTTTCATAAATGAGGTATTGCGTACAGCGCCCGGCGTTCACCAGATGCTGCCTGTCGCTACCAGGCACTACCTGGCGCTATCCCTTGATGAATAAACCCCCCAGTTACAGCAAACAGGTCTTATTGAACGAGAACCCACACATGCGCTATCTGACTGGCGAGAGGTGAGCTTTTCAGGGCATTCTGAGGGATTTCACACAGCGGGCCATACCACTTCGGGATGCCTCAGGGGCACGGAACAAAATCTTGGAGCACATCTAGAGCACTCAAAGTTTTCTGATTTTTCCAGGGTTCAGGCAGTTTATTTGAAAATGGTTTTAGTACCTAAGCCCGGGGGAGCTTAGAAAAGCTGTCAGTGGCAGTGCTAAGTGTAGGATCAGGGAAAAATCACACTGAAAGAAGGGTGGTTAATGACTATTAAACAAGTTGCCAACCATCAAACAATGTGACATCTATCTGTCTCACTAATAATTGCTCTACATTCATTTAATTTTCACTTTCTGGCTGCTCTAATAGGATGCTTGGTCTTGTTGTGCAGATGGCGGTGTGCTGTGCCCTCCCCTCTTTCTTTGTCAGGATATTGTCAGGATATATTGTCAGGATATTGTTAATATCTCTCCTTTTATTCCACCCCCATGTGGGATTCAAAGCCGACAGGTCTAATTGTTTGGGGGATTTTACAGACGGCCTCTCTGGGTATTTGTTGTGAACCCCTGAAGGCAGCCTAAATATTTCACTAATAGAGATCAGATGCTGAATTCATGTTTCTGGTTGTTTTCTCTTAAAGTGGACCAACACCCAGGATTTTGACTATCCTGGGTTTTGGTCCACTTCGGTGGGGCACCCCGATCGGGGGTGCCCCGCTGTGTGAAACCCCCCAGAAAGCCCAGAAAACTCACCTCTCCCCGCTCCCACGTGACCGCTGCAGCCAATCCCCGCCGGCGGACCAGCGAGAGGCAGTGCTGGACAAGCAGAGCCCGCCGCCGCCTCCCGCACGTCCCTCTTACAGGGAGCGCGCCCTGCTGGAGGGACGTGCGGGAGGTGGCAGCGGCGGACGCGCATGAGCCGCTGGAACGTTGAAAAGGTAGGATTGTGGGATTCCTGGCGGGTTTCACCGCGCAGGACATCCCGATTTCGGATGCCCCGTGGGGAGGGATCTGATCGGCCTGGGAATCTTATAGATTCCCGGGCCGATCCCCCCTGGGTTGGTCCACTTTAAACAGGAGCTCTACTGTTATGTGATCGGGACATATGAGGTTTTAATATTTGTACATTTATGCTATTAAATGTTTATTTATAACAATAAAATAATAATAACTCCCAGAGAAGGGGAGAAGGTTACAGATACAAGGACGTGAAGATCGAAGTCCAGAGATTCTGGCAAAAGCCCCAAAAAGAGGCCCCAGTGGTCATCAGCATGGTGGCTGCTGTCCCAGAAGACGTGGAGGCTGATTCATTACTAATGCCAGGTATTGGCAGATGAGTGCCTGTATTGCGGCGCTTAGAGCGACCGCTAGTAGACCCTATAAGCAGGTGCTGTAACATAGCTCTTCAGTCGCTTTAGTAACCTGGCTCGCATTGATGAATGTGATGTATGTTGGATGCTCTAACACTAGTACAGCCCTGCAGGAAGCGAGAGGTAGCGCCAGCTCAGCACTCCACACCAAAAAAGGACACACACACAGCGTTGGCGCTCTAAATCTGGTCTCTATAGCATAGAGCGCCAGACACTGTGATTAAAGTCTGTTTTTGAACACATATCCACCAGTAACACAGCGAAAACACACGGAATGACATTGTTATAACACTGTGACATTAATACTTTAATGCCAGACCTGTAATGACAATTCTGCATAAAAATATAAAAAGTCTGACAAAAAGCTATTCTCACTCTCAATGTAGTAAAAATGGACATTCTTCCCAAATGACTTTATTTATTTCAAACTATGCCTATCTACTTGCCCAACAGCTTTTTCAGGAGGCTGAGGACTGCTTTTTTGAGATTTGTCTGGGGCACGGGGAAACCCCGGGTAAGATTTAGTACCCTAACTAGGCTTAAGCCGAATGGGGGGGGGCCGGGCTCCCTGACATGAGAACATATCATGCAGCTGTTATATCGCTCCACATTCTTGATTGGGCCCAGAAGGGGAAAGAGAAACAATGGGTGGAATTGGAGAGGGCATTGTCTCCTATTAATGCAGCTTCTCTGTCATGGGGAGGCCCTCTCCCCAAGCGGCAGAGAGATTCCCTTCCATTTCTGGCAGGGCAATTCCTGCGGGTATGGGACAAAATGACTAGGCGAAGTGAGGCAATTCATAGGCGTGGCCCCTTGACTCCGCTCTTTGATAATTACTCCTTCACTCCAGGCGTGCAAGCTAAGAGTTTTTTAGTGTGGGAGGCATCATCTAATGTCACTATGGGGGACATAGCGGCTTCGGGAAGGCTCCCCATGCTTGGTGAACTGAGGGAAGGAACGCCGGGACAGCTTATTTCATGGTTCCTTCATAATCAGCTGAGTGCCTACATAAAATCCCAGAAACTTGCAGATCGAGGTACTAGACCTTTAACGCAATTAGAATATGTCCTGACCCAAGCTTCTCCAGATAGGCATGCGGTTGCAGTATTATACCGCGCGCTATTGGAAGCAAAACACAACTCCCCGCCAGGTTTTATTAGAAAATGGGAGGAGGAATTGGGCAGAATATCTCGCTAAGATATACTTATTTACCCATAAACTTTCAGTCCCATGTACATCACAGGAAAGGAATTACAAGGTTATGGCTCATTGGTACAGGTGTTGGCGGTGTTTGAAAGAGCCTGGCAATATGGTTCATATATGGTGGAGTTGTCCGGCTATCAAAGCTCTTTGGGGGAGGGTCTTATTGACCTACAATTCCATTACGGGGGAGTCGGTGCAGAATAAGCCTCAGCTGGCGTTATTGTCCTTGCTCCCGAGGTCCATCTCCAACAACAAAAAGGGGGTTCTGAGGCACTTTAGAACGGCGCTGAGAATGATTATTCCAAGGCAATGGAAGTGTTCAGTCTTGCCGACGTTTATAAAATAGAATGGAGGAAGCCAAGGACATACAAGAAAGGTATATGGTGACATGGGCTGTGTGGATTGATTATAGGGACACCCGCTTGTCCTCAGAGGCACGGTAGATGGAACATGTTCACGAACTCCTACCCCCTCACCCCCCCTCCTTCCCCTCCCTGTACCCCCTAGAGCTTATCTGTTTGTTTGTTTCTTTCTCTTTTTCTCTATTACTTCTTTTTTTCTTCAATGGAGGTCTACAGTGGATTTCGGTGGCTCCGCCTGCTCGCGTCCATCCCATCTCTGCCCGGACTGGAACAGTCGGACCTTCACTGATTCTACCTTTCTAAACTCCAGAAATGCCTGGCGTGGGCACACACCCCAGCCAGTGGGAATGCAGCCCAGATATGCATTGTGGGCTCCGGAGAGGTGATTGTACCATGTGATTCACACAGTGGAGTATCTGGGATCTGGGATGCCCCATATAGAGGGAGACTACCGGCCCTAGATTCTCATAGACTTTAAGGAGGTGGTTACTGCATTTTAATGATAAAATGGAACACTGACCTTTAGCTTAAGAGTATATTAAAAATTACTATCATAAAAATGGAAATTGTTCCACTCTAAACAATATTTTGTTGAAGGGGACCCCCACTATTACATACAGATGTTTTAAATAAATTAAATATTTTTTATCTGTAATACATCAATCTGTTAAAGGGATCCTCTAACATTAATTCCAAAGTTTACAATAGTTTCTTCTTTCAAATACATTAGCTACTGGTGACCTCTATTGTCTACAGGCAGATTACTTGTGTCCTCCTTTTTTTTTTTAAACTAGACCCAACTTTGACCTGAGTATTTCGTTTTGCCCGAACCACAATGACATAAATGTAACCTTGACCTGACCCCGAAGCCCAACACCAATTTCTAATAAAGAGCACACTATAGAAAAGTGTGCTATACACCTATGTGGCATGGGCCAGCCCATTTGAACATACCATACAACTTGGACAAATTACCTTTAAAGTGGCAGTCCAGTCTAATTAACTTCTGGTTCATGGGCACAGCCATGATGAGGTTAATGCAGCTGCCGCCCCATTGACTTCTATTGAGAGGAGAAGAGGAGAGAGTGCTCTCTGTCTCATACATCTGAATAGAAGGCAGTCGCAGGTAATCCCACCATGGCTGCTCCTGTGAACCGTAGAAGTTATTTAGACTGAACTGTCCCTTTCTTTTCAATAATTTTTATTGAAGATATCTATAAACACTTTTGGTATATCTGATATAACAGATCATAGACATCCGTATATAAACCAATTTGTGCACATAAACACATCATTTAAATTCTTTATTCTAATTATAAAGTATAAAGGCTTATGTCATAAAAAAAAACTAGACACAGTACATCTTATCAATTTCATCAAATGTAACCCCTTGTCATACATTAATACATACAAATTATAACAAAGAAATCAGCATATAACAAAACCCATAACAATAAAAGGTTAGAATCAAAATCGGAAGGTAAGAAATTTTCCCAAATTTTTTCCATGGCCATAATATTATTAACTCTGTTGATAAACTCACTAAAACTTAAATCTTGTGATTTCCAGGCACTAGCAATGACCATTTTTGCTCCCGTCAAAATATGAAAGAACAGTTGTTTCTGTCTCACAGAGCTATTTCTAATGGAATTGTTGAATAGCGCTATCCAGGGACTCAATTTAACTTCTGCTCCCAAAATCACTCCAAGAACATCAAAAACATCAAAAACAACCAAAATTCTTTAACTGTGGTACACTCCCACCAGATGTGACTATGGGATCCTATGGATTGACAGCCTCGGAAGCCAAAACCCTGGGATGCCCAGTCATACTGAGCCATCTGTTCCGGCATTATATACCATCTTAATGCAAACTTTACATTGGCTTCAATGGCCATAACCGAAGCTGAAGTACCATAGGATGCATTCCACATCTTCTGCCAGGATTCATGGTCTCTCTCCTCCTTTAGCTCTCGCTGCCATCTCTTTCTGTGCATCAGCTCCACTTCATCTGTTCCAGAACTCAAGAGATTATAAATCTCTGACACTGACCCTTTCCTCCTAGGATCCTGTGAACTGTCCCTTTAACATATGTTTCCTGGCAACACGGTTTGTCTCCCTTTATTTCTCTGGAAAGTTTATCTGCAGTAATTCTTCCCTTGTATCGAGTTGTCGATAAGTCATCAAAGCCAGAGGTCGTTATTTAGTCCCTAAATTCATAAAGCACCATTCAGCACTTTTTAATAATTCATTGAATGCTTTGCTGCAGGGCGACTTTGTTCTGATCTGAAGTTCACATGGGGAAAAAAGAAAAAAGAGATTTACAAAGCACCGAGAATGGCGGAGGAAATTACTGACTATGAAAAAACGTCTGCTTCTGTTCTTATACAGTTCGGCCAATTGTTTTGAGTGTTTTAGTTCATCAGCAGCTGAATCCAAATACCATTTAAGTCTATGTGGGCCGAAGGTTTTGGTCTCAGCCAATGCCTCCAAATTGGAAAACTGCCAAACATCGAAGAACGATGTGCTACATTGAAAATAATTTTATCCAAGTTAGTGTATTTTTAGATTGTAAGCAAGGGGAGGCCGGCTGCGCTGTCAGCGGGCGGCGGAAGCCGGCTTCCGCCCCCGCTGACAGCGCAGCCGGTCTCCCCGCTCCCACCATGCCGGCATTTTTTATTTCAGGGAAAATTCGGTCAGCACGAACCACTAAAAATGTGGGTTCGTGCTGAATCGAATTTTCCCTGAAATTCGAAGCAAATTCAGGTTCGTTAGAACCGATTTGCTCATCCCTAGTTAAAACCTCCCCCAAGTCTCCCCGATCTGCTGCCCCCCCCCCTCCAGTTTTACTTTAGGGCATTCTTTACTCACCTCGCCAAGGGATCCATCTTTTAGGTCCCTCGGTTTCCAGGTGCCCTTCGGCTGGCAGCACCATCTTGCATCCCATAAGGCACTGCGTGCAGCCTGTGCCGTGCTCATGGATGGGGTGCAATGGGGCCGCCCCAAATCCTGCGATACTTCACTGATCGCGTGGGACTTTAGCCGTGCTGTCACTAACAGATGGCTAAGCCGACGCGGGGGGCAACGGATGTCGCCTCAGCAGGCCACAGCGTCATCAAAAAGTTAAGTAGGGGCCGATGGGGGGGGAATCGGCCCCTTCTAATTTTCAGTCCGATGTTCCTCTGGAACAAAATAATACCCTTTAAACCGGAAGCAACACCCTTAAAAGAAACAAAGCTCATATGCATCCCTTACCTGGCAATTCAGATTGCTGCACATAAAAATGACCTTTTTGCAACTCCTGCCACAGTTTCCTCCCTCAATTCTTTGGATCTGCCAGTGACCGGCAAAGAGGAGGTGCTGCTGGGGGTCCTGCTGCTTTGCATCGTGGGTTATAAAAGTTAAAACAGACCTTCAGCATCATTTTATGAAAAGCCAAAAGCCTTAAAAAACTATTTCCCAGCATCTAAAAATTAATATATTTTAAGTTTTTAGTCGCTTACTTATTATTCTTTCCCCTGCTGGGCTGCAACTCTGTTCAGAACTCTAGGATAGGGGCGCCGCCATCTTGCCTCAGAAGTATCATATACTGAGGAGAGGGGTGAAAAGTACAGGGGTGTGGGTTATAGCTGTGTTTTGCCCAGACAGAGCAGAGCTGAGGTCAGGAAAAGGACAGCAATCCCAGAATGCAGTCATAGTCAGAAGACACTTTCTGTCTGCAGGCAGCCTGAGACTCCACATCCCGCCATTTTGGATGTTAAAAGGCTCCAAAAACACAATAGGTGCAGGTAGGATAATTTTTAATGTGGGCAATATGTATGTACAGGGTGGGGGTAACATACAAGATAGGCTCCTATTCAGCGTGAAGTTTCAGTCCAGGCAATAGCTAAGTAAAGGTACTGGGAAAGATGAAGCATCCGAGTGCTCCAAGATGGCTGCAACCAGGAAAAAAATGACTCAGCTTTCAGTGGATGCAGGGGCAAATGTAGTGCTAAAAATGATTCAGTACCATGCATGCAGATGGGGCAACTGTGCAAGGCTATTGGCCCGGTTTAACTCCAGCAATTTTTTAACCAACTGTGCTTTTTTTGAAGAAAAAAAGCAGTAAGCTGCTACTACTACTACTATATTTACTACTCCTTATGGTTGAATTAGCACCATGTTTTTTTTACTGTTTGGCTGTGAGGCACCTGGTGCAATGAGCAAATGAGCTCCTCTCTTCTTCATTCTAAACTTACTAACCAAACTAACTAACCATGTGGCACCTGGAATGGCAATGGCTGTCTGACTGGGGGTCACTTCTGACTCTTTTGTAGTATCTCTATCCTCCCACTGTACGGGCAGGCTGATTCATCATTAGCGACAGGTAGCGACAGATGAGTGTCTGTAGCAGGCATTTTCAGAGCGCCCGCTAGTAGTCGCAGTGCTCAGCCGTGAGTCGCTACTTTATACTATATCGCTGTTCAGTAATGTTGAATACATTGTGAGGAGTCGCTATTTGACCAGTACAGCGCTGTATGGGAGCGCATGTTAGCGACTGCTCATAGCGACCGACTCACATCATATTCAGGAAAAAAACAGCTTCACAAATCTCTGGTGCTGAAAAATATTTGTTTGAAGCCCAGAGCGCAGGAGGCGGTGTGTTTAAAGTCTTTTTTCAAGCATCTATCCACTAGTAACAAAGCGAAAACTTATGGAATTACATTGTAACAACATTGTAACATGAACACTTTAATGCCAGACCTGTAATGTCATTTTTGAGGAAATATTTAAAAAATGAAAAAATTATGAAAAAACAGCTTTTTCAATGCCAGAAGATGTCACAGAATTATTTGTGATTTTTTGAAAAAAAAAAAAAAAAACGTTTAAAGAGAAGAAAAGGATCGTCCATTGAAATGTATGGGAGAGCGACAGGTAGCGAGAGGTCATACCTGGCGCTGTGCAAGGCTGAACGCTGGCGCTGTTCGCTGAGGCTGTGAAAATGATGAATCAGACACTCAATGGACGATCCTTTTCTTCTCTTTAAACGGGGTTTTTGTTTTTTGGTTTTTTTCTAATAATCACAAATAATTCTGTGACCTCTTCTGGCATTGCAAAAGTCTAAATAATTCTTAGATAATAGTCCACAATTATTTAGGTAGAGCAAACCGGTATCAACCAATAAGTGTGGCTGTGTTCACACATTGTGCTAAGCACAGATGCATGTTGGTGTGTTTGTGTTGCGTCTTTGGGAAAAAAACATTTTTTGTGCAGTAAAGTTGCTAATGCAACAAAAGTCTAATATACACCTGTGCTATTCTGCACCTGCGCTATTCTTGCATTGTCATGGCCCCTATTGTCCTGCTCATTGCATTGAGTTGAAAATGCTGGGTCTAATGTTATTCTAATGCATTGTGACTGCACTGAGCAAAGCTGCACATAAGAAGGTGTAAGTAGAACCTAAATGCACAGAAAATGTATCAAATGTACTTGTCTCCAAGCCCAGATCTCTCAAAGTCACGAAGCAGGATAGTAGAGCCAGCTCATTATCCACAGTACATGAGCGGGGACAAACCGGTTCAGAAGCCCTCCGGCAGGATAGTCCCCAGTATCCAGCATTCAGTACTCCGAGCAAGGGAAGAAAATTTTTTGTGTTTTTTTTTTCACATTTTTTATTCCAAGGGATCCCTATACCAGTTCACAGGGTAGTAATGGCCGGCATGTCACCTGTCAGCATTGGCTTGCTAGATAATTTGTACTGGATCATGCTGGTATTTGAGATGAGGCAAACTGAATCAGCAAGTTTTGGTCCTTGGCCCCGGGGCCCCTTATTCTAGATGTCCCATTGTGTGAAACCACCCAGCTCGCCCAGTAAAACTCACCTTTCTATGGTACTACGGAACATGTGCGGGCTCTCATCCAATCATTACATTTGTCTGCGCGCATCAATTTCAGTTGAGAGTCGAATCTAGCTGAAAGCAGCAGTGCAGAGCTGAGCACCCGGGCAGCTGCATCCCCGTGAGCCTCTAACAGGGCACATGCGCAGTTGGATTGGGGAGAAGGTAGGTTTTACAGGGGACTTAGGGGTTTTCACACAGTGGGGCATCCCTAATCAGGGTGCCCTGGAGACTTATAGATTCCAGGGATCATTTTTGGTCCACTTTAAAGGTGAACACTACAAGTACTAGTTTATGTTCCTGCACGCCATCTGCTGGATGATACTGTATTTTTCACCCTATAAGACCCACCTCCCTAAATGTTGTGCTAACCCCCCCCCAAGAGCCAAATAATAGGCAAGGTGCAGAGTCCCCCACTTACAGGCAGAGTGCCCCCCCTTCCATAGGCAGTGTGGCATTCCCCCCTCCTATTTCCCATAGGCAGTGGGGCATCCCCCTCTTGCCTAGGCAGTGTGGGATACCCTGTCCTATTTCCATAGGTAGTGTGGCGTACCCCCCCTTCCATTTCCCATAGGCAGTATGACATTCCCCACACCCATTCCCATAGGAAAAAGAAAAACAAAGCAAAAAAAAAAGGAAACTCACATATACATCGCTCCCCGCTGCTGGGATCCATGGGATGCCAGAAGGTGGAGGAGCGGCAGTTGGACAGGCAGGGTAACTGATCCCTGCCGTTGTCCCAACCATCCCGTGCTGTCCCTGCTGCCGCCACTGCTTCTTTTCCTGCAGAATGAGCAAACACATCTGGCTCCATGCAGCGGGTGGGTGTGGCCTGCACCAAGCATTGGCCACACCCACCCGCTGCACAGAGCAGGGTACTTGCTCTATGTGCTTGCCGCCAGAGAAGACGCAGTGGTGGGGGCAGTGTGGATCGTTGACGGTGAGGACAGCGAGGGTGACAGGAACATTGGGAAGGGATCAGTTACCCTGCCTGTCTGCGTGCTGCTCCTCCATCTTCTGGCCTCCCATGGCTGTGGCGGCCCGGCCCGCAGCGGTGAGCAGTATATATGTGAGTTTACTATTTTTTTTTACATTCGCCTGATAAGACGCATTGACATCCCCCTCTCGCCACACACACACTTTTGGGGGAAATAAGTGCGTCTTATATGGCAAAAAATATGGTATGATTTATTGTACTTTTGGTATCTATTTTTATCATTAAAATTAAATAACGAAATATCAAAAACACCTTTGTTTAAATGCAGTGCAATATGTCCATTTCAACCTTAGAACTTCTACAGCTATATATGAAACACCTTCTAATTCCCTTGCGCCTTTTTTCGCTATTTGCTTTGCTCTGCAGTTTTTTTCCGGCCAGCCATCTCTGTGCCCCGGCATAATGAAGCATAAAATAGTTGCCACGGTTTTGCGCTATTTTTATTTGATACAAGTAAAGTGGTTCATTTTATTTAAATCCGCTCTATTCACTAGCCTTAGGCAGCAATACAAGGGAAGTAGCGGAGGTAGCCTCCATTCTAGTTTACATGTTACCCTTGGATGTCATTTAATTTCACATTCTCTCTTTTTATTTGTAGCACAAGCAGCCTTTATGCATGGAGGAAAAGAGCAAAGAGCTTGACACCATGGAATTAATTTATTGAATGCAAGAGAGAGGTTAATGTATCCTCTTTGTACATATGTCCAAGCATCTGAATGTTTTCTCCAGTTGACTGGTAAATGTTCGCTTGCTTTCCGAGAGATTGACTCCAATTGTAGCACATGCGCCGTTATATAATACCGCGTTGTAAGTAATACACAACATTTGTGTTCACATGAATACACTTGGCTGGAATAGGCTGCGAAATGACAAAAGGGGACTCGGCTACTAAATATAATAAAAACTGAATTATGTACAACTATCTGCGCTAGAGCAATGCTAAGGAGTCCAAAGAAAATACCAAATTATCTCAATAAAACAAAGTTGTAAATTCTGCCGCGGCATTAAAAAAGGTTGTTTTCCTCTTCTCTATCCAGGCAAATCATTAGGCTTTAGGGGGTTATTCGCTGAAAGTGGTAAAACTGTCTACCTCAACTTGCCCCCTTATGAGAAAAGCTTTTTCCCCTCATCTGGAGAGCTCTTTAAACTTTACTGAATACTTTTGATTTACTAATGCCTGGAAGATGTCTTTATTTCATTGGAAAACTTCTGCACCTCACAGAAGAACCTCTCTAAACCCAAAGCAGATGCATTGCTAGGATCTGCGAGCTAGACTAGGCCAAGACTATTCAACAATTACCTAACCTATAGCACGAGGTGTGTTCAGATGGAGCAGCCGCACAAAGCACAAACATCCTGGGGGCTCAAGACTTTTCCCTTTTGGCAGGTTTTTTTTTTAATGGGTGGGGCAAGGAAAAGGGGCATTACCTGCTCAGCTCTGGATCTAGCAGATTGCTTTTTCCAAGTAAGTAAGCAGGATTCTTTGGAGGACAGACAGTTTTTTTTCCTGGAAAGGAAGGGTATGTCACCTGCTCATCTCTGCCAGATTTATTTTTTAAGGTGTTGGCTCCAACAAACACCATCTGTTTTGTTTTGGGGGGTCCAACCTACAGTCTTGCACAGGATGTATTTAAATCTATAGCCAGGCCTGGGCACGGCCACTGATTAATAAAACAATAACCTTTATTTAAAACCAAGCTATTAGCAGGGCCGCCATCAGGGGGGGAGCTGGCAGCCTCGAGTACGAGTGTTCCAAAGAGGGGGCAGGCTTTGTCCCCAAGAACTACCCCTGCATCTATGCCTACAGTGCGACCACTGCACTTCAAAAATCTCTCCCCACCTATCCACCGTCAGCTATTCGCCCCACTGTCTGAACCCCCCCCAGTCACCCGGTATGCTTACCTCATCCCTGACAACAAGCCTATAGCGCATGTGTGATGGGCAGCAGCATCACTTACATTCTTTTCATGTACACCGCAATTAAATGGCTGGCGTGGCCGCACACAGCACAGTCGGAGAATGCAAGTGATCCTGCCGCACTCCACGCATGCACCGTGGGCTTGGTGAAAGGTAAGAAAAGCAAGCTATCCGGGGGGGTTTCACATAGTGGGCATCCCAAGCTGGTTTTGGTTTAAAATCTTTTGGGCAAAGTTTTTTTTAGCTTTTTTTAATTTAACAATAAAAAAATGTAATAATACATTTGTGTAGGATCAAAATGGGTGGGGGACAATGTGGCTGTAAGGGGTCCCAAAATTCTTAGTGGCAGCACTGGCTATTAGTAAAAGTTAATGGTTACTGTTGATTTTTCAACTGCCTCTGCTGGCAGTTTGTTCCAAACATCTACTACTCTTTCTGTAAAATAATATTTTCTAACATTGCTCCTGATCTTCCCCCCGACTAGCTTCAGGTTGTGCCCCCTTGCTCTATCATTAAGCTTCTTCTTAAAAAAAAAAAAAAAAAAAACATAGTAGTATCAGGGAGGCAGCTAGCCTAACATGCATTACTCCTCAATAGAGTCTTGTGGTGAAAGGCAGTAGTAGCTAAGCTGGGGGAAACCAGTTGCTATATTGCAGGTAGTTAAAAATATGAAGCTTGGAATGGGACTGTTCAATAGTTAAGTGTTGGATCACTAGAGTCTTCTAGATGGTTCCTCACATGGCTACACATGTGCTGTGTTGAGGGTTACATTGTCTTGGGCTGGGAGGGACCAGAACCTATAAAATTATAATGAGCTAGTCAGAACCAGTTTTCTTTGTTCTATGTTGATTTGTTCCTGATGTGGAGCTAGGAAGACCAAAGTAGGATGAGGGACCATCAGTGAGCAAAAAGAAAAGCCAGAAGCTGGAAGCCGATTGAAGCTGAAGAAACCTTTGAGCTATAACTAAGCCAGGCAGCCATCATCAGGACCTGTGGATTCAGCTCAGAGGCCTAGGCACCCATGAAATTATATGAGACTGTGTCTGTTGAAATGAAAGAAGTGGAAGCTAAGGCCTGACATCATGTCCCATTGAGTTTTAGAAACAACTGCTCAAATCTAATGCTGGAACAATTTGCTGTAATGCTGGACAAGGTTCTAATAAAATAAATGGAATTGTTTTAAGAAACATGGGACTGGTTTATACTCCTGAAAGAAGGTAGTTTTGCTCAGAAATTATCCACATCCAATGCATGCACCACTGTGCACCACAAAAGAATCCACTCCCCATCACACTGCTGCCTAACCTAGTGTGAGCAACAGCTTTGAAGGAGCAGCATCATTTATGCTACTTTTCGTTCCTATGTCACTTGTTTCCTTAAACAAATTTGCAGTGTCCACTGACCAAACAGGATGCAGTGCTAGATCTACCCAATGGGGAAACCGTCAGCGAACAGCCAGTGTCCTGGGCCACATGACTAATAGGATTGATCCCAGAAACACATCACTGCCACAAGGTTTCTGGGACCACTGCTAGGATGGACGTTTTAACTTGAATTATCAAATGCTAATTTTTATTTATATTTTTGTCATGTCAGTCTAGTGGGATCCAGGCTTGCCTCTGATAGCCAGCGTCTTGGGCTCACCTGTAGAATCTACCACCCTGAACAGTCAACCCTACGTTTACATGCAAATATTAACTGTTTTATGGCTCATACACACAGGCACTCTTCTGATGTAGAACAGCATCATGCAACATTATCTACTTCTCCTATCATAGCATGACCATTACTATCCCAAAGGGCTCCACTTAACCACTTATGGGTTGATTCAGCACCAGGTGAGAAAACGCTACTGCAATTTAGGATAGAAAACGGCCATTCACTTTCATTGACTACCTTGGGAGTGATTCAGCACCAGGTAAAATATACATCTGGTTGCTGAATCACCACAAGGTAGACAATGAAAGTGACTGGGAGATTTATCTTCTCAAAAAAGTAGTTTTCTTACCTGGTGCCAAATTGACTCTATAGTGTGCCATCTGTGCATGATCGTGAGCTTGGACTATACATATATAAAAACTACTGATCGTGTTGTTCCCCAGAGCTCAATAGGCTGAGTGCCCAGGAGCCATTTGCAAGCAGTCCCTTTGAGGATGGGTTCCCTTCATTTAGAGGACCGCAGGCCAGTCTATATTAATCAACTTTTATATCAACTTGGTCTGGAGTTGTCCTGACTAGGGAGCTGCACGTTCCCCCCCCCCCCCCCCCCCCCCCGGGAACGTGCAGCTCTACTTCTCAATAGAGCAGCCCTGGGTGCTGGGGGTGAGGCCAAGTCCAATGAGCCACCAGATATTGACTAGTGAGATAAAAAATAACAGGTCCAGCACTCCCAGTCCTGACATACAACGCAGTTTTGCACTTCTCATTCACATGTTGCCCATAAGATGGAATTCCTTCACATTGAAAAGTCTGGAGAGGAATCCAGACAGCAAGCGGTCACAGACCTAATAACAGTGAGAAATCTGATTTGTATAACTTTGCTGCAATTGATTGGTCCATGATTCAGGAAATCTCCATCAGTCACAGTGTGGGATTGAAGCCTTTAATTCCTGTAATACAATTGCAGTGAAGTGTTTTTACTCTACCTCTCCTCCCTGATCTCAATTCTACACCCGGTCATGACATCATGTGCCCTACTTCTAATAATGTTTAGCGTTAGTGGCATGACACCGCACCCCTCCCTCTAATGAAGCGTTGCGTCAGTGACATGACACCGCGCGCTCTCCCTCTAATAATGTTTAGCGTCAGTGACATGACACAATGCGCCCTCCCTCTAATAATGTTTAGCGTCAGTGGCATGACACCGCGTGCTCTCCCTCTAATAATGTTTAGCGTCAGTGGCATGACACCATGCGTTCTTCCTCTAATAATGTTTAGCGTCAATGGCATGACACCATGTGCCCTCCCTCTAATAATGTTTAGCGTCAGTGGCATGACACCATGTGCCCTCCCTCTAATAATGTTTAGCATCAGTGGCATGACACCGCACGCTCTCCCTTTAATAATGTTTAGCGTCAGTGGCATGACACCATGTGCCCTCCCTCTAATAATGTTTAGCGTCAGTGACATGACACCACCCTCTAATAATGTTTAGAGTCAGTGACATGACACCGCGCGCTCTCCCTCTAATAATGTTTAGCGTCAGTGGCATGACACCGCGTGCTCTCCCTCTAATAATGTTTAGCGTCAGTGGCATGACACCGCGTGCTCTCCCTCTAATAATGTTTAGCGTCAGTGGCATGACACCATGTGCCCTCCCTCTAATAATGTTTAGCGTCAGTGGCATGACACCGCGTGCTCTCCCTCTAATTATGTTTAGCGTCAGTGGCATGACACCATGTGCCCTCCCTCTAATAATTTTTAGCGTCAGTGGCATGACACTATGCGCCCTCCCTCTAATAATGTTTAGCGTCAGTGACATGACACCACCCTCTAATAATGTTTAGTGTCAGTGACATGACACCACCCTCTAATAATGTTTAGAGTCAGTGACATGACACCGCGCGCTCTCCCTCTAATAATGTTTAGCGTCAGTGGCATGACACCACCCTCTAATAATGCTTTGCGTCAGTGACATGACACCGCGCGCTCTCCCTCTAATAATGTTTAGCGTCAGTGGCATGACACCGCACGGCCTCCCTCTAATAATGTTTAGCGTCAGTGGCATGACACCATGCGCCCTCCCTCTAATAATGTTTAGCGTCAGTGGCATGACACCATGCGCCCTCCCTCTAATAATGTTTAGCATCAGTGGCATGACACCGCGTGCTCTCCCTCTAATAATGTTTAGTGCCAGTGGCATGACACCGCGCGCTCTCTCCCTCTAATAATGCTTTGCATCAGTGACATGACACCGCGCGCTCTCCCTCTAATAATGCGTTGCGCCAGTGGCATGACACCGCGCGCTCTCTCCCTCTAATAATGTGTTGCGTCAGGGGCATGACACCATGCGCCCTCCCTCTAATTATGTTTAGTGTCAGTGGCATGTCATCACCGCGTGCTCTCCCTCTAATAATGTTTAGCGCCAGTGGCATGACACCGCGCGCTCTCCCTCTAATAATGCTTTGCGTCAGTGGCATGACACCGCGCGCTCTCTCCCTCTAATAATGCTTTGCATCAGTGACATGACACCACGCGCTCTCCCTCTAATAATGCGTTGCGCCAGTGGCATGACACCGCGCGCTCTCTCCCTCTAATAATGCGTTGCGTCAGTGGCATGACACCATGCGCCCTCCCTCTAATTATGTTTAGTTTCAGTGGCATGTCACCGCGTGCTCTCCCTCTAATAATGTTTAGCGCCAGTGGCATGACACCGCGCGCTCTCCCTCTAATAATGCTTTGCATCAGTGACATGACACCGCGCGCTCTCCCTCTAATAATGCTTTGCGTCAGTGGCATGACACCGCGCGCTCTCCCTCTAATAATGTTTAGCGTCAGTGGCATGACACCATGCGCCCTCCCTCTAATAATGTTTAGCGTCAGTGGCATGACACCGCGGTGCCCTCCCTCTAATAATGCTTTGCATCAGTGACATGACACCACGTGCTCTCCCTCTAATAATGCGTTGCGCCAGTGGCATGACACCGCGCGCTCTCTCCCTTTAATAATGCGTTGCGTCAGTGGCATGACACCATGCGCCCTCCCTCTAATTATGTTTAGTGTCAGTGGCATGTCACCGCATGCTCTCCCTCTAATAATGTTTAGCGCCAGTGGCATGACACCGCGCGCTCTCTCCCTCTAATAATGCTTTGCATCAGTGACATGACACCGCGCGCTCTCCCTCTAATAATGCTTTGCGTCAGTGGCATGACACCGCGCGCTCTCCCTCTAATAATGTTTAGCGTCAGTGGCATGACACCGCGCACTCTCCCTCTAATAATGTTTAGCGTCAGTGGCATGACACCATGCGCCCTCCCTCTAATAATGTTTAGCGTCAGTGGCATGACACCATGTGCCCTCCCTCTAATAATGTTTAGCGTCAGTGGCATGTCACCGCGCGCTCTCCCTATAATAATGTTTAGCGTCAGTGGCATGACACCATGCGCCCTCCCTCTAATAATGTTTAGCGTCAGTGGCATGACACCGCGGTGCCCTCCCTCTAATAATGCTTTGCTTCAGTGGCATGACACCATGCGCCCTCCCTCTAATAATGCTTTGCGGCAGTGAAATGACACCACGCGCCGTCCCTCTAATAATGCTTAGCGTCAAACTGCAAAAAGTTGTCAGCTTTTTCTGCGAATTTAATTTGTACATTAAGAAAATTAATTTTTTACGTTAAAATCTATGCTAAGTAACATCAAATCACTCTGATTTAAAGTGATTCACGATGCCTGACTCAGACTCGTTTACCGACTGGCTGAATACTCACTGGGACCCTGAACTCATGGACCCCCTCCCCAGGTTTGCATGGTGATAGTGCTAATAGCCCCTGCACATTAGCTATTGAGCACTGTGAAAAAATGGTCAGCTTAGATTTTAGTTTGGGCCTCCAGTGCTCAGTGGATCCTGTTTAGATGGGGCAATATGTGGTAGCAATAATGATGCTGTCCATTTCTCTATGAAAGGAGTATAAGGTAATTCTGGATAGATCTGTTCTATGGCAGAAAAGCACAAGTTATCCACTCGCGCATACTGTTAGGCATAAGCACTAAAACCAAAGCAGCCATTGTCCCTCTCCAGTGGGGCATCCCAATTTGGGATGCCATGTTGTGTCATTACCATAAAAACATACCCTGCCAGGAGATCCCACAGCACAAGCAATAGCTGCAAGCCAATTAGTGGCTTTCACTCCATTCAGCTTTTACTAGCCACTCTGACTTCAGGGTGGTGTAGTAAAACAAAATGAGGGGCAAGCCACTGACTGCTTACACCCCCATACGGCCAGCCATTTAGAAGTGCCTGCCTTGGGTATGTGCACCAGATGGGACATGGCCCACACATGTGGGTCAGAGGCAAGGTGTGTATAGTAGGTCATCTGATGGATTTCACACTGTGGAAATCAGAATACCCCAAGGATGGGAAAATTTGGCCTGGCTGGAGTCTTTTAGGACACATGCTGCTCACTCACCTTATACAGTAAATTATTTTTACAATTTTAAACTCAGCAGTATCGGAGCACAGCACCTAGTTAGTTGCATTAAACCGGACCTTCACCCTGAATTAGAGCCTATATTATATGTTTCCCCCCCTCTGTACATACAGATTGCCCACATTAAAAATCATCCTACCTGCATCTAATGCCTTTTCTGAGCCTTTAAACATTCAAGATGGCGAACCATGAAGTCTTAGGCTGCCTTCATACAGGAAGTGTCTTCTGACTGCATTCTGGGATTGCTGTTCCTTTCCTGACCCCAGCTCTGCTCTGTATGTGCCAAGCACAGCTATTACCCCGCCCCCTGTACTTTTGCTGCCCTCTCTTCTCCTCAGTATGTGATGCTTCTGAGGCAAGATGGCGGCTCCCGTATCCTAGAGTCCTGAACAGAGTTTCAGCCCAGTGGGGGAAAGAATAAAATGTAAGTGACTAAAACATAAAATATATTAATTTTAGATGCTGGGGAAGTTTTTGAAGGGTTTGGGCTTTTTATTAAATGATGCTGAAGGTCTGGTTTAAGTTGTTTGGTCCAGAGCTTCTGTAATACAAAGTCTAGATTGTCCAATCAGATTGTACAGTATGTGGCCGTCATAAGACACTCAAGTACAAATCCAACAACAATCCTACCTTACTGTTGTTTTTATTTCTTATGGAAGTGACCGGAGCTGATTTTCTATTGGTAAGCTTTTGTATGCTTTTGCCTAAAAGGTAATTATTATGGGTGCTGTAATAAAAAAACTAAAGGAAAAAATTCCTATTTATTTCCGAGCAGGAGAGATCGGCGTTAGCTTGGGGGGTGATCCGTCACTGCCAGGGACATTTAGCATTTTGCAAAATTACCAAACATTTTTTTTTCTAGTGAAAAATGGGAAAAACAAATGGGATTCATCATTCCAGCGTTCGTCATTTTTCAACGCCAAATCACGATGGTCAGGCTCATGTATATTTAAATGAGCCAGGTACTTGTAATGAAAGCATCTTTGGTGTTAAGACAAATGGCGCACGATCGAAATAAATATGTTTTGCGGGTGACTTAATCAAATGTCATTATGCACCTACACACACACATACACACGCACACCAATGAAAGTTCAACAAAAGTTGCAGCCTTTTGTATATTAATGCTGACTAAGAGTTTTCAGTCCCAACATATATGTACAATGGTTATTATTAAACCGGATCTTCACACTAAATAAGAGCCTATGTTGTATGTTTTCCCCACCCTGTACATACAGATTGGCCACATTAAAAATCATCTTACCTGAACCTAGTGCATTTTTTAAACCTTTTAACATCCAAGATGGTGGACTCTGAAGTCTCAGGCTGCTTGCAGCTATGCTGCTCTGCATTGTGGGATTGCTGTCCTTTCCCTGACCCCAGCTCTGCTCTGTCTGTGCAAAACACAGCTATTATTATTATTATTATTATCATTAAAATGTATTTATATAGTGCCATCATCTTCTGTAGCGGTTTACAAAGTGTGATTACAGACAAGGTAAAACATATAGTACAAGGAACAAAACAAACTAGATGCTACAAGGTTTAAAGTGGACCAACACCCAGGATTTTGACTATCCTGGGTTTTGGTCCACTTCGGTGGGGCACCCCAATCGTGAAACCCCCCAGAAACCCCAAAAAACTCACCTCTCCCCGCTCCCACGTGAACGCCGCAGCCAATCCCCGCCAACGTCTAGGCGGGAGACAGGAACGTACAAGCCTCTTCCGCCGCCGCCGCCTCCCGCGCGTCACTCTTGGCGCGCGCGCGCCCCCGCCGGCCATTCACAGAGGGCCGGCGCGGGCGCGCGCACGTCTGGAGGGGCGCGCGGGAGGCGGCGGAAGCGGCGGCGGATCAGGTAAGATCTTTTTGGTTTTTCTGGGGGGTTTCACCCCGCGGGACATCCCGATCTCGGATGTCCCGCGGGGTGGGAGGTGATCGGCCCAGGAAACTTATAGATTTCCGGGCCGATCACCCCTGGGTGTTGGTCCACTTTAAACCAACGGCTGTGAGCACAGGAGACGATAGGAGAGAGAGCCCTGCCCTGGTGAGCTTACAGTCTAAAGCTATAACCCGCCCCCTGCACTTTTCACCTCTCTCCTCAGTATGGGATGCTTCTGAGGCAAGATGGCAGCGCCCATATCCTAGAGTCCTGAACAGAGTTTCAGCCCAGTGAGGGAAAGAATAATAAGTAAGAGACTAAAAACTTAAAATGTATTCATTTCAAATGCTGAGGAATAGTTTTTAAGGGTTTGGGCTTTTTATTAAATGATGCTGAAGGTCCGGTTTAATTGTGTACACTGGCATGTAAGCCAATGAAATGAAGCAACTAGGTTACATCTTCCAAAAAACACCTCTATTATTCCAAAAACATCCATAGGCTGGACTAGACCCGGAGACTGGACTTCCGCTTTAAAAAAAAGGTTGCATTCTAAAAAGGCACTGAACTGAAATCTTGAATATCATGAACAATTGGTCCAATGCCCATATAAATATGCTAAACAGCAAGAGGAGAGGTTACTTAATAATCCTGCATAAAATCAAAATCCATCTAAGCATGCTTCTTCTTTTTATGGAAGAAAGAATCATCCCAGATGACAGGCTTTGAATGTAATATTCTGCTTTTTGCATTCTTCGGATGCGTGTAGATGCTTTTACCCATCATGCAATGGCCTTGGGGGACAGTGCTGAAAGCTTGATGGCTATAAAAAGGCCCAATCAACAGGGCAATATATGCAGAACTAGATTGGGCCTTTGGGTGCCATTGAAAAAGGTGTTAACGTGCTAAGAAAGTGAATGCAAGACAATATCACAAGCCTAGGTCTTTAAATTGTTAATATACCAAATGTAAGTAGAAGTTAATCACAGAATTTACAGGATTAGACTTGGCACATGGTGACTAGTGATGGGCTTCGGATCCGGACCGAAGCCAGATTCGACCTGGATCTTGCCGGTTTTCCCTGGTTCACCCCATCCCAGGTACCAGCATGCCACTTGTTGGTGCCAGTAGGTGGCATGCCGGCCATCACTTACCTGTGAGCTGGTATAGGGATCAGTTGGACCACTTACCAGCTCCCAAATTGCTAAAAAAGAAAAAAAAACATTTTTTAAATAAAAATAACTCACAGTTGCCGCTTCTTCCTTCATTTGTCCCCAGGGCCTCCCGCCTGCTTCTACATGCTTCTACATGCTGTGATTTTCTGGATACTGGGGAGCCGCTACTGCAGCTGCCCCACCCCTCATCCTTTCTTGGCATCCCACCAAGAAACTTCTGTCCAGCCAGAGGCTTATATACGCAAAAGAAGGAGCCTCTGTGGTATCCCCCACATGTGACTAATGGCATCACCGGAGAGGAGGGACATGGGGAGGATTCCCGGGGACCTGCTCAATAAAGATGCTGGCAGGGCAGCTGCAATATTTGCTCCCAGCCATCAAGAAAATCACAACCCATTTATGTTAAAGGAGCACTATTGCAAAATTGTGCAATAATAAAATTCCATATAAACACCTTGGCTAAAGAGAAGAGGGGTCATTTATACACCTTAACTGAATAAAACTCCCACCAAGTCTGTGTTTTTCTCCTGGTAGGAATAAAATTCATGGGTGACAGGTTTAGTATATGAGGGGTGACAGAGCCTGTCACCGGTGATTTCCTCTTTCTACCATTAAAATAAAAAAACAAGCCTGGCTGGAAATTTCCTGATGCCACCCCTCAACTGAAGACACCCCTCCACTCGCCATCCAGCATATTAAAATCTATTTTTATTATTGGGCCATTTTTCGCAATAGTGCCCCTTTAAAGACTAATTTTTATTTTATTTTCATTTTTACTGGCAGTGAACTGGTATGGGGGACGTCTATACCAGTTCACACATTTTGAGGTAGCTGGAGCTATCATATTCGGCATTCGGGAGTAATTGGCCAGAGGGCTACTGAACCATATGGTCCCCACTTTGGCTCATCACCACTGGAGGTGGTGGTGGGATTTTTTAGTAAGGTAAGGTGTTACACTAGAGCAGCATTCCCTGACCCTCTCCTAGAGCGCCACCAACAGGTCTCTCTAGCTCTGAGCACCAACTTCTTTACCTGTGCATCTGTGTAGACAAAACCCGCTCTGTCGATAGGAAAGGGTTGGGGAACACTGCCCTAGAGGTACTGAACGTCATCTAGCTAGGTCTTCAGAAACATGTAGCAAGGAGAAAAGCCGATTGGCTTAATGCAGTATAGGAAAAAGCATTTACTATGTTCTAATTAAGAACACGATAATGTGGAGCGCTGAACCATGATAGCCCAATGCTTAGTGTTATATCCTCAGGAGAAGTCGGAATGTATGAATAAATCTAGCCCTAAGCTAATTGAGGGACAGTCTTGGGTGGTGGGGGTAATTAAAGGTTATGCAGAGCAGTAGCAGACTTTCTATGTGGATCTTTCATAGCGATAGTGACAGTGCTAAAACCTCCTCAGGAAACCCGGCCATGTCTTACGCCAGCATTTTATGCAGTCTCAGGGAATCGACATCAGTATGAAGTGAATTGTGTCACTTTGGGTAGGCCTTCTCACTGCTAAAAAGCATCAAAGCTGATTTTGCCATGGATGGCCGGGAGAATGTGTCAGCTACAGAGTGATCCGGTAAACTAATTGATTTACTTGCGTTTAGAAGAAACAGAAGTACATTACAGTTTACACTGTGACAGCTAAAAGTGATAAAAGGGAATTAATCAGTCATACAGTGCCAACTAAACATCAGTTTAGCACCATATTTAGCCTTGTGTCACCTTGTCAAGAGATTGCCATCTGTAAAGACTAAAGTGACAGTAGTGTTATCAGGACAGGGGTCATGCATACTGCATAGACTGAGCTAAGGAGATAAATAAATAAGCATGGGTTATCAAAAATCGTTTTGCTTGTAATGATTCAGGCCAGATTCAGGTCAAATTGGCCTGGCTACCAGGCCTATGGTCCACAGCCCTGGACACATACCAACACCTATGTCCTTTACCACAGGTCTATAGCTATTTCAGGGGGCTTGGGGGCACCCCTGAAAAAAAGGGCCTATACCTTTACAGTTAAGGTACAGTTAACTGGACTGGAAGACTGGCAAGTGAGGTATTGACTCCTCACCCCAATCTTTGAACTGGTACAGGAGTCCTAGGGAGGGGACCCAGTGCCTTCTTTTGAGTCGAGACAGCTCCACCTTTGTCAGCAGTGGTGGCCTTACTGGCAGCTCTGCCGACATCTGAAGGTTAGAGAAACTGAGTTCTTCTATCTGTAGACCCTCACACTTTGCTAGGGGGAATGCCCTGCTGATGAGAAGGGAGCCTTATATACTGCAGAGGCAGGGCCTTTGGTGATTCCCCTCTATGTAATGTGTGTCACAGTAACAGTGCTGTTGAAGTTCTTCAACCACACATTATCTTCTTGTTTTCAATCCTTCAAAAGATACAAAAGACCTCTCCTTGCAATAGTTCAAGTCACCTGCTTATCTATATTGCACCTGTAATTTGCATAACCCATTGATCCACGTCTTTAATCAATCAGATCTTGTGACTACTTCTGCTCTACGTTGATCATTGTGACTTCTGCTCTGCCTTGACCACACTCTTCTCCTTGGACTTCCTAGTGTAACTATGGCCTGCTTTCAACTAGAATTACTGCTGTCTGTTTCGATCTTGGCTTTTTTACAGACTGTATCTTGCTGCCCCCATCGGCTTCTCACCTTGGACTAAACTACTCATGTTCCATGTGCTTCAAACTGCTTTATCTATGTCTGTAGGAATAAACGGATGCAACTGGACTTGCTTTTTTTCTCTTAAATGTATTTTGTTAGTCAATTCTCAATTCAGAATGACATGTACAGGAATCTAGCAGCAATAAGTAGTAGCTCCAATCTGCACACATTTTAAGCAAAGCAGCAAGCAAGAAGCCAAATGTTTATTCTTCTTTTATATATTTTAATATATATTTTAATATATTTTAATATATTTATATATTATATTATATATAATATTAATTACATTTTCAAAAGACTCCAAGGCCAGCCAACTAGGCACCTAGGGCATCCTGTATCCCAGGGAAACCAGGGATACTGCTGGCCCACTACCTATGTAGATGCTCTTACCAACGCTTTATGCTGTCAATTAGTATGCATTACATAAAGTGCTGATTGGACGAGTGTCTGCATATGCACCATGGGAACAGCAGAAAGGTGAGTGGAGTGGGTGATTTGGGAGGTTTCAAATAGTGGGGCATCCCATTTCAGGATGCCCCCGGAGTTAGGCTCAATCAAGAATAGTCAAAATCCTGGTGATTAGGCTACTTTAATGAAACATGTCAGACATGAAAGACACACTAATAATTGCAGTGAAGAAAATGTATTGAATGATACAGAGATACAATACCTAGATTTCAGTATTTTGTCAGTAAATAGCTGGTTTACATAATGTGCCACATAATGTGGCACATTATGTACAAGTACTGTTGTCTATATACATAATGACATTTTTCAGTGATTTCAATACATTAGTTTTGTATTTTATGCATGGCTATTTATGGCTATATTAGCTTATTATATGGCTATATTAATAGGTGAAAGTTATATTTTCCTTGCACGACACAATGGGCAAAATGAAAGTGCAAGGCCAAAATATAGATATGCAATAGGTACACTAGTTTGCTTGTGCAAATAAGGTGCAGCGAGATCTCTACCCCATTAGCAGGAGCATTCTCATAGTGGTCATGACAGTATTTAGAGAGGCAAGTGTAACTTTGGGTGCACATTTGGCTGGGCATTCCAACTTACATATGAGTGATCTTTTGAACTTTAACACACAAAAGTGCAATAGAAAAGTTTGTTCTAATTTTTCCTAAGAAGATTTCCTGCACTGGAAATGGGGCATTTTTCCAGTGAGTGGTTCTCCCCTCGGTAAAAACAGCACTTATCATTTGTTTAGCAACACTCTGGACAGTTTCACACCTCTACTTCTACCCTGCGTTGTTGCGCTGCGTTGCAATGCAATTACAATGCAGAAGAAACATTGTACATTATTCTAGATGGGATAGTTTACTTATCTGCGCTTTGTTGCAAGCGTTGCAGACCCCTTTTTCAGCTCAAAGATTTAACAGCACAGGTCAATATAAGTCAATACAACTGCAACACACATATGACGTAGTGTACCTGCGTTGTGTTTTTTGTGTTCTGTTTACGTTGCCATAGACTTTTACTGTTTAAATGTTTTTCTTGTAAAAGCGGTGTTACAAAGGTTACGGGAGAACCATCTGTATGCTAAAATTTCTAAGTGTGTATTTGAAGTTTCTGAAGTTTCTGAAATTCCGTTTCTAGGATATTTAATCTCTAAGCGTGGGTTGGTTATGGATCCCTCAAAAGTATCCGCGATACTGGAGTGGGAGCAACCAAGAACCCTAAAGACGCTTCAGAGGTTTTTAGGATTTGCAAATTTTTATAGACAATTCATAAGAGGGTTCTCTTCCATTGTGGGACCCTTAACTGATCTTACTCGGAAGATCGCTTTTGTTGAGGAGTGGCCTCCCTCAGCAATAAGCGCTTTTCAACTACTGAAAAAGACCTTTACTTCAGCTCCGGTGTTGATCCATCCCAATACTAATCACCCGTTTCTGGTGGAGGTCGACGCTTCCGAACTTGGTGTGGGAGCAGTTCTCTCTCAGTATTCTGGTAATCCGGAGAGATTGCATCCCTGTGCCTTCTTCTCCTGCTGAACGTAATTATGATGTTGGTAATAGGGAACTATTGGGTATTAAACTGGCCTTTGAAGAATGGCGTCACTGGCTGGAAGGTTCTCTACATCCCATTACTGTATATACTGACCACAAGAATCTAGAATATATAGAGTCCGCCAAAAGGCTCAACTCCCGTTAGGCTCGCTGGGCACTCTTTTTCTCTCGTTTCAATTTCATTATCACCTACAAACCAGGGAAAAAGAATACCAAAGCAGACGCCCTTTCTCGCAATTTCGGAGACTGTAAGGATCGATTTGATCCTGCAGAACCGATTCTACCCTTAGGTTGTATAGTGGGTGCCCTTCTCCCTGATTTGTCTACTTCTTTGACGCCATATCAGATTGATACTCCTCCCGGTAAACCCTCTGAATGCTTATTTGTTCCACCTCATTTACGTCTCGCCGTCTTACAGGAACTTCATGATGCCAAGTCCGCCGGTCACTTAGGGGTTCGGAAAACATTGGCTATCGCCAAACGCCATGTCTGGTGGCCTACCATCAGACGTGACATAACCGCCTTTGTTGAAGCATGCCCTGTATGTGCACGGAGTAAGACAACCCATGGATCTCCAGGGGGATTATTAGTACCTCTGGAGATTCCTAGTGAGCCATGGTCTCACATATCCATGGATTTCATTGTCGATCTACCTCAATCGCAGGGGAATACTGTAATCTGGGTGGTGGTTGACCGCTTCAGTAAAATGGCGCACTTTATACCTTTGGTAAAACTCCCGTCGGCGCCAGAGTTGGTGCAGTTATTCATTAAGCATGTTTTCCGTCTCCATGGTATACCACAGAATATTGTTTCAGATCGGGGGGTTCAGTTTGTATCCTTCTGGAAAGCCTTTTGTAATCGCTTGGGCATTAAAGTTTCTCTTTCTACAGCTTATCATCCCCAGTCTAACGGACAGACTGAGCGGGTGAATCAGAGTTTAGAACAATACTTACGCTGCTTTGTATCTGATCATCAGGAACAATGGGCGGAATTTATCGAGTTTGCAGAGTTCGCCTTTAACAATGCGCCTAGCGAGTCGACTAAGTTTTCGCCGTTTTTCTGTAACTATGGCAGGAATCCCAAGGCGTCGTCCTTCTCTGGTCCTTCCTCCAACTTGCCGGCCTTGGAGGAATGGTTACGGGAAAGGACTAAGGTGTGGTCTGAAATACAGACGAACCTTAAGAAAGCCTCTGGGTGATATAAAGTGTTCGCGGACCGACATAGATCGCGGGAACCACCATTTTAGGTGGGAGACTGGGTCTGGGTATCCACTAGAAATATTGCTCTTAGACAGCCCTCGCCTAAGTTAGGCCCTAAGTACATCGGTCCTTTTCCCATCACTAACAAGCTGAGTAATGTTACCTTTAAAGTCAAGTTACCTATGTCCATGAAGATTCCGTCTACCTTTCATGTTTCCCTGTTAAAATCCGCCAGAAATGTTCAGGTGTCATCTCCTCCTCCAGTTGTAATGGGAGATGAACCTGAATACGAGATTAACAGAATACTCGATGCTCGAATGGTCCGAAATTCATTACAGTATTTAATTGATTGGAAGGGTTTTGGTCCTGAGGAGAGGTGTTGGGTACCGGCCAAAGATGTTCATGCCAGAACCTTAGTCAATAGATTCCATCGTGAGAATCCTGATAAACCTGGTAAGGGTCCGGAGGCCCCTCGTGAAAGGGGGGGCAGTGTCACGGGCCACTCACCCGGCCTTCGGTCCCGCGCCGGCTGCGGTTGGTGCGGTCGAGCGCTGGCAGGGCGGCGTCCTCGGCAGGCGGCGGCTCGGCGGCTTCCGCCCCTGACCACCACTCGGCTGTTTCTGCCGCGAGCAGCCGCTCGGCTGTTCCCGTCGCGACCGGCGGCTCGGGCAGTTCCGTCGTGAGCGGCGCCTGGAGCGGGCGCGTCCCCGGCATCGCGGCGTGCTCCTGACGCCCAGGATCGTGCTCGCGCGCGCGCGCGAGCGCTCAGGATTTATGCCCTCCGGCGGCGCTGCACACATCGTGCCCGCCGGAGGTAATCAGTTTAGGGCCAATGAGCCCAAGGTTTGTTTTTGGGCAGAACGCCCTTTAGTTTGAATGGGGCAATCAGCCCTAGGTTCATAGTCTGCACCAATCATGTCCCTCAATCTGGTCGGCCACTTCCTATAAAGGTGTTCCCATTACATTTGATCCTTGCCCGTGATAGCGTGCTGCTGGGTGTGAATTGGTGTCTGTTCCGTCTACGTTATCTTGCCGTGTATGACCATCCTTGATCGCTGCCTGGACCGACCTTAGCCTGTTTTCCTGACCACGATTTTGCCTGCTCCTCTGTACTGCGTACCTGTGATTCCCCGGTTTGACCTTTGGCTCGACTCGACTATTCTTCTGTCTCATCCTCCTGTACTGCGCTTCTTTGGACTGATCTGCCGTGTATGACCTCTGCTTGTTTGACCCTGCCCAGTCTCGTTCCTGGTTCGTTTGCCTTCCCCTGCATAAGTCTGCATCCTTTGTGCTAAAAAGTCCTGGGGGCAACCGTGCCCGGTGAGGCGTGTTCAGCGTCCCGGCAAACGGGGGCTTGTCTATAGGCGAAGCTAGCAGCGGAGATTGGGGGTTGCAGACTTAATTGGAAGGTGGGCGTCCCACGGGACCTGACAAAAGGATGAACCGAAGGTAAGACTGGGCTTAATAGGGTAACTGAAGTAAGTACAGAATACCGTTCTGGGAACTCAGAGGGAGAAAAAAGCCAATGTCTAAGGTCACACCAAGGGTCAAATCAGGATATCAGAGAGCTTTGCGGCACCAGGGATTAGATGGGTTCAAAGTCGTAATTCAGGCTGAGGTCGGTAGAGGCGGCAGTCCGGATAGTGAGGTTAGCAAGGTCAGCAACAGATGAACGGGGAATCTCAGGATAAATCACACACAGCTAAAAGCTATCACGGCGTCAACTGAATGACCTGGGAGCACCTTTATAGGACATAGATGCAGGGGATAGGATGGAAGAAAACCAAGCACATTTGGATACTTAAACAACACTTGGGATGATTCAAACTTTTAGGTCTTTGCACCCAGAACAATCCTTGGGCTCATTGGCCCCTTTAAATCAGCCTCCGACAGCCACGCTGTGTGCAGCACCGCTGGAGCACATAAATCAGCGGTGCTCACGTGTGAGCATGAGCAGAGGAGCCGGGAGCGCAGTGGGGAGAGGAGGAGGCGGAAGCGCTCGGCGCATGGCTGCCGGGCAGAAGAAAGCCTGGCCCACCGCCCGAGCCCACTACGCCATGGGACCAGACTCCAGGTAAGTTTACCATGACACAGAGTTATTCATACAGTTTGGTTCCATATGGGGAGGTTCCCTTTAAAGAAATTCCACCAATTTCATCTATATCTCAGCCGTGTGAGCATTGGCATTTTTAACTGTAATATGAATTGTTTCAAAATAGTATAATTATACTGAAATTAACATTTGGTAAAAAAGTAGTACTTGAGTAATTTGGTACTGAATACCTTATTTTAGGTCATGTAAAAAGGGAAGATGAGCCCCTATCAAAGGGGAGGCAGTGGGATATCTGCCCGTCACCGCCTTGTGCACCCCACCGGTGGTATCGGGGGTTAAGATGGAGCAGCCTTGCCCTCGCCCACATGTCAGTCTGACAAAATTCCGATTATATGTGGGGGTGGAGATGGCAGGAGACACTCATCATTTATGGCGTGTCCTGCATCGTTGGTGTGGCATCTCAGAATCAGCGATCACCGTGATCTTTATATAACAATTCAATTTCTACTTCACCTGTGAAAATCCTGCATTGTACAGATGATTTTTGGTTGGTAACATTAGAAACAAAAAAGTTTATTGCACGGGAATACCGGTGCAAGGTGGCCAATTGTGGCACTGTAGTCCCAGCAGAGGGTCGAGGCTAAGGTAAGAATATCAGGCGGTCTGGGGGTTTATGTGCAGGGGGGGGCTTCAGCATTCTGGATGCCCCCCCATCCAGGCGGACCAACAAATGTAACCACATGGGTGTTGATCCGCTCTCAGCAAGATGCAGGTTGCTATTCACACCCAAATGTGCATCCAGATTTTGCTTCACCTAATAATTAGCATGACCCCCCCAACATATTGGGCTGGCATACATTAAAGTATGAAAGCTCTCCATCGCATCCTACAAGGTAATAAATAACTGCCTCAAAGAACCCAAATCCAGGTTCTGAAATGAAAATTAGTACTACAACTGATAAAATAACTCCACTTAGAGAGCCTTCCAATTGGGATATATTTTCTCACAGCAAGGTCTCTTTCTGTGCTAAATCAGACTTTTTCTGACACTGGTGTACAGGTTATATATTCCCTAGGCCCAGTCTCTGATTACTCTATGACTATTCTCTAATTCTCTCATTTTGATTAATTATTTTAATTTGCTGTCTAATTAATAAATATGTATTTAATTATTCTTTTGGTTAATTAAGGGTCTTATGTAATTAGAAACTTTCAATTTGCTACTTGGAGTGTGATGGTTCCTGTACTAGTGCCATACTTATGTGTACAAAAAAAACAAAAAAAGGGGAAGACATTATTGATCCAGTATGTTAGTACGTATATTACTATTATTAACATTTGCATAAAATCTCAAAGTGGACCAACACCCAGGATTTTCACTATCCTGGGTGTTGGTCCACTTCAGCGGGGCATCCGAGATCAGGATGCCCCGCTGTGTGAAACCCCCCCAAAAGCCCCAAAAAACGTACCTTTTCAGTGACGGACAAAGCCGCCGCCACCTCCCGCGCGTCCCTGTTACAAGGCGCGTGCCCGCGTCGGCCATTCACAAACGGCCGGCGCGCGCGCGCACTGCTAGAGGGGCGCGCGGGAGGCGGCGGTGGCTGATCCGTCGCCGATAAGGTAAGGTTTTTTGGGGCTTTTGGGAGGGGGTTTCACCCCGCGGGACATCCCGATCTCGGATGCCCCGCGGTGAGGGAGGTGATCGGCCCGGGAAGATTATAGATTCCTGGGCCGATCACCCCTGGGTGTTGGTCCACTTATAAAAGTTATATTTTGCCAGATCACTAAAAAACATACATTCCAATGGGGAATGCGGTGGTTTGTAGAGCTGAGGGAGTGGGAATGCCACATTCTCCAGAATCCACATTCAGGGATCCTGAAGCTAGGTAAGTGTATAGCACGAATACAGGCTTACTATTTTGTTTCAAGCTGCAAATAGAGATGAGTGAATGCCCTAAAAATTAGTTTCGCGCAATTTTCTAGAATTTCCCCAAGAAATGTGGGTTTGTCCGCATCAAATTTGAATGACTTGCTCAAGAGGAAAAAAACAGAATTAGGCCCTTATTTAACAAGGGATAGCGCCAGGTAGCGAATGGTGAGCGAACGGTAATGACGCTCACCGCCACGAGAACGCCGGCTCCCCTCCGCAATCACACATTTATCAAGCCGATCCTGCTTAGCGACTGACAGAGCGCCAGATAGCGAATCATTCATCATTATTCCAGCCTCACCCCACAGCGCCAGCGAGCGACCTTGAACAGCGACAGGTATGACCTCTCGCTACCTGGCGCTCTCCAATGCATTTCAATGGAGCAATCTTTAAATATTCATAATTAATTGCTATTATTTATTTATTTATTTTTTTAAATGTCAAAAATTCTGTGACCACTTCTGCAATGTTATTTTTTTTTTTAAGGTAAAACAAAAAAAAAAAAAAATTTGTGCAGAATTGATATTACAGGTCTGATATTAATTTATTCATATTACAAAATGTTTTGAAAAACATGTTTTTTTTTTTTTTTTTGTCAAAATATGGTTGTTTGGGGGTTAAAAAACTACTTTTAACCCATCGCCGCCAGCGCTCTGGGGTTTAAACAAGCATTTCACAGCGCGAGAATTTTTGGAGTGTGATTTGTTAATGAATATGCTGGGAGACGTTCGCTATGGCCGTTCGCTGTCATGCGTTCCCATACAGCGCGGAACCTGTCAAACAGCGACTCCTAACCCCGTATTCAACATTACCGCACATCGACTGAGTCGCTGTCAACAGCCGAACAACGGCCAAGCACAGCGAATACTATCGGGCGCTGTGAAAATAACGCTACTGTCGCTCATCTGTCGCTACCTGGCGCTATTAATGAATCAGCCTGCCTGTCTCCTCTCTCGTGATCCTCCAGCACAAGTGTCCCCCGCTGTTTCCCAATCTGCAAACAGGCAGAGGTTAGTATGTCTACATTTAGGTATTCATGCCTGTTATTTGAATATCTTTCACTGCACATTTCAAAACCAATAGCACAGAAGTACATGAACGCTGCTACCTATTTAAAGAGGAACAACGCACAGACTGCTCAATCAGAAATGCTGGGCGCACACAGCTAGAGGTGTACGGGGATGTGGCCACAGCGAGACAAGACGAGGACTCGGGAGAAGGTGAGCGGATCTGGGCATCCCAACTGGGAAAGATCCAAGGACAGGCTCAGGCAGCCCAGGGGTCTTTTAGACTTAATATTGAGAACATATTTTGGGGAACAGGGCCTAATGATTGGAGTGATAATGGTAGATGTTGAGTTAAATGAAGGGTCAAGGGGCCACACTTGTATAATGTAAAGTTACTGAGATCATACTAGACCTACCTCTTTTATATTTTGATAAATAACGGGCCAGCTGTTTACAAAGCACTGTTACAGGAAAAGTGGAAGATAATGTCCTCAAACTATAATAGGCTTTGAACTAGACATGGGCTCATTTTTCAAATCATGTCATCCGTACGCTGTGAATAAAATGTAATAGTGAGGACAAGCCTGAATTTATCTCCGTCATTATCATTTGCGCCCTCACTTTTATTTGTGTTGACTTGTACAGTCAGGAAGGATGACAGTCTCCAAGCCCATGAATCATCCCGAGTGATAATACATAGCATATTCCACCATCACTGACAGGCCCTGTTCCCGGCGCATGAAGGGGAAGCAGCTCTTTCCATCGCTCCAAATGCTATAATCTGACAAAATAAAGAACCTGACGCAGAAAAACATGTCTCTTACCTTTTAATGAGTTCAACTCAACTTTCCAGAGTGCATAGTCTCAATGTCCATCTTATGTTCCACTTGAAGAAAATTGTAGCACTGTAGGCACCCATATAACAGCATCGCTGTATAAACTTGCACTTTTCTACAGGCCATCTAAAGTGCAAAGTATACACAATAATACCTCTGTTAAGATAAAGTCTGTTAAGATAAAATCATAATTTAAATAGGAGAAAACCACAAGGTACAGTATACAATTACACCAGATTAACTATTTTTACATAAAATTTACAAAGAAAACCTTAAACCACTAACATCATATATTATTGATCCAATTCATTTGTAACAAAAGCAAAACATTCATTAAAAACATGTATTTAAAATGATTTATAAATAGAGATGGGTGAATCCCAACTGCAAAGTTCAGGATAGTACCGAACGTTGCGAGGTCGGGTTCCCAAACCCATACACAGACTTTAGCCAGAAGTTCGTGTTCGGTGTCCGCCACAAACACAGAGAAGCTGCTGAGCAGCCATCAACCAGTTTCACCCAAGGGTGCACTCACCTCAGCCCGCGATGCTCAGCGGTGGCGGCGGTGGTGTAGTGGCATTGAGTGAGGACACTTCTAATGCCAGCCAGCAATTATAATATTTTTTTATGAATGGTTTGATAAAAAATATACATCAAATAGAATGTTATAATAATTGTAATTATTTAAAATAATGATTACAATATCTAATAGTTACTCCATCTAACATATATTTTCCTGTTGTCCATCACTTAGGATTGGATTATCCTGGAGGCCTTTTTCAGAGATAATATCCCCTTATGACTTTCTTAGGCTGGACTTACTCGGTTACTCGGCCTTGTCCATTTAAATTCATACCTAAGCATGCCTTTCCTTAACTTAGCTCTACACCCATCTGTGAAGGGACACAGTTAGCCGGGTCCACTTGGTTCATCTCCTCTGGGTCTAGGGATGGACATGTCTGTCAGGGGAAACAAACGGTTTCAGTTACTAATGGAAACTGAATCTGGTTCCCTAACCTAGGGGTGTCCCCGAATATAGATTTGTGAGGTCCACTTACCAGGTAGATGCAGGAGGTACAGGAAGGTTCATTTGTGAGGGAAGGTGTACACCCCTGTCATGAGTGCTCCAGACAGCAGGATGAGCCTGGGTCTTTCTAGGGGTCCCTGTGCCATCCCTGGGTGTCAGCGGGGTGTCCAGCCTGGACCTCTATAGGGAAGAATGAGAAGGGTTATTAATGAAGGGCAAAGAGGGCTCCCTGGTCCTAGAAGGTTTGGGATGCCCCCTGGGGTGTGCTATTTCTAGTAGGAGGTGGGTGGCAGGGTTCACTCCAGCGGACAGCCCCCACCCCTCTCTTCTACTATCCTACACTGAGATAGCGGATCAGAGGGCAGTGGCAGGAGTCACCTTATAATAAGATATAAGTGAGCGTAGTTGTCTTATAACAGATAGATAGTAGGAGGAGGTAGGATATAACCAGAGAGAAGGTGATGGGAAACCCATTAATTAGAGACCAGAAGGGGTGTTTAGACTTTAAGCCAGAGGAAACAGGGTGGAGTAAGGCCCTTAATATATGGAATGGGTGGAGTCTCCCTATATATCAGTGGTATAGTGGGTTCATGGTAGGTCACTGGATAGGTCACCCTTTAAAAGCTTAGCTCTGAGCCAGATCAAGGAGTGGTGGTAACAGCAAGCTCAGTGCAGGAGGATACACTGCTTTGGCATGCAAGGGTTTCAGGATGACTGGAAATGAACCTTTTGGAAAAGAGAGAGAGCCCTTGGGGGGTGCGTTTGAACTCTGTTGGAAGTGGTGTCCCTGGACATTTGCTGATTGGTGCTTAGACAAGTGGGAACACTGAATTCAAGTTGTGACCTATATCCCTAAAGTGGAGAGGATCTCCCTTACCACCTATTTTTCTACATTAATCCCTGCCTAATTAACTAAGAGCTAGTGTTCACATCAAAGTGGGGAGGAGTAGGCACTATGCTACTGTGAAGAAAGTTGATATGGTGACTTGCCCTGTGGAAGTTACTGTTTTAAACAGTGACCTGTAAAGTATACTGAAGTTGTGCTACGCTGCTGTTGGATATTGGCTACAGTATGAAGCTACAGCCTGGATCTGTGATATGTGCTGTGTGCTATACTGTGATGAAAGATCAGTAAAGAGGAGCTACACTGGTTAAGTCAGAGCTGAGTTGTGCGCTTGTTTATCAGCCGACTGTGACATATATCTGTTGGATTACTGTAAGCTTTATCTGTGAATTACTACTGTGACCATTCTTGGATTAAAAATAAGCCTGAATCCGAATTTTCTATTCCCTCACTATCCTCCAGTCCGTCCACGCTGTCCCACGTTGCTCTCCTCGGAAATCTTAGCCTGGCACTGGGCTTTGGCCACTTCACTACCCGTTAAAGAGAGGGTCTATTTATAGACAAGGAACAATGTGGCTGATGTCACTGTGAGTGACAGGGGGCGTGTAGGACTTTTCCGGCCACCTCTCTTCTCAACCCTCCCTGCAGAAGGTGCAAGGTAGCGGGAGCACAGCGTAGTGTAGGATCTATGGGTGGCACAGGACAGTGGCAGGCAGCGTGGGACAGATGAGGACATCACTCAGCAATGGAAAAGAGATTATTGTGTAAAATATTTGTGTAAATTTAATCAATGGCTTTTTTCTAGTCTGGTATTTTTTTTCATATATACAGTCTATGCTTTATACCCTATAGATGCTGGTGTTTATTCATATGATTTTGGGGTTTGGGATACTATGCATCGAGAAATGTTGAATTGTTCATTGAACAAAAAATTCCCTCTATCCCCTAATACATGCACCATTGATTAAATAAAGCAATGAAGAATGTCTTTCACATCCTGTCTCTTAAAAACGTTTCCTTTATTCCAGTAAGGTTTCGCTGTAGATAATAATGTAATGTAAAAAATGCCATTGATTAAATTTGGGAAAATGTTCTTGCCCAGTGGGTAAACGTGTTTCTCATTCCGATTTCTCAATACCCCTGGACCTATAAAATGATAAATACAACTTACTGTCAATAATCTTATCCACATAAGTCTATAACATGTATTGCATACTGAATGTGATTCACTTTTACATACTTCAATGGATGCTTATGGGGGTCCTGTCAGCCCTTGTGACTTGCCATCATCCTCTATATTAAATATGCCCACCCACAACTGAGGAGCAACTTTGGTTTAAATCCACTTTAGGGATACCCATTACATGTTAACTATCCCCTCCCCATGCCGCACTTACTTGTTGCAAAAATCGAAAAGGGGTCTGGTTGCTACGTTCCCAGACACTGATGGCTGCAGGGTGGAATATGGAGCAGGATGGCACAGCTGCCCTCATAAGAAGGAAGCGTCCTCACACAGGCGAGCACGATCCTCCGTGTATCAGGGCGCTGTCAGTGGCACCATTGATAGACTCATGGTTGCCCAATCACCCATGTGGATCACTCCCCCTTTCCGCCTTGCATCATCCAGAGTGTGGTGCGTTTCATAATAGAATGCGCTGATAATGCTGGAGACACCCAGCAGAACCTCAGCACTGTTGCGTCACCCTCCATGCCTGTATGTAATTGGCCCAGTGACCTGGGCGTCAGTAGGGGCGGCTAATGGGAGGCTGATCACCCCCCTTCCCACACACACAAAGGCCACCATACTCGCCGCAGACGGGCAAACCAGCAGGCGTGAAACCTGGACCTTCTTGTCCCGCATACGCCTATCAGCTCGATGCATGCAGCCCAAGCTAGCAGAGACACGCGCCTAACATCCAAGGCACCCTCCCCCGCCGCACACCGTCAACACCTAGGAATCTAGGGAGGCCCAGCACCATTTACATATTTGATTTAACTATTTGTTTATAAAGCTCTTTGCGTTGGCAGGGGAGGGAGAGGGGTATTGTCATCTATTTATATTGAACTTTAAATTGATTAAATTGATTAAACCCACTTTACTTCATTATTAGTTTGTCAAAATGGGTATCTGACACGAAACCCCATCATTTACAACTTAATGTTTGTTTTACATAGCCACAGGTCATTACATGTTCAACACACCCAGTGTTACTACTTGAATATTTCTTTAAATATCTTTTATCTTAGAATTAATCCAAGAATGGAGCATAGCTACAAGTTTCATTAAGACCTGGGGGCCTATGTGCCTGTAATTCATATATCTACCTCGTCTCCTTCCTGAGGGTCACTCTTTCAACGTCCCCTCCCCTCTCATTTCTGTGAAATCGGTCTAGTCCCTGGATTCTAATGGTTTTACAGTACCCATCATGATACTTAGAGAAGTGTCCCCACCCAGAGTGCAGAGATTGCTATTATATCAGACAAGTGCTCATATATGCGCGTACAGAGATTTCTGTTGGTCTTCCCAAAATATTCCCACACTAATTGCACACACATATACATCACATCTGTGGTGTTGCAGTTGATATAATGTACTGCCTTTTAATTCTTATTCCCTGGAAGGGTCAAATCTTTGCCTTGTCTGAAATACCTAAAACCCACAGCCTACTTTGTAATGACCAGTCGGTCCTTCAGGGATACATGTAATTTGGGGACAGTCCGGTAATAATGGCCCTAGAATTTGAGCTTTTTTAAGGACATGCCAATGTATCAACAACACGTCCTTTTTTTTTTCCACTATTTTGGGTTGGACAGCATATGTTATTATAAATGATAGGGGCGGTGGTGTTTACTGCCTTTAGGTCCTCTGCTGGTATAATAGTTTTGTTCCATCCCTCTCTTTCCCTTTGTTATAAGCTTTCCTTAGAACCTTTATATTGTATGCAAGTTTAAGGAGTCTCTCTTTTATACCATCTGCCACTTTGTTTAGTGGCGGTCTACCTAGAGTTTTTGTCACCCTCTGTTTCCAGACCATTTGTTTCACTATTATGCACTTCACGTGTTCAACTGTGATTTTTGAAGGGATTTCCTAGGACAATTATATATTATTTTTTTTTTCAGCAGAGTCTGGGCTTTAACATGAAGTTCACAAAGGGTTAAATAAAAAAAAAACATACACAGAGACAAAAATATTTTATATTAATTTTTATACTTACCTTCAACTGATCCATCCCCAAGCACCCTCCTGCTGCTGCTGGAAGCCCTTTATACCTGCTGGGCGACATAAAGGGTTAATTAAAAAAATGACATAGTGCTCCCCGCTTCTGGGGGGGTATTTTGGGGGAATTTTTTAGGGTTGAAAAACACTAAAAGTAAAAAAATGATGTGGGGTCTCCTCTACCCAGCATAACCAGCTCGAGGACCAGCTATGCAGGGCTTGTAGACCAGGGCAAAGGGGGGGCCCTATGTTTTTTTAATAATTAAGGGTTAAATCCTTAAAATGCATAGGGTCCCCCCTGTCCAACAAAGTTAACCCCGACACCAGCTATGTGGGCTTGTTTAAACAGACTCTTAGCCCACTGACGGAAGGCTCTAGGAGGCATCCTGATTTGACTGAGGAGTACAGTTTTATGTAATTGTTTAAAAATGTTTATTACTAAAACTACTGGTAAGGGTTCAAAGGGACCCTGCCTGATATGCTTTCAGTCACTGCCTTGTCGATATCCGGTGCCTAATTGCCCAGTGCCAGCGGAGGGATATTTGGATTCTGGTAATGCCAAACCAAAATATTCCTACAGCACTGTTCGTTACTAAGCCTAGATGCACGTGGATTGTGTGATCATAGTTAACCACAAAAACGATTCTTTATGGCAGTACAAGTCAAATGACGATCAAAGAATGTTTCACGCCTAGTTTTTTAACATATATATTTTTTAATAAAAATCACATATTGTAAATGAAGATGGATAAACAATGTATTTTTGTTAACATACAAAAGCTGATTACACATGTAACAAGATGTTACATTCTGGATATAAATGGGTTCTGGGTGAATGTAAATTTCATGTCTCCTCTCCAGCCGGTAAGCTGCCTATATTTGAAATGCAAAAACCACCCCATAAATTACTATTTATTTAAAGATAACAGACCCATAAACACCAGTCTTCTCCCCGAATAATTCCACATAACGTTTACCTTTGCATCAGATGTGCGGTCATAAGTCACATTATGTAGATGGATCAATAACAGCACACAGGATGGGGGTAAAAATAGCATGACGCTGATGGAGAAATCCATGAATCAAGAGAGCTTTTGGAAAATGGCACTTTAATTGTTTTTCACTATTGTGGTAAATATTTGGTTAAAATTTCCTCTCTCATATCTATTCAAATGAGCTTTTTCTCTATCTGCCTTGAAACATGCCCTTCCCCCCAATAAACTTGTATAAGATTCTCTAAAGCTCACAGTAAGTAAAATGCAGAATCTGGGACCCTGCTTGTTGATTTTGCTCAGTTTTAAAGTTATTCTTAATTTGTTATTATCTAAAAATAATTATCAAGTTATGAAGTACTATTGATCCCGTACAGCTTTTTCTGGCATGTTATTTGACAGTCCCAACTGGTCTTAGTTATGATTAGGTTGTGTCTAGCTTCAGATTCAGTTGAATTTAGCCTGACTTTTGCCAATTCAATTTTGTTCTGTATTGTGTCAAATGTGGCCGTCATGTGTCAAATAGTCTATACACCGGCAGTGAGAATGTAGATAACTGCACAGGATACATTTAGGGAACTAACATATTTGAAAGTGGAAGATAGAATAAACTCTTTATATATTAAACTTTTAAATTATAACTAGTGGCCACCTTAACATAATCATAATATTAAAGCCTCTTATTCCCCTCTTTAACCTATATTTAGGTAAAGCTAGAGGTTGACAAAACAGTAACAGTGAACTCCTTTAAAGCATTTGTTGATAGATGCCCCCATTTAACAGAACACAGAGTGGACAACATTTCTAATTTTATTATTAACAGGCTTCAGATCTGGGCTGAAGCTGGATTCAATTTGAAACTTGCTGATTGGGTCCAGTTCGCCCTATCCTGGGATCTGGGTCATATTATTCGGCATGCCACCTGCTGGTGCCGGCAGGTGGCAAGCTGGCCACCACAACGTGTGAACCAGGACTGTTTCTTGGGGTGGGTGAACAGGGCAATTTGCCTGGGCACCAAGGCCATTAGGGGCAACTTTATCCCAGCCATCCTGTTTTCTGCAGATGAGTTAGGGGCATTGTTAGTAGTGCAGGCCATAAGACAGACCCCTAATATTCCTATATTGGAATGGCACATACCTGTATGGAACTGCAGCAGCCCCATAGGAGGGGGGGGAGCGGGCAGAATTTTTCCATTCCGCACTGAGCACTATTATGCACTTTATTGCATAGAAACTGCCCTGGTGTGAAAGCAGTTTACAGACATAAAAACAAAGAATTTACACAGGGAATCTCCCTCCATTTCTCTTCCCTATAGTGCTGCCATCCCTATAGTCACATGGGGGGACTTCACAGAGCCTCCATCTGTTGTATAGAAGCTTCCATTCCCCGTCATCCCAGCATTGGTTTTGCGGGACGCCAAGGGAGGAGGAGGAGTGACCTGTTTGGCCCCTTCACTAGTAAGGAAGCTGCAGTAGCCGCATCAGAACACCAGCGCTGGCCAGACCTGAAGTGAGGATGCCGCCCAGCAGGTGACAGGAGGAAGATGCCAATAGATGAGGTCTTTTTTGTTTTTGGATGTATTTTTTTCACACTGTGGTGGCCGGAGCAATTGTATCTGCCATTCTGGCATACCAAATGCTGGATACTGGAGACTATCCATCCTGAGGGCTTCTGAACAGGATTGTCCCTGCTTTAGGTCATCTCTAAATATAGTCTTCTATGAAAGGTTTGAGCTCACCTTAATAAAAAAAAATGCAGGCAAAACTTCCCTCCCCACCCCCTTTTTGGATTGGGGAGGGTAGTTGCAAGAGCATGTACAAGAAAATGTAGTTTATTGATGTCTCGTTATCAATATATATGCAGTGGCTTAATTTTGTGAGAACGTAACAAATGCATATAAACACATGAGAACACATTTACACTGTTTTTTCAGTGTCAAATAAAAATGTAAAAACTAAAAACAAAATGCAAACAAACAATCCCCCTGATAACCAGTTTGTCTGCAAGTGGTTTGCCCGAGTTACTGAATGTTTCAATCTATAAGACACACATAGGAATAGAGGAGGAAAATAAGAAAAACATATTCTGAACCAAATAGTGTGCTAAAATACAAGCTCTGAATCACCCCATAACAGGCAGCATGCAGAATCCCCTCCCAATAACCTCATTACAAACATTAGGCTCGATTTAGAGAGACTGTTTTTTAGTATAATCAAGTTTATTGGTTTTCAAAGAAACAGAAATGCACTGAGGGGTACAGATGAGAAGGGGGAACAGTGGGGGGTTACACATCCAAAGTTACACGTCCTTGATTATCTCAATCTAACAATAGTCCAACATTCACATGACCAATAATCGGTTAAGTAAATATATGTTGGGGGAACAAGTTGAGTTGTAACAGGGAGTCACCTGAGGTTACGGGGCTCCCCTATAGCCACCAGGACTATTGATGAGAGTTCCCCGTTGTGGCTGAACTTGGGTAACAATAAACATACTCTATAGTCTGATGCCGCTGTTGGTAGTGGAGTGTCCAGCAATGTCGGGAGGGAAGAAATTGAGACAAGGGGGTAGGGGATGTGAAGAGGGAAGCAATCAGAAGGGGTGGGGTATCTCGTTTCTCTGGGGAATTTTCTTGATCAAGGCCTCCCTCCATCCCACCACCCGGGCCTCCCTATCTATGTCCCGGATGTCGCTTATCACAGGAGGGGAGCTCTCGTATGAGTGTGCGAGCGATTCTATGCATGCATTGCAATCCTTCTGTAAAGTTTCCGTCCGTTCGTAGGGCAGAGTACGAGTACGAGGATGTTATTTTCCAGCGTGACTTTTCCGTTTCATTTTCTCGTGTTACAACGTAGGTTTTCGTTTTTACCCTTTTCCCATCGTCTCCTCCCATGAATCCTTTGTTTCCCGTTATATTCTGTTTCCCTTTTTCAATAAATAATCGTACAGACGGATTTCTTACGATCTTGCGCCTGCGCACTACAAACTTAACTCATTAAAGTGCTCGCCTACATATTTGCCACCCTCACTTCTACTACAATGCTTAGCTAAATCACTTAGCACTATCCTCCATCTTCCCTTTTGGACCCTTAAAACTTACCCAAATCACTTCTTGGTCATGTGAATAATCATCTTTAAATATTTCTGGGCCCATTAGTTTTGTGTTAATGTATTTTGTAAATGAAATGACACTGAAACTTTTATTATTATTTTTTCATCATAAAATATTAAATATTAAAATATTTTGAAAATGTAAAATTTTTACAACTATAAAAAGCTAAATACATAGCAATGGCAGGCCACAGAACATTATTCTTCATCTGTGGTCCCCAACGAGTTGCGCAGCTCCTGCATCTCGCCCACCAACTGAAGGACCCTGACACTCAGTTGTGCCACTCTGGCACGTGTGGTTCCTGTTAAAAAACGTAAATTAAATTATTGGTATAACCTTGTTGGGGGTCATACTGCACCCCCCCCCCCCCGTATGGTCCAAACACCTAAATCTGGACTTCAAAAGCCCGAAGGCCCTCACCACCACGGCCCGGGTTTTGCATAGGGCCCGATTAGAGAACTCCTGGCCCACATTCTGCAGGCAAAGAATGGGCATCAGGAGCAAGGGCAGGAGTGGATATCCTGAATCCCCTGAAAGTATTTAAAATACTAACATAAAATACACATTCTAAGCAACAATATTGTTTAACATGTCATCAAGGGCTAAAAACAGCCATAGGTTAAGACATAAGTCGGCAACTATATTCATTGCCATACAGTGAAAATGAATTGATGGAATGTGAGCAAACTTACCCAGGAGCCATCCACCACATAATTCTCCTGACTCAAACTGACAAAATAAGCCGGAGCTCTGCAATATATAAGCATCATGGGACGACCCTGGATGCCCTGCAAGAACACTGAGGAATCGCATAGCTGGACCAAACACTGCTTGTATGTTGTGCGAGTGGCACATCTTGCGGTTTCTGCAACCAAATATAAAATAATTACACCAAGCAAAGGTAACCAACTAAAACAATAACTCCTACAACAAATTAAGATTCAGGTTCAACAATCCAAATATAATTCACAAAGGACATAAGTCTAAAAAAAATATAGCAATTATATGGATGTGTGGTCAAATAAAGGTTTACATGCTAAGGACTAATTAAGGTCAGCATTAAAATGCTTCTATAAGGCATACATGAAATGTATTGATTCAGGTATGCATTGCTATACAATCTATGGCCTCGGCCATGCTGATACATGCCTTGGAGCTAAAGGCGTGCAGACTCCTCCACATAGCCGCAAAACATGTTCAACAATAGCAATCTGAGGCCTCAAAGGTCCCGTAAGTGGATCGCAAATGAAACGGTTTAATAGGGTGGTGGTCCCTCGGCAATCAGCTCTCTGAATCAGATGCAAGCCCATCCCAACAACGTAAGTTATCTGAACAAACAAAAAATATCAGATTTTGTTGGGAAAATGATCCGAACTAACGCAAATGATCCGATTTGCTTTCGTTCTTCGAAAGTGCATATACGCATTTTCCCGAACGTTCGTATGAATGAGAAATGGACGAAAAAAAGCAAAAAAAAACACACACAAAAATTTTCACAGACAGCTACAGAAGTCCAGACGAATGTGTCTCTGAATCGAGCCTATGGTGCAGAATCCCCCCCAATCACCCCATTACAGACAGTGTGCAGAATCCCCACCAATCACCCCATTTGTCCATTCGGGCTTCATAATAGGAAAAAAATTAAGTGGGCATATAGCCCCCTGGGTGTAGCCAATAACAGATTGTTCCTAATAAATGCAAAAAAAAAATAAATTTATTTTAATAATGAATACACTATCAACAGCTTTTTTGAAGTATAAAAAATACTAGGCTAAAATCAAGGAATTGCACTCAAGCACATTTAAATGCATCAGTGTTGCAGAATGTATCCATTGTGAACACAGTGTTGCCAATTACTGCTAAAACTATTAAAAATATAAGAGTATATCATTATATTTTGAATTGAAGAGATTTTATGTTGGACTGTTTAATAAACCCTTTACTATTTCACCTGAGAACTGTTTCTGACATTGACGCTACCAACCCTGATCCTGACAATATGTAACAAATAGGCTTACACGACTTTATTAACCATTGTATTAGAATTCACACCCGACTGTCTGAACGACGACAAGAGAAATGGGCTACCTTGAATTTTGATACTAAGCAGTACCCTTCTTTTCCTGTAGCTACTTCTAAGGAACCGCAAGGAAAGATGCAAAGGGAAACGGGAAGTGAGCCAATGCAAGTAGATTCCATAGTAAGGCTTGAAAGCGTTGACAGAAGAGAGCACAGGCTCCGGGAAAGTTTATGCTTCTACTGCGGAAAATCTGACCACTTCCTTATCAACTGTCCTACCCGCCCTCGGAGATTGGTAGCAGCTATTATGGATCCTGACTTTTCGGACAGAGAATCAATTGTTTCCGAAACAGAATTATCAGAGAAAGCAGTTATCCATTCTATCTCATCGGTGGCCCCTCATATTAAGAAAGAAAATAAAGACTCCCTCTGCTTCCTTCCCATTAAGTTTCTGACTAATTCTCAGTGGATTTCTGCCTCTGCTATGATGGACTCTGGGGCTAGTGGCAATTCCATGGACCTTTCTTTTGCCCAAAAGCATGGGGTCAGATTTAACAAAAAACTCTCACCCTTGGTAATGGAAACCGTAGATGGATCTCCACTGAGCTCAGGGCCTGTGGATCAAGAGACGGAGCCACTTGAGATCATTATAACACCCCAGCACCGTGAAGTATTCTCTTTCCTGTTGATCTGGTCTCCACATTTTCCGGTTATTTTAGGCCTACCATGCTTGCAAGCACAGAACCCTGTCATCAACTGGGAAACTAAAGAAATATATGTATACAAGGACTATGCGGACGCGTGCGAAAAACAAAATGCCGACAAGCTTCCCCTACATTGATCTTATGACTGTCCCATAGAATTGCTTCCTGGTGCACCTATACCCCTTGGACAGACCCCGAACTAAAAGCCCTCAAGGATTACATAGAAGAAAACCTGGCTAAGGGGTTCATTTGCCCATCTTCCTCACTTGCGGGGGCTCCCATATGCTTTGTCAAAAAAAAGGACGGTTCTCTAAGACCGTGCATTGACTTCAGGGAACTTAACAAAATTACAATCAAGAAACGCTACCCTCTACCATTGATTCCTGAGCTCTTGGAGAGAGTACAACATGCAAAGGTGTTCACCAAGTTAGACCTGCGTGGCGCTTATAACTTGGTCCGTATAAGACCCGGAGATGAATGGAAGACAGCGCTTAGGTCACGTTATGGACATTTTGAATATCTCGTGATGTCTTTTGGTCTTTGCAACGCCTCTGCTACCTTCCAACATCTCGTCAATGATATCTTCAGAGATCTTTTGGACCAGTTTGTAGTCGTCTATTTGGATGATATCTAAATTTTCTATGGAAGAACATCAGAGATGTGAAATTGATTCTGGATCGTCTAAGGAAGAATCAACTCTACATTAAAATTGAAAAATGTGAATTTCATCAAGCTGAAATCCAATTTCTGGGTTATATACTTTCACCCCGTGGTCTACACATGGACCCTAGCAAGATTAAAGCAATAGTAGACTGGCCTACTCCAAAAAACATAAAGGATGTTCAACGTTTCATAGGTTTTGCCAATTTTTATAGACGTTTCATTAGAAATTTCTCGGAGATCATAACTCCTATTACACAGTTGACTAAGAAAAGAAATGCCTTTGCCTGGTCTCCTCAAGCACAAGAATCCTTTTGTCTCCTAAAGTCCAAGTTCACTACAGCCCCAGTGCTAGTCCATCCCGACCCAGAATGCGTCTTCATTGTGGAAGTAGATGCTTCAGACTGTGCTATAGGAGCTATTCTGTCTCAGAGAACAGGAGACAAGGGGTTATTGCATCCCTGTGCCTTTTTCTCCCGGCGTTTATCACCCGCTGAGAAGAATTATGATGTGGGGAATAAAGAACTGCTGGCCATTATTGCAGCATTCAAGGAATGGAGGCATCTCCTGCAAGGAACCTCACATCAAATAATTGTTCTAACTGATCATCATAACTTGGAGTTTGTTAGATCTGCCAAGTGTCTATCTCCCCGCCAAACTCGTTGGAGTCTCTTCCTCAACCAATTCAACTTTGTAATCTCATACCGGCCTGGATCTCGTAATGGCAAAGCGGATGCTCTATCTAGAATTTTTTCCAATTATTCCACTTTTATTATTCCACCCAAAACTATTGTTCCTGAGTCTAATTTTATTGGAGTAGTCCAAAATAAGGACTTGCTGGAAGAGATAAAAGAGGCCTATAACACCGATTCCTTGCTGTCTCAACCACCTGATGAGGTGCACTTTACGCTTAAAAACAAGACGTGGGTCCATGGGCAACAGCTATATATACCCAAAACAGTAAGATTGAAAATTCTAAAGCTAGTCCATGATTCTAAGATTGCTGGTCACAAGGGAGTGCAGAAGACACAGGAATTCCTATTTCGTTTCTTTTGGTGGCCCAATTATCAACAGGACGTAAGAAAATATGTATTGTCATGTGACATTTGTGCTAGGTGCAAGACTCCACATTCTTCACCCTTGGGTTTGTTACAGCCTTTGCCGATCCCCTCTCGTCCCTGGGGTTCCATTTCCATGGACTTTATCGTAGATCTACCTACCTCTAAAGGAAAAGATGCAATTCTGATAGTAGTTGACAGCTCACCAAGTCTGCACACTTCATTCCATGTACCGGCCTACCTTCCGCTAAAGATACTGCTGACCTTGTAGTTCAGCATGTGTTTCGTTTTCATGGAGTTCCTGATGAAGTCATCTCGGATCGTGGGGTACAGTTTACATCAAATTTTTTTGTTCAGCACTCGATATTGAGGTTAACTTATCAACCGCCTTTTACCCACAATCTAATGGACAAACTGAAACCAGAACAGGGCCAGAGACTGCACTCACCAATCTATGTAAGGAGTGTGCACAGACCAGGGATGGAGGCACGTATGTGCCTGGACATGGACAAACTGAATGCACAAATTAGACCCTGGAGCAGTACTTGCGATGCTATATCTGTCATTTACAAGATGATTGGGTGGATCTGCTTCCGGTGGCTAAGTCCTCCTACAATAACTCCCAAAATGCCTCCACTAAGCAAACTCCTTTCTTTGCAAATTTGGGGTATCATCCAAATATTCTACAAAAATTCCCTGCTATTTTACCTATGCCTGCAGTTGCGGAAAGGATCTCTAAATTACAGTAAAATTTGGAACTAATCAAGACAACGTTGGAGAAGGCTCAAGAAAATTACAAGAAAGCAGCAGATACATTTCGTAGGCCAGCACCAATGTTTAAAGTGGGAGATAAAGTATGGCTTTCCACCAGAAATTTGAGACTCAAGTTGCCTTCACTAAAACTGGGACAGAAATTTATTGGGCCCTATAAGATTATCAGGATTAATAGTCCTGTGGCTGTTAAGCTCCAACTCCCTCAGTCCATGAAGATTCATCCTGTGTTTCATGTGTCTGTTAAAACCTGTTGTGCTCAACCCTTTTCCGGAACGTATTCCTTCTCCTCCCGATGCAGTGGAGGTAGATGGGCAAGAACAATTTATTGTAGAAGAAATATTGGACTCTAGAATTTTTAGGAACCAACTACAATACCTTGTTAAGTGGCAAGGTTATGGGCCTGAAAAAAATTCTTGGGAACCTGTGAGTAGTATGAATGCTCCTCGACTGATCAAACTGTTTCATCGAAGACATCCTGGGAGGCCGAGGCAGGTCACGTCCAGAGGTCGCTGTTGAGGTGGGAGTAATGTCAGGAATAGCCTTGTTACGTCTGTCTAGTTGGCTGTTTCCCTTTAGTTTTCCCTTAGTTAAGATGGCGGATTGTATCTCAGCTGGGTGCCATCTTACTTCCTGTCATATATATAAACCTCTCAGGCCTGTTGCTCAGTGCTTGAGTATTGTGTTTGACTTCCTGCTTGTGCAGTTCTCCAGCCTGGAACTTGCTCTCCGGTTTGTTCCTCCTTTTGCGGTTTACCCTGCAAATTCTTGCTACCTGCTGACTACTTATCAAGTCTCTTTCTGATACCTCGCCTGGATCTCTGCATATCTTCCTGCTACTCCTGTGTTGACTTCCGGTGTTCTGGCCTAGTCTCTGCCATTGGACTCCATCAGTATTCACCAGTATAATGACACAAGGAGGAGCCACCCATTATTTTCTGTGGGCGCCTTGGCTCATACACAGCTGTATACTCTGGCCAGCTGAGTGCAGCTCCTGGCTTCAGATACCAAGGCTGTGGAATAGCCTTCAGCATCAAAGGACCGGGTGTAGTTATAGAGACAAGTCTCTTAATGCCTTTAAGTCTGCTTTAAAAAAATACCCACTTTATTTATTTAAAACCCTAATACTGTCCTGTTTCATTGTTATACCTTTTTACCCTTCCATAAGTTTCTGGATCAAATGTACATTGTGAATTAAAAAAAAGTCGTAATCCACTGTTTTAAATGAAAAAAATATATATATTATAAAATTATAAAAACAATTTTCTACCTGGTTTATTTACAGTCGTACATTTATATAAAGTGCATGTTTTTTTATGCTTTGTCAATTACACCTGAAATAGGGACTGTTTGCTTCAGACTCCCTAAAAATGAAACTTGGATCAGAAAACAACCTATTTTCTTATGAGGTTCAGGAGTCAAAGGACTCCAATAGGAGCCGTAGGCTTCAAGAGCATAGAAGATTAAGACTTATATTGGATTCATGATGGAGGGCATGAAGTTCATTTTCAAAATAAAACAGAATATTATTCATATTCCTTTTAAAATTCAGATTGCCAGGTGACCTGTGACATGTCAGTACTGTATTACATTTCCAATGAGCAGGATGTGTGAAGCTCGTAGATGAGAAAACCGTTGGCTATTTCTCTACTATGATATAGTCGTCAGAATTTTAGGTGTAAATAGGGGCAAGAAAACATATTTATTTTAATAAAACGGCCACACAATTCTACATTTACCAGATTAGGGCACACCATGGAGAAAAAAAAAACAACATGCTCAGATTTGTTGCTGTTTAGCATGATGTTTATTGGGCTACCTGCAGCGGAAAAAGAAGGCAAATTAATTGTTGGGAAATAATTGCAAGACAAACCATGAACACGTTTTAAACACATTTCAGGCACTTGTAGGGTAATTTAAGATGAGTTTTTATTGTCAGAAATTAGATTTAGCTAGTTTGCCATCTGCACAGGAGATATTATTGAAAGCGTATATGCATGCATACAAGAATACTGATTTTCATATATATTAAAACCCATAACGGCAGCGGGAGATGGAGCTTTCAGTCTGTTACGGCTTATATTTAAAAGTTGGCCTAGCTTAGATGTAATTCAGATTGACGACATTTTCAAAGGCGAAGGAAATAATAGGGATCTGGATAACCGGAATTATTTGGAACTTTTTGACATCAATGATGTACTCATGATTGTTTTCAGGCAATAAGGAAGAACATCTATTTTTAAAGTTAAATATTATAAGATTACTATTGTATACTATAGTATCTACCAGGGGTTCCCATTTTTTTTTCATCAAGTACCACTTTTCTAATCATCTGATATACCACCTAGTTGGTACCCATGATTTGTCAGAGTGCATGAAAAAGCCATTCACAGTGAATAGATGCTCATAAATACAGTGGTTTGCATCTTTTAGAGCAGTTTTGTATTTATGGAGCAAATCTGGCTTGGGTAAAGTATAGATGGCAGCAGATTTGGTTGTGGTACTGATCAGTCTGCAGCTTTCTTGAGCACCACCTAGCTCTCATGTACCACCAGTGATACACGTACTACTGGTTGGGAACCCCTAGTATATACTATTAGCTATGAGCTATGAATTACTTTTTAGTAATGAGCAAACTAAGTTACAAATTCAGCTTTGGGCATTACTGGCCCCTGACCATCCTTTGAACCACCATGTTCTGCCCCTATTGTGCTTCCTGGCTTTTCAATGGGTTTGTTAGTTGAGGCTAGAGCATGCTGGGGAAGAATATGGTGCCCCTATTCAAGATGCTCCACTGTGTGAACCTCCCAGATCACCCACAATCACTTAACCTTTCCCTCAGTCCCTCACTCCTGCTCTGAGCCATTCAGATATGTGGAGCATGTGGGAGCATGCACTCAGCAGGGAAACTGAGGATGTGGCCACCGCCAAACCCTATACCAATGCACAGTCAAAACAATAGCTTAATGATGTGCATTAGTATGCAGAAGGGAAGAAGATGACAGAGACACAGGGCACCCACTGGTGGCTTGCTAAATGATCTTGTATCTTACTGGTATCTGAAATAGCACTAACCGGACCGAATCACTAGTGATCTGCTAATAGTTTGTGCACTGCAGTATAGTCACACAATATAGTGCCCATGTACCCCAAACAGTCACTCCTGTTCTGCTTTGCTTTGTGTGCACTTAAAGGAGCACTATCGCAAAATTATGCAATGTTAAAAACCCATATAAACACATCAACTAGTGAGAGAAGGCGTCACTTGAACACGCAAACTGAATAAAACTCCCGCCAAGCTTGTGGTTGATTCTCTCATTGTGGTAATAAAATCCAGGGGTGACAGGTTAGTTAGTCTATGATTGATGATATCTATGATTTTCCCTTCCTTCCATTAAACATAAAATAAACAATATGACTCCTCCTCCCGCCATCCAGAATATTTATATGGATTTTTATCATTGGGCCATTTTTTCGAGATGTGAGTGCTCCTTTAAAGTGGACTTTTGACCAGGCTTTTTTACTATCCTGATGATAGGTCCTTGAGAAACCCTCCAGATTGCCCTAAAATCTAACCTCTGTGATGGTCCCACGGCCCATGCTCGGGCTCTCTTCCAATTACTGCTGTATACCATGCATATTAATTGCAAGGTCCAAGGTGTGATTTAAAAAAAAGACTATTACAGTTTATAAATGCCTAAAAGTGCACATAAACTGCTTTTAGCACCTAAACGTTTACTCCATGGTGGTAAAAGATCCACTGACTGTGAAAGCTGAGCGTTTTTACTTTTTAAAAGCAAGATAAAAGAAGATGTCATACTACTTTAGTGAAAGTTTTAGGTGCAAATCATGCTCTAACTTCTTACCTTTACACAATAACTCCTTATTTTAACAATTGCTACAGTATATTTTGGAAAAACCACAACCCCAAATCTAAATATATTTTTGGAACTTTCTAGTGTATTGAGTTGGACAGTGCTCGTGTATCTATTCAAAATGATAGACACTCTCAAAAATGTCAAAATTTTGGAACAAGTGTAGAGCATTTTTTTTAATGTTAATGATTCTAAGCGCATTACGCCTTGAAACACAAATACTCAAGTACAAGTACTGAAGACTAGACTACCTAGACACAATATTTGTATATGACAGATTTCTCTAGCAGCTAATTCTTCCACTATCCAGCATTCATCTCATCACTCTCCTTAAAACACCAACTCCTTAATTGGCCCACACTTCTCCAGCATGTTTTTTAATGAAAATGCAGCACATAAGTCTAGGTTTCCTCTCTGGCAGGGCCCAATTTACCAAAGTGGGAGCACGAGATAAAAAAATGTACATCTGCAAAGCAGGGCTCTGCAATGAATCACACAATGCCAGCGTTGAGCAGAATATAATTGAGTCCAACATCTCTGAGCACTTTCACCATAATTAATGATAATCTGTAACAGAGGAATCTGAGATTCCAGTTCACAGAACTGTTTAATTAGGCCAAGTAATGAAAGCCGAAGCTGTACAAGGATATGGCCAGTTTCATGATTAATGATTCATGCTACCCAACACAAAAGTGTCGCACCGTTAACTCTAACGGATGGTGCATCGAAGTGGCATTTGCAGAATAGTGAAATACATGCATTTTTTTCTTTTATTTAAAAGATGTAGACAATATCCCTATCTGAATTATTTACATGACAAATATACTTTCCAGTGTAGCTGTCGTACCTCCAGGAAACTTGCTCTGATGAAAGACTATGTTGGAAACCTTTCATATCCATTGTTGCACCCTGAAAAAATCATCCTGTTTATTGTAAGATTCAGTACAAGATTCCTACTAGAGATGAGGGAACCGAACTACTAGAATCGGCGTTTGGGCTGATTTTTAGGGAAAATGTGCTTTAGCATAAATTGTAGTTCATGCCTACTGAATTTTTTCCTTAAATAATTAAAGAACAGTATAAACTCACCTGCTCTCTAGCTATCCCCCTGACGCTGTGCCCTGGTCTGTCCTGTACTGCACTTCGTAGAAATTCACGAGCCTAGGCTGGGCTCATGGCATCTCACTCATCTCCACAGGTACTGTAGGGGCATTTATAGGGGGAGTAAACTGATGACAGCTCACTACCACCTCCCTGTGGTGAGGAGTGAAGTGCCAGAAGCTGGAGTGATTGACGGAAGCCAGGCTCTTTTGCCGATGTCTCCGGTTGTCAGTGATGGCACGTAACATCATTACCGGTAAGTATGGGGGAGGGGAATAAAATAATAAAATAATAAAATACTTTTAATCTGTGTGTTTGTGTTTTTCTAGTGAGGGGTGAGTGAGCTGATGTCAGTTCCCAGCGGCAGCCTGGCTTCCACTGATCTCTCCAGCTTCTGGCACTTCACTCCCCGCCACGGGGGGGGGGGGGGCTAGTGAGCTGTCATCATTTCACTCCCCCTATGAATGCTCCTACAGTACCTGGATGCCAGGAACCCAGCCGGGGCTTGGATATCTGGTGCAGGACAGACTGGAGAATGAGGACGTCACCTGGTGCTGGAAAAGGGATGAAAGTAAGTTTATTTTTTACTGTTTTTAGAGCCAGTTCAGTAAAAGCTTGGTTCGGACTAACTGAAATTTTCTGGAGAAATTCAACTAATCGCTTGAGCCGAACATGGAATAGGTTCATCTCTAGTTCCTACCATAGTGTTCTATTACTATTAAGAAGCATTAGGTGGGCTATGTTACTAACATTTTGGATGGTCATGGTGCTGTGAATGGTGTCTATCTGGAATTCAGCAAATAATATACAGTGACCTATAAAGATCTTCTAGATAATTTTTTGGAAATTGGACTTAATGATTGGAAATTGTAAGTGAATTTACAGCTGGCTAAACGATGGTATTAAAGTGTTTTTGTTCAGCTTCCAAGCTTTTTGTGAATTCCTAGCCACCTCTCCATCCCTCCTTAAGCACATTTTGAGCATTAATATAATAAAAACATCTTGCCTGGTATTTGCAGGTGGAGGCTCTGTATAGCAGTCATTGGCCTGTCACCAACCTGGCTTGGCTAGCTTGGCGGTTTGAGTGGCCCCAGGTTGTCCACTCTTCACAAGCAGAGATGACAATAAGTGTGGCCAGAGACGAGCCAATTCTTGAGGTCAACTGAGGCACTGAAGCAAAATGGAAAGACAAAACCAAGAGGTTGGGCTATCAGGCAGAGGTTCAGTAGTAAATGAAGCCGGGGTCATACACAAAATGAGCAGTCCAAGGGATTATACTAAATGAATGGTGGGTAGGCAAGCAGGGCTAACCCTGGGCAGCAGGGCTAAAACAAGGCTAGGGAAGGTGGGTGAATTGTTACAAAGGCTTAGACTTAAACCAGAGCAACATCCACATTCTTAACTAGCATCCCCTGAATTGCTCCCCTATGAAGAGTGCATTTTGCCAAGCTTCACTACTCCTGCTTCACTTTAGTCCCAGATAATGGCGCCTGTTTTAGCATAAAATTCTGCCTTCTCCTTTCATTGCCACTATTGTGTGTGGCAATGACTACATTGCCACACCTAAGCAATGTCTGATTACCTGCCATCTTACAGAGAGGGACATCAAAAGATCAGTGTTCCAGAACAATTAGAATAGAGAAAATATCCATTTCTAGTTCTACATCCTAAGAAAATAGTATCCGCAGGGGCTTTGCCTAAATGTATTTCAAAAGTTCTGTGGGGTTTGGTCCACTTTATTGGCAGTAATAACCTCTTTAATGGTTAACACGGTGAGTTACAATTGGTTTTCCATAGCGTTTTGTCCTGGGCCCAATATTTTTTCATGTTTGTAAATATGTTTGTGAAGGCTTGGTAGGTATGAAGTGAGAAGGATTTTACATTTAAAAACATGTAAAACAAAAAGGCAAAGGCATTCAGGCAAGGGTTAAATGAGCCTACTTTCTGCTTGTCCCATGCTGACTGTCAGCCGTGACATCTTTGGTTGACCAGCCCATTGCATTCCCAGATAAACCCGAGATAAAATAAAATAAGATAAAATAGATGTTTCTCCTTTATGCTGACTCATTTTTAAGGGCCTCCAAAATGAATTGACCTCTGAGGGGACCCAAACATTGAAACATACAGTACATGGCCGATCATCAGCTGCTGCTGAAGGGGTCCTGCAGAAGGGAGGGCGTTCATTTGGGGTTATTGATAAATATAAAGCAGGCTGAATGAAGGCTGTAAAGAAGTAGCTCCTGACAGCCAGCATGGGGAAAGCAGGATAATTTAACCCCTTGCTTGGAAAAAGTCCCTGTGCCAAATTCCAGGAAGCATAGGGGGCTGCTGTATGTTAACAACAGCTTTTCTATCCGGGGAGGCCGATTCATTCATAGCGGCAGGTAGCGACAGTTGAGCGACTGTAGCAGTATTTTCACAGCGCCCGCTAGTAGTCGCTGTGCTTGGCCGTTGTTCGGTTGTTGATAGCGACTCAGTCGGTGTGCAAGTAATGTTGAATACGGGGTTAGGAGTCACTATTTGACAGGTTCCGCGATGTATGGGTGCGCATGATAGCGACTGGTCAGAGCGACCGGCTCCCACCATATTCATCAAAAAATCACGCTCCAAAATTTCAAGCGCTGTGAAATGCATGTTTAAACTCCAGAGCGCTGGCGGCGATGTGTTAAAAGTAGTTTTTTAACCCCCAAACCACCATATTTTTGGAAACAAAAAAAAAATGTTTTACAGAATTTAGTAATATGAATACAATAATATCAGACCTGTAATATCAATTCTGCACATTTTTTTTTTTACCTTAAAAAAATTATCTAACATGGCAGAAGTGGTCACAGAATTTTTCACATTGAAAAAAAAAAACATTAATTTATTAATTATGAATATTTAAAGATTGTTCCATTGAAATGCATTGGAGAGCGCCAGGTAGCGAGAGGTCATACCTGTCGCTGTTCAAGGTCGGACGCTGGCGCTGTGGGCTGAGGCTGGAATAATGATGAATGAGTGGCTATCTGGCGCTATCTTAGTCGCTAAGCATGATCGGCTTGATAAATGTGTGATTGTGGTGGGGAGCCGGCGTACTCGTGGCGGTGCCCGTCATTACCAGTCGCTCACCAGTTGCTACCTGTCGCTATTCCTTCATAAATAAGGGCCTAAGTAACAGCCAGAATGTCATCACTCACAAAAAAAAAATTCTAATTGTTGTTGGTTTTTGGAAAAATCAAAAGAATATGACATGTAGAATTAAAGTGGAACTACAGTCAAAAATGACTATAGTTCCGCAGTACGACTTAGAAGCGAGTCAGCACGACCTGGGTTGCTCTGCTGCGTATCGCCACCGTTGAAACAAGAAACCAGGTGCGGGGATACTCACCATTCCCGGGCCTCTTCTCCTGCAGCCGAGGGGCAGCCCATCAGAATCTCGGTCAGCGCTGATAGGCTCGCCCACTGGCTACGCTGATAGGCTGCTCACAGTGACATGAGTATCTGGGCACCCAGTTTCTTATTTTAAGGGCTGGGATATGTCTCACTGCCCTGCCGCTTTCAGGGTCAAAAAAGGGATTTATTCATTTCCTAGACTCAGACACAGTGAGGGGATGCTTCCCAGTGCTGGGCGGGGAAAACCAAATTGAGTACCCTAAAGTCTTCATGTCTGTGGGTTGGGGGAACCCTCGTTGTCGAGCAGGCCAGTCTTCTGATGCCAGGGCAGCAGCTCTGGCAGCGCCTCTGTGAGATTCCTCCTATTTTACTATTTAAATCACTGAAGGGGTTGGAGGGGCATGGATGAGAATGCCCCTCTATGCCCCCCCCCCCCCCAGTGATATAAGCGTCCCATAGGGGGAATTCCAACCCCTGGCTTCCAGCATTATCCTTGGCAAGATGTCAAGAAAGGAGGCAGGGGGACCTAGCATCACTAGTTACAATGCCAATATTAAAGAAAAAGGTATATTGTTGTTAATTGAACTTGATAAATTAATTTTTGTGCACAAATGTATGAGCTATAGCTGACACACCCACCAGCTTAAATTTGACTTCCCATGCCACTGGTATGATGTGGACCGAAAGCTGGATTTATTTCAGATTTTGAGTGCTAAATAGAAATTACTAGATTTTATTAAATAAAACTTTATTTGCGAAGCCTTCTGTCCTTTTCAAGCATAATTCATATATTTATAGAAGTATTTAGAGATTTAGTATTTGCTCTTTTCCTATGGTAGCCATGAGCTAAAACATGTTTGCCCTGAGTGTATTTGCAGGGCGACACAAGAGTTTTGTATTTGAGAAGCAAAAGGAAAATTTCATGATATTAAAGGCTCTGGGGTTATAGACTTGTTCCGTGTTCAGCATTTAAGAACGAGAGAGCCCTGACATAGAAGGACATGACATGAGAGATGAAGAAGCTGGCCCAAGGCCTTAACACAGAGGCCATCAAATTACTTGGGTTTTACGTGACTATTTGCTCTGTTATTTAATAAATAGTGAAGGACTAAGCCTGATCTCATGCCCCATAACAATGGCAGGAGCGAAACCCCACACTCACTTATATATTTTACCATGCTTAGTACGGAATCAGGCAGAAGGTCAACCAGGTTAGCCAACAATAGATATGCAACTGTTTATGCTTTTAGTATAAGGGTACGTTCATACTTTCTCACTGGGACTACATTTGCATTGTGGTACTGCTTGCACTAAATCCACAGGGAAAATGCTGGCCATTATCTTCTATGGTCCCCCTTCACATCCCTGCTGGATGCTCATTCAGACACAACATGCTTCTTAAACCTTCCATGTGAAAAAAAGCCAATAGTATTAGTTTTGGAAGAAAAAGTATACAACATTCAAGTTAACACTGTAAAATGTTTTATACCCTAACACGAATCCAGGTTTTACCTCTTTCTGATATATGAAGTATTGTTACATCATGATCAAAATGGAGCTTTCAGCAATGTGTTGCTGTATGTTTTGCCCTATAAGACGCACCTGCCCATAAGACGCACCCAGAATTTGGAGGAGAAAAACGAGAAAAAAAAATATTCTGAACCCAATGGTGTGCTAAAATACCCCCTCCCAATCACGCTATTATAGACAGTATGCAAAATTCCCCCAATCACACCATTACAGACCCCACATTAGAGGCAGTGACCAGTATCCCACATTGTAGGCAGTGTGCAGGCACCCCACATTGCAGACAGTGTGCTAGCATCCCACATTGCAGGCAGTGTGCGGGCATCCCACATTGCAAACAGTGTGCGAGCATCCCACATTGCAGGCAGTGTACAGCATGCCCCCCCCCCCCACAAAAACACATTCCCCAGCAGCTGTCTTTCTTACCGTCACTCATTCACCTTACCGGCGTCCGCTGCACCCGGGATCACCGCCACAACTTCTCAGTCCCTGTAGCTGCCATTACGTGCCACCTCATGCTCCCACCGGTTCCGACTTCCAGGTGAGGTGTGGCCTGTGACTCCTGTCAGTGTTCAATGATGCTGGCAAGAGCCACCCATTTGCGAGTCGGCTGGGTACAGCGGGCATCAGCGGCAACTACGTGGACAACTGCAGCGATGGAGGCAGCAGCAAGGGCTGCAGAAGCCGGTAATGTATGTGTGTGTGGTTTTATGTCGGCGGGAGACGGCTGCTGAGCTGTGTGAGCTGGGAATGTAAGTTTTTTTTTTTTTGCATTCGCCTGATAAGACACACACACACACACACACACACACACACACACACACACACACACACACACTTTTGGGAAAAAATAAGTGCGTCTTATAGGGTGACACATATAGTAATTCCTGTGAAGGGTTATTAAACTTCCTGAACGCTATCAGCACCATCACTGCTGAGGCAGCTGGAGGAAGCTGTCAGGTCCCGTGGGACACCCGCCCTCTGAGTAAGTCCGCAACCCCCAATCTCCGCTGCTAGCTTCACCTATAGTCAAGCCCCCTCTGCCGGGACGCTTTATACGCCTCACCGGGCAAGGTTGCCCCCAGGACTTCGTAGCACAAAGGATGTGGACTTACGGGGAGGAAGGCGGATGAACCAGGAACGAGACTGGGCGAGGTCGAGCAAGCAGGGGTCATACACGGAAGATCAGTCCAGACAAGAGCGGCACAAAAGGATGAGACGGAAGAGTAGTCAAAGTCGAGCCAAGGGTCAAGCCGGAAGGTCACGTAGTCAGAAACAGGCAAAGGTCGGTCCAGGCGGCAATCACGGGATGGTCAATACACAGCAAGATCAAAACGGGAATACAGATACGGATAATCACACCCAGCAGCACGATATCACGGGCAAGGAACAAGTGTGAGGGAAAAAACCTTTATTTGATGGGGCTGACATGATTGGTGGAAGAGAGGGACATGATTGGTGCAACTATGATCCCTGGGCTGATTGCCCAATTCACACTATAGGGCGTTCCGCCCAGAAGATACTTTAGGCTCATTGGCCCATTTAATTACTCAAGCCTCCGGCAGGCGCGCTGCCTGCAACGCCGCCAGAGGTCGTAAGACAGCCGTGCACGCGCGCGCATGAGCACGGATTGTCAATGAGGGAAGGTAACGTGGGGAGGGAGCGTGTCTGCTCGGCCCCGCTCGCTCCGGTGCTGCCTGATGGAGATGCGGCCGCCGGGCGGGGACAGAGCAAGACAGCTGCCGGAGCCCGCACCGCCTGCAGACGCCGTGGGACCGGCGTGAAGGGGAGTTCTCCATGACACTAACCCCCTCTTCACGAGGGGCCTCAGGACTCTTCTTAGGTTTGTCAGGATTCTTTCTATGGAATTTCTTAATCAAGACGTTGGCATGCACATCCCTAGCTGGAATCCAACATCTTTCCTCAGGACCAAAACCCTTCCAATCTATTAAATATTGTAACTAATTCCGTATCAAACGAGAGTCGAGAGTTCTGTGAACCTCGTACTCAGGTTCGTCTTCCACCACAACCGGAAGGGGAGATGACACCTGAACATTCCTGGCGGATTTTAACAATGTACACAGAATTTTCATGGACGGGGGAAGTTTAACTTTAAAGGTAACATTATTAAGTCTATGAGTGATCGGAAAGGGACCAATATACTTAGGACCTAACTTTGGCGAGGGTTGCCGAAGCGCAACATTTCTAGTGGATACCCGGGCTAAATCTCCCACCTCAAACGGTGGTTCTTGCGATCTATGTCAGTCGGCGAAAACTTTAAACCTAACCTAAGCTTCCCTAAGATTTCCTAGTGCCTCAGACCAAACGTTCATTCTCTCTCGTAACCATTCCTCCAAGGCCGGCAAATTGGAGGAAGGGCCAGAGAGAGAGGAGGCCTTGGGATTCTTGCCGTAATTACAGAAAAAAGACGAAAACTTAGTTGATTCGCTAGGTGCATGATTAAAGGCGAATTCCGCAAACTCAATAAATTCCGCCCATTGTTCTTGACAAGCTGGCACAAAACAGCGCAAGTATTGCTCCAAACACTGATAGACTGGGGATGATAGGCTGTGGAAAGAGACACCTTAATACCCAACCGTGCACAAAACGCTTTCCAAAAGCAGGATACAAATTGAACCCCCCCCCCCCATCAGAAACTATATTCTGGGGTATACCATGGAGACGGAAAACGTGTTTAATGAACAGTTGCACCAGCTCCGGTACTGATGGAAGCTTTGCCAGGGGAATAAAATGTGCCATTTTACTGAAGCGATCGATCACCACCCAGATTACAGTATTACCCTGGGACAGAGGCAGATCGACAATGAAATCCATGGATATGTGGTCCAAGGTTCTCTGGGAATCTCCAGTGGTACTAACAACCCTGCTGGGGATCCATGGATTCCCTTATTACGACCACATACAGGACCTGCTTCGACAAAGGCGGTCACGTCGCGTCTGATGGATGGCCACCAAACATGGCGCTTGGCTAGAGCCAGTGTTTTCTGATATCCCAAGTGACTGGCGGTCTTGGCGTCATGAAATTCTTGTAGGACGGAGAGATGCAGATGGGGTGGAACGAACTGGCATCCAGGGAGTTTCCCCGGAGGAGCATCAACCTGATACGGGATTAACGAGCTAGATAAATCAAGGAGAATGGCACCAGCAACACAACCTAAGGGTAAAATAGGTTCTGTGGGATCAAATCGATCCTTACATTCTCCAAAATTGCAAGATAAGGCGTCAGCTTTGTTATTCTTTGCTCCCGGCTTGAAGGTGATAATGAAATTAAAACGGGAGAAAAATAGCGCCCAGCGAGCCTGGTGAGAGTTGAGCCTTTTGGCTGATTCTATGTACTCTAAGTTTTTATGGTCGGTATTTACAGTAATGGGATGCAGGGAACCTTCCAGCCAATGCCGCCATTCCTCAAAGGCCAGTTTAATACCCAATAGTTCCCTATTCCCAACATCATAATTTTGTTCAGCAGGAGAGAATTTTTGCGAAAAGAAGGCACAGGGATGTAGTCTCTCAGGGTCCCCTGAATACTGAGAGAGGACAGCGCCCACTCCAAGTTCGGAGGCGTCTACTTCCAAAGAAAACAGGTGATTGATATTGGGGTGGACCAAAACTGGAGCCAATGTGAAAGTTTCCTTTAAAGTCTGAAAGGCGCTTATTGCTGAGGGAGGCCAGTTCTCAACAAAAGCCCCTTTCCGAGTTAGGTCCGTTAAAGGGCCCACTATGGAAGAGAACCCCTTAAAAAAACGCCTATAGAAGTTTGCAAATCCTAGAAACCTCTGAAGCGCTTTCAGGGATTTTGGTTGCTCCCACTCCAATACGGCGGACACCTTGGAGGGATCCATAACCAACCCATGCTTAGAGATCAGATACCCCAAAAATGGAATTTCAGTAATCTCAAATACACACTTCGAAATTTTGGCATACAGACTGTTCTCCCGTAATCTTTGTAATACTGCCTTAACATGCTGGCAGTGTTCCAGCACTGAACGGGAGAAAATTAGGATATCGTCTAGATAGAATACCATAAATCGTCCCAAATAATCGCGAAATATGTCGTTTACAAAATCTTGGAAGACTGCGGGAGCATTGCACAAACCAAAAGGCATAACCAAATACATATACCAAATACCAAATACTCATAGTGCCCATCCTTTACATTAAAAATCAACAGCTGGAGAGCTGTAAAACACCGCACAATAAATAAAAGTACAATTAAATAAGCTCAATGTGTACAAAGATTCCCAATCTTAGCAAATAAAAAAATATAAGAAAAAAACACATAAAGAGGTCATCAATTAAAGGTAACGAATATCTATTCTTTACCGTGATCTTGTTTAGTCCCCGATAATCGATACAGGGACATAAACCACCATCCTTCTTTTTGGCAAAGAAGAACCCGTCGCCAGCAGGGGAGGTAGAGGGACGGATGAATCCTTTCTTAAGATTCTTAAGATTCTCCGCAATGTATTCTTTCATGGCTATCTCCTCTGAGCGGGTGAGATTGTATATTTTCCCCCTAGGGGGCATGGTACCTAGTAGCAGATTGATGGGACAATTGTAGGTCCTATGTGGAGGAAGAAAGTCAGCGGATCTTTCGGAGAAAACATCCGCCAAATCAGCATAGGCCGGAGGTAAACCCTCAAGAGCGACATGAGTCGATCTTAGGGCGATACAAAAACAATGATTTAAGCAAAATGGACTCCATTTAACCAAGTCCCCAGATACCCAATTAACAACCGGGTTGTGGATCTTTAACCATGGAAATCCTAGTACTATAGGAGATACAGGGCTCTCTAGGATAAAAAATTCAATCTTCTCGGAATGGGAGGAACCCACCACTAAATTCACAAAAGGGGTTTTATAGGAAACCAATCCTCCCACAATTGGTTCATTATTGACAGCCAGGACCCGAAGTGAATTTTCTAAGTGAATTAATGGGATATTTAAAGTGGATGCAAGCGACCTATCCATGAAGTTGCCGGACGCCCCCCACTATCAATGAAGGCGGTGACAGACATCCTGGAAGGTCCCCAAGAGATCATAGCGGGTAAAAGCAATCTATTTATCTGAGGGAGTGGTACCTGATCGCCTAGATGAGTTCCCTCAACCGGATATAGGCGCTGTAGTTTCCCGCCGCCAGAGCCTTGTTAGGGCAATTCTTGGCGAAATGGCCAGGATTTCCGCAATACAAGCATAGCCCTTGCGATCGACGTCTTATCTTCTCCGCCTGGGAGAGACGAGTCGTGCCAAGTTGCATGGGCTCCTCGGGTGCCAAAGAAGAAGAGGCAGCAGTACCCCTAGGACTGAATTCTTAACAGGAGGATCCCAGGGCTGGTCCTTAACTTTCTCACACGTCTCTCCCTGAGCCATCTATCCACTCTGATGGCTAGCTGCATGTATTCATCGAGACTCTTTGGCTGAGGAAATTAGCCAAGATGTCCATGATATTTTCTGAGAGCCCGATTCTGAACTGTCTGCACAGGGCTGGATCATTCCCCTGGGAGTCGATGGCCCATCGACGGAATTCGGCGCTGTATTCCTTGGCCGACCTTTTCCCTTGTTTTAAACTCCGCAACTTGGAGTCGGCCGTAGAAGCCCGGTCTGGGTCTGCATACAGGACCTCCATGGCGGAAAAGAAGGCAGAGACCGATTGCAAGGCCTCAACAGTAGGTGCCATTCCAAAGGCCCAGGTCTGTGGGTCACCTTGAAGGAGCAAAATGACTAGGCCCACTCTTTGTGTCTCAGACCCAGAGGAGTTGGGCCGCAAGCGGAAGTAAAGCTCACAAGAGTTCTTAAAGTTCGAGAATTTTGATCGTTCTCCAAAAATTTTCTCTGGAAGACGAACCTTCGGGTCGATAGAGGAAACAGGTGCCAGTGGTGCAGATATTTGGCGACTTTCCTGCGTAGCGACTCGTTGGGCAAGTTGGTTGATGGTGGTGGCCATGGCCTGCACCTGTTGCACAAGTTCCTCCATTATATTAGGGCCCGTGATAATGTCAGGTCCCGTGGGACACCGCCTTCTGAGTAAGTCCACAACCCCCAATCTCCGCTGCTAGCTTCACCTATAGTCAAGCCCCCGTTTGCCGGGACGCTTTATACGCCTCACCGGGCAAGGTTGCCCCCAGGACTTTGTAGCACAAAGGATGCGGACTTACGGGGAGGAAGGCGGATAAACCAGGAACTAGACTGGGTGAGGTCGGGCAAACAGGGGTCATACACGGAAGATCAGTAACGACAAACGCGGCACAAAAGGATAAGGCGGAAGAGTAGTCAAAGTCGAGCCAAGGGTCAAGCCAGAAGGTCACGGGTACGCAGTACAAGGGAGCAGGCAAATCGTAGTCAGAAACAGGCAAAGGCCAGTCCAAGCGGCAATTACGGGATGGTCAATACACAGCAAGATCAAAACGGGAACACAGATAATACGGATAATCACACCCAGCAGCCCGCTATCACGGGCAAGGAACAAGTGTGAGGGAAAAAACCTTTATTTGATGGGGACTGACATGATTGGTGGGAGAGAGGGACATGATTGGTGCAACTATGATCCCTGGGCTGATTGCCCAATTCACACTATAGGGCGTTCTGCCCAGAAGATACTTTGGGCTCATTGCCCCTTTAATGACTCCAGCCTCCGGCGGGCGCGCCGGAGGTCGTATGACAGCCGTGCTCGCACGCGTGCGTGAGCACGGACTGTCAGTGAGGGAAGGTAACGCGGGGAGGGGGGCGTGTCTGCTCGCCCCCACTCGCTCCTGCGCCGCCTGACGGAGACGCGGCCGCCGGGCGGGGACAGAGCAAGACAGCCGCCGGAGCCCACGCTGCCTGCAGACGCCGCGGGACTGATGTGAAGGTGAGTTGTTCGTGACAGAAGCCAGCACTCAGCTTAAGCTCCATTCCAGTTGGTGGCTGGGCGCAGAGCTGGCCTTGTATAAGGCGATTCGCTAGGAACGCCTAGTGCTGGCTGGGAGAGCCAAAATTACAGCACATTTCACATTAAAGAACCCAGCGCCCACATGGACGCTGTGGAAAGGCGATCATAGGGCGATAGCACCAGTTAAAATCCCTTTTAAGGGCCAGGGCAGCATTAATAAAAGAAAAAACAGGAAATGCAATGGGGACACTTGAAAGACACTACACAGATATTTCATGGCTCAAATCACAAGTTTGCAGCGCAACAGAAAAGTCCATAAAATGCATACAAAAACAATCTCAAACAGCCTAGGGATCCGGTGGCACATGCACCAGCCCCCCCCCCCCCCCAAATGGAAATAAATTATTAAAAAATGCTAAAATAATTACAACCATCCAAGCCCATTGAAATGTATGGGATAAAGTCACATAGTGCAGGGTGAGTGTCTGGACTGTAAGGAACTCATCACCTGTCTGCACACATTCCATTTCCGGCGCTGATGATAGATGGGACACTACCTGGCACTATTAGAGGCGTTCTGGATGTTTGATTAGAGAAATACACCTTTTGCACTGGGACCTGTCATTCAGCTGATTTTCATCTGGCACTATGTGGCACTACGTGGCATTAGCGTTTCTTAAATAAACCATTCAAACTAACGTAATTCCAAATATTACTGTGGCATGAAGGGGTAAAGAAATACCAGTAAACTGCAGATGTATAACTTTTCTTCATAACCTTCCCGTTGTCTCTGTGGGAGTAAGTCTCACTGTGCCAGCAAAGGCAAGCCTTCCAACCTGCGCTCATAAATCAACATATAGTAGTAAATATGAAATTAAGAAGCACACCTAAAAATTGCAAAAATTGCTCCAGCACACCAAGCACGAAGGATGGGATGTGGGTAATGGAACAGGGGGTATTGGAATGTCACCGCCAGCATCAGAGGACAACCCTGCTGGACCAGGAGTGAGCCCCAGGCCTACCGAGAGGATGCATTTGGCATGGGGCCAGTGTTTTTCCAAGAGTGCCATGGTCACAGGACCTGTACTAAAGAGCCTTGCCGGTACTCTCATGCTGCTGATTGTCCTGTACGGCCAATGGGAGCCAGCCATACACAGGCCACCCAAGGTAAGTGGACTTTTCTTCTGCCAGCTCCACATTAACTCCATAGGATGCATGGACATTTCCCCCCACCTTTTTGGGTGAAAGGTGTCTTACGGAGAAAAAATACAGTACTTTCCTGAATCCATTGGGCACACGGAGAGGTCAGATTGTATTTGTAACAGAAAAAAAATGAATAAATTACTAAAATACTTTTTTTCAGGTATATTATGTAAAGCAAGGTAACAGTTTTAAAGGTCAGTATAAGTCAGCATTGATACTAGGTTCAAGTAGTTAATGCAAATTGAATCTATTCAATGCTTTTCACCCTGAAGCTACCAATCACTATTATATCTTTTCAGCTTAAGCTTGAATAGGGAGTGTTCTTCATAAAGGATTTCTAACATCAGTGATAAGCAAAAAAATAATAAAGACAACATTTATTTTTTCACAAAGTTTTTGTTGTTTTTTTTTTTGTTAAATTCCAAAGAGTTTTGTTTTACTGCTAAGTGCAATTTTTTTTTACAAAAGAAAATATAAATGAAAAAATGTAACAGTATGTACTGTATAAATATTCAAAGATTATGTATATAATAGCTGGTTCATTTTATGGGCAATTTATCCAAAAGTTATTTACAGTACCTGAAAAAGTAACTGATGAGGAATGATAATCAATAATCAAGAAAAATTAGACAAATCAGAAAAATATATATTGGGGTCAGTTCAGAACTAGGTGTAAGTTGTGCACTTTGGAGTAAAAGTCAACTCTAGTTAGAAAATTGAAAACTAGTGCATGAATTGGTCCCCAGGTAGAAAATGAGAGGGAATCACCCTTTTTACGCTAAAACAGTATACTGCATGTTATGTTAAATTGGCCCCTGGCTAAAATATGAAAGAGAATTTTCCTTTTTACCTCCAAAACCATGCAGTGAACTTTTTGCGCCTGGTGCTAAATCAAGGGGCTTTTAAACACTAGGTACAAAAAGTACACTTCTCTATTTTGGGAGTAAAAAGTACAATTCTCTTAAACTTTCTACATAGAATAGGGTGGAAAAGGTGTAGTTTTGAATTTTCGATTAGGGCGCCAAATATCCCCAAGAAATTTGAATTGCTCTAAATAGAAATTTAATGAATTGCTCAGAAAAAATAAGGAACTATGAGTGATGGGGGGCAGTTATGGCTTCCCCATCAGCTCACAAATGAGCATATAAAGATCCCCGGCCTGTGGTGGGGAGTGCTGAAGGGCTGGGTGTGCTGAGGATTAAGCGGGGACAGATTGGGACACCCACACCAGGTGATGGATGATGGATCAGCAGGTTCATGAAATCCAGCAGCCCCTCCTATTTGCAGGCCACTGGCAGATCCATAGGTCTCCACGGGGGGGGGGGGGGATCAACCACAGCAGAAGTTACAAAAAGGTAAATTAATGTTTATTCATAGCAATTTGAATTTCCCTGGGAAGGGATGCACATGAACACTTTCTTGTAAGGGTGTCCGTTCAGTTTGATTACGGACTGGAATGGACATCTTATAGTGATATAAATAGATGAACACAAAAGTCTAGTCATTTTACCTTTATGTAACTTTGATTTTATGTATTTTAGTTAGGCTTGTTCTGGTTTCTGAGTATAGGCTTCTAGAAGTTTAGGAACCATGCTTGTACATCTCATACTACATTTGTGTTATTTATTGCTCCCTCTCAAATCCAGCCAAAATCTGCTGTGTGTTCACCATTTAATTATCAAGTTTAAATTTCTCTATATTTGACCATTTGGCTTTATGCTATATTTGCTGCGGTTTTAACAGCTAGTCACAAATACGATTTTAAGACTTAAATGTGCAGTTTGCAAACATCAGATTAAGCACAGTGATGTAATAGGATTTCCTTAAGTTTCTGTCTAAATTCCAATTTTTATTGTTGGTTGACATTTTCCCAAGTTGAAATGAAGAATTACATCTGATTCTCTCCGGGAACATCTAGACAGGAAGATTTCTGTGCTTTCCTTATTTGATTTTCTATTCTAGTTAAAGATTTTACAACAGAAGTGACAGTAAATATTAGGCAAGAAAAATCAAGAAAAGTTTCATATTGAGAAATAAATATGGTGTGTATGGCAATACAGTAAGTATTGCTGATTTTTCAATAGAGTCAATAGAGTGTACTAATATCCAGCCAGAATAATTTTTTCTCTTTTTTTTACCAGTGTGAATGGAAGTTTATTTTCACTCTAATGTTCCCCATAAAATAAAGACCAAATGGACAAGCCAAAGAAGCTCAATGTAAACATTTTGAACACACCATTGGGCTTTTTTCACCGGTTGGTCAAAAAAATACTTTGCCTAATTGGTAAATTCTGCATCTTACTAATAGAACTGGTCTATCCAGCACTTCATTGTGTGTTGAATAAAAAAGTCCTTTCAAATTCAGCTCATCATAATTTTTCAATATTAAAAGAAGGACACACAATCAAATCTATTTTATGACCCCTACCACCATATGTCAATATACTTTTATGGGGGCACCAGAATACAATCAGTGATTCCTTTTTGCAGTACTTTTTTTTCTATGTATTTTGGAATGTATCCAGTGTCTGCTGATAATATGGCATACCTATTTGTCCTACTCTTTGCTCACTGAATTAGATCAGAATCTTTTTGATTTTGAGTGCACTGAACTCAAAAGAGAAGTTCCATTTTAGGACGTACGGTCTTCAATCACTTCCAGTTGGATCCATGGAAGGAAAAGGTCAGACTCTATGCTATTCTTTGTATTAAATTACCAAGCAGACCTTTCTGTCTCTGCACAAAGGGTTAGACTAGCGGTCTATACACTTTGAAAACATTACCAGTCTTGATGACATAGTATATCACCTCCATATATTAGGCTTGACAAATGTTCTTCAATAAAAATTGACCATCTGGACAATCTATTTACATCATTCCTTGTTTTAAACCATTTTTTATCATTTCTATTATTTCCAATGCAGTATTATTGTAGTATCTTCTTGTATTAATAATTGCCGCTCAAAAGTTTACATTACAATATAATACAAGACCTACAAAGTAGTAAGTTGCATAGAGCTGCAATACGATCCAACAATGAGACAATCTGAATTTAAAATGATGTATTCTTTTTTTGTTAATTTATGTTACAAGGGTGGTCCCCAACATTTTAGGCATAAAACTAAAAGATGATACTGAAACAATCTTTTGTGTTTTGTTTTGCCGAACTGTGTAAGGTTGTCTAACCATATGTAAAACTACAACCACTTTTGTTGTGTTTACGCAGGGTGTATAATTACAGGTCTACATATGTATTAAGAAAAAATGGAGTACCTGAAGGCATGAGCAGTCATTGAATAGGAATAAGACCCAAATGACCTTAATGCTGACATGAATGGTACACTTGAGGAAAAAGCTCATCCTTGAGCTTACTGTGAAGCTGAATTTAGGCCAAGTGACAGGAGCATCCTGGAAAATGAGGAAAAAACAGGCTTGTTATTGACCTCCAAAAACAATAGTTGACTAACTCCAGATCCTGGAGTTCCAAGCAGTGGAAAGCCTCCTCACTACCTCCAAAAGGGTCAAGTACTTTCCTTCAGCAGAAAAGGTAATAGCCACATTTATTTGAAATTCAGAGGTGGGGGAGGGGTCTTGGTAGATTACCATCTTAAGGGGCAAACCTGCCGAGGCACCTGCATTAGCAGACATTTTGTAGGTAATGAAAATTAGGCATTGTGTTCTATTGGGACAATGTTTTTTTTACCACAAGGACATTCCATGGCTTCTATTCATGACTTCTTTGGTCAAGAGGTGGACTGGGTTAACAAGACCAAGTTGCTCAGGACCATCATCAAGACCCAAGATGTTGCAGTTATACAGTAAATCTCAGCAGAGGCTCTACATCTTGCTCCAAATCAAGAGGTACTGCTAACTATATTCTACAATGTAGTTATCTGTTTCATGATCTGCTACTAGGAAGGATAATCTTTGGGGTTTATTCATCAAGGGATAGCGGCAGGTAGTGCCTCGTAGCGGCAGGTAGTGTCTGGTGAACGCTGGGCGCTGTACGCAATACCACATTTATGAAGGCGATTCTGGTGAGCGACTCTAACAGCTCCATGTAGCGTACAATTCAGCATTACAGACGGCTCAGCGTATAGCGCCGGAGCTCTAGCTTCCAGAGCACCAGGTATTACCTGTCGCTACCTGTCCTTTTCCCATACATTTCAATGGACGTTCCTTTTTGTCTTGCTTGGGCGCAATTTATCTAAAATTCACAAGTATATTTGCAGCCCTCAAATATATAAGGAAACTTAAGAGCTCAAATACACGTATCTCTAAAAATTACGCCTCATTTGTCTAATAAGTTCATTTGCCAGTAATCTCCAAGGAAGATGATGCACTTTAAAGTTATTTTATATACCTTGCAAAATGTACAAAACAAAAATACTACAATCCATGTTACAACATAGAAAGCCTAACAGGGCAAAAGCATATATATATTAAAACGGATTGCTCATCTGTTTTAATTGCTCCACGCAGAAAATCAGCAGACCACGTTCAAACAAGATGGCTGCTGTACTTGGCTTCACAATGCAGGTCTCTCTATCCAAGGCAAAGTCCCATCATCGTCCGTCTGGTCAGTCTCTCCAGCACATCTTTTTTCCAGCTGCCCTCCAAAAGAATACTTCTCTCTCTCCAGTCCACTGTTTTAATCAGGTGGACCCTTTGTTCAATTTTGAAATCCGCAGGTCATCCCTGATTGGCCCAGGCAAAATTCACAAAGTGATACTCTGGCCAATCCCTATCTCTATCACAGGTAGCCAGCTTAATTTGCATGCAAATGCACACCTGAAACTCACACCCAGAAAACCAGTCTTCAAAGAACAAAAGGGGGGTTTCCCACCATGCTGCATCAAACAAAAGGAGGTATCCTATAGTGATTGCATAAGATTTTTTTTTTACAATTTCTATGGGAACAAAATATATAAAGAATATCATAGCTTCACACCTTTCTTCTGTTTAAACAGGGGTTTTTGTTTTTAATATTTTTTTTCTCTCAAATAATTGTGTCACCTCTCCTGGCCTAGAAAGAGTCATTTTTGAAAACTTTTTTGATTTGTTATATTTTTATGCAGAATTGTCATTACAGGTCTGGCATTAAAGTATTGATGTCACAATGTTACAACAATGTAATTGCATGTGTTTTCGCTTTACTGGTGGATATGTGTTCAAAAACAGACTTTAATCACACAGTGTCTGGCGCTCTATGCTATAGTTGCTATAGCAACCAGATCCAGAGTTGAATATGGTGTGAGTCACTGAGAGTTGGTTGAACTGAGCTGGCACTACCTTTCACTCCCTGCAACGCTGTACTGGTGTTAGAGCGCCCAACATACATCTCATTCATCAATGCCGGCCAGGTTACTCTTTTATCTTTTACAGCGCCCGATAGCCGTTCACAGCATATACTAGCGGTCGCTCTTAGCGCCTCTGTACAGACCCTCATCTGCAGATACCTGACGCTAGTAATGAATCAGCCTGCCTGTCTACAGAGGATTTTCAGAGCATCACTTTCATCTTTACAGGATCTTTTCAATTCCAAATTAAAAACATATGCAGCAAATTTCATCCTAGGCTAGAATAAACCTGGATATCCCTTCCTTCAACAGCTTTCTTCAGGCCACCACTACTGCCTAAAATAAAAACATCACACACCACAATCAGCTTTCCTTGGCCATTCAACTACTAAACTATATAAAAAAACATCCTTAACTTGGCATGTAATTATGTAAATTCTCTCTTGCTAAAAATACTTATTGTATGTATGCAATGTAATGTGTATATACTTGGTGAATTAAAGGACTTTGGACTCCCTTATGATGCCGTCATGTGTGCATTACACAATGGTTTTGGAGGCCTCAATAAAGTGGCATGAGGCCACTTGAACACATTGCTAGATAAAATATGTGTCAGGGGACTATGTAGAAAAATCAATAGATCTTCTGTTGGCCCTTGCATAGTAAGAACTTTAGGATGACCTTTGTATCCACTTATCTATTGTCAGAAGGTGTGTTAAAAATATTTGATACCATTCAAAAACAGCAGCTGACCCCTGCCATTATAAAGAAAAAGCACAGATCCAGCAGGCCTGGCATGCTCCAACCATAGTAGATACAATCCAAATTCCATCCAGCTTCATCTCGTAAAACCTTACTTTTACTAAAAATGAAGTTTAAAATGCAATTTATTAATAGTAACAGTTATTATTTATGGAATGAAGCTGGATGGAATTTGATGGTATCAAACATTTTTGAGGGTGAACTGAACATTTGAATCTTTTTTAGGGGTAAAAATATGACTATGATTAATTTTTATAAGTGATTTTACATCACGTTTTGGACATAGATTGTAATTTCCTTCTTTAAATATTGTACATTAGTGATAGGCCACAGTACGGACGGAATAGATGGAGCAGATAATTTAAAAGCACAGCAGGCATTTTTTATCAGAGACAAAGGTGCATTGTATAAAGAACATGTGTGGTAATTTTCAGATCTTTATACTGTATTTTCATATAATGTCACAGTCAAAAATGACTTTAGGGGGCGTGGCCTGACATGAGAGAATGAGGACGCTTTATTCCTGGGCTCCCCTCTCTCTGACAGATATTTTAAACATTCTACTACCAGCAATCTTTAATTGAGATGACCAATAAGAGGACGGTTCAGAGATCATCCCTCACCTTACCGACCAGCAAAATCAGCTCCTAAAGTACCTGGCAAGAAACAAGCCTCCTGAAAATGGAACAGTAGAATCCCAGATGGCAGTGGCTGCCCTGAGGGAGGCTAAAGAAAGCAACATGCAGGCGAGTGATGGTGGATCCACGTCCCAGCTGTCCTTTGCTCACTTACAGGGCCACCAAGACTGGTAGGCAGACCAGCCAAAGCTTCACTTAGATTCCTCACTTAGATTCACTTAGATACCAATGGGAAGTCTGGGGCATGCCAGCGGATGGCAGACACGGCAACCTCATCTAGGTGGTGGGGCCCCGGTTTCAGACAGCAGATCTCCGCAGGCCCCCGGATGGGCGGGGAGACAGGGGGCTGGCAGCACTGATCGGAGTAAGGGAACAGAAGCTGTCCAGCAGCAGCAGACTGAGGTGATGCAGCAACACACTAGCAAGAGCAGATCCACAACTACCCAATAACATGATAACCACAGGGCCCAGCCACAGAGGGGCATCAGCGCAGGGTAGAAAGGAGCCCCTGATGGTGCTTTATTGGATTTTACTCAAATCGCAGATGAACTGGTAGGTCGGAGGCCTTGCTTAAATCTGAAATTTTTTAGTGATGGGGGGACATGGCCTATATAGGGGGATGGGGGTTGGGGAGGGGGTATGTGCGACTTCACTTGGCCCCCCTCTCCAGATATTCTCCTCCTATATATGCATTCCTGTCAGAATGGGATGAGATACCACCGGTTGAGAGAACTATTCACCACCCAGAGACGCATCATGTTAACACAATAGTTTCTAGTCAAATTTGAGTGAGAATGGAGGTACATGGATAGAATCAGGGTCTCATTGAGGAACCTCTCTTCCCTCTCTTGCCTACTGTGCACCCACAATAGGCCTTATTTCTCACCTGCCCCGCTGATCCCCAGTAGGGAGAAAAATGTTTTGGAAAATAGTTTTTCCTTCTAGTTATACAAAGAATCCTATGTAAACCTAGATGGACTCTGCGGGAATTAGAGGGATTTAGTTTTTTTTTTCACTTTCCTTGAACTCTTTATGCAAAATAATAGTTCCACCAGCAGTGCTCTTCCAACTCACTGTGCCAAACCAGCCACCAGAATCAAAATGCACGTACCAGATATTCTGTTTGAGTTAATCATCAATTAAGTTCCACTTCAGAGAAACACTCCTTATTCCACCTCCACTTAATTGCTCTCGCACAGATTGTTCAATGCAACATGTGTAAAAAGAGATCAAGATGGCGACATAGCATAACACCGTTTGCAGTAAAAACCCTTAAATCCTTTATTTTCGCTTACTACATATACGTCTTTAATCAATGCACATCAGTATATCAGTTGAAGGATGTGCTGTCAAAAGGGCACCTTCCACCTCTTTTCTCCACCAAATCGCTCCTATCATAAAAGGGTCACCTCACCGCCCCGGCCGTAGGCAGCAGAGGTGCGGAAGATCCGACCGCAGCAAACAGAGTTAGTTTGGCATACAAATGTAACTTGTTGTTATTATCTTAAAAATACCTTATGATGCACAACCCAACTCAAATCTGTGTGCAATCATACACAACAACCTGTTATTATATTGTGTAAGTACATATTTTCCTTTTTCTTTCTGTTATTTCTATCTGTTCTGACTCACAACTTCTGTTTTTCCTATGCCTTATTTCCTTCCTTTACCCCCTGAGATTATTTCATCACAAGTTACCTATAAGTAAACCGTATAACTTCTCAATATGTCTCTTGTAAAGATTACATCCTTAAACGTCAAATGTCTGAACTCTCCCATCAAGAGAACTACCATCCTTAGGGACCTGAAACGCCTCAACACACAAGTCGCTTTCTCTCAAGAAACCCACCTTTAGGTAGGAAAAATCCAAAATCTTACCAATTGCACATTTAAAACTCAATACCATAACCTCTCCCGGACTCAAAATCCCCACAATTCCTATTCCCGTATAGACTGGTTTCTGATCCCACCACAATTCAGGCATTTTGTAGTTAACTTGGATATAGGACACATTTACCATTTAGACCATGCCACTATTACTCTAACTCTATCCATCCCAGATACTCTCGCCACTAGAGGGCAATGAAGTGGTCCTTCTGTTGAAGACATTCAAAATTCTATTACAGAGTATTTTTCTGTTAACAACACGGAAAAATTACACCAATTACTCTATGGGAAACCCATAAGTGCCTGCTTAGGGGGGTCCTAATCAAACATAGGTCCCTCCTAAAAATAAAGAAATAAGCAAATTGTCAAAATAACTCAGATGATACTTACCGCTGAATCTACTTACTAAAAAACACTAGCCAAACACTCGGGAGCTAGACTTGTACAGCTCCGGGTATCGCTCAGAGACTTTGCACAAATAAAACCAAAAATCTTGAAAAAATCAGATGTCATAGATCTTTCTACAAATTTGGCAATAAGTGCAAAAAAGCCCTAGCAAACTCCCACAGAGCCCAACGATCCAGAAATGTTATAACTTCATACACGACCCAAAGGGAAACAGAAAGCATTTGACTGCAGACATTGCAGATGCATTGAAATAATAATATGAGAATCTGTATAACATATCACAAAATCCCTCTCCTGAAAAGCCAATATTATTTCATGCAGTCAAATATCTGGCCTTCCCTCTAAACAAGAAGTGATTGATACTCTTGAAAAAGAAAAAGATATGGACGATGTTTTAAGGGCTATTAAAAATACTAAACCTGGCAGGGTGCCTGGACCTGATGGATTCAACCCGAGCTATTACAAGCAATTCTCCAAGTCCCTCAGCCCTCAATTCATCTCAGCCTTTAGCTCACTTAAAGATGGTAGAACCCCACCCAGGGATTCGCTCAGAGCTAACATAACCACCCTTCCTAAAGAAGACAAAGACCCATCTCAATATAGCAGTTACAGACCAATATCCCTATTGAACTGTGATCTAAAACTATTTAAAGCACACCAACACTGTTCTTTCTTTAATGGGTGTTGGTCCAGCAGTCAGCTAATTAAAACAAGCTCCTGGGGACATCCAGAATGCTGGAGGCCTCCCCGCACATAACCCTCCCAAAACATCAATAATCCTCACCTTCACTTCGAGCCAGCACAAGGAAAGAAGTCGGTGGGAGATCATGGTGGCAGGTCATTTCGGTAACTGGTGCCAAGGATGCGACCATGGACCATGAATATTTTATATTAAAAAATATATATAATTGATTGAAAAAGAGGAGAGGTAATACAGACAAATGTGTAAATGTCATTGAAGTAGCATATCAATGCGATAGGCTTTAAGTTAAGAAGGCTCTTTTTAAGGTCACTGAATATACTTTGTTTCATATAGGAATTGATGCCTTCTATGAGCATATGTGAAAATACACCTCAAGTTAGTAATGTTAAGGCAATTTGTTCACTCTATCTTTAAGCAAGTGAAATTTTACGTACCATTTCTATGTATGTGTCTGGCTATGGCTATGGCTTTAGGCCCACTTAACCCCCAAACCTTTCTGAAGTTCGTATGTTCTGGCTCTTAACAAGCCCTCAGAAAGCCGGTCCATGCTTCCCCACAGTGCTCATAGCCCTTTTCACCACCAGAGAACAATAATCCCTTATAGTTATTCATGCTGCATAGTTACATAGGTAATATAGTTGAAAAAAGAAATATGTTATTTCCATCAAGTTCAAGCAAGGGATGGGGGTGGGGGAAAGTTATATGTTTTACTGATAACAGATAAAAGTAACTGTTAATGTTATTTTCTGTTAAAAAAAAACACCTATTTCTCTTTTGAAGCTGTTGATGCTATAACAAAATTCTGTGGGAGGCTATTCCACAGATTTATAGTTCTTATGGTTAAAAAGGAACGTCCCTTCTCCCTTTTTTACCTGAAATAGTTTTTTTCCCCATGATTTTTGTATTGGCCATTTATTTATTTATACAAGTGAACCATGTCCCCCACCGTAGGTGTCTCAGAATAGAACAGAAGCTGCAATGCATATCAGTGATCATCGTGTGATGTGTCCCAGGGGCCAATCAATGAGGAAGGCTGGCAGCAGGGTGTGTTAACCAAGGATAACTGGGGAGCATGCTGTCAGTGCCACAGACAATAGCACTGAAACGGTAGCAAGCCCGTAGGACTCTACAGAATTAAGCTCCAAGTGGGGAAGGTAAGTGGATTTATTTAATATTACAGGACATACAGCCTAATTTGTACATTGAAATAATGAAAACGACTCAACTGTTTGCGCAATTCTCCTCTGACCTTGGTGTGTGTGTGTGTGTGTGTGGGGGGGGAGAACAGAAGCTATGCTTTGGGAACTTGACTGATATGTCAGTCACTCAAGTCCTACGAGATTAAGAGGATAACTGGCTCTGCATGGAGCATCCCAAATAGTGATGTCTGGGGAAGAGGTGGATAAGTTATTCAAAGTCATTTTTAAATACAGATCTGTTATAAAGGGGAGGGGGGTCATTAAATGTAGTGACCTATCTGCCTTATACAAATGTTGTCATCAAGATACAGGGAAGGGTTAACAAATGAATCCCAGCTCAGAAAAGTTTTTTTAGATCCTGGGCTGAAAGTAATAAAATGGTTAGCGAAAGTAACTTATGGCTCTACCATGACAGTTATAAAAAATGAATTTAGGGTATTACACATAAACACATATACTGTTTGCATTAAACAGTCTTCTAATGTATGCTATGTCACAACAATTATATTGTAAAACACCACCATCAATTCTAATTTCATTTGTAATACAGATAGACAATGGGGGTCATGCTGCTTTTTAGGAGAAGGTGTAACTCTGGGTACAGATTTGGATGTGAATTACAACCTGCATTTTGATGAGCTTTTTAATTTTAACACACATAAAAGTGCAATAAAAATGTTCAAATCTTTCCCCAAAAATTCACCTGCAATGTATTTCTACAGGTGAGCTGCATCATGAAATTTTGAAACCCCAGAACTTGTGCTTTACAGAAAAATATGTGAATTACTGCATTTTTCACCTCATAATTTTTCCCCAAAAGGGGGGGTGTTAGTGCATCTTATCTACCTGCTGCACAGACATGGGTGTGAGCAGCGGCAGGAGTAGCAGCAGGAGAGTGGATGGTGTGGGGTCCCCCTTTCTCAGCATAAACAGCTGGGGGACCAGCTATGCAGGACTTGTAGAAGAGGACGAGGAGACCAGTCTTGGTGGCCCCAGGCCCTAAAAGCTACAAGCCCGCGTAGCCTTCATGGCCCCGGGTCTCTTCTGCTCCCTCTGGGCTTTGGGAAGGCAGGTAATGGGGGGGCTGGGGTTAATGGCAAGTCACCCATTAGCTGTAGGTGACTTGCCAGCCTCTCAAGCGTTGAACATCATGGATCCCTTAACAGTTCACAACAGGATTACTGTAAAAAAAAACACAGACACAGGGAAAAAATTACTAATTATTAAACTTTTTTTTTCTTTACTCATCTCTGATCCTCAGCCCTGATGTCCGGCACTGATCAATGTCCCTCGATGATCAGCCTCGACGACGAGTCCCCTGCCCTTCCATCCCTCTCCATCAATCTCTGGCATCTGAGGACTCTCGGGCCGGGAGCAGGATAAGGTTGAGCGTTTTTTTGATGACATCTAGCAGGGTAAAACCACAGGCCTGTGAGTCTCACGTGCCTGGTGATTAACGGTTGGAGAGGCAACCACATGAGACTCACAGGCTTGGTGTTTAAAGGGTTAAAGTGAAAGTCCAGCCCAAAGTAACCCCAACACCCTGCCTCCTCCCTGGGGGGTTTTACAAGAAAAGTCTTACCTCACCCAAGATCCAATGATGTCACCGGCACATGTACAATAAATAAATACTGTGAGCTACAAAAAAGGACAAGGAGGGAACGATATCCCAATTAATATGATAGTTTCTGGGGTCTCCCACGTGTTCCATGACTGATGGGTGTCATTTCCACAGGGAGGATGTACGGGGGCACTAATCACTCTGTGTAACTCATCTGGCGAAGCCCCACCTCCAAGGCAACATCTAACCAATTTCAGTGTAAATAAAGCTTTTCATATGCATTAGGCTATATAACAGTTTATGGGGGGAGGAAATGGGAAGGGAAGGGGAAAGCTGTAGAAAAGGGGAGAGTAGATATAAGCTGGTGTTTCTGGGGAGGTGGTCAGATGAAATAATTTATTCTGGGGGTTGGGGTTAACTTTTCCCCTCTTGGCCCAGAGGTTTTTTGTGTTTTACCCTCTGGTCAGGATTTTGGGGAGTGGCTACTGCGCCTATTCCCTTCCTCTAGTAGTTTGTTAGTAGTCAGTGTCGGTGTATTTACAATTGTATTAGTTACAGTATAGCAAGAAAAATTATATACAGATTAGTAGCAAAATCATACATAGAAGAGGTTAGTACAGTCAATTCTATCCATATCCAAGAACAATCCTGGTGGTATTGTTCTGGGAGAAGCAGGTGCCTAAGCACTGCTACTTTCCAGTAAAGTCCTTTTCTTTTTTCCCCCAGGAGAGGATTCCTGGGGGGTTCCTGAGTGGTAGTTCTAATTCAGGGTCTTTATGTTGCGTTGGTATTCGGCAGGAGTAGCGCCTTGTCATATGTGGCTGCGAGGTGTCCAAGGGCCACACATGGCAAGGCGCTACTCCTGCTAACAAACTACTAGAGGAAGGGAATAGACGCAGTAGCCACTCCCCAAACACCTGACCAGAAGGTAAAACACAAAACCTCTGGGCCAGGAGGGGAAAGGTTAACCCCAACCCCCTTTTGAATAACAGCCATTTTGAATTCCTAACTGATTCAAACCAGGACAAATTACTAGAGTTTATAATAAGCTGACCATTTCTTCAGAGGGACAATTTTGGGACACTTAAATTGTAACAGCGTAACAAATCACTAGGTTAATTTTTCACAACATTGACAATATTGGTCACAGATCATACAACTATACATGGCGATTTGTTAACCTGTCCCAGTTCAAGTGTCCCGAATTTGTCCCTCTTGACAAATGGCCAGCCTAGTATAAACATGAAATATGAATATCTGTTCCAGCTGTGCCCATTTGACAGTCCTTTGGCATAAGTGTGCACTGTAGTAATAATTACCCCCAGCTCAATCCACAGCCACCGACTTCACCGATGCATGGAAACTTCAAACGCATGGCTTCAAATGTGTTCATTAGTATTGTTAACCTAGAAATGATGCTATTTGTATAAACATTATATTATCTTTTAACTTTATCAGCATAAGAACAAAAATATATTGTTAAAAATATTGCCAATAAAGAGGAACGGAAAATAAATTCGTTTTGCTAATTTTTTCTATACATTTCATATTTCGATTCAAGTGTAGGTTGAGGGGGTTGTAAATTCATTAAACGTTGAGGATGAAAACTTTCCTGCCTTGCAGAGGATTCTGTTGTTGTTAAGACCCTCTTCTGTAGCCCAGAACCTGGGCTAGATTTACACATGACCACGAGCACCATTTTTAGCCATGATGGGGGGGCCACTCTTGCATCCCACTGTGCATCATTCTTACACCACCATTGAAAGCACCTAGCATCACCCTCGGTACAAAGCGACTAATTAATCATTAAAATTACTAATACTGCCAGGGGCTACCCAAATACATTTACAAAAGTCTGGGGTCCTTGGATTCAATGTCCATAATCTGCCACTGAAGTTGAATAATACCTCCTAGGAAAACTAAGCATACTTTCTACTTTCTTCCACATCTGCCTCCCCTTGGTAATGGTCAAATTCTATATTAGAGTCCAGCCCTATAGAAGCCTATATATGTTGTGTGTGGTATGATTGGGTGGCCCTTGTGTCTAGAGATAATGTTTGACACATTTGGTGCTCGGTTCTTGTTTGCTGGTGCAAAATTTATAAATAAAAATAAAAATGCCCAGCCACTGGATTTAAATGCATTCATGACCACCATTTTTAGCACTGAAAAGGGTGGGTCAGCAACCCTCCCTTGCACACACAAGCTTCGGGTGTCCCACTAAGTCTAAAGCAAGACAGTTGAGATACTGTAGGTCCACCTGTAGAACTACAACACCAACATTACCCACTGCTCCCATCACTGCAAAAATGGGGAAGCTATGCAAATGGTTTCTACATTGGGGGGGGGGGGGGGGGTTGTAGGCAGGGTTGTAGACCAGGAAATCAAAAACAACCATTGAGAAAACAGACTACAGAAAACAACTTGTAAGGTAAGACAATAAGGCTTTAGAGGTTATTTAGGTTCTGCATGCTTTTCAACTAAGCATAAAGAAGGCAAGTTTAATTAGTGCAAAATATGTTACATTATGAAATTTTTTGTTAAAAATGGACCATTGCTTAACAATATGTATGCCATCTGGGTGTGTTAACAGCTTTGCCCAGTTTACCTTAGCCATGTGAAATAACAGTGTTAATACAAAAAGTTTTTTTCCTAGCTGTGGTGAGAAATAAGACTTTTCTAAAAACTTAACATTGTGTTACATTATAGCCTCATACCACAAACAACATTCCAAATCCAAATAAATATGTCAGGCACATACGGCAGCTTGTACAAAGCAGTGCCGGGCAGTTTAGCCACATCAAGGAAGACTATTGTAAAGGTCAGCCTCATGCTAAACACTGCACAATGTCCCTAAAATAGCAATGAACCTCACCTGGGCTGATGTACAGCGGTAATATCTAAGACCTTTTCTAACTGCAAAGGAAATAGATGGCTGCGACATTGTCATGTTAAAGTGAACCTATCACTATCTTGGTGATTGATCCTTGTCCCAGGGATGCCTGTTGAGTGAAACCCCCCAGATCACCCACTCAACTCAACTTTTCCGCCATTCCCACAGCGCATGCAAGGGCTCTCATGCAATCAGTGCATTATACTAACTTACAGGAATTACTTATGGTAAGAAAAAGCATCGGCATATGGAGTTGGACCAGCAGCATCCCTGGTTTCTTTGCGCCCAGCCTATCTGAATGGTTAGGTTTGGGAGCATGGTTTAACTTCAAGGAGGCCAGGACATGGCCACGCTCCACAACCGCATGGGGGTCGGCGGAATGGAAAGTGATTGCTTGTGCTTGACGGAGATAAACAGAGTGGGGCATTTTAGACTCTAAGTCTGGCCTTAGGGGTGATGGGTCCATTTTAAAGTTTAGAATGGTTCTAGTTCTAATAGACGAGCTGCACAACTACAAGTGATGCAATGAGTGTGCTAGACTGAGGCGGGGGGCTTAAACCATTTGCTTTACTTTAAAGGGACTGTCCGAGCAATAATAATAATAAACTATACATACTTACTAAAAGTCCCATGCAGGAGTTTGAAACTTACCCCTGCCAGAGATCCAGACTGTGCCATCCCTGCTCTCAACCACTTCCTGTGGTCACCTACCTGCTTCCTTGCTTACTTTTCATAATACTCAAAATGACTGTCTCACACTTGTTCTATTCATTTCAATATATTCAATATTCAATAAAGTTAATTTATTTTTAGGTGGGGCGGCACCAACAAAAGATCCAAATAATGTGACGGGTGTGCACTGCCAAGACCGGTCTTCCCACCAATGAATATAGATAGAAAAGATGAAGAGAGGTGCCCCAAACAAAGCACCCCCCAAAACAGGGGATGCACTCTAGCCAAGGACTAACAATTGCGCTACCAGTCTACATTTTAAAATGTTCCTTAAAAGACATTTAACATTCCCCGAGCATAATCAGCCACAAGGGGGTGCTGGACCTGCTGCCCTTAATGAACCTATTATAGCTAGTCAATTAAACTAAATTAATTTAAAACCATGTAAACCAACCCATACATAATACATAAAGTGCATGTGCATCTTCAAAAGTGCAACCATTTTCAACAATTCATCCTAATAAAGTGCTTGTTATAATCAATCAAAAAATGCATGTCAAATGATTACATGTGTATAGCGCTCCGCAGGTATCCAGTCCCCCCTGGGAGAAACCAACTGGGGCCCCCACTCACTTTTGTACTCATCATAGCCCCGTTTCCGCGCCTGTTCCAGCTGTAAGCAATCGGCGGATGCACTCTATTTCAATAAAGTGAGCGAGAGTTGACATGCTCCCTCCACTGTAGTAAATGGAGTTGGCATGGCCAGTCATCTTGACTGATGTGAGGGAACAGCTGCTGTTCAAAATACCGGTATCAAGCGAAGCAACTGTACTGAACTGTTTTTTGCCTGGGAAGGGATTTTAAGGGTGAACCAATTTACTTTAAATTATTAAATGACAATTCTATTGTACACAAAAAGCTTGTATAGCATAAAAACAATAATATCGGTATCGTCCCTTCCGCCAGAAGTGGCTAGGTGTCAAATACGCAAATTTACTGCTGCTTTATTGCATTATTTCTTTGATCACTGTATGTATTGGTAACAGGCATTATATAGGTTAGTAGAACTTTTTTATTGATTATATCTGATGTGATTTCTAAACATTTGCAGTTTGTGATGGTGATGTTTATTTGTGCTTATAGCTGTACTTAGTACAACTGAGGCTTTTCAGTATTTTTCTTGTTGTTGTGCATTTTTGTACAGGCACTCAGCTATTACTGTGGGGGGAGGCTTGGGGGCTCGCTTTTGCCCCAAATTACTCTTTAAATGCCAGCCAACCTAACATTTTTGTCACTCCTTGTTGCCAGACCATTTTTTACGGTTTTGCACTACATCTTCAGCTCTGATTTTTGAAGGGATTTTCCAGGAAAATTATATATTGCTTTTATCAGCAGAGTCTGGGCTTTAACATGAAATGTCTTGTTTGTCAATTATTGTATTCTTAATATTTTTGGATGAAATATGTGCAAAAAATAAAAAATAATCAATTTTTTTACAATTTGTAGTTTTTTTTTCAATAAAATCACATCGCATGTAAAAGCCCCATTTCTCCTGGCTACAACGATGCCACATATGTATTGGTAGACACCCTTTCCTGCCCTGTAGACTCCCCCAAACTGAAACAGCACTGCTATGTGCACTTGCAGTTTTTCCAGAAAAATAACCTTTGACATTTGAAATACCCCCCACAAACTATATATTCTCCGGAAGAACACTCCACAAGCTTTCTAGGCGTACCACGCTTGTTAATGGCACAGTTTTCTGGAAGTAACTTAAATTTCAGCTCTTCAGACAGTGCGCACCTTGTGCTTTTTCAACCAAAACAACCCTTTACATTTGAACCCTCTGATGACGCGCCCTCAGATGACAGCTGAGAGCGGCGCCGGCCTCCACGCTCCGGACCTGCAGGTAAGTGTCTCTATACCGAGGGGTGACCGGCCGAGAGGTGTCACCCTCTAGGTCTGGTGTCACCCGGGGCGGTCCGCCCCCCCCGCCCCCGGGTCGCTACGCCACTGGGTTCTATTATCTTGATGTTCCCTAAAGCAATGGTTTGCAAACTTTTTAAAGCAATGAACCCATTGGCGGTGAGAAGTTTCAACCAAGTCCCCTCTGGGGAGGGGATTGATCATAACTGTTACCAAAACTTAGAGGCCGATTCATTAATAGCGGCAGGTAGCGACAGTTGAGCGACTGTAGCGGCATTTTCAGAGCGCCCGCTAGTAGTCGCTGTGCTTGGTCGTTGTTCTGTAGTTGATAGCGACTCAGTCGGTTTGCCGTAATGTTGAATATTGGGTGAGGAGTCGCTATTTGACAGGTTCCGCGCTGTATGGGAGCGCATGATAGCGACTGGCCCTAGCGATCGGCTCCCACCATATTTATTAAAAAATCACGCTCAAAAAAGTTTTTTAACCCCCAAACAACCATATTTTTGGAAACCAAAAAAAAACAAGTCTTTTAAATAATTTTGTAATATGAATACATTAATATCAGACCTGTAATATCAATTCTGTACAATTTTTTTCTAAAATGGCAGAAATGGCAGAAGTGGTCACAGAATTTTTCACATTTAAAAAAAAAAAAAAACAATTAATAACAATTAATTATGAATATTTAAAGATTGTTCTATTGAAATGCATTGGAGAACACCAGGTAGCGAGAGGTCATACCTGTCGCTGTTCAAGGTCGGACGCTGGCGCTGTGGGCTGAGGCTGGAATAATGATGAATGAGTGGCTATCTGGCGCTATCTCAGTCGCTAAGCAGGATTGGCTTGATAAATGTGTGATTGTGGTGGGGAGCCGGCGTTCTCGTGGCGGGGCTCGTCATTACCGGCCGCTCACCAGTCGCTACCTGTCGCTATTCCTTCATAAATAAGGGCCTTAGTTTACTTTTCGCAGCTCTTTTGAGGTACTAAATATGATGTTCTTCTGTTAATATAACAGCCCCCACCCCCCTTTGGAGCACCCCTGAACGCTGTATATGCCTTCAACCTGCCATTAAAACCATCATGTGCTGTTTAAGTTTCAGAATGGATTCACTGTTTATCAAGTGATTCCTCTTTATCGACCCAGGGTATGCCTACCGCAAGTGGAAAAACAGGAATCCATTGAGGAATTGTTAATCTGTTCTGGAACTAATACCAGTGCATGATGGCTTTAGTGTTTGTTTTTACCACTCCATTATTGATATAACCATGAAGCCCGAACCTTAACATTTACCTTATTGTTTGTACAACCACAATTAGGATGGATTTGTCATCCATTTAGGTGAGCAGGCAGGTAGGGCCTCAGAGCTTAAGCATAAAAGGGTCCTATAAATGTTGCAAAATTCCCCTAAAGGTTTTTTTCTGTATGGTTTAGCACATTTACATAAATGAAATTACCCCTTTCTCTCCCTCCAGGATAGGGTGCCATTTTTTGGCGACATATCTAGACACGCATACCTTGGATCTGTCCGGCCTCGGTGCAACCTGCTGCTAGAAGACACCTGGCGGGAGTATGAGATGCAAACTTTATTGCTGAGCTGTTCTGACCCCCGCCCCTCCGTCTGCGCTTCCTGATGGGTGAGGATGGAGGAGGGAATAATATGGTCAAGTTCTGTAAGCGGGGTTGAGCTGATCTCCGTATGGGGTCACTGCTTTCTCTACCCTTCCTTATGTGTGTATGTACCTGTGTTGCTGCTTTTCCCCTGTATTTTTTCTGTATTGCACAAAAAATCTCAATAAAGAAAGATTAAACTATAAATGAAATTACCCAAAGTGTTTTATAAGTAAAAAGTGGAATATTTCAGTTTATGGAAGGTGGTGATAGGTTGGTGGTTGGCTAGCGATTTTGTTCCAAAACATACCTAATGCTTTATTTGACTTTATATACTTTAATACTGCCAATTCCTCTGAGTTGAAATGATTACTACATCAATGTCATATATATATAGAGAGAGTCTTTAAATATGTTCCAGCTAAAGCTCTGTCAAACCAAGTCATAGTCTCCACATTGTATACCTTAGAGTTACAACTTTTTGCTTTAACGCACTTAATAAATCTTTTTCATTTTATCTTCCTTTTTTTCTGCCCTGAATGTGGATGGCCAGGCACATGAACAAAATTAGAAAACCTTCTCAGTCAGTGCTAGTCTGTTCTTACTGCACTACAGCATTTGTCATTGCCAAAACAGCGAAGTTTAATTAAGTGTTGTGCGCAGCCTAGTGAGGAACACACTTTAAATTAAACCTCTGTACACTCCGCTATTGGCTCTTTACCTCCTGAACAATCAGCGGGGTGTTCAGTATAAATTCTGTCTCTCGGGGGAAAGGGAGCTCCGCACACCTCGCCTGATTCATAAATGATTTTGCCTGCTCAGAACAATATCTTATTAAAGCGCATTTAATTATTTCTTAGTTTTGAACACCGGCAGATGAAAGCAATAATTAATGTGCTTACTGCTAAACATTTTATTTACTCTTGATGTATTGATGGTATTATCAGGAAACTATGGTCGCTTACCGTCTCAGCCATTCCTGAAATTACACGGCAAATTATCTTTTGATGTATCAAGCAGTCAGAAAAGTAATAATATACATTCCTTTAACACCTCACTGGATTGGCACATCTTAGCAAGTATTTTAATTTTTTCAAAGCTTTTACAAAGCCATTACTGTACTTCAGAGCAAATTCTGCATCTGATGATATATAGATATACAGAACCTAATGCATACAAGGTGAGTAAAATAGTCGAAATGTAAACAAGAAGTTAAATCAAGGTACATATGGAGGAGGGTGCTCAGGAGTTCTGTAACATCTGTCTAGGTTTCGACATTCTAATCTAAAGGAAACAATTTTGGGATCCATCATGTCAATTTAAAAAAAAAAAGCCACAGATCAAACATCCAACCCAAACTACTCACCAGAATACTGACAGCCAGGGTGCGGTTCTGTTTTAACGCATACAATATTTAAAAATACAGTGGTCTCAAGAGAACACAGAGGGTATACGGGGAAAAGGGAAATGTAGATGGACCACCACTGTCACTCTTTGAGCCCTGACTACAAAACCCTTCCATTGCATTTAGGGCCGGTGCCAGCACAGGGCAAAACTGGGCAATTGCCAGGGCCCTTGGAATCTTCAGGGGCCCACTCAGGCTCACACTTGGCCATGGTATTATTTTACAGTGGACCCGAACCACCAAATGCTGGGTTCTGTGTGTAGACCTGCTCATGGGTGGCTTCAGCAACAGGGGATGGTCAGCAACAATAGAGAAGGTGGCATGGAATGAAGGACAATTGATGGAAGCTCAGAAGGTGGCGAGAACCAGGTGACAGCTGACAAGGACTGGAGGGTCATCAGCAGCAGGAGATGATATATTTGTAGCAGCTGAGCTGAAAGGTGACATTATGTGACTCACTACTTTGGGGCCCACTAAGACTCTGTTGCCCAAGGGCCCCCACAAACCTAGAGCTGGCCCTGATTGTATTTCTAGATCTCACTTTGCATTCTCAAATTTTGGGATTCAAAGCCAGAGAATCTCCAAAGGATAACCAACCTACCCATGTAAAAGTGTAACCATCTTGGGTCCCTTTAGCACCTTTTATAGGCTCTTCCATTCTTCAGATAGCTTCCATTTTGACAGCCTTTCAGAAATAGTGGGTATATTTTGGGTTCAACAGGAGGGATGAGCGAATCGATCCGGACGAACCCGAATTAGTTCCGAATTTCAGGAAAAATTCGATTCTGAACGAATACGAATTTCCCCGCGATTCGATCGATCGAAGTTTTCCTTTAATCTCCATTTATTTCAATTACAGCCATTGTAAAATGGTGGATGGACATGTCCCCTGGGGCAAGTTATCATGGGAAGGTCACATGCCTATCAGCAGCCAGGAAGCCCGGTGACGTCACAGTGCTATATAAACGGCGGCCATCTTGCTTGTGCGCATTTCAGCCTTGCATTGCAGACAGAACGGAGGTTGCTGCAGACAGGGAGAGACTAACAGACAGGCAGGGAGAGTCAGGGAGACCCACAGAGACCCACACAGTGCCAGGGAGAGCCAGGGAAGGATAGAGAAAGATAGGGAAAAATCGGGACTGATCCAGGCAGGGACAGCAGAGAAAGTGACAGGGAAACGTTTTTTTTTATTTTCACTTCACTTCTTTTGCCAGATCAAATTTAAATAGCTTTTTTTTTGTGCTGTAAATATTCCTGGCCACTGTGCATCCTATCTTGGCAGTGGCATATTTAACCCTTCTATTGCCAGCCACGTAAATTTTACGTGGCTGCCTCTCCAACCGTTAAACGCCAGCCACGTAAAATTTACGTGCCTGGCTTTGCCCCCTGCTAGCGCCGGTAAAATTAAAAAAAAAACACTTACCTGACCCCTCATTTGAACCGGTCGGGTCTCCTCTTCACACTGGGGGGCTCCGATCCCCCGTCGGGGCTCCTCCGGAGGAAGGGGAGAGCCCGGAGTAGCCCCCCCCCCCCGTTTTTGCAGGCGCTGGCTTTTCCTGCCAAAAAAAAAAAAAATGACATTTACTCACCTCCATGTGCGCTCGATCGCGCCGGCCCTCCTCTTCACCTGGGGGGCCTCCGATCCCCCCCCCCCGGGCTATCTATCTTCAGGAGAGAGCCTGTCAGGCTCTCTCCCCTCTTCCTCCGATGGGCGCCGCCATTTTGCCGTGACGCCCCGCCCCTTTTAGGGCTTATGACGTCACTCGGGCCGGCGTCTTGACAGCTCCAGGCCTCTCAGCTTTCAGATGCCGGTGATCAGTGGTGAGAGAAGGAGGGGACAGGAGATCCTCTGATCTCCTGCCTCCCCCCCTCCTCTGGCTGCCGATCACCGGCATCTGACAGCAGATCAGCGAGCTGACGATCGAAGGTGAGTAAAGAGTAAATTTTTTTTTTTTTTTATAAAATTATTTTTTTCTGTGTGTTTTTTTTTATTTAACTGTTAACCCTTTGTGAACTGGTAAGGGGTCCATGAGACCCCTGTACCAGTTCACAAGGCTGGGGTCTGGCAAGTCACCTGCCCTAGCGGGTGACTTGCCATTAACCCCTGCACCCCCAATTACCTGCCTCCCCAAAGCCCAGGGGGGGGGCAGAAGAGCCCGGGCCCACATAGGCTATGTGGGCTCGTAGGCTGCAGGGTGGGGGGGCCACAAAAGCTGGCCCCCCCACTCTGTGCCTACAAGCCCCCATAGCTGGTCCCGGGCTGGTTATGACGGGTAGGGGGGACCCTATGTCATTTTGTTTTTGAATTTTAAGGGTTAGGGTTAGGGTTAGCCTAACCCTAACCCTTAAAATTCAAAAAAAAAAATGAGGTCCCCCACCCTGGGAGGGGGGACCCTATGTCATTTTTTTTTTTAATTTTAAGGGTTAGGGTTAGGGTTAGGCTAACCCTAACCCTAACCCTAACCCTTAAAATTCCAAAAAAAATGAGGGTCCCTACGTAATTTTTTCAAAAATGTTTACCGGTTAGGGTTAGCCTAACCCTAACCCTTAAAATTCCCCCCAAAAATGGGTTCCCCCCCTACATTTTTTTTTTTAAGTGGACCAACACCCAGGCTGATCGGCCCGGATCAGATCCCTCCCTGCGGGGCATCCGAAATCGAGATGCCCCACTGTGTGAAACCCCCCAGGACGCCCCAATCGCCTTACCTTATCCCCGTTCCAATGGTGCATGCGCGGGCCGCATCTCGCGCTTCTCTCTATCAGGGCGCGCACAAGTGCCGGTCGTTTGTGAATCGCCGACGCGGGCACGCTCCCTGTTAGAGGGAAGCGCGAGATGCGGCTGCCAGCGCGCTCAGAGCCGCTGTGGTTGTCCGTCCCTTGTCCGTGCATACCACAGCGGCTCTGAGCGCTCTGATTGGACGAGCGCTCACGCATGCGCCGTAGGAGCGGGCTGAGGTGAGTTTTTTTATACCTTTCACGGGGGTTTTACGCAGCGGGGCACCCCCGCGGAATTGGATCAAAACCCAGGATAGTGAAAATCCTGGGTGTTGGTCCACTTTACGGGTTAGGGTTAGGCTAACCCTAACCCTTAAAATTCCCCCCAAAAAATGGGGTCCCCCCACCCCTTGGGATTAAAAAGAAAAAATTAAAAAAATTTTAAATTTTAAAGAATTAAAATTAAAAAGAAAACGACATAGGGACCCCAGGGGGGGGGACCCCACTATTTTTTTAATTTTTAGGGTTAGGCTTAGCCAAAAATTCCCCCAAAAAATTGGGGTCCCCCCCTGGGAGGGGGGTCCCTATGTCATTTTAAATTAACCCCTTATGTTTATAGTGTGGATAGTAGTATTTTATTTGTAAATGTTATAAAATGCTCTTTTCAGTTTGGGGGGTCTCCTGGGCAAGAATGAGGGGTTATTGATACATATATGGTACCGTTGTAATCGGCAGAAATGGGGCTATCACATGCAATATGGTTTTTATTACTAAAAAAATGTTTTATTTAAAATAAAGGAGACAATTGTTTAAAAAATATTATTTTATTTATTTTTTTGTTTTTTTTTTAAGCAAAAATATTTAAAAAACAGTAGAAAAATTACAAACAAGACATTTAATGTTAAAGCCTAAATTCTAAATTCTGCTGCAAAAAAATATATATATATATTTTCCAAGAAATTCCGACAAAAATCACGGTTAAACATGCCGCAAAATGGGGAAAAATGACCAACTGAGGGCGACAAAAGTTCAAGTAGGCTGGCAATTAAAACGGTTAATAGTACCTATGCATGTTGGGTATTGTTCTGCTTGGGGGACCTTGCGCTTTCAGATTTAGCTTGTTTTTTCTTATTTGCATATTGATATTTTAGGAAAAGGTGTTTTTTATTCTGCTTTTTTATAAATTTTTTTGTGAAACCCTGTGCAACCTAAGAATTCTTCAAGGGATTACTTCCAGAAAGATGAGCCCACGACAACAAGCTGGGTACGCTTAGAAAGCTTAAAATGTGTACTTTCAGGGAATATATGGTTTATGGGGGGGATATTCCAAATGTAAAGGGTTGTTTTGGTAGAAAAAGCACAAGGTGCGTACTTTGTATGCAGAGCTGAAATTTTGAAGTAAAATTACCGTTACGCACATGCTTTACTTTGGTGTGTTTGGCAACTCTTCCCTTGACAGTAGCT